>JARFIW010000289.1:1702500-3068750 GCA_036346225.1 Platerodrilus igneus
GTCCGGGGTGCATGAACTTTGTATCTGACAAAAATGACCAGAGCGGACCTTAAAATTTCCCATGTTAGATCCCATAAGAAAACCGATTTTTTGGTCTCGTGGTAACCTTGCTATACTACTATTTCCGTACTGAAAGCTCATTTAATTTACTAAATTTAATATATTCTGTCTTATTATCTAATGTTTGCTTAGATAACGCACTAGCGTTACAAATTATTTGCTTTAAATCTCCTGTTGGTGCAGTGAACCTATTTACAAATTTGTTTATTGTCTTTATTTAAGAATCCGTACTTTTTATCCGTGTGTGACTTCAACATTTTATGGATATGTGAACAATTTCTTGAATTCGAAAATTTCATACTAAAGTAGTACGAATAACAAAAGAGAATATAGAATTACATTTGAGTACTTTTGAAATTGTTCTTAGATTCCATATATGATTGGTAGTTGTGTGTATTACGGATAATTTACAGTAGATTAATTAAAGATGGTAATCTAAATTCTTTAAATTAATGTTAGTGTCATGTAAAACACCTTTAAAAAACACATCCCTGTAACTATTGTTCGCCGCAAGAACTCCAACACGAAAGGCTTTCCTTGGTTTATAAACTATAAATGCAGAAACGCTTTGTTTCATTCATTTCCACATCTATTACTATAATTGAGTTATTTATAACTTATAACATTTCTTAATTCTGTTATATTGGCTATAGTGTTTCCCACGCATTGCCATTTGTCTTCATTCCTGTCTTCGCTGTAGTTTGTTGAGTTTGTAAAACAAAGTGGCGGACCTGATGATGATGATGGATGGCATTGCGTGAATAAGCTCAATTAAATAACTTTTTCATAACCTACCACAATTTAACCTTTTGTTCTATTTTAGCTGTCCATTCGACTCCGTAAAACTTTTCGATGGTCCAAATAACACATCAGCATTAATTGGAACTTACTGCGGCCAACAACGTAACCTTGTACTATATTCATCGGAAGCTTCGCTATTTATATCCTTCACTACCCTATCACGCACTGCCAATACTCAAAATAGGGGGTTTAAGGGAATGTTCGAGTTTTCCAATTCATTTACTAAACTAGGTAAGTACAATCTTGTTAAACGTTTTCGTTTAAATTGAACATGGGCTTTTAGTAGATTTTTATAGAATATGTACCTACAGGAATAATTAAAATTGGACTTAATTAAAAAGGGGATGAGAAAATTAAATTTGAAATTTATTCATCAAGGCTTGAAATATGACCCTTATTTAAGGGCGTTTTAGCGTAAGCCATTTTACAGTTTCGTAATGATGTGGTATCGGGCTGAAAAATCAAATTTCCAGTACATTTCACTAAAGTTTCGGTTATCGATTGGTTCGTTATTACGAGTAATAAACGTTTTATTGAAGTCATAATACGGGGTCTAATTTTAGGATGTTGAATGTACTTTTACCATAAAATATACATTTCAACCCCAATTGTCTGTAACCTTGGCATTTGTCTTCCAAAAGCCCAATTTCAGTTTCCGTACAGTAATGGTAAAAATGAATGTGAAATTTCAATAAGAAATATACACGCGAGTTATGTATCCCCTAATTTATATATGTATAATACAATAGAATCTAATAGGAAATTATTAGAAACCATTAAGGAATTATTAAGTCGAGTACAACACTGTAACTCAAGATATAAAAGATATAAAAAGGTTATTAACAGTTCATGAGAACAGATGCAATACAATGTATTCCAGACGATAGTGATACTGCAGGTGGCAGGTCACAGACGGTTAAGATACCGTGATTACCTAGAAAGTAAGATTGTTACAATGTATTAATGAATAGAATTAAGAATAGGCAGACATGAGCTCTGCAGGTTCCAACAGAATTGTGAGGGGGCAGGGACAACATAAATACCCGGGAGCCCCAAGGCAGTCAGTCAGTCTAAGTATTACAGCTTTAGCATTGTTGTTTGCCTAGGTTACTCGCTCTAATATTAGTTCAATTAATATTTTATTTTCGACTTAGAATAATTAATACCAAGTTATCAAAATTCCATATTAATTTCTGTTCTTCAACTAAATAAATATTGTTACGAAGAATTGGAAGTAGTTTTAAAACACCGCTCCCAAGGCCCGAAACGTAACTGGCGCAGTTGTACGGATGTCAAAAGGTCACTAGGGAATCCAAAAATTGAAGAACTGGTGGTCTGGAATTTTAATTCCCAATTTGGCAGAACCCAAACAAAGTTGGAAGAAGTACAAGCATCGACCGACTCCAGCTAAACAAACAAACTTGGAGGAGATACATGCATCGATCGAATCCAAAGCAAACCAACGTGGACAAAGTACACGAATCGACAGAGTTCATGAAAGCGACGAAAAAATTAATGTAAGTTCATTTTCTTAAAACCAATTCATTTTTACAAATTTACTGATATTAGCTAGTACAAGAATTTTTATTTTATTATTTTATGTATGTGCAGATTTTAAATATTATTACTGCAATTTTATGCCATTTAATAAAAATAATTTACTTATGTATTATGAAAATCATTTTCAAGATTTATTTTGAGAAAATTTATTTTTAAAGCAAACCAGAACTATTTTTAGAGAATTGACTTTTAAAAGAGAATTTTTTTAGAACAAAATAGTACAAACAATTATTAAACAAACCAAAACGTAACGGACGTACAAAAAATTAATACAAAAGCGAAAACGAGCTTAATATACCAAAAATAGAACGTAGTTAACTCTACCATTTAGTACCGAAAGTTTATGTATAAAACGCAATTAATTACAGAAATGATTATTCAAACGTAACCATCATTGCACTTCTATAAAGTATAGAAACGCACTTTGCAATGTATTAATAAATTAAACCAATACAAATTGAAACAAAGCGTGCAAAACTTATGGCGCAATTCTCACATAAATTACGACCATTATTGAATAAAAATCATTCACACATAGCAACTTCAAAAATGTTATTTTAGTACAACTACTAAATAAAAGCATTCAGGAACGTTCATCACAAAACTTTATATTTACATTATTGAAAAGACTCATTTAAACGTGAAATTTTATGATTAAATATTTCAATATGAAGTAACTAGTTGTAAAAGACGCGATTTATTTAATTATCACAGACTGAAAACAAAAACCTTTCAAAAAATTATTAACAACTTCAATAAGTTTAATTGCATTACGAAGTATTTGATTAAACAAAAGCATTGCGCAATTTATTTAAAACCATTCACAGAGGCTGAAATTACATCTTCAACACATTTAAAACTTTGTAATTTAAACAATTTATTGTACAAATTATAAATGAAACTAATGCAAATATTGTAACAACCTAATTAACTGAAAACTTACAACTATAAAATTAAAACATTAAGTTAAGTAGACAATATAATTACAAAGAAACATCTTACACATTTATCAGTTACAACACCCACGGAAAAGAGATAATTAAAGCATACTCAATTAATCGGCAGGACAAAAATAGAAACAAAATAAAATCATAACTGACGCAACAAAACGTACAAAGTATAACGCAAACTATTGCAAGAATATTAATTCCATAGAAACCGTTCAGAAAATTAAAACCATAGTAAATTTAACATCCACGAAGTGTAAATAAACGAATTCAAGGTTACAGCAAGTAACCAGACATTACCGACCATAAATCCCTCGATTCAAATTACTGTACCGTATAACTAAGTACAAATATAAGCAACTACAATTCCTTAAATAACCCAACACACTTCAAACTGAAAATTAACAAATCAAACTAAAAAAGTAACAATACAAACCGCGAAATAAATCTCAAATAAGAGAAGACCCAGAAAAGATAGACACAATACATTCGACACAAAATGAAGAACCAAAAACCGCGATTAAAATATTATACGAAACCATCGATATAAAACCCAATCAATTTATAATTACCAAAGTTTTAAATAACCCCAATCCCGTAAAATATACAAAGGTAGACAACAAGAAGATATACCAAATCCAAATAACATTAGACGACCCTGACGAAATAAATGATATAATTAGGAATCAACACGAAGGAAAAACCAACCATCGTGGAATTAATGAAACAATAAAGCAACTCATAAGACGATATTTTAAAAAAGATATGAAAGAACTAACTACAGACTTTATTAATCAATGTGAATTATGTGACAAGGCAAAATATGACAGAACACCCCCAAAAATACCCTTAATGTTAACTAAAACACCTGACAAACATTTTCAAAAATTACATGCCGATACTCTAGTAGTAGAAGCATAAAACTATTTAACAATTGTAGACGCATTCACAAAAATAGGCCAAGCAATACCCATCGCCTCTAAAAATAGGATTGACGTAACACGAGGATTTTTACAATACTTTACATTTTATGGCACACCCGACACTATAACCTTAAATAACGGCAGCGAATTTAAGAATAATACGATACAAAACACTTTAGAACTCCACAAAATAAAAATTCATTTTATAACTGAGAACCGCCCTGAATCGAACGGACTAATTGAAAGACTACATTCAACCCTTGTTACTGTAGATGTTAGTACAAACGCGTTACCGGAGAAACGCGAATAATGTCAATCTTACCGTCACATTAGAGAGTTTGGGAAATAGCGTAGCTAGAAGGTAGTTAATATAGATTTCTTTCATTGTATTACAAACAGTTATATTTAAAGTTAATAGTCACCGATTCAAATAGGCGCACTAAATGTAAGTTATAGAAAAAAAGTTTAAATTATTAATTGTTAAAATTGTAGCTTGAAGCGCACCCCTTATTTTTCATTAAAGGAAATTGCTGTCAAGACTGTGTCCTTTGTTCTACTCGAACAAAATCTTCAAGATTTATGGAAGATAATAATTTGGATCTCAACTTTTGCTTCAGTTGCATTGCATGTAAAAGGCCAGATGCGGCAGATAATCTTGTTGCCTGCGATAAGTGCGATAACTGGTGGCACTCTTCTTGCGCGCGTATAAGCGAATCTGTTGCGAATCGAATCTGGGTTTGTGCGAAATGCGTTTCTGTTCCCCCGATGGCTAAATCTCCACGGTCTAGTACTTCTAAACTCAAAGCGCAGCAGTTGGAACTTAAGAAGAACAGCACGCTTTAGAGAAGAAGGAACAGGAATTAGAAAAAAGATACATGCAAGAGAAATATGAACTACTGGAAAAGGGCTTGTTAGACGAAGAAGCAGATAACTGCAGCTTCATCTCAGAACCTGAATGTCACGAGCGAGTACAAAATGTTGCTGCATGGGTCGAGAATCAGGTTCCTAAATACACAAACAATCAAAGTTTAAAGTCTGTAGCATCCGTGAGATTGTCCGAAATTGACCGCTCGGTTTATTTAGCTGAGAATCCTATGAACGAGGAAGTAAACGTTGCAGGGTAATGGGTACAACCCAGTTAAAACCACAACAAAACGTACCGTCGGCCAAGGATTCCAATTCTAAAGTTAAACCGGAAGCAGAACAGCAGTTGTTTCGTTTACTACAGCATAAAATGGTTAGGCTTCAAGAGCAGCAAAGTCCTTCAGTAGAGGACTTGGAAGAACTAAAAGAGCAGTGGCGGATTTGGCAACTACAGTTGCAGCGTCGGGACGGATTGTGTTCTCAAATTCCATATGAAACAGCCATTCCTAAACGTCACGTTTTGCTAAAAGATATTGTAGAGGAAAAAATGACCATGATCAGGGTAGAGCAAACGATACCTTAGTTCGCAGTGCAAATGTCACGTGTGATGTGAACTTAGCCGATCATTTTACCAGTTTACGTTTCGATCAAAGCGAAGCTGGAAATCAATCGGCGTTAAAAGCGGGTGATCGTCCCATACCCTTAAATACAAATCCTGTGTATTCCACAAATACGAAGGAGCGTCATTTTGATTCCGTGCGTTCAAATCACGGAGGTGCGGAATATTTGCTACCTGTGAGGAGAGAACATGCAACCTTTCAAAGAGCCAATTCAGAGCAACTAGCCGCTAGGCAGGTTATGCCACGTGACTTACCGGAGTTCTCTGGTGAACCGGAACAGTGGCCTATATTTATAAGTAGCTATAATAATTCTACAGCTGCTTGTGGCTACAGTAACTCCGAAAATCTTGCTCGATTGCAACGATCTTTAAAAGGTGGTGCCCTCAAGTCGGTTAGGTATTACTTGTTGACCCCTGAGTCCGTGCCGGACGTGATAAAGACACTCCACATGCTTTACGGACGCCCCGAGGTGATAGTAAACAAACTAATTAAAAACGTATTAGCCATACCATCTCCCAAAGCTGAAAAACTAGAAACGTTGATCGAGTTTGGGATGTCGGTTAGGAATCGTACGCAGCACCTAATCGCAGTCGGACAACACGCTCATCTGTTAAATCCAGTCCTTTTACAAGAACTGGTAGAAAAATTACCCGCTAACATAAAGCTCCAGTGGGCCCAACAATTGAACAGCTTTTCTACTCCATCACTTCAAACGTTCAGCGACTTTATGTCGTCCATAGTGGAATCAGTCAGTAGGGTAGTATTATACTCTGGTAATCAGTGTGAACGGACAGAAAAAGCTAAGATAAATCTTCACGCTCATGACCAGAGAAATCTACCTACATCCGGTGGCTCTGCTGACAATAAAAACTCTGAAAAGAAATGTTTCCTATGCTTTAATGAAGCACATTTTGCAAAAGACTGCAAGATATTTTTAGACTGTAGTGTTGAAGACCGTTGGAAACATGTTCAACGTCTAAAATTGTGTAGATGCTGCTTAAAACTTCACTTTCGTAGGTCATGCAGGAAGCAAATTAAATGTCAAATTGATGGTTGTCAACTGAAGCACCATCCCCTGCTGCATTCTCTGACTAAGAAAGACGTTAAAATAACAGGTCCGCCCAAAACGGAAAGCCATTCATATCACCACATTAACGAATCAGTGTTATTTCGGATAATACCCGTGATCTTGTATGGAAACTCAAAGTCCATTCAAGTATTCGCTTTACTAGATGAAGGTTCTTCTGCAACTCTTGTGGAACAAGAAATTGCAGAACAGCTTGGGGTAAGTGGACCGAATGTACCGTTATGTTTGAAGTGGACAGCGAATATGTCACGTTCCGAAAGTCATTCACAGGTCATATCGCTGGGTGTTTCTGCGGTTGGAAAACGAAAGTGTTACAGATTAGAAAATGTGCGAACAGTTGAACACCTTAATTTACCAACACAATCTTTGCCCTTTGAAGAAATAGCCACAAAATTTCCACACTTGAAAAGGTTGCCCGTGATCAGTTATGAGAAAGCTACCCCAAAACTATTATTGGGTTTGCGTAATCTACCTTTAGCCGCCCCACTGAAAATAATTGAAGGCAAATACGGTCCAGTAGCAACAAAAACAAGATTGGGGTGGTGTGTTTATGGGCAACTTCAAGAGGGAAATACAGCTGAACAGTTCAATTACCATATTTGTGACTGTGAGTCTGACAATAAAGCTGAACTTATGCTTAAAGAGTATTTTGGTGTTGAAGATGTTGGAACGCTTCCGATTGTAAATTTAGAGTCCGAGGACGATTTGAGAGCAAAACGTATACTCCTAGAAACAACCATCAGAGTTGGTGACCGTTACAAGACAGGTCTATTATGGAAATGCGACCATGTGAAGTTCCCAAATAGCTATCCAATGGCAATGCGTCGCCTGGAGTGCCTAGAAAAGCGTCTGAACCGAGATCCCAGTTTAAAGGAAAACGTTCATCTTCAGCTGCAACAATATCAAACAAAGGGATATGCTCACTATGCAACTGAGGAAGAATTAAGTAAAGCACCAAAGGGTCGCGTTTGGTACTTACCGTTAGGCGTTGTTCTGAATCCAAAAAAGCCAGGTAAAGGGCGTCTAATTTGGGACGCAGCAGCCAAAGTGGGAGAGGTGTCGTTAAACTCCATGTTGCTTCCAGGGCCTGATCTCTTAGTGCCATTGTTGTCTGTACTTTTCGCTTTCGTCAATACTCGGTGGCAGTTACAGGCGATATCAAAGAGATGTTCCACCAAATCCAAATCGTGGAGGCCGATAAACACGCTCAACGTTTTTTATGGCGAAACAGTCCCGATGAAAACCCTAAAATTCTTTTAATAGATGTTGCTACATTTGGGTCAGCCTGTTCGCCATTATCGGCCCAATTTGTTAAAAATAAAACGCTTTAGAGTTTATTGATCGTTTCCCTAGAGCCGTGGAAGGAATTTTGAAATGCCACTACGTGGACGATTATTTAGATAGCTTTGAGACCGTTGAAGAGGCACAAAGGGTCGCCAAGGAGGTGGAATGGGTTCACTCTAAAGGTGGATTTCAAATTCATCAATGGTCTACAAATCTGAAGGCTGTTTTGAACTATATCGGCGGGAAAAGCGTTTCAGATTCAAAGCAACTTGTTCCTTCTAAAAGTAACGGTTCAGAACGTGTTTTGGGTATGCTTTGGCAAACGGAAGTAGACGAGCTGAAATTTTCGATGAGCTTTAGCGGAGAAATTGAACGTTTGGTCACTTCTGGAACTATACCAACAAAACGACAGATTTTAAAATGTGTAATGAGTCTCTTCGAACCACTCGGTTTACTGTCTCATTTATTTGTACATGGCAAAATTCTAATGCAAGATATTTGGAGAACGGGTATTCATTGGGACGAGAGAGTGAATGACGAGCTGTATGAGCGCTGGAAAAATGGTGTACTTTACTTGCTCACGTTAACGACGTCGGTATACCCAGATGCTACTTCAAAGGAGTAAGCAGTGAGACTTACGGTTCTCTGCAGGCTCATATATTTACTGACGCTAGTGAAACTGCTTACGCCGCTGTGGTGTATTTTCGAATAATTAATTCCGACGGGCGTGTACAATGCGCGTTAGTAACAGCCAAAGCAAAGTGGCCCCTTTAAAGTATACGACAATCCCTCGATTAGAGTTGATGGCTGCGGTTTTGGGTACTCGATTGATTTCACACGTTATCAATGGGCATTCGATTTCAGTCCATCAACGATTTTTCTGGACAGATTCTAACACGGTCTTAGCGTGGATTAGGTCTGAGCATCGCAGATACCGACAGTTTGTTGCGTGCCGTATAGGAGAAATCTTGACATCCACCGCCGAAAAGATTGAGATGGGTTCCCAGTGCGCTCAACGTTGCCGACGAAGCGACTAAATGGGGAAAGGGACCTAGTTTTCTTACAACGAGCCGATGGTATCGAGGACCAGACTTTTGTACCTAGCTGAGGAACATTGGCCTAAGCCTGAACAAGTTGTTCCCGATACTAAAGAAGAATTAAGAACGTGTTGTATACACAGTAACGTCGTCTCGGTGTCAACTCCGTTAATACAATTCCAACGGTTTTCTAAGTGGAATCGTTTGTTACGAACGATGGCCTATGTATTGCGATTTGTTGATGCGTGTAGGGAATCTAAAAATAATGAAGGCATACGACAAACATCAACTCTCGCTCAGGCAGAGCTTCACAAAGCGGAGGTACAGATTTGGAGGCTCGTGCAGGAGGAGGCCTATGCAAAAGAATTATTAATACTGTCAAAGAGAGGATCGTCAGTGCAGGAGACGGAACAGTTAGCGAGGTCTGGTCCTCTTTATAAGCTTAACCCAATGTTGGATAGAGACGGAGTTCTAAGAATTGACGGACGTATCGGTGCTGCTCAATGGACAACGGAGGAAACCAAGAATCCTGTCATACTACCTAAAGACCATTTAGTGACCTCGTTGATCATATATCACTACCACACGAAATACGTTCATGGCAATTCTGAAACCGTCGTCAACGAGCTACGACAGCGTTATTACATTCCGCGACTGCGTGTCTTAGTAAGAAAGCTTAGCAAGAAATGTCAGTGGTGCAAAGTTTATAAAGCACGACCAGAAGTTCCTAAAATGGCACCGCTACCTGCAGCACGATTATCTCCTTATTTCCGACCATTCAGTTTTATTGGATTTGATTACTTTGGACCTATCCTTGTAAAGGTAGGGCGATCAAATGCTAAGAGATGGATTGCTTTATTCACATGTCTTAGCATACGCGCAATCCATCTAGAAGTTGCCTTTGATTTATCAACACAGTCGTGTATAATGTGCATACGCAGATTTATCTGTCGTCGTGGGTCACCACTAGAAATATATTCCGATAACGGAAGCAACTTTATAGGAGCTGATCGTATACTAAAGCAACAGATAATGCGAATAGAGGCGGAGTCTGCTGCAACGTTCACCAATGCCCGAACGAAATGGCTGTTTATTCCTCCATCAACACCCCACATGGGCGGTGCATGGGAACGTATGGTTCGCTCCGTAAAGAATGCTATTCTCAATCTACCGAAAGAACGTAAACTTACCGACGAGGCGTTACAAACAGTAATGGTGGAAGCTCAGTCCATAGTTAATTCAAGACCGCTTACGTACTTACCACTAGAGGAGCAAGAAGCCCTTACTCCAAATCATTTTCTATTGGGAAGCTCAAGCGGAATTAAGCAACCAACTGTAACCGTGGATGATTCCGTAAAAGTTGTACATAATAGTTGGAACTTAATTCAGTTCAACATCAACTATTTCTGGAGACGATGGATACGGGAATATATGCCTACCCTAACCAAACGGACCAAGTGGTTTGGTGATACGAAACCGGTCGAGCCTGGGGATCTTGTAATTATTATCGACGACAGCAAAAGAAACGGTTGGGTTCGAGGACGAGTTCTAACAGTTCGGTATGGACAAGATGGCCGCGCCCGTCAAGCGTTAGTACAAACCCCAACAGGAGTATTCCACCGTGCGGTGGCGAAGTTGGCATTGCTAGAAGTAAACGAGGATGGTAAAGATGTCAACGAACATCCTTACGTGGAGGGGAATGTTACTGTAGATGTTAGTACAAACGCGTTACCGGAGAAACGCGAATAATGTCAATCTTACCGTCACATTAGAGAGTTTGGGAAATAGCGTAGCTAGAAGGTAGTTAATATAGATTTCTTTCATTGTATTACAAACAGTTATATTTAAAGTTAATAGTCACCGATTCAAATAGGCGCACTAAATGTAAGTTATAGAAAAAAAGTTTAAATTATTAATTGTTAAAATTGTAGCTTGAAGCGCACCCCTTATTTTTCATTAAAGGAAATTGCTGTCAAGACTGTGTCCTTTGTTCTACTCGAACAACCCTGTTAGAACAAATCAGATTACTAAGAATAACTTATAAGAAAGAACACATCACGAATTTAATGTCATGCCACCAATCGCATACAATAATACGATCCACTCATCAACAAATTTTACACCTCTAGAATTAACGGTAGGATAGTCAGATTCACGCAACCCTTATGACATACATTATAACAAGGAAGTATGTCAACAATACGCTAAAGATCACAAAGAGAAATTAAAAATAATTTATGATAAAGTAAAGGATAAATTAGATAACGATAAAGAACGTATCACCACAACCCGCAATAAGAATACCGACGCAAATAAATTTTTAATAGGACAACCGTATACGAGAAAAATTTCTAAAGTAAATGACACAAAGCGGCACCCAGAAATTTAGGCCCATTTAAAATTAAGAGAATATCCGACTAAAATATAGCCGTAGTAGACAACGGCAAGATAACAAAATACGTTCACTTGAAAATTTTAAGACACCCTGTAATTTCAGATGGTAAATCATCACCCTTACCGTCAACCTCCGCCCAGGTTGAACAGACAACGAAATAGTAATTGAAGATATAAAAAACATCCCCGGTATACTACCAATAAAATTGGGAAGTATGCAAAATACAATAGACTATTGGACATTCGCACAAAAATTCGATTTAACAGAACTAAAACAAGAATTTCAAATAATCAAAGATAATTATTACCGATTAAAACAATCAATGGACACAGCCAAATTCGGAAAGGAATACTTTATAAAACTGATGAATTATAACAGTATAATAGAAAGCATTTTAAGAAACATAGAAGATAAATTTAACAGACTAATACCCACAGAACAAACTGCAAGACGAGAAAGAGGATTAATTAACGTATTAGGTAACATAATAAAAGCTATCACAGGCAATTTAGATACTCAAGACGCAGAACGTTATGACAACGCCATACAACAATTAATCGAAAACCAAAATGATATAAAAACCATTATTAGCAACAAAATATCTATAACCCAATCAACTATAATAAAATTCAACGACACATTAAGAAAGCTAGTAAGAAACCAAGATAGTATAGCCAACAAAATGCAAACCATTGAAACTAACATGCAAACTACCATGTTAGGCATGCGAGGTTTAATTAGATTCAATACAATATTTACTCAAATAATATCAACCCTTACCTTAATTCAACAAATTTTAGCAACTTTAGAAAATGCAGTAACATTTGTAAAATTAAATACTTTACACTCTAGTATCATAGAACCAACTGATTTATTAAAAGAATTATTAAGAATTAGATCATTTATAACTAACAGTAGATTACCCTTTGATGTGATAGAATCAAACATTCTAATATTTGAAAAAATAGCTATAGTTAAAGGCTATGTAAAGAATAATTAAATAATATTTTTAATAGAAATCCCAATAGTAGAAAGTAACAATTATAATTATTATCATTTATTTGCTTTTTCAATGAAAATTACTAGCATGTATCAAGTTATCATACCCAAAACCAAGTTCCTATCCTTAAATGAACTAAGATATGGTTATACAAACGAAAAATGTACTGAAGTCACGCCAAACCAATATTTATGCCAATCATTGACAACGACAACCATTCAAGAAGACAGCCCTTGCGAAGTACAATTATTAAAATTTTCAAATCATTACGAAAACTGTGAAGCCAAACCCATACAAATCACCAACATGAAGATTCAAAAAGTTACAGAAAACAAATGGATTGCCATTTTCCCAACAGAAGTAATAGCAACCGTCCACTACAATCAAGACATCTAGCACTAACCGGAAGCAAATTAATCACCCTCAAGGAAGACTGTTATTTGAAACTGAAGAACGAAATAATCAGAGTTTACCAAGATCCCGTAGCAACCAAGAAACTCACAAAGCTACCAGAACTACAGTTCAAGATAGAACAACCAGAAGACGAAGAAATAGTCAAGAAACCCATGCAATTAGAACATCTAGACTTAGACGACCTCAACCACGCCATGAAATTAATGGAAAACTATAAAAAACACTTACGTGAACTCAAAGTGCCCAAGTTACACTACGACAACATAAGCGTTTGGACAATTGTATTAATCATTTTAATTATTTTAGTGATTATATATGTATTTTACAAAATGTATCTTAGATATAAGAATTAAGAAAACAGTTTTAGATTTAAGGAAACAAAGAGAAATAAAGAAATAATAAGTGTACCCTTAGAAACCATGAATTATAATGAAAATTATGAACTTTAAAAAATTAAGCAAGTAAAACCTTAATTTTTCATTTACATCGGGAAGAGTTATGTATCCCCCAATTTATATATGTATTATAAAATAAAATCTAATAGGAAATTATTAGAAACCATTAAGGAATTATTAAGTCGAGTACAACAATGTAACTCAAGGATAGATATAAAAAGGTTATTAACAGTTCATGAAAACGGATGCAATACAATGTATTCCAGACGATAATGATACTGCAGGTGGCAGGTCACAGACGGTAAAGATACCGTGATTACCTAGAAAGTAAGATTGTTACAATGTATTAATGAATAGAATTAAGAATAAGCAGACATGAGCTCTGCAAGTTCCCACAGAATTGTGAAGGGCAGGGACAACATAAATACCCCAGTAGCCCCAAAGCAGTCAGTCAGTTTGAGTATTACAGCTTTAGCATTGTTGTTTACCTAGGTTACTCGCCCTAATATTAGTTTAATTAATATTTTATTTTCGACTTAGAATAATTCATACCAAGTTGTCAAAATTCCATATTAATTTCTGTTTAAGTAAATAAATATTGTTACAAAGAATTGGAAGTAGTTTTTAGAAACACCGCTCTCAATGCCCGAAATGTAACTCGCGTTACTAAATTTATTACAAAATACTGATCATACTTTGGTTTAAAGTTAAACTACTTAACTTACATTTCAGAAAAAATCCTGGTTTTTAAAATATATTTATATACGGTGATCTACGACTGTTTAAAAGTCTACATCATCAATGCACTAAATGGGGAAATAGTTCCAACTGAGTTTGTAAAAAGGAAGAAAAGATACGAAATCGAAAAGAACACTTTGAAGTTAGTTATACAGTTCTTAGGTATTGACTTTCTAATTTTAAACGTTACAACTTGTTTTTGAATTATCTATATTTCCATTAGGACAATTATTACGTATTAGGTTACCCCTAAAAAAAAGGAGGCTAAAAAGATGTTTTCTATTCAAAAACTTGTTACAACCTTAATGTTAACCGTCTATTACAGTGTTTCCCAATTTTTTTAGGGTCCCGCTGTTGCAATGTAATTTTTTTAACCCTTACAGTACCATGGGGTCAGTACAGACCCCATATCTCTTTTAAGGTCGTATATCTTTAAAACCACCCATTCTAAAAATTTGACTTTTCACAGTGCATCACTCTATATATTTTGGTAGCATGACAATAAGTTAGAACATTGTGGCACGATAAAAATTAAAATAATCAAAACCCTTTTTACCACAAAAAATATTTTTTAAAAAACTAAATACGTTCGACCACTATGTGGTCATCATCAGTAGTAAACTAAAACATAAAACGCATTAAAAAGTGGTTCAGGAAACCCTTCTGAGGATATTCTCTTCACCGCGTAGGCTGAAGTGATCCTTTCCAACGAACAATTTACTAAAATTTGTTTTGGACACCATTTAGATTTCGGGCCTTTTGAGCAGCTTTTTTGAAAAAGACTTCTCCCAAAAACTCTAACAAATTTTTATTAAACAGAAATGACAAGTGGAAATTAACAAATGGTTGCGTTATGTTCATTAACGCTTTCAGCAGTCAAAATTACTTTCACTAATTAAATTGATTAAACTAAATTCTGAGTAGCTTGAACAACCAACAATGTTAAAGTTGTGAAGCTCTAGACTGACTGACTATCTTGGGCTCCTTAGGGTATTTATGCTGTCCCTGCCCCTCACATTGCTTGTGGGAACTTGCAGAGCTTATGTCTGCTATTTTCTTTATTCATTTATACAATTTAAAGTAACAATGTTAATTCTAACAATAAGTTTCTTGCAGTCCATTGTTACCTGCACCTGCAGTGTCAAGTTATGTCTGGAGTACAATGTATTCGCATCCGTTCTCATGTCTGGTTTATGATCTTCCATTAACCTTTTGTAATCTGTCCTTCAATTATACATTGTTGCATCTAACTTAAGTTTTCATGATTTCTATTTAATTATACATATATATTGATTTGGGGAATATGTAACTCCTCCCCACGTAGATGAAAATTAAGGTTTTTACTTAATTTTTAAAACTTATTTTTCTTAAGGGATCTTTTGTGATTTCTTTATTTACTTTTGTTTCCTTGTTCTTATGTCTAAGACATTTTGTACAATAAAAACATAATTAATAAAATGATTACAATAATCAATAAAATTGTCCAAACACTAATATTATCGTATTGTAGTTTTAGCACTTTCACTTCATCTAAATGTTCTTTATAACTGCCCATTAACTCTACGGCTTGGTTGAGGTAGTCTAGGTCTAGATGTTCTAGTTGCATTGGTTGCTTGCTGATTTCGTCTTCTTCGGGTTGTGTAATCTTGAAATGTAGTTCGGATAGGTTTTGGGTTTTGGTGTACTCGAATAATTTCGCTTTTTAATTTTAAATAGAAATTTTTTTTTATTGTGATTACCTTGTTTCCAATTAAAGCTAGGCTGTATTCGTCTTGGTTGAAATACAGCAATCCATTTGTTATCCGTGACTTTTTGAATTTTCATGTTTGCAACTTGTACTAGTTTTGATTCGTAATTCTCGTAATGATTAGAGAATCTTAATAGCCGTACTTTACAGGGGCTATCTGTTTGAATAGCTGTCGTCGTCAATGATTGACATAAGTACTGGCTCGGTGCCACTTTTATGCATTTTTTATTCGTGAAGCCATACCTAAGTTCATTTAGGGAAAGGAACTTGTTTTTAAGAATAATAACTTGACACTGGCTAGCAACTTTCATGGGGAAAGCAAATAAATGGTATTAATTATAAGGGTTAATCCCTACTATGGGGATTTCTATTTAAAACGTAATTTCATGATTCTTTACATAACCTTTTACTATGGCTATTTTTTCAAATAAAAGTATTTTGGATTCTGTTACTTCAAAGGGTAGTTTACTATTAGTTATGAGTGATCTAATTCCTAATAATTCATTTAATAAATCAATTGGTTCTATTATACTAGCATGTAATGTGTTTAATTTGGCAAATGTTACAGCGTTCTCTAACGAGGCTAAAATTTGTGGAGTTATGGTAATGGTTGATATCATTTGATTGAATATCGTGTTGAATCTTAAGTCTCGCATTCCTAACATTGTAGTTTGTATGTTACTTTCAAGTGTTAGTATTCTGTTAATTATACTGTCTTGGTTTTTTACTAATTTACTTAATGTATCATTGAATTTTATTATGGTTGACTGGGTTAAGGATATTTGATTTATAACGATAGTCTTTATGTCATTCTGGTTTTCATTCAATTGTTGTATTGCGTTGTCATATCGTTCCACATCTTAGTTGTCTAAATTATCTGTGATCACTTTTATAATATTACTTAGTCCGTTAATAAATTCTCTTTTCTGTCTTGTGATTTGGTCTGTTGGTATTAATCGAGTGAATTTGTCGTTTGTGTTCTTTAAAATGTTCTCCATTATGTTTTTGTAATTAAGCATTTCTATCGCGTATTCTTTTCCGAATTTGGCTGGGTCCATTGATTGTTTCAGTCTGTAGTAATTATATCTAATTATATAAAATTCTTGTTTTAGTTCGGTTAAATCAAATTTCCGTGCGAATGTGCAGTCATCTATTGTATTTTGCATACTTCCCAATTTTACTGGTAGTATACCGGGGTTGTTTTTAATGTCTTCCACTATTATGTCATTGTCGTCCGTTCTACTTGGGTGGAGGTTAACGGCAAGGGTGATGGCTGTCCATCTGAAATTACAGGGTGTCTTAGATTTTTTCGTTATCTACTACGGCTACATTTTTATCTGAGATCTTTTTGATTTTAAACGGGCCTACATTTCTGGGGGCCGTTTTACGTCTTTTACCTTTGAAATTTTCCTCATACACTGGTTGTCCTACTGAAAATTTATTTATATTAGTGTTCTCGTTGCGGGTTTTTGTAATACGTTCTTTATAGTTATCTAATTTATTTTTTACGGTTTCATAAGTTATTTTTAATTTTTGTTTGTAATCTTTTGCATACTGTTGGTATACTTCCTTATTATATAGTATATCGTAAGGGTTGCGGGAATCTGAGTGTGCTATTGGTAATTCGAGGGGTGTTGATGAGTGAATTGTGTTGTTGTAAGCAATTAATGCGTATGACATTAAATTAGTGATATGATCTTTCTTATAGGTTAGTCTGATTTATTCTAATAGTGTTAAGTGTAATCTTTCAATTAGTCCATTTGACTGTGGGTGATTTTCGGTTATAAAATAAATTTTTATTTTGTGAAGGGTATTTTGTATTGTTTCGTTTCTGAATTCGCTTCCATTGTCTAAAGTTATTCATTCAGGTGTGCCATAAAATAGAAAGTATTGTAGGAATCCTTGGGTTAGTTACATCAATACTATTTTTTGAAATAAAGGGAATCGCTTGGCCTACTTTCGTGAATGCGTGTACGATTGTTAAAAAGTTTTGCGCTTCTACTACTAAAGTATCTGCGTGTAGTTTTTAAAAGGGTTCATGGGGCGTTTTAGTTAACATTAAGGGTATTTTTGGGGGTGACCTGTCGTATTTCGCTTTGTCGCATAATTCACGTTGGTTAATAAAATCCGTGGTTAATTCTTTCATGTCTTTAAAGTAATATCTTCTACTGAGTTGTTTAAATGTTTCGTTGATTCCACGATGGTTGGTTTTGCCTTCGTGTTGATTTCAAATTACGTCGTTTATTTCGTCAGGGTCATCTAAAGTTATTAATTTCCGTGAGCATCTGATAATCTCGGGACCTAAATTATTAAATAGTTTAATGTATAATTCTGAAAATCTCCAGTATAAATGTTCCATGTTGAAATAAAAAACGTTAATGAAATTTTATCTCAACATTCTATCGTGTCTTGTAGGGTTGTAATCGCTTTTATATCCCTCGTCGATTTCCATCTCGCTGAAATTTATTTTTCTATGTCTATTGAATTTGTCAATGATATTTCTATGGGGTAATCGTTTGAGTTTAAAATTGTTCTGTTTGCGTAACTGTCTTTTATTTGTACTAACGCGGTGGGTGTTTCTACCTTTTTGAAATTTCGTATGGTTTATAATGCCTATGTCGTTTTTTGAGTTTACTAAAATTTTTATTTGTTTTTCCATCCTGGGTTCGATTGTGTATTTTTGATCGGTTTGAATGTTACTATTTTGGAATTTAATGGGAATTTTTCCGTGTTTAGTTCTTAATAATCGGTTTTTTATATCAATATTCGCGCCTAACTTTTTTAGAAGTCGTATTTGTTGTTAAATTCAAAGATACAAAATTTGTGTTTCATTTTTACGTTGAAGGTTTTTGGTAAGGTATGTTTGCTATAAATTGGTGTATTATCTTTTGTGGGCTGTCTTGATTTTGAAAGATTCTTTTTCTACAAAATCTAAATAGTGTTTTTGTACGGTTCTGGGGCTAATTAAAGTTTTTGAAGATCCGTTATCGATTAGTAATTTGAGTTCTGCGTGAGGTATTTCTATGTAGGGTAAAATGTGTTGATTTATGATATTTAAGTTAATTACGTTTGGTCGTATTTGAGTCGGTCTAATTGAAAATTTGAGCACGCGTTTTCTTCGTCGTCCTCCTCGTAATTTTCATAGGGGTTGTGGCATTCGTAATTTGTCTCCTCGTTTCTACTCGAGGTTGTGTCATTACTCGCGTCCGGGTTGTCCAAATTTTATATTTCTTGGTGAAATAGTTCTTCAGAAGTGAAGTTTTATTTTTGGTTATAGTTTGGTTTGATTTGCGATATTTCTGTATTTTGTCTAGTGTTACCAGATGAAGTGTCCATAGGAGTTGGTTTGTAATAACTGTTGGGGTTGTTATTATTATTTGTTATATGTGTGTTTCTATTGAAATTTGTGTCAAATGTTTGCCTTGGTTGGTTTACGTTTTGATTAAACTTTAGTGTAAATGTGGGTTTTGTAAAGTTTGAGTTAAATATGTCTTGGGAATTGTCTAAATTGATTGTGGAAATTTGTGTTATTAAAGTTTGAATTGGTCGTTCGAGATTGATTTGTTGGTGCGTTAAGGGATGTAAATTTCTGCTGCGTTGGTAATTGTCTCGCGGCTTGTATTGTTTTTATAAGTGAGTAATTTTTGTTTGCATTAGGGTTATATATTCTGTTTTGGTAAAACATAACGTTTTCTTCCTCCACTATCATGTTCATAGCTTTCTCTAAGTTTTAGGGGTGTTGAAATCTTATTTTGTCCGATAGCCGTTCAGGTAATGCATTGATGTACGTGTCTAAAGCCATTTCGTCTACATTTTCATCTTCAATAAATGGATATTTTAATCTTGTTCTTCGATTTTTAGTTTCGTTTAGATTAAGCTTCATACATCTTGACATCTCATACCGAATTGGTGAGGTGATTGATTGGGTTCCATCCGGAGGTTTATTAAATCTCGGATAAGACATTTTATATTTCTCTGATCGCTGAAATACGCTATAAGTTGTCGTTTGAAGTCCTCCCATTGTTAATGGTCATCGCGGCTTGCAATTAGCGTTAACGCTCTTCCGGTTAATTTGCTGAGAATTAGACGTAGAAGCATGACGTTAGGGTCAATGTCGCCTTCTTTATAAAAGGATTTTAAGAAGGGGTGATAAAGATTCTTAATATCGCTTGATTTCCGTCGTATATTGGAATTGAGTCGAGGTACAACCTCATATTTTTCATGTTCATTGTTTTTGTATAATTAAATCTATAAATATTTTTCAGTTGAGTTTGTATTGTGTTTAAATTGTATTAAACTTGGTAGTTATTTAAAGAATCACTTATCTTTTACATATATTTCATATGTAATTATCACAAAGTGCTATAATTATATTCTGCTTAGCAATTGTCTCATCAGTTGCGTTAAACGTATAATTATAACCTTTGTTGAGATTAATAAGTGCTATTAATTGAGTTCCAGGTTTTCTAAATAGTTTTATTTTAGTGATGATTTCCTGCAATAAATTGTATAATAATTCCGTTATAACTGCACGCTTTTGTGTCGGACTTTTTGCTGAGTAAATTGTTTCAATATTAAAGTACAAAAAAATGCTTTTATGATTATACACCTCCGCTAATTGTTGCACTGAAGTATTTAATTATAGAATGTTAAGAGAATCAAGTTTTGAATAAATTGTTTGTGTAATAATTACTGTAGTAAACTGTACATAAACGTTTGTTCTAATTATATCTAAAGCTCAGACTTTGTTGAAATTGTTTCAATAATAAATCGTAATAAATGGTACTAGTGCATAAATGCGTAATATAAATTCCTTTGTTAAAAATGAGTTTGCTGAGTAGATTTCTTTCGTTAATAATTGCGATAAAATGTAATAATAAATTGTGCAAAAAATTCATATATAATTCTTTTGTTGCTTTTAGCTAATATCAATAATTGAAAATGGCTAGGATAAATGAACTTACATAATTTTCGTTGTCAATTCCATCAGTTTTCTTTCCTTGGGCTTGGTCGATTTTGTACCTTGTTCAATTTTTTGTTCGTTTTTCCAGATTAAGAATTTATGTTCCAGACCACCAGTTCCTCGAATTTGGATTTCCTATTGCCCTTGTGGATCCGTTCCGACTGCTCCAGTTAGATTTCGGGCCTCTTGAGCGGCTTTTTTAAAAAAGACCTCCCAAAAACTCTAACAAATTTTTATTAAACAGAAATTACAAGTGGAAATTAATAAATGATTGCGTTATGTGCATTGACGTTTTCAACAATCAAAATTACTTTCCCTAATTAAATTGATTAATCTAAATTTTGAGTAGTAGCTTGAACAACTAACAATGGTAAAGGTGTGAAGCTCTAGACTGACGAAAATGATAATAGGACCCACACTAAGGCTTGAGGAAATAGCGCGGCATATATTAGAAACAGAGAAGGAAAAAGTAGAGGTGGATGCAGATGTTAACATAAACTTTTTCAACATGAAGTGGTCTACTGAAGAAACAATTCTCCTAAAATTAAAAGAAACCAACCTGTTAGGTATTACTCAAAACTTTCTTGAAAAATCACATTAATCAGTTTGATTCGTTATTATCAACGGTTAACTAGAACTTTTCAAGTAGCATATTACCTGTTTCGATGGTAATGTTGAAGTGCTCTATAAAAAAATTATTTTACTTCCATAGACGATGAGATTGTCGTTGGTAGAATTAAAAGAGATGAATTAAGACTGCAAATTGAAATTACTTGTGTCGTTTTTTCTCTATCTGACATAAGTAATACTATCTAACTGAAATGTTAACTAGAACCAGAGAAAGAGACCTTCTATTTTCTGAAACAGCATAATTTTGCAAGTGAATCTTCGTTCTAAAACGATGAGATCATAGATGTAACATCATATATTACTAATCAAAACAGATTAATAGTAAAACTGCAATTTTTTAGAATACAGAGTTACCATTGTCATATTCTTAACCCTAGAAACCGTTCATCATCGTTGGGTCATCAGTCCTAGAACTGATAGGACGCGTACCTCTAATGGTTTTTTATTCTGAGCTGATCTATACATTTCCATGAAATTATTTTCGCAGCCTACTTCTTTCACTAGGTATGTGCGATAGTCTAATCTAGGTTTACTTCTACCTCCCTTTTTTCCTTTTTCTGCTTCTAAGATATACCGTACTGTTCCTTCAAGACTAAGCATGTGTCCAATCATCCTACCTCTTCTATCCTTCGCTGTTTTCCACATTTTTCTTTCTTTCCCTATTATTTCTAATAACTGTTTGTTCTTAACTTTGTCTGTTCATGATATTTTTATCATACGTCGGTAGCACCACACTTCAAAGGCTTCCTATCCACTTTTCTCACTGTCCACGTTTCACAATCGTACAACGCTGTGCTCCAGGCATACGCTTTCAACAATCTTTCCTTGTTTCTATGTTTCTTGTCTTCGAACATATCAGCTGCTGTTTCTTGTTAAATAAAGCACGGCTTAGTGTTAAACTTTCTTTTATATCTTTTGCAGTTTTTCCTTCTATTGTCTTGAAGAAATTTCACTGATATTCAATGGTACGCAAGGGGTTAAGCAACCTGACGGCTACCAAGTTTCCTCACCACATAGACACTTGTTGATACAATAGGTTCCAATTACTTCTTTCGCACAATCAACATCTGTTGAGAATATTACAAACCCACACTTCTAGTTGTTTACGATAATCATCAGGTTTAAAAACAATTACTTTTTTCATCATTAAGTCCTCGGTCCTGGAACTGGTTGGACGCGAACCTCCATTGATTTCTATTTTGAGATTCCAACAGCCTACATCTTTCACTATATGTGTACAATAGTCTAATCTAGGTTGTTACGTTTTGCCTTACTAATGGGTTTTTACTCCTATATTGCCAACTGATAGGCACCAGGATAATTAACGAGAATTTCCTGATGATGTAAAGAGCCCAAGGTTAGTTTAGATGGAAAACGGCTCGTAGATAAGGAAACCTCCAAAGGCTAAGCGGCTAGTCGAGTGATTTGCTCTGGGTAGAACATGAGTTGGGGTCGGGGTTGAATTACGATCGAAAATATAGTGAATATGGCGCCACCGAATTTTGGAATACAATGAAGACCTAATTTTAGTCTGTTTGGATAAGGGGAATGCGGAAACCTATGCTCAAATACCGCTATACTAAAAATATCACATGAACATAACCCTTACAAATGCTTACCTTCTGGCTCGATATTGCTTGATAAAGATGCACTGCTACACCTGTAATCAAACTAAACCAATACTAGTACAGTTTGTTCATTCTGTTAATTAATTTTAAAAAGTTTATAATTACTACGAATCAAACCTCATTCATTCCAACTAATAATCATAGACGTGACCGAAATGAATTTCTATTCTCCTAAGTATCAGTTGAAAATTATTTACAATGATTTCACTTAACAAAGTTAACTTCAAAAAATTAGACTAAGTTATAGTTAGGAAAAATATGTACTTATATACACAATAATCTTCTCAACTCCTATATCTCACAAAAATTAGATAGTGTTGTTACATCATAAAGATTTAGCAATGATTATTCTTATTAAACTTGATTATTAAGAATGACTAATGGTATAACTCACAGAATCTTTATTTAGCCTTCGGTAGTACTACTATAGGCTTTACATTTAAGTTGCATTTTAAAATATGTGAATTAATTAATATTGTAGTGCAAAATGAAACAATTTAGTTATCTGAACTTAGATAATTTTATATTCAACATGATAGTTTTAATTTTGTTAATCTTGAAAGTTAACCCTTAATATACATATATACTGCCCTCTGTAATCTTTTCATTTGTACTAATGAAAAATAAAAATGAAGTTTATCAGGTTTTCTTCACAAATAACGAGAATATCCAAAGGTTAACAACATAACAAACTTGAAAATTTCTAAGTCGAACTATATAAAAAACTTACTTGTTTGACATTCCAAATGTTGTTACAACTTGAACGCACTAATGAACAACTAATTACATACCAGATGCTTATCCATCAAAAGAATAATTGCGATGTACTTGGACCATTTTCGGAATATTTAATGATAATTGAAATCTTCTTGTTACATCAGGTTAGAATTTTCCAAAATCACATAAATTAATTAATCCTGTTACAGAATATCAAACGAACATCCACGTGTATCCACGTCAAGTAATTTGCACTGCAAATTTAAATTAACAAGGGCCCTGAGGCTCGATAATACTTACTGTTCTTCAAATGCCAACCATTTCATTTACGCCTAGTTTAGTGCAAACATAGTCTGTAAAGCGTCGATATTGAGTGCACCAACAAAAACGATTTCACTTTAAATCGACTTTTTTCTTCACATGGTTCCAACACCAAGCGTAGCTTAGCGCTATGTTCTTATTTCAAGAACGACTTTCTTAACCAACAGCCCAGGTTAAAGTGCCGTATTCTAACGTATTCTACGCTTGACAACAGTTACAACGATCTTTATAATTATCGAAGGAAGGAGGTCTTATAATGACACTTGTAAATGGTATTTTATGTCACCGCTCAACTTGTAATTTATGCTCGCGATTTTAAAGCTTATGTTAGATAAAACAACATGTAATAAATAATACGTAAAATGTGTAAAGATATTAGGCTTGAGTTGACCTTCAATAAAAATAATAACATAAATATTCGTCAAAATATTGCGGGAAAATAAACTTGTTACAAGGTCTCTACCTCTACCTCTCTTTTATCAACTCTTTGCTTTTAATATATTCCGCACTATTCACTCATGCCTTAGTATGTGTCCTATTATTCTATCTCTCCTATATTTTACTGTTTTCCACATATTTCTTTCTTTCCCTGTCATTTCTAGAACCTCTTTGTTCATAACTTTGTCTATCCATGATATCTTCATCAAACGTCTGCAGCACCATATTTCAAAGGCTTCTATCCTTTTAGCGTCTGCTTCTCTACTGTCCACGTTTCACACTGTGCTCCACACACATGCTTTAAGCAATCTTATCGTTGATTCTATGTTTGTGGTCATTAAACGTCTTGCGTTATTCGACTTCCTTGGTGGCGTTAATCTTTAAACTCTTGTTAGTTTTTGTTTCCTATTTGTATTCTAGTTTTGGACTTATTTACTCCTTCTCTACATACTAGTACTTTGGTTTTATTTTTATTAATTTTCATGCGACATCTTTCTGTTAGCGCTGTTTCCATTTCATAAAGAGCTGCTTCTAACTCCTCCTTGCTAGCTGCCAATATCACTATATCACCTGCAAATCCAAGAATATCAATCCTTTGTTCCTACACAATAATTCCAGATGTTTTTGTGCATTTGACAGTATTTATTGCCTCTTCGATCTGCAAGTTAAAAATTATCGGAATAGGGCATATTCTTTACTTACCTCTTTTCTAATATTTACTGCTACTACGTTCTTGCTCTGAAAAACCGCTATAATGAATTTAACAACCTTTGAGTATGAACAATGTAAGATACAAAAATAATTCTTCCATAGATTAGGAATGCATGTAACCTTAGAGAAGATATCCTAACTCTATTCGTGGGCTTTACCAATATAGAAACTATTATAATAAAATTATACGATTATAAACATTTCAAAAATATGTTACAAGCGGACTGTGTCGTCTTGTACGTCATCTATTTTCAATTTTTATTTGATTATAATATAATAAATTTCCTAGTACCATCTCATTAAAATCTCCTTTATTCCTAAGACCTCCCTATAATTAAATCCGGCTTTGCTGTCAACTCTTCGTTTTACCTAAATTATTTATGTTAAAACAATCATAAACTAATAATTACTAGTTTGTTCAACAAGGAGTAATATGGGTAACTTTTCTAAAAAGTACTATCAATAGCTGTGATTATGTCTTATAGTCGTTTCCAAACCGAAAATGATTAATATATTAAAAATTGGCATATAGAGAGAGAAATTCAACCACCTAAGGTGATACAAATCCAGTGAACCTTGTATTTGGCCGGTTTTCCACGTCCTGTACAAGTTGCCAACATTTGCAATTAATAATATTTTTAAAAAATTACTAGTTACTTCCTTTGCTTTCTTTTATATCTACAGCACAGTTATAATTACTTGTAATCTGTTTATTTATGATCTTATTTCAGTATTTCAGAGAAAAAGTATTTTTAATAGTGGACATTTTCCGAGAGTTAAGGTTTGATATTTAAGGGTATATATAGGTTTCAGTTCAATTTAATAACGTCAGTGGGTGTTTTTTTATAATACAGTCCTGTGACTGTGCTTTTTATGTAGCATTGCGCAACGTGAGAAAATTGAAACTGGATAGATAGGGAGTGAGGCTTATAATAAGTAACGATGGCAACCAGGTATTGATCGAATATTCTTTTTGTGCTGTCAGTCAGCAAGTACAGAGGGAACATAACGAGCACTGAAGAGCATTAAAGCACAAATCTGGGGTTGTGTAGTTCTCCGTGGGAGTTCTGAACCTCCAGTTACAATTTATGCTGGAATGGTGTTAATAGCGAAGACTGGTAAAAACTATATTCTATCTTAGCATTACCAGTGAGTGCCTGACTTTCTTCAATTGTACCACAAAAATCAAGCATTGCTCTAATTAAAATGAAATGGAAAGCAAGATGACTCAGGAAATTTGTAAGTTTTCTATTTTGATAAATTACTTAGATTTTGAAACGTTAGAGTTGCACTACAGTAAAGTTTAGATCTATATTATTTATAAAATACTATTTGATAATAGAAACTATACTTAGAAAGGGAAAAATTGTATAAGTTGTTGTGTTGCTATCATTGCACAAAGTGCGCTACTTAGAAATATATAATTAAGCATCTATAATCTATATCTTTTTGTTTACAACGCTTGTTGATAGATGTTTTTAATCTCGAGTATTTAAACAGTCATTTATTTCATTGTCTTTAATTTAAAAACCGTTATACTATCATTGTGAAGTCGCATCTGTTGGGCTTGTGCTAAACCAAATACGTATTATCATCACGTTTATTCGTACTAACATTTTAGTTTAAAATTTTTTTGATTATCAAAAACCAAAATAAGAAATATTGTTACGTGCTGAATTAATATTTCGTTTTTGAATAAATTTTAATATACGGAGGAAGGGGAGTAGAGTGACGTAACAGTAGGGCACCGGCAAGCTTTCAGTAGTGCACGATGGGTTTCATTGAAAAAAATGATAACATATAAAAATAAACGGGTGAAATGACCGAAATAGAAAAATTACTTTACAAGGCTTTTCTGGTTGTCAAAACTAATGGACGTCAAAACGTCCCAGTAATACCTTTGATATTTTCGCTACCCGAAAGACGGTTATTCCGGATAAGTGTTCTTGTTTTCGGTTTTTTAAAATTTATCACCTCATCTTATACCTTTCTCTACAAATCCCTAAATATCTTCATTAACTTTTTTCAAATTGAGGAGGTTTTTAATATAAAGGGTCTCTTCTAAGTATGAGTTCATTACTTGGGTTTACAACTATCTCTCATTACCTATATTATAAATAACTTCAAGTAAAACTTTACCTACGCTTAAACTCTATTAACAGTAAATTTCGGAAATATAAATACATATACTTTGACCTCAAAAAACCTAATGTAGAATCCAACTGGCCAGATATTACTAAAAGAAATTCTTAAAGAAACATTAATCCATAATTAATATTACCACACCATTGCTACAGTTTCCGATATTAATCTATACGACATTTAAAATCCCATTTCTGGAAATGTCCTTAATAACAATTCATAGCAGACGTAGTATAATACCAACTTTTCTTTTACCGTTCTAGTTGTTACGGTGTTCCGTGCAGACTGTAACGAATACAATTACCTGCTTCATAATTATACGCTTTTGTTCTATATATCTATTTAACAAATATCCATTATTAAACAGAAAATATTAAATTTCGATAGTAACAATATATTACTAATTCATACTTATAGTTCCACTTATATTTAAATACTCAAAGTAAAATTTAAGATTTCTTCTATTTGTATATATCTTGACACAATATTCCTTTTCTGCGCGTGCTTGGATAGTTTAATTGTCTCGTGGCCTAAGTTCATCATTTTTTGATCCAAATGTAATCAGGGAAGCAAGTGTTGAAACGTGGGCTAGCAGGTTTGATAAAACATGCGGTCTCGAAGAGAAGTGAAATGGTGTCGACGGATACTATGGCCTCATTTTAGTTGTTGTATCGACCTAGAGTGAAAAGGAAATATATCTACGGTAGGTGAATAATTTTCAAGTTTACCT
Organism: Platerodrilus igneus; assembly: GCA_036346225.1. NCBI lineage: Eukaryota > Metazoa > Arthropoda > Insecta > Coleoptera > Lycidae > Platerodrilus > Platerodrilus igneus. The sequence goes on from JARFIW010000289.1 coordinate 1,730,653, forward strand.
TCAGTTATTTTTCTCGTTTCTTTTCAGCGCAAGTAAAAAGTAGCAAGTAAAACCAAGTAAAATATGTCCAATTTTGAAACGCAAGTAAAAGTTAATGTAAAATTAGAAGTACAAGTAAATTTCAAGTCCAATTTTGAAACGCAAATTTTATAGTATTGAAACGCAAATTTTATGTAAGCATGTAATTTATCAAATTGTGGAGCGATAAATCTTTCGTATATAATTATTATGGAACACAGAAGCACAATTGGTTGTTAGTTGTATGTTGTTTTGTATAGAAGTCAAGCCCGTTTATGTGCCAGCCGTGCGCATCTGCTTTTGTAAGTACTCAAGATGGTTGATGAACTCGGACGCCTATCAGATTGTTTGTAATGAGTCATCTCCAATTTTAGATCAATTTTCATTTCATAGAACCATTACTTAAAATGTACAAATAATTTTGTAAATTCTATATGTTCATTTAAATTGGTACACGTAATTTTTGTAAATTCTATATGTTCATTTAAATTGGTACACGAAATTTTTGTAAGTTTTATATGGTCATTTAATTTAGACACGTAATATTTTATTCAGAATTTAATAGTTGGATATTTCATAAAAGCTCTTATAATCACAAGGGAATTTCTATAAGATAATTTTTGAATTTAGTAGGTTATACAAAAATGTATTCGTAACTAAACACGTGATACGTTGATATTTGTTTGTTACATTATAGAATATAATCTCTTTGGCAGTACACTTGAAGTACAGCTTAAATCAAACAATAAGTGTTTTTTGACCTTTGATTCCATCAAATAAAGTAATTAAAAATGTAGTCAGAACATGTGTTCAATTAATTGTAAACTCGAACAGGATCCTATTCAAGTATCATGTATATAAATTGTAAAACAATAATGAAAACACTATATTTCGTATAAGAATTAACATAAATTTTTCAATTTTAAATTTCCTATGAATAATCAGAGACTAATAATAGATCTTAATAAAAGTAATTATCTCGAAAGTTTCAGTACTTATAACTTTGTACACGCAATGTATATATATATATATATTTTTGTAAATTAATAGAAAGAATAATAAGTTGTCTTAAAGCTTTCTTTCATTGAAGTCATCAATAATTTTTTTTATAGAAGTTAACAACCACACTTATGAAATTTTTGTAGTGAAGAAAGATATATTATTGGTGTCGAGTTTAAAATTTTTTGAAGTATAATGTTGACTAGCTGATCTTTTTATAATTTTTTTCTTTGTGATAAAGTGACTAGGCTCTAACGTAGCCTTAGTTTAAAAATGTTTAGAAGTGATTAAATTTTCAGATAGTACGAGATCGTCGTTCCCATTCCAGTTTGCAGAGTCATAAGTAAGTATCATTTTTCTATGTTTTGCTCGTCGAAGATATTTTTTTCTTTTCGAAGACTTCCGTATCTGATCTTCGGATTGATTCTCATTATAACAATTATTAAGATACGGTGGCGTCCATTAAAAATTCTTTTATTATCGTATACCATCCTACGACCCTAGCTCATAGCTCTGCCCTAAGTTGAAGAAGCTTAGCTGGTTGGAAGATCTCTTTAGAGGGTCCTTATTTTACTCAAAGCCATTTACCATCCTCTTTACACTGGGCTTAAACCTTAAACAGGAAACCTTCATAATCTATTGAGGCTCTGCCGCCTATAAGGTAGAGTAAATACACTATAGAGTAAAAGTGTGTAACAAGACAAGAAATAAAACAACAAAGTAAGGAAAGAAAATCGCCTACACCGAGTACCCCAACGAAACAGGGATAGAATGGTAGAATAAAACTCCAATAGAATTAGAGTTTGGACTAGCTCAAAAACGTCGTAGATTAAGTAGCGTGGGTGATATAAAAAGAAAAAAATTGGAAGCCTCAGTAAAAACTATATTACCAACATACAGTCCCGTAATAATATTTGCAAAAGTCAAAAACGCGTATTTACGTAATCATCCCGTATAACGTGATGTACATAAAGCGTTAATTTACATATAATACAATATAAACCTAAACATTTGAAAATAATAAGAATAGAATCTTATTATCTTAATAATAGGTATATATATATATATATATATTATATATATATATATATATATTATATTTACAGGTTAAGAAGGGTATATAGGTCTAGATAATAATATTTTAACAACTGTGTATATAGGAAATAGGAACAATTTATTTACGCGCCAAATTAATCAGTTTAGATAGTGAAAACGGACGGTTATTAAGATATTTTGTATTTCTAAATCAGAATGTTAAAATTACATAAAGGGGGGGACGCTTTAGAGTACATGAAAACTCAAGGATACGCATAATTAGTTGTAATATTTTAAATCAAGCGCATGGGATAAGAAACGGAGCTTTTGAGAATAGAAAATCAATAATTTAAACGCATATTTCTGTTTAAATAAACGAAACGTTCGTTATACCAATAAGTGCTAAAAACTCGGAATTATAATTTTAAAACGGACAATTTACTTCAAAAAAACACCTGAGAGTTAAATGTCAAGTTCAAAGAACTTGAATGAACGTTGGCACAAAATTCTATAGAATTGTTTGTAGCGGTCGGTGCGACAAGCTGTTAAAATAACAAATGCTTTGAAGACGAAGTGAAATGAAATATCCATAATGTAAAACAGACAGAGAACACATATAATAAAACGTTGGTTAATATACTCGTCCAAAATACGCAGTAGATTTGGAGGCCACCACAATATCGATTTCCTGTAGGTTAAGAGGGGTTTTAAAACAGACAATAAATATGGGTCAAACAAAGAAAGGTAGCTAGGGGGTTGGACGTATACACCGGGAAAAGCAATATAATTGGTCAAAGGCGAGAAGTTTTGAGAAGCTCTCGTTGGTTAGAAGTGTTGAGGGAATTTCTATGTAACAGCACGGTAAACTTGGAATTTTTCAGACGTTGAAGTTTGTTACGAATAAAATGTTGAGAAACGGTTTGGAAAATAAGCTTTTCGATGAAAAGAGGGTCCGTGAAGGGGTATTCAAAAGCGTATAAATACACTGGGAGAAGTAGAATAGCTCTTTTAGCTCTTAGATCTTAGATCGTGCTCTTACGTTGTACTGATTGTTGCTTATTCGTGAATTATCATACAACATCCTATTTAAAAGTATGTAAAAGCTGTTAGTAACGTACCGGTAATGTTTTAAAAGTGTGATTTGCACAAGTGGTTGCTGGCTTACAAAAGGTGCTGCTACTACACGCTACAATCTAATGATAGGATGGTACTTGGCTTAAGCTTGGTTGAGACCATTATCTGGGTAGTAATACTAGGTAGGGGCTCGAGTGTTAACGAATTCCACAGCAATTTTTATGACGCCTAATTCGTGGGGCGAGAATTTCTTTCTAGAGATCCACTGCACTTTTATGGCACCCAATCCGTGGGGCGGGAATTTCTTTCTAGATATATATATATATATATATATATAAAATATACAGATGAAATTAATGTATTGGGATATTTTTGGTCATAAATAAAACAACTGTCAAATAATCTTTCGTTTTTAACTTGACGTTTCGATGTATTATTCAGATCTTAATCATAAGCTAAAAGTTAGGTAATTAGAAACTAAACAATACATATCTCAAAACTTACATAAAACTTGATTATTCTTAAATTTAAGGCTAGTGTAAACTAATTTTAAATGACATAAGCAAAACTTGAGTGACAGAATTAAAATTGTTTTGTGTATGCAATTTTGATGTTACAAAAACCAAGTTTATTTAAGTGCAATGATTTTTGAATATAAATATGATAAAAATGAAAAGAATGCATAAATATTGTCCATTAAATAATAGCACTACAATTCCTGTTTATACAGATCGGAGTAAACAACACTTAAGTTGTTTAGGTCTTGTTTGTTGTTGATGCACTTTTTTTCTTTCTGTATATGAAATGATTCAAGTAATAAGCGTTTTTTCTAATTTTGTTCTATTTCTAAAATTTTGGTGTCTTTGAGTGAGGGTGTGTATTTGGTACAATGTATATGTGTTGAGAAGGCACAGTTGTTTTTTCCCAATTTTGTATCAGTGCGGTGTTGAGTTAATCTGTACTTTAACCACTGACCAGTTTGACCAATGTAGGAGTGGTTGCAAATACATTGAATTTTATATACAACGTTACGGCACATTTCGGTGTTGGTTTTATCGTTAAGGGGCGAAAAAAGATTTTTAATTGACTTCACATATTAGTATGCAATGCATATATTTGGTTTTCTAAAAATTCTAGTAAGTTGTGGAGTTAGTTTTTCAATATATGGAAGCTTGTTGTAGACCAGTTGTTGTGTTGTTTTTTGTTGTGATAAAATGTTGGTATTCAACAATTTGTTGACAATTTGAATCGGATGACCATTACTGATAAATACTTGTTTTAATTCTTTAATGTTGTTATTTAGAAAAATTGGATTGCTTATTTTTATAATTCGATTTTTTTTAGTGCTAAAATGGTGTTGATCTTGTGTTTATTGCTGTGACTGGAGTTGTAGTTAATAATCTATCAGAATTTGTAGGTTTTTTATAGTAATTAAAAATTAAACTGTTGTTTTCTGATCGAATAATCAATGTGTCAAGAAATAGAATTTTTCTGTCTTCTTTTTTTTTAAATTGAATTGTAGATGTTCATTAAAGTTATTGAAGTGTTCAATAGTGGTTTCAACTTGATTGCGTGGTACAGAGCAAACTATGTCGTCTACATACTTAGCTAAAAATGTAGCTTAAAATAGAAGGTTAAGAATGATTTTATCCAAAAGTAGATCCATGACAATCTGGGCTAAAATTGGTGTGAGAGAGGTGAATCTATAGGCGTGCCATAAAGTGTTGATTCCTGGTCAATAAAGTAGACTTTATAATATATATATATATATATATATATATATATATATTGTCGTGTTATCTTCCTGTAAGAAAAATAAAAACCTTAGTTATTCGCGCCCCTACACTTGGGCGCAATAAACTGCTGTGTTATTTTCACCTCACGGCTGGGCAGCCCATAAAATGCTTTGTTAATCGAGCCCCTAGATTTGGTCGATCATAAAATGCTGTGTTATTTTCTTTATATTAATCAAGCACTTGTAAAAATGTTAATTTATACATCTCTTTGCCTCGACTAGCTGATTCAATTAAATAAAGCTATTCTACAATACACAGTATAATGATTAAATATTTACAAACTTTTTAAATATCTTCCCCTTTTTAAATTATTTACATCTGTCAGATTTTGAGAAAATGAATCCAGCAAAACGAGCTTTTTATTGTTACATTTAGATATCTATTGAAACGTTTGAAGATGCCTATTGCCTTTCATAAATTTATCAAAGAACCCCAGTTTTGTCGACTCTTACATTTTGAATTATTATTGAAATAAAACAGTTTATAGAAATAAATCATATCAAAATATCTAACCTGAACTGGTTCAGTAGCTTCTCTGCATCCTCAAGCGTTTTCGTGTCCAGTCTGAATGTTTTGAGTCGAATTTGAAAGTCGACATCCAACCAAAATACTATCCAAATCGTTATTAATGAGTTTATTCCAATAAAAGGTTTTTCATCTCCGTGATTAACGAAACAGTAATGGAATATTTACCATTATCAGAGATTACCAAATCAAATTAACAGGGAATAATCTCCAGAGTCTTTCTGATTCGAATCCAAGATCGTATTTAAAACCGTATCTAAGAGCCCTGTTTTATTTATTTTTAGAAATTGTATAATTTCATTAAATCTGGTTTACTTACGTCTGTAGTAGTACGGCTCGCTTACACAATTTTTACACTCTTATAAAAATGATTTCACTTTACTTTTAATTAACTATTTGCGTGAATATCTTAGCACTTTTGAGTATAGTGACTGCCCAGTTTCAAATGTATACTAACTCGTTGTTCAATTGTTATCATATTTATAGACTGGCCCTCTTTGTTTGCGATTTGTTGATTCCACGTGGTGGGCGACCACAATTGTCTTATCTCTTGTGTTATTTCCGAAACTTTACGAATTGTGTAGTTTAATTGCATGGAAGAACGCTCAAGTCGTCACGTAATTCATTCACATACATTATATTTAATTCAGAAATTCCAGGAACCTTGGTTCATCAAATCACGTATTGTTGTTGTTTGGTTTATTCTAATCTAAATAGTTATAAATTTGGTGTTTGTTTATTTCCTAGTTAAATTGGATTTTTGAACAAATGTAATAATTTTCTGTCACGTACGCTTTTCAAATAATGCATAATTTCTGCCTGCGTATATGATGATATATTAACGCACTTGTTGAATATCTATCTAGCCAATTCATACAGGTTTTCCCTTGATTTAATTTTAATGCATTTCGGTACATTTTTAAATTCTTATCTTTGCTCGTAGCTACTCTTGGATATGCGTTTAATCGCTTGTTATATACAGTGTGCTCTCAACTAACCATATTTATAACGACCTATTTACTCTTCTAATATCTGTAATTATGTGCTTTTGTTATTTGGGAGTTTCTTTTGTTTATACTACGACCCCTATGACTTAACCTACCCCTAAATTAACCCATAATTACAGCAATATATATGTATATATATAAATATTTTAGGTAGTTAATTACATAAGGTAAGTTGATAAATACTATCGTATGTAATATAGTGAATAAGATGAAATAATAACTTAGACTTTTATATACATGCAAGAATACTTACAACATGTTCCAACCCTAAATATGTACAAGAAATAAAGAAATCATACAGCAACATGTGTTTTGAGAAGTACACTTCGTATAATTTAAGAACGTAACGTTAAATTTCAAATAGCGATTTGATGACGTTAACATAAATTTACACAGAAAAATATACAGCAGAAAGTGCTCCCACGCAAGATTTAAGAATAATCTACATAATCGTTTGTGTTGTGTGCGTGTAGTTGATAACGTACAGTCTGCAATTTATTGCAAAAGCAACCAAAAGAAGTGTCTGTCTTCCAAAACAACAACACAAATAAAACAAACAGAAAAATTCACTGTACCTTGAGCTATCGGTGTCTTTCCGGTGCCATCTTAGGATGAGGAAATGCGGCTGAATTTGTCTACGACTGGGTACCAGAACCACGAACTTAACTTATACTAACACAAACGCATTTTAAAATCGCGACTTTACAATACTCAAAGAACGTTTTATATCATTAGAATCGTATACAGAAGAGTCGAATAAGAGACGAATAAGTAAGAGAGCCTTTCAAAAAATTGAACTTTTATTTATACAGCTTGAACATGACAGGGGTAAGTAACATAAAACCATACCCAGCAATAGAATGCTAAATCTTCTGCGAAAGCAAGCAAAAATATATATTCCAGACAACATCGGCGAAATACGATAATTAATTCCATTGAATTTCATTGTTCGAATGGGAACACCATAAAACTTGAGCGACCAAACAGGTACAGGTAGCAAAATAGAATTTCACAGTAAACGAGCAGATAACAACCCATTAAAGTAGTTTATATTTGTGAGAAGTTTTAATAAGAACCCATTAGAAGTGGTTTTAACAACCAGCACAATGTTTGCTACTTTCAACGAACCATTATTGGAAATAACAAGCGCGTATTTCAAGGAAGGAGAAATTATTAAAGCGGTTTGAGGAGCAAACATTTCAAAGAATTTATAAACTGTTATAGAATATAGTACAGGTACTGAGGGGAATTTTTATACAGAACGGTTTAACACGTATTTATTGAACTTGTTAAGTTTGTATAATTTGAGAATAACATAAACAGAGTTTAGATTAGCGGTTCTAAAAAGAGCTTAATTATGGTAGTTGAAAATTAATGCAGAATGGCTCTATTTCAAAAAGTTAACTTAACACAGTGTCCAACACAAATACTAAATCTTCATTCTTTAACTAGCAGTAATCTCGCAAATAAGCTTATGTTTGCATATTTTGTAATTTAGTATAATAATCAAACTTTTTTTTCCGATAATATTATGCTTATCTTTAAACAAAACTGATTCCGTCGCAATATCATAGTTTAACAAAGTAATTCTTTAACGGAATCTTAATTAATACCAAATAACAACGAACCATTTGTTACGTACAGTTTTGGACCTAGGAAATGTAGTCAGTAATCCACATAGAAACTCGGTGAAGTACCTCGCTAAAACTTGTGTCTTTTGATAAAGTACCGAAAATCTCGACTGCACTAACTCAGTGGGAAGGGTGATGTAAGTGTTTAAAGAGGGTTCCTTAGTGATCTGCTGTGTGAAATACCAGTCTTGTTAGGGAAATACCTTGGACGCCGACCAATCTCCGAATATGGGGATTTCTAGAAAAAACCCCAGAAGAAATAACAAAAGGATGCTAAAACCCGAGATCGATGAAATGATTCTAGCCTAAAATTCATATGAAAAATAATAGAATACACTAATGCTAAAACCAACCGAAAATAAACATTAACAATAAGGACATTAATATGCCTACTTCAAAACTGCTAGCTGAAAAAGTTTCCTAAATCAAATGTTAAATTATCTGTCTATCAATCACGCCGCTAGGTGATTACAATGTATGTTATTACAACAAAGCTGGGACTATTATCTTTACACTAGTTGTAAAAAAAGTCTATATTACAATTACACATAAACATTCTTAAACAAAAAAAATTAACCTAATACATCAAAATCTATTTTTTGCTAAATGGAAAACGTTTTCGGATAACAAAATCACTTTCTGCGTTTTTAAACTAATAACAAGAACGTACTGAAGGTACGTTTATAAGTTCATACAGTTAAAATAAAAAAATATTGATGCATTTATAGTTACTGTAGGTTATAGTTTCGAAAATTTATTACTCTAGGTTATAGTTTCAGAAGGTTTATTATAAATACCTAACGAGTGATTTTTGACTGCAGATACGTCGGAAACTGCTGCTAGAACTCAATTCATTCTAACCGGGTTCTAAGGGACTTCTGAAACTTCGTTAAACTGTTTGACGTTCTTTATTAATATTAACATAATTTTCAACATAAAGTTGTCTACTGCAAGAACAATTCGCCTAAAATTGTTATTATTCCGAACTTCATTTACTATTCACATTAATTAGTTTGATACCTTGTTAATAACAGTTAACTATACCTACTAAAGTTGCATGTTTTTTGTTTGGATGGTAATCACGACGTGCTTTATAAAGAATCATCTTCCCTTCGTACACTGCGAGATTTCTTCGGCAGAATTCGGACAGATGAACTAAGACTGCAAATTGAAATTACTTTGTGTTGTTTTTTTCCTATATTTAGCATATGTAATATTATCTTACTGAAACATTTAACTAGAACCGTAGTGCTTGTTCACTTTTTGGTCTGCCTAATTTTTCCTGTAACTTTTTTTGTTGCAAGACGATGAGGTCATGGACGCCACTAGTATACATTGTTAATCAAAATAAATGAATTATGAAACTGCACTTCTTTAGAATATAAAATAACATTTAAAACCGCCGTAATGAACTTGACTTCCTTTGAGTATGAACACGTAAGATACGAAAATAATTCTTCCTTAGATCAAGAAATGTAACCTAAAATAATATTTTTAAAGGAAAAAGCCCTAACCCTATTGGTGGAATTTACTAATTCAGAAACTATTAGTATGAAATATGATTATAAACATTTACAACTTACACTTTCAATTCCACATTTACATATTTATAAATTAAAAAAATTCAAATTGTACTTATGAATGGTGTCATCATGCGTGTCATCATCGAACCATTATGAACATGGTCAAGTATCTCCGGACCATGTCGAATTTCTCTACTACTACAGTTAATTAGCGAAATAAAGTCTTTCCTAGTCTGTTGTTCATGGTTGTCGAATGTCCATTTCTGTTACATTATTTTAATTAAAAGTTATTACGTTAATTTTCCTCCTTTAAAATAATTCTACATCGTTTTAAATACGTCAATATCACACCAGTACTATTCTCGAGTATTCTAAATTGATATTTAAGCAACCCAATTCGCAACATCCTATTCTAAGTTCTAAAATTTGCTTTCTTTTATCTTACATGTCCTATATTCTATTTTGAAGGTGTTTCTTTTAACCTTGTTATCTAGACAATGCTGTATATTCTAGTTGAAGAGATTGTAATTGTTTTAAATTAAAAGTATCCTTTTTCGTTTGTGTTGCTTTTATTAATTTTAGAGTCGGTTGTATTCGTGACACACATTTTCTATTGTAGTATTCTGGTAGTAGTATACCTACCTTATACTTTAAATTGCCCATTTTATACCAAAGGTATTTGTACAGTTGGGGTATTGAAAACTTACAATTTAAATTTCTTAAATAAAAAAGCAACGAAAGATCATTTGCTATTTTTATTTCGTTGGGGTGAAACTATTTTTAGCTGCAGTATTCTTTTATTATGTTGCGTTGGTCTGTCCGGCTAAAAATTTCAAGATCTGGGTAGATTCCCGTAACAAAGTGAAATAGAAGTAATTTTGAATGATTTCTTTAGTTTCTTTAAGTATGCTACAACCGCCACAAAAAAGTCGGGCCCCACGTTTTGCTTCGAGCCCCACGTTGGGCGCCAAAAATTTCGGTTACTTTTTTTTTTCGTGGCCCCACGTTGGGCGCCAAAAATCTATGTGACGTTATTATCGGGGCAGCCACGTTGGTTCGTCAAATTTATGCTACGTAACACAAACAAAGTCAAAGAAATGACCGAGCTCAATCGGAGAGTAGGGGGGGTTGTAAAAATCAGACTGACATATAACGTATGCGGCGGTAAGGAGTTAGTAACAATACCTGCAAGAAAATTAGTTAAGCAAACCTGAAAAAAAAAGAATAAGCATAGCAGCAATGAAACGTCTAAGTTATAACTTTGTAGAATGTAAATAAAACTGTTTAGATAAACTATATAATATAATCACGATAAAAGCATTACAACAATTTTTAGTACAAAGTGAGGTAATATTGGGGAGTAGCAGAAACGTTTCCTCACACACCAATTAAACATAAATCAGATAAAATGTTGACAAAAGATAAATAGATAAGACACAATTGGTATGAGTAATTCAGTAGTATTGATTTTTTTTTCTTTCTTTTTTTTTCTATGTTTTAAAATAGCATGCAAGTCTATTGTAATAGGTATCAGATCGACAAAGATATGGTAAAGCAACGGATAGATATTTAAAGTAATAACCAGTAGGAAATAGTACAACTTACAAAAAGTCCTTCAGGAACGCCTCCTTGCATTTGGAGTGTGGGATTCACGAGGTCCTGCACTAACGAAGCACTTCATCCTTGACTGTGAGGGTGTTGATGGAATTTCTTACACTTTACACTAATCACACCTACGTATTTCACTGGTGTTAGCAGCAGACATTATCAGGCTGATGGAACTATGTAGCATTGATAAATTTCTTGTTACTTCTATTTCTTGAGACAATAATTTCGAAATATTTTGTAGCACAAATCAGAAAAAAAAGGTAATAAAAATTTAGAATCACGGGCTTTCAAGGCACGATGTAATGCATTAAAACTAACAGTAACGTGAGGTGTTTTATTTGCTACCTATGGTAACAAAGAAAAACCTAAGGCTTTAAAAAAAAAGGACCACGAAGACTAGATCGCACACACAGTTTAAATAGCAAAAGACAAAGCACCAACAAAAAAACACAATGAGTAAAGCAACGCGCATCACTAAGTCAATGTTCCGTAAACAAGCACGTGCGGTCGAGTAAAAAAACGTTCGCCTATAAAGCATCTTTCCTTCAATGTAATCAGAAGTACACTTCTACAGTTAATATACAACTTTATTTCACAGGAAAAACAACTAAAAATCGTGTCGTGTTTGTTCATGAACAATTCGAAAAATTTATACCGCATTCTTACTATTTTCAAAGCAACGAGGAAAACGTATTTTTAAAGTACTTAATGTATAGGAACAAAGAACCAAACGACAACTTTCAGAGCAAACAGGACACAGTATTATCAACGTAAACAATATATTGGAACGAAGAACAAACGACAACTGCTAGTCTGTAGATATAAAATCGTTGTTATTACAACCGGTTATCGCCTATTATCTAGACTTGTATATCCACATAAGGAACAAAAATGTATATCTACTAATTACTTACGAGCTGTTTATCATTTTCGATAAGTTTATTAATGAAAATCCATCTTCAAATTATCTACTTTTAAAGTAATACCGACGAGTTAAATTGCATACAAATCCGAATTATTCTGAAGTATTTCCTTTATACAAACAGCGATCTCAAAGAAACGATGTATTTTTAAGTACGTTAACAGAAAGGAAGCGAAAAATGTTAAACTACAAAAATGCCCGTTACATCTTGCTTAGTCAATTATATAGTTCAAGCATGCAGATTTTCGTATGAGAGCTATATTAGATTATCACTTACGATTATGTCCCTCTGCAGTGGAGTCAATTTTTCAGGTTCTCGTTGTCCGGTTTTCAGAATATTTATGACATCGTGTTCGCTAGTAATAACGGTAGTTCCTTAAAGAGAGGTTGGAGAAATAACCAGCACTACATCACAACACACGCGATAAGACACCTCGAAAACGCAATTACCTTTTGAAACTCTTGTGCTGAAGTGATCAATTTAAGTACTTGTAAATTACTTTCATAGTTTCACTCATTCGTCACTCAGGGAGATTAGCTTATTTAAATTGACTGATATTCTAGAACCAATTGGAATAGAGAACTTCGTCAATTCAATAATGCGTGTTCACAGTACATTTTCCGGTAGCGATAAAAAGTTCATGAGAGTATATCATCGTATTTATACATATTAAAATCATTATATTCGTACAGTGTAACTAATAATTTATAAAATAGACAGGATCGGATTCAGATAACAAAGGGAATTACTTTACTTTTATACAAAAAATAATAGATTTGTTAAATATACGAAATGAAAACTGGCTATCCAGTAATTAAAAAAGGCACGTTACGGTTTAATTCACTTAACACGCATCAAGTACGGCCTAGTTTAGTCTGCAGTGTATGTGTTGTTTCTTTAAACGGTGCAAATAATACAAAAATGTGTACATACAATTATAGTTATTTATCATTAGAATTCACTAAAACAACTTGTAAAATATTGCGGTGTAAATTTCGAATAGCTCTTTGGTAGAGAGAAGTGGTCTGTATATAAAATTAAGTGATAATTAACAAACAACATATAATTAATGTTCTTAATTAGTTCAAGCGTTTACTAAAAGCACTCACCTGATTGTTTACGAAGCGGTACCAATGAAAAAAAACGATGTAACATCTACTCTGCTTTTTGCGGGTGTAGCGAAGCACATTTATGTAAATAGCGGTTCTGAAGAAACGCCGTTCATAATTAATTTGTTCTAGGCAGAACGTGTAAAACATCGATGCGGTTTGTTCGAACGACAAATCGATTCTCTTTTGCTTCGTGGATTTTCCAGTCACTACACTGTTTGCACGTGCGGAATAACAAAGTTTTATAACTCGCGGCACTTGTTGTCGTATGCATGAAATAAACAGGGAAATTTTACTCTAACAGATTTAAATATACCGAGACGAACGTAAATAATCAACAAACTCAACATAAAATAAAATTTAGCTTTAATTATTTACAATATAAACGGAACACAACTATTAATAGAGAGAAACGGACTCAGTGCGTAATCTGTTTGGTTGTCTTGGTTGCTGATAGTATGAAATCTAACAAACTGAAGACACCTCAATACATGAAGACCTCGAGAAAAACTAAAGAAATTTTTGAGCGAAGATTTAACGGTGTTATATTTAGAAAGAATGCTTTTCTAACACTACCAACGTATCTTCTAAGGCTCTACAAGTTCCTTTAATCCCATATTTTCTTGTTTTACTTGTGATATACATTTGAAACCGACATCGACCACGAAATCCAACCAGCATTGCGTCGATGCATGCTAACTTCCCAATTGAGTAGCAAGTGTCACAATTTTCAATAAACTTTTCGAACACCCATGATATAGGAACAGTTGCATCGTCCTTTTTCTTTTCATCTCTGTTTGAGCTATCATCAAAACGTAGACTAAGTATTAGAGCATAGACTCTCGTCTGAGACATCATGCAACAAAAAATATCTCGTCTGGTCCCATCAGTTGCAAACATTGTTTAAAGATCTTCATCATTTGATTTGAAAATGGCCGTTAACTTAAGGATCCCAACAAATGCTTTGAATTCGATAAGATCAATGTCTCATAATCAGACAACTTTTCCCTCGTCAGGGCCAATTTTTCATAGGTTCGTAGTATGATCTCGTTAACTGTTTCCTCGGTGATAAGTATTTCACAAGGTTATTTGGTGTTACAAATCAGAACAAAGTCTTTAAAAGGACCAATTATCCCGGAAGATGTGTGATGGCATTATGTTGTTTTGTGCGCACATTATGTGCCGGAGGTTGTGTCGCCTACACGAACCCGTTCTTACCACGGTATTTGGTTGGCTTGCATTGACGTTTCTGCTTCTTTGCAAGTAGCTCGTCGTCCGACGACTTCGTTTCTGATTCAGGAACATGTGGCAGTGGTTCCAAAAAATATCTGATACTAAGGAAGTAGAAACAGAATGGAATAACATTAAATCCAGCTTAAACATGACGGCCAGAGATATTCTGGGGTATAGACAAAAAGAAAATAAGAAACCATGGATAACAAAGGATTGATTGATTGATTAACTTGGGAAGGGTGACTTAAAGCCACGCGCACTTAGGCCTCCTGGTGGGCCCATTGTGCTGCCTTCCTTGCCCTAGGTTGGTCCTTCATTGCTCAACCACCCGACCTTGCAGGTGAATTTGAGGATGTCGGACCAGGGGGTGTCTCGAATTCCGGCCTTCTCGGGCCAAAAGTCCCCAGCATGGATCCTCGAAGTCGGGCGAGTACCGGACAGGTGCACAGAATGTGTTCCGCCGTCTCATCCTCCTGTTGACAACCGCGACAGGTGGGGTTGTCTGACAGACCCATCCTGTGCAGGTGCTTCCTTAAAGTGCAATGCCCGGACAGAATACCTACTAGTAGCCGTAGTTTCTGTCTTGGCAAGCGTATGACAAATTTTTCTATTTTGGTCATGGGAGACCTTATAAACATTTTTGCCTGCCGGCAGCTTGATGTACAAGCCCACCTATCCTTGTGACGGCGGTGGGTTATTTGTCTTATCATGGAGAACACCACAGATGGCGCAATAGCAACCGATGGCTCAGGGCCGACAAAACCCCGAGCCGCTCCCTGCCTCGCCAAAGAATCTGCCTGTTCGTTACCATGTACTCCTGAATGCCCTTTGATCCAAACCAGTTCAAGGGCGTTTGTATCAGAAACGAGCTCGAGAACACGATGGCATTGGTATACCACCCCGAGAGAAGCTTCTGCTTGTTTAAGCTCAGAAGAGCTGCTCTACTATCGCTCAAGATGCGTATAGCTTTGTTCTGGATTCCACGTTCCAGTATGGCGTTAGCGCCGTGCATAATGGCTATGACCTCCGCTTGGAAGACAGTTACCAGCCTGCCCAGCGCAACACTTTCATGAAGGTCTAGGTCATCGGAGAAAATGCCTGCCCGGTACCTTCATTTGTTTTGGAGCCATCTGTGTAGATGGAGATCTCCGTTAAGGAGGCGTCCTCAGTGTTTAGACAAACCCCAAAGCGCCTCCTGGAAATGATTATGGGTGCGATCGAATCAACCACTCCTCCCAAGATAGGTGTGTTCCGCACCGCCTCTCTTAGTATGTTGTGGTGTCTACCACCGCCTCCCTTATCGATCCATAGACCTTGAACCGCAGCCTCATTGCCGCTCTCAAAGCCACCTCCTCCACATGTAGGTCCAGCGGAGGGAGGCCTAAGATGGCTTCTAAGGCTGCAGTAGGTGTGGAACGCAATGCACCTGTAATGTTTAGACAAGCCACCCTTTGGATATGAGTAAGGTCTTGGACTGTATGGGCCAGTCTGGTCCTGCGCCACCAGACTACAGCGCCATAACAGAGCATCGGCCTTACTACCATGATGTATAGCCACAGGACAGCCTTTGGTGGGAGACCCCAAAGTTTGCCTATGGCACGTTTGCATTGCCAGAACACTTGGTTGGCTTTGCTAGTTTTCATTTGTAGGTGTTTGGCCCAGTTCAGCTTCTTATCAAGTATAATGCCCAGATACTTGACTTCTGCTGATAAGGGCAGGGAAGTTTGGAAGAGCATTGGCAATTTAGTTACCGTCAGCTTCCTTTTATTGGAAAACAACACCAACGCCGTTTTGTTGGGGTTGATGGTTAAAAAGTTGTCGGAGCACCAGAGCTCCGTGATCCTTAGTGCTGCTTGCATCAAATTACACAGCACTTGTTCGAATTTGCCGACTATTAGAATAGCTAAGTCGTCGGCGTAACCTATCGTGAAGAAACCTGCCTCATTAAGACGTTTGAGAAGGCTGTCCACTACTAAATTCCATAGTAGCGGTGACAGCACGCCCCCCTGGGGACAGCCTTTATCCACCACCCTAATTACTGAGGTTTCCACATTTATGTGTACCCGTCGACATTGCAGAATCTGCATGGTAAACTGCCGAAGGGTGTCCTCAGCTCCATGTGTCCGTAGTTAAACGGTGCAAATAATACAAAAATGTGTACATACAATTATAGTTATTTATCATTAGAATTCACTAAAACAACTTGTAAAATATTGCGGTGTAAATTTCGAATAGCTCTTTGGTAGAGAGAAGTGGTCTGTATATAAAATTAAGTGATAATTAACAAACAACATATAATTAATGTTCTTAATTAGTTCAAGCGTTTACTAAAAGCACTCACCTGATTGTTTACGAAGCGGTACCAATGAAAAAAAACGATGTAACATCTACTCTGCTTTTTGCGGGTGTAGCGAAGCACATTTATGTAAATAGCGGTTCTGAAGAAACGCCGTTCATAATTAATTTGTTCTAGGCAGAACGTGTAAAACATCGATGCGGTTTGTTCGAACGACAAATCGATTCTCTTTTGCTTCGTGGATTTTCCAGTCACTACACTGTTTGCACGTGCGGAATAACAAAGTTTTATAACTCGCGGCACTTGTTGTCGTATGCATGAAATAAACAGGGAAATTTTACTCTAACAGATTTAAATATACCGAGACGAACGTAAATAATCAACAAACTCAACATAAAATAAAATTTAGCTTTAATTATTTACAATATAAACGGAACACAACTATTAATAGAGAGAAACGGACTCAGTGCGTAATCTGTTTGGTTGTCTTGGTTGCTGATAGTATGAAATCTAACAAACTGAAGACACCTCAATACATGAAGACCTCGAGAAAAACTAAAGAAATTTTTGAGCGAAGATTTAACGGTGTTATATTTAGAAAGAATGCTTTTCTAACACTACCAACGTATCTTCTAAGGCTCTACAAGTTCCTTTAATCCCATATTTTCTTGTTTTACTTGTGATATACATTTGAAACCGACATCGACCACGAAATCCAACCAGCATTGCGTCGATGCATGCTAACTTCCCAATTGAGTAGCAAGTGTCACAATTTTCAATAAACTTTTCGAACACCCATGATATAGGAACAGTTGCATCGTCCTTTTTCTTTTCATCTCTGTTTGAGCTATCATCAAAACGTAGACTAAGTATTAGAGCATAGACTCTCGTCTGAGACATCATGCAACAAAAAATATCTCGTCTGGTCCCATCAGTTGCAAACATTGTTTAAAGATCTTCATCATTTGATTTGAAAATGGCCGTTAACTTAAGGATCCCAACAAATGCTTTGAATTCGATAAGATCAATGTCTCATAATCAGACAACTTTTCCCTCGTCAGGGCCAATTTTTCATAGGTTCGTAGTATGATCTCGTTAACTGTTTCCTCGGTGATAAGTATTTCACAAGGTTATTTGGTGTTACAAATCAGAACAAAGTCTTTAAAAGGACCAATTATCCCGGAAGATGTGTGATGGCATTATGTTGTTTTGTGCGCACATTATGTGCCGGAGGTTGTGTCGCCTACACGAACCCGTTCTTACCACGGTATTTGGTTGGCTTGCATTGACGTTTCTGCTTCTTTGCAAGTAGCTCGTCGTCCGACGACTTCGTTTCTGATTCAGGAACATGTGGCAGTGGTTCCAAAAAATATCTGATACTAAGGAAGTAGAAACAGAATGGAATAACATTAAATCCAGCTTAAACATGACGGCCAGAGATATTCTGGGGTATAGACAAAAGAAAATAAGAAACCATGGATAACAAAGGATTATCCTGAATTTAATAGAAGAAAGACAAAGATGACAAAATTAAATCACGACAAAACTTAGGAAAACAGAGATACAAAGCCATAATGGGAACATTATTCACATAATGCCTAGGAAAGCTAAAGGAACAATGGATTGATCAACCACCCGACCTTGCAAAGAGGTACAAACTAAGATGGATAGTAGGAAAGACAGATGAAGCGTACAAACTAATTCCGAATCAATTTTAGGGATATAAAACCGTATAACAAAAATATAAGGAACGCTGGAGGAAACGTCAGAAAATGATGACTTGAGGATATCCTATACTTAGAGATGCACATTTGAATGTAGCATTAAAGCCGTCTGAACCTCCTGTAAGACAACCGGTACAGATAAGGTGCAAGCGGTTGACTCTAAAAGACCGCTTTACAAGCTAGTAAGCAGTACGTTTCTTCCATTTGCAATGCCCAAAGATTTCAGAACGTAACATCACTAGTAGACCTAGTCCAAAATGTAAAGGCAAGCGGATAGATGTGACAAATTCTTCGAACAATAAGTTTGACATGGCACACGTGTCAAAAATATTAACTAGAATTGTGCAAAGACCAATGGAAGAACGAGCTTGATGAAATACTAGGAGCCCATCAATCCTTGGGTTTAGACAAAACAGGGGAATACGGTGAGGCTTATTTTAACTCTGAGAGTGATAATGGAGCAACACCACAGAAAAAGGAGCAATAGCGTGTATACCGTAGGGTTTGTAGATGTGGACAAAACCGCGATGTCGCACAATGCCTCAGCAAATGGAATCAGCATGTTCGAAATACTCAAAGACTCTGAATGCCTTATAGGATGCAACTAATACATAGCTTATACAAAGAGCAAACAGCATAATAGAATTAGAAGGAACGAGCACAGAGTAAACGATTAGGAAATTGGTGAGACCACCCCGAGATGAAGCCCTATCCCCATTAATGTTTAACTTGCTACATTGAAAAGCTGCAATGAATACTCGCTCAAGATGCAGGATAGACATTTGGAATTACTGGATTCCACGGTCAAAAATTGATATGGCTTAGATTTGCAGATGATATAGCGGTATTAGCATCTAGCAAGAAAGAGTTAGAAGCCTGCTCTTAATGAAATGGAACACTTTTCATAAGTCTAGAGAGATGCGGTATGAAAATGCTAACCAAAGTAAACTTATAGTCTGTAGCCATAGTGTAGTGGAAATTAATCAAAACTAAGGAGGTCAATCAGTGTTTAGACAAACCCCAAAGCGCCTCCTGGAAATGATTATGGGTGCGATCGAATCAACCACTCCTCCCAAGATAGGTGAATGTTCCGCACCGCCTCTAAACAATTAGTATGTTGTGGTGTCTTACACAACCGCACTCCTTATCAAAGAATCAACATAGAACCTTGGAACCGCATGCCTAACATTGCCGCTCTCAAAGCCACGCTAGCCTCCACATGTAGAGTCCAGCGGAGAAAGGAGAGCCTTAAGATGGCTTCTAAGGCTGCAGTAGGTGTGAGAACGCAATGCACCTGTAATGTTTAGACAAGCCAGCCCTAAATTGGATAGTGAGTAAGGTCTGTGGAAACTGGTAAAAAATAGGAGCCAGTCTGGTCCTGCGCCACCAGACTACAGCGCCATAGACAGAGCATCGGCCTTACTACCAGATGTATAGACCACAGGACAGCCTTTGGTGGAGACCCCAAAGTTTGCCTATGGCACGTTGAAATTAGCCAGAACACTTGAAGTTAGGCTTATGCGATAGTTTTCAATTTGTAGGTCGTTTGGCACCAGTTCAAGCTGTAACTTATCAAAGTATAATGACCCAGATACATTGACTTCTGACTGATAAGGTGCAATGAGAAGTATTTGGAAGAGCATTCGGCAATTTAGTTACCGTCAAGCTTCCTTTGGGATTGGAAACACAGACACCAACGCCGTTATTGAATTGGGGTTGATGGTTAAAAGATTGTCGGAGCACCAGAGCTCCGTGATCCTTAGTGCTGCTTGCATCAAATTACACAGCACTTGTTCGAATTTGCCGACTATTAGAATAGCTAAGTCGTCGGCGTAACCTATCGTAGAAGAAAACCATGCCTACATTAAGACGTTTGAGAAGGCTGTCCATACTAAATTCCATAGTAGCGGTGACTAGCACGCCCCTGTGGTGAACAGCCTTTATCCACCACCCTAATTACTGAGGTTTCACATTTATGAAAATGTAACCCGTCGACATTGCAGAATCTGCATGGTAAACTGCACGAAGGGTGTCCCTCAGCTCCATGATGTCGCGAATAGAGCTCTATCGATGCTTGAAACAGAGAACGTAGTTTCGCTGAACGACACCCTCAATAATCAATAAATGCGCCTAAGGCGGACATGTTAAATTGTCTGAGGGTTCTTCGAATCGGCGTGCCTACAACAGAAACGTGCAGCTTTGGCAGATTCTCGTTGATTTACGCTGAAGTATAAAAGGCGTGTTGAATTTGGGAATGAAGTGGAAAAATAAGAAAGAGGCATTATCCTCTCCCTCATATCGGATTGTCGCACAATCTCTCCAAGGTCTTTAGCAAAAAGAGCGTGAGACTGATCGGTCTGTAGGATTTAGCCTGGGAGTAGTCCTTCGGACGGCCTGGTTATAGGAAATGAAGACAACTCTAACCTTCGCTAAACTCCAACTGCTGGTGGATGATATCTAAAAGCAATAAACAAAGCCTCCTAAAAGTACCACAAGCGAGACGGTGTCAGCCGTCTCCACTCCCACTGTTAGTAGGTTTGCGGGATTAGATGCCATCCTTTCCAGTGGACTTAAACGGTTTGAGAGTATGAGATAGCCCATTTAATTCTTCTCTCATCCACTACACCGGTTAGAAACCTCCCATTTTGTCGGCCCCGTTTAGGGCCGAGCTATAAAGTTAAGGTTGATTCCAACCTGTATTAGATCAAAGGTACGTGTGATTCATCATTGCCTGGAAAGTGCGTGTCCGTTTCGAGTAAACTCCGATCTGTTTTCATGCCTCGTTGGATTAGTGGGGTTATGTACCATGCCACACGTTTCAGACAGGATATCTTTCTGCCCACATTTAATAGAGGAGTTAAAAGTACAAAAATACAATAATAAATCAGACAAAACAGGAAAACAGTAGATACAAAGCCATAAAATGGGAAATTAGGTTCAAAAACAAATGCAGGAAAGCTAAAAGAAACAAAAATTGGATTGATTTTGAAAAGTAAAGAGGTACAAACTTAAGATGGATAGTAGGAATTAGACAGATGGAAGCTTTGTACAAACTAATTAAGATATCAATTTTAGTGGATATAAAACCGTATTAACAAAAATACCTAAGGAATCGCTGGA
Source organism: Platerodrilus igneus (assembly GCA_036346225.1). Classification (NCBI taxonomy): domain Eukaryota; kingdom Metazoa; phylum Arthropoda; class Insecta; order Coleoptera; family Lycidae; genus Platerodrilus; species Platerodrilus igneus. The sequence goes on from JARFIW010000289.1 coordinate 1,752,274, forward strand.
GGATAACGTCATGAAAATGTTATGTTTTACTTGGTTGATATCCTATACTTGAGAGATGACATATTGAATATTTATTGCATTAAAGAGTCTGAAAAATGGTAAGGCGCCGGGTACAGATAAGGTGCAAGCGGAGACTCTAAAAGCCGCTTTACAAGCAGTAACAGTACGTTTCTTCCAATTTGTAAGCCCAAAGATTTCAAACGTAACATCATAGTAACTATACCAAAAATGAAAGGCGCGGATAGATGTGAAAATCTTCGAACAATAAGTTTGACAGCACACGTGTCAAAAATATTAACTAGAATTGTGCAAAGACCAATGGAAGAACGAGCAGAAGAAATACTAGGAGAAGATCAATTTGGGTTTAGACAAAACAGGGGAATACGGGAGGCTATTTTAACTCTGAGAGTGATAATGGAGCAAACAATAGAAAAAGGAGAAAGCGTGTATATAGGGTTTGTAGATGTGGAAAAAGCATTCGACAATCTAAAATGGAAAAAAATGTTCGAAATACTCAAAAAGATTTGAATGGGTTATAGGGATAGACGAATAATACATAGCTTATACAAAGAGCAAACAGCAATAATAGAATTAGAAGGAACACACAGAAGTAAACATTAGGAAAGGGGTGAGACAGGGATGTGCCCTATCCCCATTAATTTTTAACTTGTACATTGAAAAGGCAATGAATACTGTCAAATGCAGGAAGACATTTGGAATTACTATGCAGGGACAAAAAATTGATATGCTTAGATTTGCAGATGATATAGCGGTATTAGCATCTAGCAAGAAAGAGTTAGAAGCTGCTCTTAATGAAATGGAAACTTTTCTAACAGAGAGATGCGGTATGAAAATTAACAAAAATAAAACTAAAGTACTAGTATGCAAAGGAGGGGAAATTAAATCAAAAACAAGAGTACAAATAGGTAACAAGAACTTACAAGAGGTTAAGGATTTCTGCTACCTAGGAAGCCAACTAACGCAAGATGGGAAAAGTGCAAAAGATATAAAACAAAGATTAGCACAAGGTCGTGCTACATTTAACAAGAAAAAGCAACTACTGTGTTCAAAAACAACAAACATAGAAACAAGGAAAAGATTGCTTGAAACATATGTGTTGACATAGCACTATACGGCTGTGAAGCCTGGACAGTAGAAGAAGCGGACAAGAAAAAGGTAGAAGCCTTTGAAATGTGGTGCTACAGACGTATGATGAAGATATCATGGACAGAAAGTTAAGAACGAAGAGGTACTAAAAATGGTAGGGGAAGAAAAAAATATGTGGAAAACGGTAAAAAATAGGAGACATAGGATGATAGGTCACATACTACGGCATGAGGGAATAGTGCGGAATATATTAGAAGCAGAGTTAGGAAAAAAGAGAAGTAGAGGTAGACCTAGGTTAGACTACTGCACACAGATAGTGAAAGATGTAAGCAGTAGGAACTTCAGGGAAATGTGTAGGTTAACGCAGAATAGAAATCAATGGAGGTACGCATCCAACCAGTACCAAGATGGATAAACTAATGACGAAAATAGTAACTGTACTTAAACATGATGACTATTACAAGCAACTACGAGTATTGGTTCTGCAATATTCTCGAATAATGTTAATTGTGTGAAAGGATTTACCGGAAAACTATTAATTCGGCAAATGTCTTAAATGTTGGGGATCTTGGCAGCCACAGGATGCATAATCCCCTTAACTGAAATAGGGCATAAAATTATAAAGCAATAGAAGGGGAACCAAGCTGTATATAGGCTGTGTGAGAATTTCAGGAACTGTGTAGGCTAGCTCAGAATATAAATAAGTGCAGGTGCGTGTCCAACTAGTTTTAAGACGGAAAACCTAATGACGAAAAAATAAACGCAGTTAAATCTTATGATTATTATAAACAACTACAGGTGTTGGTTGTAAAATATCTGCAACTAATGTTAACTGTGCGAAAAGATATATTGGAAAAAATATTAAATCGGCAAATGTTCAAGTTCTGGGGGAACTTGGCAGCCACAGGCTGCTTATCCCCCTTCGCAACCACTGAATGTCGGCGAAATAGGGTTTATAATATTGTAAAACAATAGAAGGGAACCGAACTGTATCTAACAAGAAAGAACAGCGCCTATGATGAAAGACAACAAACATAGAAACAAGAAGAAAATTGTTGAAAGCATATGCGTGGAGCACAGCACAGTATGCCTATGAAATACGGGCAGTAGGAAAAGAAGACAGAAAAACTGTAGCAGCCTTTTGGAATGTTGTGCTTCAGATGTATGAGTATGATAGCATGGATAGACAAAGTTAATAACAAAGAGGTTATAGAAATAGTAGGGGAACAAGGATATGTGTGGAAAAAAATATGAGAAATAGGAGGGCATTTTTGGGGAGTAGTACGGGATATGTTACAAACAGAGATAGGAAAAAGGAGGTTGATGTAGATCTAGATCAGATAGTGATAGGTGCAGACTGTGCAGATTTCAGGGGAATATGTAGCCTAATTCAGAATAGGAAATAATGAGCGTACGCGTCTAACCAGTTCCAGGACTGAAAACCTCACGATGATGAGCTGATGAGGTTGGATTAGGAACACTTAGTGCGACGCAAAATCGCGAATAAAAACTAAAAACTCATTGATAACGAGAGATACGCACCATGAGCCAGCAGGTACCTGAATCGTACCGAATGCACGGAGTTCTCACCGCACCCGTCACTTGTTCTTGAAGCGTCTAGGTTTTACCTGGGTATTTGACACGCAACCCCATCAGTTACGGATTAAAGGCATTCATAAACTAATAAATTACCGCCATTGCTTTCCCTTACACCAACAGCATCATTACAAATAGTTATAACCTTCTGATTTTTGTGCGAGTTTCAGATTTCAGAGAAGACTTAATAAAAGTATTCTTAAAGGATGATATTTTCAATTAGTTATCGTTTGGTATTGAAACGTAACGGTGTAGTATTTCCAATTCAATTATTGACCTGAGTGGGTGAGTGTTTTCTTATAAAGCAGCTCTGTAATTTTGTTTTTTCAATTAGCACTGCGCATCATGAGAACATTGAAGCTGGAGCGGAGAGGGACTTATAATACGTAACGATGGCAACCAAGTATTGATCGAATATTCTTTTTCTGCTCCCCAGCCAACAAGTAGGGAGGGTTGTTTAAAAGTTCACCTGAGAGTGATGAACTTCCAGTTACGATTTATACGTAGACAAATCAGCATGGAAGGCTGTTTGATAAAAGCAATTACTGGTGAAGTGATGCTCTTGGGCTTCCAAGTAAAAATCAAATGCCACTGTAACTAAAAGAAATACAAAGAAAGTTTGTAAGTTGATTTTTCGCTTAATGATTAAAATGTTGAAACTTTAAAGTTGCATTAGTGTAAAATTTAGGCAACTAGGTTTGGGAAGCTCTGCTTTTGGTAACAAACGCTATATTTAAAGATTGAGGAATGCTTTAGCTTGCTAGTATCATCGCATAAAGTGTGCTATTTGAAAATATAAAATACCCTACTTATATTCCTTAATTAACTTCGATTAAAAATTACGTTTCTCGTTTTTCCATCGGTTTGAAGCTCCATCAGTTGGAGATGTACTGAACCATAAATGAATATTATTCTTTTATTTGCAGTATAATTTCAAATTCTTTTATTTAACAAGGGTAGAAATAAGTTTTGAATCATAGTAATTACTGCGAGTTTCTAGAATTATGCTGAATGTATGATCGCCATAACAGTTTAATACATTCTAGTGATATACGGCTTTCAATAAATCGTTTGCGCGAAATAGGAAAATTTGAAATCGAATGAAAAGCGGAGGTGCGAATTACAATAAGGGGCGATGATAACCACATATTGATTGGTTTTTGCTCGATTTGTGAGAGAGCAACGAAACAATTAAAGAATTCAAGTAAATCAAAACGCAATGCTACGTGGGAGTGTTACTTTCAGTTTCAATTTTTATTGATTGCATCCTGGAAACTGGATGTACGAAGTACTACTTGCAACAAATATTTAATTTATTTAATTACTATCAGTATTGACGTCATATATATATATATATATATATATATATATATATATATATATTGTAATGCCGCTGGGTCTACTTGCGACTAGAATAATTACATTAAAACGTAAACGAAGCGTTTGTACACAAAAGATGATTGATGGGCCTCTGCGAAACCACATCTTTCAGATGAATTTGATTGACAGGAATAAAAGCTTTACATTTAATAGCTATTAGATTACAATAGGTACATTTGAGATGCTATTTGCATATTTTTGGGGTTTTGAAGTTCAGTTTTAATCGAAGTTTTGATTACAATATTCTAATTTAAAGCTTTGAAAGTCGTGATATGAGATAAATTAGTGGTGCATATGAATTGCCCTATGTGATATAAATTACTGAAGTAATCGATATAAATTATTGTAGTGATAATATAAATTAATCATAGTGCATCAATATAAGTTAATTTTATAATTAACTTTCTTTATAGAAAGCTTCGTAATTTTTAGAAGTTAATGTTTGTTCTATTAGTGATTAGCTGAAAAGGATTGTTGTGAGAGCTTTTAGAATTTTATTGTAGTTGCGAGTTGTTGAAAAGACTTTAATAATGAGTTTGATAATAAAGAATTTTTTTTGTGTACATAGTGTTCTCGTTACAATAATTTAATCAATATTAATATTATAGTTCCAATTTATTGAAAGTAGGGTTGCCATTTTGAAATATTAGATTTATAACTTTTATATGTGGTAGTTACTTCAACACCCGTCTGTGACCAAAGCAGAATAGTCCTAGAAATTCGCTTGCATGTCGTAAGAGGCGACTAAGCGGGACAATTGTCTTTACATCACCCCTATTGTCACTTTAAAGCTCCTCTTACTCCTCTCGGTGAAGAACAACGGAAAACCGCTACCAATGTATTTCCAAGGAAACGCGATTCTAAAAGAAAACGAAATAATGACAAATATCAGGTAGAATAGAGAAGAATAAATCAAGATATTTAGTTGGTAGAGAAAAACATAGTCCCTATTTGGATTTTGGAGAGGTACAAACAGTTTGTAGAAAGATAGAGACGACAAAAAGTAAGAAAGAGTCAGAGAAAAATTGCTTTACTAATTGAAACGTGGAATGTTCAGTGTTTTGGAAAATGATGATCTAAGAGAATTTGAAGACAGAAATAACTAGGTTGCGAATTGGTTTAGTAAGTTTTAGTGAAGTCAAATGGACAACCTAAGCGGGTGCTTTTCGTCAGGAGAAATTTCAATCATTCAGTCAGTCTCAGATAATGGCCGTACAAGTATGGATTTTATTATAAATTAAAAAATTAAAAAATCATAAACACGTTAGTGATATTATATGTATATGCTACTGGAAAGAAAGGTGTCAATAGTAGTACATTTTATTACCGTGGCCTCGTCAGTAGTACCCTGCGCTCTGATCAAGGGATACAATTTTTGCGATTAGTTTCGGCGTCATACACACTTTAAGAAAAACTCATTATTAGGATTCAGTCACCAAACTACAAACAAAAATAGATTGCGAGATATGGAGATTTTGTACTTATTTAATGATGGTAAACATAACCGGCATATAAAACATTTTCCAGCATTTTAAAAATAACGTGTGAGGGCAAATTTGGTACTGCAAGCCATGATTTAGTATCTACCTCTAACATAAAGCAAGTTTTTTGCTGTGATAACACTCCGCGTTGAGCGTCACTAAAAAAGTGCAGTGATTACGTCTCACGTTGGGTGTCGGTAAAAGTGTGCTGACAACAGGTGCCGCAAATTGCAAATTTGAAATTACCGATTTACCTTCCTTTCAAACTTTTCATTGCTGGGCTAGCTCAACGGAAGTGATGGAATTTACAAAATAAAAGCAATCACGGCGATATAATAAAACATCTATACAGTCAAAAATATTTTCTCTCATACAAAAGGATGAAAGAACATTTACAGCGTAGTTTCTTTCAAACATAAAACTTTTTTTATCAAGTGCCTATTTACTTAATTATCAAAATGTTCCTCGCCTAATCTTGCTTAAAATTTTCAGACCTTAAATCTTTTGTTTGTGGATAGTTTACCTGGCGTTTATTCCCACGCTTGTAAGATTTGTTTGGCCAAAATATCATTAACAGACTGATCACAAACATTCTGGTAAATATACTTACAAAAAAATATTATATGATTAAGACCTAGTCTACCTTAAATTAAAATGACAAATACTCAAATATCAGTTACAAACAAAAGATTATAAAAGTAATACTTGCAAAATTCAATTCTCGTAATTAACGGTCGTAACTATCTTCTACTTCTAGTTTATAATCTCCATTTAAACATCAGTTACCAAAAGTGCATCTTCGATTTAATTATTAAATTTTAAATTAGTTTTTTGTATCGAAGAATTTTTATCTTCATTGTATGTTACAAAATCAAATAACTGTGTTTAACAACTTCCCTATTTGAAACTATTTCATATGTAAACTGTGCATGTTATTTTGACGGCATAATCAACGTTACTTCTACTCGGTTGACGCGAAATTATAAATAAATTATTACATTGTCAATCGCGTAAATCGACATGAATCGAATTACTGAAATCGAATGACCGAAATCGAATGAATCCCTCTTCAATAAAGTTACCGTTTATATGCCTTTATCTAATTGCATCATGGTTCTCCCGAGTTTTCTAGATATTACGAAATTGTATTTAAAAAATTACGCACCTACTGACGCAAAATTTCTGGGAATTCCAGTTTATTACCTCGTTAGCTTCAAATCGCCGCATTCTGTATCTTCATCTAACGCAACGAGCTGATCGTGGCGTCGCACTTACACTAATATGTATAGCTATTAAACCACTATCTAATCGATTTTTTGGGTTTTTAATGATACCGTGCGGCTTCTTAGAATAAACGTTTGCTTATTTAATTAGTTTATATGACTTATCTTGATGTCCAAGCTTCTAGAACATGCTTTATTTAAAATTGAATTTATGTTGTACATACATGGAAGTCAAATTATATGATAGTTAAAGCTTTGATTGCTTTCTCAACGGGTTTTACACATGCCAAAAATTTGCATTCTTAATGATTGAAAAATATTTACTTTTACCGTAAATTAAAACGTTTTTAATACACAAAATCATTTTATAAAGATTAAAGCGTTATCAAGTTAGATATGGTTTTTACGCTAAATAAAGCAAGTGTTTAATGCACGGAAAATGTATTTTTATAATAATTAATAAATAAAAATAAAGGATTTATATCTGAATCGCATTTCCTTTTCTATCTACACACATAATTAATAAAAAGTAATAAAATGTACCTTGTTTTTATGGTAAATGAAAATAAATAGCGTTGTAATTATAATACTCTTGAAAATTATCGATTTGCATTTGCATGTAATGCGTTTTAAAGTATCTCAAGAGTAATTATTTTTACATATACGGCTTAACTTTTTACTCACGGGAAGTGTGTTTTGCTTTTTTATAATACATGAATGACTTTGTGTTTATCTTAGAGTGATTATTTACAAATATGCAAGTGTGTTTTTGCTTTGTGCATTAATGGCTATGTATTTACAGTACGCTTATATTATACAGGGTGAAACAATGAATCTTAGAAAATTTCCGGTTTCTATTGGTTTTGGTGGGTTTTATTTGTAGGCTTTGGGTTTCAATGACCTTTCGTGACCCTTTTATCACCTATATATATATATATATATATATATATATATATATATATTTCTGTGTTGAGCCTCTGTGTTGGAGGAGATCCCAAATTATTGCTGTGACTTAGGTACAGCGAGCTGTATTAATATCAATGCAATGAAATTATAAAATCATTACCTTACCTTTCTTGTCTTTTGCTTTGCCTGACTAGTTCAATGGAAATTATACTGTAGAATTTATGAAGATGAAACGAAACACGGAAATTTCAAGAAACGTTTATACATTCAAAAATATTTTTCTTTTATACAAAAGAATTTATAAAACAGTTTACAGCTTAAGTTCATACAGAAAATAATTCCCAACAATTAGCTATATACTGAAATTATTCTTACATACTCTTTGTTAACAGGTACAGAATCCTTTTTAATTGATGCCTGTATAATTTGTCTATCTTGTATTACTCCGTGTGTGAAATGTAATTGGCCGATAACTCTTCACAGATAATTTTTTAAGGGTCAAGGTGCTGCGAATATTGACTTCTAAATTTGATGCAAACTAACCACTTCACAAGTAATAAAAAATCAATACTTATTCTAATGAAATTCAAATTGTTACAGTGTCTGCAGTTAGTTGATTTTCGCCGATTTTAGGAAGAATTGATTCGAGTTGTATTCTAGTTCGATTAAATTCAATTTCTACTTCAATTCAATTCTAATTCGATTAAATTCAATTTGATTCCCTCGTTAGCTTTCTCGAGTTGGTGTTAATGAAAGTTGAATTCAACTTGTAACCATGTTGTTCGTCAGTGCGATGTAAATACGACGTAAACTATTTTTTATGCAAAAGGTTTTAGGTTACAACTCAAGAATTCTTGTAAAGTTAACAAGCCCCGGGTTGGAGCTAACTGGATTCGACTCACAGTTGGATGAGCATGGATCAATGATTTAATTAAAGTTCGAAAATAACATAATGGACCTCTGGAAATTTTTATAATGCGCATGACTGATCAAAAATAAAAGAAAAATTCCGAAACCTAACATCACGGCTTTTCTGGTATTAAATATATAATTTGATAAACACAAACAATTGTATATATTTTATTTACTTCTGATCTTTTTTCGAAATTGACTGATGAGAGCTGGCGCGGTCCTGAAACATAAACACTACCACAAATATACAGTTGTACCTTATAATATTGCGCAAACACAAAATCTTAAGTGAGATATTATTTCTTGTTTTATTATTATGTGAAGCTATATGTTACGTTCTATTTCATATTTAAACATTTACTGCCTCATGACGCGTTAAAAACCATTCAGTTCCCAATCATTCAAGTTTACGTTTGCTACACCCCTGTATTTCATGTCGCGTAGATAGGCAACCAACTTTGCTCGCTTTTCATTAAATTTACGAGTTTACTTGTCTGTATCCTTACTCCATATCTACATATATAATCTTTATTAATTAGGGTTGTTTGTCCTAAATATATGTAATTTTAATAATTTAATTTAAATAAGTGAGAGGCGTAATTGCTATTTCTTTTGTTTCAAATTTGGTTCTAAGAATTAAACATCTTTACTGTATATTACAAAATCAAATAACGGCATTTGATAACTTTTAAACTATTTCATATGTAAACTCTGCATGTTATTTTTAATGTCATACTCAACGTTACTTTTACTTGATTGGTGCAAAATTATATTGCCGATCAAAATAAATTTTTACATGTTGCTTGGTTGACGCAAATTTATGAATGAATCTAATGTCGATTGCTTCTGCTTATATATAAAAATTATCTCTATTCTAGAGCTTTCGAGTTTTTGTGGGATTTTATTCCAAAGCCACACACCTATCTGATACAATCTGACGCTCTACTACCTCATTAGCGTGATTTATTTCTTAGTGACGTGCTTTGCCAGTCCTACTCTAACACCTAAGGTTATAATGATCGCATCACATCTATCCTATACTAATGCAAATAATTCTTGATTTTATGGGTTTCTAATGTTTCTGCTATTTCTTAGAATAAATGTTTATTTATTGATTAGGTATTTACGTAGTTCTAAGTACAGATAACATCCTTTCTCTATTCCTCTCGAAAATTCGAAAACATGTTTTATTTGAATTGTTTTTATGCAGGGAAAGTGCATTTTTATTACAAATGAATGGCTTTGTATTTATTTTAGAGTAATTATTTACAAGCACGCAATTGCATTTTCGCTTGGTATTTTAACGACTAAGAGTACGCTTGTATTATACTGGGCGGAACTATGAATTTTCGGAAATTTCTATTTTTCCGGATTCTTTTATATCTTGGTGGGATTTATTGAGTTTCAATGACCTCTCGTGACCGCTTTATCACGTCATTATATATATATATATATATATAAATATAAATATATATATATATATATATATATATATATATATATATGTTGATGTGATAACGACCGCGTTGATGCGCCGCCAAAAGTGTGATGTGATACAGATACGGCAAATTGTAAAATTTTAAATTGTTGACTTACCTTCCTTTCTAACTTTACTTTGCCTGGATAGCTCAACGGAAATACTGGAGTTCACAAAATGAAATCAAACAAAGTAATATCATAAAGCATCTATACAGTCAAAAATATTTTCTTTCATACAAAAAAAAAATATAGAACATTTACAGCATACTTTTTCAAGCACATAATTATTCCTAGCAAGTACCTAATACTTAATTATCAAAAGGGTCTTTCACCTTATTTAGGTTTAAGTTCACAGAACTAACATCTCTTCTCTTATGGATAGTTTACCTGGCTTTGATTCCCCACGCTTGTAAGATTTGTTCGGCCTAAAGCTCCTTGACAGATAATCTATAAAAAAATTAGAGTGTTTCGAACTCTGATCATATACTTTTCTGGTAAAGATTCTTACAAAAATAAAATGATTAGGACTTATTCTATCTTAAATTTAAATAACAAATACTCGAATATCAATTACAAACAATACTTGCAAAAATCCACAAAGCGCTTCTCCCATTCGTAATTAACAGTATTCAATATCTTCGGATTCTTGGCTTTATTTCAAATTGGCGTTCAAATTCCAATTTACAAAATCATGCATATTATTTAAATCTGCATTTAGAAACCAATGTTCATCCTCGGTTTAATTATTCAATTAAATTTTTAAATTGGCTTTTTATCTTGAGAAATTTTCCATCTTTATTGTATATTACAAGATTAAAGAACCGCATCTAACAAGTTCCATATTTATATGCTGGTTACGTTTAACTTTATAATCAACGTTACATTTTAAAAATGACTTCTATATTCATTGTTACATTGTAATTATTAAATTATGGTAGGCGTAATGCATATTTCAAAACATCTTCGAAATTCTTTACATATTGCTTGATCGACACAAATTTATCAATTGATCCTCTTTAATAAAAGTTCTCCTGTTTATATGCAATTTATTTTGATTATTTCAGTTGGTCTAGAATGTACTAGTTCCTTGTGGAACCTAGTACACCGTAAGAATGAAAATTTCTGGAATTCCTCGTTTTAGTGCTCATTAACGCTCAAATCTCCGCGTTCGTTTGTCTTTCTCTAATACATAAGGTTATTGTGGTGTTGCATTCTATTATGTAGTAATGCGAAAGATAATAAATAATTCTTATCAACTTTATCGGTTTTTAACGTTCCTGCCGTTTTTTAGAATAAATGTTTAATTCATTAATTAGGTATTCATGTTGTTCTAAGTACAGGTAACGCATTTTCGATATTCCTCTCGAAAATTCGAGAACATGTTTTATTTAAAATGAATTTATGTAATACAAAAGTCAATTTATATGATTAATTTAAAGTTTTTATGGCTTTATAATGCAAACGAGTTGCATTTTTATAGAAGATGTTTGCTTTCACAATAAAATGTGTTTTATACAGAAAATTAAGATTGAAGCATAGTGTTTTTTTAACAAGATTGATATGGTTCCTACGCTAAATTATGCAATGGAAAATGTAATTTTTTTATGATAACTAAAGAGTTAAAATAAATGGCTTTGTATTTACGCTTGAAATGATCGATTTACATTCGCATTTAATGGGTTTTAAGGTATCTTAAAAATAATTATTTTTACATATACAACTTACATTATTTGCAATGTATTTACAATACTCTTATATTATACAAGGTGATTATTTGTACACTCAGAATTGCATTGTCGCTTAGCAAAAAGTAAGCTTGTTTTATACAGAGTGTAACCATGAATTTTCGGAAATTTCTATTTGATCCGGATTCTTTTATATCTTGATGGGATTTATTTGTAGAATTTGGATTTAATTGACCTCTCGTGATCCTTTTATCGCGTCTATATATATATATATATATATATATATATATATATATATATATTTAAATATTATAAGTATTTTTTACACAAGGTAAGTTGATAAATACTAACGTATTACAATTAGTAAGATGAAATAATAACTTAGACTTTTTAAGTATAGCCCAAATGATCATTTCAAATCGAGCTAGGAATTGAAAGATGAAAAATATAAGGTCGCAGACAGGATTCGAAATTGCACCTGCAGCTTTTGCGACTGATTTATTTGCCAGTTACACCACCGGGACTGGTGATGACAATTGGAAAATTTTACAAATCTAAATCCTATACCTATTCATACATAAACCTAACTTTCAATTACGTTTGGCTTTTTTTACTTATGTTAGGTACAGACAAGAACCACGCACAAAATCACGTGATTTTGAACAAGCTTCCTGTCTGTATCTAACATAAGTCAAACTTTACCCTGTCAGGTATGATTGACAAAAATGCCAAACGTAATTGAAAATTAAGTTGATGTATGGATACGTACATGGTTTGGATTTGTAAAATTTTCCAATTTTTTTCTGCTTTTATATTAAACTTTATTTTTAGATGTATACTGCTGAGCTGTTCTATGAAACCATTGAGTTGTTCTTTTCCATGTGTTCATAAACGTGCAAACATATCATCTCCATAGTTTGGGTTTATATATAGCAGTTTCCATTATACCCACCTGCATATCTTCCATGAATAAATTAGCAGTCACTGGTGATAGTGGTGATCTCATAGATGCTGCGTCAACCTGTATGTAGCGTTGTTTGTTGAAATTAAAAATTTGCGTTGCTTACACAATCCTGTGTTAAGTTGATGATATGGTCTTTAATGTTGTACGTCTCTTTCAAAAGTATCAGTGCGTCCTCAATAGGTACCCTGGTAAACAATAATACCACACCAAACTCACTAGTAGATGTTGTGCTTAAACTCATTCGGTGCTCAGTAGTTGGATAAATGTTAAACATTCTTAACGTATGAAGCTGCCATTTCAGCAAGTGACTGTAGGTGTTTGGCTAAGTACTTCGCTAGGAGTTGTAAGGGTTGATACTATTAAGCTCACGATTGGTTGTAGTGGGGTTCCTTTTTTGTGGATTTTGGGAAGACTATATAGTTTTGGGCAACTTGATGATTTTTTTCGTGAAATTAGTTGTTCTTGTTGCTCATTATCTATAAGATTTTTCTTGATTTTTATTCTTATGGTCTTTCCCAGATATGTTGTTGGATCGGTGTTGATAGGCTAGTATGCTTCGTCATTAAGTAGAGCGTTCATTTTGGCGTGGTAATCTTCTTTATCCATTATTTACCGGTAGAATAATATCTTCATTCTATCATATACCTTTCAACGCAGGGCATTCTTCCTTTGTAAGGTTCTTTTTAGAAGGATGGAATGTTCATAAGATATATATATATATATATATATATATATATGCTGTGACATGTCGCACGTTGGAGCGTCACTAAAAGAGTGCTGTGAGAACGCCTCGCTCTGATGCCCCGCTAAAAGAGTGCTGTGATACAGATACAGAACTCGACTTTGCCAGGCTAGCTCAATGGAATTGACGGAGTTTTTCAAAATGAAACCAAACACAGCAATTTCCTAAAGCATCTATACAGTATAAAATATTTTTTCTCATACAAAAGCATATAGAACATTTACATCATGGTTTTTTCAAACATCAAATTATTTTTGACAAATGCTTATTTACTTAATTTATTTTACTTTTACAAAACTAAATCTCTTCTTTTATGGATAGTTTACCTGGATTTGATTCCCACGCTTATAAGGTTTATTTGGCCAAAAAATCCTTGACAGATAGTCAATAAATAAGGTCAGAATATTTTGAACTCTGATCATAAACTTTCGTAGTAAAAATCCTTAGAGAAATAAAATGATGAGGACTTATTCTATCTTAAACTAAATGACAAATACTCAAATATTAGTTTTAAAAAAATTATACTTGTAAAAATCCTCGAAAGGCTTTTCCAAATTGTAATCAAAGGTATTAAATATATTTGGTTCTATTCTTTAATTGACGTCAAATTCCATTTTCAAAATCATGCATAAAATCTCCATTTAGGCACATCAGTTTTCAAAGTGCATTTTTAATTTAATTATTTAAATTATTTTCTAAATAGCATTGTATAGAAGAAACTTCCATTTTTATTGTTTATTACAAAATCAAATAATTGTAGTTAATAACTTTCACATTTATGTACAGGTTACGTTTAACTTTACTTCTTTATTCACTATTCCCTTTTTAATTATTAAATAACGGTATGCGTATTGTATACTTCAAAATAACATCTTCGCAAAGCAACATGCTAGCGATCGATTTTATGATTGAATGTTTTTAATCAAAGTTTCGGTTTATATACAAAAATTATCTCGTTTCTAGTACGTTCTAGTGTCTACGTGATTCCATTCTAAAAAACACACGCCTATCTAATGCAAGTTTCTGGGAATTCCTCGTTTTATTACCTCATTAACGCGATCCACTTATTATTGACGTGCGCGGTCCGCTCTATTCTAACACATATAAGGTTATTGTGGCGTCGTATACTAATACGAAAGATACTCAATAATTATTTATTTTATGGAATAAAGGTTTTTTTATTAATTAGGTCATACATAGTTCTAAGTACAGATTACTCATCCTCTCTATTCCTAATGTTCTAGAAAATTCTTTATTTAAGTTATATTTACCTAATCCAAAAGTCAAGTTATATAATTAATTTAAAGCTTTATAATACAAATCAGGTGCTATTCTATAGAAAATATTTGCTTTCACGGAAAAGCGTGTTTTACTACACGTTAAGATTAAAGCGTTACTTTTTTGACAAGATTGATGATTCCTTACGCAAAATGCGTAAAGCTATCACTCTCCTATGCTATTTACAGCAAATTAAGAGCATTTTTATATGCATTAAAAATGTATTGATAATTAATAGATGAAAATAAATAGCCTTGTATTTATTTTAGAGTGATCAATTTGCATTCGCATTTAATGTGTTTTAAGGTAGGTTAAAAAAAATTATTATACTTACATTATTTGCTATTTATTTACAATATTCATTATTTTTACACGTACAACTGCATTTTTGCTTGGCACTTTAATGAATAGAAGTACGCTTGTATTGGGCATAACCATGAATTTACGGAAACTTCTATTTTTTCCGGATTTTTTTATATCTTGATGGGATTTATTTGTAGAATTTGGGTTTCAATGACCTCTCGTGACACCTTATCACGTCAATACATATATATATATATATATATATATATATTGCTGTGATAAGGGGTTGCTTAAGGGTGCACGTTATAGTAAAGGTCGTTCGGGAATGAGTAATTAGAATAGGCAGCAGAAAACCACACTTATTTAAGGAAATAATTAAGAAATAGACATAGTTTGTAGATAGTAAGTAGTCAACACCCTGTATATAAAGTAGAAATAGTTTTTGGGCGACGCAGGTAAACATAGGAAGACGCATGGTTGGCGTAGGAATGAGAAGTACATGTATTAAGTAAATAGTAAACATTAAATACCCTGTAGATAAAGTTTAGTTAATTTAGGTAAAACAAATAAGGATATTTTTCAGTGGAAGTACGCGTATATTGAGAAATGAATGATAAAGTGTAATTAGACACGCATTAAAAAGAAGAGTTCCAGACGATTAAATTAATACGGATATAGAAATAGAGTTTCAGGCAGTTAATATAAGTGCGTACAAAGGGCTAACCATTTTGATAAGAGAAATGATTAAAAATTGCGTGAATCACATGTAAACATGAAAATTTAAAGTCGGGTTGCATCAGTTGTTTATAGAAAAGCAAGTAATCTATCAAAATACAGCATGTTGATAATGAAAGACAGCTGCGGGCAGGTTGTGATTATGCGAAAGCGTGGAGCATTGCATCAGAAACTGCTCTAAAAGCAATTATTTGATTGGTCAGAGACAAGCGACGAGTTCTAGACCAGACCCACGGATGGAGTGGGAATTCGAGATTATATTAGCAAGCACCTTGATAAGAAAGTCAGTTTTGAACTCAATGAAGGCCGAAGTGCATTGCCATTAAATAAAGTAATACGTAATAAGTATAAAAGTGAAAAATAAAATGAGTGCGAATATGAAGATTACAATTGTCGTTTAAACGGTTTCGAGGTCTGAGGGAAATAAACTAGGATTCTGATGTTAAGAAAAATACAGTAATACAATTTAAATGTCAAGGGGAAAAGAAGAATAATACAATCTTGAAGCACAGGGATGAAACAAACTACAATTTTAAGTCTGGGGCAAGAATGATAAAAGTCTAAGTTTGAAGAATTGAAATAAATTGGGGTATATAATTTAATGGTGGTGGTCCATAGTGTAATAATTTGAATGGAATCCAGAATTGGGGAAGATCATTTTTATTGGAAGCGTCGATGTGAAAAAGATAAAACCAGGTCAGATTTTTAGTTATAAGACATTTGTTTTTCTTTATGAATTTTTATTTTATTTTTAATATTGAATTTGCTAAATATGATATGCTTGTGAAGAAGTCAACAAAAGAGGTTGCATACGTATTGAATGGGTAATAAGAAAACAGGTTTAGAATATTCTACACTTTGTTGGTAAAGATAATAAATTTTCTTTGGTGACTTTGGGTTTTTGAGTACATACTAGATGGTTGTTAATAAATGAAATTTATAAGAAATGTATTACAAATAATTTCAAAAGCTGTACATAACATATTGGTTTCATTATATAAAATTTAAATTTACTGAATTTTATAATTGCAAATAAATGCTAGCCGAGGTCATAAGATTTAAACAGTACAAAGGCGGAGCCACAAGTTGAATAGGAAAGCGATAACCCGCAAGGCGGTAACGTATCGAATTTTGCCATTGGTAGATAGAGTTGTTTAATGATAAAGTCCAGTTGATAGCAATATTAAGAAAACAGCTGGAGGAGGAGATAATTACACTTAAGAGTGAATATTAAAATGGTGGTCCAATAATTTGGAATACGTAGAAAATTAAGGCGCACAACGAAGGGAATCAAGAATTCCGGTTCATAGTAATAAAAATAACAACCCGAAGTAAGGGGTGAGAAAATTACGTAAATAGCATAGCAAAATAAATAGGTCGCCCAAAGTAGGGGCACGATAATTTAGAGAGAGATTCATAGCAAATAAATATAACGGCCCAACGTAGGGGCATGATAATTCTTCTAATATCATAGCAAATAAATGATGCAGCCCAACGTAAGGGCTCGATAATCCGCCAGTAGCATAGCAAATTATATATATAAATATTTTAGGTAGTTAATTACATAAGGTAAGTTGATAAATACTAGCGTATTACAGTGAATAAGATGAAATAATAACAACGCCTCACGTTGGGTGTCGCTAAAAGAGTGTTTTGACAACGGCACAACAATGGTTGTAAATTTGAAATGATTATCTTACTTTTCTTTTCTTTACTTCGCCTGGCTAGTTCAACCGAAGTTATGGAACTTACAAAATGAAATAAAACACAGTAATCGCAAGAAAACATATATACGTGCAAAAAAAACATTTTTGTTTCATACAAAAAAATTTATAAAACAGTTTACCGCTTAATTTCATACAGCATATAAGTCCTACGAGTTATTGAATTATTAAAATATTTCATTCGTTACCAAATCTTTGTAAATAGGTACATAATTCTCTTTAATTAATAGCTGGTTAACTTGCTTACGTCTTATTACTACGCTTGCGTGTTTGGCCAAAATCGCTTTACAGATATTTCATTAAAGGTCAAAAGGCTTCGAACTTCGATCTCAAAATTATCTGCAAATCATCCTCTTTCACAATTAGAAAAAAATGCGAACTTATTCTAATTTAAAATACAAAATATTGAAATACGAGGGCTATTTTTTTTTCAAGGTCCGATCGGTCGCAAAATAAAAACCACAGTACAAATCAAAAATTATTTATTTGTAACAAGTACTTACATAATTACTCTATTTTTCTACATAGTCGCCACTCAGATTTAGACATTTGTCGTAGCGTGATACCAACTTCCCAATACCCTCGTTGTAGAACGTAGCCGCCTGTGTGTTCAGCCATATTTGTACGCTGGTTTGCAGCTCAATGTCTGTGCCAAAATGTTGTCCTCCTAACCAGCGTTTCATGTGAGTAAACAGGTGAAAATCAGATGGAGCCAAGCCCGGGCTGTATGGTGGATGACCAAACACTTCCCATTGAAAAGACTGTAGGAGTGTCTTTGTTGACACTGACTTCCTTCCCTGACCGCCTGCATCATGAACATCTGTACGTCCTGCTTTAAAGTTTCTGCACCATTGTCGCACTTTGCTGTCACTCATTGAAGTTTCACCGTACACAGTACTTATTCGTCGATGAATTTCGGCTGCATTACACCCCTCAGCCTGAAGGAATCGAATTACCGCACGAACTTCACACTTTGCGGGAGATGCTATTGTTGTAGACATGTTTACGTGCTACCTACGTGAACACAACTAAACGGAAGTGATGCGACGCGATTGACAGCCATACTAGTGACACTGCGCAACACATCTGCGCACTGGTTCATCCGATTTTTAGGGGAGTTTTTATTTCGCGACCGATCGGACCTTAAAAAAAATAGCCCTCGTATTATCAATTAACATACAAAAAAATCCAAATTTATACTTGCAAAATCAAATATTGCTTATCCAGCTCATAACTAACGGTATTAAATACCTCCTGCTTCCATTTTTAAATTGACGTTAGAATCTCAGCTTACAAGATTGTTCATATTATTTCAAAACTCTAAATATTATTTCAAATCTCTATTTAGATATTTGAAATAATATGAACAGTTAAAAATGTTTTGTTTGCATTTTTGTGGTTTAAAATAATTTACAATTCTGAGCCGAGTTCTAATATGTTTTTAGCAGAAACAAAACTACCAATTTTTCTGCAATATCTTAATTTTAAACACTATACATGAAATCGAAATTATACAGAGTGCTTTAATAATAAGTTTGTCCATTTAAAATTAATTCCTCCTTACCCGTTTAGTTTTCATATTTAACGTAACGCAACGCGTTACAAATAATAGTTGATTTAATTTATGAAAATAAATAAAAGGCAATAAAATGAAACATTTGGTATTTTATCTGATGCTTAAGACTGGTATGATCATGACTATCAGTAATAACAATATAAGGTAGTGGAAAAACAACATGAATCAATTATAGTGACGTCATTTACTTTGTATTTGATATCACTCTAGTTGGCAGAAAGTTAAAGTATATTACAGAAGTAAAGTTAAATATTCAAAGCAATAAATTATTTGGACTAGTAGTTAACTTCATTTAAGAATCGTTTCAGTTTAAGAGGCTGTATACTTAATAGTTTAGTGCCACGATAAGCTCAAAAGCAAATTTTCAGTAATTGGATTGCCACAAGCTTAACCTAATCATCCTATTCGTTGCGAGAACACCCTAATTTGGAAAATATAAATTTTATTCACGGCAATATTGCAATATTCCCTAGCCAGTTTGTATCTCCAGGGGTTGTAGAATAATAAATGATTCATTAAAGTTTCAGCAAACGTAGCAATTACTTACATGCTTTCGAATAATCTGCTTTATTTATGCAGAAGGAAAACACCTGCGTTTTACCTTTGGGATATACAGCTGTTTATATATTTAAAGAAGCAGTAACCAAACAAGCATTTGTTCTTGGTTTCCTACTGTCTTAATATGATATCATTCCTATTATCCCTTTAGACAAAATGTTCTCAATTTTCTACAAAAAGTATGATTGACAAAGGTGTATTTAAAGAAGAATGTAGCGCATTCGCGTATATTAATGATTCTCTGTAAACAATTGTGAATAATAATCAAGATTATATTTGACCAATAGAGAACAGCAAATTTAAGTTCGTTACAGTGCTTTACCTGTACCGACTGGATGAATTGTATACATATATATATATATATATATATATATATATATATATATATATGTGTGTGTGTGTGTGTGTGTGTGATAAAAAGGTGACAAAAGGTCATTGTAATCCAAATCCTATAAATAAAGCCAACCCAAATAGAAAGAATTAACATTTACAAAGGTTCATTGTTCCACCTTATATAAAAAATAAGCGTATTGTAAATGCAAAGCAAAGTATATTCCGGTGTGTGTAAATAATCATCCTAAGAGATAAAACTTTAATTAATTATTTAACATGACTTCCGTGTATTTATCGTCAAAGCCGTATCAATCTTGATAAAAAAGAGCAATCAAAGCTTTAATTAATTATTATAAGAATACATCTTCCGTGCATAAAATATGCGCTTCATTCGGCGTAAATGGTATAGAATAGTGTCTTTTTCTTAAAATAAAATTACATTCAATCTTCTTAAGAATAGTCTTTATAAAAATGCGCTAGAACACGTTTTGTTTGCAGAAAACCAATCTTTTGTTACAATTATTAAGATACAAATGTTTTTGCACTTTGTAAAACCATACAGAAAGCGAACGCTTTAATTAGCTGAATTGAGTCCCGTGTGTGTATAGTATAAATTCATTTTTAAATAAAAAGTTCTTCTGGAAGCTTCGCGATTCATAAAGAGAATACGTCATTTTCGTAAAAAATGTTTAGAACCGAATTATTTTCATTAATAAATGAATGTTTATTCAAGGAACTCGCGCGACAATTTAAAAACCCATAAAATTGACTTCATAGTATCTGGTTTTAATTAAGTGTTTCATTCCATTCACAGTTTCTATAAAACCTTATTAGATGTGTTTATGCCTCCTTGAGATATTTTTAGTATGTTACTCTTTTGCTTCTCAAGCGATCTGTAACGGTTGATGTTAGCTATGCCAGAGTGAAACGCAACACTCTGCCGTGTCTCTTTTATAACACCTGAAAAAAAGTACGGTGAAGGGTAAGTACTTTTATTTTTAATTTTTATAAAAAAATTGTCAAAACCACTTATTCTCCATGAAAACCTCCCTCAAACACATTAATTTTCTTTTTAACTGTAAATTTTTGTCTCTCAATTCACTCAAAACAAAATTTAAAATTTCCAAATAAAAATTTTGACTACTCATTGTGATCCGTAAGGTTTGATTTTCCTGAGCCCAAGGAATCGGAAATTTTGCGAAGAAACTATCCCATTAGTCGTCAAAGTTGTTGCGTCCGAAAATAAAATGTTTCGACATAAGAAGTATCTTGAAGAATTTTATCATCCATTAATAGACAAAATTCTAAACGAAGAGCATCGTCTCCATCTCAAAGTTTATGACTAAATTTTGGTTTAAATGCATGAAATTTATTGCTTATCAAAATCCTTTGAATGTGACTTTTACTAATACCTAATCTTGTTGATCTATTTCTTAAGGACAATTTCGAATTTTTGTTTACCGAAACAAGCACTAAAAGGATGGCAGCATCGTCGTCGTTTAATTGACTTTTTGCTTTTATGACTTAAGAAGTACATATATTGTTAAAATAAAAGCTGTTTGGACTTCAATTATAAGATCTTCACATGAAGATATGCTTCGACTATTTTCCAAGGGTTCCTTGGGTCGCCCAATATTCGAAAATTTGCTGTTCTACCTAAGATTTGTTTGTAAGGAACAACAACAAACTGAATAGCTGCTATTTCCAATATTTTCAAGAAGTTTGTATTTAATTATCAACAATTATTCAATTGAGAGATTGTGTAACTTTACATGAGATGCTATTTCTTCTCAGAGGTTATTGTGCGTTACGGATTTATGTTTAGTAAAGTTGAAAATTACAAAATAAAAGTATTGTGCACCACACATGCCAAAAGTTCACAACCATATAAGGGGTATATTTATTCTGGAAAAGATTGGAATGCTATTGGACTTTCAGGAAAAAAAATGAAGTTTTTCACAGCTACCTTAGTGTGTTGGGAGTTTATTTAAGACAATTGAGGAGTCTAACAGAAATATTACCACTGGTTCCATTACGGAGTTAATTGATATTTTAAAGAAACATAGCTTCACTTATGTCGGAACTTTAAGAAGAAAAATAAACGAGAAGTTCTTTAAAATTCCAAGCTAATAAATATAGATATAGAAGAATTGTAGAAACTGAAATCCACAACATTTCTATCTATTCCTGAAGCTACTTTTCTTTAAAACTTGCAATGTCTGTGTGCAATACAAATCTACTTTTTTACATATAGTTTTGTCTTCTTTTCTTCATTTAAGATTTATTTTCTGTGGTCTCCTATTTGTTTCACACTTTGACCTGTCTTCTTATGTACATAGTAATTCTTTCTTACAGTATTGGATATAATATTAAATTGTTATTCAATTTGCATGGTGATCTACGATTCATCAGATTAATTACAATGCTGCGAATGTTATTACTTATGTTACTATTTTGTCTACACGCACGTTCAGCCATAACTCACAAATAAGGTTAAATGTAATTGTCATAACGTGAAAAAGTTTTGACATAAGAAGAAAGTACTTGAGAAGAGGTGACCTCATTAGATAAATCAGAATTGACAAAAGGTGAAGAGCAATTAAATGGCGAAAACCAATTTGAAAAACATGTATGACTTTCTCATTTATGACAGGGCACAAATGTTGCCCGATTTTCTTTTAGGCAACTTGTCATCTGGTACATTGTCACTGACATTCTTCTTAATGCAACGGCTACTTCGTAACCGTACAAATTTGTACATATTTTTGTTTGTTAGCGTAGCTCAAGCTCCACGTTGGGCGCCAATTTTTCTTGCCGGTAGGTTTTTGAACGGTTAATTGCAGCAGGACTTACTCTGAATTTTGAAAAATATGAATTTGTAAAAAGCAGTCTTCAATATTTGGGTTATTTTATGGATAGAGATGGCCTAAGGGCTGATCCGGAAAAAATTAAATCGATGGTGGATTATCCTACTCCCAAATGTGCTAAGGACGTCCGTCGTTTTGTTGGTTTGATATCGTGGTACAGGAGGTTTGTTAAAAATTTCGCTTGTCGTGTGGCTCCACTTAATCGGTTCACTAGGAAAAAGACGAATTTTATTTGGAATGAAGAACCTAATGAGCCGTTTTTGAATATAAAACAGTGCATGGTTTCTGCGCCTGTATTGTCGTGTCCAGACTTTTCAAAAAGATTTCAAATTCAAACTGACGCATCACAAAGTGGTCTTGGTTGTGTACTGACCCAGGAGTTTGATGATGGAGAACATATTATTGCTTTTGCTAGTAGAGGTCTTACCGTCCAAGAAAAGAAATATTCCGCCACGAAATTAGAGTGTTTGGCTGTGGTGTATGGTGTAGCGAAATTTAGGCCGTATATCGAAGGAGTTTCATTTACTGTGGTGACGGATCATCATTCCCTTATATGGCTACATAAGCTTCAAAATCCGTCTGGTCGTTTGGCAAGATGGTCTTTACGTCTACAAGGTTATGATTTTGAAATTTTACACCGAAAAGGAGCTGATCATCAGGTCCCTGATGCTTTATCTCGTGCAGTAGCATTAATAAACGTTGAGGAAGAAAATTTAGATGATTGGTATATACAATTAAGAACAAAAATTTTGAAAGATCCTGTTAAATTTCCTCGCTGGCGAGTGCAACGGAACAAAATTTATAAATTGGTTGATGACGTAGGAGTTTTTCTGGATAATAGTGAGGACAAGTGGAAAGTTGTTGTTCCCAAGTCGTCAAGAGAAGCTGTATTTATAGAAAATCATGCTGCTCCTACGGCAGGACATTTAGGATATTTTAAAACTCAAAAGCGTATTGCACAATATTATTACTGGTCAGGCATGAATTTGGATATTGTGAAATGTATTAATCGATGTCAGGTATGCCAAGCTCAAAAGGTGGAACAGAAATCTCCACATGGGGTGATGTTTAGACGAACTATTTCTCGTCCATGGGAAGTCATCGCTACTGATTTGATAGGTCCGCTTCCCTTATCATCTAAAAGGAATAGGTTCATTTTAGTGGTAACTGATTGTTTTACCAAATATGTTTTACTTTTTCCATTAAAATCTGCTACTAGTTCTGCAGTACTGAGACATGTGGAAGAGGATGTATTTCTGGTTTATGGTGCTCCGGAGCGTATCTTATGCGATAATGGCAGTTAGTATATTAGTGCTAAATTTAAAAAATGGCGGCTTCTTATAAAACAAAAATTGTGTTTACTGCTAGATACCACCTACAAGCAAACCCGTCGGAACGTACAAATAGGACCATAAAAACTATGGTTCGTTCCTATGTAAATATGAATATGACTCAAATATTACTGGACGTTGGTTGGTTTAATTGGGTGATTAATAGCCAACGGTTTAGTTGCGTTTCAGGGGTAATCACCCTGGCGCCCATTGAAATTTTACATTTGCACTCCCTGTCCCGAGAGACCCACGCCCATCGGCTCTTGGCTAGCTTGGGGATACATGAAATGCAACTGTTTTCTGTAAGTCCAGCGTAAAATAAAAACAGAAGTATTATATATGGTCCTTGTCTCTGCAAATTCTGGTTAGGGTGACATTAAAAAACGCGGAAGCTGTTTCCAAAAGGTGTTCAATTTCCTTTCTCAAATCTCGAGAAAGATTTGTATCCAGTCTTTGTCTTAAATGTGATTCTAGTAGCCCAAATGCTAACTTTCACAAATTTGAAATGAGATTTTAATGCGTTCTCCTTTTGTACAAAGACAACACAAAGCTGTTTACTGGTACAACATTAACGTTCTATCATTAAAAAAACATATACTGTGCCAAAATCTCTATTTTTATTGGTGTGAAATTTTAAAGATTTTCCGCTTATTTTTTTTCAAAGTTCTGCATAAGTGAAACTAGGCTTTTAAATTGTCAATTAACTCCATGGATGAGAAGTTATCAGTGGTAATATTTCTGTTAGACTCCGCAATTGGCTTAAATAAACACCCAACACACTAGGTATGGACAACTTCACTTTTTTTTCTGAAAGTCCAATGCCATTCAAATTTTTTCCAGAATAAATATACCCTTATATAAATGTGAACTTTTGACATCTATGGTGCACATTATTTTTATTTTGTATTTTGCAGGATTACTAAACATAAATTCGAAAACCTCATAGATCTTGTAACACTTCGCCCTCCTTCCCCGACCTATGTAACAGTCAAAGAAACAAGTAGCGAGTTACCTAATACCTGTATAATCGAATGAATCGAATGCCAACTTTGTATCACTTTTAATGGTTCAAAATTGCAATATAAGGGTCCGCTTACGTATCCCAATAGTCTTTATTCTACTTCCCTCAAACGCCTCATCTACTCTACAGCGGAGAGTACATGGACATGTCCCAAGGTGGATACGCCTAGAATTCTGAAACCGATACTGGTGAGTTAACTTACCCAAAAGTTTACAAAGTATCTGTACCTAAAGGTCTTTCAACAAACCCCTTTTACTACTATATATATATATATATATATATATATATATATATATATATATATATATGTATCCCAACATTTGTATTAAGTACTGAATTTAATAATCTTTAATATGGTGATATAACTATTTACATTTACTATATTGACATACGTGAATGCAATAAAGTCAATATCTCTTATTTAACTAAAAGTTCCCTTAATCCGGGTGGTTAAATATTGTACTAAGCCCTACAAATTCTACAGTTAAAACAAATTGGCTTCCAACTGAAACATAGCCAATAACTCCTGATATTCTATACAAAATTCATAATAATAAGCGGTAACGTTAATAAAGTCCAAGAATTCCAACCTTAATCTAGCAACTTAACATATACATGTAAAAGCATATATATATATATATATATATATATATATATATATATATATATATATATAATATATATATATATTGCTGTGAAACCTCCTAAATTAACTGGTCCGTCGACTTTCTTCTGTTACTCGCCTCTTTACTCTTTTCCGCCTCGACTGCTCACCTAGTTAAACCTTCATCCTCATTCATAAAAAAAACAAACACATTCCTACCACAAACATCAACGGTAACTCTATTTACATCAATATTCACAATACATTAAAATTTCAAAATTAAAATTCAGCATAAATTTCAGTATCAGAAAATTTCAAGATTAAATCTGTTATCATTTTAATGTGCATCCAGAATTAAAGTCCTTGTAGGATGCCTACTAATTAATATAACAATATATGCAGACCTGAGTCTGAGTACAAAGGGAGCATCTACCACCCCTTTACGTTAATTAACCAGGTTCGTCTAATTGAGCTCAAAGACATACCCAAATTTTCATCATAATCCAGAACATAAATACTAAATACCCCTTTCTACTTAAACAAGCAAATTTCACCTTAAAATTAAAATTCTGTTGTTAGTACAATTTCACTACTGTCCATTTTAAGTAAATCAATTATAAAGTTATTCAACACACACCAAAATATCAAAATCCAACAACAAAGCATAAGTTACCTGAAGATTACTGCACTAGTGGCTTTAATGTACATCGTCCTTGCTAATTTCACCATTCCAACTGGGTTATGTTTAGGTCCTCGGATTACTGGTCGCCTTTAAAATTTTCTACACCACCATACATCTAAAGTTGTTTCAGTGCTTTTCCGGAACTCATCTGTGTATATCTGTATCTTGTTTTGTGGATCTAGTCACGTTTACGAATCATTTACTTATTAACACCCCCGAAAAATAGCAAAGAAATTCATACTTCTTTCACCAATATACGCCAAAACTGCCTACTTTTGTGTATTCATTTGTCGTTGCAAATTAGACTAATTGGTACAGTGATACTAGACTTTATTACCTTGTATCTTCTTTTCTAAGTGCACTAAAGTACATTCATTGTAGCACGTAAAGAACAAACTGTTTTAAATCACCAAAATATACGAGCAAACTGTTTAAATTATTTAATCAAAATCGGAAAACTAAAAAGCACTGTTTAACGCATTGAATCAAGTCGAAAATTTAAGAGAGCTTGTTCATATTAACCTGGGTATATATAGAGGTTAGCCTGTCTGTCGGTCTTGTCCCCAAAACGGACAATTCTTCAGAATTTCGCATGCTAGGTTCCCATTCCGCAGCCCGGCATGCGATTTTTACGAAATTTGCACTCGCACCAGTTAAATCTCAGAAATTTCGACACGGCTCGCAACGTCTGGAAATAACTAATTAAATTTTATACAGAAATGTTATTTTTACCTTTCAATTTTGCCTTTTATTTTCAACCAATCGCAACCCAATGACGTTGCTCCACTCACTCCTTTTACTATATGTGTTTCCGTCTTGCGCATATTATCTGTCTCTATCTAACCTGTTCTTATTGGTGCAAATTGATATTCTTTATTATCGATTATTTTCAGTCCACGTGTGTTCTTATCTGGGTTAAATAATCCCGTATCTAGCCTTCCCGTGAATATTAAACGACGGTTTTTCCAAGATTCTCTGTAACCATTCGTTATCTGCAAAATTTACGCAGAACGAGCTTTTTAAATAAACCCTGTTTTGTATTTCGTGCTAAAGCATCCGACCGTTTCCAATATCTGTAGAATCGACATGTTTATCTAAACAAATTAAACTGAAATTGCCTTTTAAAAATACGCAGGTGTTCAAACATAATACTTCTAAATAACACTTCTACGATTTGCATTTTATTGGGTTTTTACAAGTTTTTATAGATATTATATGTTACTAATGGTTTAATTAACTCCAATTAAAATAATACCCTTTAATTTTTAGTGACTCCTAATCAAATATTAATTATTATCTGTACATTTTGTTTAATACCGGTTACTTAAAATTGAGTTAATTAATATAAATTTTGCACGTAATTTCTATTTGTTTCTTTACTAGGAATAATTAAATTACACGTAGAGCTTTTTAATACTGCTTCCTTTTTTTTTATAGCAAGCGTCTTGTACATAATCTAACTCCCTTATTTTTAATGAAACGAATGAATTTTTATGCTTCACGGTTTTTTTAATAACGCGTACCTTTTTCCAAAGCTTCTACACGGTGATTAAAATTATTTGATGTGATTATTTAATTTTCTACCCTGGTCTAAATATGAGTAATATATATATATATATATATATATATAAATAGCTATATAAAAATTCATATTTGCAACCCCCGTGTATGCATACAAATACACGTCCGTTCTCTCGAACCATGTATGCAAAGATTCACTCAATACCTGTTTCGGGTAAGCAATACCCACTGTTGCTCCACTCTCTACAATGCTTCCGAGGTAACTTATTCTCACCAGGGTTGATAATGCTTAACACCGGTGTTGATACATTTTGTGCTCGAAACACTTGATATCTCCCTACTGCTGTAACAACTTGGTTTGGAATCGAACTTCCAAAACCCAAACTTCCCCCAATCAATCAATAATGAATCATATAGGTATGTTTAAGTATCCTGTTCTTTGCAGTTAATAAACCTACACGTCCTACCATTGACCGTCTTACAGCTTAATCGTTTCGTTGTCGAATTACACTTAAATTTATTATTATTTAATTCTCTTTTAAGAGTCAAACTTATCTGTGTCCTTTATTTACTACTTAAATTCACTACTCTTTCCGTAATAAACATACTAATTCTTATATTTGTTCACTAAACATTACTTTAATTTACAGCGGGCCTATAACCGATATCGCTATGCGGTCTTGCCGCGTAACACGCACTAGCTCCGGGCTAGTTACGTTTCATCTTCGCGTCTACTTTCATCGATTTTTTGTTTTTGTGTGTCTTGGTGAGTCTTTGTATGTCGTGTGTTTGAATTTTCTCTATCACTGTATTTATATACCTTTTATCACGTGACTGGCCTAGCCAATCAAAAACCTTACATATTTCACAATCGTACAACATCAATACATGTGCTTTTAGGTTAATGGTTTAAATCCACTTTTATTATTGCCATTGCTAATTGGAATTACCCTATAATTAAATTTAAGTTATTCTGCAATATTCTAAAGTATTTTCTGTTAATATTTTTATAGATATCACGAAAAATTACATTTTATTACGTACTTCCGGATTTGAATTTTCTAGACCAATTTTCCTTTGGCGCCTAAATTTAAAATTTTCTACATTTCACGGGATGTTAGATATCAGTTGATAGGTTATGTTCATTTAAAGTGTCAATTGTCACCCCAAAATCGAACTAGGATTGGATAACTATCTTAATTCAAGGTCAGTGATAGATTACATTTTATATAGAATTATTTGTGATTGGCCGAAAATATTATTTAAAATTTGGATTAATTTAAAAATGTTCTTGGGTATTACAATCTCTAAAAGGAAGTAGCATCTCATCCAAAGTTACACAATCTCCCAATGTGAATAATTAATTATTCTTATTATTATTATTGTTTTCTCAGATTGTTTTATCTAGTATTAGTAGATAAGCATGTGCACTGTTGTCAAATGTGCTTTCTGTTTATCTATAATATACTATGCATTTAGAAATTTTCTAGTTATTGTACATGTGTTGAGTATGACTGATTTTTGTAATGTGTGAATTTGTTTGGGAGTAGTTGTAGTTTTTGGTTTTTTTGGTGTAGGTTGTTTGACATGACTTCTGCCCTTGATAATATGATCGGTATTATTTCTTCTTCATCTTGGTGCCACATGTTTTTGATTTCTTTAGCTAGTTGTATGTATTTTTCTATTTTTTCTCCTGTCCTTTTCTGTATATTAGGTGTGTTTGGGGTAGATATTTCTATTAGTTATGTGATTTTCTTTTGTTTGTGGATGAGTGCAATGTCTGGTTTGTTGTGTGGTTTTGTTTTGGTGATTATTATGCTTTTGTTCCAGTATAGTTTATGTTCTGCGTTTTCAAGTATGTTTTGTGGTGTGTATTCGTATATTAAGGTATTTTAATTTGTGAGTTTGTGTTTTAGGACTAGTTGTTGGTGTATTATTTTTTGTTATGTTGTCATGTCGTTTGATGTATTCTGTGTTTGCTAGTATTGGACATCGGCTTGTGATGTGTTCTATTGTTTCAATTTGTTGTTTACGTACTTTACATTTGTCTGTTGTTGTGTTGGGGGTCTTTGATAATATGTTTACTATCTAAGTGTGTTCAGTGTCTAGTCTTGTATCGCTATCATGAATCCTTCTGTTTCACTGAATATGTTGCCTTTCTTGAGCCAGGTGTTTGGTGCTTCTTGGTCGATATGTGGTTGTGTAAAGTAGTGTGAATGTTTCCCGTGTGGTGTTTTTTTCTTCCAGTTTTCTTGCTGTTATTATTATTATTATTATTTTTATTTGATTTTTTTCAGACAATATTATCTGGTGTAGATAAGCATGTGAACTGTTTTCAAACATGTTTTCTCTTTATCTATTAATTATAATATGTATTTAGAAATTTTCTGGTTATTGTACATATGTCAGTATAACTGATTTTTGTGGATGTGTGAAGGTGTTTGGACGTAGTTCTATTTTTTGAAAGTTTAGTTGCAGGTTGTTTGGTATGACTCCTGTACTTGATGGTATGATCGGTATTATTTCTACTTTATCTTGGTGCCACATGTCTTTCATTTCTTCAACTAATTGTATGTATTTTTCCATTTTTTCGCCTGTCTTCTTCAGTATATTAGATGTGTTTGGGATAGATATTTCTATTAGTTGTTTGGTTTTCTTTTGTTTGTGGATGAGTGTAATGTCTGGTTTGTTGTGTGGTCTTGTTTTGTCGGTTATTATGTTTTTGTTCCAGTATAGCTTGTGTTCTGTGTTTTCAAGTACGTTTTGCGCTGTGTATTTGTATGTTGGTATATATTCCTTTGTGAGTTTGCTAGCTTGGGTAGAAAGTCAGATGACGATTTAAATAAAATAGAAAGATCTACATTACATAGCCACCTTACCGTGCCACGTCCTATAGGGCGACATTTAATGTATTTAAGAAAAAAAATTATTGTAATTAAGTAAAATTACCAATGACTTCACACCATACGTAAAATCCTAATGTGGTTTGTAAGCGTCTCTCAGCCACTTAATGTGAATTTTCCATAGCCTAGTGATGTCTATTATATTTATGTAAAATTCCGCAATTAGTAAACCTTCTTTATCAGACCATAATACAATTGAAAAATTCTTGATCATTAATATATTTTGTGGTACACCGTTCAGAGAACTGCATCTTTCTAGAAAAATCAATTTCCTTAAGTCTTTGAACAACTGTAGGTTTGTATGGTGTTACGGGTAAAATGTGCGGTACGTTACTAAATTTGGATTTGCCCTCAAGGGGCGGAGATTGCGTAACAATATAAGGATGCATCGGTTAACTACAGTGGTGTAGGAGGGGATTGTCATGGAAAAAATTATAAAAAAATAGAAAAGTAAAAAATAAAAATTACAAAGAAATAAAATTAATAAATAAAAGGGTTGAAATACAAAACAAATACGTTACATTATCACTTACCCTGAATGGCTTTTCCTACTTGTTATAATCGAGGGGTGCGAAACCGTCTATCACAGCAATTTCCTTTGATATTATCTCTACACCAAAGATAGTTATTCTGCACAGGCCTCCCTTGCTTCGGTTATCTAAATTTTATCACCTTATATTTATCTTTTGCTAAAATATCTCAAAACAGTTATTAAATTTTGGTTTAATTAAATAAAATTGTAGAATAAATTACTTTCCAAATATGATTTCATCATTGGGATACCTGGGTATCTTTTACAAATGTGCCTGTCTGTTTACTTAGTTTTTTAGATAAATTCACATAAAAATCCAACATAAACTTAAGCTCCATTAACATAAAATAATTTCAATACAAAAATACAAATATACTTTCCATAAAACAAGAACCAAGATTTCTGAAGCTCACTCCGACCAGGTATTGTTTTAAAAAATCCTAAAGATCTTAAATCTAATTCATCAATTAGGCTATTCATCACCTCATATTTTTCCTGTTTCCAGTATTAAATTACATGACATTGTAAATCCCAATATCTGAAAATGTTGTTAATACCATACATAGAAAACAGTTAAATACCAACTTTTAGTTACATTATTTCATCGCCAATTCCAAACTACTAAATTTGCGTGCTTTTACTAACACTAAATTTCACCAATAACATTTGCTTTTGAAATCAATATACGCTATTTCCATTGCTAATATAGTCCAACAAAACAATTACCTTCACTTTAATTCCATATTACATAAATACAAACAATATACCTTTTCAGTCCAGAAATGTATAATTAATAATTCTCAACATAAAAGCTCATTCTACTCATAGTTAAAATTCTATCTTTAAAAATTTGAGGTTGTTCAAGGACTGCAATAATTTTCATTTTCTAGCCTTATATGCAACAGCCCTTTAACCCAATACCACACAAAATTCCAAATTAATGGAAGGGGTAAACTGTCCCAAGTCCTTATTCCTTTAACAGGTCATATCGGAGATAATTCCACAAACTTGTGAATTGAAAATACTTTAACCATGCAAGCGTAAGTTCAAAAATTAGTTGCACGCTGCATTCATTATCTTTGCTGGAACATTTGTATTCATGTTCTTCCTTGAAGCTGTGTTACATTTAATTTTCTACTATTCACTCACATCACTACATTTTTACGTTCTAAATTAACTTCTTTCAATTTTAATGTTCAAACTTTACTTTTCAAACTTTAAATTTCTGCTATACCGACTCCTACCACGCGGATCTATTGCTATATTACGCGCTCGAATTACAGTCTGAGCTGTTTTGATTACCGTTTCGCGAATAATTAATTTATCGGATGTAATTTTTTTCATTAAATTCTCCTTCTACTTCTTATGTTGTTAGCTGCTTTCGTCATAGTGCAGTTTTTGTATTGAATTTATTACATGAAACTTGGAGAAAGTACTTGTGCTATCATGTGATTTGCTTAGGTAAACATTGGTGTTTTCTTGTATTTAGTAACAATATAAAATGAATATATTGAAGTGCATTGAAATGATTAAATATATGTAAATCTGATATCTATGAATTGCACTACTCTACGTCGGGTTTTCTACATTGTATTAAAGTGTGCCTGGGGTTTTTTTATGTGCAACATTGATTCTAATTTAATTAACTAAATTTATAAAAGCTCCCTTACATTTGAAATGTATATTAATAAATTGATGGATATTTACTGAATAATTCTAAATCTTTCTTAAAGAATGACATGATTCCACTATGAAAGTTTACGATTATATATATATATATATATATATATATATATATATATATATATATTGTATATAATTAGTTTTGGGTTTTAGGTCAGCAGAATTGAAGAGTTCTCTTTTTTATAAACTCAAGCTTTCGGAAATTTATTTTTCCATTATCAAGAGTACTAAAATTAAATACAAATGCATTAGTTATGAGAACAGGGTTGACTTAATAGCTAAAAATTATATATAACGGATACTTACTAAAGTGAGATAAGTAAGTATCCGTTATATATAATTTTTAGCTATTAAATCAACCCTGTTCTCATAACTAATGCATTTGTATTTAATTTTAGTACTCTTGATAATGGAAAAATAAATTTCCGAAAGCTTGAGTTTATAAAAAAGAGAACTCTTCAATTCTGCTGACCTAAAACCCAAAACTAATTATATACAATTAAGAAAGCAAGGTCGTTACCGAATTTAGTATATATATATATATATATATATATATATATATATATATATTGTTTGCACTTTTGTGATTTAAAATAAGTTATGAACCTGAGTTCCATTCGAATATGTTTTTAACTGAGATAAAACGATTATTTTGTGGTTTTTAAGTTTATGATTTGAATAGAATTGCCAATTTTACTGTATTGTTTTGCTTACTGTACACAACTATACAGGATGTTTCAAAATTGCACGGCACTACTTTAGAGGTATGTTTTTTAGCACAAAATAAACAAAACCCTTAATACATATGCCCAAAAATGTACTTCTATGGCGTTATAACCTTTTTAAGGCGGCTAAGGGAAATAGAGTATTTTTAATTATCTGAAGATCCACAAAAGATATTTTAATCAGATTTTTGCTACTTATTCATGTTCTTATACCGAATAAGATAGGCTTATCCATTTTTAGATAATAAGATCAGGAGCGTCCCATCCGGGGAGATTCGCTCAATTTTTCTCCTATAATTGTTTGTGTGAAGGTTTTTGTAAATTTTGATTGTAAGATTAGAATCCTTTGACATATCAGAGTAAAAAAATCAATCTCGATTGAAGTGATAACTACAATATCAGGGGGAATAGTATATTTTTAATACTGCAGCACTTAATGGAAAGAGTGAAAGTGCATTATTTAGAGCAAGTGTTGTTCTATTTAGCGCCATACTTGTGAGGATCGGCACTGCCATAGGATTTGAGAAAAGAATTTTGCGGCTAGTGCATATACGGGTATTTGCAATGACGCACAGAAAATTATATTTTTAATACTATGTGACTTACCGAAAAGTGGGCGTTGTGTAACGCGCTTCACTCTATCTATGGCCGTGTTCGTGAGGATAGGTTCCGGTATAGGGCTTCAGAAAAAAATGTGGACCCCCCTCACCGAATAGGTTATAGCCCCATAGGGTACATTTTAGGTCGTAAGTTTATTAGAAGTTTTATGTTTATTTTGTGCTAAAGAACACGTCCCTAAAGTAGTGTTGTGCTATTTAGAAACACCCTGTATATAAAATCAGAATACACAGGGTGCATCAATATTAAGTTGTCCGTTCAAGATTAATTTTTCCCTTTTAGCATTCTGCTTTTATTTAAAGTAATGCCAAAACTTTACAACAGACGATACATATTATTTTTAAACTCTTTGTATAGTAGATTTCAATATATTTAACTCACGCTCTACAGTTCTTACCGATGACTTAAGATTTTTGAATAGCATGTACCTAAAGTATTTTGGTTGCGATTTTCATTTTCGATATTGTACTGTTGTCTAGGTTGTTTCATGATTAATTAATTCTGAAGTCAGATTTATTTGAAGCACGTTTATTTTCAAATTTAAACCCGATGTAGTATTTTCTGGTGGAGAATCTGGGAAGTATCCGCAAGTATAGTGGACCTTACGTACATTATACTGTCTAGGTTGTTGGGCGGCTTCGTGGCGAAGTTGTCTGCGTGTGACTACTATGCCTAAGCTCCCGGATTCGAATCCCAAAACAGTTCGCTTGAAAAATGTTAGGCTAGCATTTTTCACAAAAATATGCCCTCGTTCAAATGAGAGATAAAATGTAGGTTCCATGTGTGTGCTGTCACGCACGTTACAGATCCCTACTTTGCTTGAAACAGCAAGGATTCGGCAACATTAGAAATTTCTGTGTAAAAAGAACTCGCTTCCTAGTCAATGTAGTACATTAGGGTGGAGCATTGGAAAATCAAATGTAGTCTCTAGGTTGTTGCGTCTCCGTGGCGCAGTCGGTATGCGAGTGACTACTGAACCCAAGGTCCCGGGTCCGAATCCCGACACGGTCCGCTTGAAAAATGTTAAGCGAGCATTTTTCACAAAAATACGCCCTCGTTCGGATGAGAGGTAAAATGTAGGTCTCATGCGTGAGTGTTGTCACGCACGTATAAGATACCTACCTTGTTTGCAACAGCAAGGGTTCGGTAAAATTCAAAATCTCGCCTTCTGACCAACGTAGTATCTTCTAAATTAGAAGAAAATATCAAACCATAATTTTTTTGCATAGTAGGTGCTAATTTTACGTACGTTTGGAGTGTTGTTGGGACAAAGAAAATATGTATTTTATTAAATTTTGTAGCGAAATCATGTCATTTTAAAAACGCTTTAGAATTATGAAGTAAATAGTAATGAATCCATTAATATACATCTAAATATAGGAGAGATTTTTACAAATTTTAGTTAAATAAATTAAACTCAATATTACAAATCTTCAATACATATTTTCAATACAATGTACAAACCCAAACACTGAGTAGTGGTAATTTACCAATATCAAATTGCAGATACAATTTAATCATTTCAGTACAATACAATGTATTCATCTTATATTACTGAAAAAAACCTTGTAATATTAACCTAAGTATATCATATGATACCACAAGTAATCTCCCAGGAATCATTCTATACACCCAATAGCAATACTATCATGACAAAAATTTCTTGATTGAACATAAGAAATAGGGATGAATTAAATGACAATAATGACACTTGACGGTAAAGGAATTAGAATTAATTATTCGCAAAACAGTAATAAGAGCAGGTCAAAATGTGAGCGCATAATACAACGGAGGACGGGCGATAGGACGGAAAATTAAAAGTGAATGAAACAGCTTCAAGAAAAAATTTTTGATTGAATTCCGACAGGGAAAATATGAGGCAAGCGACAAAAGTGAAATACGCCGGCAGATGCAGGGTAGATTCACATACGTAAGGGACGTGGATATAATGTCGTGATGAGCGAAAGTTAAAGGGGTTAGGACCTAGAAGGTTCACCCCTCCATTAATTTGAAATTTTGTGATGTGTTGTGTTAGGAAGAAAGCCGCGTTAGCTGAAAAGACTCAAGATAAAAATTACTGATGGCTTTTGAAATCGTTAATCCTTTTAAAATAATGGAATTTAAAACAGTGAGTAACATTATGAAATTTTATGTTTATACTTTGTGATAATGTATACATGGATTTTAAATATAAATTGATTGGTATTTGTGTAGCAGGAAATGAAGCAAACACGAAAGTTTACTTATTTTGTTGAACAATGAATTCGCGATGGAATTAGTTTTGGTTAAATTTAAGCATCATATTATGGTGTAGGAAGTTGAAATAGTGTAGAACATTTTAAAAATATGGTAGTTTAAATGTATCTTTTATTGGTAGAATTTAATGTTGTTTAAAGCATAAAAATTATTATTTTGGAATGAGCAATGAAATGATATAACAAAAAGCTGGTGTTTAACTGTTTCTATGTTGGTTATTGAAGATATTTTTAGAAACTAGGACTTATAAATGTGATGTAACTTAATATAGGAAACAGAAAAATTTGGAGTAATGTTAGCATTATCCATGGATTAGATTTAAGGGTTTTTTTAGAATTTCTTTTAGCAATACATGGCCAGAGTGAGGTCAAGAAATTTATATTTTTTTTTAAGAAAGTATATTTGTATTAGTACTGAAATTATTTGATGTTAATAGAGCTTAAGTGAAGGTTGAATTTTATTTGAAATTATTTAGGAAGTAGGTAAACAGACACAGTTATAAAGGATGTCATTACTCCATGATGGAATTGTATTTGGAAGGAGCATTTTATTTTTCTATTTTATTTGACTAAAATTTTAATAAGTGTTCTAAGATATGTGAAAGAAACATTAATGTATAATGGACAAAATTTAGGAATTTAGGAAATTTAGGGATTGCTGTAACTAGTCGGTTTGACACACTTAATTATTACAAGTAGAAAAAGCTTTTTAGAGTAAGTGATAATGTAACGTAGTTTTTAGTTAATTCAGTCATTTCATTTATCATTTTTATTTCTTTATTGATTTATTTCGATTTTTTTTATTTTCTATTGTAATTCTTCGATAGGAACCCTCTCTGATACCACTGAAGTTAGTCGATACACCCTTATATTGTTACGCGGACCACGCTCCTTCAGAGAAAATCAAAATTTAGTAACTTCCACTCTTCTTACCTATAATACAACTTGTGCGTCGTGAAAGAGTGTCTCAGTAATGTGACACTCTGACAGCTGTAAAAACAGTAATTTCGAAAATACACATGAAATTTGATAATGCAATTTTTCAACTAATCTCAATTATCTGTAAGACAGAAAAAGATAATTTAAATTTTATACCGGATATAAACTTGTTACTAAATTCTCCAAAACTTTTCCGATTTAATTTTGGCTATAACTATTATAATATGCAAGATTTCCATGTAGAGAAACGAATCTAGGACTCACTGTATTTATTGGTTTACTATTTCACTATACATAACAGTACTTTAATCTTAAGCAATTTGTAATGTGTGTAGTATCATAGGGCATGTGGCTGAAGTTACATTCAGATTCATATTCACATTTATTTTTAATCCAGCCCAGTTCCAGTGGACCAAAGCAATACCTATATGGAAAAAACTTAAAATTAAAATCAAGTTCTTCTACCATCGATACAATGTTAAAAAACATCAAAACTACTACAAAGCCGCCGCACTAAATCAATCCACACAGAAACAAAATCGCAGGGTACATTAATCCCCAAATATAGCAAAGAAAATTAACTTCCAAACGAGGGGTTGCATCAAGATGGGAACAGGAAAATCATTCTTCAGCCAAACGGTGCGTGGTATCAACTAGCCATAAATTACAAACTAATCCTTAAACAAATAGGAACTTTACATAAAAGTATCAGGCGATTTGAAAGGGGATGAGGGGGGTAGTTAAATACCCCAACACAATAAAAAATGAATATCCCCTAAACGGTGCGTTGTACCAACTAGCGGTAAATACCAAAATATTCATTAAACAAATAGGTACCTTCAACAAAAATATCAGGCGATTTGAAAGGGGATGAAGGGGGTAGTTAAATACTCTAACATAATAAAAAATGAATATATCCTAAACGGTGCGATATCTCAACTAGTGGTAAATTGCAGAATAATCCTTGGGCCCATAGGTACCTTCCACAAAAATATCAGGCGATTTAAAAGGGGATGAAGGGGGGTAGTTAAATACCCCAACACAATAAAAAATGAATATCTCCTAAACGGTGCGTTGTATCAACTAGCGGTAAATTGCAGAATAATCTTTAGGCCCATAGGTACCTTCCACAAAAATATCAGGCGATTTGAAAGAGGTTGAGGGTGGTAGTTAAATACCCCAACATAATAAAAAATGAATATCTCCTAAAGGGTGCGTTGTATCAACTAGCGGTAAATACCAAAATAATTCTTGAACAAATAGGTACTTTACATAAAAATATCAGGTGATTTGAAAGGGGATGAAGGGGGTAAATAAATACCCCAACACAATAAAAAATGAATATCTGCTAAACGGTGCGTTGTATCAACTAGCGGTAAATACCAAAATAATCCTTGAAAAAATAGGTACTTTACATAAAAATATCAGGTGATTTGAAAGGGGATGAAGGCGGTAGTTTAATACCCCAACATAATAAAAAATGCATATCTCCTAAACGGTGCGTGGTATTAACTAGCGGGAAATTGCAAAATAGTTCTTAGAGAAATATGTGCCTTCCATAAAAATAGAAGGAGGTTTGAAAAGAGATGTAAATTACGAACCAATGATCACACAATGTTTGTATTTTTAGCAATGTAATTTCTTACCACTCACATCTGCCATAAGAATCTATTTTTATATATGCCAAAAATATATCACATACTACTATTTGATATAATTAATAACAATTAAAGATTCATTCATTCGAAGTGAAAAGTGGCACAAATCTTTGATTAACATGTTTGGTGTTATTAACACTGTCGGTAGAATCAAATCTCTTCGTACCGCTTTGGCAGCCGATTGCAGTGGGTGTAGGTGGGACTTTAAGAATACACCATTCTGTAGACTCTATGTGCTAACAGAAGTTTTCTTTCAGCTTTGCCTAATACGTATACATCAATTAACTTATCTAAAGAATAATCCATGGCCAAAGGAAAAATAACGATATGAACAGGAAAAATGCAAGCTTGATTTTGACACATGACTTTCATCTTCGCAATTGGTTTACATAGATACTGTATATTTGATTTATTCAATGCCGTACCCAAAGGTACTACATTGGCCAGGAGGTGAGGTTTATTTCCCTGGGAATTTGAATTTTGCCCAACCCTTGGTGTTCCAAGCAAGGTATGGATTTTTAACTGACAACAATCACACACGGGACCTACATTTTACCTCTCATCCGAACGAGGGCGTATTTTTGTGAAGTGCTCGCTTAACATTTTTCAAACGGTCTGTGTACGGAATTGAACCCGGGATCTTGAGATTAGTAGTCATCCGCGAACCAACTATAATCCTCGAAAGTGCAGATATTATGTTTACATAGATACCGCGATCCATACAATGTTCTGGTAATGAAAATAATGTAGCTACTTGGAAGAATTGATATTTTTCAAAACGATTACAGATAGGTATAGGACATAACAAAAGTGAGAAGTTTTTTTAATCCTAAATAAAGCAAAAGATAAATATGCAGAGTGTGCTATTTAAAAAAGTAAAAAACTTAATTTGAAGGTTTCCTAATTTAGGCGGTTATAATAAACTGTTGAAAAAATGAAGAATATTTCTCATTTCTGGAGCTAAACATTAATATAATAGCAGTTCTTCCTTCTAACAAATATCAAAACATCTAAGGCTTGAATTATAAAATATCGAAAAAAAAACTGTTCATTTTCCAACCCCATGAAAATACCAATTATATTCTTTAAATGCGAATATCTTAAACATTATCATCTTTCCGATGCATCCTGTATAACTTTGAATATTTTTAAAATATGGGCGTTTCTTACCTCTAGCCTATGACCGATACAGTGTTTACACAATTAATATTAATTAAGCGAAAACCTTCTTTATCGTTGGGACACCCTGGATATTGCTTATGCATAGAATATTTTAATACTTGCTTTAAATATTCGATACATAATCTAAAAGTATTATTGTGCTCTGTGGGAATACGGGTTTGTTTTAATTGTATTTTGCTGGGGGCGTCTCGTAATTTCTGTTAACAATTGTGAAAACCGGTAAAGTACAATAGCTACCTACCTGAAGTTTTGAAGTATCTAAGTAAAAGTCCTTATTCGTTTTATTAGAAATGCCACCAAATTAGGCATAAACCGTGAACTTATTGTTTGTTGAAACCGTAAATTATTTTACTATCAAGAACATAGTACCTATTTGTATAGAGGGTTGGGTTTTCAAGTACTTACCTGCAACTCTAATTAAAATTTACCTTTTGGAAGGTCAGTGATTCATATTATGGGTTTTTGCTCATGTTGCCCAATGTCTTACAAATAAATTGATTGAAAAGTTTAGGACGACACGCAATAGATATCACACACAAAATACCCAAGAATTTCTTAATTTCAGAAAGTGGTCACCAGTACAAACCACAAATTATGCTAAACAAAGGGATTCCTTAAACTGTGGTATATACATAATACATATAATACATTGAAGTGATTGCCTCACTTAATAATCTTAAGAGGTCTGAGAATTTACCACGCCACTATTTGATCCAGAAAAATATAGAATGTTGGTTCAACGTTGCCTGGTCCTTTATCCAGAAGAACTGTTTTACAAATGTTTTATATGTGGTATTCAGTCACGTGAAAATTATATTCAATGCCAAATTCGCAGAAGGTGGGTTCATTTCGAAAACTGTGCTAGACCACAAATTGCCAAAGCTGTTATTTTTGAAGAAGCAAGTGAAGATGAATTCATTTATGAATGCCCTGCGTGCATTGCTAACAACTTTGTATTATGTTCACTTCCGCAAAACATGTCCTCTAGATTTAAACTATCTGGTTGTCGGCAAATAAAAGACACGGCACGTATATCAGAAAATTTTCCGCTAACTATTTTACCTCATCTGACACTAACAAATTTAGTAATACGCAAACTTTTAATATTGTATAGAAAAGACTTACAGAACATCTATAGTAAATCAATTAAATCCACTCTATCTGCAATATATAATGAAGATTCCAAAAATATATTAAAATCTCTACAAGAAGATATATGTAGACTAACTACTAATGAACTGATGAATGAATTTGATTCAATGGAAGTAAAAGATAGAGAACACTGTTTTATAGCCATGTGTGTAAACTTCAGTAAAACACTGATTAAATATTTTTATGAGGACATTGATTTTATAAAAAAAAATAAAAATCAACTTCCAATAGAGGATCCATCATGGATTTGCAAAAACATTTTGAAATAAATAAATGATCATTATCGAGCGTGTGCATATGTATACTCTGACACTAATATTAATTATTCTGCAGTATATAAGTGAATTTGTTGTTATATCGCTAGGATATTTGAATGTTCTACGGACTAATTTTAATTATGAGGAGTAAAAAATAATAATATTGTATATGTGTTCACACTTGTGAATAATAGGTTTAGTAAAAACATATATTATAATATAATTACACCTGTTGAAGTCGTCAATTAATTTAATGTTGTATTACGGAGAATAAGTGCGGATAGCGCTCTACATTTAATATATTTCTACAATTAAATCAAATTCAAATCGCCTGATATTTTTATGTAAAGTACCTATTTGTTTAAGGAATATTTTGGTATTTAACGTTAGCTGATATTCACTTTTTATTGTGTTGGGGTATTTAACTATCCCCTTCATCCTCTTTCAAATCTACTGTTATTTTTATGGATGGTACCTATGGGCCTAAGGATTATTCTGCAATTTACCGCTAGTTGATACAACGCACCGTTTAGGAGATATTCATTTTTTATTGTGTTGGGGTAAATAACTACCCCCTTCAACCCCTTTCAAATCGCCTGATATTTTTGTAGAAGGTACCTATGGGCCTAAAGATTATTCTGCAATTTACGGCTAGTTGATACAACGCACCGTTTAGGAGATATTCATTTTTCTATTGTGTTGGGGTATTTAACTACCTCCCTCATCTCCTTTCAAATCGCCTGATATTTTTGTGGAAGATACCTACGGGCCTAAGGATTATTCTGCAATTTACCTCTAGTTGATACAACGCACCGTTTAGGAGATATTCATTTTTCTATTGTGTTGGGGTATTTAACTACCTCCCTCATCTCCTTTCAAATTGCCTGATATTTTTGTGGAAGGTACCTATGGGCTTAAGGATTATTCTGCACTTTACCGCTAGTTGATACAACGTACCGTTTAGGAGATATTCATTTTTTATTGTGTTCGGGTATTTAACTACCCCCTTCATCCCCTTTAAAATCGCCTGATATTTTTGTGGAAGGCACCTATGGGCCTAAGGATTATTCTGCAATTTATCGCTAGTTGATACAACGCACCGTTTAAGAGATATTCATTTTTTATTGTGTTGGAGTATTTAACTACCCCCCTTCATCCCCTTTCAAATCGCCTGATATTTTTTATGTAAAATTCCTATTTGTTTAAGGATTAGTTTGCAATTTACCGCTAATTGATACCACGCACCGTTTGGCTGAAAATGATTTTCCTGTTCCCATCTTGATGCAACCCCTGGTTTGGAAGTTGATTTTCTTTGCTATATTTGATGATTAATGTACCCTGCGATTTTGTTTCCGTGTGGATTGATTTAGTGCGGCGGCTTTGTAGTAGTTTTGATGTTTTTAACATGTATCGATGGTAGAAGAACTTGAACTTAATTTTAAGTTTTTTCCATATAAGTATTGATTTGGTCCACTGGAACTGGGCGGGATTAAAAATAAATGTGAATATGAATCTGAATGTAACTTCAGCCACATTCATAAGGCTTGTTGTGTTTTTGAAATAATAGTATTGCAAATAACAACCACGGAAAATTTTATAGAGGGTAAACATATCTGTGCAGTATCAATATATCGGGTTTTTCAGAATGAATAAACATCTATGTTAGATAAACTGTTCTGACTCAAAATTTCTATTGCACAAAGCAATTTTCTTGTACAAAAATATACGATACATTA
Source organism: Platerodrilus igneus (assembly GCA_036346225.1). Classification (NCBI taxonomy): domain Eukaryota; kingdom Metazoa; phylum Arthropoda; class Insecta; order Coleoptera; family Lycidae; genus Platerodrilus; species Platerodrilus igneus. The sequence goes on from JARFIW010000289.1 coordinate 1,795,922, forward strand.
GCTTGTAAAAAGCTGTCACGTAGTAGCAACAATTACCTAATAATTATTACTGCTTTAAAAATATTCCTGAGTCTACAAGTGTTTACATGCCATAAAAGCTTATTTTAACATTGCAAGATAAAAGGAAGGAGGTAATAAAAGCATTTTTAACAACATTTCTAAGAAAGAAACTAAAAGCAATAGAAAAATAATGCAGGTGTAAACGCTATAGAACCTGTTAACAATATAAAGTTTATATGCTTTTGCTCTAAACATCTATAAAGAAGACCTTTTCAAACCATTGGAAATACCAACTATTTATTTCCAGGTCCAGTAATGGAATTTAGCTAAGTAAGTATAGATAAGTATTTTCAAAATGTATTGAAAATTTATTTTACACATAATTTCTTCGACCCGTCTGGGACCGGGGTAGAATAGTCCCAGGGTATCCCCTGCCTGTCGTAAGAGGCGACTAACTGGGGCAGCTGTCGCTTCCTTATCAAAAAAATCAATTTAGATATTTCCTCTCTTTCTGGCGAAAATCAAATAGAAAACTATTACTATATTCTTATCCAAGACTTTCAATTCATAGTTTTAACTTTACTTTATTTCGAAATCTTCAAATATGGTCAAAATTTAATTCAGTTTCTAGGACATAAGAGCTAGGGTGTTAATTTAATTACTATTCCTTTAACAATTTAATAGTTTTTTCACGGGCTCTCATGTTTCAAAAATTAGAAAACTCCTTGACTATAAATTCTAATAACTTATTTCAGTGCACGTTCGACTTGGTCAACATTTTAATTAGATCTAGTTCAACAAAGTAAGGTGTGATGGCGATATATACTAGACTACAAAATAGTCCACCTCTTTCATGTAAGTAGAATTGTTTACTCTTATTTATCAGCATGTCATAATTATCAAACTCGACGGGATGCGAGATATTCTGCCCTTTTCCCCCGGAATGTAGCTAATTCCAATGAGTTATATTAGTTGAAATTAGCTTCAGACTAGGACTAAACGAGCAGAGATGCAGCATATCTCTTTGCCAGTTTAAGGTATGTCAATGTATGTGTTTAATTGTTGTATACAAGAAAACAAATTGTACTCGCCAACTTTATTTTAAATCCGCATTATACTGTAGTTTCTTCTTGTATTTTAAGTTAACAAACTCCATGAATAGTATTGGAAAACAGAATTATGCTTTTCAGTTATTATAAGTAACTGAAACTTTCTTGGCTTTAAATAAATCTTACCATATTTTGTGTGATTAGCAACAAAACGTTTTTATTATGAAAATAGATTGCATTATACTTCTGTCTCATTAATAGCTGTAATCTGACTTAAAACAAAATTCTAATATAAATGATGTGCCTGCACATTTCCATGTTTATTATGAATTTTATAAAGGGCGTTAGTAACGTATGTGACATTATAAACTTTGTTTTATCGTTTACTTATATAATACTAATGGAAATTTATAACTGACAGTAAATTTTGGATAAATATTAATTATCTTTAAGGTATTGATAGAGTTTTGAAATTCAGCAAGCAAACCAGCGCAATAACGTGAGTATTTTTTGACAATTACTCTTCGGACAACTTAATATTGATATACTCTGTATATTCTAACTTCATATATAGTGTGGTCAGTAAGCAAGTTCTATTAGCATAATAAAACTAAAAACCACAAAAGCACAATTTTGTTTCTGTTGAGTACATATTGGATCGGAACTTAGGTTCATAAATTATGATTAACCCCAAACAGTGATTTGTTTGCAATTATAGTTAAAATTAACTTTAATTTTCGAGTAAGATGTAGCTTTCAGGTCAAGGTCGTGTATATAGTATAATCTATGGGTTTTGCCATGATTAACCTTTAAGTACTTTTTGTTATGGTGTGCCGGGACAGTTGTAAATAGGCTGGTGTATTCGTAGAAATGGTGCTATAAGCCCTTTAACGCTTGCGTTCGTTTCCCTTTCGTCCATCCGCCGCCGCTTAAATTCTCATAGCGAAATCATACCATTTTAAGAAAGCTTTAGAATTATGGAGTAAAAACAGTAAATTCATCAGTTGCATATCAAATGTAGAAACTTTTTACAAATTTTAGTTATAAAAAAATTCAATTCACTGTTACATAGTATCAATACATAGTTGCAATACAATGTAAAACCCATGCGCTGGGTAGGAGAAATTCACGGATATGAGATTACAAATATAATTTAATATTTCAATAAAATACAATGATTCATTTATATTGCTGAACAGAAGGAAACACGAACGTTAACCTAAATAAATCACTTATCAACGCAAGTACTTCCTCGGGATTTATTCCATAAACCCAGTAGGAAGACTACTATGACAAAAACCCTGACAGAAGATACAAAAAGGTGGAGGTGTTAAATGGCAATAATTACATCAGACGGAAAAATGAATTAATTATTCGCGAGCCGGTTTCTAATCTAATAGGGTAGCTAGTTTCATAAGTATGTTGACCAACTTATGATTTCTCATAATGACCGTATTTAAAATGTGTTTATTAAATCGAGTTTTGACATTACATTTTATTTGCTTAATATATTTTTGAGTGCAGAAAGAACAATTTACTTTATAAATTCCAGAATTTAGTAACTCATCAACGTTGTCTTTTGGATTTCCTAAAAGTTTTCTGACCTTGAATTTTGGAATTTTTGAAAGCAGTTATGTAATTAATTTGTTTAAAATTTTTACAAATGCCCTTTATGGAACTGTGGTAAGGTAATTTAACAATATTTAAGATTCTAAACAATGTATAGGTAGTAAAGTCGTCGATTTACCAGTGTTGATCCCGTTTTTACATTTTCTAATTATAGTCTCAATCATCTTAGGTTTGAAACTATTGTACACCGGTATCGATTTAATAAGAGAAAGTTCCTCACTATATCGTTCTTTATTTAACGAAAAAAAAGCATTCTGTATTCTAAAAAGTTAAAGAGAAGCAAGTTTGTGTTGAATACTATAATTTGATATAGACATTATAAACCGGTTAAAATTGGTTTCTTTCTTATAAATATCAAACTCTAATTTATTGTCTTTCGTTATCGCTAACTATAGTATCTAAAAAGGGCAACTATTCATTATTTTCAAGTTCATACGTTAACTTAATGCTTTGAAACTGTGAATTAAATCCTTTTAGAAAAGCATTAACATTTGATTTTGAGGTATCAAAAATGGCAAAAGTATCAACATACCTTATCCATTCTCTTGGGAAGTAGTGGGCGTTTTCTTTAAATTTTGTTTCAAAATAAGACATGAATAAATTTGTAATAAACGATGAAAGACTGTTTCTTATTGTTGTCTCTTCGTGTTGTTCATAAATCTTTTGGTTAAACTGAAAGTGGTTCTGGGACATACAATGAGGAGTCAATTTTATAAATTCATCTGTAATTTTCTTCTCAAAATTATTTTTAATTGAAACTTTCGTTAAATATGACAAAGTTTATGGAATAGGAACATTTGAAAATAATGAACAGTTATCAAACGAAATTAAGGTTTCGTGTCTTTCTAAAGTAGCATTTTTAAATTTATTAACAAATTTTATGGAACTCTCCACTGACAAAACTATTAAATTTAAGAACCTTAAATTCTTTCAATAACCATTTGGATAAACGATAAATTGGTGGGTTAATAGCTGACACAGTGGGTCTCATCGATATATCTTGTTTACGAATCTTAGGTAAGCAATACGCTTTTAGAATTTCCTGATTGGAAAAAAATTGTAGAAAAGGGAGTTATACTTTTCCATTAAACATTACGCCACAGGGTTCCTTTGATATTTAGAGATGGATTCCCGGCCTTCGGAACTTAACAGATATCGTAGTCTTGCTTTTAGAATTAGTAGTATTAAGGTAGATATTCGATTTCTAAAGGATTGTAAACATTTTAAAATTTTTCCAAATTAAAGTTAGTAGAAAATGAGTAAAGCAATAACCAGGTTTGCACAGTTCAAATGCTTGAGTTTAGACAAAATATCTGTATAGAATAGTTAGAACTTTGTAACTGGAAGCGTATAGATTGCACTTAGACCTTACATGGAATCTGTTCGAGTCTCAGTTTCACGACAACCATTTGAATAAGCAATAAGTCAATGAGTTAATACCAGACACAGTGGGTCCCATCGATTTATCTTGTTAATGGATTTTAGGTAAACAGTACAATTTTTGAAATGCCATATTGGAAACTGTTGATTTGAATTTCAGTGCAGACACGGCAAGTTTAGTACATTCTTTCATAACCGACGTTGTTGATCTAAGCATATTATCAGGGATTTTTTCATTTAAAGGTTTCTTGGCAATTGATCTGTAAGGACTGTTAGATACCAAAGTTTCAATTCTATTAACAAAATCGTATTTATCTAGAATGACTATCTTGTTCCACTGTGAGCTTTTAAATAATAACAATGTTTCTTCATGCGCTCTTTTATAATAAAATGATATTTCCTTGTTTGTTCTGAGACTTTGCTCTGGAATGCAAATGTTCCAAAAGCTATATTTTGCAAGCACTTCTAGTAAAATTATTAGTATTTTCTTCTAATTTTAAAATTAGCTTTCAATACCTGCTATAATATTAGCAGTAGGTGTTTTTAAATGCAGTATACTAAATTTAAGACCACAATCAAGGAAACCACCTCTTCTTTATTAAAAACTTTGGAAGATTTGTTAACCACCATAGCAGGAGATGCAATTTCCAGAAATTTTACGGGTTTGTGTGATTTATCCACAAACTTGTTTAGTTTTGACCTTTGAATTTCAATTTTCTTTTGCAATTTATGATTATTAACTTCAAAGTTTATTTTCTGGGAATTACACAATTCATGAAACTCAGACTCGGACAGATTCTACATAAGGTCTAAGTGCAATCTATATGTTTCAGGTTACAAATCACTAAGTTTTCTATACAAATATTTTATTTCTAAACTCAACCATTTGAACTGTGCAAACTTGGTTATTGCTTTACTAACTTTAATGTTAATGAAATTTTGAAAAATTTTAAAATGTTTACAATCCCTTAGAAATCGAATATCTGCTTTAATAGCACTAATTCTGAGATTCAGACTACGATATCTGTTAAGTTTCGAAGACCAGGGAAGCCATCTCTAAGTACACAGGCCAACAAATTTTGACTTATTGAAAGTTGATTTCAATCTGACATCTGATTTTGTATAATTTTGATCTGCCGAATTCAAATCCGAGTGTCATTTTGCCCTATCACGTAAAGTTTTTTATCAATGTTAATAAAAAATTTGGTCAAAATAAACACTACTTTTATTGATACAGAGACAAAAGCAAATTACAAATAGTAAACTAAATTGAAAATAGTCTTAAACAATCTTTAATTTCTCTTTTTTCCAGAAGATCTTTCCCTCTTGGATGAAAACTTCGTTTAGTGGATTTTCTTCTGTATTCCAGGGCCGGATTGTCCCTTTTTTTATTGACCATCAGTAATCAGCCATCATTGAAACATTCCACCGACCTTGATAACTGCGTTCCATTTCTTTCATGTCCTGGTAGAACCTCTCACCTTGCTCCTCACTCTCATCACCACGATTTTTGGAGAACTATTCAAGATGCGAGGGTAAAAAGTGAACTTTTATGCTCATATTACATCCCAATTCCACAAATTTCTGTAGCATGTTTTTCACAATTTCCTTGTAGTTAGGATCCTTGTTGTTTCCCAAAAAACTTTCAATAACATTAGCAAATGAAATACATGCATCTTTCTCAGTTTGGATTATGGTATTAACAAATTCTTGATCTTTTGTTAATCTCCTTATTAGAGGACCGACAAAAATTCCTTCCTTTAATTTTGCATCTGAGATAGCGAGAAATTTTCTACAAAGCTATTTGAAACAGTCTCTATCTTTATATAAAGCTTTAACGTATTGTTTCATTAATCCTAGTTTAATATGCAGTGGACATAATAAGATTTTTTGTGGATCAACAAGACTTTCGTACGGAACTTTTTTGATTTGGGAGTTAAATTATCTCTTCTTATCCGAGCCTTTTTCTTCCAATGTTGATGTCTACTTCGACTGTCCCACTCACACAAAAAACATGGGTACTTTTTAAACCCTGACTGTTGTCCTACAACTTTCAAATCCCCACAAACTTTTCAAATATGATCATTGTATTTGAGTTTTTCAAGCATTACTTTAAGATTTTCGTAGCTTTCCGTCATTTGCACAGAATGGACAACCGGTACTGATGAAAAAACACTCCCATTGTGCAAGAGAACAGTTTTAAGGCTTCTTTTGGAAAAATCAATAATAAGCCTCCAATCATAGGGATTGTATGTGCCCCCACGTTTGTTTATCAGACTGGAAATGTCGGTGCAATTTACTAGACAACCACTTTTTTTAAAATAGCCTAAATTCTCGAACTCGTGTTTTCTAAAATACGAGATTTTAACGTCTTCTGCCAGTAAATTTTTACTTTGAAGTCTGGATGCTAAAATTTCTGAAAGATTCTTTGGAAGACCTATGTCTCTAACTAAGTCGTTAAGTTCGGTCTTGGAAAATAACTGCGGTTGCTTAGAAATGCTCAATATTTCACTGGCATCGGTAAAGCTGTTTTGATCAACTTCAGGTTTAGAACTGCCTGTAACGTCTTCTAAATTTGTAGGTTTCTCAGGTATTGACACGTCTGGACCATGTGGCACTGGCCTAATTGCAGACTTGAGGTTCTGATAAATGATGTTTTTTTTGTGACAGGAAAAAATTTTGACATTTAATGTTTCTTGGCAGATAACAAAATGTTACTTTTTATGAATTATTTTTTTCCCAGGGAAAAAATGAATACTTTTTTCTCGGGTATGTGCAAATAAGTAAGAACACAAAGATATTTAATTTAAAGCCGGGTCCGGTAAATAAACTTCTCCCTCTTCCCCTTCATTAAATTCAATTTAATTTTTACTTTTTTTATTTGCTTCATTTAGTTTAATTTTTACTATGTTCTTCCACCTCCTTTTGTAAACCCAAGAAATCGCGGGATATCCGTTTTTTTAGGGAGGAATTGCATAACTGGTATTATTCCCCTTTATGTTATTTAAATACCCCTTTTTCCGCGTTCTTAAATTTTTTTTAATTTTAGGTGGACGATATGTTCGCGCCGCTCCCGGTTCGGTGCGCATATCCACGGAGTTGTCCGATTATATCGCACGGTTAGCGTATTTATTAGTTCAAGAAACGTTCGCGATCACTTAACAATTAGGTTGTATATTATTATGCTTGCATTCCTAATTATTTTTCTCTTACTCCTCGCCTATTCAGCCTTGTGAATCTCGGGTTAGTGCTATTCATATACACAGGATAGTGCTACTAATAAACAGTTCCGTATGACGTTTCAGTGATGCATCACAATTGATCGAACTTCAGTGCAGCAGTTTTGGTGGGTGACTTTTTATCGTGCATATTATTATCAATGTTTATACCTCTACTTCTCACCCTTAAACTACAGTCCACTCCTTTCCCTCTGAAACAATCTCTATCCTAAAATTTTGACAAAAGAATTACGTTACTGGTGATTATGCCATTATGAAAAATTTGTTCTTAATAGATGAGGTTCTTATATTAGACTAGATAGTTCCACTGGTCCGACTTTGAATGGAGTTTGGCAGTTTCATACTTCAAAAAAGTAAAAACTTTGTCAAGTTTCTTATTTTTGTAATTCTCGTAAGGGAGTCTGGTAAGAAAAGAAATTATAATTGAAAGTGGTTTGCACAATACCACAAGCAAAAGAGAAGTACTTTCTTGAAGCGTTATAAGAATTAGGAATGAAGTATACTCTCACAGACGTACTAAAGTAAATTAGGTTCTGCTCGTTTGTTTTTGGATTCGAACAGCAAAAACAAGTAATCATATTTATATTGTATGCTATTTGCATCATGATTTAATTAAAAATAATAAAAAAGATAAATGAAAAATAAAATTACTTACCCGTACCAGAATTGTGTAGTTTCATATACCTACAATTTTAAATCTGTCCAACGTTGCGTTTCATCCTGGAATCATGTATACTGTAATATTACTGGGTTGGATTGATTTTGGGTTGGATGTTCCTTCTTGACTGCTTATGATTCGTCTTCTTGAAGGCATTTTGGGAAGTTGAGTAAACCACAGTGGTTATTGTCCTTAGTGTAGCTGTGCTAGTCTGTTTTTGGCAGTTATAACTGAAGTATGCAGTATTGTCCTTTATGTGTATCATGCGGTGGATTTTCGTTGCTGTTGTATTTGAATTAGCAAAGAATCCACGTCTGGTACACTAGGGGAGAAAAGAATCCTTATTCCAAATCTAGAAGAAGGCATTTGTCAAGTGTATAACTGCTTATTATCATGAAGTGTAATGTTTCTGCGTAACTAAATGTGCGAACCATGATTATGGAATAAAGAAAATAGTTAGTTATAAGAAATTTCCTGTATAGTAAGTAAGCACTTTCTGCTTTTACAAAAATAAATTATAATTTCTGATGGTAATGAAAATAATTAGAAAGGAGTAATTACGACTCAGCAAAACAACGGATATTGTGCTTTGGGTTTATGCAGTCCATTATAAATTTATGTTACTGCATCCTCAATTAAATGTAAGGAAAATAATTTGTTTCAGTGGATTTTTATGCACCACTGGAAATGTACATATATAATTACTCCTTAAGATTATAGTAAAATTCTGAAAGAAATTGTACATACATCGATGAAGCATAAAATAAAGTAAGTTCAAAGAGTGAAAATTATTTAGACAACAAGGTTATGGAAAACACTTTCAAACTAGAATATAGAAACGTATGCCACAAGAAACGAGAAAACAAGAATTCACAATAGAAATAAGAAACTACTCACATGACTTAGCTTAAACGTACTACAATTTGAATCATTGAAATAGTTTTAAAATAATACCTATTTATACAAAAGATTGTTATGGGTGTGTAAAGCATTATATTAAATTTGAAATTGTTTAAAGGGGCGGGAATCCCGCAACAAAATAAGGATGCACCAGCTAACTACAGTGATTAGGAATAACAATTTTTTTATAAAGGAAAGAAAAAATTTAAAAAATTTGCTAAGTTGCTTATTTGCAATCATAAATAAGTTTCAGATTCATAATAAATTTTTAGTTCTAGATGGAAAACAATAAACAATCCGTTATTATCTATTCATTCTATTGCAAGGTTAAATTCCATACTTTGTTACTATAACAAATTATATAATTCAGGTGTTTGAAAACTTGTTGTGAAGTCATTAAAACTTCAAAGTAGTCATTTAAAATAACACTTTATCATTAGGAATTGTAAGCAAATACGCTATTATTCTCCTATATGTTAAGGTTCTCCTCCAAGTTGTTTTATAAACACGGTTCGTGGCCCGTCCTAGTTTTGTTGAGCATCTGTCGTCCTTGGCATAAATTCCATGTAGATAGGGTTTTTCAGGGCAAATCGTTCTTATGAATCGTTAGGGTAGTATTGTCACGTCCATTCCATCCTCCGAGAAGTGCGTAATGGGATCGTTGATGCGCAAAACTGAAGGACTATAACACCGCTTTTCACTTCAGAGATATCAATCTGGAGTAGTTTGCTCTGTTACACGAAAATGAGCCGCTGATGAATTTTCATAATCTGAGTCTAGAAAAATCCTGCACCACATCAGAATAGTTACGTCAATGTGGTGAGTTACAACTTGCTATTAAGGGTGAATAATTTTTTCTGTTGCCCAATTAGTCAATGAATTTATAAAAAAACTTCCATAAAGCTTTAGACGTCAATACCCTCGCTAACCGAACTAGAAATAAAAGTACCAGCGTTTCCGGTCCATAGGATTCTTTTTGTAAAACTGAAATTATATTTAAAATTTCAATTTTTTTGATTTCAGATATTTTAGTAAAAGATAATAACTTAAGTAAATTGCTATTTAAAATTTGTAAAATTAGAACTTTCTCATTTACGAGGGGCTGGCCTAAAGAAATTATGTCAAAAGGTTTCTTTGTATAATGATTTGAAACAGAATTTGTCTTGTAGATAAGTAGAAAAACCTCTTAGTATTCCTTTTTTATAAATTAAAATTTAGCTAATCTGAACTTGTAAATGAAATGCCAGATCTGAGAACCCATGATTGAGATGCCAAATTTGTAAATGCATAAACTATTTGCAAATTCTATTTGAGTAATTTAAGCTAAAATATTGTGATATTATTTGATAATGATATTAAATATGAATTTTATGGTATTATGATAAAAATATGTATTTCTCGAAAACGAAATAGACGTATCATTATGTTAGAGAGTTTCTTGTGTTTTGTAATTTATAAATCGCTAATGTTAAAATATTTTTTTGCTGTGAAACACATCTAATTGGTTGAGACAAGATCTACTCTATGTTTTATTACACTATATTTATCCAAGAATTAAACTAAAGAAAAAAAATTAACAAGCACGAAAGGGTTTTCTGTATCTGCCCTTTAAGATAAATTAAAACTTCTTAGATACAGTGGCGTTCAACTTAAGATTACTTTTTCTTTTATTCCACTAAGTAAATTTAGCACCAATCCACCTCTAACTCTCTCTTGGGGTAATAACCAAGTTGATCGCAGGTATATAGTTTTCAACCTTTCCATCTTCTAAGTCTAAAAGTAAAATTACAACACTAGAAACAAATAGAAGAAAATAGAATAAAATTGAACAATAAAAAATTTACCTAGGTGCAATTTTAAACTACATTACTAATAACACACCTTGAAAAGCCTTCAATTTTTGTCTGATTTATGGGCGCCAGCTCTTTAATCTAGTCTAGTGAGAATACATTTAGAAGACGAGCAATTGGGGGGGATTTTGACTACGTTTATCCTCTGGTGTAATAGAGTTCCTCTCCCAATTAGTTGATATATTCAATTAAGAAAATACAGTCTTAGTGCATCAACTAAATCTATTTTTAATACATCACACCATTATTCTTGTAAACAGGTATATATAAAACCTTTAAGGTTACCTAAATAACTTTCAACACCATTCACATAATAATGTTATTGAAAACATGTATACAAAATTGTCCAAACAAATGTTAACACCATTCACATAATTATATTCCTGAAAACATGTATGTACAGAATTTTAAAATCACCTAAATCCAAATAAATACAAATAGAATAACATCTTGTAGTGGATCCATACGCCTACATAATTTGGTCACTTTTGATTGGACATTCCCTTTGTTTATTTCCATATAACCATTAAATTACATCATTCACTTGTTAAGACTTCCAATGGCTAAGCTTCTTAAACCTAATAAGCAAACAATATAACTCACAATACAGGTGAACGTTTTACACTTTTAATGTCAAGCTAGACAGGTTTTACCCTAAAGCAAAAGAACAATTTATAGCTATTTAAACTAACTTTTTAAATGCGTGCTAATTTAATTAAGGTAATCCATTTCACTAGTTGGAACCCACAATAGAAAGGATTACTCGAGTTTACACCAAAGCGGTATGAACTAACCGGTTAAAATTTTAAATATTGGGTCTTGTCGACACATTGAATCCACCACGTTAAACAGCAAGTTGCTACTCTGAGTCAATGGGGTTTTTTGATTTCCCGTTTTATGAATAACCTTTTACATGCTTATTCGATACTGGTTTGCGGGTAATTCTTTAATTGATTTCCGGCGGCTGTCTAGCGATATCACCCCCCTCCACTTATATTATTTCCGAACGGTATGTCATTATCGTCCCTATCACGTTAAATATGAACACCTCTCATGGTTTATTTAATTTAGCCTCATGTGTAAATGTAATACAAATGAATACATTCTACTGTGTGATATGTATAGTTGGTGATTTAATATCGGTGGATTTCACTAACCCATCGGCTCTTTGTATTTAACAACATTGTAATAACCTGATTCTTATCGTGTCTTAAATGCATTGTAAACTATAGCTGTAATTATTTTGGTAGTTTTCTTAATTTTATGTGAAAATTGCATAACACTAAAGTTTGTTTTTGTTTTTGGTGGTTTTTAGATAAGTTACTTACCTGAATTATGTTCAAATATATATATATATATATATATATATATATATATTGCGGAGAAATTCTATTGGTGGAGATAATTGTGTGTTTAGGGTGTTTGTATATCAATCATGTGTCGCATCGCAGTGAAATAGTCTAAGGTTATTGTAATTGTTTTGTGTTAGATTGCCGGGTGTACATCCGCTTTTGAGTGGATGTCAAAAGGCTTGGGTTGTAGACCGTTGGTTGTTAAGGTCTCTCTGGGCTGATACTGGAAAAGATGGATGCTCAAGAGTTACTTGATCAGTAATAATCATAAAATATTGCATTCATTTTATCCACCATCAGATTCGATATACTTGTTAGACTTTAGTAGGCCAATTGTAAAGTGGCTAAAATGATATTTTAGCTGTGTTGCTTATGTAAATTAAATAAAGGACGTTGCAATTAACCCACATGGTGGTAAGTGGAAACTGTGAATGTACAATTAATTATTCAAGTTTAATGTATTAGGGATCTAGGAAGGGGAGCTTGAAATACATAGTCGTCTATCAATGGTATATAGTTGAGAGTATACAAGGTTTAATTTGGAGACCCGGATCTCTATCAATCACGAGGTGTTGTAGTAGCATCAACACAAACCCGCATTCAGATAGGAAGATCTGAGTATTCGGAAGTAGGGTTAAGTTAATAGACCAGATATCTACCTGTTATAAGTCTGTCGGAGCTGCAAGTGTTTTCCACAGACGTCTCTGAAGCGCTCAGAATGAGCTTCTCGTTTCTGTTTTAGGGATAATTTTAGATTGGGGTCCAGTGAGTGAAAGGAGAAGCAATTCTACACCTACGGTGTCGAAGGATTGAATAATATTGCACTCTATAAAGAAGGCTAAGATAGTGCAAGTTTGAACATTTGGGTTTTGGCATACGAACAGTGGGTGCAGGTAAAGAAATTAATTATAAGTTGAAATTCCTAAAGAAAAAGGTTTAGCTGAGTTTGCTTGTTCTTTAGGATTATCTTTAGTTAGGGAATGCATTCTTCTTTACGGGAGTTCTATTAATAGTTATAAGTAGAGCAGGGGAATTTAACTGCAATTATTGTATTATAGATCCTATAGATAGATTATCAGATTGTATGTGGGCAGTGTTCCAGTTTGTGACTAGATTAGTTAAAAAAGGAATTTTGTAATCTCAAAATAATTATGATTGTATTGGATAAATAGAGTAATTATTTAATGTGTAAATAGAACTTTTGTCGATAAACATTTTGTTCCTGAGATTCACTCTTACCCTGAGCTAGTTGAGGACAAAATAATATATTTTGAGTTGAAAGAAAAATATCACAGCATAATATAATGGCGCCCAACGTGGGGCAAAATTGTAAGTCAAAGAATTGGGCTGGACCTGTTTATCGATAAAAGTTCAGGTAGAAAACAAAAAAGTAATTACTTATAAATTTAGACGTAAAAGGAATATGAATAAGGAACAAGTAAAATCACACTTGAGAGATGAGGAGTTGTGATAGGATCGGATGATAGTTTTTAATAATAGTGATAATGAGAATCCTACGACTGATAGTATTGAGGTAGTGGACGAAACCAATGAAAATTTACAGCTCAAAGATATTTTATATGCAATACAGGCAGTAGACAGGAATGTGAATGCCAAAATAAATAAATATGTAGAGGAAATTAACATGTTCAAAGTACATTTTAAAACTGAAGTGAATGAAGTCTATAAAAGGTTATGGCACAATATAAAGAGGAAATTAGTGGTAGCATGAACGCTTTAGCAAGCAGAATGCTAAGTATAGAAAAAGCACTGAACAAATAAGTCTGTTAGAACAAAACCTCAGAAAGATAGAGGAAAGGTTACATTTAGATAAAATAGATTTAGACTTGAATATTCAAAGAATAGGGATAGAAATAGGAATAGTTTCAAATGAAGTACAAACTTTGAAAGTGGAAAACAGTAATTTAATAACAGAGTTAAATAGCCTTAAGGGGAATTCGGGGAGTTATATTAATCAAAGTGGTTTAAATTTTGGTATGATTGAAACTATTGGAAAGTTTTATGGGGATGGCAAATGAATCCCAAAAGCTTTTTGATAGGACTGAAAGCAGCAGTGAATAATATCCATAGTGAGGTGGAGAGATTGAATGTGGTGCGAGCAGTCATGAAGGGCAATGCTGCAATTGGTTCAACATCATTGATCAAGATATCGATAAGTTTGAGCAATTCGAGGTATTGTTTCTGAGGCAGTATTGGGGTTTTAATGAGCAGGTGAAAGTTAGGAAAATTTGCTTACGGAAGATACAACCCTGATTTTGGAATTACATGTGTCCAATACGCGATAAATAAACTTAGTATCGTTAAGCACTTGGAGCCAAAAATCCAAGATGCGGAGTTAGTCAGATTGTTGGCAATGCACTTTGAACCTGAGATTCAAACTGCTGTAATGATACAGAAAATTGCAGACAAACACGATTTTATTGAATGTCTACAGCGTTTCAATCAACGCACGGTGAGGAGTTCTCCATCACCATGTGTTGTTAGAAATAACAATACAAGTCCTGCATTTAACAATTATCGCGATAATACACGAAGGATGTTGCCTGATAGGGCATATAACAGGAATAATCAAGTGAATAACGATGCAAATCGTAGAAACTTACGAGTACCTTCGTTGCACCATTACGATGATAATGGGCACAGCTCTAGAAATAGCAATTATGTTAGGGATACTGGTAGAAATGGTGTCCAGGAAGGGTACTAATCAACAACTGTAATAACGATATTATAAATGAACCAATTCATGTTCAAAATGTCATGGTGGATCAACTACCTGATGACGAGAATAATCATTCGTCAGAGCGTGTAAGGAACCCCACATATTCAGAATTGATAAGTAGGCCTGGACCTTCTTCTACTCGACATATGGGAGAGCATAAGTCTCAATCACAAGTACCACGTGAGGTCTCGCGTAGTATCAATTTTATGAACACCCAAGGAATTCATAAAATTACATAATGAACATATTCAAGAGATCAGCAGTGAAACTGTGCTACCTTGTATTAACATCAAATTCAATAAAGTTTGTGTGAGTGCACTAATTGACACTGGGGCTGAATTGAGCCTACTGTCGGAAGAGTTAATAAAAGAGAACCCCAATGAGTTTGTTACGAATGTGGTCCCTATAAAAATATACGTCTCGTGGCTGCAAACAATAAAAATTTGCAATCCTCAATAAAATGATGGTAACTAAGTTTTCTGTGGGAGAAGAACTATGTGAAGGCAGTTTTTTACTGATTCCCGAACTCAAATTTCAATGTATAATTGGTATGGACTTGATCCAAACACTTAAAATGACGATAAATAGTGAGGAGCGAACAATACAGGTTAAGGGAAGAGCATCCCTTGGCAAAAGACATAAAATTGTTTAAAGAGGAATGTTCAAATATAAACAATATTCAGAGTAACTTAGCTTACAAGAACACAAAGGATATAAACTGTCCTACCGATTGTAAAATGCAATTCTAAATATAACTAATAAATATGATAACCTAGTAAACCCTGAGCATAGAGTAGCTTATGGATATGTCCACAAATTAGAAGTGGATGAATCCAAACCGTTCCATGCTAAAACATACCCCATACCATATGCTTATCGTAATCAAGTAAATGAAGAATTGAAGAAAATGTTGTGCGATGGAATTATTGAAAGATCTTCCACAAATTTCATAAACCCAATGGTAGTGGTCAAAAAAGGAAATGGTGAGCTTAGGTTATGCTTAGATGCTCGTAAACTGAACGCTATCACTAAATCGCAATTTGAGGCACCCCCTCCTATAGAAAGTATTCTTGCCCAGATAGGTAGTAATTCTGTTTACTCAAAATTAGACTTGAAAAACTCATTTTGGCTTATTCCGCTTCATAAAACAGTCGAAAATACACAGGGTTTTGTGTAGATGGTAGGACATACCAATTTTGTGTAGTACCTTATGGGCTATCTTCTTCAGCTGCAGCATTGGTTCGTGCCATGCACCACATCCTAGGAGCATATGAGAACTTTTGCATGTGTTATGTGGATGATATCCTAATACATAGTTACACTGCGAAGGAACATTTGTTGCATCTAGAAAAGATTTTCTGTGAGTTAGACGCAGCCGGGTTGAAACTTAATTTAAATAAATGTGTTTTATGCAACCTGAAGTAAAATTCTTGGGTTACATGATTAATAATAGGGTATCTCTATCGATGAACTACGGACTAAAGAAATAATGAATTTTCCTATACCGAGAAATGCTAAAATGTTGAAAGGTTTCCTTGGATTCCTAAATTTTACAGGAGATTTATACCCTCTTTTCAGAAAGAGCTTCGGTATTATATAACCTTTTAAAGAAAAATGCAAAATGGCATTGGCAAAAGGAACATGGTAGTGCTTTTGAATCGTTAAAGAATCAATTTTCTAAAAACCTTTTGTTGGTGCATGCAGATTTTGAAAAGGAATTCATTCTTCGAACAGATGCGAGTGATTCTGGTTTAGCTGGAGAACTCCTCCAATTACAAGAAAATGACGAAGTTCCCATATCGTTTGTTTCTCGTCGGTTAAAGGCTTACGAGAAGAATTATACTATTTCTGAGAAAGAAATGGCTGCCGTAGTATTTGCAATACAGAAACTAAAATTTTATTTGATTGGAAAACATTTTGTTGTCCAAACCGATCATAGCTCACTATGCGCTCTTGTGAACACGCGTTTTACGAATAATCGAATATATCGGTGGTCCCTGTTATTACAGGAATTTGATTTTGAAATACAATATATTGAGGGTAGAAGAAACCTCGGGGCAGATGCTCTAAGTAGGAGCATGCCTTCCCAATTTAGAAAATCAAATGAGGTAATAATTGCTTTGAATCAGCTAAAGAACGATGCGTCGATATATTCACTTCAAGCTATTGCGGACATGCAACGGGATAGTGACATGATTGAGGGTATAAAATTGAAAATTCAAGAAAACGGCAATTTTAAGGGGATTTTCTATTCAAAATGGGTTGCTAATTAAAACTATTAGTGGCACAGAAGTGTATGTGGTGGATAATAATTATGGTATGCAGCTGATTAAGGACCTACATGAGAAATATGGTCATATAGGAATTCGTAAGGTTCACTCGATATTTCGAGAGTGTTTTTATGTAAAAAAAAAAGTATTACCCTCACAAAGGAGGTAATAAGTAATTGTTGCCTGTGTATGTTAGGAAAATATAAAAATCATACGAATGAAGATGTTGTAAAATTGATAATAGTTGATGCACCTTTGGACATGATTGCAATTGATTTTCTAACAAATTTAATCACAAGTGAAGAGGATATGCTCACATCTTAGTGATTGTGGATATATTCTCTAAGTACACTAAATTATACTCCACAAAACGCTGTGACACTGATACATCCATAAGGTGTATTGAAAATTTTGTGGAAGTATATGGCAATGTAAAAAAGATTTTAGCTGACAATGCTACTTACTTTAATAATATGCGATTTAAAATGCATTGGAATAACAGAAATATTGCTGTTATATTTTGTAGTATTCGGCACCCTCAAGGGAACCCAGCGGAAAGGTTCATTCAAGAAACAATTAAGTTTCTAAGGTTAACGACTTTTGATAATCAAAGACAATGGTCCACAAAGCTCGAACAGATAGAAATGTTTATAAATCATACCCCCAGTACAGTAACGGATTTGATCCTGTTGTGTTAATGGAAAGGGAAAAACCCAACAGACCATGGGTAGATACAGAAAATAGAGAATTTGACTTATACGTGAATGTAGCTAGAGCTAGATTAAATCAAAAGGCAAATAAATACAGGGAGAAGATGAACTCTAAAATAAAACGTCTGCTTAAATTTGAACTAGGGGACAAGGTCATTATACGAAATCTGCGTGTGAGTGATAGATCAAAGGGTGTGTGCGCCAAACTCCAAATGCCGTTTATAGGCCCATATGTAGTTCAGGAGGTGCTTGGAGGTAGCACCTATGTTTTAAGAGATCTTAACAGTAACCATATTCGGGGCCGCTTCCATATAAATTTGATGTACCCATACCATAGAAAAAAATAACTAGCTAATGTCTGGAATTGTTTTTCTGTTTATAGGAAATTAAAATAAAATTTCTTTCTTTTCTTATTTTTGGTTGAACCTTCAGAAATGTTTATTTTAATTTGGGGAGTAATTGCGGAGAAATTCTATTGGTGGAGATAATTGTGTGTTTAGGGTGTTTGTATATCAATCATGTGTCGCATCGCAGTGAAATAGTCTAAGGTTATTGTAATTGTTTTGTGTTAGATTGCCGGGTGTACATCCGCTTTTGAGTGGATGTCAAAAGGCTTGGGTTGTAGACCGTTGGTTGTTAAGGTCTCTCTGGGCTGATACTGGAAAAGATGGATGCTCAAGAGTTACTTGATCAGTAATAATCATAAAATATTGCATTCATTTTATCCACCATCAGATTCGATATACTTGTTAGACTTTAGTAGGCCAATTGTAAAGTGGCTAAAATGATATTTTAGCTGTGTTGCTTATGTAAATTAAATAAAGGACGTTGCAATTAACCCACATGGTGGTAAGTGGAAACTGTGAATGTACAATTAATTATTCAAGTTTAATGTATTAGGGATCTAGGAAGGGGAGCTTGAAATACATAGTCGTCTATCAATGGTATATAGTTGAGAGTATACAAGGTTTAATTTGGAGACCCGGATCTCTATCAATCACGAGGTGTTGTAGTAGCATCAACACAAACCCGCATTCAGATAGGAAGATCTGAGTATTCGGAAGTAGGGTTAAGTTAATAGACCAGATATCTACCTGTTATAAGTCTGTCGGAGCTGCAAGTGTTTTCCACAGACGTCTCTGAAGCGCTCAGAATGAGCTTCTCGTTTCTGTTTTAGGGATAATTTTAGATTGGGGTCCAGTGAGTGAAAGGAGAAGCAATTCTACACCTACGGTGTCGAAGGATTGAATAATATTGCACTCTATAAAGAAGGCTAAGATAGTGCAAGTTTGAACATTTGGGTTTTGGCATACGAACAGTGGGTGCAGGTAAAGAAATTAATTATAAGTTGAAATTCCTAAAGAAAAAAGGTTTAGCTGAGTTTGCTTGTTCTTTAGGATTATCTTTAGTTAGGGGAATGCATTCTTCTTTACGGGAGTTCTATTAATAGTTATAAGTAGAGCAGGGGAATTTAACTGCAATTATTGTATTATAGATCCTATAGATAGATTATCAGATTGTATGTGGGCAGTGTTCCAGTTTGTGACTAGATTAGTTAAAAAAGGAATTTTGTAATCTCAAAATAATTATGATTGTATTGGATAAATAGAGTAATTATTTAATGTGTAAATAGAACTTTTGTCGATAAACATTTTTGTTCCTGAGATTCACTCTTACCCTGAGCTAGTTGAGGACAAAATAATATATTTTGAGTTGAAAGAAAAATATCACAGCAATATATATATATATATATATATATATATATATAGAACGAAGCTTTTTGTGGTCTCTAACCTCTATGACCTAAATTTCTTTTGTTGAAATGTCTTGCTTAATGAACACTATTATTCATGAAATCAAAATATACAGGGTACATCAATATTAAATTGTCCATTTTAGATTAATTTTTTCTTCTTTTCATCCTTACACTTATACCTTTTACATTGTGTCTTAAAAATAGGTAACTCGAAGTACAATGATTTTCGGTAATAGTAAACAATTTTCAAGTAGGTCATGACAATAATATAAGAAATTCACATTACTGGCCATTATGAGAAAAACCAAATAAAATTAAATACATTTATTTACTACGTGGTAGTTATGATAGCAGTTGCGTAGGAACTAGGTAGCAAAATCTTTGGAATATTTTAATTTTTTTAACTTTTAAATTTTACATATTATGTTATTTCCTTTTTTATCGAGTAATAAACATACAAAGACTATATACAAGTGTTCGTGTTTCATTTTACAGACCCTAATATAATTAAATTTTTATGGAAGATGAATGTTTTACGTCATTACTAAAATTTGAATGACATTTAAATATTTTTTTATAAAACGACAATGCCTAATAAACATATATATTGAAATTTATTGTGTAACATATACAAGAATCTTTTCTTGAACACAAATGGAAGAAAGCAGCACCAAGGTAGAAGGTCATATATGTGGTAAAACTTTCAAAAGTAGAGGATTGAAAATTCGTATTAGTAGAAGCTAGCAGCAAACAATCCTGAAGAATGATCCAAATGAAATACCAATCAATCCAAATTTAACAATAAATGAGAGTAGTTCAACAAATTCATTGAATAGTTTTTTTCCTTTACATACTTATTTGACTAACTTGAAGAGATGTTCAAAAATCATAAAACGAATTCCAAAAACCGTCAGGATTGTATCAGCAAACATCCTCAAAAATTTGATAAACGAATGTGTCAATTGCAATACCGTGTCAGCATAGGAAAATTTTTTATTGTTTCCATAGAAAATTTTAAACACAATAAACAAGGAAAATGAACTACTCTTATAAGAAGAAATATTAATAACGCAAAAGGCAAGTTAATTGTGACAAAAAATAATCCAAAGCAATCAAGCAATTTAGTCAAACACGTATTGAGTAAAATTTCAGATGGTGACTTAACCGCTACTATTAGAGTGCTTTGCTCCAGTGATTCCATAGCTGATTTCAATGAAGAAACCTTAGCAGAATTGAAAGAAAAGCATCCAAATCCGGAAAATCATAATAACTCTCCTATTATTTCCAAAGATTTAAAATCGCTGCAATTAACATGCAATGAAGTGCTTCAAGCTGTTAGATCTTTTTGCCCTGGATCAACTGCTGGTTTAGACTCTGTTAGATCCTCTCACATATAGGACTTAATATGGTACAGCTCTGGAGATTATGGCAAAGAACTTCTTTATGCATTAACTGCTTTATGTAATTTAATGCTATCTGGTAGAGTAAACGAGGATATTTGTCCCGTGCACTATGGAGCATTATTATGTGCCTTAAGGAAGAAAGAAGGAGGCATTTGACCGACTGCAGTTGGCACCCTTTATCGCCATCTTGTATCCAAAGTTATAAGTATCAAAATATTAGGAAAACTAGGGGAACAATTAAGACCTACACAATTTGGCTTCGGAACACCTGGTCGAAATTGAAGCAGTTGCTCATTCTGCTAGGCGATATATTTAGGGACAAAATTTTTTTCAAAACAAAACAAATTAGATTACAAGAATGCATTTAATATGCTTCATAGAGATTTGATGCTTCAAAAAGTAAGCTCTAAAATTCCTGAAATTTATCCTTTTGTAACACAATGCTATCGAAAGCACTCCTATCTGACGTTTGGTAAGGAAACAATACCATCTCAACACGGCGTTCAACAAGGAGAGCCTCTAGCTTCCGCCCTATTCTGCCTTGCCATCGAAAATATTACTAAAAACATATCAAACGAATTCAATTGTTGATACCTAGCTGGCAGATTTATAGGTGGTGATGTTGAATCAGTTCTTAAATCACTGGAAAACAATCTTGGAATCAATTAAAATTGACTTGACTCTAAATTTCAACAAGAGTGAAATTTTTTAAAGCATAAAAATTCAGAAATATTAAAACAATTTTTCACTCCAGGTATTAAGCTGACTGATGCTGCCGAGTGGTTTCTGCTTGGTGTACCTTTTTCCAATACAGCAATTTCCAATGGCATACGGGCAAAATTACAATTACTAATTCTGATATCATATCGTCTTGTGAGCCAACCTGACCACGTATCTTAGTTTTTATTGAAAAATTGTTTGGCAATACGTAAACTGATGCATGCCCAACTTGGCATGATGAAACTGGATTGCAATGCATTGATGAATATTTACAAAAAATTATCGAAGAAATTGCTAATAACCACTTCAATAATTACCAATGGATACAAAGTAACACTTCTAGGTTCCAGACGTGGCTTGTAAATTCGACTAACATCTTTATTTGCTTTCAGGCTTTTATCTCTTCCAAGTGCCATGTTTCTCATATAATAGACATTATCTTAGCCAACACACCAGATACACCTGACCATTCTATCATTAAAGCAGAAAAATTGTGGACCTCAAAATGTAAGTGTGCTCTTACAGGAAACTTACGTTTGATACAAAAATCCTGGGACAGCCCATTTCTAGATATAGTTTTGGAACAACTGCTTCAGACTGCTACGAATCCAATTTAAAAGGCTCCCCTGAATGCAATAAAGTGGCTAAACGCACTACCTGTAGCTTCACTAGGTACACTTTTAGATAATGATTCGTTTAGAGTCGCAATAGGTTATAGACTTGGCACAAAAATATGCGTTGAACATAAATGTAGATGTGGTTCGTTAGTTACCGAATTGGGTTTTTACGGCCTAATCGGCAAATTCAGTGTGGTCGTTTATCTATACACCATACAGTTAACGACTTTATTAAACATGCCTTGAGCTTAGCAAATGTTCCATCCATTTTAGAACCAGCAAAAATAAGTTACTTTGATGGTAAACGTCCTGATGACATGATATTTGTCCCTTGGGAATGTGGAAAATCGATGGTATGGCACTTCACATGTATAGATACTTTAGCCACTTCACATCTAGCTGGAACATCATTGAATGCTAGAGCCGATGTATTTGCTGGTGAAAAACTAGAATGTAAGAAATACATAAATTTGGAGATAAATTTTATCTTTTATCCAGTGGCCATAAAAACTTTTGGTGTTTTTGGTCCCCAGGCGTTACAATTTATGTGCAAAATTGGAAAAAGAATAACATGGAAACACATGACCTCAGAGCAGCCGTCTTTCTTATACAAAGAATAAGTATAGCTAAACAAACACGTTAACTGTGCTTCATTTTTTGGTACTTTTCCCACTTCAGCTAAGTTGGATGAATTATTTCTTTGTCCACAACTGAAACCTAATACAACCAATATGAGTAATCAGATTATAGTCCAGTCAATTTATCATAATTCATTGCAAAAGATCTGGTATTTATTATTCTTGGATATGTTGTCCAAGTTTGCAGAATCCAAGACCCTGTGGAAGCAGAATTATATCTAAAAAAATTGAAATTTTTCCACTTTTTTAGTTTTTGTCTATATTTGCTTTCCTGTGCACCTGAGAGGAAAAATGATTATTACCGATTTTGTAGAGGAGAAAATTTACTAACATTTCGTATCTACAGCTTTTCTCTACGGCCTATAGTTTTCTAATTACAGAGCATCGAAAATACGATAATTTGGAAGAAATACAAGAAATACACTTTTACAATAAAAATTTATGCGTTTATTGGATATTCATAAATATATATTATAAACGAAACATAATAATCTTTAAACACAATATACGCTTGAAAGTAAAAACAACATATAAAAGTAAATCGAGTCGTATTATACGTGCGTAATTAGTTTCTGTAGAATAGAAGCTATGAAGTAATAATAAACAAAGCCTATTAACAAAACATAAATAAAGCTTATTAACAAAACATAGTAATCTTTTTTTGTATTTACAATTTAGGTTTTTTTGAAGGCCCTGGCATTGAAAAATTCTGTTTGTCACTCAAAAAATTAACAGGAGTGTGAAGGGGACTGGTGTCTGTGATGGTATCCACATCCTCATCTTCGCCACTGTCTTCCAAATCATCAGCACAAGCGTTCTGACATGATTGTCCAAGGCAGAAAGTACAAAGGTCTGAGCAGTTTAGGCCCGATTTTTTACAGCTACAAGGTCCCTGGCACTGTGTTTTGTAGCGACATGATATCAATTTCAGCAAATATTGAGGTGCAGGGTCTTTACTTGCATGAATTGGAGCCAGCCCTTGATCAGTGTGCATCCAACACCAGTCAAAAGGGTTTATTTCAAAACCTAACCATTTTTGTACTGTGTGGTATGTACGATAGGAGTGGAATCTGGAAGCATACTATATTGAGGGCAGTCGTGCAAGATTTATTTTGCTCATCGCAACACCCTTTCTAAATTGTTGATAACGGAGGTTATCCAAATTTTGTGTGTCCATATCACCTCCAAACAAACAGACGATATGCTTCTCTTCTGCAATGGCAATGTCGCCAGGAGATGATTTTTTTTAATAAATACTGAGGCTAATTCTTTAAGCTGAATATTATTCTGTAGAGTGGTACAGCCCTTTATTTTACTTTGACCAAAAATTGTTGACGTGGTTTCACATCCAGTAACAGCATGTAGGAAGAGAACAATATCTGGGGAATTTTTTACTAAACCATATTTAAAGGAGGAACTAGAATATACAACACCAACATACTTCTTCCACGCTTGTATAGATTCACATTGTTCACACTTGTGGCCAAGCCAGTGAGAAGCACTAGTAGATCAATATCTTCCCCAATGATGATGACTTGATTGTAGGCTGAGGCCTTAGAAATTGCTGTGTTAACAATGTCAACATCTGCATCTTCCACTGCCTGCTTTACTTCAATGTTTTGCTGTTCAAATGCGTTATATGGCATTGCTATGAGACGTTGTTTGTTGCCCTCATTGGTGAGAAATTTCTCTTGTGGCACTGGGATGATTTCTGCGTTTTAATTGAACCGACCGAGTCGTTGCAATGTCAGACTACTTTGTCACATTGTTGGGGGCTGCATTAAAAGCTGTGTACATCTAGGACTTTGTTTCCGTTTGCATGCCTTCATCCGTGAACAATGACAATGGTAAGGGTGCAAGTTAATATTATTTAAAGTATTCTTCTAACTGCTTATCAGACTGCTTAATTGCAGACTCTCTGAAAAAGTTCCAGCGGATCGATTTCTACTTTCTTGTTGCATACTTTTACAGTGCTCGTAACGGCTGCAAGACTGGTCACTTTGTCCTTCCTTTTGAAACTTACTTTCCCAAAGTTGATACCAACGATTCCGGAAATTCCTTTGATTCCAATTTGCTGAGCCATATGGCAGTTTATGTTTCTACCTCCAACAACTTCACTGGTGATCGAAATTATTTTATCAGTAGTTGGAAATGGATTATGATTTGTAAATCAATTTCTTTAAGAAACATTGTCGTAAAGTCCACGTTTAGCGGTAGCTATACCCTTTTCTTTAATTGCTATAGCTTTACTGTCATCCAAAGTATTACGGCATATAAAACAATGGCCAGACTCTACAACACATATTTTACTTAAAAAAAACGATAAACGCGTAAACTATCACTTGCTGAGAGCGGGTAGACTGATAAGTGCGATGGTGTGGACGAGTTGCATTCCACAGTGGTAGGAGAGGTGGCCATTGTAAGGGGAATCCTGCGCACTTCATAGCTTCTATTCTACAGAAACCAATAACGCACGTTTAAAACGACTCAATTTACTTTCATATGTTGTTTTTACTTTCAAGCGTATTGTGTTTAAAGATTGTTATGTTTCGTTAATAATATATATTTATGAATATCCAATAAACGCATAAATTTTTATTGTAAAACGCGTATTTCTTCTAAATTATCGTATTTTCGATGCCATAAAATAATAATAATAACAAGAAGTGACACTCAGCGTTTTTAGGAAGACCAAATTTCTTTGCGGATGTATAAAATCCGCCATTATTTTATTGCTATATCCATAGAATAATATTACACTCACGCTAGTGTAGTGTATTATTATTCTGTGGTATATCCTTCAACCTTCTTTAAGTTTATTGTACTGTTCTTGTTCTACGTTGTAATTTCACTTTAATAGGTTTCTTTATTACGTTAGAGCCTAAATTAAGCAGTTTTGAATACAATAATAATATAAATATTTAAAGCAATTTCTAACTCAACGTTTTTGAATTTCCCGCTGCATCTGTGTACTTACAGAATAATGGCTGAAGGTCACGTATTTTTGGTACATGAAAAACAAAGGATTTTTAAAGAGTGTCACTTCTTTTGGGGGTGTTATTATTCTATGTCGATGCTATGTAATTAGAAAACTATGGCTCGTAGAGAAAAATCTATAGATATGAAATGTTAGTAAATTTTCTTCTCTGCAAAATTGATTATAATAATTTTTCCTCTCAGGTGCACAGGAAAGGAGCTATAGACAAACTGAAAAAAGTTGAAAAATTTCAATGTTTTTTAGCTATAACTCTGCTTCCATAGGGTCTCGGATTCTGCAAACTTGGATTTTTACTAGTGGTACTTGTCCCTACAACATATCCAAGAATAATAAATACCGGATCTTTTGCATTAAATCCCAATCGTTTTGTATAAATTGACTGGAGTATTATTGTTGAAGCATGTTCTGATTCATTAGGAAACAAGCAGTTCGACAATTTAAAAAGTGTCAGCCCAAACTCCACAAAATTCATTAAAACCGATGATATATACCTTTCAAAGACATTGATCAAGAAAGAAAAATAAAGTGGAAAATCGTTATATAAATGTAGAAATAGAAAAAGCAAAAAGACAAGAAATGCCAAATCTTAATAGTTCTAACAATGAGGAATCTGGAGCATCTTCTAATAGTAGTTATAGTAAGATTTTGGTATATCTAGATCAGCATGAAGAAACATCAACAGTTACTGATGACACAGAATTTTTCAGATTCATCTGGATATTCTGATTGGATTGCAAATCGCGGAAAAAATTTAGAACTGCTAAAACGATTCAAGCAAAACAGGCACCTGCAAATAAAAAAGTTGTTAGTAATGTTCCATCTACTTCTCGACGTGAACCACCTAAAGCAGTTCCTATGAAACCGGATCAAGAATTTATTAAAATTGTTGGAATTAAATATGAATTAGATCTCCACGACCTTTGTGTTTGAAGCTTTCCATACTAGACACTGACGAGAGACTTAAAGGAGGCATGTTCACAATAACGTATCATGATATGCGAGATGTAATCGATTTTCTTGTACTTAAGCAACAAGTGTTTGATACAGCTATTTGAAGGAATTGGAATGTAGGGGATAAGTTTCGGTGTATGATTCTCCTCCCCCATGGCCCAAATCTATGTACCATAATTAAAAGTGCTTATCTTTACTCTTTACATTTTTTTCTGCCTTTGATATAATTTTTGAAACAATTTCAATAACTCATTCTATGGACTCTCAAATGTCAAAAAGTTTCTTAATTTAAAGTTTAGCAGCTCAGTACTCGTAGGTTTAAGGCAGTCAAGAACTTAATATAATTAAGACCTAACGATAGAAGGTGACATCTATCCATCCAGTCAGCTTCTTGCATGTAAGTAGCATCATTCACTCTTGCTTACTTGGTATGCCATAAATATCAAATTCCTTGTAAATGGGATGTATTCTGCACTTTTCTCTTGGTATTCAGCTATTATAAATGAATTTTATTGCTTTATAATTGGTGAGTCCCATGATAAACGAACAGAACTGCAACATCTTGTTATTTAAGGTATGTAGATATGTATTTAATTGTTTTATGCATGGGTTCAAGAAGAGGAATGGTCGCATGGTGATCGTTTATCAGCTTGTTTACGAATAGTTGAAAGATTAAAATATGTTATGGGTTTAGCAATTACGGAACCATTTTTAGTGTCAGTTGAGCTTAATAAATATTCAACATATGCATATACAGTTGAGTATGCAATGGAATTATCTACTGTTAAAGCTAGACTGAAAAACAAATTCTATAGAAGAATTACTGCTGTACAATTTGATGTACAGTACTTAACAACAAATGCAGAAAAGTTTAACGAATTGCATAACACCACAGTAAAACATGCATACATCATAAGTGAATTATGTTTAAGAATTATCAAAGCGTCAGATAGAATTGATGTTGGAGACGTGTATCGTCAGCTATTGGATACGTATGTCTACCAATGATGAAGCAGATCTAATTCAAGCAAGTTCATCTGGTAGTAGATCACTAGCATCCCCTTTAACACAACGCTTGAAACATCCAGATGATTGTAAACATGAAGCCCGAGTACCTTTAGAAGCGCTTTGGAGTTATGATGATTCAGAACCATTTAGAATGCCTATAGATCACTTAAAACGATTATTACCTAGTTATTGGCACTCCAATAGACTTGGGAACTGTTAAAGAAGATTTATTGAGTGGTAATTATGAAACGCGTGGTACTTTTGTAAAGATATAAGACTGATATTCAAAATTCGAAAAATTGTAACACCAATAAACAATCTATGATTTATGCAATGACCGTTCATCTCTCGGTTTGATGCACATATGATGCACATATGAAGAAAATTGTTCACAATTCGAATATGGCAAAATGTAGAAGAACTGTGTCTCAGAAAAAATATATAAAGAAAGAAACAACTTAAAAAACAGTGTCTTAAAGAAAGTGACACTGAGTCGTCTTCTGGTGAAGATAAAATCCCTAATAAAACAACAACAGCAAATGGTAAAGTAAGTGATTATCAGTTTGAGAATAATGATTGCCATGAGTCATCAGCTAGTTCACTATCACCTTCATTAAGTACTAATGAGGGTTCTGTATATAAACCCAGGGCTAAACGAAAAGTTACTTCAAATTCTCGTCGTAGAAAGTATTTTAGTGGTAGTAGTAACACAAATGGTGATGTAACAGCCGTTTCACATAAACCGCCAGTTACATGTAAAACGATAAAAAGAACAAATTCAGATTCTAATGCTCGTCACCCAACATCCAATATCGAAAATACTAATAGTGATAATAAGAAAAGAATAAAGAAACCAGCAGTTACACACAAATCAATTTTTAAAATGAAAGCAGAATGAAATTCGTACCGTTGCTAAACATCTACTACTGAGAACACTGATAGTAATGGAAGTGAAGTAATATATAAAGGACCAGTTACACGAAAAATTAAAGAAAAATTTTAAAAATAAAGAATATGGAAATATGTGAGTTGTGAAAATAAAGATTTACGAACATCTTCTCGCAGACGAAGTCTGATAGTGATAATAAAAACTTTAGCAACTTCAAAAAAAATGTATATCTTTAATGTTGATGGCGATTCACCTCTTGTAACGAGGTCGTGTGCATAGCAAAAGGTTTTTTACGAATATAGGTATCAAATTCCAATTGTGATACTATAATTATCATAATTGTAACAAGTCTTTAAGTATTTTGTAGTTATTAAAATAAAAGGTAGCAAAATATAATTTTCTATATGCCTTTGCAGTTTTGATGTTGTTCCGTTTATATTGTAAATTGTACTGCCAATTTTATTAATACATCGAGTTTGTTGATTATTTAAATTCGCCGCGGTATATTTAAATTTATTAGAGTAGAATTTCCTTGGTTTATTGAAGCACACGCCAACAAGTGCCGTGAGTGATAAAACGTTATTCCGCATGTGCAAACAGTGTAGTATTGACTAGAAAATCCACGAAGCTCAGTAAAAAATCGATTTGTCTTTTGAACGGTCCTCATCGCTATTTTTGTTACGTGAATCACTTGTCTTTAGAACACCGCTATCGTTATAAATGTGCTTCGCTACACCCGCCAAAAGAGAAGAGTAGAATTTGTTACATCGTTTTTGTCGTTGGCACGGCTGCATAAATCACCAGGCGAGTGTTTAGTAGACGTTTGATTTGGTTAAAAACATTAATTATTTGTTGTTTGTTCAATAACACTTAAAATTTTATATACAGTCCACTTTTCTCTCATAATTATGGTCATTAAAATTAGACTGGGATGCTACCCCTCCCCTTGACCTCCTCCATTTGTGGGAGAGATACTTGCATGAGTCACCGCTTCTTTCGGATTTCGCTTTACCCCGCGTGCTTATCCCGCCACAGTTTACTATGTATGAAGTTCACTGCTTTGCTGACGCTTCCGAACGTGGCTATTGTGCTGTTGTTTATTTTCGCTTTGTTACTCCTTCGGCCGTTGAGGTTCGCTTAGTGTGCGTTAAGTCTAAGGTCGCACCCCTTTGTACAATCTCTTTACCCCGTCTCGAATTGTTGGCCGCCACACTGGCATCAAAATTACTAATCTTTGTCCTCAAAACTTTTGAATCGAACCTTACTTTTCATAAAATTTACTGTTGGTCTGACTCCATGGTAGTACTTTCGTGGATTCGTTCCCCGCAGCAGCGTTGGAAGATTTTCGTCGCCAACCGTGTTGCTTACATTCAGGAAAACACGTCTCGTGCCTTTTGGCATCACACTCCTCCACAGAGAATCCTGTCGATGTCGGGTCACGTGGTTTACTCCCTACCGACTTGTGCCAATGTTCTTTATGGTGGGCAGCCTCACCAACCCTGTATCGATCTTTCGAAAACTACAGTCCATATATTCCGCCTTCAGATATTCCTGAAGTTCTCACTGAACAACGCTCTATTGTTTTATCCGCTGTCGTATCATCCTCTTGGATTCCATCAATTCTAGAAAATCACTCTTCTTTTCCATTTATTACTGGCATTGTTGCTCGGATTCTCCGTTTTGTCATAATCTACGTCACCCACTCGAAAGGTACTCTGGACCTATGTCATCTTCTGAGTTGCACAATGCTTTGACCCCCTTGCTTGTGTATACTCAACAATCTTATTTTGCTATCGAGCTTGAAGCCATTAGTTCTGGATCTCCTTTAAAAAAGAGTTTTCGCAAGTTGTCCCCTTTTGTTCGTGATGGAATCTTGCGCGTTGGAGGTCGCCTGGCTCACGCGCCTTTGTCTTCTGACCGTAAATTTTTCGCTTTGTTACCTAGCAAAAGTCGATTCACTGATCTGTATGCTACTTACGTTCATTTAAAATACTTCCATACGGATGCTCAAATGGTCCATTTTCTCGTCAGTCAGCACTTCTGGATTATTTCTGGAAGACAATCTATCCGTCGTATTTTGAGTCACTATCTAATGTGTTGGAAGACCAATCCGGTCGCATTGCAACCTCCTATGGGCAACCTGCCTTCATGTCAAGTCAAACCTTTTTTATGCTCGGACGTCGACTTCGCCGGTCCCTTTTCTAGTACTGTGTCTCGACTACGGGGCGCTAAAGTTTTAAAATCAAATTAGTCTTTTTATCTGTATAGCTATTAAAGCGCTGCACCTTGAAGTCGTATCTGACTTGTCAACGGACGCCATTCTAGCGGCTCTGCGCCGATTTATTGCCAGGCGTGGCCGTTGTGATCACCTCTATAGTGATTGTGGCACAAATTTTGTGGGTGCTTATAAACAGTTAATTCATCTCGCTAAGCTTGCTGCTTCCAAGGACCATATCTCGTGGCATTTTATACCGCCAGCTTCCCCACATTTTGGTGGCTTATGGGAAGCTGGAGTGAAATCTGTTAAGACCTTGCTACTACGCACCATTGGCGAACAAGTGTTAACTTTTGAAGAGTTGGCCACTGTCTTTATACAAATTGAGGCCATTTTGAACTCACGTCCCCTCACGTTTTTGAGCACTGACCCCAATAATTTGAGCTGTCTAACACCCGGTCATTTTTTAACTTTGGCCCCTTTAACCGCCATCCCGAAGCCCGCACTTTCTCATCTACCGCTTAACCGCCTCTCTCGCTGGCAACTGCTCCAGCGCATTCACCAAGATTTTTGATCCCGTTGGTCCAAAGAATACTTACACTCGCTACAACAGCGCTCATAGTGGCACACTCCGTCTCCTCAAGTTGATTTGGGCACCTTAGTACTAATTAAGGTCGCTAATGTTCCACCCTTCGATGGTCGCTCGGCCGTGTTGTGGCTGTGAATCCTGGGACAGATGGTGTTGTTAGGGTGGTCACACTTAAAACCGCTCATGGCGAGCTGAAACGTCCTATGTCAAAGCTCTGCCCTTTGCCCGCAATGTAGAAAAAAGAATTATTCTTTTTTCTTTTGTTTTTTGTAGATCCTTTTTTTTTCGCTTTTAAATTTTACTGCCAATTTTATTAATACATCGAGTTTGTTGATTATTTAAATTCGCCGCGGTATGTTTAAATTTATTAGAGTAGAATGTCCTTGGTTTACTGAAGCACACGCCAACAAGTGCCGTGAGTGATAAAACGTTATTCCGCATGTGCAAACAGTGTAGTATTGATTGGAAAATCGACGAAGCTCAGTAGAAAATCGATTTGTCTTTCGAACGGTTCGCATCGCTATTTTTGTTACATGAATCGCTTGTCTTTAGAACACCGCTATCGTTATAAATGTGCTTTGCTACACCCACCAAAAGAGAAGAGTAGAATTTGTTACATCGTTTTTGTCGTTGGCACTGCTGCATAAATCACCAGGTGAGTGCTTTTAGTAAACGTTTGATTTGGTTAAAAACATTAATTATTTGTTGTTTGTTCAATAACACTTAAAATTTTATATACAGTTCACTTTTCTCTCCTAATTAGCTATTCAAAATTCACCGCAAACATTTTACAGATGTATATTATCATTTATATGTATTGAATAATATGCTTCAGTAATAAAGTAGGTTTACTACTGTTTACTATTATACATAAACCGAACTATATCTTTAATAAATTGCAGATCATCAATTGACATTTTATACTATTATGACATACCCTCGCGTAATCTCTTCGAACTTTAAGTGCTCTTTAATTACAATATATACAAGATAGATAATCCAAATTGTAACAAAGTAATATGCATGTTTATAAATATAGTATTCTCGATCTAATGAATCAAGCAAGACGTAATTCAGGCGGCCAAATTCTTAATTATAATGTGTGTATATAGATACTGTGCGTTTACGTTACATTTTAGCGCAATTTGTTTTTGCTATTGGTATTGCAATGCACTATTGTCAATCGTGTTTTATTCAGTTTGAAGTAAACGAATATCTTGATATGAAGTCTGAACTTGTCTTCATGTTAGTGTCAACTGTCAGTTATTTTGCTGTGGCATTGAGTTGTCATTAGTCTCTATAATTTTCAAAATATTATTGTAAATTTGTATAAAAACAGTTCTTGTGAAAACTACTTTTGCTTTTTGATAATTGAAGTGCATTATTTGTGAATACACAAATGCCTGCATCTTTAGACAAACGCTATTACTAAACTTATACAATATTTCCAACGGGAGCTTAAACATGACGGTCCTTTGATACCTCTAACTGCAATTAGAGAAGTGAGTATCGTGTGTATATTAACTTAGTGAATACGTTAATTTTCACTAAAAAAAAATAAGCATATTATGTTAAACAATGAATTGATATTATTATCCTTATTACAGCGTGTTAATACTGCATTGCAAATTAGTCTAACCATGGTCAACCGTATCACTGCTAGAGCTAACAAGGGAGAGCTGCCCAAGTGTTCCCAATATAATAACTTACGTTCCAAGTCAGTTGTAGACATTACTCTCTAGCAACAAAGTGAAGTTAGGAATGTAGTATACGACATGTATGCACACAGTAAATGTTATGTATAATATACATTGCGACAACTTAATTTAAATATATTGTGGAATAAAATGTTACATTACAAACCTTGCAAGAGGCACTTAAAGAACATGACTTTTTTAATGGACATCTTTGTCGAATGTTATGGAAGACATGGAATTTAAATACTGTAAGGACGACCCTTGACGTGAATTAGTGGAGTTGTCTAATGCCTTGAAATGTATAGATTTAAAAAAATATATATGCGCTTGAAACATTAAGGTGTTTAATTTGTTTTTTGTGATAAATCATGAATTTTTAAAGACGAGGCTTTTGGTCGATCATGGCAAAATGACAACATGTGAAGCGTAAAAAACTGAAGTTTGGTGGAATGAGATATATTGTTTTGCATGCTAGTTGTGAAAATATATTTTTTCCTAGTACAAAATTGGTGTTTGCATCAAAATCAGAAGATGTCGATTACTATAGTCGAACGAATCAAGCGAATTTCTTACAGTGGTTTGAATTCAACTTTTAGCAAATTTAGAAGAGCCGTTGGTAATCGTTATAGATATCGCTAGCTATCACAGCACCGTAGGACAAAAACCACCCATTACAGGTTCTAAGAAAGCTGATAAACAAGAAAGGCTTAAAGTTACCTATGATAAAACATTGTCAAAGCCAGAACCACTAGGTTAAGTTAGATCGTAAGTTTCTTTATGCATTTCAAACTGGTAACTCTAACTAACTGTTATTTTTAGAAATGTGCCACCGCCGGTGTACATTATTAATTCCTTAGCCCACAAGTATGTGCGTCTCTTCGTTTGCCACCTTACCACTACATGTTTAGTGCAATAGAAAAAACTTGGAGTATAACCAAAGGTTATTATCGAGATCACGTACAAAACAGGGGTGAATCTGCCGAACGTTCATTGAGCATATAATGGGAAGCATTAAATCAAGCAACACCAGAAGATGCACATCATTCCGGACACCCTGTGGAAGTGTCTACTCCCAAAATGATTGACAAAATCCACGATATGATTTTAAATGATCGACAAATAAAAGTGCGCGAAACAGTTGAGGCCATAGGCATATCGCAAGGCACAGTCACTTCAATTTTGCACGAAAGTTGGCTGCAAAAAAATCTCGGCAAGATGCGTGCCGTGTTTGCTCACAGTGGAGAATAAACACAATCGTGTGGTCGTTTCTGAGGCTGTGTTGGCGCTTTTCCGTAGCAATCCTGAGGATTTTCCGCGTCGATACATAACTGTCGACGAAACATGGATACATCACTACACTCCAGAGACAAAAGAATAGTCAAAACAGTGGATTTTTGAAGGCGAACGGGCTCCGAAGAAGGCGAAGACGATAAAATCGGCCGGCAAGGTTATGGTCACGGTCTTTTGGGATGCACGCAGAATCATCTACATCGATTCCTTGGAAAATGGAAAAACGATAACAGGAGAGTATTATGCGTCGTTATTAAGCCGGCTGAACGAAGAAATTAAAGAAAAGTCCTCATTTGAAACGTAGAAAGATCCTCTTTCGTCAAGACAATACATGGGTGCACACCTGCACAGTTGCGATGGCCAAAATTATGGAATTCAAGTTCCAATTATTACAACATCCACCGTATTCGCCAGATTGGGCCCTAAGTGACTTTTTCTTATTTCCCAACTTGAAGAAATGGCTTGGTGGATAAAGGTTTATGTCTAACCAGGAGGTCATTGCCCAAAAAAATGGCTATTTTGAGAGCTTCCAAAATTATATTTTTAGGACGGCTTAAAAAATTTGGAAACACGCTTAGAAAAATGTATAGAGCTGAAGGGAGATAATGTTGAAATATAAAAAAAAAATTTACCCAAAAGAATGTTTTTCTACTTTTTTCTAAGGACTTATATTGAATGACCCTCGTACCACAACTGCAAAAGATAAACTACAATTTTGGCCACTGTATATACCTGCTGAGCTTAAGGTGGAACAAAAACAAAGCACTTATTTGCACATAAGCATCCCAAGGTATCTTCTAGTTCAAACTACCATCTACAAATAAAAACAACTATCCAGGTTTTCTTCTTTGCTGTTATGTTCATAACAATGAATATTGTATATACCTTGCAAGCTAAAGTAAATGTCCCATATTCCATTTACCTAACCTTAATCTCATTTCTATGAAAATATGTTTTGCTACATCACAACCTAGGAAGTGAGCACATGATAGGAGTCTCTAAAAGCATTCATATACACGATAGCAATAATTAATAGTGTATATAAATGAAAAGGGTTTTTTTTCTAATTTGTTGAACTTAATTGTTTTGTTACAAAACAAGGAAGTTTAATATATCAGGGTGCTAATATTTCCAGTTTCTGAAATGGTTTGCAGGTGTGTGTCTATATTTAACAACAGATCTGTGAATGTTTATATACAAACACTGAACACATTTTTAACATTTGACAATGTAGCCAACCATTAACCATATGACGTCATGGCCCTGGTTTCACCAGATCAAGTATTTGCATAATATATGACATGTCCCTTTTAAAATATAATTATACAATTTAAATTAATTCAACGAAAATCTGAAATTAGTAACGTGCAATAATATTAGAAACAAAATTTTATAATTCTAATGTTTTAGGTTCTAGAAACTTCCTTCCACTTTGAGTAAATACAGTACAATCAAGGCTGTTTAATACAGGTTTATTATCACTAACATGAATTTTACTTTCTTTCTCACTCGATACCCTTTCACTTTTTCCTGTTGTATTTACTGTAAATTGCTCTTTTTCCCTATCACTCAACATTCGGTTTCGAAGGTGAACTCTATTTTTTCTATACTTGACACCATATAGAATTCTTACATTGAAATCATCAGTGCCGCATTTTAAAATTATTTCAGCAGGTCTCCATAATTTAGGTCTTTCTTTCACATATCTTGGTGACAGTTTGGGCATAATTTTTGTTTTTCTGTTGTAGTATTTGTTTTGCTTTTCTGCACTTTGCTTTATTTGTTTTGCACAATCTTTGAATGGAAATTTCAGTTTTAATAAAAGCTTTGAAACTGAAAGTGTATTGCTTAATTTTTGTCCAATAAGTGAATCACAAGAAAATGGTAAATTCGTTTTAGGCGTTGTGATATACTTTAACACTGGTAAATGTATATCACCACCCTCTTCATTAGTAATTTTCATGAGGTTTTTATAGTTTGTATGTTTCTTTACCATATTATTATAGCTTGAATATTTTGGACTTGACTTGTATGCAGTATGCAGTATTTATTAGCAAAAATTTAGAATTCTATAGAATTAAGAGGAGGGCCATTGTCACTAAATATTTGAATAGGAGTATCATAATGTGTTCTTGAATCCCATAGTAACAACTGATGAAGTTTTATTGTTTAGTTTGTTTTCAACAATGAATTTACTGAAATAATCAATTACTAAGTAATCAATAGCATTCAATTCCATGAAGTCAGTTCCCAACTTCTGACAACGTCTTTCTAGAACTGGATACGACTGAAGAGGTTCACTTTGGTATGTGTTTGACAAATATCGCATAATAGGAACTGCTTTCTCTGTGTCTTTTGATAATCCAGACCAATAGGTGCGTTCTTAAGCAAGTTTTTGACAAGACATTACTTGTTGGTGCTGGTACAGAATGATCAATCGCTTCTTGTAAAACAGAATATTGTCATGGGCATAAGTATCATTTCGTATAGACGAATACCCTTTTATGCCCAAATTTTTACCATTTTTGTTTTCAGGCTAGCTAGAAAAAACACACTTTTTGATTTCATGAAGTACATAGTCTTCTTTTTAGTTCTTTTAAGATCTGTATTTTCTGCAGTCATAACAACAATTGAATGTATTTTTAAACATTCGTCAATATCGTTAGTACAGACGCTATTATTTTCTGGTACAGGATTTAATTGATCGGCTATCTGTAGCTCTTTGTCGGGAACATATTTTAAACTAAAGTTAAATTTTAATAACTTTATTATTAGTCGCTGCAAACGAGGAGCTACAACATCAAGAGGCTTTTTCAAACAACCTAACAACGGTTTGTGATCAGTCTTTATAGTGAACATTTCCTCCCCCAATGAACAGTAACTAAAATGTTGACAACCAAAAACTATTGAGAGTCATTTCAATTTGACTGTAGTGTTGCTGAGTATCATTTAATGATACTTTGTTAGATGTCGATTTTGCATAATGCAGGTACCTATACCATATTGGGTAGCATTGCATGATAAAGCTATTTCTGCATTGAGGTTAAAAATGTCAAAGCTACTGCAGAAGTGACCAATACTTTAAGTTCTTCAAAACATTTTTGTTTGGGTAATCCCCAAACCCGCTCAATTTTATCACTCAATAAATTGCCTAACAACGAGTTAGTTTTTTGAGATAGATTAGGCACAAATATGCTAACTTATGTTATTATTCCCAGAAATCTTTTTAACTTTTTTTACCAGTTGATTAAAGTTTCCATATTGTTACTTACAGATGTCTTTTGTGGACATCTTGAATTCCATTTTTACCAATTTAGTAGCCTAGAACCTTTAACTAGTAACGGCAATTTTTGACTTTTTTTTGTTTAACATTCAGCCTGTTTTAGAAATTTAACCCAGTACATTGTATAAATTCGTATGTTCTTCAAGATTCTGTACATATACCAAAACATCATCAAAATATGCAATTACACCCCCTTCAATACCATCCAAAATTTTAACCATTGTTCTTTGAAAAATTTACCGCGATGCTCATAATCCGTTAGGTAAGTGCTGATAATGGATTTGACCAAATGGGATTCCGATTGTACATAGTAATGAAGTTTGATAGTCCAATGTACGTTGTAAAAATGCTAAACCGCATCCAACAATGAGAAGTATTGGGAACCATTTTATTGTGAAGTTATATCCTAAAATGTGGAAATATGAAAATACTCACTTTTCAAATTGAATTCAATACCTGGAATCCATGCATAGCCTAACATTATTCTCTGGTTTGGCAAAAACAACTACAGGATTGGACTTGATTCAGTAACAAAAGCAAGAATATCTTCTTTTATCATTAGATCAATTTGTTCTTTAATCTTGGGCTTTAATGCTATTATAACGTTTCTATTATGTATGCTTATTATAAGTTAATCATGAGTACTTGGAGGCCAGTTTCCAGGGGTTCATATATGAACAAGGACAAGGATATAACTTGTGAGAGTCAGAATTCATTCATATTTTAGAGTTACAAATACATATTTATTATATATTTATAATAAATAATACAATATTTCAACTTTTAATAATTTACTAATTACATACATAACATTTCTGAATGATACCTTCGGTATTGCATCCTTACTTAAAACAATTTTACAAACTTTGTACTTCCCAATTTCTGTAAAAACTGACAGATTTTTTCAGAATATTTTAATACAATTTGGGATGTTTGGCCAATATCGCAGACTTGTTGAACAGGTAACTTTAGCATTCGAAGATTAATAGCACATCTTAAATCTAACAACGAGTGACAAGTTTTGGTATTTACTACATGAAACTTCACAAGTTGACACTTATTTCCATAACTACAATTAAGCATTTCAGCAAATTGCACTCTAAAATCATGCTGTATGATTTTAATTTAGCATTGACATTGTATATTTCACTTCGTAATTTAGCTAGTAAGTAGGTGACAATGCATTATAAATGTGGTTTTGAGGTCCTAGTACTACTAGAGGAATAGCTTATAATTTATTATTGCCATATAGATGTTTTTTCACACTTCAAAGGATGTGCGTAATTGCTTTGACCAGTGAGGATGTGTAATATATAGGCGAGGGGTTTACAAGTTTGGATGAATGACCGCTATGAGTTTATGTTACTCTGGGCTACCTTACCGAACAGACGAAGTGAATAGTTCATGCATTTAATGCAGTAATGTACCTGTGAGATTCCTACTTTTCCTCCTCTCTTGATACCTTATGCGTGTTTCCTGTTTTAAATGTTGTACGTTAACAACAAACTTGCTGCGTGCAGCGCCATAGTCAACAAAAAAAAAGATAACAAAGAAGCAAGAAAGAGAAATTGATGGGGCTCAGTCGGTGAGTGGGTGAAGTATAATACCTACAAAAATTAAATAAGGCCTGAAATAAAAATAAATTATTAACCGCTCCGTACAACCTGTAAGAAAAATCTCCGCCTGCAGTTATACCTAAATAAAAAAAAACAAAGGAAATAACACATTAACAAAAGAACTCCAATTAGCATAAAAAGAAAAAGAAACATTACAATGGGCATTAACCCAGTTTAAGTAAGTGAGAATAAACCATATATATTAGTATTTGCTAGCTAGTGTACTTGTAGGGCAGATTTCACAATTTCGTTTAGTAATCATAATATTATGATACCTCACATAGGGTCTGATAATGCTAACATATAACCTACAATTACAAATACAATGGCAATAACATCTTCCAATGTGCCAGCAAGTTTTTATCCCATTCCCGCATTAATAGATAGTAGTTAAAATTAAGCGTAATGTAGTAATCCCATGGCAATAGCTCCCCGTATTATAAATTTGTACGTACAATTAATTCGAGACCTGAATGAGCCCCAAACAGTAATATGTAAGTGGACAGGGTCTCGACACAAGCAGGAAGGAAACACTCACCCACGTCTCTACGGTGTTGGATCTCTTGTTGGCTCCTCGGACTGGAGCAGGCCAGATGGACCTGGGATCTTGTAACGGGTGCAGCCTTCTATACCCCAAGGAGCGGCAATTCAAGGAACTATCATGTTCCCCCGCAGGTAGCTAGAATGATTACGAAAAATATTAATTTATTTACGCCGACAAGTACAGGTTTATAAAACTATCAATACGCACCACGGTGTAAGGCATGCTCGAAATTTTCGTAAAGAAAAACGGAACGAAGAATCTAACAATTACGACGAATGCTTTTTAACATTTTGAAAAGAAAGTCAACATAAATTCGTTTAATTAAACAACCAGAGTTCCAAGTCTTATTGTGGTTATCAAAAAGCGTGATTAGGAAACTTGGAAACACGCTTGTATCGGGTAGCACGCTACCTTAGTTCGACGAGTCTTTAGATTCAAACTATAGAGAAAAAATTATACGTTATCAGAATGTTTAACAAATTAAAGGATACCTAAAACAAGGTATTGACTTATTTAAATTTTATCATTAACTTGTCATTTCCAAGCAAATAGATTTGAGTTAAACAGTTATTGTAAAGCGGGCTTATGATGAACAGGTAAAATATACAGGATGTTGATGAAAGATTTAAAAATAGCAACGGAATTGATTTAACTGAAAACAAATTAAAGGGAAAAGGGGTAATTAATTTATCCTGAAAATAAACGTAACAAATCTCCCACCAGCAAAATTAACAGGTCGTGGTAGGGAAGCAAAAGTACGGGAGTGGACAGTACCAAGCAAAACAACAAAAAAATCCAAATAAACAAAAAAAGTTGCTTAAAAACTAAAAGAAAATTTGTTACGAAAACAAAAGAATCCAAAAAGAAACAAAGACGCCAAAAAAAAAATTCTCATCCGGCTCGAAAGGCCAACAGTGGTAACGATCAGACTCCCAGAGAAAACGACACAAGACACTCACTGGAGTGAACCGAGTACTAGGACAACAGAAAAAAGGAAGGAAAGACGGGAAAGAAGCAAGCAACGAGGACTAAGATGGAACAGCATCGACACTGCTGAAAAGTCGTCGGAGGACGGATATTTCTAGTGAAGAAACATTAAGGTTTTTAACCTCAAGAGAAGAAATTCGTTTTTCGCGAAAAAACCAAAGTAAGAAAAGGAACGAAGCAGAAAACCAACAGTACAAGCCAAAACATGACCCAAGGGTCAAGCCTCAAGTATGCAAAGGAACAACAAAGGAGAACGAGAGGAAAAGAGGAAGAGAGCTGGTAAAAGAAACGATGTACTACAAACTGTGGTAACCAAAAGTCGCAACAACCGAAGATCCAAAGAAAAGAAATGCTAACTAGTTCTAAAGTCGACTAAGTCGTGGTTTCCGAAGAAAAGAAAAACGGACTAGAAAGCACCTACCACAGGAGCAGATGGACGAAACACAATCGCTATAGGAACCGACAGCAAAGGAGACCAGCAAAAGGATAGGGAAAGGAAAGTGGATGCAAAGTAACAGAGTAGTAAACAAAACCCATATTATAGCAACATCAAAACTGCAGGAAGAAGACAAACCTCGTTTCCAAAACCAAACAAAAAAAAACGGTACAAAAAGAAAATCAAACCGAATCCCAGTGTAATTATGTATGAGTATGTTTGTGCATGTGTAGGTGTATGTGTGTGTTTGTGTGCGCGTGTGTATGAACTGTGTGTGTATATGTAATGTGCGTGTATAAAGTGTGCGTGTGTGTGTGTGTGTTGGATCGCTGTAGTCGCCTCTTACGACAGGGAGGACGTACCATGATGCTATTCTATTCGCGGATCCACATTAGGCGCCAAAATTTATGCTACGTGCAGCACCGTAGTCAACAAAAAAAGACAACAAAGAAAAAAGAAAGAGAAATTCACCGGCCCCAGTCGGTGAGTGGGCGGGGTATATTATCTACAAAAATTAAATAAGGCCTGAAATAAAAATAAATTATTAACCACTCCGTAACCCCTGTAAGAAAAATCTCCGCCTGCAGTTATACCTAAATAAAAAAAAAGGAAATAACACATTAACAAAAGAACTTTAATTAGCATAAAAAGAAAAAGAAACATTACAATGGGCATTGCCCGGTTTAAGTAAGTGAGAGTAAACCATATATATTAGTATTTGCTTGCTAGTGTACTTGTATGCCAGATTTCACAATTTCGTGTAGTAATCATAATATTATGATACCTCACATAGGGTCTGATAATGCTAACCTATAACCTACAATTACAAATACAATGGCAATAACGTCTTCTAATGTGCCAGCAAGTTTTTATCCCATTCCCGCATTAATAGATAGTAGTTAAAGTTAAGCGTAATGTAGTAATCGCATGGCAATAGCTCCCCGTATCATAAATCATTTTTGTACATACAATTAATTCGAGACCTGTATGGGCCCCAAACAGTAATATGTAAGTGGACAGGGTCTTGACACGAGCAGGAAAGAAACACTCACCCACGTCTCTACTGTGTTGGATCTCTCGTTCGCTCCTCGGACCAGAGCGGGTCAGATGGACCTGGGATCTTGTAACGGGTGCAGTCTTCTATA
This sequence comes from Platerodrilus igneus, assembly GCA_036346225.1. Classification (NCBI taxonomy): domain Eukaryota; kingdom Metazoa; phylum Arthropoda; class Insecta; order Coleoptera; family Lycidae; genus Platerodrilus; species Platerodrilus igneus. The sequence continues at coordinate 1,838,481 of JARFIW010000289.1, forward strand.
CCCCAAGGAGCGGCAATTCAAGGGACTATCGTTTCCCCCGCAGGAAGCTAGAATGATTACGAAAAATATTAATTTGTTTACGTCGACAAGTACGGATTTATAAAATCATCATACTTACCACACTGTAAGGCGTGCGCGAAATTTTCGTAAAGATAAACGGAACAAAGAATTAACAATTACGACGATGGCTTTTTAACATTTTGAAAAGAAGGTGAACATAAATTCATTTAATTAAACAACCAGAGCTCCAAGTCATATTGTGGTTATCAAAAAGCGCGATTAGAAAACTTGGAGACACGCTTTTATCGGATAGTACGCGACCTTAGTTCGACGAATCTTTAGATTCAAACTATAAAGAAAACAATTATATGTTATCGGAATGTTTAACAAATTAAACGATACCTAAAACAAGGTATTGGCTTATTTAAATTTTATCATAAACTTGTCGTTTCTAAGCAAATAGATTTGAGTTAAACAATTATTGTAAGGCGGGCTTATGATGAACAGGTAAAATATACATTATGTTGATGAAGGATTTAAGAATAGCAACGGAATTGAACTGAAAACAAACTAAAGGGAAAAAGGGGTAATTAATTTATCCCAGAAATAAACGTAACAAACTTCAGAGGTATCCGGCGAAAGAGGACAGTGAAAATCCTTACAACCCATATATATGTGTCAGAGGACTAAGACTCATTAATTCACGTGGTGATTGCCATAACACACGAATCAAGTAATTGACCTTACTATCTTGATGAATAAAAGTAAGCTTGAATTATTCATTGAGTTAATCATTCTGTGCAATATTACTGTGCCCTCTGTACAACTATGCTACGAATTATATTACCTTTTATATCTGTCTAATTTACAAGTAATAACATGACCAGTTGATTCACGTGCAGCAGCATAGGCAGATTGGTGCCCTTTTCTATCTCAGTCTTTCCTACTGGTTTAACCCCACTCGCAATCACTTTTATAAATAACCAAACTGCTAACTTTATTTCGTCAATTTCAATTCATATAGTTTTGTATACTGCTTTGTCTGTTAATGTAGTTTCAGTATGATAAGCTCCCAATGGTCACCATAATGCGATAGGTCTCTTAAGTTCTAACTATGCGCTAAAGGTTATAACGCCACAGCTAAAATACTTTATTTGCTACTAAAATTGAATTTACACATAATGAGTTTCAAACTGAATGATAAACATACAAGCAAGTTACAAAATTATACTCGTGAATTATTATTAGTGTTTAGATACTAACTTTAATTTAAGAAATCAAGAGCACCCATCCGAGCAATGCTCCTGACAACGCACTGTACAACCATTTACTGATTCTTTCAACTCGCTTCTTCTCCCCATGACCTAAACCTATGTACCATAATTACACTTTTTTACGCCTTCGATATAATTTTTGAACAATTTCAATAACTCAATCTATAGACTCTCAAATGTCAAAAAGTTTCTTAATTTAAAGTTTAGCAGCTCAGTACACATAGGTTTAAGGCAGTCAAGAATTTAATACAATTAAGACCTAGCGAAAGAAGGTGACATCCATCCATCCATCAAGTCAGCTTCTTGCATGTAAGTAGCACCATTCACTCTTGCTCACTTGGTGTGCCATAAATATCAAATTCCTTGTAAATGGGATGTATTCTGCACTTTTGTCTTGGTACTCGGCTATTATAAATGAATTTTATTGCTTTATAATTGGTGAGTCCCATGATAAACGAACAGAACTGCAACATCTTGTTATTAAGGTATGTAGATATGTATTTAATTGTTTTATGCATGAGTTCTTAATATTTCTTAAAGTTTAACATTAATTTAAAACATAATTATGGCATAATTCTTCCTTTGTATTTTAGCCATACGATAAATATTTTGAAATATGTATAGAATTTCCCATTCTGAACGGACCTGCACCTTGACGAAGTTCTAAGATACTGGAACAGGTAGAATGGCTTGCACGTTTCAATGAACTAAAGAGCTGAACTATAGGTTTAACCAAATTAGTGGGGTCTTTAGTGAGGAATTAGACTAAAACAGGTCCCCGAAAGAGGGCAGCGGCTTAAGTTTAGTTACTGTTTACGATAAAAATGTTTGCTAAAGGCAACTACTGATTAATCGCGTTGAATTTCGATTATATCAGCTATTTAAAGCATCAATACCAGTTACTGTAATAAGACCTTATCTGCAGGGATTTCGTGGGTTCTTTGATGTATTCCTGTAATTGCAACTAAGACCCTTGCTACGAATGAAAAGTGAATTACTTCTAACTTAGCATAAATTGTCAAAAAAACAATTCAAATTAATTATCATGTTTACTAGATTATTATAAAAAATTTGCCAGTGTACTGGGCTATCTCAAGTTACAGGTTGAAAATAATATATGTACAGATATTTTCTTATTCAGTAAATAAATATTTAGTTACTTTATAGGATATCATAAAAAAATCATTTACTTGAACAAGAATGGTGTAAATAAAATGAGCTCATTTCTAACAAATATCTTGTTAGTTATAAATTAAAAAAATTAATAATAGGATATTATTGGGATAAATTAAATCAAACTCATAAAGCTGGAGGCTTCTAGTTTAGTAGAGTAAATCATCTATCTGTTCAGTTTTAAATTAAATGCATAAAAATAAATACCTGTTGGCAGGTGAACTATTAATAGATAGCCAGAGCAGAAGGTCAACCACCTTGGACAGATATTGTTAGTTCTGGCGCGAAATCAGTAATTATTGCTGATAACCTTGACCCTTATACTCAACCACCTTGGAAAGATTACTATAAATTAACAACAATTTAAATGGGAACAAATAAAACATAAATGAACATAAATAGCCTTATACTGCAGGATAATTATGTATTAAATAAAATGCCAATTTAATGTTTCTAAACGGCCTACTTGAATAGTTGGCATATGGAAATGAAGTTCCATTTCTTTTTGTACCAATCTGCCTTTGTGAAAATCTCCCCTAAGTTGCTTGCAAAGGCAAGTATCCGAATCCAAATTACTAGAAACAGCTTTCCAGTTGCCGGACTTGGATAAATCACACAGGCGGCCGAATAAAACCGTCGGTCGCAACAATAAATTAAATGATCACATTTCAATGTTAGCTGACCTTGCCATAAATGCTGTAATATAAAATGCAGGTAAACAAATAAATAATATTAAAATTCCACATACCCCTATCTGGCTACCCAGAATATAATTTTCTATCAAATATAGGAAATATTTGATATTCTGGTAATGGCGTCGCTACAAAGAAAATGATACTCGACCCATCGTTAAAGGTGCATAAAACAGGAAGAAGAAGAGTAGCTACCCTTATCTAACTTATGGCGCAGAGTACTACAACATATCTTATATCTCCCTACTACAACTTGTAATTATGTAATTATGACAGAGAAAACCTTTTCTTTGTCTAACATAATAGGAAAGCCTTGTGTGTTTAAAGTTGCCTAACTAACATATTCTTTTAATATAATGCATATATGGTTAACTAACCAAAGAATTTGTGACGGTGCAACTGACCCGTTACACATAGGGGTCAGTATGGCATTCTAAGACACACTACTGCAATGTGGAAGGCAACGGGAAACCACCACATTACCTCCCAAGTACACTGCGTACAGAAATTGTTAGTAAACATGATGGCATCCTCTGGGGTAAATAATTCCGGAGGTAAAATAGTCCTCCATTCGGATCTCCGGGAGGGGACTACTTCCGGGGATGTGATCCGAAAGTATAGAAAAAGATTCATGAACATTATGCGAGCCAGAGCGTGGAATGTCAGAATTATGAAACAAGTAGGTAAGCTAGAGAACCTAAAACTCGAAATGGATAGGTTAGCACTAGCCATCGTAGGAATCAGCGAAGTCCACTGGCCAGATGCGGGGGATTTTTGGAGTGGAGACTTCAGGGTAATTCAGACAGGATCAGAGGAAGGAAATACGGGGGTGGGGATAGTTATGCGAAAAAAGATAGGACGACGTGTAGAAAACTACTTACAAAAGAATGAAAGAGTACTCATGGTTAGATTTGAATCCCGGTAAATGCAGTAATAACATAAGTATACATGCCCACCTCTAGCTACAGTGAGGAAGAGGTAGAGGCGATCTACAAAGATATCAAAGACATACTAAGATATGTAAAAGGACATGCAAATTTAATAATTACGGGGATTTTAATGCAGTGCTAGGTGAGGGTAGGGAGGGAGCGATAGTAGGTTTATTTGGTTTAGGCACGAGAAATGACAGAACAAATAGGTTAGTAGAATTTTGCGACAACAACTTAACAATCAGAAATACATTATTTCAACGTCATCCTTAAAGACGATACACGTGGAAGATGTCAGGAGATATAGGAAGATATCAAATAGATTACATTATTGTTAGACAAAGGTTTACAAATCAAGTAAAAGACTGTAGAAGCTACACAGAAGCAGATATAGACACTGATCACAACATCGTAATTATGAAAGCGGCACTTAAATTTAAAATCTGAAAAAGAGGAACGAAAAAAGGCACTTTGACTTTGAGAAGCTCAAAAATATAGATATCCACGAAAGATTTGAAAAAAGTTAAATGAATTACTAAAAGATATTGGGAAAATTTCTGACACTGAAGAAGTAGAAACAGAATGAAATAGCATTAAATCCAGCTTAGACATGGCGGCCAGAGATATTCTGGGGTATACACAAAAGGAAAATAAGAAACCATGGATAACAAAGGATGTCTTGAATTTAATAGACGAAAGACGAAAATACAAAAATAGATCAGACGAAACAGGAAAACAGAGATACAAAGCCATAAAATGGGAAATTATTCGCAAATGCAGGAAAGCTAAAGAACAATGGATTGATGAAAAGTGCAAAGAGGTACAAACTAAGATGGAAATAGGAAACACCGACAAAGCATACAAATTAATTAGAATGAATTTTAGGGATATAAAACCATATAGCAAAAATATAAGGGACGCGAGAGGAAACGTCATTATAGAAAATGTAGAGAAAGTAGCTAGGAGGCAGGAATATATAGGGAATTTATATTCAGGAGAGGAACTAACAGCATTAGAACAGGAATCAGACATTGAAAATGATCACCTAGGATATCCTATACTATGGGATGAGTTTGAATTAGCATTAAAGGGTCTGAAAAATGGTAAGGCGTCGGGTATAGATAAGGTGTAAGCGGAAACTTTAAAAGCCGCTAGACAAGCAGTAACAGAACCTCTCTTTCGACTTGTAAGCTATATCTATAAGACAGGCGAAATACCCAAAAATTTCAAACGTAACATCATAGTAACTACATGAAAAAAAAGTGTGGAAATTTTCGAACAATAAGTTTGACAGCACACGTTTCAAAAATATTAACTAGAATTGTACAAAGACGAATGGAAAAAGGAGCTGAAGAAATACTGGGAGAAGATTAATTTGGGTTTAGGTGAAACAGGGGAACACGGGAGGCTATTTTAGTTCTGAGGGTGATAATGGAGAAAACAATAGAGAAGGGAGAGCGTGTATATAGGGTTTGTAGATCTGGAAAAAGCATTCGACAATGTAAAAAGAAAAAAAAAATTCGAAATACTCAAAAAGATTGGAATGATTTTTAGGGATAGACAGATAGTGCATTGCTTATACAAAGAGCAAACAGCGGTAATAGAATTAGTGTAGGAACGTATAGAAGTAAATATTAGGAAAGGGATGAGTCAGGGATGTGTCCTATCCCCATTAATTTTTAACTTGTACGTAGAAGAGACAATGAATACTGTCAAATGCAGGAAGACATTTGGAATTAGTATGCAGGGACAAAAGAATGATATGCTTAGATTTGCAGACAATATAGTGGTATTAGCATCTAGCAAAAAAGAGTTAGAAGCTGTTCTTAATGAAATGGAAACAGTTCTAACGGAGAGATATAGTAAAAGATATAAAACAAAGATTAGCACAAGGTCGTGCTACATTTAACAAGAAAAAGCAACTACTGTGTTCTAAGACCACAAACATAGAAACAAGGAAAAAATTGCTTAAAGCATATGTGTGGAGCACAGCACTGTATGCCTGTGAAGCCTGGACAGTAGGAGAAGCAGACAAGAAAAAGGTAGATGCCTTTGAAATGTGGTGCTACAGACGTATGATGAAGATATCATGGACAGACAAAGTTAAGAACAAAGAGGTACTGGAAATGGTAGGGGAAGAAAGAACTATGTGGAAAACAGTAAAAAAATTGGAGAGATAGGATTATGGGCCACATACTAAGACATGAGGGAATAGTGCCGAATATATTAGAAGCAGAGATAGGAAAAAAGAGAAGTAGAGGTAGACCTAGGTGAGACTACTGCACACAGATAGTGAAAGATGTAGGCTGTGAGAATTTCAGGGAAATGTGTGGGCTAGCTTAGAATAGAAATCTATGGAGGTACGTACGCTTCCAACCAGTCGCAAGTTGTAAAAACTAATGACAAGAATAATAACTGTACTTAAACATCATGATTATTATAAACAACTACAGATATTGATTTTGCAATACTCTCAACTAATGTCAATTGTGCAAAAGGATTTACTGGAAAACTATTAATACGGCAAATGTATAAGTGTTGGGGGATTTTTGGCAGCCACAGGCTGCTTAACTTTCTTCACATATCGTGCATTTACATTTCCAATGCTCTACCCGAAGGTACTACATTAGCCAGGTGGCGAGTTTTTTGTTGCCTGGAAATTTAGAATTTTGCCGGACCCTTGCCGTTCCAGGCAAGGTAGGGATCTTTAACATGCGTGACAACACTCACACACGGGACCTTCATGTAACGTCTCATCCGAACGAGGGCGTAATTTTTGTGAAAAATGCTCACCTGCCATTTTTCAGGCAGTCGACTGTGTCGAGATCCGAACCCAGGATCTTGGAATCCGTGGTCTTACGCTTACTACATTGATCCACAGCGACACCTCCCCTTCACATACCACTGAATTTTGGTGAAATAATGCATATAATTATAAAACAATAGAAGAGAATCGTATTGTATATAGACTGTTGTGAGAATTGCAGGGAACTATGTAGGCTAGCTCAAAACATAAATAAGCTGAGGTACAAGTCCAACCAGTTTCAAGACATAAAACCCAATGACGAAAAAATAAATGCTTGTAAATCTTATGATTATTATAAACACCTACAGGTGTTGGTTGTGAAATATTTTCAACTAATGTTGATTGTGTGAACCCATAAAAATGGAAAAACTATTATTTTGACAAAGGTTCAAGTGCTGGGGGAACTTGTTAGCCAAAGACTGCTTACCCCCTTCACATACCACTGACTATTGTGGAAATAGGGTATATAACTGTAAAACAATAGAAGGTGACCGAACTGCATCAAACAAGAAAGAACAGCAGCTATGTTCAAAGACAACGAACATGGATGCAAGAAGAAAACTGTTCAAAGCATGGTGTGGAGCACAGCACAGTACGTTTATGAAATAGGGGCAGTAGGAAAAGCAGACAGAAAGAGATAGAAGCCTGCTGGAATGTTGTGCTTCAGTTGTATGAGGATGGTAGCATGGACAGACAAAGTTAATAACAAATAGGTTGTAAAAATAGTAGAGGAATAAAGATAGCTGTGGAAAACGAAAAAAATAAGAGAAATAGAAGGACAGGATACGTTGTAAGGCATTTCTGGGGAATAGTACGGGATATATTACAAGCAGTGATAAGAAAAGAGAGGTAGAGGTAGACCGAGGTCAGACTTTCGCACACAGATACTGATAGATGCAGACTGTGCAAATTTCAGGGAAATGGGTAAGTTGGTTCAGACTAAGAAACAATGAGGGTATGCGTCCAACCAGTTCTAGGACTGAAGACCTAATGATGATAATGATGTATAGAATTTCAAAATGGAACGATGGTATACATGTATTAATAAATGCAACTTTTCAATCTTTAAAAAATCTTTGCCGTACTTTATTTTATTTCTAAAATAGTATAATACATTTTTGCTATCGAAGTAGATTACAAAAAGCATTCCACATCTTTTATATGCTAAATCCATCTTTTCTTATAGCTACTGTTATGCAACCATTTATGCCACTGTGACTTTCTGTATTATGACATAGGTAAATAGGTAAGGTGACCAGACGTCCCGCTTTTGGCGGGACAGTCCCGATTTTTCACAATTTCTCCCGTGTCCCGCGACGTTTTTCAAAAGTCCCGACTTTTAGAATTAAGTGTGGACATCAGAAAAACCAAAATTAAGTGTTGATACTTTGAAAGCCATTTTATGTGTCAAATATAATTTGACAAATTCTTGTGAAGATTTTTACAATATTTTAAAAAATGACAACAAACCACTGAAACAAATTCACTAAAATAAAAAATATGTCAAGGAATAAAATATTATACATTTTTTTATATTTATAAATTGTATTTATGGCAAAAATAAAAAAATATTATGATATTATTTTTATTCTGTATGAAAATTTTTGTTGATACCCACCCCCACCCCTCCTTCAGAGTTGTCCCGCTTTGCCCGTCTAAAAATCTGGTCACCTTATAAATAGGGTCAATAAAAAGGGGTTTGACAATAAAGGTTCTGGGTTTAAAAGTGCATTTCTGCATAATCTGAAATTATCGTACCTAACATTGATCTTACGTGCTAAATTTATTCTAGTTATCTGAATTAAATTGACTCTACCAAGGAACGTAACAGTAAATAATGACCAGCTAGCTCTCACGGGTGAGGGGTGAGTTTTATAAAAGCAAATGCAAATCTTTTTAGGTGTATTCAAACTGCAACACTTTTACTTACACCTACATGGAAAGGTTTTTAAACTTTCTGTCGAATAAAAGTCGTTGAGCGCTATCCGCCTGATTGCAGTTTCGCTAGGTGATGGGTGTTGTAGGAGACGATTTAAATGTTTTTTTCGCTGCAACACAGGCTGGTGGAACCTTTTGTACACTTTTTTCTCACCTACTAATTTAAAATTTGTATTTAACAAACACATTGGTTTTATCGTGATTAATATTATGTAAAATGCAACACTGTTTCTGTCTTGAAGACAGGCCCAACACAACTCTTTTAGGGCATTTGCATACACAATTTCAGAATCAGTTGCTCATTTTTTTAGTGGTTATAGAAATAACTACAACAGTTATATTTGTCAATTGTGGAACGCATAAGTGACGTCGCATAAAATGAAATAGTAACCGAGATGACAAAAAGAAAACGAAAAGAGAGTGGTATAAAAGGGACAAAAGAGAGTTTTTTGGGGAGATTGTTTTGGTTATAAATGTCAGAAAAAGATCAAATATAATTGAAAACGTTCCGCGTTTTGTAAAAGTAAAATCTGTCTGTGTTCTATAACGTTAAATAAAGTTTATATCATACATCAATCACGTTGCACTATTACTAAAGTCTTGAGAAATCATTTGAGCGACATAAAAGAAAAAGTTGGAACCCAACACTAGCTAAAAGCTTTAAACCCCAGCACTAACAATATTAATATAGAACATTTAATTACATAATTAGCAAGATATAATACAAAGGTGAGCATCTCAGTATTTTTGGGCAAGGAGCAAGCCAAAATGTCACACGCCCTTAAGCAATTGTAAAGCTACCCTCTTAAACTTCCGATGCGCACTGCCCTTGCAGCAAGTCGCTTCAAGAACCAAAGTATAAGAGGGGCAGGGACATAATAACTAGTTTCTAATAATACCTACAGTTGAACAAGATACACAGAATTAAGGAAACCCTTAACACACATCAAAACAAATTAACTAAGCTCTACCTAATTGGCCAATTATGTGTATCTAAAAAAAAGAGAACATTTTAAATTTATATCCAACCAAGTTACATGATATAGTCGGCACCAAGAAAGAAGGTAGTCATGTGACTAATACCTAATTGTATTGACCAATGCAACTTATCATTCAATGTTGATTGAGAAAATGCCATCATCATCTTTGTATAAGGCCAATATAATACAATGGGTGATTGCATACAACATTCAATATAATTCACAGATGTTTAAAGCAGAATTCTTAGCTTTAGCCAAATTACACAGAAAAGAGGAGCGTTACAAAGTAGACGAGTTTCTAAGAAGTCTTGAACACGAAGTTCCTCGTTTACCTCCATATCACTACCAATTCAACCCGATTTAATGTTTTTGGCGCATACAAAAGGCTATTACAATAAACATATTGGAAGGAATGGTTATGATAACAACCAAGTTTTCGTAATGTGGGACGAAGCACAACCTACATCAATGCTCAGAAGAGATTTGGAAAAAATGTATCAGACATACTGATAAACTAATAACCGATTGGTATAAATGTGAAAAAGCATTGAACATAACCGTTAATGAGTTAGTTATTCATGTAGTAGTGAAAGTGAAACATTTGCATCAGAAAGTGATGATAACTGGAAAACCTGATTCTAACACTGCACATTATAAATTAACCACATATTATGACAATCTACAAAATATTTTACTTTAATACAAACAGATTTGTTATGAATACAATATAATGTCATTTTATAAATTGTTTTTTTTTTGCAAAATACATGTATGCTGAAATAAAGTATGACGCCGTTGTACGTTTCATATGACCATTTTATAGTTATATTTACAGAACAAAAACTCTTAGTTGCTGTATGTTCAATGAGCATTGAGTTTATTTGCCAATAATTAGCATCAATCTTGGCCCATGCCTGAAAAAGGAATACATTAAATAATGTTAAAAAACTTATTAAAGTTTGCTACGTACATTTACGTAGTCTAAAAGCCAAAGAAGAAAAAAAGAAATTGACCGGGCTCATTTGCTGAGTGGGCATGGTATAATACATACAAAAATTAAAGAAAGGCCTGAAATAAAAAAAATTACACAATCATAAAAATAATCATACAACCTCTAATTACCAAAAAAAATATTATTACACCAGAACAGTAGTGCCAAAAATAAACATAACATAAAAGAATTTGGGTGTTAAATTGAAAATTAATATCAAAATTTATAAGCACAAAAAAAGGAAACCCTCCCCTTGTAGACATTAAATAGTTTGGATATTATGTTGGAAATTAATATCAGAAATTTGTAGCTCAAAAAAAATGGAAACTCTCCCCATGTAGACATTACCACCATAAGTATACCATTACGGAAGTACGATGGTCACAGTACATACTATTAATGGTAAGTACCATCTCACCTAACGATGCTCATGTTCACAACTACCAAGTGTGGGCTTCGAGTCGAACTCGATGAACATGTAGATGTGACCCTTTCCCAGGAGCAGTGCCAACAATGAAACAAAAAATAAATCGGGCTAAAGACTCACCCACGTCCAAGTTGTAGGCTGGCTTCTGTCTCTAAGGATGGAGTGGACCAGCTGTGTGCGGAATCACGCCATGTGCTTGTTTCTTCGTGCCAACAGAAAGGATGGTTTGAGCTGATCGTTAGGCACACCGGAGGAAGCTAGAATAATTACAGGTAAATTAATTTAGTGCCGCCGACACGTACATGTTTGTAAAACCACAATTACTTACCACGCAGTACTGCATGCACAAAATTCCATAAAAACGGGAACAAAGAATCTAACAATCACGACGAGTGCTTTTTGAAAATTCAGAAAAGAAAGTAAATATTAATTCGTTTAACTAATAACTAGAGTTCAAAGTAATATTGGTTTTATCAAACGAGATTAGAAAACTAAAAAACACGGTTTTATCGGATAGTTCAATACCTTATTTCACCGAGTCTTTAAATGGAAATCACAAAAGAATCAATTATACGCGGCCGTAATGTATCACAAGTTAACGGATACCTAAAACAAGGTATTGACTATTTAATTTTAGCATAAACTTTACGTTTCGAAATAAATAAGTTTAAAATGAAAATTAATAGGAAGCGTACTTATTGTAAACAGCATGTTGTCGACGTATGAAAGAGTAGAAACGGAATCGATGTAAATGAAATAACCAAATACCGCCGAAAACGAACGTATCAAGTTAACCTCACTTTTGGTTATTGTTACATAGAGTAAAAGAATAAATATTTTATATTAATGCTTATAAATAAGCTTCTACTTCCTTTATGCTACAGCTATGTTTGAATTGGATTTCTTGATACTAGTTTAAATGACAATGTATTATAGTCTATGCCTGGAAGAAGAATTCAATAAATAATATTTAAAATAAACTGTTGCTTAATGTTTATTACTATAACCGATTTTTTTCACATTAATTTTATGATCTTGTTAAAGTAGATGAATAATTATGATATTATTTTACCGAGTGCTAATAGAGAACGAAATAATTCCTTGTGGTGTCGAATTTGCAGATGCTAAATGTCATTCACTGATAAGATTAATCGCGTTTTGCTGCGTTTGCATTGCTGTCAAGTTGATTTTGATAGAATGAAAATGTGGAAAGATTTACATTTTAAAAGTTTTAAAATATGGTTAGTTTAAAATTTATGGAACAAAAGTTGGTAATCTGTATATTTTAAATAAAAAGTGTTATGCAGCTATTAGCTAGGCGGAAATATAAAACACTACGATCATTAAATCTTAGAATGGCATAAGCTCTAAGAAAATAATTACCTATTAGCAACATTCCTTTTTGAAATAAATTGAATAAATATAGTGTTATATATGGACAATCATCTTGGGAAGTGCATAAATATTAGTACATACAAATACGATTGATTACATGGCTACTTTCTTTCGTGGTCTCGACTAAACATATTAATTTAATGTAAATTTAATTGTGGTGCTTTTCTATATTAGAATTTTCTGTTTATAAAACGCTTTTACTAAGCGTATATTAACGTAAAAGTCCTCTTAATACAAATAAATTTTATATAACCAATTATGGAATGCGCATTACTATGGAATATGTAGCGGGTGAAAAACAATAGTTTAGTAACTTACAGCTTAAGGAGCTTGTGCTAGGCTCAAGCGACCTTGTCGTGCATGAGAAAAATGGAGTTGTAAGTAATCCACTAATAATCTAACTGGTGTTGGAAAGCATCAATCACAGGAACAACTTTCACATGTAACGGCAATTTTTTTAAATCTGTGATTACGTTCGCGTTCGGGAACTTGTTTCACTAGCAAACGCTAATTTAAAACTATCGTCACAAATTACTAAACATTTTTACTCGGCGGGTTGTTTGTCAATCGACTAACTGGCGATAAAATGCTTTAATGATTGAATAAATGATTTCCTGGTGTGTATTTGTGAGAACATACTTTTTTTTATACAGCAGGTCACTGTACTCAATTAAGCTGTAAACCACGCATAAGATTTTTAACTTTGTGGGAATGCCAACTTTAACTGATGTTTAAAAAGAGGGTAGCGTAATATTCATGCAAAAATATTTCTTAAAAATTAAAAAATTTTGACATATTTATACAAGAAATGCATTGAGAATAGCTCAATTTCATTGCTGACCTACATAATGTATTTATTAAAGCCTGTCATTGGCCTAATTTTATTACCATTAAACCTCAACATTTACGTTAGTATTATGTTATGTTAAGGTAAAGAACCGTGCTAGGATATTTTAGATCCTCATTCGAAATAGTGTTTATGTGAAATGCTGTGTAAGCAATTCTTTTGTAGTTATTTAAAATCAGTTATACTAATAGAGTAGGGATTTAATTTGTTTTGTGAGGTGTCTTAAAAGATAAAGTGAATGACGTTAACACGAACACTGATATCGCAGGACAGTTACATCAACGTATTGGTATTCTACAATTTAAACATACAGTTTTGGCTCCTGAGAATCTAGCCTGTAATCCAAAGAAAAACTGGGCGAAGTACTTTGCTAAAAATTCTGTTTCAGTAAAATTAAGATATTAAGATTACCAACACCTATTCTCGTCGAGCACATGGACTTGCCAGAATAATTAACCACAAAACTTACATAAAATGTGACTTTAATAAATAATATCTACTAATTTGAATAGCCGTGTCCTCTACTCCTTCATAAATACTACTTATGTCTAGTAACATATAACTCTGAGGATGTTTTGGAAACAAAAGAACTAGGCAAGTATACACCCCTTAAAATATTGCCGCATAATTTAGGATAACAAACGATGTAGATTTAACCATTGTAATTAATAATGATCTGTTGCCACAGCAAGCAATTAATAATAATCATATATACCTACTTACTAAATTGATGCAGATCGAATTTGCACTGACTAGATACTGAAATATGTAAATACACAAAACCAACACCTATGTACAATTGTACATTTAAAGATAAATCCACAATTATTAGATAAATCTTAGTCTAACATGTTACTCTTTACATTTTATTATGTACGCAAACTGCATACCATGCGGGAGTGAAAGCAAACAGCTGTCGGTCACCAACATTTAATATACCTTCCTGCAGACCATCAGGAGGACGAGTAGTCAGACAAAATATGCTGCACCGTTAACGTAAATTTCTAGGGTACAACGAACCAACTTTAGTTCTAAAAATCCAGGATGTTCTGTATAAATTGCGAGTTTTAAGAATCTAAGCATCTTGAGTAAATTCAGCTTAATTTTAAGAGCCAACGAATCTTAAGTGCAAATTCTGGCTAAAAATATTAACAATGTTATTAAAGGAATCTCTCCTTGCAAGTGCTTACCAGTTATGTAAAAAATGAAACCACATTTTTTATATAAGAACTTGCAATTGCTTGATTTAGCAGAGAAGCAACAATACGATCAATCATTAAGTATCATATGAAGTCGTTTACCCAATGTAGGTAGTGATAGCCTTGTTTTCCGAAGAAATAATCACAGAAATCCCAATATTATAAGGATAAATTAAGCAGATGTTTATTTTGTCGAGATAACATGGCGGTTTTAACTAAATACCATTAAACTAGCGACTTTCAGAAAAGTCCTAATTGATAAAGATTACATGTCTAGATAAGGATGAGAATATAGACAAACAAACAAGCGAATTTAATGAAGAACGAGTAAAGTTGGCTCCCTATCTACGTGGGCTTGAAATTAAAGACGTGTAGTAATCCGTAAATTCAAATGATTGGAAATGGAATGGGTTTTAACATAACGAGGCAGTAAATTTCAAATATGAAATGAAACGTACCACTTTAATTGTTTTCAATGGTAGAAGATGGCAAACTAGTTCTAACTATTTGTAGTTACAATTGGGTATAGGTTAGCAGGGATGTTTTTGAAACATTTTTTGATTATTTATTTATTTATTTATTTATTTAAAAAATATCATAGCACTTAAATAAATAAATTATCTTTAAAGAAATATTCAGTCATTGAGTTTACTGTATTTGGTGAATTTTTTAACAAAGAAATGTATGTGGAAGGGGGGATAACCAAATGTTATTTAAAAATGGTTATGTGGATATTCAGTCTTTTGAATGAGCACATTCTAGAACAATCGACCATTATGTCACAATCTTTAGTTGCTAGTAATTGACGCTTTTTGAGTGCAGTTAATTATCTTTATGGGAAGCATTAATAATTTTATGTCTTTGATGTAATTTTTGTTACAACTTTATTATGCTCTTTAAATGGGCGCTCAAATTTCAAAAATGGGAAATCACTCGGACCTAGTAATCTAGTTCAATTTTAAAACTGTTTGTTAACCATCCACAATCAGTGTTTTTCATGTAAGTAGGTAGCATGATATAATCTCAAATTCCAGTAGAAGTGAAATATTCTGCTATTCTTCCATGGTATGTGTCCATTATTGAATATGCTGTTCAAATTCATAATCGCCACGCACCATGGCTAAATGAGCAGTACTACAATACTTTTCCTTATCATTTAAGGTAAGTTGATGTATAGTTTAATTGTTGTATACAAGGAATCAAATCATATTTGTCTTGTTCAAAATTAATTTAAAATATGTGTCTATGCCAGTGTGTAGATGGCTAGTTGCGTGTATAAAAAACTAATTACAGTTAATATTAATAATAAGCAAATAATAAAGCGTATTTATCTTCATATTCCAAATCAATACAAAATTTCAATAGTTTAATAACTGTATAAAAATGTCAAAGAAATATACATGCAGAGTTTCAAAGTGAATAAAAAGATGTTCCAAACGAACGATTCAGTTATAATATTACACATGAATTGAACCTGCTGGCGCATGGAAATTAGACAGAGTAAACTTTACTATCGGTTTTAGCATAGAATGTTCTGTATGGGTTTTAGGCAGTTGGCGTTCCCTTGTTTACCTGTCAAGATGTTGCTCTCTATTGAAGTGAAAGCTAATCTAAGAGTCGCCATTTTAGAAGTGAAGTTTAAAGTACTTGAATGTGACCTAAAAATTTTCTAATGATCCATCAATAGTAAGTAAATTATTAAATCTTACGTGTTGTAATTTCGTTTTCTTTAACGCTATATAGAGAGAATATGTACATTCATAAAGATGCAGTTGTGAAACATCTAACTATTAACGAGAACATCAAATAAGTCTAGTCTTAAAAATAAACATTTTTTTAAAATGCTGTACTTGGAGATTTTTACATGTGCCATTGGAATCGTCCTTACGTCGTTTTTACCCTGGTGTCCTTGAGAGGCCCCGTTGTTTCAATTGTTAAAGAAACCTGCTGCTGTACCTCGTTTATAACAACTTTTAAGATTTAAAATCTTGACAGCCGGTGTCTTTGTACGTCATAAATCATTCACGTTCTGGAATAGTTTTCCTTTTGCTTGTTTATTAGGAATTTTAAGATTCATTACATTCTCTAAAAATTCAAAGTATATCTTGTTATTTTTAAGTAATTACTTAAAAGACAAAAGTATTACCTTTGTACAGCGATAAGCCATTCTGAACGGACCTGCACCTTGAAGAAGTTCTAAAATACTAGAACGGGTAGAATGGCTTGCGTGTTTCAGTGAGTTAAAGAGCCGAACCATAGGTTTAATCAAATTAGTGGGGCCTTTAGTGAGAAACCGGACTAAGACAGGTCCCCGAAACAAGGCAGCAGCTTTTTCGGTACTTAGAGTGGCAGAGACCATAGGGGTCGGCATGGCATTCTAAGACACTGTTGGATCTGATCCCTGGGATTAAACCTCCGATTGAATAACTACTAACCAGAGTAAACTGTATTTTAATATTGGACACACCTTTGTTTTTGTGATTAATGACATAACCTCTTTACTGTGAGGTTAGGAACAAAAACATACTAAAATTTGGTGTTAGTATTCCCACCATCACTGCAGACACACTGGCGTTTTCCACTGAATACACAACACCCACACTGAGAGAGGCTATGGGAAACCAGCACATTAACTCCAAATACACAGCGTACATAAATTGTTATTAATCATGATAGAATCCTCTGGGGTAAAAAATTCTGGAGTTAAAATAGTCCCTCATTCGGATCTTCTGGAGGGGACTACTTCGGAGCATGTGATCCGAAAATATAAAAAAAGAGTCGTGAATATTCTGCGAGTCGGAGCATGGAATGTCAGAAGTATCAAACAAGTAGGTAAGCTAGAGAACAAAAATTGAAAATGATAGGTTAGCATTGGACAGAACGAAAGAGTACTCATGGTTAGATTAGAATCTAAACCGGTAAATACAGTAAAAATACAAATATACTCTTACGGTTTAAAATTCAAATTCTTACACTTAAAAGTTCATAAATACATCGCGCAAGCGCGGAATAAGCGACGCCACGGCAGGTGGTAACGCCAAGCTTACGCATGCTTTAGCGCGGCCATCTGACAATGACGTCACCCATGCACAAATTTAATACGCAATTATCGGAAAATATAAATTTAAGACAATGGTTTATAACCGCGAACAAATTAAGCAATTTGAGTACTTACATAGAAATCCGACGTCCTGCGGGGTTGAGTTAAAGTTGGCTTCTGTTGAAGTCCATCAGGGCTACTGATGGCCCTTTAAGGCAATTAACGGAGGGTACGCCCAACGCTCTTCCAAAGCGCTCGGACGGGATCGCAGGGCTCTACTCCGAAGTGATTAAAGATGATGCTCCGGCTTGGAATGCGGTTCAGCCAATGGCTGCAAATTACCTCTACCTATGTAGGGAAAGAGAGGAACGGGTAGAAGGGCGACAAACAAAGATATTCCGGCACGATACGATACCTGACCCAACCGCTCTTCACCAAGGTCCAAGGAAAAAAGCAACGTTACAGAGTCTCACGGAAACACTTCTCCCACCTTTGTTCTTTCACGCGTCGTCGCGAAGTTCCCGCGCGATCTCGCGCAAACGCACTCTGACGTGACGGAAATACGAGCACCGAGTCTTTTGAATTTATGGCGCGAAACTTCCGCACATCAAAATTAACCTAAAAAATGTTTAAGTGCCAATTTATTGGCACGTAACAATACATGTCCAACTCTAGCTACAATGAGGAACAGGTAGAGGCAATCTACAAAGATATCGAAACCATACTAAGATACGTAAAAGGACTTGAAAATTTAATAATTATGGAGGATTTTAATGCAGTGGTAGGTGAGGGTAGGGAAGGAGCGGTAGTAGGTTTATTTGGTTTAGGCACGAGAAATAACACGGAAAATAGGGTGGTAGAATTTTGTGACAACAACAATTTAACCATCACAAACACATTATTTCAACATCATGCTAAAAGACGATACAAGTGAAAGATGCCAGGAGATATAGGAAGATATCAAATAGATTACATTCTTGTTAGACAAAGGTTTAGGAATCAAGTAAAAGACTGTAGAAGCTACCCAGAAGCAGATATAGACACTGACCACAACATCGTAATTATGAAGGCTGCTCTTAAATTTAAAAATCTGAAAAAGATGAATGAAAAAAGGCACTTTGACTTAGAGAAACTAAACGATAAAGATATCCACGAAAGATCTGAAAAAAGTCAAATGAATCACTGAACGCTATCGGGAAAATTTCTTATACTAAGGAAGTAGAAACAGAATAGAATAACACTAAATCCAGCTTAGACATGGCAGTCAGAGATATTCTGGAATATACACAAAAAGAAAATAACCAACCATGGTTAACAAAGGATATCCAGAATTTAATAGAAGAAAGACGAAAATACAAAAATAGATCAGATGAAACAGGAAAGCAGAGATACAAAACCATAAAATGGGTAATTATTCGCAAATGCATGAAAGCTAAAGAACACTGGATTGATTGATAAGTGCAAAGAGGTACAAACTAAGATGGAAATAGAAAAGGCATACAAACTAATTGAAATGAATTTTAGGGATATAAAACGGTATGGCAAAAATATAAGGGACGCGGGAGGAAACGTCATTATAGAAAATGTAGAGAAAGCGGATAGATGGCAAGAATATATAGGGAATTTATATGCAGCAGAGAAACTAACAGCAATAGAACAAGAATCATACACTGAAAATGATGACTTGGGATATCCTATACTTAGAGATGAGTTTGAATTAGCATTAAAGGGTCAGAAAAATGGTAAAGTGTCAGGTATAGATAAGGTACGAGCAGAAACTCTAAAAGCCGCTGGACAAGCAGTAACATGACATCTCTTCCAACTTGTAAGTTATATGTATGAGACAGGCGAGATACCCAAAGATTTCAAACATAACATCATAGTCACTATACCAAAAAAGAGAAGCTCAGGTAGATGTAAAAATTCTCGAACAATAAGTTTGACAGCACATGCGTCAAAAATACTAACTAGATTTGTACAAAGACGAATGAAAAAGAAGCTGAAGAAATACTAGGAGAAGATCAATTTGGGTTTAGGCGAAACAGGGGTTCACAGGAGGCAATTTTAGCTCTGAGGTTGACAATGGAGAAAACAGTAGAAAAAGAGGAGAGCGTGTATTTAGGGTTTGTAGATCTGGAAAAAGCATTCGACAATGTAAAATGGAAAAAAATGTTTGAAATACTCATCAAGATTGGAATGAGTTTTAGTGATAGACAGATAGTACATAGCTTATACCAAGAGCAAACAGCGGTAATAAAATTAGAGCAGGAACGTAGAGAAGTAAATATTAGGAACGGGGTAAGACAGGGATGTGCCCTATCCCCCATTAATTTTTAACTTGTACATCGAAGAGGCAATGAATACTGTTAAATGTAAGAAGACGTTTGGAATTATTATGCAAGGACAAAAGATTGATATGCTTAGATTTGCAGATGATATAGCAGTAATAGCATCTAGCAAGAAAGAGTTAAAAGCTGCTCTTAATAAAATGGAAACAGATACGGTATGAAAATTTACAAAAATAAAACTAAAGTACTTGTATGCAAATAAGGGGAAAATAAATTAAAAACTAGAATACAAATAAGTAATGAGAACTTACAAGAGGTTAAGGATTTCTGCTACCTAGGAAGCCAAAAAATGCAAGATGGGAAGAGTGCAAAAGATATAAAACAAAGACTATCACAAGGTCGTGCTACATTTAACACGAAAAAGTAATTATGGTGTTCAAAGACAACAAACCTAGAAACAAGAAAAAGATTGCTTAAAACATATGTGTGGAGCACATCACTGTACGGCTGTGAAACCTGGACTGTAGGAAAAGCAGACAAGAAAAAGATAGAAAAGCCTCTGAAATGTGGTGCTACAGACGTATGATGAAGATATCATGGACAAAGTTAAGAATAAGAGGTACTTGAAATGGTAGGGGAAGAAAGAAGTATGTGGAAAACAGTAACCAATAGGAGAGATCAGGTGATAGGCCACATACTGAGGTATGAGGGAATAGTACGAAATATATTAGAAGCAGAGATAGGAAAAAAGAGAGATAGAGGTAGACCCAGGTTAAACTATTGCACACAGATAGTGAAAAATGTAGGCCGTGTGAATCTCATGGAAATATACAGGCTTGCTCAGAATAGAAATCAATGGAGGTACGCATCCAACCAATTTGAAGATGGAAAACCTAATGACAAAAAAAAATAACTGTACTTAAACCTGATGATTATTATAAGTAGCTACAGGTATTGGTTTTGCAATACTATCAACTAATGTTAATTGTGCAAAAGGATTTACTAGAAAACTATTAATTCAGTAAATGTCTAAGTATTGGGGAGCCTTGGCAGCGATAGGCTGCTTAAGCACCTTCACATACCACTGAATCTTGGTGAATTAGGGCATATAATTAGGTAACAACTGAAGGGGAACGAGCTGTAAACATAATGACGAAAAAAATAATTGCACTTAAATCTGATGATTATTATAAACAACTACCAGTGTTGGTTTTGAAATATTTTCAACTAATGTTGATTGTGCCAAAGGATATATTGGAAAACTATTCATTCGGCAAATATTCAAGTGTTGGGGAATCTTGCTAGCCACAGGCTGCATAAAACCCCTTCACATACTACTTGTTAAGAACTGTAAATAGTTAATGATTGGTTGTGTTACTATAGCGTTTATATTATTAGAAAGTTTATTAAAAATAAGGATCAAGGACAGATGGTGCGAAACTATTGGGAATATGGTGGTCAGAATCCACAGATATGTTTTTTATGGCATAAACTACAAACGTATGAACATGGAAATCTTGGATGGCAGTAGACGACCAACCAAACGTGAAGTTTTGCGAGCCCTAATGATGATATTTGATCCTCTTGGATTGATTGCCTTCTTCTTGGTGTATATAAAAATGTTGCTGCAGGATATTTAGAAATCACTCATTGACTGGGATGATCGAATAACAGAAAGACAGTATACTAAATAGATGAAGTGTATAAAGATTTTACCAAAATTGAAGGACGTTAGAATTCCAAGATGGTATGCACTAAGTGATTATCATTTAGTTCAACTGCACGTATTTGTGGACGCAAGTAAAAATGCATTTGCTGCACTAGCATACTTTAGATGCGAAGGTGAAAACGCGGTTACAATTGGTTTGATCAGTGCGAAAACAAAAGTTGCACCGCTTAAACAATTGTCAGTACCACGTCTCAAATTGCAAGCAGCTGTTTTAAGAGCGCGTCTTGCATGCACAATTTGCAAAGGTCATAACATCGTTTCAAAAAGTAAAACCTTTGGTCAGATTCGCAAGAAGTCTTGTCATGATTGCGATCACAGCATGGAAAATATTGTCAGTATGCAAAATACTTGAGACAACAGATGTAAAAGACTGGCGATGGGTTTTCTTCGTAATCTTCTTTGGGTATTAAACCACTCATAGTTTTTAAAATTATCTTTATTAACGTTTCGATCCATAACCTAGGATCGTTTTCAAAATAATAAAAACTTCAAGTTTGACATTTATGACACAAATTGAAGGTGACTTTGATTTATTGATGTTTGAAATATTTGGTTTGAGTACACTAAGCAAAAATTTTTAAAATTTAAATGAGTAATTGCCTTCAATTTGTGTTACGGCCTGGGACCGACTTTTTTAGGTAGCCAATACGCTTAACGTGAAATCAGCTGATTAATTTTTATTGTAAAATTCAATAACTTGGGAGTTGGAAAACATTTTTAACATGTTTCTATTTATACAATTTAGAGGATGGTTATTAAAGAAGTGTGCAATTGCATTATTAAAAGGCTTAAGTAGTCGTTTTTATATTTATTTTGAAGGAAATCATTATGATTTAGGCTACCTCTTTGGTAGATTTTAACATTGTTCTGAGGTAACCTTATGGTGGGTTTACACTTGTCAGATACCAATGTTGTTCTATGAAGGTTGTATATGGATCTGAGGCGACCCTATGGCGGGTTTACACTTGTCAGATACCAATACTGTTTAACGGAGATTGTATATGGTTGTGAGGTAACCTTATTGCGGGTTTACACTTGTCAGATACCAATGCTGTTTTACAGGGGTTGTTAATATGCTTCATCATCATCTTCATTGGATCTTCATCTCAAAACTGGTTGGACACTTACCTGCACTAATTTATATTCTGAACTAGCTTCCCTTCTATTGTTTTCTAATTTTATGTTTTATTTCACCGAAATTCAGTGAAGGGGGTTAAGCAACCTGTGGCTACCAAGATCCCCCAACACTTAGATATTTGCCGAAATAATGGTTTTCTAGTTAATATATTTATTGTTATATAATTAGTTATTGTATGTATAAATAGAAAT
The DNA here is from genome assembly GCA_036346225.1 of Platerodrilus igneus. Taxonomy (NCBI): domain Eukaryota; kingdom Metazoa; phylum Arthropoda; class Insecta; order Coleoptera; family Lycidae; genus Platerodrilus; species Platerodrilus igneus. The sequence goes on from JARFIW010000289.1 coordinate 1,861,518, forward strand.
CATGTATGTAGGCTGTATTTCATGTTAATATCGCAAGAAAAACCCAGGAAAAACTTGCAATGCTACATAGATATTGGGGGCATTTGATTTTTATTTGTTATTTCTTTTGTTATTTCTTTTAGTAATGGAATCCATTGTTTACTGAAAGTTACGGATTCGTTTGCAACGCAGTTATTTTTATGTAAGGTTATATAAGCAGCTTCTTTGATTTTGCGTTTTTGGTGGTTTTCTTCTTTGTCGATAATTTTTGCGTCCTCCCATTTTATTTTATGACTGGAGTCCCATGCATGTTGGCAGATCATGGATTTTTCAAATTTTCTATTTTTTATATATGATTTATGTTCTTTTAATCGAACTTCAAATGGTCTGGAACTCTCCCCTATATAAAACTTATTACATTCGCACAGGTTACTTAACCCCCTTCACTGAATTTCGGTGAAATAAAACATAAAATTAGAAAACAATAGAAGGGAAGCTAGTTCAGAATATAAATTAGTGCAGGTAAGTGTCCAACCAGTTTTGAGATGAAGATCCAATGAAGATGATGATGAAGCATATTAACAACCCCTGTAAAACAGCATTGGTATCTGACAAGTGTAAACCCGCAATAAGGTTACCTCACAACCATATACAATCTCCGTTAAACAGTATTGGTATCTGACAAGTGTAAACCCGCCATAGGGTCGCCTCAGATCCATATACAACCTTCATAGAACAACATTGGTATCTGACAAGTGTAAACCCACCATAAGGTTACCTCAGAACAATGTTAAAATCTACCAAAGAGGTAGCCTAAATCATAATGATTTCCTTCAAAATAAATATAAAAACGACTACTTAAGCCTTTTAATAATGCAATTGCACACTTCTTTAATAACCATCCTCTAAATTGTATAAATAGAAACATGTTAAAAATGTTTTCCAACTCCCATGTTATTGAATTTTACAATAAAATTAATCAGCTGATTTCACGTTAAGCGTATTGGCTACCTAAAAAGTCGGTCCCAGGCCGTAACACAAATTGAAGGCAATTATTCATTTAAATTTTAAAAATTTTTGCTTAGTGTACTCAAACCAAATATTTCAAACATCAATAAATCAAAGTCACCTTCAATTTGTGTCATAAATGTCAAACTTGAAGTTTTTATTATTTTGAAAACGATCCTAGGTTATGGATCGAAACGTTAATAAAGATAATTTTAAAAACTATGAGTGGTTTAATACCCAAAGAAGATTAAGAAGAATACTAAACAAACCACAACAAACATACAGGGAGTATTGGCGATGGGTTCCCACAAAGCATAACGTCGCTGATGAAGGTACTAAATGGAAAGAACAGACATATATCTTCCACTAGCCGTTGGTTTCAGGGCCCCGAATTCTTAATAATGCCAGAATCCGAGTGGCCAAACAAGAAACTCAACATTACAGACTCTGACAAAGAAGTAGTGCATCAAATGACCCATGTACTAGACAATTCGTCGCAAATCACGCCATACTTTAAGAACCTTTCTAAATGGCAAAGGTTGGTAAGGACACAAGCTTGGGTATTAAGTTTTTTTAAAATTGCAAAAGAGACGCGTCTGAAGGACGAGAAAGGTGAATTAACTACTCAGGAGAGGCAGAAAAGGAAATATATCGAATGCTACAAGCTGAAGCTTTTGGTGATGAGAACTGCAAATAAAACAAAACCCAAACATGTCTATCTATAAAGCAAGCTATACGTTATACCTCAGCTACGAGATAAAATTAAAAAAATCTGTACTAACTGCCAGTTTTGTAAATTTTATCAAACTGTACCAAAGGTACCTGAAATGGCAAATCACCCTAAAGCGAGGCTCGCAGCCTTTACACGACCATTCTCCTACGTCTGTGTTGACTACTTTGGGCCAATGAAAATTGTTAATGGACGAAAAGTCGAAAAGCGTAGGGGAGTACTCTTCACATGCCTCACTGTAAGAGCAGTACACATTGAAGTAGCTAACTCGCTGAGTAAATCATCCTGTATAATGGCTATTCGAAATTTTGAATTACAGCGTGGTACGCCAATAAAAATAAGGACAGATAACGGAACGAATTTTTGCGGCGTACACAATGAACTAAAAAGACAACTAAAGAACATACATCCGCACGACTATAAGAGGGCATTCCAAAATATTAATTGGAAATTCAATCCACCATCGGCATCCCACATGGGTGGTTGTTGGGAACGTCTCGTACGGTCTGTAAAGAAGTGCGTGCTGCTGACGATGCCAAGCAGACAACCAGATGACGAGACCTTAAGGAACTTTCTGAAAGAAGTGAAACACATTGTTAATTCTAGGCCTCTAACATACATTCCTGTAGATCTAGAAAATGAAGAAGCGCTGATGCCGAACCACTTTGTGCTTGGGTCTTTGAGTGGTGTTAAGCCGACTGGCGAATACACCGACGACGTCCTGATACTGCGCAGAAACTGGGAAATCTCTCAAAGAGTAGCAGATCATTTTTGGAGACGTTGGGTGATCGAGTACATGCCGGATCTGACTCGTAGAACGAAATGGTTCTAGAAACTGAAACCTATTGAGGTCGGCGATGTGTTGATTATAATGAATAAAGCCAAGCGAAGCTCGTGGAAAAGAGGCATTGTATTGGAAACAGTGCGTGGTGGAAATAGTGACCAAATACAACAAGTTATTATATGAATGTCCGGCAGAATTTTTCGATGACCGGCGGCAAAAGTTGCTGTGTTGGAAGTTAGTAAGTAGAACCTCGGTGCCGGTTCAACTTACCAGGGGGGAGTATGATAAAAACTGTAACTAGTTAATAGTTGGTTGTGTTACTATAGCGTTTATTATTATTAGAAAGTTTATTAAAAATAAGGATCAAGGACTAGAGAAGTCAAAATTTGAAAGAAAAATTAAATTAATTATTTTTTGACAAGCCTAAAAATACTGGAGTGTATACAAATCTTGGAGGGTTACACGCGGTTTTGCAAGTAATTGTTAGAGGTCACAATGTAAGTGTATTCCAGACTAGCAGCTATTATCCTGTATTAAGACAATATTTTTAGGAATTTTATAACGCTGTTATAACCTTGACGTTTATGTGGAAGCAGTTCATAAATTGGTGTTTTTAACAATAGCTTAGAACCAGTAGTCAAACAGCCCATCATAGAGAGCCAATCCTACTTGTTGTGGTAGAGTTGTGACACTGTGCATCAACCGCAACTCGTCGTACCACTACTGAATATCGAGGAAATAGGGTATGTGTTTATAAACAATAGAAGGGACACCGAACTGCATTTAACAAGCAAGAGCAGCGGCTATGTTGTAAGACAACAAACGTGGAAACAGGGAAAAAATTGTTGAAAGCATATGTGTGGAGCACAGGACTGTATGTCTATGAAATATGGGCAGTAGGAGAAGCAGACGAAAAACGGTAGCAGCCTTTTGGAATGTTGTACTTCAGATGTATGAGGATGATAGCATGGACAGACAAAGTTAATAACAAAGAGGTTATAGAAATAGTAGGGGAATAAAGATATTTGTGGAAAAAATAGGAGAAATAGAAGGGCAGGATATGCTCTAAAGCATTTTTGGGGACTAGTGCGGGGTATAGTACAAGCAGAGATAGGAAGGAGGTAGTCCTAGATCAGACTATTGCACACAAATTGTGAAAGATACAGACTGTGTAAATTTCAGGGAATGTGTCTGTTAGTACAGAATAGGGAACTAATTCCAGGACTGAAGACCTAATGATGATGACAGCGATAAGAATTTAATATAATGAAATTTCAATTTGCTTTTCTTAGAAAATATACATTTGTATACAATGCCTACATTTGAAATTAATTTCAAAGTTAAGCTAAGAATTTTGTGATTATAATTTAACATCTATAGAAATAAAGAAAACTGAAGAGAGCGTAAAGAGAGCGTAAAGATCTTATAAATAAAAAGGTCTATGAAAGTTGACTTTAGTTATTTTCAAAATCGAATGATTAAGAAATTATTATCCAACGATGATAAAATAACAGCAGAACAGAATCATTTAGTTGTTTTTGAGTGTAATATTTGAATATATATTTGTGATATTCTTTTCGAACGCAAACAGCTGTTCCACTTATAATAACTAGCACTACATTTTCTTTCAGCTTCAATATTGATTTAGTTGTTAGAGAATTCAGTGTTATTCACTGCGAATTTTATGAGCGATAGGAATTCTGCATTTTTCTTACAGTCAATCTTGCACAATCACTGTGAAATCGCAGTGGTTCTTAAGTCCTGTTCACTTCCCCGCCCCCGTGTTTCATCATACACCACGTGAAGTTAAAATTCTGACCAGTCCAAAAGTCTCCTTAAGGTTTTATTTCGGAACGGATAAAATTATCGTCTACTTGTTCACAACAATTTTACAGTATAGAAAAATTGTTTCAATAACATATAACATAATGGAGCATTAAAACATGCTAAAGGATGCTATTGTTTTGTTTGTAGATATAGTAGTCAATTACTACTTTATCTATTTTGCAAAACGTGTAATGATGTTATCTTGGGGAGAGTGAGCATCTCTGCCAACCTATAAGGCACTGTATAGGCTGCACATTCACTTTATTATATCTGCCCACTTCAACAGAATCACGACATGGTATGCTGTGTGGTTGAGTTCTTTGCAATTTTCCATTGTATGATGTCATAAGAGTACCAGCTTTAGTTACATGAATGAAAAATTGTTAACGAAGTAATCTGCACTTTATTGTGGATCTCTTTACATAACACTGCTTCAATAATTTGGGAAGACCAATAATATATAATGCGTTTATAGTAAACTATAATATTTAGGCACTTGGCCTACTTGATACTTTTATGTAATTAAGTGTAATATGTATTCCATTAGGAAGTTGATGTGGAAAATTTTATTTACTAGAGATTTATTGCATTATTAATTATACTTACTGTCTTATGGAACAAGTGTAGTACAAATTCTTCGTATCTTATAAGGCTAGCTACATTGTAGCTTTGCCTATAGGACATAAAAAAAAGAAGAGATGGAGTGTGTCACTTATAACTTTGTCCCCGTAACACTCTACAACGCAAGCTAACAAAATACTGGTGAGCCAACTGAATCTGGCTTCAGCTAGATCACTCACATCAGTATTAAAAACTTCAGAGAACATGCGACACTTACAACAATATCTTCAGGGTTGGTTTGACCTGTTTTGCTTAGCAATACTTAATAATTGGTTATAATTTTGTTTATTGAAGTGTCAATCAGTCTACCAAATAAAACGATTGATGTCGGTTAACCAAACTATATTAAATCATCATCAAATTTTTATATATATGTACAAAAAAATTAATGATTCCCTAAAGGGAAAATATTTACAATTGCTATATACAAAATATTTACATGAAAGGATTGATTGAACAAACAGTAGCAATTAAGTGTTACAAAATAATAACCGGTGATAGTAAGGAGATCTGTACCAAAACACGGTGTACTTATGTATTAATAAATTTAAATTCCAGCAGTGCTTGGGTTTGACTTTAAATAACACTGCTATCATGCAAGAACTCTTAGCAAATGTTAGATCTAAACAGAATCTACTTATTATAAAAATTTTAATTGATTGTGTTAATTTAGGGTTAGAATATGTAATTATGTTTAATAATAAAGAAACAAAGGTATGAGCATTTAATGTTGATTATTTAAAATGACTACTAAAAGATTAGTTTACTAAAAAATTTTCAGGTTAAACTACAATTATGAATAGCCTAGAAGATTAAGAAAATGAACTTGGCACTATTGTAACGTCCTTGAACTAGATTAACGTTATCAATAAATACCTGCAGTTTTCGTCTCAACGAAAACAAACATCTGGCGGCCACACATACGTCACTTGACTGGATCCTTGGAGGCCCCGCTGAGGGAGTTCATAAACCTGACTGTTTATGAAATTTAGCCAAAATTGCAGACGTCCTGAAATGTGGTAGATCCGCTGCAACTAAAACTGTCTTCTTAGATACGTGGAGATTCACCGGACTCCGTGGGTTTAACCATAGGTATGAAAGAACATAAGCTTCTTCATTTACAGTGTTACATATTGAGTAAAATAATAATTCTTGATATTAGCAGAGATCGTCTTCTTGCTAGAGATCCTGCGTGTAATTTTACATACGGTTCGATCAATCCTTTTATTATAGTTCCGTGATCAAATAATCAAGTCGTAATTGGAGTAATAATTGTAGCCCTAGCCTGCATCAAAAATCAATCCGATTAACAACTATTATTTGTGTCGCACACTTTTCCACTCAAAAGTTAGTTTTGCAATAATGTGATTGCAGTCAACCATCTTGCTTAATAGTTTAATTCGAAAAAGAAAGGTTCGGGATCCAATCGAATCGAGGAGCATCAAATAGCCCCTCCCGACCCCCTTCTACTATTGGTTCGTTCCGTATTGCATACCTTTAGATTATAACCACAATAGATTCACCGACAGAGTGAACCGGGTTTAATTTAAATCATATATAATATAGATATGCGAGCAGAGTACATTGGGTTGCCTAGCGTTATTTGTATCAGAAATTTATCCTGTTACAACATTTTGAAATATGTCTAAAACAGTGATGTACATTTAAAAATAACTCATCTAGCCATAATCAACATCGTTCATGTAAGTATTATCGTTTACTCGTTTAGTCTTTTTATTCAGCATGCCATATATTTAAAATTCCAATAAATGTGTTATATTCTGCCCTTTTCTCTCATGGCGCCGCTGACTTCAATGTGATTTCATCGATTGCATCCGGCGGTCGCTGTGAGTTAAACGAGCAGCATTTATAAGTTTCTGTATGTCACTTTAAGGTATGTTGATGTACACTTTGGCCTGTTCTATAAATCTGTTGTAGTAGTTATCCATATTTTAATCCAACAAACTACATTGTAAAGTATGTATGTAGTAAAAATTACAAAAGAAAACGATGGTTTATATTCACAAATAGTTTTAAATAGATTTTGTCATATTTTTTTGTGTTTTTGAGATGATATTGAACTGGGTTATAATAAGCGTAACTGATTTTCTAAGTTTTATTGTAGATGAACTGTTGATATTACTTTTTATAGTTATAGTTGTGTATTTCTATTAGACATACTTTTCCTATAAAAAGTATATGTCCTTATGAAATTTTGTCAGTGTAAACTTAGCAGCCAATTTTCAGAAACTTTTTCTCAGCACTTTGAGAAATATGAATTGATCTACTTTATTTGTAGGATTGATACTTGTTTTGCACTTCGGAGCATTTCTTATTCGGTTGGTAAGTTTGAATTTGACTATCGCATTAATTAGATGTAAAATTAAATTATAACCCCTAACTGGTTGTAAGTTCAATGAGTGTGAAATCTGCATTCCTCTGAATAAACGTGTTCATGTTTCTATGTATTAGAAAGCATTCATGATTCAGTTTCTTTACTCGACTTTTATGTTTATACGCTGAGTTAAAACTCAACCAATTACCTATGTGTCAATGTTAAACTTTTTTTCTAATAACCTCCTTCATATTTGTTTAGGAACGCCCAAAACTCTTCGCTTAAACCTTCCCATCGTGTTAGACATTTAAGAAAATCAATTAGTACACCCTCTTGCTGTATATATTAATTTTAAATCTGGCCCAATTTTTTATTTAGTAATTCTTTGTGAAATGTCATATCTATTGAATTGGTGCAGAGATAATGTGCACTCACATTAAGCAACGGATTCTTCAACCATACCTGCCTTTCATTAATAACCGAAAGCTTGAAATAGGTGAAAAGAATTTATGATCTTATTATTTAAGAATGACAGAAGTCTTTATCCTATTTCATGTATTGCAACGCTTTTGTATGCTTTCTTGAAAGGTTGACAAATATCTATATACTCTATGGAATGAAGGAATTTTTATTATCGAGCTGCCATTATTATATTATAACTATTAACTAATTAGCTATTATATTGAAATATGTTCTAATATAAATTAATTCAGGTCATCTTTAATAAAAATTTAATACGCATCTCTTAAGTATTGGCATTTGAACATATAGTACTTATTTAGATTGATCTAGAGGAACTAGAGATTGTGAAGCATTTCTTATTTAACGTATACAGAAATATCTTAATATCGTCTTGAACCACCACCTTTTCAATAACTTCCTTAATAAATTAAGCAGGCAAGTTAGTACTATCCACCAGATGATGTAAGACCTCTCTATCCATACACTCAAAACTATTTTGAACAGTGTGGGCTGCATGTAGTGGAATATTATCATGCGGAAGAATAACTTCGTTTGTGAACTTTCTTGGATTTTTTGTTCTTGAGGACACAGCAAATTCGATCAAGCCATTGCAGAAATTTGACTTTGATGCAGACATTGAGCTGGAACTAGTCCTTGTTTAATTATGCATTGTTAAGAAGGCAATCTCCACAATATTGCAGCCACTGCTATTGGTTGTAGGTGAAAATGCCTTTCTATATGAGCATCAGCCAGCAATCAGAAAAACTATGTGTTAATCAAAAATAGGTTATCATGCAGAAGAATAACATCGTTTGTGAACTTTCTTGGATTTTTGTCCTTGAGTGCATACAGCAAGTTTGATGCCTTTTTATATAGAACGTCGTTCATGAGCATCAGCCAGCAACCAGAAAGACTGGGTGTTAATCAGAAATAGGGTCTTGAATTTAAGTGTATTTTGAAATGGAAGGTTGAAGGACATCGGCTAGTGTGGATCAATATTACTATGCTTAGAACAAACCTTAAATCTTATTGAACACAGTGGGACTTCTTAATTACTCAAAATGATCTCTAGAAGGCAACTATAATGCTGAAAGGAAAAATGCAGCTTGTAGTGCTTAGAAAACAAGTGACTGATGTTTGGCTCAGTTGCATGATGTGTCATCATGAAAACAGTTTGGCATGAAGCAAGTGTTTAAAACATAGGGAGAATCGTTTAATTTAGTTAATTACAAGGAAGACATTAAGGAGTGGTCATAAGCTCTATCTATGCTCATTTTTACACACATACGTTTTGGTAGGCACAAAGCGGCCATAATGTAGTATGGGATGATCTGTCGGCAAAAGGATATTATATCCCATCTTATATGAAAGTAAACTCATCTTTCTTTGTAATTGTTTGAAAGGTTTAATAAGAAGGTTCAGTTTCTTGAAATAAACACTTCAGGGGCTTTTACAACTTTTTTGTCACCTAGCCTACCAGTACCATTTCCATATGACATACATACACCCAGTTTTTTTTAAATTATTTTAATATGTCAAATATTAATGTGCATCCACATTTAATTGAATAAATATTATATAGTGAATTGCACTAGTACAAATTACGCACCTGCATAAAAATCCTTTGGTTTCACTGCTAAGTTTGGAAACCTGAAAACTGTCCAAACATATGCTATGTACTTAGACATAGCAGGAAGAAACGTAAATACCAGGCTAACTACCAAACGCGGAGAATGGGAGGGATTCTCCTAAATACCAAAAAAACAAAAAAGCACGTCGCCCACGATTATCTATTAACAATAAGAATAAATAAAGGATTCTCTACAAACAAGCAAAAGAAATTAATTAAGCGTTACTATTTCAAAGCAAACAATTTTGTGGTACGAACAATTTAGTACTTTAGATACGAAGTGCGCATCTCGTATTTTACACAAATTAAAACTAATCAGCAGAAAATAAACATGTGAGAGCTTTTGTCAAGCGTTTTTAAAATTGCACATAATACCCTTTGTAAAATAAACTAATCAGTAGAAAAGAATAAGCGTGTGGGAACTTTTGTCAAACATTTTTAACAATGGTACATCACACCTGTAGAGCGATAATATCGATTCGCAGCAACAAACAATAGTCCTACAGTGTCACGTTTTTTATCACGTAACTACACCAAACGCTGAGAAGGAATATGCCCTTGATATACACAAAAGAAAACAAGTTGTATACCTGTATGTGTTGTGATACCTAGCTTGCACACCATCAGAAGTGAATCAGCAGCGCATCGCCACGGTCATCGGGATCTATTTACCCTGTTACCATAACGGCACTAGCGATCTACAGGCAACGGCAGTTGATCTGTGGTAAAGAACAGTTGGGCCTACATAAAGAGAACCAATTTGGCCTCCAAATAAGAGCTAACAAGAGAATCTGATTAGGATAGGTAAGTACGGAAAAACTCACCAATACACGCAAGATACCTCCTACTTGTCGAACAAAAAGAACGTGCATCACTCTTGAAGTACTGGGACGAGTAATGTAGAAAATATTTCAACGCACAAGCTGCAGAATTAAACTAAAAATTGGTTCAAATAACACGAGTTCGAACTGCAATCCTCGCGTTATCAAAGGGCGATTAGCAAACTGGAAAATACGCTATCAAATAATAGTAGGATCCATCATTTCGACAAGTCTTTAGATGGGAAACACAAGAGAAAGCAATTATACGTTATCGGAATGTTTAACAAATTAACCTAAAACAAGGTATTGACTATTTAATTTATCGAATAAATTTTGGTTTTAAAAGCAAAATGGATTTGAGTTAAAATTATGTTAAAGCGGGCTTATTCTGAACAGGTACACTATATAGGGTATTGTTGGAGAATTTCAGAATAAAGATGGAATTTATTCGAGCGAGTAATGACTAAACCAGGGGAAATAGGGTATTTAATTGATGTTAAAAAATAAACGTAGCACATAAATATAGACTGCTTTCCTAAATTGTATTAATTAACACACCGTCTAGTAAACATGCTTCTAACATAGATGTTGGGTTCTGCTGTAGAAACTTGTTATGGGCGAAAATGACTGTACATTATTAATTATGAATAGCTCAGAAGGTGTGGGAGCCTCGTAGCAATTTTATAGGTGCGCCCGCTATCTTTCAGTGGTGTAGAGTGGGTTTCAATGCAAAATGATTAAAAAATAATAAAAAATTTAAAATGGCCGAAATATAAAACTACTTTATAAATACCACTTACGCGAAAGGCTTTACTGTCAAAATTAAGGGCACCAAACTATCATGTCCTAGCAATACCGATGATATATTTGCTAGCTAGGAAATGGTGATTCCAGGTAACTATCCTTGCATTCAATTCCAAACTCTCATCACCTCCACTGCTGCCTTTTCTAACCCTACTTAGAAACACTTCTTAGCTTTTTATCCCATTACAAAAATTCTCGAAATAAGGGACCCTCCCAAATGTGACTTCATCATTGGAGGTAATTGGATATCCTCTCGAAATGATCATCTTACCTATCGTATAACTAACTGTAAATAAAATTCTATCCAAATTTATACTCTATTTACAGTAAACTTCAAAGCATATCATTGCACGTCAATTAACCTTAAAGAAAATAAAACCCTAATCTAACCTCCATTGTCCAGGTATTATTAACAGAAGTCCTAAAGAAACCTTAGTCTGAAAATAATACTACCATTATATTGCACTATATTCCTAAATTGTTTTATACAACATTTTGTAAATTCCAATTACTTGGAAATGTTCAGAAATACGTAACACAATCCCAACTTTTGTTTTCACTTTTCCAAAGTCTATTAAAAACATGAAATTTACACACAGAAAATTGTTAACGCTACGTCTTACAATTAAAGCTTGTGTTTCACTTAATATGTACATTTAGCATTTCAAAAATTTCAAACAAATTTTCTAATAAACTTATCCCTAAATGTAAATACCTAATTTCGTCGCTGCGCGAACCAATTATAATTTTATTTACAAGTTTGTATTTACATAATTTTCCAGCATTGCACAAAATACAATAAAAAACTTAGCACAGTATTCACAATCTTGTAATTTAAGGATTTTCAGATTAACTCCACTGATGAACTAATTATTTCCTCGCCACATTAGTACACCTCATTCCGCGATGTCCAACATAAGTTGATCACTGAAACTTCCACGTATCACCCTTTTAACTAACACCAATCCGATTTAAATCCACGCAACACATGTGACTAAACGCCATGATCAATTCATCCAGAGAAGCTTAATACAATTCGCAATCGGCCACTGCAATCGAGAGCTCTTGGCTGGCATATGTGCGTTATTCTTGAACCATATTTTTGTTTTGCTTTTCCTTCAAAGGCCAACGTTCTTCGTAGGCGTTTATTGTCATTGACACATAATTTTGTACTTGTTCAGTTCTCTGTATTAATGTCATTCTAACTTAGTCCATTTAAATTTCCGCCCTTTTTAAAATTTCGCATTTCGTTCATATGCATTATACGTCTAAAGCTTTTTTAAGATAAGTTTACTGTTTTCAGTTTCTATGAACAATCATCAATTTTATAGCATTTTATGAGTTTGAGGTTATTGCAGTTTCTTTCAAAAAAAATGCATGATCCATAGTGGATTACAAATTGTAGTACCAATAATAAAATAACAATAAATATATACGTTTTTAAAACTACTAGTGATTTGTAGTCAGATTGGGTTCGGAAGAGTGGAATCAAATTTCTTAGTGGTCAATAGGAATTCATGTATAGAATAAAAGGTTTTGTTTGGAAGAAATTCTTAATCTTTTCATTGAGACCACAATAGAATATGTACTAATAATTGTTAATACCATTTCTTGATTTTTCTAACCTGTAATAAGGAACCACAAGTTCACTCTTACCGTGAGTATCAAAGCTATGGATGTCTCAATGCACAGGAATAAGTGAGATATGTTTAACATTAAAACACACGCAAACAAGAAAAAGTTAATCTTTTAAGTTTAATAAAAGAATTCTGAGAATCATTTCGGTATCCAAGATTGACCACGAATCTTGTGGCTCTCTTTGTAGTTTAAAAATACGTCTAGTAGCACTTCAATGATTGCACACTTTAAAAGCATAAGATGACTGTCGAATATTACAAATTAAATGGATTTTGGTACAGTAAGTGATACCTCTTCTATTATTATATTTATAAAATATAGAGTGAAACACAAGATTTTACTTAAGCATCACAGTGAATGTCCCAGTTCAGGGTTGCATCAAGAGAGATCCCATGCTACTTCACTGTATGTTCACCGTTGGAAGAGTATATTTTAGTGTAGAAAAATAGAGTTTTACTTTTAGTAGAATCAATACAGAGTTTATTGCTATTAAACCACTGATGAGGAAACTTCAGAAATTTGTTAAAAGATTTTCAATGCAAGTATTATTATGATATAGAGCTGTATCATCAACATATATAATAACTTTTAGATTTATAGAACCATAACTACTTGCAAAATAAGCAGGGAAATCATTAATGAAATAAAGAAAGAGAGGCGAGCCTAATATAGATCGCTTAGATACACCAACGGAGACAACAGTCTTTTTAGAAAATTCACTATTATAATAAACTGATTGGACTCTATGTTTTAAATATAATTTTATTTAGCTGATGCTAGTTATATCAAAATGCAATAGATGTGATTTAGTTAGCAGAACGTCATGGTCAACACAGTCCAAAGCTTTTGTAAGGTTGTAAAACTCAGCATGTAAGTACTCATGATTGTCAAAAGCAGTACAGATGACATTCACTGCACAAGTGCGTCCAAAATTGATAAGTTTCCCTGGAAACCAAATTGTTGAGCGCACAATAAGTTATGTTCTTCTAGAAAAGGTAGCATTTGATTACTCATAACAGTTTCAAAGATTTTAGAAAAAATAGGAGTTAATGAGATAGCTTGAACTCCATGTGAATTGAAACAAATATTTTGTAGACAATAATGTCTCTGATTTTTATCGATGATTTTCTAATTAATTACAAAGAATGTAAAATCCTTATCATTATTGCTGTTTATATAAAAATGTACTAGGTACTTTTTGGTACTTTATATTGAAATCGCCCCTTTGTAAACTGAAAATTACCCAAGCTTCTATAAAATTTTTAAGGGTATTTTTTACTACAGCTCCTGAACTAGCTGAAATTGATAAATGTCTGATATTGACGAATGTACTATGCCTAAATAATGCAAAAACCTTACACTTCTCCTACAAACTAGATTTTTCCCAAAAATCTTTTAGTCTAAACCACTAAAGACTGTATCTGTGTCATTCAAATGATACATGTGCAGTTATACCTTAATCCTAAAAAAAGAAGTCTAAAGACTCTTCATCCAACTCTGTAAATGTCACTGATTGCGAAAAAGCGTGATACGGCCTTGTTAAATTATTACCGCGGTATTTCGATAACTAAGTGCTATAGAAAAGTGGACATTGTATAGACAAATAATGATAATAAACAACAATTACTTCAAAGCACTTACCTTTGTATATATAGCAAAGCGTAGCACATTTATTTTATTGCGGCCGTTCAGAACAGAAAATGATATGAGACTTTCTTCGTCTTCTCCATGGCAGGCGATAAGACAGTTCTTGCACATACGGAAAGACATAACATAGTCTATCGATATCGCGGCAGTTACAATACACAGGCGCGGTGCTTGACGTAATTTCACTGTACATACACTGACATTTGAATATACTGGGCGAAGGTAAATAATTAACAAATTCTAAATGTTTAAAATAAGGCAAGCGGTAAATTATATACAATTATAAATGGAACAGGCCTTCTCTAACCTTTAAGGGAATCGAATATTTACAGGGGCTATGGCAATTCAGACTTGGTGCTGGATTGCTAAAGTAATACTCCCTGAAAAATGAAGCAACAGCTGCAATTCTCAGTAAAGTAAAACCCCACCTCTTCTGGGCATAATTTTCGATTAGACAGTTAGCCACAAAATTCATTTGAAAATCTCTCCCTTCTGGTTATGATGTCCCACTCATAAAAGAAACACCCCCCACCCCCAATTTAAACACGTTTAAGGATCTAGTATTAAAACCCCCTGTATTTCTAACTGTACGTAATGTCCGTGCGCTTGTCAAATCAAAAAGCTAAATCCCTATCATAAAAATAGAAAATCTAACTAAAGTTTCCAAACACTCTTCCTCTAAAAATTGTTTTCCTAAAACAAAAATAAAAGTAAAATAAGTACTCTAACTAGTCTATCTTTCAACAAAATATTTTTAACCAAAAATATTTTTCCCATTTTCATTATGTCCCATTCTGTTTTAAATTTTTCTGTGCCAGATCACTTGAGATTGACCTATATCTTTTTAATTTATACATATCCATAATAACCTTGTTAACAATTGTGAATAACCCTAAAATGTAAATACCTATTCAGTCCTGAAGCAGTCTGTCGGATTTGTGAGCAAAATATTTCTCCAAATTTTATTTCCGACTGAATAACCAAATAAGTCGTAATTATATTCCTCCCGAAATTTTTTTTTCAATTCAGTAACTGCCAAATCCTTATATTCTATCACGTCCTAATTTGTAATTTATAACTCTATTTAATTTTCACTAAAAAAACGGTCCAAAAAATTTTTGCTTGTCACCATCAGTTCATTTGTTTTTCTTAAAAGCTCACAAGATAATTTTTGTAAAAAATTCTTAAAAAAACATTCTACTCTGTTTCATCAAGCTAAATTTATAAAAATGACTAACACAGAAACAACCAAATGATTTAAAAAAAGGCCCTGAAACTGAAACAAACTGCTCCATTAAAAAACACGACCTATTAAAAAACTACGCCCGAACTTGTTTGCCAAATTTTCATTACGAGTAGAAGTGACGTTACATTATTAACTTTGAATAACCCACAAAAGGGCGAGAATCTTGTACCAATTTTAAAGGTGCACCGGCCAACTTTCAGTAGTGCGGGAGTGAGTTCGTATGACAAAGTGATAAAAAATAATAAAAATCTAAAATGTAAAATGGCCGAAATATAAAACTACTTTACAGATACTACTTACCTTGAAAGGCTTTACTAACTGTCAAAATTAAGAGCATCAAACGATCAAGTCCTAACAATACCAGTGATGTATTTGCTACCTGGAATATGGTTATTTCAGATAGCTATCCTTGATTTTGATTCCAAGCTCTTATTGCCTTCGCTGTTACCTTTCCTAACCCTACTTAAAAACTCTTCTTAACTTGAAATTCTCGAAATAACGCCCTCTCTCAAATATGACTTCATCATTGGGGGTAACTGGATATCCTTTTGCAATGATCATTTTATCCATCTTATACCTAACTGTAAATATAATTCCATCCAAATTTAGACTCTATTAACAGTCAACTTCAAAACATATCATTACATGTCAATTAACCCTAAAAGAAAACAAAATACGAATCTAACTTTCACTGGTCAGGTATTGTTAACAAAACTAAAAAACCTCAATCTAAAAGTAATTCTACCATTTCATTGCATTAGATTCCTAAACTGCTTTATACGATATTTTGTGAATGCCAATTACTTGGAAATTCCCTTAACAACTGACTTAGAAATACGTAGCACAATCCCAACTTTTGTTTCCACCATTCCGAAATTTATTAAAAACATGAAATTTACTAACAATACATCTTACAATTAAAACTTGCGTTTGACTCAATTCAAAAGTTTCAATCTTCTTTTCTAATAATCTTATCCTTAAATTAAATAATTAATTCCGTCTCTCTACGAACTAATTATAATTATATTTACAAGTGCGTATTTACATAATTTTCAAGGGTCCAACAAAATACAATAAAAAAGCTCAGAACAGTACTCACCAGTTTGCAATTTAAGGGTTTCCAAATTAACCCCACTGATGGACTAATTATTTCCTCGGCATATTAGGACGCCCCGTTCCCGTAATTTGTCCAACATAAGTTGATGAGTGAAACTTCCACTAATCACTTTTTAACTCACGCCGACTCGATTTAAATCCACGCAACGTGTGTGTTTGAACTTCCTAGTCAATTCATTTAGCGAAGCTCAATACAATTTGCGATGGGTCACCTCAATCGAGGGCTCTTGACTGGTATACGTGCGTTACCCTTGAACCAGATTTTTGTTCATTTCGCTAAAAGGCCAGCGGCCTTCGTGCGCGTCCGTTGTCATTGATGTATAATTTTGTACTTGCCCATTTTCTGTACTAATTTTATTCGAACTTAGTCTTTTTAAACTCCCACCTTTATTAAAGTTCGCAATCCATTCACACACATTATACGTGTAAACTTAGCTTAAGTTCAATACTTTCAATTCCTGTGAACAATTGTCAATTTTATGATATTTTATGAGTTTGTGATTATTGCGATTTCTTGAACTCCTTGTGAATTAAAACAAATATATTGTGGACAATAATGTCTCTAATTTTGATCGGCGTTTTTTCTAATTGATTGCGAAGAATATAAAATCCTCATTATTATTAATATTTAATATAAAATGTACTAGGTAACTTTTAGATGTATTTACTTGTCCTGATTTAACCTTAAATTAAAATCGTCTCTTTATAAACTGTAAAATATCTAAGTTTCTATAAAATTTTTAAGGATATTTTTTCATACTAAAACTTGTCAACTAGCTAAAATTGATAAATATCTGTCTAACAAGGAATGTATACCTAAATAACGAGAAAACGTTACAAACTATTGACGCTAGCTGTAATAGGACGAAAATTTGTTAAATTTTGATCAAAAAGATATTTGTTGAGGAGATTTGTTATGCTAGCTTAGAAAGATGTTTATAAATAAGTACATTGACACCTTTGACCAAAAAAAATTTTTGTTATCGCGGTATTTTCATAGTAAAACGATTTAAGTCACAAAGTTTAACAACAAACGTTAATAGTGAGGTGACTTCATCTTCTCTACATTAATTTTGAACCATGTGATAGCTGCAAACCCATAATGAACTCTTTTATGTAAGCAGCACTATGTAATCTTATTTTGCTCAACACGCTTCAAATCTACAGTTCAAAATATGTGCGAAATACTGGTAATTGTTATGACATTTGTCGAATGAAATTTTTGAGGCCTACAAGTAGAGCTGTAACATTTTTTTGACATTAGAATTTGTGTGTTTAATTGCCAAATACAGGAAACCAAAATAAGTAGTAAAATATGCAGAAGTTTATGAAATAAGTGAAGTTTTTGTGTACTGCGTTTTATCAAAGGTGAAACAATCATGGAAAAGAGTAATCTTGAACGCTAGAGGAATCAAGGAATATTCTAGTGCATGTTTTACTAAAGGAGACTAACTCTGGATTGAATACTTCAACTAATATTTTACAACTGTCAAGAGAGCTGGTCAAAATGATGCAGTTGTGCTAGGATGTGGTTAGTTATACTGTTCTATGCAAACTCTTGTATTCATGCCAAGTCTATTTAAATTGATCATCTATGGAAAAGAATATACGAGAAGACCACATAAAGAGATCACATGCAGAAAATATAGAAGTGGATTAGGCCTATAGGGGAAACCACTGAAAAAAAAGCGCACCGAGAGCTCTACCTCACGGGTGGTGTGGAAACGAGCTCATTTTTTGAGAAACAGTATTACCCTGGCATTAGTAAATGTATGTAGTAATAAACTGAAACATGGGTTTTTCAGAAAAAAATGTACTAGAATTTGTATTTTAATCATTTTGCATTTGAATCTAGTTGAGTTAAATATTTTCTTCGTGAAAAACGATATAGCAGGAATTTTTCCAAAAACACCAAGCATTTCCAAATTTGAAAGATGATGGCCAAAGAAAAGTGGTGAATGACAAATTATTTCTCATAGAATAATACAAGCATGTGCATTGTTTAAATATGCAAGGAACTTGGTAGTATTCCAACTAGGATACGAAAATTTAAAACGGAGTAACCTTAATTTATTCACCTAAATAACAGACCTACAAGTCTTCAGATCAAGGGTTCGACAAACCTAACTCTGAACCAATTTATCTCAAAAATGCAAGTACAAACATGCAATTTCTAGAACAGTATCTCTAAGTTTTATGAGCTTTTACATGCACTTTTAACGACCGCATCCTAGGAGAAGTGCTGCAAATACACAATACAAGAATCTCCATGTATGAGCAAAGTGATTATACCAAATATTGTAAGAAGAGGTTTGCGAAGAAAATACTATAGTAGAATGATCAATTTTAGAAACATAAAGGCATTTTGAGGATGAACGTGGTATTTTATCTTGGAGATTTTAATTCTTATTGGTTTTATGCTGTTCAAATCCAAGAAGTCTTGTACAAAGACTACCCAAAAATGCACATCCAACTTCAAATTGCGCGTGAGAGTCTCCCGACTAACTCAAGTGTTGTAACCTACAATCTTGATGTAGCAAACACACTTTATGTTAATATACACACACAGGTACTAAGTTGATAACATGCTACTTGCTTGGAATCTGGACCTCAAGTGGTGTACAAACTGACAGCTACTGAGACTGCTTGAACGAGACCCGACGTTGATCACAAAAGCTTTTAAGCACAAAAAATTACTCCACAGCCTGCTTTTTATATCTATCGTACATACACCAACAATGTATTAATTTAATTTTGCTCAGTCTGACAAAGATAATACGACCATTTTAAAATATTCTACAACAGAAAAATTCTCTGAAGAAATTACTAGCAATCTAACCATATTTAACAAGCGATATACATGCCATATTCTTTTTGAATGACTTATGACTTGTAAACGACTATGGCAAGTATAAGTAGATATTTAAATCAAGCTGTTCTTTACTTAGGGAAACTAGAAAATGACATTAGATAATACTACGTTTAAGATCTGAAATTTATATTTAATGGTAAATATAATATTTACAGCATCATTGACAATTGTGTCATTTGAATATAAATATGCGATACAAATAATATAAAACTTTCTCAATTAATACATGAGATTTAGACAGATATTTTAATAACTTTACAGAATTTTATTAAGTTAGGAAAAGTCTTACAAATTTCTAACCCGGCCATTAAAAATGAAGATTCTATATATTGCACGATGGAAACGAAGGTTATCAAAATATCTTTTAAATTATTTAAAAAAGGAATTGTTAAAATCTAAATATGAAAATATCTGAATAGTTAATAAATTTAAAAAAAACAGCAGAGCTTGGAATCAAACATTCCGTATGTAGCAGAAAAGTTGGAATAAATCTGACTCTTTGTCAATTAGTCAAAAACCTGACTCTGTGTAACGCTTGCATGTTTTATAAGCATACATTAATTCGTAAGAATAAATTAATATAATTTCAACAAGTTTGAAGATTTTGCGGATTCTTGAATGCCATGTGAATTGATACAGATATTATTGTGGATGGTGATGTCCCTGATCTTTCTTGGTAATTTTTTCAATTGAATATATGACTAGTGTGGGTGCTATTGATGTTTAAAAAATATACTAGGTGCTTTTCGATTTATTTATTTGCCCAATTGTAATAGCTCCTTTATAGAATGTTAACTTCTTTATATCTATTTATGCACCAAGTGTGTTTTTAAGATGCTAACGCCCGGAGGGCGACTATTCCAGCCCGAGTGCCTATGGCCTGAGGGATGCATTGAGTCGCCCGATGGGCGTTATCATGTAGTAACACAAGTGGTGCATACAAGATTTTATATTCTACCTCATTTATAAAATAAAAAATAGGTGATAGGTAAGTTTTCTATTTTACAACTTAGCTCGGATTTTACTATATAACTATTAAACACACCTACAGTATATTTTCCATAATGACGATAAACAGTTTGACGTTCCTATGTTTTGGACATTTGGCACATTTATATAATATTAATAGTTCAAAATGGCTGATCAAGAGTTGCCAGCAATAATTGCAAAGCAAGCTCTAAAAGCAACTGAAAGTTTGCTATCCATTAAATCTAAACAGAGCTATGAGAAAGCTTAATAACACACTTGGTGCATAAATAGTTAAAAAATTGATTTGTTTCTGAGGGCATAATGAGCGGGCATTATTAAACCATTACGTGCTCCATTACGCCCCGGTTGTTATGAATATGTTTACATATCTCGTATCCTAGGTGTTATGACTAAATTACAACTAGGTGAAATATAAAATTTCTTAGTGATTTTTGTTGCTAAAATTTCATTGAACTAGCTGAAACTATATTAATTTATTCCTGAGACCTAACGTGTACTTAACGAACGCATGAGCGTTACACCTTCCTTACAAATAAGAATTTCCAGCAAATCTCTTACCTTAAACCACTAAACATGTTGTGCTTCACTCGAGTGTATGTTTCTCGTTAAACCTATGGCATAACAAAAAAAGGTCTAGAGACTTTTTATACAACTCTGTAAATGCCATTGAAACGAAAGGTTATGAAATGATCTTTTCTATTTCTAATGGTAATAGAACATTCACAAGGACCCTGGCACTTTACCTGCTGCTGGATTGCTAAAGTAATACTCCCTGAGAAATAGAGTCAGTTGTATCCTTCTGTCAAGTATTACTTCAACCCTGTGGGCATAATTTAGAATTGGCCAGTTGGCCAAAAAATCTATTCGAAAATCGACCCCAGTTACCTCTCTTTTTTATGTAATCCACTCCTACAAAAAATGCCCCCCTATTAAAACTCCTCTGGGAGGTCTGGAATTAGAACCCTCCAGTACTTCTTACAGAAGGAACTGTCGCAATGGAGATAGGCCGAACTGCTATTGTACTCTAATCCCAAAGGCCAATACAAAAAGTTTCTGTGAAATGAAAAATTTGATAGGAATTAAGGAATTGATGCGAAGAACATCAAGAGGTTGGACAATAGGGTACGGAGACAAATTTGTCTAGTTACGCAAATGCAACAAATAGACTTTGGTTGGTAACCCTTCGTTTCAGTTAAGGACTGAGGGTGAATAGCCAAGGAAGGGTAGTTTCCGCAGGGAGTGGTTGATAATGGGATAGTAGTAAAACGTTTTTCAGCCTAAATATCATAAAAGGCAAAAAAGAAAAGCATGGTGATGACCTAAATGCCCCTGATATACATTCAGTATGTCTATCAAATTAAAAATATAAAACCGTATCATAAAAAGTTAAAAACTAGCTAAAGTTACCAAACTTTCCTACTTTAAAAATTGTTTTCCCAAAAATAATAAAAAATTATAATAAGCAACTTGTTGATCAACTACCCTATGTTTCCACTTAAAATTTTTTTAACCAAATTTCCTGTTTGGTTTTAAATTTTCCTCGCCTGAAATCCCTACGGATTGACTCTAATTTATATCTATTCATGAAAACTTTGTCAACAATCGTGAATAACCCTAGAAGTCTAGGTACCCATTCGGTCCTGAAGAAGTCCGTCGCGTTTTAGAGCCGAATTTTTCCCCAACTTTTGTTTTTGATTCAATAACTAACTTCGTGCCATCAAAAATCATACTTATATTCTTCCCAAAATTTTTCTTTTTAATTCGGTAACTATCAAATCTTTTTTTCACGTCGTAATTCGTAATTTATAATTCATTTCATTTTCTACTAAAAAATTAATTTCATTTTGAAACCTCAAATCAAAAAATTTTTCTTAAAACCTCTCAAGATAATTTTTTCTTAAATATACTACTATTTTATTAACTAAATTTATAAAAATGACTAACAACAAAAGCTGCCAAATGATTAAAAGCCAAAAGCACCTGAAGTTTGAAAGATTACTGCAAAATAATGAAAAAACTTCCTCATGGAAGAAACAATGATGCATGTTGGGTGTCAAATTTTTGTTACGAGTAAAAATGTTGTTACTTTACGAATTTCGATTATCCCATAAGCTGCGGGAGCCCCGTAACAATTTTAAATGTGTACAGGCTAATTGCAGAGGTTCAGTAGTGGGTTCATAGGGGAAAAAATGAAAAAAATTATAAAATGTAAAATGTCCAAAATACAAAACTACTTTACAAGTACTACTTATCTTGAAAGGCTTTACTCGTCAAAGATAAGGGTGCCAAATCGTCTAGTCTCAGCAATGTCTTTGATGTTGTCGTTACCCGGAAGACGGTTATTCCAGGTAGGTATCCGTGCTTTCGATTTTTCTAAAATCTTGTCACCTAATCTTTCATCCTTCGTAAATTAAAAAAAATATCCAAAAGTGGCCTCTCCCAAATATGACTTCATCACTTAGGTAACTGGATAGCCTTTCACAATTATCATCTCTACCTATCTTATAAATAACTCTAAATAAAATTTGATTCAAGTTCAAACACTATTAAAAATAAATTTTGATAATATAATTGGATGTACATCGACCTTAAAAAATAACAAACTTAATTTATCTCTGCTGGCCAAGTATTAATAACAGAACTTCTTAAAAAACTAGTTTTCTAGATTGCATTATACGTCATTTTTAAAGCCCATTTATTTGGAATGCTTTTAATCACAATACTTAGAAAAACATAGCGTAATACCAACTTCCACTTTCGTCATTCCAATGTCCATTAACAATACTAAACTTACACACAAATAAAACTTGCATTTAAATTAATACGCACATCTTTCTTAGCGTTTCAAAGGTTTCGAACTTCCTTTCCAATAATATTAGGCTTAGATGAAACAAACTAATTCTGTCGCTCTACAAACCAATTTCAATTTATATTTACAAGTTTGCATGTACATTTTTATCAAGCTTAAACCAAACAATAAGAAAAGTTCAAACAATACTTAGTATTAAAAATGCGAGGATTTTAAGTTTAATGCCACCGATTCGCCTTTTACTTCCTCAGCACATTAGGTCACCCAATTCTAAATATTTGAATTCCAACTTACGTTGTAGAGTGAAACCAATTGATTACCCTTTTATAGTTTAATAACCCCGATCAAAACGAATATAAATTCCACGATTCACGTATATAGCAAAGCTCATAAGAATTCGACATTAACTGTCATTCAAACATTATTTCTTTTTAACTTACTAATTCCAAACTTAATCATTATGTCCCACTTTCCCTCTTTCTTAAAAATTCCGTTCTCACACTTTGTGCATCTAAAGCCGCTTTTTACCCATAACATCTAGCCTGTGCCGCTTCAAAAATTTGTTACACCAGTGCATTTTCGGATAAAATAGATATTACTATTCCATTCAGCGTAAAAAATTAAGAAAGCGAGTTTGAATTTTTCTGCCATTTTTAAAACTAATTCTACATAAAGAGCATACCGTTCAGTGCTCCATTTAATCTTACAACTAAATTTCGACAAAGATTTTCAGAAACTACATCTATGTATACTTGTTCGTGATTATCTCAAATTGAAAGGTCTTTGTTGTTAGAATTGCGTATTTTTGTTGACTGGTTTAGTAGCTCAACTTCTCTCCATTTTTTAGTTATAAAAAAGACACCAGTTCTTAATTATTTGTATTTGTTATTAGTAATTATCATATTCTATAAATTACCTATTAATTTTTAATTTTCTATACAAAAAACGGCACATTTTTGTAATCATTTATGTTGTAATGAAATTTCTTCTGATCTATAGCCCCACATTGGCGACGGCAGGGAAATGTTTTTATATTGCTTTTTTGCAAGCCCCACACTGTTGGCGCTACGTGTAATATATTTTTTTCATGATGGTAATCGCTATTATATGGAGGTTTCCTTAATATGACGATAGCCCAGGGTGAAGTTGGTTGGTAAGTGGCCAAGAGAAAAATGAAACTTCTACATAGGTAAAGGACTAACTTTGAACATTACTTCATTGCTCTGGCACGAGACGGGGTTGTGGGCGGATTTTGTTTCGTCACTCAAAACACTAAAAGGGAGGGCGCCACGGCGTTTACGTTATAACAACACAAAAACAAAAGTCCTGGGAAAGAAGCAAAAACCTCTCGACTCTTAAACGGGTCACGACAATAGTAGCTTTTTCATGAACTATTTTTTTAAAACACGAAATTATCTTAATTAAAAATTTTAGTAGTTTATTTCAGCTTTACTTTAAGCTCAGTTGAGTGTGCCTAGATTTATACGAGTTTTGTTAAGTTGCTAAATTTTGATTTGCCCTGAAGGAGAGGTGATCCCGTAACAATATAATGATGCATCGGCTAACTGAAATAAAAAGAATAAGGAAACAAAAATAATAAATGAAATGACTGAAATACAAAAAGAACTAGGTTTCAGTATTCCTTATCCTGAAAGGCTCTTAATCCGTCAAAATTGAGGGGCCCCAAACCGTCTGTCACAGCAATTCCTTTGATATTATTTCTTGCAGAAGTCGGTTATTCCGCATAAATCTCCATTGCTTTGACTTCCCATATTTTATCACTATATTTACCTTTCTCGAAACTACCTTAAAAACACCTATTAATTCTGTCATAATTAAAGAGATTTTTCAAAATAAAGTGCCTGTTTTAACTAAGATTTCATCACTGGGGTAGCTGGATATCCTTTATAATTCGCAGACTTTAATAGTTCTTAACTAAATTCAAATAAAATTCAATTTATACTAAAGTTCTGTTAACAGTAAACAATTTCAGTATACGTACATAATACCCTTTCCTTAAAAGAACCTAAATGTCATAATCTAAAGTCTGGCAACGTATTATTAAAAGAAATCCTCAACGAACATTAAATTACATCGTATAACTAAACGAAAACCTAAAGAACACATTAAATTAAATCCTGCAATAATACTATGACTGCAAACTTTTCCCGCTTTCCATATTAAATTATATAACATCATGAATCTCTTTTTTTTAAATACCTTTAATAGTAACCTAGAAAACAGTTAAATACCAACTTTCCGTTCATCCATTCATTGTCCATTTAAAATACTAAAGTTTCATACTTTAACTAATACTAAACCTCACCAGTAAAGCTTTCATTTTTACAATCAACATATACAATTCCGTCGGTAATTAGTTCAACCAAATAATGATTTTGAAAATTGATTAATTTCCTATTACGTAAATGCAAACAGTAGACACACATACTTAATAATTTTAACATATAAGCTCACGATGTTACTCAGTTTTAAATTGCAGAATTTCCAACAATCATCAGTATTTTTTACTTTCTCGTCCTGTAAACAACGGCTCTCTTGACCCAACCCATACGAAATTTCAGATTAAAATCAAGGTAGTCTATCCAAGTCCTAACCCTTTTAACGGGTAATAACCGTGTGAATTGAAAATATCTTGCCTAAGCAAGCGTAAATTCAACAATTAGTCATCCGTCGCATTTGTTGTCCCTGCGAGTATATCTATATTTATTTTTTTCCTTGAGGGTACCACATTACGTTTAACTTAACATCATATCAACCCGCCAATCCCACGGTCACGTCCACTTTATCACTACTCTCTCGTATGTCTTATTACGGGCTCGCGAATAATTAATTACAATTTCGTCGGATGTAATTATTGTTAATTTATTCCCCTTCTACTTCTTATATTAACAGAGTTTTCATTATAGTACAGTCTTTCTATTTAGTTCAGTGATTGAAACCCAGAGAAAGTACTTGTTTTATCATATGATTTATTTGGTTAACATTCATGTTTCCTTGTCTTTAGCAGCAATATAAAATGAATACACTGTAATATATTATATGAAATGATTAACTCATATGTGCAATTTGATATCTGTAAATTTTACTAGTCGGCGTCTGGGTTTTTTTACTTCATTTTAAAATATAGGTTTAATCATTACAATGTATTATTAAAAAAAATTATTCCTGATAAAACCTTGCTTAATTTTTGTGAAAAATGCGTAACATTGAAATCTATTTTCTTTTTTTTATGGTTTTAAAATAATTTATGACTCAGAATTTGGTCTTAGTATGTATTTTACTCATGAACAACTTTTTAATTTTGTGGTTCGAGTTTATTACATATTACGTTTAACATTCTATATCTATTTATTACATTATATATTTAAGACATGTTATTTCAACACTTTCCATTGTACAACATTTATCCTATTGAATGACTAATGTATTAAATTGTACCAATTTATTTTATGAAACTTTACTTTGTTTTGCTTAATTATATTAACTGTCTTAATTTAAAATTATATTTTTTAAAAACAAATGAATTAAAATATGCTTAATCGATATTAACTATTCATGAAATCTACTTTACAAGGTGTGTCATATTTAATTTATCTATTCAAGTTTACTAAATTTTCGTTACTGCTTTAATTGTATAGCTAGCGTAACGTGCCCGCGATAATGCGATCTAACTAAATCAGAGGGCGGGAGTATTGATATTACTATAATAAACAGACATTTATTCATAACCAATTCCTTTTATGTAAGTATCAACGTTTCTTGTATTTTAATACAAATGCTCCTTTCTCTCGCTCTTCTCTCTCTCTGGATATTTTTATTTTAATAAGTTTTTATGGAATGAAATCAAATGTATTTCTTGAGCCATCAAACAGAGTTGTAATGCATTCTTTTGTCACTTTAAGTTATGTCAATTCACATGTTTTACTGTTATATACATCTAAATTTTCCACTAAAATTTTGTACTGAAATGAATGTCTTATATTCCATATTTTAGGATACGGCAAATTTTTGCATAAGTAGCAAAGTAAACTGCCACAACGTTGACTTCAAAAGTTCTCATGAAATATTTGGTCATGTGTAAGACTTCCTAAAATTACAGCGTTTTGTGCGTTATTACAAAGAAGATATTTAATTTTATATAAGTCACATGCTGCTTAATCAGCTTTCTAGGGCTTTTATTGTCCTCTCATAATTTGCTTAACTTACCAGTGTCCATTATAAGATGATCAAGAGTAGCTAATTCGTTTAAAAAATCAAATCTGCTCAAAGTGGGTGACAAACAAAATTGGTATATTAATTTTAATGAAATAGTTATCTTGGGTGGTGCATTTTAATGCAAAGCCTTGTTATGGATAATTAATTTCATTTTTTTCCGTTGGGTCTAACTACTCTATTTCTCCCACTATGAAATCCTATCATGTGAAAGACGCATGACTTCCTGTGGTTTGTTTAAGTTCGCAATAGGTGTTAATGTTTTCAGCAATTTATATTAATATATTTTATTGCATTATATGAAATGATTAAATTATTTGCAATCTGATATTTGTGAATTTCTCTAACAATGCATCTAGGTGTTAAGTAATTAGTACAATGTAAAATATAGCTGTAATTGTTTTAGCGTATTATTTATTGGAATTATTTTTAATGCACGATGTACAAAAGGTTTCTTAATTTAATGTGAGAAATGTAAAACATTGAAATATGTTTTTCCTGTTTGTGATTTTAAAGTAATTTATGAATCTGAGTTCCGTCCTAATATGTATTTTATCATTAATAACTTTTTGATTTCGTGGTTTGTGTTTATAGCATTCTATACCTATTTAACATTCCTGTTTTTACATATTTATTACATTGTATGATTTATGAAATCTTTTATGTCAGCGGTTTTTATTGTTGCGACGTATATCTATTTTAATAACTAATGCCTAATTTCGATATTGTATTAAATTGTGCCAATTTATTTTAAGAAAATTGATTTTTATTGCTTTAGTTGTACTAACTACCCCTATCTTAGGTTTAAATTATATTTTCTAAAACAAAAGAATTAAAATATCATGATTAATTAAAATTAATTAGCGTGAAATTTATTATGCAAGGTACGTCCATACCTATAATCTGTCCATTCAAATTTACAAATTCTTTCCTTCCCATCTAATTTATAGCTAGCGTAACGCACTACAGGTTTTAATATACTGATCTCAGGCATACTGCGTTTGATAGTACTATTTTTAAAAATAAAAAAGCAGTGTACTAAATTTAAAAATGAAAATTTTGTTTAATTTGTAATTTATCAGAATTTTAAGTTAAGGGTAATCCTAATTCGTGATCTGAAAGTAGTTTAAATTAGGTGTTTCAGATTTTTCACACTTTTTGTCGCTCTGTACATGTATAGTGCATTTATCAATGTACCAATTATGAACTTGTAACTAGATGCTTTAACATTGTGGATTGTCAGTTTTTACATATAAATTTGTTGAAGCTAAAGTTTGCTTATTGTTATTAACCCAAAAATGGATTTTGTACCACTGGTTTGTTTACTAAAAAATTCTACTTCTTACAAATAGAGATTTACAAACCATCACGTACAGAATACTCATAATAAAATTTTAATTGAAAGTACATGAATTGCACCAATTCTATGCAATATAACACTATTAAGACAACACCTTATAATTGAATTTCGACATCTGTAGAGCTAATGAGAGTTTTTGTTTCAGATTTTATAAGTAAAAATGATGGGGAGCACATCCGAGGATCTGAATGCGATCAAAAAATATTAAGTAAAAAGGAATCTAGCGGTTTTGTATTTAGTCCGAATTATCCGTTCCCATATATGCCTAAATTAGTATGTCGTTATTTTATTTATGGTATGCAAGACGTGCAGCATCTTGAACGAGTTAGATTGGAGTTTTTATTATTTGATATTCCCAAAGGACCTAAAGGAGAGTAAGTATAATTAGGAATATGCATATACAATAATTTTAAATTGTGAGTGTATTGTTTTATAGGGATCAAACTACAGTGTTATTAAATATTACTGTGTATATATTCGATGAATTTTAAATACAAAGTTTAACTATACGAAGTTTATTAACATCTTTTGTATGATCTTTCAATTTTAAGAATTTAAAAACAAGAAAAATATAGAATTACTATTAACTTTTTTTACATATTATACTCTACATTCTTTATTCAAAGGTATACCGTTATAGTCCCACGCGTAATGTATAAGAGCCACTACGACAGTTGGTAACATAATAAACCCGTACGTAATATTGCGCAATAAGGTGATACGTCATTATTACGCCTCAAATTATTATCACATACAAAGAAAAAAAGATAAAAGGTACTCACATAAAATGTGGAACTCGTCACGGCATTGCAGCTATTCTGGCGTCAGGCTCTCGGCGTTGGTTGAGCGTTGTTGGCCGTGGGTAGGGCTTCGCTTCCTCGTCGAAACCGATTGATTTGTCTTCTCTCTTCTTTTATTGTAGCGATACGATAGGAATAAGGTGGGGAGTGATAAAAGGTACGATACAGGAAACCTACATTATCTGAAAGAGAAAACAAAAAAAGGCACACCAATCAACCTCACTGTTCGACGTTTCGTTGACTAGTCCATGACGTGACGGAAAACCACCACTTACTTCCCCACTCTGCGTCTGCGCAATCTCGGGCGCCGACGCAACTATCTAAAGTGACGGAAATGCACGCACAAGTCTTTTAAAATATTGGCGCGAATTCACTCGCAAATTAGAAATTTACAATGCCAATTTTGGCATGTAACAATCGCAAAAAAGCCATAAAAGAACAAAACTGAAAAAAAAGAAAATGACTGTTAGCTAACCTACATAAACCCTAACTTAAATTCTAGAAAATGTTTATTTTAGGCGCCACCTGGTTTTTTCCAACCGATAACATGTCTTCCGGATTACCAGGAAACGGAATGTGTAGCCCCACTGTTTATGAACTACATTTAAAGTGCACACACGGGTCTTTAATGTGGCGCAGTTATAATAGACAGCACAAATTTGTCGAGGAGCATGAAACACTACTAAAACTAGAATAAATGCGACAAGCTAACATTACAGTTTTCTAAGTGCATACGCACATAAGAGTTGCATCTAGACTGTTTCTTCGAGTAAGAGAATGTCAGATAGAAAAGTTTGTTTGTTTTGGTCAGCTTGCTCGTTGTTAAATAAACACAACAACTCTATCCGCTGCTTAACGTGCGCTATTTGAGACACAACACGTTTAAGTTCCGTTTTACTATGTTCAAGATCAATTCTATGTACTATATTAGTAATATCATCCAGGGATTGTTTAATTTCAAAGATATTTTGAGGTAGATCAGAGGCTACAACACGCGCAATAGGTACGCTTTTAGCTTCTTAAGCTAATATAGCTTTTAGTTGCAATCGTCTATCATTTTGATTGGATGCCACTTGAATCTTTCGCAATTGAATCTCGAAAATCAATTCACATGCTTTGAGATGGACGGGATTCATTATAGTATATTGTTTAAGGGAGCAGATATAACGAAATCAAGTTTACGATAGCGTTTTAAGAGCTAAGAATTCAGTTAATTACATAAGCTATATTTAGGGACCAAATTTTCTTTAAAAAGGAATTCGTAATTTATAGTTAATTATTTAAATTACTAAGGGAACAGTTTTAGAATCATATCAAACTAAGATAATCTATGAATTATTTAAGCAACACTTTTAATAAGTTAAACCAAAAGAAAAACAGATATATAATTACATTTAATATAATATCAAACAAAAGATTTCCATACGGAATAAGGAACAAAGCATGAAATTAATTAATTAATTATTTAAAGGTTCTTACAAAACGAATTATTTAATCAAAAAGCATATGCTTCCACATAGAACTGAGGTTAAGAGAATCCGCCAAACACATTTAAAAGGTATCCACTTCAGCTTTATGCTAAATTAGATTAGGTAATTATTTAAGAGAATTTAGAGCAAAAACACACTATTTTTTATAAGGTAAGATGTAAATTAATTGAGTTAGCAATACATTTATGAAAGGTATAAACAGTAATCAATATAGCTGTCCATATCAAATTGACATATCAGCTGTTTGCATGTCATTTCACTTAAGATGGTTGTCATGGCAACTTGCAATGTTGCCAACTTATATTTTTCTATTTAACAGTTATTAAAAATTTAAAATTTTTATTTTTGAGTGAAAAATCCAATTGCTACAGATATATTTAAAACTAATACGTCATAAGGTACACAAAAGGTTAAAACAAATTTTTTCAACAAAAACGTTGAGGCGCCACTATTATACTCAACCTTCTAGTGCCTCTTATGCATTTCAAAATGCCTACCTCCCTCTTTTTACCTTTCCTATATTTCTACCGCCTTTTCATTTCCGTTAGTCACCGTGTGGTTGCGCGGGGGGTTTTTACATACACCCGGACCACGTCTCTGGGAATCTTTCGTGAGGTCATGCGGTGCCATTGTCAGCGCACATGGTCGCTAACAGTGCATGTATGTATGAGTGTATGTGTGAGTGCATGCATATATATGTATAGACATATATGTGTGGATATCGTACCGATATCAATTAACGCCGGGTGCAGGAATGCACCCAAATGCCTTTTCCGGTCCCTCGTACCGTTTTTTTATAAACGGGCCTGCTTCACAGGTCGCTCTTTTTAGGGTGTATGGGTATTTTCCATATATAACGGCTCCAAGGAGCCACTCTATCGTGTATCCTTGGGATGGATGACGAAACGGCTTGGTGAGCTGGGGAATTCTACGCTATATCTTTAGTGTATGTAGTCGTAGCATGCCTTAGCGTGCTGGGACGTTTCGGATCAATCTATTGTTATCTAGTTTTATCTTAATATCGTTATTTTACCTATTATTTTTTATAATAACTTTATCTTAATATCGTTATCTTACCTATTATCTTTGATAATAACTCGAGCCTCACGTTGGGCGCCACTATTATACTCTACACTCTCTATTCAAAGGTATACCGTTAAAGTCCCGCGCGTAATTTATAAGAGGCACTACGACAGTTAGTAACATAATAAACCCGCACGTAATATTGCGCAATAAGGTGTTACGTCATTATTACGCCTCAAATTATTATCACATACAAAGAAAAAAAGATAAAAGGTACTCACATAAAATGTGGAACTCGTCACGGCTGTGATGGTGTGATAGCCAAATATCATAATAATTTATAGTTATTTCTTCGAATTAAGTTTTATGCATTTAAAAGGTGAGTGACTTGTTATAGGAAGTGAAAAGTGCGGATTTGTACAGGAAGACAATCGATAGGAAGTACACGTGCAACGAACTCTAGGCTAGGTGTAATTTGAATTAGTAAATAAGCATAATTGCATAATCATTGTTAGCAGTTAAGAACTAATATAGAATAAGAGCATTATAAGTCTAACCCTCCGATGTAACAGTTGTACTGCACCTAAAAGTGACAAGTAAATTAAACATGTGAAATGGTCTTTGACTTTGTTTTAATCACCTCGACTGAAGCCCCCAAGAGAACACTACATGGCGACCCTGCCAGCCCTGCTAATCCTGCCAGCCCTGCTAATCCTGCCAGCCCTACTAATTCTGCCAGTCATGTAATTCTGCGAGTCCTGCTAGTTCTACAGATTAAATTATAATAACCGAAATTTGAAATGGGCACCAGCAATTCCAAAGAAGAAGTAGTTATTGCACAAACTGGAATGAATAATGGTTCGATAAATGGATATACAAATTCTGAGGTAATAGGTATTACGTCAGGTACAATTTTAGCGTTGTTGGGTATTTTATTACTTTTTAAAATGTTCAAGAAAATGTTGGACAAGAAGATTAGGAGAGAGGTCAGTAGAAGCCAGCAGATTGTATAGTAAGAATTATTTTATTTTAAGCTATAAAAATTAAGTACGAGTTAAAATTAATGACGGAAAAATTGAAGCAAATTCTAGAGGAATTTAAGATTTTTATTAAAAATTTAAATAAAGATGGTCAAGAAAGACGAAACGATTTAGATGTTACTAATAGGAAATTTGATTATTTGAATAGGTTATGCGAGGAGTATAGGTTAGAGGAAGTTAAGTATTTTAAGTAGGAAAAATCAAGACACCATGGGTGAAAAATTTGAATTAAAAGTAGCAGCCTCTATGATTCCAGCCATGGACGGTTCAGAAAATACCACCAAGCAAATGGTCGACGCAATTGAACTATATGATAGCTTGTTAGATGATGAAGGTAAGAGATTGTTAGTAAATTTTGTCATAAAAATTAAGTTAAGTCAAAATGCTAAAATGCGATTAGACAGTAAGCATGAGAATGTAGAAGCGCTTGTGAACGATATCAAACATCACCTTTTAACTAAAAAATCAGCATCAGGATTGTCTGCCGAATTACATAACTCCAGACAAAATAATAAATCAATTGAAAATTTTGGCAAAACGATCGAGGAATTAATGGTCAATTTAACAATAGCTCAAGCAGAGGGTAACAAACAATCATTAAAAATTTTGACAGCCGCTAACGAAAAAATTGCATTAAACGTATTTACAAACGGAATAAGGGACGAAAATTTAAAAACAATTATAAAAGCTCGAAATTACGATAAATTAAAAGACGCCATAATAGCCGCGAAAGAAGAGGAAATTGCAAATAAACCTCAGCAAATGTATTACACAACCGGAAAAGGTCGTCAATTTACTAGACGCGTAACATATCATAACAATAATACAAATAGAAGTCAACGTACCTCACACACCAGGTATCAAGGTCGAGGAAATAATCCATGCACGTTCATGAACACTAGAGATCGAGGAAATGCATACGCAAGTAAAACTGTAAGAGGTCATCAGTTTCATAATAGGGGAAACCATCGCAATTTTTACATCAACTCGTCAGAGAAAAACTCCACAGAAAATATATTAGACCAAACTACGGAACCGAAAACATTTTTTCGAGACCCCCCAGAATAATTTAAGGAATGTTCACAACATTTTAAATATTAATAGTGTAAATTTCATAGAAGTAGGATACAATAACAATACAATTAAATTAATTTTAGATACAGGAGCATCAGTAAGTGTTATTTTCATTTCTAGTTTAACAACTAAGATAAATATTGACACAAATAAGCAAATTTTTATTCAAGGAGTATCGGGTAAAACAAAAGCAATTGGAACGGTAAATCTGCCAATTACAATAGGGAATATCTCAATTAATCATACTTTTGTTGTAATGAACGATTTCGAATCAGACGTAAATGGAGTAATAGGATCAGTTTTTTTTAATAAGTACAGATCAAATATCGATTATAAAAATTATAAATTTACTTTCGTAAGTAATGATGTATCAACGTCAATTCCATTATTAGCAAACGAAGATTTATATACAATAATCCCACCACGATGCGAGATTATCAAATATTTTACAGTAAATTACAAAGAGGAATGTGTAATAAAATCACAAGAATTGTGCGAAGGTGTATTTCTAGCAAACGTTGTTGTAAAGCCAGTTAAAGATTTTATACCAGTAAAGTTATTGAATACGAACGACACTGAAATTAAGTTACGAAATTTTAAACCTACCATCGAACGACTTTCAGATTACAAGATAGTTAAATTTGAAGAGTCAAAATTCTCAGTTGAACATATTGATAAATTATTAAAAGACATTAACGTCGAAGGTTTGAATAGCGAAGAACAAACCACCATTCATAAGATATCTGCTAAGTTTGCAGACGTATTTTATGTCGACAATGACCTACTAACCGTGTCAAACATAAGTAAGCAGCATATTCAGTTACAAACAGATGCTAGATCAACGTACGTTAAACCATATAGGTTACCATATTCACAGAAAAATGATATAGGAAAGCAAGTAGATAAAATGTTACATGACGGGATAATAGAACCCGCACAGAGTGCTTGGTCGTCACCACTACTAATAGTACCGAAAAAACCGGATAGTTTAGGAAACAAAAAATGGCGCGTAGTTATTGATTATAGACAATTAAACACTAAATTGCAAGATGACAAATTTCCGCTACCAAGTATCGAATCAATTTTAGATTCGTTAGGAGGTGCGATATATTTTTCACGTTTAGATTTATATCAAAGTTATTATCAGATAGGATTACAAGAACAGTCCAGACCGTGTACGGCATTTAGTACAGACAAAGGACAATTTCAAATGACTAGGTTACCGATGGGGTTAAAAGTAAGCCCGAGTATTTTTGCACGAGCGATGACAGTAGCCTTATCAGGATTGAATTACGAGAATTGTTTTACATATTTGGATGATTTAATTGTATTCGAAGATAGTTTAGAAAAGCACAATACAAATTTAATAAAAGTACTCAATAGGTTAAGAAAAGTCAATTTAAAATTAAATCCAAAAAAGTGTGAATTTTTAAAAAAGGAAATTTTATATTTAGGGCACGTTATAACGGCACAAGGTGTACAACCAGATCCAGAAAAAATTGCAGTCATGCAAAATTATCCAACACCACTTAACGCAAACGACGTTAAAAGGTTTGTAGCATTTGCCAATTACTATAGAAAATTTATTCCAAAATTCGCTGAAATAACAGCACCGTTAAACAAATTGTCTAGGAAAGGTGTAACTTTCCAATGGACCAATGAATGTCAAGCAGCATTCGAGCTGTTAAAAACAACTTTAACAAACCCACCAATATTACAATACCCAGATTTTTCAGATAATAGTACATTCATCTTACGCACGGACGCATCAGGTTACGCGTTAGGAGCAGTTTTGTCGAATGGCGACGACAAGCCAGTAGCTTACGCAAATAGAGCACTTAACAAAGCCGAAATAAATTATTGTACAATAGAAAAAGAGTTATTAGCTATAGTATGGGCAGTGAAAAAATTTAGACCATACTTATTTGGCAAAAAATTTCAGATTTTAACGGATCATAGACCGTTAGTATACTTATTTGGTATGAGTAATCCATCTAGTCGATTAACAAAATTTAGGTTAACATTAGAAGAATATGATTTTACAATAACGTATATTAGGGGTACAGAAAACGTGACAGCGGACGCTTTATCTAGAATTATTATAGATTCAGATTATTTAAAGAATATGGAGCGAGCGGTTCACGAAAAAGTATATGTAACAACAAGAGCCCAAAGTAGAAAATTAGGCGACTCTCAAGTCGAATCAAAAGCATCAAAGGATGATGGGACTGATCACTCCAACATTGTTGAACTTTTGAAGCATCCGAAGGATGCAACAGATTACGATTTGTATCAGAGGAGGAGTTTAACAGAATCATTAAATCCAATAAAGGAAATAATTTTGTTTGCATGCATGTATCAATTTATGATAGGAGTAAAAATATAATTTATTTGAAGCAAGGATCTCGATCAGCGTCAGCCTTCGAAGCGTCGTTGAGAGACCTGCAATTTCTTCGTAGAGAATTTACAATTCCGGAATTTATTATTATAAAAAACGAAGAATCGAAGTCATTTTTATATAACTGTAAAGCCGGCCGCAATTTACTTAAAAAAAATGACATACGAATTAGTGTGATTAGGGAAGTCACTAATATTCAAAACTCAGAAACGCAAAGATTAATCATTAATGATTTTCATTTATTGCCTACGGGAGGTCACGCGGGCATCAATAGAACATACAATAACATAAAGCGATACTATTTTTGGTCAAGTATGCGAAAGGATGTAGAAACATTTATTAAAAAATGTGACGAATGTCAAAGACATAAACATTCAAATATTAGCAAACAGCCGATGATAATTACAACCACAGCTTCCGAAGCTTTCGAAAAAGTTTTTTTAGATTTAGTTGGACCATTGCAACCAGATGCAAATGGAAACAAGTACATTTTGACACTACAGTGTGATTTAAGTAAATTTGTAGAAGCATATCCATTACAAAATAAAGAGACTGAAAGTGTAACTAGAGCGTTTGTCGAGAATTTTATTTTACGATACGGCATCCCACGCGAAATTTTAACGGATAAAGGTTCAGAGTTCATGTCGGAGATTTTTAAGGAAACTTGCAAATTACTAAACATAAAGCAGTTAAATTCTACAGCTTATCATCACGAAACTATCGGTGCGCTCGAAAACTCACATAAAAATTTAGCAGCATATTTAAGGATCCAATGTCCACAGTATTCAAATAATTGGAGCAGTTGGATACCTTATTGGTGTTTTGCATACAATAATTCAGTGCATACTGAAACTAAATATACCCCGCACGAATTAGTGTTTGGGAAAATTAATCAAATACCGTCAAACGTGGTAAACTCAGTAGACCCACTATATAATTTTGATAATTATCCAGCAGAACTTAAGTATAGATTGCAAGTCGCTGGAAATGAAGCGAGATATAATTTATTACAATCCAAAAGCAAACGAAAGCATAAGTTTGATATCAAAACTAAGCATGTTAATTATAAATTAGGAGATAAGTTGTTGGTTAAGAATACATCTCTTAATAAAAGAGATCCAATATTTGTAGGCCCATATGAAGTAGTTTTAGATAAGAATCCTAATGTTATAGTTAAGATAGATAATAAGTTAATAGAAATCCATAAGAATAGGACAAAATTATATAACGTATTGTAATTTAGAAAATTTTTATTTGAAAACAAAAATTTTTAGTGCACCCCGTGGAGGTGTGATGGTGTGATAGCCAAATATCATAATAATTTATAGTTATTTCTTCGAATTAAGTTTTATGCATTTAAAAGGTGAGTGACTTGTTATAGGAAGTGAAAAGTGCGGATTTGTACAGGAAGACAATCGATAGGAAGTACACGTGCAACGAACTCTAGGCTAGGTGTAATTTGAATTAGTAAATAAGCATAATTGCATAATCATTGTTAGCAGTTAAGAACTAATATAGAATAAGAGCATTATAAGTCTAACCCTCCGATGTAACAGTTGTACTGCACCTAAAAGTGACAAGTAAATTAAACATGTGAAATGGTCTTCGACTTTGTTTTAATCACCTCGACTGAAGCCCCCAAGAGAACACTACACGGCATTGCAGCTATTCTGGGGTCAGGCTCTCGGCGTTGGTTGAGCGTTGTTAACCGTGGGTAGGGCTTCGCCCCCTCGTCGAAACCAGATTGATTTGTCTTCTCTCTTCTTTTATTGTAGCGATACGATAGAAATAAGGCGGGGAGCGATAAAAGGTACGATACAGGAAACCTACATCATCTGAAAGAGAAGACAAAAAAAGTCACACCAATCAACCTCACTGTTCGACGTTTCGTTGACTAGTCAATGACGTGACGGAAAACCACCACTTACTTCCCCACTCCGCGTCTGCGCATTCTCGGGCGCCGACGCAACTATCTAAAGTGACGGAAATGCACGCACAAGTCTTTTAAAATATTGGCGCGAATTCACTCGCAAATTAGAAACTTACAATGCCAATTTTGATATGTAACAATCGCGACAAAGCCATAAAAGAAAAAAACTGAAAACAAAAGAAAATGACTGTTAGCTAACCTACATAAACCCTAACTTAAATTCTAGAAAATGTTTATTTTAGGCGCCACCTGGTTTTTTCCAACCGATAACATGTCTTCCGGATTACCAGGAAACGGAATGTGTAGCCCCACTGTTTATGAACTACATTTAAAGTGCACACACGAGTCTTTAATGTGGTGCAGTTATAATCGACAGCACAAATTTGTCGGGGAGCATGAAACACTACTAAAACTAGAATAAATGCGACAAGCTAACATTACATTTTTCTAAGTGCATACGCACATAAGCGTTGCATCTAGACTGTTTCTTCGAGTAAGAGAATGTCAGATAGAAAAGTTTGTTTGCTTTGGTCAGCCTGCTCGTTGTTAAATAAACACAACAACTCTATCCGCTGCTTAACGTGCGCTATTCGAGACACAACACGTTTAAGTTCGATTTCACTAGGTTCAGGATCAATTCTATGTACTATATTAGTAATATCATCCAGGGATTGTTTAATTTCAAAGATATTTTGAGGTAGATCAGAGACCACAACACGCACAATAGGTACGCTTTTAGCTTCTTATACTAATATAGCTTTTAGCTGCAATCGTCTATCATTTTGATTGGATGCCGCTTGAATGTTTCGCGATTGAATCTCGAAAATCAATTCACATGCTTTGAGATGGACGGGATTCATTATAGTATATTGTTTAAGGGAGCAGATATAACGAAATCAAGTTTACGATAGCGTTTTAAGAGCTAAGAATTCAGTTAATTACATAAGCTATATTTAGGGACCCAATTTTCTTTAAAAGGAATTCGTAATTTATAGTTAATTATTTAAATTACTAAGGGAACAGTTTTAGAATCATATCAAACTAAGATAATCTATGAATTATTTAAGCAACACTTTTAATAAGTTAAACCAAAAGAAAAACAGATATATAATTACATTTAATATAATATCAAACAAAAGATTTCCATACGGAATAAGGAACAAAGCATGAAATTAATTAATTATTTATATAAAGGTTCTTACAAAACGAATTATTTAATCAAAAAGCATATGCTTCCACATAGAACTGAGGTTAAGAGAATCCGCCAAACACATTTAAAAGGTATCCACTTCAGCTTTATGCTAAATTAGATTAGGTAATTATTTAAGAGAATTTAGAGCAAAAACACACTATTTTTTATAAGGTAAGATGTAAATTAATTGAGTTAGCAATACATTTATATATTATATTATATTATATTACTTATAGTTAATTATATAAACTACTAAGGGAAGAGTTTTAGAATCATATCAGACTAAGATAATCTATGAATTATTTAAGCAACACTTTTAATAAGTTAAACCAAAAGAAAAACAGATATATAATTACATTTAATATAATATCAAACAAAAGATTTCCATACGGAATAAGGAATAAAGCATGAAATTAATTAATTATTTATATAAAGGTACTTACGAAACGAATTATTTAATCAAAAAGCATATGCTTTCACATAGAACTGAGGTTAAGAGAATCTGCCAAACACATTTAAAAGGTATGCGCTTCAGCTTTATGCTAAATTAGATTAGGTAATTATTTAAGAGAATTTAGAGCAAAAACACACTATTTTTTATAAGGTAAGATGTAAATTAATTGAGTAAGCAATACATTTATGAAAGGTATAAACAGTAATCAATATGGCTGTCCATATCAAATTGACATATCAGCTGTTTGCATGTCATTTCACTTAAGATGGTTGTCATGGCAACTTGCAATGTTGCCAACTTATATTTTTTTATTTAACAGTTATTAAAATTTAAAATTTTTATTTTTGAGTGAAAAATCCAATTGCTACAGATATATTTAAAACTAATACGTCATAAGGTACACAAAAGATTAAAACAAATTTTTTCAACAAAAACGTTGAGGTGCCACTATTATACTCTACCTGTCTAGTGCCTCTTATGCATTTCAAAACCTACCTCCCTCTTTTTATCTTTCCTATATTTCTACTGCCTTTTCATTTCCGTTAGTCACCGTGTGGTTGCGCGGGGGGTTTTCACAGACATTACATGTGATTTTCCAATGCTCCACCCGAAGGTACTACACTGGCCAGGAAGCGAGTTTTTGTTACCTGGAAAATTTTGAATTTTGCCGAACCCTTGCTGTTCCAAGCAAGGTAGGGATCTTTAACGTGCGTGACAACACTCACACACGGGACCTCCATTTTACCTCTCATCCGAACGAGGGTGTATTTTTGTGAAAAATGCTCGCCTAACATTTTTCAAGCGGACCGTGTCGGGATTCGAACCCGGGACCTTGGGCGTAGTAGTCACACACATACCACTACGCCACGGAGCCGCCGGTTTTCACAGACACCCGGACCACGTCTCTGGGAATCTTTCGTGAGGTCATGCAGTGCCGCTGTCAGCGCACATGGCCGCTAACAGTGCATGTGTGTATGAGTGTGTGTATGTGTGAGTGCATGCATATATATGTATAGACATATATGTGTGGATATCGTACCGATATCAATTAACGCCGGGTGCAGGAATGCACCCAAAAGCCTTTTCCGGTCCCTCGTACCGTTTTTTTATAAACGGGCCTGCTTCACAGGTCGCTCTTTTTAGGGGGTATGGGTATTTTCCATATATAACGGCTCCAAGGAGCCACCCTATCGTGTATCCTTGGGATGGATGACGAAACGGCTTGGTGAGCTGGGGAATTCTACGCTATATCTTTAGTGTATGTAGTCGTAGCATGCCTTAGCGTGCTGGGACGTTTCGGATCAATCTATTGTTATCTAGTTTTATCTTAATATCGTTATTTTACCTATTATTTTTTATAATAACTTTATCTTAATATCGTTATCTTACCTATTATCTTTGATAATAACTCGAGCCTCACGTTGGGCGCCACTATTCTACTCTACACTCTCTATTCAAAGGTATACCGTTAAAGTCCCGCGCGTAATTTATAAGAGCCACTATGACAGTTAGTAACATAATAAACCCGCACGTAATATTGCGCAATAAGGTGTTACGTCATTATTACGCCTCAAATTATTATCACATACAAAGAAAAAAAGATAAAAGGTACTCACATAAAATGTGGAACTCGTCACGGCATTGCAGCTATTCTGGCGTCATGCTCTCGGCGTTGGTTGAGCGTTGTTGGCCGTGGGTAGGGCTTCGCCCCCTCGTCGAAACCAGGTTGATTTGTCTTCTCTCTTCTTTTATTGTAGCGATACGATAGAAATAAGGCGAGGAGCGATAAAAGGTACGATACAGGAAACCTACATCATCTGAAAGAGAAGACAAAAAAAGTCACACCAATCAACCTCACTGTTCGACGTTTCGTTGACTAGTCAATGACGTGACGGAAAACCACCACTTACTTCCCCACTCCGCGTCTGCGCATTCTCGGGCGCCGACGCAACTATCTAAACTGACGGAAATGCACGCACAAGTCTTTTAAAATATTGGCGCGAATTCACTCGCAAATTAGAAATTTACAATGCCAATTTTGGCATGTAACAATCGCAACAAAGCCATAAAAGAAAAAAACTGAAAAAAAGAAAATGACTGTTAGCTAACCTACATAAACCCTAACTTAAATTCTAGAAAATGTTTATTTTAGGCGCCACCTGGTTTTTTCCAACCGATAACATGTCTCCCGGATTACCAGGAAACGGAATGTGTAGCCCCACTGTTTATGAACTACATTTAAAGTGCACACACGAGTCTTTAATGTGGCGCAGTTATAATCGACAGCACAAATTTGTCGAGGAGCATGAAACACTACTAAAACTAGAATAAATGCGACAAGCTAACATTACAGTTTTCTAAGTGCATACGCACATAAGCGTTGCATCTAGACTGTTTCTTCGAGTAAGAGAATGTCAGATAGAAAAGTTTGTTTGTTTTGGTCAGCTTGCTCGTTGTTAAATAAACACAACAACTCTATCCGCTGCTTAACGTGCGCTATTCGAGACACAACACGTTTAAGTTCGATTTTACTATGTTCAGGATCAATTCTATGTACTATATTAGTAATATCATCCAGGGATTGTTTAATTTCAAAGATATTTTGAGGTAGATCAGAGACTACAACACGCGCAATAGGTACGCTTTTAGCTTCTTAAGCTAATATAGCTTTTAGTTGCAATCGTCTATCATTTTGATTGGATGCCGCTTGAATCTTTCGCAATTGAATCTCGAAAATCAATTCACATGCTTTGAGATGGACGGGATTTATTATAGTATATTGTTTAAGGGAGCAGATATAACGAAATCAAGTTTACGATAGCGTTTTAAGAGCTAAGAATTCAGTTAATTACATAAGCTATATTTAGGGACCAAATTTTCTTTTAAAAGGAATTCGTAATTTATAGTTAATTATTTAAATTACTAAGGGAACAGTTTTAGAATCATATCAAACTAAGATAATCTATGAATTATTTAAGCAACACTTTTAATAAGTTAAACCAAAAGAAAAACAGATATATAATTACATTTAATATAATATCAAACAAAAGATTTCCATACGGAATAAGGAATAAAGCATGAAATTAATTAATTATTTATATAAAGGTACTTACAAAACGAATTATTTAATCAAAAAGCATATGCTTCCACATAGAACTGAGGTTAAGAGAATCCGCCAAACACATTTAAAAGGTATCCACTTCAGCTTTATGCTAAATTAGATTAGGTAATTATTTAAGAGAATTTAGAGCAAAAACACACTATTTTTTATAAGGTAAGATGTAAATTAATTGAGTTAGCAATACATTTATGAAAGGGATAAACAGTAATCAATATAGCTGTCCATATCAAATTGACATATCAGCTGTTTGCATGTCATTTCACTTAAGATGGTTGTCATGGCAACTTGCAATGTTGCCAACTTATATTTTTCTATTTAACAGTTATTAAAAATTTAAAATTTTTATTTTTGAGTGAAAAATCCAATTGCTACAGATATATTTAAAACTAATACGTCATAAGGTACACAAAAGGTTAAAACAAATTTTTTCAACAAAAACGTTGAGGCGCCACTATTATACTCAACCTTCTAGTGCCTCTTATGCATTTCAAAATGCCTACCTCCCTCTTTTTACCTTTCCTATATTTCTACCGCCTTTTCATTTCCGTTAGTCACCGTGGGGTTGCGCGGGGGGTTTTCACATACACCCGGACCACGTCTCTGGGAATCTTTCGTGAGGTCATGCGGTGCCGTTGTCAGCGCACATGGTCGCTAACAGTGCATGTATGTATGAGTGTATGTGTGAGTGCATGCATATATATGTATAGACATATGTGTGGATATCGTACCGATATCAATTAACGCCGGGTGCAGGAATGCACCCAAATGCCTTTTCCGGTCCCTCGTACCGTTTTTTTATAAACGGGCCTGCTTCACAGGTCGCTCTTTTTAGGGGGTATGGGTATTTTCCATATATAACGGCTCCAAGGAGCCACCCTATGGTGTATCCTTGGGATGGATGACGAAACGGCTTGGTGAGCTGGGGAATTCTACGCTATATCTTTAGTGTATGTAGTCGTAGCATGCCTTAGCGTGCTGGGACGTTTCGGATCAATCTATTGTTATCTAGTTTTATCTTAATATCGTTATTTTACCTATTATTTTTTATAATAACTTTATCTTAATATCGTTATCTTACCTATTATCTTTGATAATAACTCGAGCCTCACGTTGGGCGCCACTATTATACTCTACACTCTCTATTCAAAGGTATACCGTTAAAGTCCCGCGCGTAATTTATAAGAGCCACTACGACAGTTAGTAACATAATAAACCCGCACGTAATATTGCGCAATAAGGTGTTACGTCATTATTACGCCTAAAATATTATCACATACAAAGAAAAAAA
The DNA here is from genome assembly GCA_036346225.1 of Platerodrilus igneus. NCBI lineage: Eukaryota > Metazoa > Arthropoda > Insecta > Coleoptera > Lycidae > Platerodrilus > Platerodrilus igneus. The sequence goes on from JARFIW010000289.1 coordinate 1,906,240, forward strand.
GATAAAAGGTACTCACATAAAATGTGGAACTCGTCACGGCATTGCAGCTATTCTGGGGTCAGGCTCTCGGCGTTGGTTGAGCGTTGTTGGCCGTGGGTAGGGCTTCGCCCCCTCGTCGAAACCAGATTGATTTGTCTTCTCTCTTCTTTTATTGTAGCGATACGATAGAAATAAGGCGGGGAGCGATAAAAGGTACGATACAGGAAACCTACATCATCCGAAAGAGAAGACAAAAAAAGTCACACCAATCAACCTCACTGTTCGACGTTTCGTTGACTAGTCAATGACGTGACGGAAAACCACCACTTACCTTCCCACTCCGCGTCTGCGCATTTTCGGGCGCCGACGTAACTATCTAAACTGACGGAAATGCACGCACAAGTCTTTTAAAATATTGGCGCGAATTCACTCGCAAATTAGAAACTTATAATGCCAATTTTGGCATGTAATAATCATTATACAAGCTGTATCAAAAATTGCATTTGCCTAAAAGTAAATATAAAGCATTAGTTAAAATTGAGTACATAAAGTTTAAATTTACAAGTACTGTAGAAAGTGGAGACCTCCATGCACGGTACATGAGCTAAGACATTCACGGGTGGTAGAACAATTATGATTTCATAATTGGGGATCATTATTTAGATCATGGAATGCCATTTTAATATACTCTTGAAGATTATTTAAGTCACATGATTCTTCGGAGAAATGTCATCTTTCATGATCTCACATGAAAAAATTGCACATATAATGCAATTTGTTCCAAAAATTCCACTATATCCAGATTCAATTATTTTTTTAAACTATGCACATTGCGGTTGTTTCAAGAGTAGACACAGTTAATTAATGTTCTACACAAACTATATATTTGCAAAATAATAAAAATCCTTTTTAAAAAGAATTAGCAACTTAATAACACAATAAAAGTACTTCAATCTATTCTCACGCATGTTTTTGTGTCTTTGCACTAACAGAAGTAAAGTTTAAAATTCATATACTTAATGTAATAATTAGTTGATGTATTGGGTCATACCAATAAACTATATTATCCATGTGGAGGATTTTTATAATGCATTGACGCTGCTTGAGGAAGCTGTTGCTTCATGTAATCGATGCGATCTGGTATATAACATTGAGCTGGTTCATGAATTTTCCTGGTGGTCGAAATTATGTTAGGACTTTGTGTAGGAGGTTCTGAAACAACGATAGTCGGACCTAGTGAACGCCATCACTGCTGAGGGCTAGAGATGTGTTGAATTGCTGACATTGCATGACGACCAACCTGATAGTGCATTTAGTGTCACTCGTGCATTGGATTAAATCTGTATATTGGATTTTCAATGAATTAAATCTGGGTGAGTTATAATTATTGAGCTGTAGTAAAACTATCTTGCTTTTCGCAAAGGTTAGGACTTGTGTAGATGTCGTGACAATGTTCTACACTGCTAAAAGATAAAAGTCATCCACCTTGTGACCTTTTGAGATCTTCAGTCTAGCTCTGGGTTTCACCCCATTGGCATTGTCTGACACGAGATCGTGAGAGGATGTTCTTTTGATGGATTTTTGGGTGCCACTACTCCTTTGATATAAAAAAAATACAACACCTCAAGGAAAAATGGCAACATTCAGGAATTCTAAATACTCTAATTTCAGGCATGTAATTAATTTGCTAGAGAAATATAAGAAAAAAGCTAAAATAACATAGTGTTGCGATCCACTATTAGGCAACCCGTCAAACATACAAACGCCCGGAGCACAGCGTATTCTTCAGGATTCGAGAATCCTTCTAGAAAATACTAGATAATGAGTCATATCTTTAATGCAGGGTATATATAAGGCCGCTTATGAATGTAAGAGTTAGTCTATACTTGAATGTCTAATATAAATTATATCGTGTATAGTGAATGTAGTTGAGCTTTTTGGAAGCCTAAGCGTATATATACATAAATGTTATATGAGCTAAACGTGTCCAATGTACATGCAGCTTGTAGTATACATAAATAGATAGAACTTGGATTGAATAATAGTTGTGTTAATGTTGTTAATGGACCTATGGTAAAGAAGTTAGTTTAAGAAGATATTAGTGCTTGTAAATTCATTAGTGTAATAGTGCTTCATTGTTAAGCGTCCTGAAAACATCTATAAATAAAGCTTATACTGTTAACTAGACTTGTGAACAGTGAGTAATAAAGACCTTTATTATTACTTGTTTTGAATTAAAGAAGCGCGGTAGCAGTAGCCCGCTTCAATATTATCACAATAAGGATTTCTATTTGCATCTCAACATTATACCAAATTTTGTGTCAATAGTTAATTACCACTTTAAAATTTACGCACCAGTTTTATTTTCAACATTATCTTAAACTGCTATTACTTTAATATCTAGTAATCGTGTAATACCAATATCTTAAAAGGCTAGATAAAGATAATGGTTTGTTTTTCTAATGTGTTGGCATTAAAACATTTAAATTTTTTTTTTTCTAACTAATTAAATAAAGTTTTGAATTTGGTTCAGATCAACCGAATAAATGCGTGAGCACATAAAGTCAAATTACATCGTCAACATACAAATTGACTAAATAAAGAAATTAAAAATTTCTCAAAGAACCTAACAACTCGGTCATCAAAAGCATTTCTTCAGATTTATATTTAGTCAAAACGTCCACCACTATCAGATCTGATAAATGGTACACACCTGTAAATTTCATATGTACTTAATAAAGCATTTCAGGCAAATTAAGAAAAATGTTTCTAATAAAAAAATTGTATCCATGCATTGTTGTATAAAATATGTGGGGGGTGTGAATTATTAGCCTATGGCTAAATTGGAGATCTTCTTATGGAGATCTTCTCGACATTTTTCCGACTAAGCTAGGGGGTCTATTCCTTGAGTAGAGCTTATGACGAGTGGTCGTGGGTTTTACGACAAAACATTGTTTACTTACTGACTTTAATAATACTAAAATAGGTGGTGCAAAAGAGGCGCCACCAAGTCCTTAAACTTTTTAATCACGGGTTTGCCCTAAGGGAGGACTTGGAAGTCCTTAGAGAGAAATATCGTATTTATCGTTAAAGCAGGAGCTGTAAAGAAAATATTATTAATATAACAATGAAGGACATAAGAGATGTACTCTTGTTACCTTATACTATAAAGAAAAAGAATAGCCATTTATATCAATGATTTAAACATTATTATATGAACCAATTTAGGCATTAAGCCTCTTGAAGGTGTTGTTTAGTACTTCTTTATCAAGTCACTGTTATAGACTTTACTTTTACAAAAGGGTATTTATACCTTTTTAACTCAATTACCCTATCTTTTAACTTACTTGTCCAAAATAAAACAATTATGCAATTGAATTTAATGGTTGTTCTTTAATTAAAATTTTGCTTTCTAAGTAATAAAATTTTATGTACAAAATATACATCACAAATGTGGTTTAAAGTCTTCAACGCAATGATTGAATATGAAAATTACGACTGTTTTACTAAGAATAAAAAAATATCAATAACATATTAAATATTTTTACAAGGCTTTCCAAATTAATTACCCAAAATACACAGATCTGTTACCTTGTTTTACAAATGTGTATTAAATATTCAAAGACTAAAAATATTAGTTCTCGTAATTACTTAATATGTGATTGAATTTGAATGAAATACTTTGTTAGAATTAATTAAAGGTATTCATATTCATTTGCAATAATATTATATATAACCCTTGATTCAAACTGTGATAAATTCTAAATAGCAAAAGTTTTCGTAATTACATGGTAAAACAAGAATCATAAATTGCTACAATGTTGTTTTCGATCATTTGCCTTGCTGTTAAGATAGGCGAACAGCTGTAGTCATGTCAAAGTGATAGAGAAACGCTTACCTTGTTAACAGTTGTTTTAAACTACATTGAAACAATTACGTTGTCGAATCCAGATGTGCTGGCCTGCGATCTTTTGAGAAACAAATGACGTCAACGTACTGTTCACATATTATTGCGTAATATACTGAATCTTTACTGGAACCATTTACAGGAACTTGTGCATTTCATCTGCGCAAATCGAAACAAAATCGAACCATAAAACAGGCTATCCAAAGTACATCATTTTCCACTTTTCTTTAACGGTAATTGGAAAATTAAATATGATATTTGAACTTGTAAGCTTGCAATCTTATCATTGCTTAATGCCCAGAATAAACATTATTACATTTACGTTAGTGAGAATAGACTTAATAATTACAAAGACCAAATTTCGCCAATTTATGTTAATTTTTTAATAAGTTAATTGAAATTAAGATATTAGCAAATTTTTAAAGAAATTATTATTGGAAATTCTATAAGACCATAACTAGAAAATCCATAGAGCACATTTTATAAATTCAGTGAAAGCAAAATTAACAAATTTAAGGAATTTATTATCAGAAATCCATAGAGCGCTGTAAAAGAATTATTTAGTCTGACTTAACAATAATTTAATCTGCTTACCATTATTAAAATACACAAAAAATCAAGTGCATCTTGCACTTGGTCAAGCGGCAACGCCTATTGCTACATGCAGGTTGCTGGCGAGAACCCTATTCAACTGCATGGTGCTTGTGACTCCACAAGTGGTCGTAGCAGACTGAATCGTCCGTTCGATGCACAGAACTCACATCAAAATCTCCTGACAATGGAGATGCAATTCAAACGACCAACGTTTACTAATAGTAACTAAACCAATACCATAAAGTAATATTCGGCTTGTGATTAGGATACACGGCCCAGATCTAACTATTTATTTACATCGCAAAATTTAATTGTTTATTTAAATAGACAATGCAGTGTATTTTATAAATCATTTGAAAAGGATTTGTAGTCGTCAAAAAAATAATTGTTACAGCATGTTTAGTATTAATCATTCGTTAGTAGCATAAAAATTTAGAACAAACTTTACGAGTTACGTTCAAAATTTAAAATACTATATTAATTAAACAGTTTAAATTTTCATTTTTGTTTTTTCGAACAAGTTTTAAAAGTTGTTGTCACCAAGTGTAACAATTTATAGAAATAATAATAAGTACAAAGCTTAATTTAGGGTTTAGCCCAAATTTATATCAACATTCGTTTAAACATGAATAAAATGCAATGTAACACAAAACCAAGCTCTGATTCCAGGAGTCACTATACATATGTGAAGTTACGGCATTATAAATTTGAGCAAGAGGACTTAGAAAACAGTAAATTTACCAAAGTTTCATAATTAAGTACCATGCTGATGCTATACTATATGCCTGCATTCCATAATCTTCTTTGTTATTTAAACTGCAAATTTTATTCAGAAAGTATGTGCAGAAGTTAAGAAATTAAATATGATATTTATATAAATAATTCAGGCCATTGATTAGTTAGAGTTTTCGAGTTTAATTGAACGATTGAAACTCACACAAAACAACACATAACTACAAGACCTAGCATTATATCACATTTTCTTGTCCGGTTGACCATGTCGTTGTTCAAGGCAGAAGATGATTAAAACCTTGATTCTCGTATAACAAATCAGACCTTGCTAATTATGTCACACAAGTGTCATAATAAACGTATCCACAAATATTATGGTTACAAAATCGCCTTTCAGATACAACACACATTACAAATATTTTATACGTTCTAATAAAATTGCTTTGCTGCCTCTCTTCAAAAAAAAAACACTTGAGGTTGAATGAAATTCAAATAACCAAAAGTTGTTTTTCTTGTGGAGAACAATACAAACAGAATATCTCGGTGTATTTACATATAACTTGTGTACACACAAGGCAAATAAAATAATAACTACTATAGCTGCAGCCACAATTTTGACTTGGATTAAAAAAAAATTAACTCTCTAACAATTTTATTTTTGATAATAAATCCCTCCGTAAAATTGCGAGAACAATATAACAATTTTATTAACAACAATAGTAAATTACATTGAACAACAATAGTAATACGTTAAGCCTGCATCGTCCTTTGGTATTCTATTTGTGGTTAAATATCTGTGTCATCTACAGCTATTTACAAACACATCTCTGTTTGACGTCCCCCCCGGACGCCTCGGCCGCCCGAGCTAGTTTTGTAGTCAGTCGGCCATATGTGGAGGAAACAATAACATGTACCCTAGATTGCAGGCCGGCAATTTGCGAATTCACTTCGATGAGTTAGCACATCTTTGAATAACGGTCGGTGAGGTATAAAGTTTATTAACTTGTTTAATTTGAGATAATTTATTTAGCGCGACGACTTATAATGCTACAACTTACGATGCAACTTTTAGAATACAAAATTTAGGAGGCAATTTTAAGAGGACGACACTTGTTATGCAAACTTTTAAGACACACAAGGACAATGTAAAGATGCTACTTTAGTAAGGCGGCGTAATTCAACTACAGGATTACAACGGCTGCAGAATGTATTGTAACAGATTTGATTCGACACGTGGGACGAATTCATAGTAGAAGTTGTTTTGGATGAATTTGGTTCACACTACAACGCTGTGATCGTTGCATGAAATAACGAGGATCTCATCCTTCCTTGCAACAAGGCGACAAATGCAGTTTTGGTTCGTAGATAGCTTTAAGTTCTTTTTATGTGTTTCACACTAGGAACACGGTAAATTGTTTTAATGCGTAAAAGCATGAATATTGTAAAAGTTTCAACTATTTGTTGAGCTGGATTTTCCAGTATTAAAATTAAAGTTTACTGATTTGATGTTTTGAGAAAACAACACGCGTGGTTCATTATGAATTGTTAGTAACGTCAACAGGTGTTACTGACGTCATATATTTTTCTGCAGTATACTGCTGACAGATGTATTTTTGAAAGCAAATGCCTCGAACAGCTTTAGTACAAGTGATGTAAACACGACTATTTTTGTGATCTGCTTTATATAAATTAAAACTTGCATATGTAATTTAAAAAAACTTGAATACTAACATTTTTAGAAGTTATTAATTTGTCATCATCCTGAACAGATCTGCAAAGGTCGGAGCCCTATTTGTATAACAAGCTCATATTATACTGTAAAGTATTTGATTAAAAATAATTAAGATAAACCTGAAGTTGAAAACTATGGATTGATACAGTTATTGATTAAATTTTTGTTATAAATCATACTATTTTAATAGAGGTTCTTTTTAGTAAACAATTGGTTCAAGATTAAAGTTTTTTATTTTGATCAAGTATGATCAAATCTAATCACATAAAGCTAACATCCTTATGAGTAGGTCTTTGATGCCAACCTTATATTGGAAATACTTTTTTACTACTTCCTTATGTATTTAACTATTACAATTTCTTACAGGAGCAGTGTCTTATTTTATTAAGACAGGTTTTTGTCATCGAAGGCGATCTTTTTTTTCTTTGGGTCTCCACGTCCGCCCCTAGAAATATGCCATGCAATTATCATAATTAAGTCAGGACTTGGTGGCGCCTATTTGGTTTAGTTTAAGTTTGACCTACAAACAGATTTCGACTTACCCCCCCCCCCCCATTTCTCATAGCTCTGCCCAAGGAATAGACCCCTAGCTGTGTCGGAAGACTTCGTTATACTTGCTCACAACTTGAGGCCAGATAATTATAAGAAAAATTAGTTTCACTGGCACCCAATGTGGGGCTGGTGCTTTTAGCAAAAAACCAGTTTCACTAGCGCCCATGAGTGGGGCCAGCCCTTTAGAAAAATACGTTTCAACTCAAAGAAAAAATTCAAATAAATAATGATAGAGTGCCTTTGTGTTGTAATTATTTATTTATTATATTATCATATTTTATTTTGATAATAATAAAGAGTGTTTTAGTAACTATACGTGCGCCATTCGTCCTAAAAAGGCAAATTCAAAAGATATCATTTGCAAAAAGACACAATAGGTAGGAGTTAAAAATGCTATTCTTGCACTCCAGTTCAAGTTCAACATGGAAATATTAATAAAAAATATATAACCACCATAAGTTAACAAATGCTTAAGGTATCATAAATATTATATATAAGAAAATTTGACCGAAGAGTTAACACACAACAGTAGAACTAAAATCTATAGTTACAAGAAAACTGTAAATTTGAAGAGGACTGCCAATAGAAACATAACTTTCATAAATTTGAGTACTTGGAAAGATTCTACAAAAAACCCAACCAAATATCATACAACTTTTTTTTTGTGTTCTAATCTCTAAAATCATATTTAGATAAGAGCAAGACAGATTTAAAATAGTTACCTATACCAAGAAAATTCTACATACTGTACGGATGTAAGTGACCCAAAAGTTTGATGCAAAACCATGCCATCACTACACAATTCATATTAACTACAAATGAATCTCTAAGATTCACTAGGATGATCCTCTGGACCAATCATTGCCACCATATGTTACACAATATACCCGGTGTTCCAAAAGTATGGAAACCGTAAGATATTTCGCTTGGAACGCCTTTTCCAAAAAAATATCTCGAACAAAAGTTGCAGGATTTTTGACGTTAGATTGAATAGTGACCCTAAATTCAACCTTGACCTTGAACGACAAGGTCGTTTGAAGATAACTATGCTTTTTCAAATAGGAACCCCTACTTTTTATTGAGGATTTGGAAAGAGCAAAAAATTTTACATTCAAATATGACTTTAACCATGAACTTGACCGTGACCTTCAATGTCATTCCAAGGTCAAATTTGTTTTTGCAACGAGAACACTAAGTAACTTTGAGGTAATTAAATTTTTTGAAAAATGGTAAGAACAAATGTTTTAGGATTTTTATGTGGCTATTCAACCGTGGCCTTGGATTTGACCTTGATTTTGTCCTTCAAGGTCATTTTAAGGTCAAGTACGGTTTTTCAAATAGGAATCCCTACTTTTTATTGCGGATTTAGAAAGAGCAGTAAATTTTACATTTAAATATAGCCTTGACCATGAGCATGACCATGACTTTCAACGTCATTCCAAGGTCAAATTTGTTTTTGCAGCGGACACGCTGAATAACTTTGAGGAAATTAAATATTTTGACAAATGATAAGAACAAATATTTTAGGAATTTTCCTTGGCTATTCAATGGTGACCGTGGATTTGACCTTGACCTTCAAAGTCATTTCAAGGTCCACTTCATTTTTTCAAATAAAACCCCTAAGCCTGAAGCGAAAATCCTGGCGAATAAAAGCAAGGAGATATCACAGCTATTTAAGGAAAAGCGAAATATCCTGGCCAGTCAAGGCTAGGCGAAGGTTCCAGGTCAGTTAAGACAATGAAAGGAAACAGGCCAGTTAAGGCATGGTCAACAAACTTGGTTCAAAATGTTCTTAATCAAAATCCCAGCAGACGGACATCAAAATTTTCAATCGCGCTCCTAAAGTATAAGGTATAATATTAGTGCAACCATTGTCTTTTCTTTGTCTCAGATTCTCCACATCTTTTGGTTTAGTAATGTGCACGATTATTTTTAAGCAGCCGTAAAAGAAAAAATTAAGCAGAGTTAAATGAGGGATCTTAGCTGAATAGTTACTTTCCGTTCTATCCAACAATTATTAATTTGAAATTTTAACAGCTATTTCATGAATCATAGAGACTATTTCCTTCTGCAGCGATTGACTTGAAATGTCGATTTGTTTGAATAAATTGTAACTTAAAATTAAAATACTGAACAATCCTTTCTATCATGTTTTGACAAAATTCAATTTTCCTATCATGATCATCTTCATTAATTTGTTAATGTAAGTATGTTCTGTATTGATCTTCAAAATTATACACTTTTTCATTTGATTCACTTGAACCCGTTAAGAGATCTCGTCCGTCATCTTGGATCCGCCACCTTTGACTCTGATTTTCCAGAAACTGAGTGCAGAATCTCAATCGGCAACCGGAACCCCCCCCCCCCCTGTACTGAATTTGACGTAAATTGGTTGAGTTTTAGAAAATCTCGGCCACCCCCGTTTACTGTCCACTTAATTTCGCTGTATTTGCACTTTAATAAATTCCTTTTTTTTAGGATAGTTAGTATGGTTAATTTTTTTTTGCCGCTACTACTGTTTCTTCAAAGTTCTTTCTTGTTATTCTTTCCTTTTCTTTTACCATGGCTGCTCTAACAGAACGAGAAAGTTACTTTATTAACGATGAGAGGTTGGGGGTGATAGATGTAGGTCGTATGACAAAGTAATGGTGTTGTTTAATGAAACATTTCGAGTAGGCTTAACAGGCATTAGTATGTCCACTGTCTCAAATACAATCAGGCGATTTAAAGAAACTGGGACTAATAAGAATCGTCCGGAATCTGGAAGGCCGAAAATTGAAACCTTAGATAAACGACAAATGGAAGTGACCCAATCATTCATCGAAAACCCGCATTTATCTATTAGAAAGGCCTCTCGACAGCTTCAAATTAGCCAGACGTCGATTTTTAGAAATTTAAATATCATTAAATTTTACCCCTACAAAATGAATCTTCATCAAGAATTATATAAAGATGATTCAGACCGACGATTGGAATTTTGTGAGAACATGATGGGAAGGATTGTTCAGAATCTCAATTTTCAATCGCTCATTGTTTTTTCACATGAATCAACTTTTCAACTGTTATAGTCCCGGGCAACTGTTATGGGCCACTACTACAGTTGACAACACATACGCTCCACGTCCACAATATTGCGCAATAAAGGTATTACGACATACTTTGCCAAATTGTATCATGTACCAAATATGTTTACAGTGATACAAGATGCACCTTAAAAAAGATAAAAAACACTCACCTAAAAATGTGGAACGCTTCGCGATTTTGCGATCCTTACGCAAGAGCCGTGCTGATTCCCATGGATCTCGTTGGGCGTTGTTTGGGCGTGGGTTTCATTAGGCCATCGTCGAAACCAGATTTGACGTCTTCCCTCTTCTTCGGTTTGTAGGTAGGGCGAAGGGATAAGGCGAAGGCAACGATATCAGGTAGAGATAGAGGGAAATCTACATTCTGAAAGAGAAAAGACAAAGGAACAACACAGGTAAACGTCACTGTTCGACGTCTCGTTGGCTAATAATCATGTCCGGTCGTATCGGAAACCGCGCACTTACCCCATCACTCCACGCCTGCGCATTCTTTTGCGCCGACGCAACTGTTCGGGATGGCGGAAATGAACAAGTTCATTTTTTAAAATATTTGCGCGAATTCACTCACATATTTAAAACTGTAAAATGCCAATTTTGGCATGTAACACAACTCAATGATAAAGTGAATCGTCACAATTGCAGATTATGGAGCAATGAAAATCCTCATTGGTTGCACGAACATCACTCGCAGTACTTGCAAAAACTAAATGTTTGGGCAGGTATTTTTAGGGACCGAATAATTGGACTTTTTTTTCATACTAGATGGGACTTTAGATGGTCCTTGTCTTAATTGGTCGGGCTTTATCCTTCCCTTAACTGATCGGGATCATTCCTTGCCTTAACTGATAAGGCTCTATCCTTGCCTTAACTGACCGGGCTCTATCTTTGCGTTAACTGACCGCGCTCTATCCTTGCCTTAACTGGCCGGGCTCTATGCTTGCCTTAACTGGCCGGGTTTCTTCTTCAAGCCTTACCTGGCCGGGATCCTTCACCTCGTCTCGACTGGCCAGGATCCTTCGTTTTTTCTTAAATAGCTGTGATATCTCCTTGCTTTTATTCGCCAGGATTTTCGCTTTAGGCTTAGGGGGTCCATTTGATAAAACATAGTTCACCTTGAAATTACCTTGAAGGACAAGGTCAAGGTCAAATATAAGCCAGGGAAAAATCCTAAAGCATTTGTCCTTATCATTTTTCAAAAAATTTAATTGCTTCAAAGTTATTCAGTGTTTTCGTTGAAAAAACAAATTTGGCCTTGGGATGACATTGAAAGTCATGATCATGCTCATGGTCAAGGCTATATTTAAATATAAAATTTACTGCTCTTTCTAAATCCGCAATAAAAAGTAGAGATTCCTATTTGAAGAAACATAGTTGACCTTGAAGAATAATGTCAAGGTAAAAATCCAAGGTCACCATTGAATAGCCATGGAAAAATACTGAACCATTTGTTCTTATCATTTTTCAAAAAATTTAATTGCCTCAAAGTTATTCGGTTCTCCCGTTGTAAAAACAAATTTGACCTTGGAATGACGTTGAAGATCATAGTCATGGTCATATTTGAATGTAGGATTTTCCGCTCTTTCCAAATCCCCAATAAATTCTTAGGTCTCAAACTAAAATGAGAGTAATTGGATGTTACTATAATAATTCCTTTTTTTTATTGATAGTCTTACTTATCAATATGCAAACCTACAATACGCATCAAATTCAAACATTCATAATACATAATTCAAAGAAAAGTTATTGAATTCGATCATCATAAGTGTTATGGGTGGTTGAAGCACTAAGTTTTTAAATTTGGGATTGCCCAAAAGGGACGGAAATTCTGTAACAGAATAAGAATACACCGGCTAACTACAGTGGTGCAGGAGTGGGTTCTTACAGCAATAAATGGCAGAAAATTGAACAAAATTGAGTAATTATCCAAAGTTTACGTAGGCGCAATTTCAAGCTATGTTATTGCTAGCACTTAGATAGCTCTTCAATCTGTCAAGTTTAAAGGGCGCCAACTACGGCCAACGTGTAAACCATAAGATTGTTAAATACGGAGTATTCTCTGAGTGAAATACATTTTCTTACAAAAGGTCACTTATCTGTTTGAATAAATAAAACCACTCTCAACTCACCCTGCTTAAATCTATTTTAAAATAACATTATTTAAGTATTTCTGTAAACATATAGATGTACTTATTCGTGTTAGTGACCAAGAGATATTCCTATAACAAAATATATACAATAAACAAAAGTGATAAAAGTCAACATCAGATCATTCTTAATACACTTAACCTTATGGGTTAAATATTTCAATTAATTATCATTAAATTTTTAAATTCACAATAACCAACCCTTATATTCCTATTAATGTAACACTACACATTAGGCAATACTTTATAAATGATAACTACAAATACAGTTCAAATTATGCATCTCATTTTACGACAGTTTTATCTGAAAGTCACCATGAATTTCATTGAACCAAAAGATATCATGTCATCCTTCGAAGCCTTGAATTTCAAAACTATTTTGTTGGGAAACAAACTGTCCCAATCTTCTTGGGGTTTGTAGTTATGTCGAAAATCCATGATCAACACATGGACCATCATTTATTATTCTATAATTAACTGGATGTTTACGACAAACCAAACCTTTACCTTTTGTTTAACCCTCCATCTGTTTGTGTGGATGATTTCTAAGGAATTGAAATTCTTTTGTTTAAGATGACTGTCGAGTCATGCGATTATCCTCACTTTTCTGCCTTAAAGGGGTATGCCATTAATACATACCTATCATGTGTAAGATGCCTAAGTCATTGTTTCTTTTGCTAACCCTACGTAACTGTGATATAAATGAATACAATGTCCTGTATAATTATGTCTGGTTTGTAGCCTAATCTCTGTGGGTTTTATGAACTCATGGTTTTTCCTTTGTGTTAGTTTGTGAAACTCGATCTTTAGTGCATCTTGCATACATCGTAAATAATATCTGTAATTATGTAGGTGTATTATTAAATTGAATATTTTTAACGTACAAAAGCTTTTCCTAGTATGCTATGAGAAATGTATTGTAATTTGTTTCACCTTGTGGTACCTTTTAAAAATAATTAATGAATTGCGGTTTTATTTCAAATGTATTGTGCAGAAATACAAGGATGCTTTTGTGATTTCTAAATTTATGATTTTTATAGAACTCCTACAGCAATAGCAATAGCTTATTAAATACTATTATACTGAAATCGTAATTATACAGGGTGCCTCAATAATAAGTTGTCCGTTTTACAAAACGCAGTTTGAAACGTCACTATCCTAAATGATATACTTCTAATATTATAAGCCTTATTAGGGAGAAACACAAGGTGAGGAAAAGACTCAAAATCTATAAAAACTTAAACTATTTATTTGAATTTAAAAGACTAAGTGTGTTATTTTTTAATTATCGTGTGTCGTAAGGGCCTATAAGAGCAATGGATGTGATGGTCAAACACTGTAGACGGCAATAAATACTACATTTCCAAAACACTCATTTATTTCAGCAATGTTGGCAAGTAGGCGTCCAGTACAATACAAATTGACAATTAATATTGGTAAAATGTAGGGATTTAGAACTTTTGTCAAAGGTTCAAGTCTTTTTAACAGCCACAAAATGCTCCACATTTACAGAAAAACTCAATTAAAATTAATGCCAGATTCATCCATCATTTCTTTCTTTCTATTTTGACTTAACTTGACAGATGCCTCCTTTTCATCTAAAGGCTAACTAAATTTTTTCTTTTTCGTATTACCCGTAACTGTTAAAAGGACCCGATCCTATTTATAAAACTAAAAAAAATATCGTGGTGTACCAACAAAGTGCATTATCTAAAACTCTTATTCAAACTGCGTACACGAATTACATGGTCGAAATAGAAAACACCCAAATCCTTTTGGTCCTTTATTCAGCAGAAGCAATGTAGGACTCGTATTCCAGCAGAAGTCATCTTCAATGGTCTGAAATATGATACCCCTCAGTTGATTGTTGATGCCTTTAAAAACTTCTTTAGTAGTGTCTATTCAGCCAAAGCTTTTTCTGCGGTTGATATTAAATTGTTGTCAGATGTTCATTTATATATTTCACGTGTTTTTGAGATCGAAAGCTATATCCGTAAAATAAAAAATAAATCCACTGCTGGTCTTCATCAAATACCTTCATTTCTCTTAGGAGATTGTGTATCAGTATTAGCTTACCCGTGAACTTGTATTATTAACTTATCATTACATACGTCTACTTTTCCATCTGTTTGGAAGAATTCTTTAATATGTCCGGTTTTAAAACTGGAGAATCACATTGTGCTAAAGTATACGAAATGGTACTGTATAATAGAATATTTGCTGCTATGGAAGGTCTTATCTCACCGTATCGGTATGGTTTTTCCCTGCAAGGTCTGCTTTGACTAATTTTTCTTGTTTAACACAAACTATTTCCAATACTCTAGATGCCCATGGACAAGTAGATGTTTTTTACTCACACTTTCAGAAGGCATTTGTCTTCCCCATTCATAGCAACTTCTGGTGTCCCACAGGGCTCCAATTTGGGGCCACTTCTATTCATAATTTTTATAAAGGATGGCATAAATTCATTTTCATGTTATCATCTACTTTATGCTGACAATTTAAAACTGTTTATGAAAATAACCTCCTCTGCTGAATGTCAAAATTTACAATTTCAAATAAGTAGTTCACACCAGTGGTGTGTGAAAAACAAAATTGCTCTTAATGTTTCCAAATGTAATGTTGTAGTGTACACTAGGAAGTTACAATTATTATATTGACACTAAGGCGATAACTAGGCAAGTGTCAATAAAAGACTTAGAAGTAGGTATTGTTTGATGCCTCACTTTCATTTACAGCTCACGTAAATGATATTGTAAATTCTTCTTTTAAAAATTAGGATTTATAATAAGAAGCTTTAAATCAATTTTGAAACTCCGAAGTTTAATTGTGTTGTATCAAGCCTTTGATCGCCCCAAGCTTGAATATTGTTGTCTTATATGGTTTCCATTATATAAATATCAAAAATCATTGCTAGAATACATTCAACGTAAATTCCTTAAATACTTATTTTCTTAAACGAGGGATATTTTCCGGAAAGAGGCTACAGTCAGCTTGTGTTATTAAATAAATATAGTTTTAGGTCATTGGAGTCCCGTAGAGCTATAATTGCAAGAACATTTCTATATAAATTTCTATATAGATTGATTGCATGGATCTGTTATTCAATGTAAAGTTTCTATTCCTAACTACAATATCCGTCAACAACAGTTATTTAGCCTGTCTACGTCTAAAACACATTTTTTGTCAAGATCACTGGTGCATGCTATGTGCTCACTTTATAATTTGATAAGTAATTATTGTGATATCAATTATGATAGTTTAAAGGATATTTTGCATGCTGCTAGCAAATATTTGTAAATTAATATGGTGTATAAATATAATCTTATTGTCTTATTTGTCCTATCTTCAATAATTGGGTTTAATACCTGTAAAAGATGTAAATAAATAAATTACTTTTCCCACCTTTTTCAACTGATTTTTGTTTCCCGTAATGCACGAACTTACATAAGCCGTATTCATAATCTATGAAAACTTGCATTAGTTAACATATTAATCATCAGAAACATTAGAACTAAAGCAAGAAAATGTTTTAAATCCTTAAGGAGCCACCGACTAGCTTATAACCAGCTACGTCAATCATACATTAAACTTGAAACCTTTTTTTTAAACAATATTGAAGACAAACTTTAGCATTAGTTTAGCGGGAAACTTATTACCAGTATGGGAGAGGACTTTGTTAACTGTCCGTACCCTATCTCCAACATCAAAAGAAATATGTCTTCGTCTTAGATTGTATTATCGAGACAACTTTCTGCGTGCTACATATACACACGTACGATCTTAAAAGTATAAAAAAGTATCAAAAAGACCTTGACAATCTGACACATAAAACGGCCTGCTGCCAGGGATTACTTCAATATCTTCTAGCGGTTCAAAACCAGCACTGTAGAATTTTCCACTTACAGGTACATGTTGACCAAAGAATAAAAAATTTGAGAAAAACTAGTAGATAAATGCTTTGCAGAGTTAATATCAAACTGAATCTTAAACAGCTCTACATCCCATGAATCATGTTCACTTATGTAAGAACGAATAGCTGTTCTAACCATTTTATCGATACTTTTCATGAAGTTGCATTGTGAAAAACAATCAGCATTGTATCAAATTTTTTGTATGTCATAGTTATTATATAAATTCAGGAAAATGTGATCATTAACTGAGGGTCAATAATGAATTGGGGAGTCCCAAAAACAGGAAAAACTTTCTTCTATAGAAACGTTGCTTGGCTAGTGCTTTGGCACTGCGCAACAGATGTAGGTATATTTTGAGAACCACTTACCTACAACCATATGCTATTTGTATTCTGATCTTGAATGACGAAATTGACCCCTCAGGTAATTGTTTCGAATGGAAGGTTTACATATTTTTCTTTACTCATAAAGTCAAGTGGAGCAGCATTTGATGACTTTTGTGCACCTGCATGTCAAACATTTACAACAAAATTTTAGTATATTGATATGCGTTTTCGACCAGTAAAACAATTCTTGAACTCGAGTCATTGCTTCTGAGAATTCAAAGTGACTAGCAATAGAGGGATCATAACATGGCCGAATGATCTCTTTTCCTTGACATTTTGATACTAATTGTTTCTATTCTACTATATTAGATGATAAAGGTAAATTAGATGAAATAATCTTGTAAACTAAATTATCCAGCACTTTCCATTGTGGATAATCTGTAGGTGAAGATAAAAATTTTTTGCAAGACCACATATCAAGAGTCTAAATTATGTAATTTAACTTCAACCACATTGTTACATTTTCCCGCCGGTTTACACGCTATTTTTACACTTTAAGCGTGGCTCTAACGCCATTGTTATAACATCTACAGATCACGTTTTTACCAGATGATGCAATCGCTGTCTAAGTCAATTTGCATGCACAATTTAAGTAAATATCAAATTACTTATGTGATGTGTATCTCGGAACTTCATCTCAGGGTCCACCACATGGTTAAGGGTTGTCGTGATTTTGCCGCATTGAACATCAAATTATTATCCGTCACGTAACTTCTATTGCATCTCGTAGGGGTTTAAAGGGAAATAGGTAGCGGAACGATAGGAGTCGAGGTAAAGGGAAACTACATGCCTTTTTCTTAAAAAACTACCACGCACTTAGATACTTGTTGTTTAGTCCATGTCTTGTAGCTTAATGTCGCTTCCTCCACACGCGCACATCCGCACTCCTTCTGTGCGACTCGGCTGTCAGCAACTGTGGAAGTTAGCGTATCATTTCAAAAATACGCGGCAATTAACTTACAAATATATCTCTAAACCTAAAGCATGATACATGACCAGTTTGGCATGTAACGATATTAACAATTGGACTTTCTGCATAACTAGTGTGACTGAGGCAATCTGGGACCGCACTGAATTTTCTTTTTTGATGCACCAAATCGAATGAGTGCTGCCTGAAACGAACAGACATTTTGCAATTTTTCCTGTAGTGTTCTGAATATTGTTCAGGCACAGCAATGAAAAATGATCTGTAACCACTGTGAAATATGTACCCTTTTACCTAGAGGTGAATCTTTCAATGGCAAAAATTACAGCTAAATATTCCTTTTTTGTAACTGAATAATTAATTCCATGTGGCTAAGAGACTTGTTTGCTTAGGAAATCACACTCACGACTCCATCTACATTTTGTATTAATATGGCATCTAGACTAGTATCACTAGTATCGCATTCAATAATAAACAGGACCAAATAGTCAGCTTGAGATAACAATGCTGCAGATACTAAGACGTACTTAATCTGCAAAAATAAAGATTCAGCATCCGAAATCCAAACAATAGTTTGATCTTTTTTTCTCTTTTGCATGAAATCATTGATAGGTGATACCAATGACAAAAAATTTCTAGTAAAATGGCATGCCAAGGCCAACTACGCATTCCCATGAATCTTTTGATCTCAGTTGTAGTTTTACGGTGAGGAAAATTGACCCTAGTAAAAACCTTTTCACTGTCAGTGTGTAGGGAATTCGAACATACTGTTTATCCTAAGAATTTTAGTGATTTCTTAAAAACTGAAATTTGTCTAAGTTGTTAGTTAAGTTAGTATTCTTAAGATGTTTTTTAACTTCTCGAAGGAGTTTTAAATGTTCTTCAAAAGATAATGAATAGAGGATCCCGTCATCAAGATAAAATACATTCAATTCAAATTGGGGATCGAAGACACGGAACCTAACTAATGCAATAAATCTCAATATTTTGATTCTTAAACTACAAAAGGCAGGTGTAGATGGTATGATATTGAAATGGCTTAGTAGCTACCTATATGGTAGATGGCAAAGTGTCAAGTATAGACAATTCACTTCTTACAAGTTTCCGGTATACTCTGGAGTTCCGCAAGGGTCTTACCTTGGCCCTCTCCTATTTCTAGTGTTTGTCAACGATATTAAACAAGTCTTCAAACATTGTAAATTTTTGCTGTTTGCTGACGACCTAAAAATTTACAAAAATATTATATATACAAGAGATCACATCTTTGTCCAGGAAGACCTAAACTCTTTTTACAACTGGTGTATAATAAATAGACGTTCTTTGAACATCAACAAATACCTAACCATAACCTTCTCTCGTGCAGTGTCGACTACAATAACAGAATATTATATAAATACCGATGTTATTGTACAAGTTTATGAAGTTAAAGATTTGGGTGTTTTGATAGATTCTAAACTCACTTTTAATTCCCATATAAATACTATCACCAAAAGAGCTATGCAAATCTTAGGATTCGTATTCCGATATAGTGGCAAATTTTCAACTACCACATGCAAACTGTTATATTGCTCTTTAGTAAGAAGCATCTTAAAATATGCTTCCATTATATGGTCGCCCTTTTATACAAATAATATTGTTAAAATAGAAAGAGTCCAAAAGAAATTTCTTAAATTTATTGCATATAAGATGGGACTTCAAGAGCACCAATGTCAAGAGTTGTTTCTATTACAATCACTTCGATTAGTTTCATTACTGGATAGGCGGATATTGAATGATTTATGTCTTCTGCATAAGATTATTAATGGTTACATCAACTGTATGGAATTACTATTATTAATTCAATTCAATGTTCCAGTTAGACAATCACGTACTTTTCACCTATTCCACAGTGATTGCCACAGAACCAATTATGGATGTCACTTCTATCTAAATCGAGTTATAGCTTCTGCAAATACATTTAGTGAATTAAATTGGTTTGGTAGCAGTCCTCAGAGCTTCAGGCAAACATTATTAAATTTGTATAATTAATAAGTTTATGTATTATTACACATTTTATATATATTTTTAATGTAAATGGGGTATCCCGTTTATGCACGCATGTGCAAAATAAATAAATAAATAAATAAATGTCAAAGTTTTTCAAAAAAAGCGTAACAAGAGATTAATTACGACAAAATAATAGACATTTTATCTACAACTTCATCTTTGCTAAAGACTAAGCTCTCCTCAGCTCAGCCTCAATTAGATTAATTATCGGTTTACAATAAAATAAAAAAATAATGTATGATTTATACCATATACTTAATTTTTTGGATATACTAGTCTAGATTAGTCAAATAGTCAGTACTGTTTTCATAATGTTCACAACTCGTTCTTGAATTTGTGATCTAACCGAGGACTGATGTATAGATAATTTAGGTGCTTCTCATGCTTATTCGTTATATATAAATATTTTATATTTTCTTTCGTTTTTTATTGTAAGGGATCAAATGATCTGCTGTGAGAACACTGTAATGACTTACAATAGGCTATGTGTATGGTGCACGTGAGAAGTAGGTTATATGATGCAAATTATGTGGGCCTCTCTTAAAAACGCTTTTTTAAAAAAGTTTACAAAAGATTGAAACAATTTTTATTCACAGGAGAAACATTAATACGTCTTACAATTTGCAATGCGCGTAACGATCTAACTACTAAAGTCTATGCTACCTCTATTTATTGCTTTCTGTCTAATGCTCTTTCTATTTGCATAGTTTGCTGTTTCTATTCTCATAACTCCTCCCGCCCTAAATGAGGACTATGGGGAACCAATGTCCGATAGCCCAGGGTAGTTCTTAGTTTCCTGTCTAAGATCTTACTATTTCCTTTTTTAAATAACAATTTCACTAACAGATATCTATATACTACATACATTATTGCTAAGCAAATTAACAAATACAAAATTATAGTATAAGCACTAACACTACTAAAATGTACTGCAGGTTTATCTAACTTGCTTAATTCAATTTTGTCATTTTGTAAAAGTCTGTAAACAATACTTATTTCATCTAAACGTACATGATCTAATTCTATAGGTTTAATATTGTCGCTCACTGTTATTTCACTATTTAGCTTTGAATTTACATAAGGTAATTCCATAACTTTATACTTAGGCGCTTCACTAATAAAAGTTTTTAGCACTAATTGGTTAATTAAAATTTCACATTGGTTTTTAAGCTCTATCAAATAGCTACCGTTGAAAAGGACATTGTCTTGGTCTGCTCCACACTTTTGAATAGCAACTGTGTTTTTAAGTATTATGGCGATCCATTTGTTATCCTCCAATTTCTGTATTTTAATCCTACTGATGGTTAAGGGTATTTGGTGGCACACATTTACATTCTGGGAATACTTTATTAATTGAACTTCACAGGGTGAATTTTCGTTTGTCTCTTCTAGTTGAACGTCTTGACAAATAAATCTTTCTTGAGCAACAGCATGGCAGTTGATGTCGGAAAAGGCATATGACTGGTCATTTAGCAACAGATATTTTGATTGTGGGATTATCACTTTGAAGGAGTTTAAGGAGGGAGTTGGTAAGGAGTACAACTGATAGAATTTATAATCATGCATTTCTATAATTGGTATTTCTAAAGCAAATACTACAGTGTTGTCTTTACTGTAACTTTTAATTGTAACAACTTTCTCATATAGTAAAATATTTTGTATTGATATGTCAAAAGGAAATTTGTTGTCGTTCAATTGCTTATTGGCTGATAATAATTCAGAGAGCAGTTCATGTGGGTCTGTTATGGCGTTATGAAGAACGTTCAGCTTGGAAAAGCTAATGGCAACTCCTATTCTTTCTAATAGATCATAAATGATTTGAAAACTAGAGGAAAACTGAGAGGCTAACCTTTCCAAAGCAAAATGATGAAAGGTTTCTAACTTTGAAATATGTAAATTTTTTATTTCTTTTGAAATTTCTTCTATACGAGTTTTTAGTATGTACTGATTGTGATTCAAAATTTTAGAATTGTTTTCATAATTCCTAAGAGATGTTTCAAGCATAGTAATTTGGTGATTAACAAGACTTTTAATTTTATTCTGATTGTTAATGAGGGATGAAATTGCTTTGTCGTATCTTTCAGCGTCGTTGTAATCTAAATTACCAGTGAAAAATTTAATAGCGCTGCCTACACTGTTAAAAAGGACTCTTTTTGGTCTCATACTCCAAAGGAGGTTTAATTGGATCAACTGATGATTAATTTTACTTTCTAATATTTGTGTGTTATGATAAGAGTCGCGAAATGGTTGATTGAGCCCGAAAGCTTCTTGAGATTTTGAAAGGGTATCTTGTATTTTCTTGAATTGATCTTTCAATGTAACTGATTAATGGGGGATTAAGGAGATGATATAAATTGATAAAGATATGCTAATTACAGGGAAGGACCAATTGCTTTTTGCAAGCAATAACGATAGCAGTGGAGCGGTTATGTAATAACTACAACTACACCAAACTACTTAATAAAGGGTATAAATACCTTTTATCCTGTGCCGCTGGGGGCAATAAACATTCACACACAAAGAGCTTCCGGACGGAGAACCAGTAACACGCACGAAATGGTGTCGGTCTCGCTTTCAAAAGCTCTAATACAACCGGCTTCTGCAAGGGTTCGAATGCGACTCTCTTTATGCACTGTTACTGTCGGTATAAATGTTTCACTCAAAACTGTAGGATGCACGCACAAAGTATTTATTGTCACCAATTCCAATAAATGTTCGATGATGACGTAACATACCGCCCACCAAATTCATAGAATTTTGAAAAGGAGGGAAGTAGGTTGGGTGAAGGAAATCACATGGGATTTGACCTTGCTAGGAAAACAGGTAACGAAAGATAGGGTGGTACACTACAGCGAGCGATATTACCAACTATGCAAAAATAAAAATATATATGTAAATAAGCAAATATGTAAAAATAATATACTACTATACATGTAAGAAATGTGCATATACATCTAAACATAAAAATAAAATTACAAATACCGGTAGCGGCGCTAGTTTGACCAAAGGTCGTTTTAATGTGCCATGTGCAGTTTGATCTGGGTAATACGTGCTGCCGGTAGGTCTCCCATAGGAGGAGTTACCAGGACTGGTTTGGTACGAAAACATCTATGACATGATGATAAATAATTTCTGATTGAATTTTTAATAGAAAGGATCCAGAAATTCTGTTGGATAAGATACGCTGTGGTATTAACACCGGGATGGCAATACCTTTCATGAGTTGACCGAATGATAAGTTCGGTTAATCGGTGCCGCTGAGGCAATAACGCAGGAAACTTTTCGAAATAGGAAAGCGAAGAATGTGTCAAGCGCCCACCTACTCTTAAGATATTTTGTGGATCAACAAATGGAGAAAGTTTTCGCAAGCTTTTAGGTAACTTACGGTTTGCCTTGATCGAAGCTATTTCCCTTGAAAATGTAACATTTTGTACATGCCGGACGATAATCATGAGAGCATTGTGTAATTCAATGTCTGTTAAGGGACCCGTATGACGTTGAGCCATGGGTTTAGAAAATCTATAAATGTAAGCCACGATGCCTTGGATTTTATATAACGATGAAAAGCGACTTAGTAAAATGTCAATGACGTTTGGATCTGTGTGAGCGACAAATGTTAGGATCTTCTTTTCCGTAGTTACCTCAGCAATTGAGGTTGACAATGTTGGTTGAGGCGGCCACGAGTCACTAGGGTAGTGAAGCCATTCAGGCCCCGCCCACCATAGCGAACATGAAATAACCGCGCTTGGCATCAATCCTCGAGATGCAGGATCAGCCGGATTATGCGAAGATTTAATATAAAACCATCGGCTAGGTGCAATGATTTCTTGAATGTGGCTAACACGGTTTGCCACAAAAGTTTTCCAACGAAAAGGTGGAGAACGTATCCAAGTGAGAGCGACCGTAGAATCACTCCACGCTGAAACATCGGAGATGTCAATCAAGCCTTGATACGACCGAATGGTAAAAGAAAGTAAATTGGTTAATAAAACGGCGGCACATAATTCCAAACGTGGAATTGAAATGCGCTTAATTGGAGCTACTTTTGTTTTAGCGGTTACAAATTGTACAGTTATTTCTCCAGTAGTTTGATTTATGAACTGAAATACACTACCGCTGCATACCCTACCTCGCTAGCATCGCAAAACCCATGCAAATGACAAGTAAAAGGATCCGAAGGGGGTAAACAACGTGGTAACTTTAATGACGATAATAACGGCAACTCTTCTTGGTATTGCTGCCATTGAGACGAAATGTCTGCTGGTGGGATGTCATCCCAATTTAAACCTAACATCCACAGATGCTGGATTAGGCGTTTTGCAAAAAGTGTTAGTGGTGCTAAAAATCCTAATGGATCATATATTCTGGCAACTTGCGAAAGTATGTTGCGCTTTGTACATATTGGGTTTAATGGTTTAACCCGAAATGAGAAAATATCTTCTGTAGGTGACCATTGTAGACCTAATATTTTTATTGATTCGTCAGAATCGAAATCGAGAGAAGTATATTGGCAAAAATCTGACGGAATGCCTTCCAAAATAGAAACTGAATTAGAACTCCATTTTCGAAGTTCAAAACCAGCCAAATGTAAAAGTCGGATAAGTTGATCTTTAATTTCTCGGGCCGATTGTATAGAATCTCCACCGGCGACGAAATCATCAATATATAGATTTGACCGTATAGCCTCAGCGGCTAACGGAAACCTTTTGCCTTCGTCAATGGCTAATTGCTGAAGAGTCTTTAATGCTAGATAAGGCGATAACTTAATACCATAGGTCACTGTATTAAGCTGATAAGTCTGAATGGGTTCTTCTGCGGAGAACCGCCAAACAATTAATTGAAACCTTCGATGTTCTTCGGTAACCAAAATTTGTCGATACATTTGGCGAACATCACAAGTAAAAACGAAACGATGAGAGCGAAATTTAAGTAAAATTGACGAAATGTCATTTTGGAAACTAGGTCCAGCCAATTGAGTGTCATTAAGTGACACGTTGTTTTTAGCCTTTGCAGAGGCGTCAAAAACCACACGAATTTTAGAAGTATGACCTTCCTCTTTAAACACAGGGTGATGGGGTAAAAATAATTATCGTTCCCAACGGGCGGAGAATCGAGTAATGCCATATGACCCGCATCAAGATAGTCCTGCATGAAATTGTTGTATTGGGCGCGTAGCTCCGGTTGAGCATGCAATTTGCGCTCCAACGAAAATAGTCTTTTTAGCCATCTCAAAGCAATTATCAAAACGGGCAAAGTATCGTTGAACGGTAACGCAACAATAAAACGACCGCTAGGGTCACGAGAAAACGTGTTTTCAAAATCAGATCTGCCTTTTCTTCTTCTGGAGAAGTATAAGGCTTGATGGCAACTCTTCTATCTCCCAAAACCGCCTTAGGGTCTGGTCGATAGGATCTTCTACAGAAGTAAAAATGCTTGGACAGTATCAGACTGCAAGCTTTTTGTGGGACCAAGAATAGTCCAACCAAAAATTGTATTTATGGCGGCAGGCTGAAGAAATTTGCCATGTATAACACCGCCATTGATGATG
The DNA here is from genome assembly GCA_036346225.1 of Platerodrilus igneus. Classification (NCBI taxonomy): domain Eukaryota; kingdom Metazoa; phylum Arthropoda; class Insecta; order Coleoptera; family Lycidae; genus Platerodrilus; species Platerodrilus igneus. The sequence goes on from JARFIW010000289.1 coordinate 1,931,782, forward strand.
AACGGATAAACATCTGCTCCAAGGAGCATGTCAATAGTTCCTGGAGAGTTCCAGGTCGGGTCTGCAAAGTGCAGGCCGCATAAGTGTTCCCAATTATTAGGAACTTCAACGCTAGGTAATTTGCCAGATATTGACGAAAGCACAAAAGTTGTGACTTCTAGAGATTTTTCAGAGTCTAAAATAGAGCGAATGGTGCAGCTGACGGCACCCCTATTGACTGCTGAAGTTGTCTGCCCAAGTCCATAAATCGGAACTTGAGAACGTATGCGTGGAAGCCAAAGTTTGCTCACGCAATCGTCTCGAATAAAGCTAGCTTGAGAGCCAGGGTCTAAGAGTACCCTGATCGGTTTGTATCTACCAGACCGGTCTTGAACTTCCACAACAGCAGTGGAGAGTAAGACAGTAACCCCAAGATTTGAATTCGTCTGTGAAGACAAAACATTTGCTGGAATAGGAGAGGCTGACTGCGTCCTATTGGCATTTTTATGCATAGGTGTAGCGGTCGGTTCTGCTGAACGGCTAGAAGCAGGTTGCGATTCAAAATGTAGCAAGGTATGATGCGGCTTGGCGCAAGTTCGACAGGAATTATAAGATTTGCATTGCATGGACGCATGGTCTGTTCGTAAGCAATTTAAACAAAGGCGTAAGCGTTTGACAATGTCAAAACGTTCTGTCGGAGTTTTCTTTAGAAACGATTGACATCTATAAATTAAGTGATTGCCCTTGCAAGAAGGACAATGGTGCGAAAATGAATTCTTTGAGTCACTGGAGCTACTTGGTGTGTCCAGTGAGACTACGTTAGAAGAAACTCTTGGTTTAAACTGAAACGCTGAGGATTTCTTAGGCACTGATGTGTGAGATGTATGGACAGTCGTCGAATAAGAAACAGGTGCGGTTGAAGAAAAGGTTTCCAACGCTGCACATTGTTGGGTTAAAAAATATCTCAAATCCTCGAAATTAGGTATTTGCTTCGGATCCGATTGGAGTTCGAAGCGTTTTCTAGTGAACGGATCAAGTTTTCTAAAAGCAAATCGACTAGAATAAAGTTCCAATGTTCAGTGGGAAACTTTAAGTTAGTTAGAACAGCAAGGTTCTCTGAAAACAATCAATAAGTGCCCTAAGTTTCTTAGGGTCTTCTGATTTTAAAGGTGGAAAGTCTTTCATTGCTTTCCAATGCAAAGTTGCCAATAAACGCGGGTTGCTAAATCGCTCACGCAAGGCGTTATAGGAAATAATAAAGTTATCCCCCGAAATGGGTACAGATTTAACGATTCTTAAAGACTCCCCGCTACAACAATTAATAAGGTGATTTAATTTTTCGATATTGGTGAGTGACGCGTTATTATAGACCAGACTGTCAAATAAATCGATAAAAGATGCGAACTCAGTTACCTCATTCTTAAAGAGTGGGAGCTTTAACGGTACCAATTTTGATACCGTGCTGCTTGGAGCATTTTCGATGATTTGTGGTGCTTTCATTTCTTGCATCGTTTCGAGATGCAGCAGTATGCAAAAATAAGTGGAGTCTACTTCTTTCCGTACAGCGTTGTAATTTAATGATTCTACCTCGTCACATGAAGCTAAGACGTCAACTAAAGTTTTATTGAAATTTGTATAAAGGTCATGTACTGCTCTTGTTTGAATAAGGAACAACGTTTTTAAACTTGGGTCACTTTGTATAGTGTTACAAAGCTCAAACATTTCTATAATACGTGTTTTCAGTAATTGGAGCTCAGCTACCTGTATTTTTTGGAAGCCATTCTGACAGTTATTCTGAACGGCCTACACTATAAAAATGCTGTAAAACCGCAAAGTTCAAATGTGGGCTGAGAAATATTAAAATATTATGATTTGTTCAAAGCACGAAAAGGTAAGACAGCGTATAAACCAATAAATCACGTTTTATGACCATTAGCCTGCAATGTGGGCTTAAAACGAGACGTCGAAAACAAGGGTTTGTCAAACAAAGCGTGAAGATAAGATGTACCGTTTACGGTTACGGTCGGCCTTTACATCAAAAGCTCACAGAAACATGTGGTTTTAACATATTTGCCGAAAGATGCCACTTTACAACCTTATTCCTCTGCAGATGTTCAATATTTTACCGCAAACCGACTGAAAAGGGTTGCATGTGATAGAAAACGTACAATAGCTTTTAAATACAAAGCAAATCCCTTTCCTTTCTTATTTAAGAAGTATAAAGCGATTTATAGTTTTCAGGTTGCTTTGTGTTTTATGCCGCTAAAATGAATTTAAACTGAAAACTAACACATTTTATATTAAGGATTTGTTTGTAATTAAAACGCTTGCTGGTTTCAATTACGGCGAACTCGCTTAATTTAATCTAAAGACAGTATAAATAATATTTACACATTTTAACCCGCTACATATGGAGCTTGAACACAAATTTAAAACTAAAATATTTACTTAAAAGCTCGCTGGAATGCAAAGTTTAGGACATGCGTATACCATAGACTGGTGAATTCGGATCGACTTTAGGACCAATGATTAATGGGGGGGATTAAGGAGATGATATAAATTGATAAAGATATGCTAATTACAGGGAAGGACCAATTGCTTTTTGCAAGCAATAACGATAGCAGTGGAGCGGTTATGTAATAACTACAACTACACAACTACTTAATAAAGGGTATAAATACCTTTTATCCTGTGCCGCTGGGGGCAATAAACATTCACACACAAAGAGCTTCCGGACGGACAACCAGTAACACGCACGAAATGGTGTCGGTCTCGCTTTCAAAAGCTCTAATACAACCGGCTTCTGCAAGGGTTCGAATGCGACTCTCTTTATGCACTGTTACTGTCGGTATAAATGTTTCACTCAAAACTGTAGGATGCACGCACAAAGTATTTATTGTCACCAATTCCAATAAATGTTCGATGATGACGTAACAGTAACGAAGTTTTCAGTAATGTTAAATCGTAAATGTGTAAGAATGTCCAGTAGTTAGTTTGTATTTGAGCTGTGCCTAAGTGAAGGGAAAGGAGTCCGGGGTTATGGTTTAAATTATGGAATTCAGCTCTGGTTCGTCTGGTGGTCGTCCAGAAAAGGAACCTGTAACAGGGGGTTTCTTTAATTCTTGAATATGTATAACTTCTTTAATAAAACATGTTTGATTGCCCTTTACTTTTTCTTTTTCTATTTCTACTCTATTCTTATCTAATATTCTAACAATTTTATAAGGTCCCAAAAACATTTTATCTTTCTTATTTCGTTTTTTAGGATTTTTTTTATAAACTATTTGATCAACCTTAAATTCTAGATTGCTAGGCCCGTCTGTATTTCTCTTAGCTACTGTATTCTCTTTCTTTTCGATCAATTTATTGCTTAATTTCTTATAAACGTGTTTTAATTTTTCTTTGTGATTACTAACATAATCTGACTAAAAGGTGGGAGATACAAATATTTCATTTGGGTCTCTAGAACTTGTGTGACCGAATGTCAATTCAAATGGGGTAAAATTTGTTGCACTGTGTATAGAATTATTGTAACCTATTATGGCATAATTCATTAAATCATCTCCATCAGGGTAAATCTCTCTTAAAAGTCGTAAGTGCTCAATTAGGGTGGAATGTGTACGTTCTGCTATAGAATTGGACTCATGATGTCCACTTGTGGTAAAGTGTACATTGATTTTATGTAAACTGAGAATTTCTTTCACTGTAGAGTTATTGAACTCTGTGCCTCTATCTACCACAATAGTCTGAGGAATTCCATATGATGTAAAATATTTAATTAGAGCTTGGCCGATATGGATTGCGGTTTTTCCTTCCACGATTATAGCTTGCGCTAATTTGGTAAAAGCATCCACTAATGTTAGGTAGTTTTTGCCGTCAAAAGTAAACACATCCATATGAACGATTTCAAATGGTTTTGAAGCGGTCTCAGTTAACATCATAGGCGTATAAGGAGTCTTTCTCGCGTATTTGTTTTTCTGGCAAAGATTACAATTGTTGATCAAATTTGATATGGTAATTTTCATATTTTTCCAATAATAGTTTTTCTTTAATCTCTGATATGTTTCTGTTATTCCAGGATGAGTGGTTTTCCCTTCATGGTGGTTTGTAATTAAGATAGTTTGCTCTTCCACATCCGTTACTGTAATTACTAATTTGTTACATTTAATTAACTTTAGTCCGTTTTCTGAAAAATGCTTACGGTATACATTATTGAAATCGTGATATAAATTCTCTTTATTAAAGTGCAAGTGAAATGTGTTATTTGGATTAGTATATTTAATCAGAAAGTCTATGATTAATTTTTCGTTATCAACTTCGAGTATTTTTAGTTTTATAATTTTGTGACCTTCTTGCTCCTCTAGTGAGACGTCGGCATTAAAATATAAATTAGGATAAATTAATATTTGTTTTGTTTTGTCGTTTATTATTTCGTCCAGAATTGGGATTCCTTGATTCGAATTGTCGTTTGAAGCAGAATGCTGTGTTGAGGTGCCGGGATTGTCTGGAATATGTATTATTTGTTCTGGTTCTAAGGTATCTAGTGTTAAGTCATGAATTAGGTTTTCTAGTTCGCTTTCATCTTGTGCAAAATCACCTATGCTTTTTAGAAATTCATTAATATGGTCGTCAACATCATCAGTATTGTCGAAGAGTGATCCAGTTTCTAAAGCGTTTACTGTCTGTGTTTGTATTGGACTTTCCTTTCTTGTAAACAATTTCATAATCGTACTCTGAAAGTTGTATTTTCCATCTAGTTAATTTTGAGTTACTGTTTTTGAGATTGAAAATCCATGTCAGTGGTTTGTGGTCAGTATAAATAAAAACTTTCGTCCAAGTAAATATGGCCTAAAATGTTTAGTTGTCCAAACTATTGCCAAAAGTTCCTTTTCAACTGTAGAGTACCTTGTTTCGGTTTCATTTAACGTTCGCAATGCATATGCAACGGGTCTATCATTCGGTACGTTTCCTTGAGATAATACGGCTCCTAACGCGTAATTGCTAGCGTCTGTGGTCAAATTGAAAGGTTTAGAAAAATCTGGGTATTGAAGTATCGAATTGTTTGTCAAAATACTTCTGCAGGTCTGAAAACTATCAACAAAATCTTTGTCGTGTAGTACCTTTGCGTTATTCTTTAAACATTTCGCCAGGGGTTTTGTAATTTTGGCAAAATCTTTTATAAAACGTCTATAATATCCTATTAGTCCTAGATAACTTTTGATTTCGGTCTGCGTTCGTGGTATGGGAAAATTCTTTACAGCTGTAATTTTGTCAGGGTTTGGTTTAACTCCTGAAGGGATTATCACGTGTTCTAAGTATACCACAGTTTTCTGTAAAAATTCCGATGTGTCCAATTGTATTTTAAGATTGTATTATCTGAATCTGTCAAAAACGGCCTTTAGTCTCTCCAAATGTTCTTGTAAGGATGAGCTAAATACGAGACAGTCGTCTAAATATATTATGCACATTTCGTCGGCTAGTCCTTTCAGTACACGGACCATAACTCTTTGAAATGTCGATGGGCTGTTGGCCATTCCCATGGGCGTACGTTTAAATTGAAAATGTCCTTGCGGAGTTGTAAAAGCTGTCTTTTGTACGTCTTGAGCGTCCATCTCAATTTGGAAAAATACGCTGGCGAGGTCCAGGGTGCTAAAATAGTTTGCTCGACCAAGTTTGTCCAAAATTTCGTTGATATTTGGCAAAGGGTACTTATCGGGAATTGTCTTTTCGTTAAGCTTCCGATAGTCAATAACAAGTCTCCATTTTTTCTGTCCGGACGCGTCCATTTTTTTTGGTACTATCCACATTGGTGATGCCCAAGGCGATACGCTGTCCTCGATTATCCCTTGATATAACATTTTGTTTATTTGTCGTTTGGCTTCATCACAGTGAATTTCGGGTAAACAGTATGATCTTGTAAAAATAGGCGTTTCGTCTTTTAAATTAATTTTGTGCTTAATTTCGCTCGTAAAACTGAGGGGAATTTCTTCACAATAAAATACGTCACGATAGTCTAAACAAAGTTTCCTAATTTTGTCTTTTTCTTCTTTATTACAGTGGTCCAGTCTAAGATTTTTCAGATTCTCCTTTAATTTGTTGTCAAATGAGTGAGAGTTTTGTAAGTCAAAATTCTCATCTAATTTTTGGATAAAATTTACGTCAACTTCGTGTATGGGTTCAATATCTAGAGGTTCAGTTATTGTGATTTCCGTAGAGTTTTCATTCGCGTTGGTAATTATTGTGGTGGCAAAATAATTAACAACATTCACCAAGGCCTTCGGCATGTCTGTTCCATTCCCAAGGTTTTCGTAGTTTAAAATACCGAGTCCGTTAGCTAATTTTACAGGAATTTTCGTCACTTGCCTACAACGGGCAGGAATACTAAACACATACGTCTTAAATCTATTAGGGATTTCGTTTGTATCAGATTGTACACTTAAATTAAGGGGAATAATTGCATGAGGGGTTATTAATTGATTTTTACTCAAATTTATAGTTGCATTCAATTGCACAAGTAAATCAGTGCCTATAATTCCTTGAAATTCATTGCTAAATTGAAATAAGTAAAACTTATGAAAATCTTTAGATTTAAAAATTTCAAATAATGGTATGTGGGCAATTTCGTTATGCAGGGAAGTGTTGTGCGCCGATTGAATGCTAAATATTTCAGGATAAATATAATTTGAATAAAAGTTATTCGCTATTTCAGGATCCATTAAGCTACGTGTACTACCGGTGTCTATCAGGAACTTCGCATTAATTTCTTTAATTGTTACATACGGAATGTCGTGTCTGATTGCATTTAAAACAATCATCTCATGACGTCTATGTGTGAGGTTTCCTGAAAATTTACGTTTGCAGTTGTTCTATCAGTGTTAGAAGTATTATTGAAATTCACACCATTGTTATCTGAACACTCTGCTTGCGGAGGCTCGAATGAATCCCCTTGAAAAGCTTCATCGTAACGATGCATATCATCAGGATTGTAATTACAGTTTAGCATGTCCATGTTATTTCCGGGGTCAACATAATCTCTGCTGACTGATTGTCTAAAGGTCGGATTACAAACGTTCTGGTAAAACATCCTATGTGAATTGTTTCGTGCTGGGGTTGAAACTCCTGAAGATGTGTCCATTGGCTTCGGTCTAACAAAATTTTGGGGACGACTTATTCGACTTTAATTAAATCTTTGAGATGAATTACCAAAATTTGGTCTATTGTGTGGTGGAGAAATATTTTGTGCTGGGAATCTGTAATTTAAAGGCGGGCATGGATTAAATGTATTTTGGGTATTACGTGTATAAAACCTATTTGAGTTGGAGAATTGATTGTGTGCTTGCGGTGCACGACCATTGGACGCATTCTGAACGTTTCTGAAATTTGCGTTTATAAAATTGGGCTTGTTGTGAAAATAATTACTACTGTGTGTATTATTTCTGTTTGGAGTGATTCTCGTGTCTGGTCTAAAGTTTGAGTTTGAATTTAGGTTGTTGACTCTTTGCGTGCTATATAAAAAGTTTTCTTCTTCAATAACTAGACCCATTGCCCTTTCTAAGCTATCCGGATTTCTTAATCTTACGTTTGTTTGAATTGATAATGGTAAGCCGCGGATGTAAGTTTTTAGTGCGAGATCGTCGTAGTTTTTAGGCGTATTTAAGTTCATCAGCTGAAACAGTTAATGAGTTTAGTTTTGACAGTATTAAGCTCCTAGAGTCCTGATATCGCATCCCAAAATTGTAGGGGCTTTCGTTTCTATTAGGGCGTAAATTTATTAAATCATGAACTAGACAATCAATATCTCTTTGATCACCAAATGATAAAATTAGCGAGTCTTTTATTTCGTTCCAAGATTTTAGTTCGCACCGAGATCCGATTAATATTTGTGCTCTACTAATTAATTTGCCAATAATTGCTCTTAGTAGAAAGTTATTTATTTGAACATCAGTTTGACTGGCAAAATTATTGATTAAAGCTTCGCAGTTAGATATAAAAATTGTTAACGTGTGCGGGTTGCCATCATAACATGGTATAGCATCTAAATGGAGTTTCGATAATTGATTATTCGTGTGCTCGCTTGTCATTTTTAGGTTTTTACGATTACTTACTATATTTAAATTAACTGTATTGCTTAGGTTACTCTGAAAGTCTCTAAAATTACGTAAAATATCTCGATCACGTGGAGTTTCTAATTGATTATTTATACTATCTGAATTGTTATCAGTCTCTAATTCTGAATTTATTAAATTAAAACCTTGAAATTGGTTTATTAAATCAGCTATCTCATTATCACTCATAAATCATAATCAATAATCAAGCAATAGTTCGTCAATAATTACATTTATTTATTTTAAGTACTTAACAGGTTTACACCCTATTATAAAGTACATTCTATTACAATAACATATTATTGAAACAAAACTCATAATATTTCCATTAATTGCACCTTTACGTTCTTAAATGTAACGTTAAAGATATCACACTTGTCTTGACACGCATTATATGCTGCACATATCCTATACAAAGGAGAATTCTGATAATAATTACTATTAGCAGTATTGCTAATGTAGAACGTATTTACATTTCTAATATAATGGGACGGTATATTAAAGTTAATTCTAACCAGGAAACTAGGATCATCAATAATACTATGAATAATTTTGTACAGATATAATATGTTACACATTGTTCTTCGTTTCTCCAGGCTTATTAGATTATACTTACTACATAACCAGGTTTTTGATAATTGTCTATGATAGAAGCCTTGTTCTTTATAGTATAAGTATCAAACTAATTTATTCTGTACTTTTTCAATAGATTGCATATGGTAATGGTGATAGGGACACCATATTACTGATGCGTATTCTAACAGACTTCTAACTAACGCTATGAACAAGCACTTTATACAATTTATATCACTAAATTCTTTTGTGTTTCTTACAATAAAACCATATGTTTTCATAGCTCTGTTTGTGATATTAGTAATATGGTTGTTAAATGTCAGTTTAGTATCAAATGTGACCCCCCCCCCCAAGTCATGCACTTCATTAACTCGCTCCAAAATCAATCCCTGCATATAGTAGTAATTGATAATAGTTTCCTTTTTCCGTGTATATGACATTACAACACATTTATTTATATTAAACGGCAGACTATTATCATTGGACCATCTCACTATATTGTCAATATCTTTTTGTACTTCAATACAATCTGTAATGTCAGCAATTTGTTTATATATTTTTAAGTCATCGGCAAACAATAGGCATGATGTATATTCTGTAACTTGTGTGATGCTATTTATGAACATTAAAAAGAGTAAGGGTCCAAGATTAGAGCCCTGTGGTACCCCAGATATTGGAGTGAATGGTACTGAGGAAAAACCTTTTACTACTACTGTTTGCACTCTATCATTTAGGTAAGATGACATAAAGGCTAACAGGTGAGGGTGAAATCCAAATTCCATTCGATGTTTCGCAATGAGTAACTTGTGAGATACTTTATCATATGCTTTGGCAAAGTCGGTGTATATAATATCCAACTGAGTTTTGTTATTTAAGGCATCTGATATATCTTGAGTAATATTAATTAAGTTAGACACTGTTGACCTATGTCTCATAAATCCATGCTGATAAATGGTTATTCTACTGTTGACCTTTGTATACATCAATTTATATAATACACTTTCAAATATTCTTGCAAATACTGATAGTATTGCTACAGGTCTATAATTCGAAATTTCATTTTGTTCCCTTCTTGTATATGGGGCAAATTCGAGCTTTTTTCCACTCATTGGGAAATATTGCATTCTTTAAGCTTAGATTAAAAAGTATATGAAGTGGATACTGAAAGATATCTTCACATGCCTTGACTATAAAAGCCGGTATATTATCCGACCCAACTGCTTTTCCACTTTTAAGGGCTTTTATGGCCTCTCTTACCTCTTCCTCAGTTATGGCATTAATAACAACTTCTTCGGTATATAAGTTTTCTACCACATTAAAATTGTCTGTGTTGTCGTTGGAGTAGACAGTACCAAAATATCTTGCAAAAGCATTACAAATTTCTTCACCCGTACAATATTCTGCATTATTCCAATACATTTTATTGGGAATGTGGACTACTCCTTTTTTACTATTTATATATGACCAAAATGCTCTAATATCCTCTCCTATATCATTTTGTATTTTATTAATATAAGACTGATAAGCTACCTTAATATCATTTTTAATTTGTGTTCTAAGCTTACTGATGCATATTTTTAACCGATCATTATCACCCATTTTCAATTGCTTTCTCAGCTTATCCTTCACCCTGATATCACTTATAATTTGCTTATTAAACCATACAGGATATGTATGACGTTTTTGTGATTTCAGTACACACCTGTCAAGTACATCATAAATTTTAGCATAAAATGCAGCTACAGCCACATTAATATCTCCATACAATTTTAGGAATTGAAAATCCGTTTCTAACAGTAAATTATACAGTTTCATAAAATCTCCCTTTTTGAAATTATATTTCATGGGCTCTGGTATTAATGGTTTTCCTTTGGTTGCAGCTGTCGATAACCTTATTTGCAACGTGGGATGATAGTGATCCTCCCTGACGAAACTGAAGTCACTGCCTTCAACATTACAACTTATGTTTGTTATTACAACATCCAATATACCACCAAGTTGATTTTCAACCCTATTGTGCTGAGTACAATCAAAAAATTGCAGAAACTCGTGAAAGGCTTTTACGTAGTTATCTCTGATGCCATCTTTATAATATTTATTTAAGTTTGTTATATTAAAATCACCCAAGATTATAAATTTGTTGGAATATAAGAAGTGCATATTTTCAATGCACTCATAAAATTCTTCATATCCTGTAATACTACAAGTGGGCACAATATACACAATTATTATATATATACTGTAGTGTTGATTAATATTTACTTTAACACACAATATATCCATGTCATCATTCACAAAATTTAATTCTTCTTTACAAATGTCGTATGTATCCCTTGATGCAACAAGTACACCTCCACCTCGAGTTCTACCACTCAAGCTTTGGTTTCTTGATACCATTATTACATTAAAATTATTTGGAAAAATTTCACTGGTATTAAAACCTTCAGCAAGTCATGTTTCCGTTAATACTACTACATCATACTCCTGTGATGTTGCAACTAGATTTTTATAGATTTCATTAACTTTAGTATTTAATCCACGAACATTTTGGTAAACAATATAGATATTGTTGTTTGTTTTACCAATTAAGTTGGATCGGTATTGTTTCGAACTGTTGAAAAATTTTGATTCGTATTCCTGCGTTCTAAAAATTTAACTGCTGTACCTGTTGGCCAAAAGGAAGCATCTAATAATGTGGCCATATAAGTAGAGTTAACTGTAATTTTGAACAAGCTATAACTGTTTGGAAATTTAGATTGTAATTTTTCAATTTTAGTGTCTGGGGCCACATTAATGTCTACATGATCTTTTAATTTATTGTTTATATATGCTAAGATTTTTTGTTCATTGGCATTGGGGTTAACTCTAGTCAGATGTATTTTTGAAATACGTATTCTACTGGTCACAGCAGTAAATCCATCAGCTTCATCATGGCTATTAACAGAGGTACTTACTGCAACATTTCCAATTATTAGTTTGTTTCTGTAGGATGTATTAATAGAATAAACATTTGTACTTTTGTTACTATCATTATCAATATTAAGAGTATTGACCTGAGGCATAACATTATGAACAGGTATGTCATTATCAGAGACCTGTTCTTTTCTACTTTCCACATTTTGGTTCTTATTATCAACTTTATTGAAGTTTATTTGCTTATCAGGTATTTTCCTTACATTGGATGTATTATTCTTTTTATTATGTATTATCTCACTGGTAGTTTTTACTGGAAACTGCTTGGCACTTGTAAGCAACTTTATTAGATCTACATTACTATTTTTCAAGATAAGTATTTCCTCCTTTAGTTCCCTAATTTCTTGATGTAGAATCTTTATTTCACTTTGGACTACATTCCTCATCATAAGACTAAATGCTTCATTTTGTAGAAAAGCTTGAATATCATTAGAAATACCAGTCTTTAAATTCTTTTCTTCAGTCTGAGCTGATACATAATTATTAGTAACATAAATATCATTGTTACAATTCATGTCCTTTCCCTTACTACTCTTCATATCCAAACAATCACCACAATAATAGGATTTCTCCCCATAATCATTAGTTTTAACAGTACCACTTCGTTCACTGCATGAGCAGTGCACTCTCACTCTGCATTTTACACATTCTAAATATTTGTTGACTACTTTCTTACTACAATAAACACAATTTTTAGTAAGATCACTTAAAGCATGCTGCTCATTGACAGCCATCTTGACATGTAGATTCAATAATCTTAATAGGAAAATCAAAAGGAATTTTTAAAAATCTGCTTACATTAATGCCATGTGTATCTTCATGTCCTAATATTCGCTTAGGTTTCTGGTTGCTGTGAATCGTTTTCGTTTCCAAGAGACACTCCCTGTCGATCATCCAAAAGCTATCACGGCCTCAAACGATTTTCGCTCGTCTAATTTGTGAATCACTTTATAGACAATATACGAAAGACTACTGTGCTAGCGATGTACATTCGCTATAAGCCCGTATACTTTCGCGTTCTGTTTTGTAAATCGTAAAAACGGATCAATTTTCGTTTCCAAAAATTGCCATAACCATCCTACCGACTGCGCCAATTATGTGGGCCTCTCTCAAAAACGCCTTTTTATTCACAGGAGAAACGCTAATACGTCTTACAATTTGCAATGCGCGTAACGATCTAACTACTAAAGTCTATGCTACCTCTATTTATTGCTTTCTGTCTAATGCTCTTTCTATTTGCATAGCTTGCTGTTTCTATTCTCATAACTTGCACCTCTGCCAGGTGCCTTAGATGATTGTCTCGAATTTAACAAAATTTACATGGCCTTTTTACAATAAGCGAACAAGATTTATTCATTGACATTAATTTCTCAACTGACAATAGATACTTATATAAATTCACAATTATGTACATAGGCCATTTTCAAGTATTGCCCGCTGGACCAAATAACGCCAGTCCTACACTGGGGATACTAACTTATTCACGGTTAACGTGCTATCCAAACTACATTCTTTACTCTCAAAAATCTTTCATTTATGAAAATAATAACAGTAAGTGCTTGTTAAATTTATTAACTTAATATTTAATTTCAGCTGCTCCGATGGCTATCTGAAGATCTATTTGAAAGGCCAAGAAGTTACAGACTCCTATGATAAGTTTGATCATGAAATGTGTGGAGAAGAAAGCAAACCTATAATAGTTGTATCAGATGGACCTCGACTTGTTATGGTTTTTAGTAGTGGTGAATTTTTAGGACGTGGTTTTAAAGCCAATTATACTTTCGAGACTGGTATGTTTTTAAGTTATATAATTTATTTACATTCCTCATACATAGTAGAAAATGGAAATCTTTATCATTTGAATGACATGCTAGTTTTCCTTTAACTAAGAATTTATTGATATTAGGATTTTATAAAGACTAAAAACAATTGGGATATCAAGGCGGGCATAATTTTAAGTTTTTAATGTTGACGTTTTAATGTTCTCTAAATTTACTAAAATATCAAATAATGGAAGCCTGAAGCACATAAGTGCTAAAGTTTTCAAATACTTAACAGTATATAGTTAATAAAAATATATTGTTTTATGATGATGTGAAAGTTTTAAAGAATATTAAACATAAAATGCACAACATTTTGTAATATATACAAAAAAGCACACTGACACTTTTAAACAATTTGTTATGTTATTATTGTCCCGTCGGCATGATACATGCGACACAAAACACAGTTGGTAACGATATTACATGATGTGGAAATTAGCGCGCCAATTGTCAATGACGTCACACAATATGCAAATTATGGCACGTAATTTACGAAGTATACCAATTTTACACCGCCCTTAGGGGGTACTTACGTGAATAGGTGAAGCTTCCTTCGGAATTACTTCATGATGGTCGCTCGTGGCTTCCTTCACGATTATTTCATGATTGTTCTCGGGTCGTGGGCTGCTGTTAGGCCAGGTTGCGTCCAAATTCGGTCGTCTTCTTCCTATGTAGAGGTAACGATAAGGAACGAGTTGAGGAACGATAATCAAAAAAGGCAAAGGGAATCTACATAATAAAAAGATACGATACGATACCAGACCCACCACTCTTCTTGGCGTTGCAGAGGCCAGTCCCTCAGTGTCTTCCGGAAATTCCCCACTTTCTTCTCTCCCACGCGTCGGCGCGAAATTTGCGCAACGCACTTCTGACGTGACGGAAATACGCGCAACAAGTCTTTCAAATTTATGGCGCGAAACTCCCGCATATCAAAACTATATGAATGTCTACGGCCGATTTCGGCACGTAACAATGTGCCAAATTATCCTTAAGTTTTTGAACGAATTTTACTCTACTGGGAGGACGGTGTGACGTAATGGTAAATTAGTGCACCGGCTAGTTTTCAGTGGTTCGCGGTGAGTCGTATGAAAGCAAATATACAACTCTCAGAGGTACACTAGTTGTAACATTTCAACTAAATACCTGTCTGCTTACCTTGCCTGTTTTGTGTTTGGGCACTAACCCATCTGAAGAAAATAATATAAATAAAGCCTATGCGAGGGGTGGGTATCTCGAATAACTTGTTTGGAGGTTCTCACTGCTGCTGGAGGTTGATGGAGCATTGCTTACATCTTTCTGACGTTCTACTACTAGTTTAAAATAAACACAAAAAACTTCACGTCTAGTATACCTAACCTATATTGTACAACATGTTTACAACAGTGAATAAAACAAAGAAAAGTGAACTGTAATCTACTCTTAATTGGCCAAATACGTGTTTAGTTAAAAAAAATACTTAGAACTTTTACCAATTTTAATTTGTGTGCTACTTTTTAAAACAATTGTGACCTTCTCTTTACGAGAAGTCGGTTGTGTATCACACACTATAAATAAGCGTGCATCAACTTTAATAGTCCTTAATAATAATAAGTGCAGAATATTATTATTATTACCATCAATCACAGTTGTTAAATACAAAAGAACGACAAACAACATATCATGTTAATAAGCTGTATAACAAAAATTAAAACGGCATACAGTTTTTATTCGTTTAAAACTCCATCGGCATTCAAGGTAGAAATTATTGCAGGTATAAAATACAACTTGTTGTTGTTGACAAAAGCTCCCTTAACACGGGCAGTTTTCACAAACTGGTATATCACTTCCACGTCTTTTCTTTTGCGTCAAAAGATCTGTTTTACTAACAACTTTGGGTATGAATACCGTCACATTAACTATCGTACCTCTTTCCAATGTCTGATGGTTGCGTGTCTATCGATTTTGCAAGTCTCTCCTGGATGTCTGGTATTTACTAATATGATCTGATCTACCCCCTCTTTTGCTATCCATAGGTTTTATAAGTTTCATATCCCAAGGTTCATTGTATGCTATTTCCGTTCTCACAGATTATGCGTTTAAACTATCCTATTTTTGAGGTCATTGCTAGTCTGTCCATGTGAATACTCATTCAGTCCCACGATTTTAAATTGTAATACTGATGGCTGCGTCCGTTCTTAACACTGTGACAGGTACGCGAGTTAAGGTTCGGGCCTTTGGAGCGGTGTTTTTAAAAACAATTCCGAAGACTTAACAAATTTATTTTAACTTAAAACAGAAATTACAATGGAATTTTGAATAGCTTGTAAAATAACTTTAATTCGAAAAACATTTAATTAATTGTAATAAGATGAGTAGCTTGAACAACGAAGTAAGGAGTTCGAAGACCGACTGCCGGGCCTTGAGCTTCCGGGGTTTTTTATAATAACCTGCCCCTCACACAGCTGTGGAAACTTGCAGATCTCATGTCTGCGTTTCTCTTAATTGTACACTTTATTACAATGTAACAATCTTATTTCTAAGTAATTGCGGTATGTTAACCGCCTGTGACCTGCTGCATGCAGTATCACTGCCCTCTCGGATGCAAAGTTGCATTCCGTTCTCATGAACTGTCAATAACCTCTCTGGATAATATTCAGGATAGTGGTGTTAGTCATTAGGAGTGGGGTTAAGGAGCGGACAGGTGATGGAGTGCACTGGAAATAAGGAACTTAGTCGTAGATCGTGGAGTGAGGCGGATTTAGGATTGACCGCGCTAAGTTGTTTATAGAAGACAAATTAAAATTGCTAAATAGTAGATTCATAAGTTGAAGTTAAGTTGAAAATTACGTGGGCTTAATTAGAGCACTTTATATGGTTTGTTAGCACTTGTTTATCTATAGTTATATTGTTTTTCTATTATTTTACAAACTACAGTAAAGCTTGACTTTAACATCATGTTTCATTTATTGGTGCCGAACCCAAATTTCATATGTAATACCGGGCTTAACATCTCTTGGCATACGAAAGAATTAACATCATAAAAAGAAACGTTACATTGACGCTCAAGTGGGGCATGCTGTAGGAAAGTATCTGGATTCTCAGGCAAATACAATTTAAAGCAAATGTTTAAAAAAAGTTTCAACAAATTTAAAAGAAGTCGTCTGTATAAGGTAATAATTTTATGTATATGCATGCATTTTATGAAGAGCTTGTGGTAAACGACGACAAAGACCGATTGTTTATCAACAAATCCTTGTCGATGCTAGTTTCTGAAGGGCTAGTGTGCATTACATTATGTCACTAACGCCAGGACACCCGCACTTGACTGCAATTGTGCATTTTATGTTGGGATTTTACTGCAAGATTGAGGTCAACGACTGACATTGAAGTTAATAAGCGTGTCTGATTGTATTTCACACAACGTATATTTATGTTGCGTAATATTTTAAGGGATAAAGTGATTCATTTATTTGGCATTACGTAAATGTTATTTGTACTGTTAAAAAATTAAGCCGAAAAAGAGTAAGAATACGTATAACGAGGATGGTGATGTTGGTTCTGATATCATAAGACAATTATTAGAGAGCAACCGTGCTTTGTTGAATAACATAAATTCGATGCAGAAAAATAATACAGAGTTAGTTGAAAAGTTTTGTTTACATTTTTGTGTTTAAAATAATTTACAACCCTGAGTTGAATTCCAAAATATATCTAACATAGATAAAATGTTGTATTTGTGGTTTTAAATTTATGATTTGAATAAAAGTACTACTTTTACTGCAATTCCTGGTTTTGAACACTATTATACATAAAATTTAAATTATACAGGGTGCTCCAATAATAAGTTCTTCGTTTTAAATTACTTTTTCCTTTTTCTCAACTAATTTTTATTTTCCGTAACGCCCAACGCTATAATAATTCTCAAATGCTGTTAGATTGAGAAAATCTGAAATATTTTAAATGTGACCTATTAAAATTAAGATTAAAATATCTTTAAGTATTATTGAGATCTTAATATGAAAATATGTGAGAGGCTAATCTACTAATAATACACTACGAGTCTGTATACTGTTTTATCAATAACTTTTTATTTTTATTACCTAGTTTCTTTCGTGCCTACATAAATGTACTGTTGTTGCATTTGAAGTGCTCACTTTATGTAAGCTTTTTCCAAATCATTATCGTCTTTGGTACTCATATTATGTAATATTAAAAACACGTTTGATGTATTCTGCTTTTTATATTTTTAGAATACCGAATTCCGGGTACACCTGCACCGGATGGTAGTTGCACATTTACATACCTCAGTATTAGTAAGAAAAAAGGTGAGTTTAATTCACCTAGATATCCTTCAAATTATCCAAGTGATACCAATTGTACATACTTATTTCTTGCTACTGCAAACGAACAAGTGTCTGTGGTATTCGATAATTTTAAAGTACGAGCAGATGCTGCCAATTCTTCTCTTGGCTCCTATGGGTAAGACCTTTCTTATACATACTGATATTTTTATGAATATTTTAAACAGAGTTAACGTTTGTCAAGAAGATTGGTTAGAAATTTATAATACTTACCGTGATGGAACCGAAAAATCCATTGGAAGATATTGTGGTATGATTGCACCTGGTCCTATAGAATCAAATCGTGGTGCAACAGGCCTAAAAGTAATACTACATGCAAATTCTGAAGGTGTATATAGTGGGTTTAAAGCTAGATACACATTTGAAACGGCAAAGTCTATTTTTGGTGATTGTGGAGGAAACATGAGCAATTTAGATTCTGGTGTAATTACAAGTCCAAATTTTCCTGACAACTACGAAAAAGTTAGTCGAGGGCAAGCATCTAGAATTTGCAATTGGTATATTACTGGTAGACCCAAATTTAAAATTTTGTTAATATTTGAAGTGTTTGGCATTGAAGGAGAACCTGAAGGTGAGTTAACAACTGAAGAAATATTGAAAATGTTTCATATTTAGTAACTATTGTTTGAATACTTAGAATTCTATTAGAAACGAGGATAATGCTATTATACTTCCCAGCATGTAGCGTTGGTTGTCAGTTTAACAGTTTACACAGGTTAAATTACCTTTGGAAGTTGTGAATTATTGTATAAGCTTGTTTATGATTTTTTCGAGCAGTAGTGACAAATTTTAATTTGATTCTTATGATTTGGTATCCTTTAAAATACGAAACATACTAATGCTAAAGAGTTGAAAAAAAGATAAATGTTTTTTTAGTTTAGTATACTTATTATACTTGTTGCTTATTTGTGCATAAATATTCGAGAAACATCAGTAGGCATCTAACTTACAAGTAGTTCTATCATTTTGGATACTAATTCTTTACCTTTCAACATTCACAAGTTCTATGTTTCGGAATTTTAAGAATTTTATTGATTCAATCACTGAAATTTTATCTAATCTCCTGAATGCTAATACCTGTATTTCAACTACTAATACACATTGTTGCTCTGGTATGGTACCCTCGTTCCATTTTTAAGAAGTTTCCTTCAACTGTTTGCACGATCATATCTTGTCTATAAGGAATTCTAGATCGAAGGATTTGTTTAGTATTAACATATCACTTGTCAAACTAATTACTAACATTATACTTATCCTGTTAACAAAATTATTTAGTATTTGTATAAAGGAAGCAATATTTCCCAATATTCTTAAACAAGTAAAAGTTATTTCGCTGCATAAAAATGTTTTATCTAACGATATTACAAACTATCATCATATTTCCCTAATACCTAGTTTTTAAAAAATTTTTAATGTATTTTAAATTCTTAAATTATTTCATATCTTGCACATAATAGTTTGTTATGTGCTGAGCAATTCAGTTTTTACAAAAATATATCTACTAGTGATGCCTTAATCAAATCTGTAATGAAAATCTCAGATATCTTCAAGGATGGTAGGCTACCTGGCCATCAAATTTTGTGACTTGACTAAGGCTTTTGATTATGTGGATCCATGGTCTTTTAGATTACAAACTACAATGTTTAAATTTTGATGACAATAGTACTAAACTAATTGCATCATATTTGAAGGACAGGTTCCAACCTGTTCATTACCAGAATGAATTGTCTAGCAGGTGTGAAGTTCTTCTAGAGTTCCTTAAGGTTCCATTCTTGGTCTGCTTTTTTTCTTGTTTCATTAATGACACTCTCTTTTTTAAAAAGACAATTGTGATGTCATCCTGCATGTTGAGATGGCACTACCCTCTATAATCAGCGTGATAATATTGTTCAACTGGTAGCTGATTGCGAGAGATTTGCATCCCTCACTGAATCATGGTTCAATGGTAACAAGTTGGCCTTCAATATGGATAAAATAATAGATTTTTTTCATTGAAATGGAACCCTCTTGATATGGAGCAATCTGCTAGTTTTCTTGGTGCCACTTTATTTATTTATTTATTTATTTATTTATTTATTGATAAAGCCACGGACACAAAGGTCCTTATACAAAATTAATAAAGAATAACAAAATAAAGAGCTATAAAATATAACTTAATTATAAACTATAACAAAATGAATATAGGACTCAGTACCTATGCAGTAATTTACGAATAATAGGTTTAAAGCAACTTAAGCGATCAGAATTTCGAACAGTCTCATCAAGAGAATTCCACTTCCTACGCAGTCTAGGACAGGCAGAATAGAAAACAAAATTAAATTTATGCGTTTGCTCCCGCAGTAAACGATGATGTCTAGTCGGATATGAATTAAGACTAAGGGCAAAATGCCCCACTGTAAATTCACAATTTAAGAAACCATTTAGAACCTTATAAACAAAGATAACATCAGAAATATCATGCATTGATTTTATGGTGGGCAAATTAAATTTAGAAGCCACAGGACCATAATTATGATCAAATGGTAACATAGGAGATCCACTCTTGAATGCCAGATATCTGAGTAACAAATGTTGAACTTTATCAAGTTTTACTGTATCACAAGCAGTATATGGCGTCCAAATAACAGAGGCATACATAAGAATAGGCATGACCAAAGCTCTATACAAAGAAATAACAGAGTTTGTAGATTTAAAGTCCTTAGTAGATCGTATAATAAAGCCTAGCATCCTAAGAGATCTAGCTATAACATAATCTAAATGCATATTAAAACTAAAATTGTATTGCAGAAAGATCCCAAGATCTTTTATAGAATTAGTGTTTTCTAAATCAATACCCAATATACTGTAATCGAAAGTAAGAGCAGAACGCCTAGTAAAGGACATAGTTTTACATTTCGCAATGTTTAACAACAAATCATTTTCGACTGACCATCTAACAACTTCATTAAGATCTGACTGCAAATTAATACAGTCAGTGGTATTACTTATATTACAATATAACTTGAGATCATCCGCATATAAAAGGATTTTAGAGAATTTTACTACATTGCAGACATCATTTATGAATAGTATGAACAAAAGCGGACCTAAATTTGAACCCTGCGGAACCCCAGAAATAGCACAAATAGGACTTGATAAACACCCACCAATCTTCACTACTTGAACCCTATTTTCTAAGTAAGATTTAAACCAAGAGAAATTCATTTCTAATACCAAAACAAAATAATTTGTGAATAAGAAGACCATGATTAACGGTATCGAAAGCTTTGGCAAAATCTAGAAACAAAGCATCAACCTGTCCTTCCAATTCAAGAGACACACATATATTTGTGGTAAACTGAAGAGAGTTAGTCAAAGTAGATCTTCCCGCAATAAAACCATGTTGACTGCTATTAATCAAAGGATAAACTAGATTAGTTAATTTACTAACGATTATTGACTCAAAAAGCTTAGAGAAAGAGCCAAGCAGTGAAATAGGCCTATAATTCGAAATATCTTGTCTATTGCCAGACTTAAAAATCGGAGTAATATGCGCAAGTTTCCAAGAAGTAGGAAAGACACCCAATTTGATAGATTTATTAAATAATACAAGAAGAGGCTTCTTCAATGAGGCAATACATTTCTTCAATAACCTAGTTGGTAATAAACCAGGACCTGTACTGTCACTTTCATTCATACTCTTAATACAATAGTCAATATCTTCAGAACTAATCACAGGCACATCAAGTTCAGGACAACTATTCAAGAATGGAGCATTAAGATTCGGCGTTACCCTATAAACAGAACTGAAACAATCAGAGAACAGCTGAGCAATCTCAGACTCAGTACGACCATAACAACTATTAAGTCGCATAACAGCTGGAAAACTAGTAGAACATCTTTTTATTGACAAATGACCAGAATGACTTAACATTACTTATAGAACTATTCTCAACCTTTAGTATAAAATCATTGTAATTTAACCTAGACAGTCTTAGACATTTTGCTCTTAACATCTTAAATTCGATAAAGTCATGAAGTTTACCAGAGGTTTTCCAGCGCCTATGTGCAATCTTCTTAGATACTAAATATTTACAAAGTTCAGCAGAAAACCAACTTGGATAGGAAGAAATACGTCTAGTTTTCAAAGGCACATTTCGACTTATAATATTATGGACTAGATCTTCAAAGCAAGCAACATCTAAATTTACATCATTAGAATTTAAGAGAGAGTCCCAGTCAACATTATCAAATTCAAGACTTAATTTATCACAATCCGCATTGTAGAAATCAAAACTTTTAATTACGCTATGCAAATTAACAAAAGAGCCTGGCAAAATATCAATACCAAAGTAGCAAGGGACATGGTGAATATCAACCGGTAATATATACTCATCAGAAGAAATTACACTGATTTTAGCCAAAGTAGTAAATAGTAAATCCAAAGAATATGGCTTATTATTAGGTAAAGGAAAGTACTGCTTTAAACCAAAGGTATTCACCATATCACTCACTACTTCAACGGCAGACGCAGAACTAGGATTAAGATAACCTAAAATCTTGAACGAGCAATCCTCTTCATTTGTCCATATGACCTGCGGCAAATTATAATCTCCCAGCAAGATAACATCCATTTCATCATTAGTAAAAGAATTAAGTAGAGACTCCAAAGCAGCAGAATGAGACTGATATACTTGTATAGAGGACATCGGAGGTATATAGGCTGCTCAATAATCAATTTCTTGAAATTTAGATTAATCTTTACAAAGACCTGCTCACAGCAACTATCATCAACTTCACATAAAGCAGAAAGAAAAGATTTGCTTACAGCAACAAGCACACCTCCACCCGCGTAAGGTTACTATGTTGAACAGACCTATCAGTTCTATATAGCACATAATTATCCAGGCCAATTTCACTATCCAGTACAGCACTATCCAACCAGGTCTCGGTGAAAACTATAACATCAGGCGAAATAGTCAGCTGACTTAAATTTACTTGCAAAGTACGAAACTTATTCTTCAGACTCCTACAGTTCTGATAATAGATGACTAGATTAGATTTATCAACATGAACTAGTTTTTTGTCTGTGACTGAGAAGTAATACTGCTCTTTTGAACAACAGTGGGAACGTTATCCAAATACTTGACCACAAGGTCAACTTCCCAGCAGACGATCTTGTCCTAAGTTCAGAGAGAGCATTAGCATATTGCTGCTGCTGAGATTTCGTCTTATCAAACGATACTCTGATTGGGTGCTTCAATTTAAACCTGTTCCTGAAAACAATAGAAACATCTCTAGAGCTGTTAAGCGTTACAATAACAGGTCTAGTCTTATTATTATTGTTAACATTAAGCCGCCCAATTCTCTTAACTTTAATATCACAAAGTTCAATACCAATGGGCTCCAATACAGTTTTCACAAGATTAATGTCATCAATTGCATTACCATTACTTGACTCCTGAAGGTTGAAAAGAATGACATTACATGAACGTGAGATACGATCTTGAAATTCAGAGAACATCTTCTCAGTATTATTAGTGGAGCAAGGATTTGCAGATTCCAGTTCAGATATTCTCAGCTGTAGGGTATCAACTTGGCCCTGTAGACGAGGCAGCTCTTCTAGTGATTTCACAATACCATCAATATGAGACTTGACATCAGCTAATTCAGTCTGGAGTGTTGACAAAATTCCACAAGATGCTTTAATATCTTTAAGGTCAGCAGACAGAGAGTGAACATCAACAAAATTGTTTCCTCTGCCATTAGAATGGCAATCTATACATTTATAGACCATCATCTGCTTCTTCTTAAGGTCCAAAACTTTTGATTCAGAAGCAGATAGACCTGCACAATCCAATGTGGCATGAAATAAATTTGAACAAACAGAGCATGGTACAATATATGAAGAAGCATTGAATGGAATTTTACAAGCTGTACAAATAGACATGATTATAAAAGTAAGAGCACTAAAGGAGACTTCACTGTAGCAGATATGATATTATGTATAGCAGATATTAACTGTTTCAGATAGTTGTTTTGTTTTACAGATGAATGCGACCAATATAAACTGTATCTCCTTAACAAAAATGGTCAACAATTTATAATTAAATTGTTCTTGAGATTGTGTTTAGTGTAAACGTAGATAGTAAATTAAGCTGGGGCGCTCATTGTGATTTTGCTAAAAACCTTGCCAAATTATTTATTTTATAAATTCTTTAGAAAGACCAGTTTCACCTGATGTTTTATTCTTTTATTTTCATGGCATGTTCCATTGTCATATTTCGTATGCAATAATTATTATGGGAGTCACTGTAACGCCACTTCATGTGTATTCAAGCTTCAACATATAGCTGTTCGTATTGTATCTAATCTTGGGTACCGTGATGGTTGTCGTGACTGTTTCGTTAAATTTAAAATTTTAACTTCGCTCTGCTAATCGATTTTACATTGTTTTACTTTTTAAAAAACAAATTTGCAATATCAGTACCATCCATTATTCATCAATTTGACACTCTCAGTAAGGGTAAATTTGTTGTACCTTCCCATAGACGGAGTAGGAGCAGAAATGGTCCTAACTATTGTGGATTGTACCTTTGACAACATACTTTATGCTAGCATAAAATATTTGCCCTTTCATTCGTTTAAAATGAATTTAAAAAGATTTTTGTTGGAAAATGCTTTCTATACCGTCTGGTTTTAAGCTTCTGTGGGATCTTTTAGGTTGCCCATGAAAGATTTACAATGTATTTCTCTAAGTCTATCTCCTGTTGTTTGTTTGTTTTAAACTATGTATTTTGAACATGTATTTGTATTTTAAATTGTGATGACTAATTGTAATTCACATTTGTGATTCACGCGTCTTAAAATAAATAAATGAATGAAAAGAATAGCCAGTATAATACTATAAGAACATTTTAGTTTTTTTACAGTTTTGAAGTAATTAAAATTTCTTATAGGTAGAGGTTGTTCTGCGGCAGTCTTAAGATTGTGGCTCAATATGGCAGAAACACCTAGAGAAATGTGTGGGGAGAAGCGATCAGCTGATAAATGGCAATACATTTCCGAATCTAATATTGTTAGACTTAGGTGAGTATAATAAAATAATACTAGATTGTAAGTAAGAATTTGATAAAAACTAATGACTACTAAACTTATATTTGCAAATAAAATTATCAAATATAGCATAATTATAAAAAATTTTAAAAGTAAATGTACAATTAGATACACTATTACGCTTATACTTAATCAACCTATATGTTAGTGCCGATTTTTAAAAACCAAGTGCTACAGAAGTACTACACTATAATTAGGAATGACAGCAAAACCAGTTTTTGATAAAACCATGATTTTTATTACAACAAATAACCGATTTTTTGGAAATTAGTGTAGGTAAACTGAATTCGGTGAAACCAATTTTGTAATATCGTTTTTGTTAAACCGGTATTGAAAAAACTTTCTAAAACCCAAAATAAAGAATTGGTTGTGGCTGAATCTATTTCGCAGACACAAATTTTTGGATATATTGTATTTTTTTCAGAAATGATTTTGGTAACTCCCATTTCGATAAAATTGACTTTGGTAAATAGTTTTTGTTAGAACAATTTTCCTATTAAATTGTGTTGTTAGTATCTTAATAGTTTGATTTTATTAGTTTCGCCATTAAAAGTGAATAGGGTTTATGTAACAAACAATCTTGACAAAATCAGTAAACTGCTAATAGTGTAACATTTTCAAAGAACTCCTACTCTATCATGCAATATTACAGTCTATCCTTATACTATATAGTTTTAACGTTTGCTTATAGAACAAATACATATAGCGTTTGATATTATGTGATATATAACACTCTAATATTATGAGCCGTATTTCTTGCAATCTCTAAAAATCTGCTTTAACGTACGTTTCTTACGAACCAACAATACGTAACGAAGTCAGTTGTATTCAAGTAGCAGACAAGTTAAGATGACCTTCGTAATCTTGAAGCACGACTTGCAAATTGTTTTAAAAATGTTGTAGTAGATAGGATGAATATCTTACAGAAAATCTAACTTTTCATTCTAGCCAATGGTTCGTATAAAATAAATAGAAGATTTCATTTCATATATTTTTACAGCGCATTTAAGTAATACCATCTTAGAAATAACGTTATCATGGTTTTCTTATTAATGTTTTATATAATTTAAGGACTAAATTATCAAATGACAGATTACCTACTTAACACTGGTGGACCTCCTAAGAAACTACTACATCCAATGCTAAATGAGGAAGTTGGTCAATGGAAACTAACATGTTTCCAGCTACATAATAATGAATAATTTTGTCTGGCATTGGAAAAGTAATTCAAGCATAGTGAACGAAAATTAATATAAAATTATTGGTTATTTCGAAAAGAGAAAACCCAATGACCGGTTTTGCTGTTATTGCAGCTCATCAGATTGGTCCATTTCTCTCTGCAAAACAACCAATCGAGTTCTTGAAATTATACACGAATCGTGGTGTATTAATATGTACAAAATGTCTCATGCGCCCCTATACTCAAATGTAAACAACTGTCGGTGATTTTTTCAAGTCTCTGGCATGATGGTATAGATGGCATTGCCAGACAAAATTTTAATAACTAACCAAGATGAAAAATAAATAAACACACGACCGATTACTTACTTAACACTGGCTAACCTTCCTCGTTTAGCATTGGGTGTAGCACTTTCTTAGAAGGTCCACCAGTGCTAGATAAGTAATTGGTCATTTGCATATTTATTTTTCATCTTGTCTTTTGACTAGTTATTAAAATTTTGTCTGGCAATGCCATCTATACTATCATGTCAAAGACTTGAAAAGGTACCGATAATTAGTTGTTTACATTTGCATACAGTGAGCACATAAGACACATTTTGTACATATTAATATACAATGATTTGTGTATAATAAAAACTTGGTTGGTTGTTTTGCATATAGAAATTGGCCAATCTGATCAGCTGCAATAATAGCAAAACCGGTCATTGGGTTTTTCTCTTTTCAAAATAACCAACAATTTTATATTAATTTTCATTAACTATGCTCGAATTACTTTCCCAATGCCAGACAAAATTATTCATTATAATTTAAGGACTAACATCTTTAAAAGTAATGTTATCGTGATTTTATATTGCTAAAGTATTACATAATTTATGAATCAACTACATAATGGGCTTATCTAATTAAGTATCATGCAGTTGTTATTTTGTGAAGAGTAATCATCTGTTTCCATTATGGAAAGGGTTTAAGATCTTATGTTTTATTCTGAAGTCTGCACGCTTGCAGAACCATGGATTTTACTTGCTTTTGGTTTGTTTAAAAAAACGGTTTATTCAATAAACGGGTAAGTCGAATATGGTATTTTGTTTGTTTGCTGAACTGAAAACATCTGCATAACGCCTGATTATCATTAGAAATTTCCTTAGGTTGGACATTTGTTTTCATGGATTTATAAATATTCTTAATACACATTTGTTTAAAATGTTCGAGAGTTAGAACTATCATAAAACTTTATTAAATGTGAGCTCCTAGTTTTTGTTTCACGAGAGCAACCATTTGTTACTTGACCACCTTTGTTTCCTTATGTTGTAAATTTGATTGTTAAATATCTTGATATAGTTATATTTTTACATTAGAAATGTATCGTGGTAAATAAAATTTGAAGTAAGAATTTTGTTTTAAAAAACTCACATGTAAATTTGTAAGCAAGACAGATTTGACTTTCATATTTGAATTACTATTAATTACGTTAATAACTTAAAGATCTAAGATTTGGTCATTGATTTAAAAACGACTATCAAATATTTTGTCCTTTATCATGCTAAATTAAAATTTTAATACCCGAGGCTTATTGAATTTAAGCTTCAAAATTTTTTTATTTAAACATAGGGCGAAACTAGATTCAAATTAGTTCAGTAATATTGAACCGAAAGTTTTTAAGAACATTGAACAAAACAATTTCCTTATGTACACACTATCGACATGCATATTATAATTTGCTTGTTTTGTTCAA
The DNA here is from genome assembly GCA_036346225.1 of Platerodrilus igneus. Lineage (NCBI taxonomy): Eukaryota > Metazoa > Arthropoda > Insecta > Coleoptera > Lycidae > Platerodrilus > Platerodrilus igneus. The sequence goes on from JARFIW010000289.1 coordinate 1,959,584, forward strand.
TAATGAAATTTATTAAATAATTAATAGTTATTTTTATGCAAGTACATATTTTTTATTGATGCGACCTTGGTGTACATGAGTGTTTATGGTGAAATCCTGAAACCTTTAGAGGTTCATCTAAATATTATTATCTATTTTATTATTATTTTGAGACACAAATTGCTGTCTCCATTTATATTATAATAACTTGTTTTATTTCAGGTATACCGTGTTCATAGTCAGTCTTTTGTTATTAGGGATATTTACCTTAGGATTCCTACACCATTTCTAGGGTTATAACAACTAGTATTTAAATGAGTGTAGTGGCCCCTAGCTTTAATTCTTCTACATCTTAGTTTTGCAGTGAACCTCCCTGCTCATCGCTCTAACGTTGGAGTAAAATTCAGAGCTAGTGAATGGACATTTATCATCGTAGACACGGGAAAAAGTCTTTCAATGTTTTTGGCAAGAAGGTTTAGCCGACTACATAAATGTAGAATAATTCCCAAAAACCAAATTCTTTTTTGAAAATGTCTTTCATACATTTCCTTATGCAGCTGAATCATATAAAAAGTTAATGTTAACATTTTCGTACATTTGCGGATTTGAAAAATAATCACATTTAATATTTTGCAAAGAGATATTGTATTATTATGTTTATGAACCTGCACGGGAGTCTATTCAAGAGCACAACAGGATCATGTGTTTGATATGATCTCCTTTCTAGAGATCTCCTCTGTAGAAATGCAGCATGCCACTTTTTGATATTTTTTTGAAAGTGCATTTTTTTGTTGCACGTAAATTTGTTTTTGTAGCAACAATCGATTCACACTTAGTATACAAAAGCACATACTAGTAGTTCAGTTTTATTTTTGTTAATTTTCATACTGTATCTTTTCGTTAGTACTGTTTCCATTTCAATAAGAGCAACTTCTAATTCATCCTTGCTAGATGTCAATATCACTATACCACTATATTGTCTGTGAATCTGAGCATATTAATTGTTTGTCCCTGCATAATAATTTCAAATGTCTTTCTGCATTTAACAGTATTCAATACCTGTTCGACATGCAAGTTAAAAATTAATGGGGATAGCGCACATCCCTGACTCGCCCCTTTCGTAATATTTACTTCTCTATGTTCCTGCTAAAATTCTATTACCACGGTTTGTTTTTTGTATAAGTTAAGTACTATCCGCCTATCCCTATAACGCATTTTTATCTTTTTAGTATTCGAACCTTTTTTCCCATTTACATTATCGAAAGTTTTTTCCAGATCTATAACCTATATACACGCTTTCTCTTTTTTGTATTGTTTTCTCTATTATCACCCTTAGAGCTAAATAGCTTCCCATGTTCCCCTGTTTCTCCTAAACCCAAATTGATCCTCTCCTAGTGTTTCTTCAGCCCGTTTTGCCATCTATCTTTTTACAATTCTAGTTAATATTTTTAACACGTGTGCTGTTAAACTTATTGTTTGAAAATCCTCTCATGCATCTGCATCCCTCTTTTTTTGGTGTAGTAACTATGGTATTACATTTGAAATCTTTGGGTAGCTCGTCTGTCTCATACATATACCTTACAAGTTAGAAGAAACGTTCTGTTACTGTTTGTCCAACAGCTTTTAGAGTCCCTGCTTGCACTTTATCTGTTCTTGGTGTCTTATTATTTATTAGGATATCTCAAAAACATCAAACAAGAAAATTTCCTTATAAATAGTCTACAGACAAGTTTATTGTTTTTTTTTTTGTTCAATAATGAAATTTATTAATCAGTTAATATATGTTTTCTATGTGAGTACACATTTTTTATTGTGGTGATCTAGATGTACATGAGTAATTATGATAAAAATCTTTAAACCTTCAGAGATTAACATAAACATTATTACTTGCTGTCTCCATTTGTATTATAATAACTTGTTTTTATTTCAAACTTCCTCTGTTTGTAGTCAATCTTTTGTTATTAGGTATATTTAGCTTAGGATTACTACACCATCCCTAGCGTTATAACTACTAGTGCTTGAACGAGAGTAGTGGTACCTATTTTTAATTCTTTCAGTCTTAGTTTGACAGTGAACCCCCTGCTTATCACTGAAATGCCGGAGTAAAGTTCAGAGCCAGCAAACAGACTTTTATCCACGAGCTAAAGTCTTTCAATATGTAGCATTTGTAGAATGAAGTAGCGTTAAGTTTAATACAGAATAAGATGTATTACCTCAAAATACATATATTTTAGCAATAATATTAATTTGTATATAATTTAAAATACTATAGTATTGAAGTAATCACCATTCATTGGCAATTAGTTTTAACCATTGTTGGTATTTAAAGACGAAAGGTTTTTTTTAATCTTCTTTGGGAATTAAACCACTTAGAGTTTTTAAAATCGCCTTTATTTACGTTTCGATCCATGTCAAAATTAATTTTGACAACAATCCTAGGTCATGGATCGAAACATAAATAAAAACGATTTAAAAAACTTTAAATCATTTAATTCCCAAAGAAGATTAAGAAAAATACAAAACAAACCACAACAAACATACACGGAGTATTGACGAAAGGTTTGTTCATACCTACACACATAATCATAGGCTACTCATTTTGGAGATTGCTGAAGTTTTTTATTTTACTATTTAGTACATAAGTTAAGTTTGCGCCTTTTCTAGATAGGCATTCTTCGATAAGATATGCATAAAGGTAATAAAATTCGTGCTCGGTTACACATAAATACATCTTTTTCATTAGTTAGTTATTTAAAGCAATTATACAAAATTCAAGACACATTTGTTGGTATTACATAATTACAGGACAAATGCTCTAGAGCATCAGACCATAATACCATCGACCATATAAGAATACTAAGATCGAAAGTTTGCTGCTTAATCAAAGTTGCAATCCCTCAATGGACCAGTCCAATAGTCGGAGTGCACTAGTATACAGTTTATGCACTCGGAATAATTAAAATTAGCCTAATAAATCGCATGAACTAGTTGAAACGGTGCAGAAACCATAACAGTATTAACAAATTAAACCGTCTAATAATATGTACTATGATTTTTAAAAATTGTTGTTATTTGCAAATCTGTAAATGAATTTGAAAGTCTTTTTGATAATGATTTAGTAAAAACTAGGCAACAGCGACTTAAAATGATATATCAATTTCCCATTTGTAATGAGAAAAGAAACCATTATAGATATTTTAAACGGGCACAGAAACTAAAATAACTTTTCTTATTGTGCGATTTTAGTTATTTTAATATTGTTACTTTCTCGAGTGCACTTGTGATACTAGAATTATAACACAAATACTACTTTATAATAGTAATCGATACATTTAGCTAACTAAATTATAACAAAACCATGTACCAGCGTAGTCCTGTATGCTTTACTTTACAAGTTATTACTTTCAACTCATCAGAGACTGAATTTCTAAAAAGAATCTTGCGATATTATTTTAAAATGTTTTTCTTTTTCAAGACAATTAGAATTTTAATTTGATGGCTTCTTGTGTTACTCTTGATTGAAATATTGAAAAATTTTACTTTAGTATCTTTTTTGTGGTACACAGTTTTCTATAAATTACAACTCACATTTTATCAAATAAAAACAATATAAATACATATTACTATGCCATAATTACTAACTTGTCAATTTGAATTTTACAGTTTTGTGACGGCTGATAAAGCAGTTGGCGCTCAAGGCTTTCGGATAGTGTGGACTGAAGTTTTAGAAGGTGATGAATGTGAAGAATTTCAATGTGCAAAAAGTAAATACTGCCTTCCAAATAAACTTAAATGCAATTCTGTGAAGAATTGCGGAGCTGATGATGACTCTGATGAAGCCGACTGTGAGTGATAAATGGTTACTATTTTAGTAATAATATCGTTTTATTAGAATATCAATGTTTTTTAAATTATTTATGTTTTTATGATTTTAATTTGCAGTTTTTATTAAGTAGCTTTTTGTTTTTTTTATTTGTACAATTTTTTAGTTTCGCTGTTTAATTGCATCTATGAAAGTGGTCATAGGGGTTGTAAATTGTCACATCCTTATGTATAGTTGAAAAATTATTTCATTAGTATCTTGCCGTCATTGTGCTTCGTAGTGCTGCTGTTACTATCTGTGTAGTACTACTGTGTTAGTATGCATTTTCTGTAAGCACAGTTAGTAGTAAATTATGGAAAAAAAATGTGAAAATATTGTGATTATCAAATGTGTAATTTACTAAAAAGACAATGAAATTAGGCAACTGACTTAATCAGCTAGGAAAAATACCTTCTTTTTATTTGATTCTAATATTTTGCTTAATATTTAGACAAATTATGAACTTTAATTAAAGCTTGGTAATAATAAACCAGTTGATACCTGCTATATTGATATCTATTGACTTAACCATCAAAGGTACCTATACACAACTAAGAAGAATACAAGCAAGAGTTTGTAAACAAATAAAACAGTTGTTACATACATAATTGGGTTTAATACTGAACCAAAAATAAGTAAATTTTGGATGAGTTGAAAATTGCACGATTATATGCAAAAAGTATGAGAGAGTGGAGCAATCATACAAATTAGACAAAACATGCCAACTAATACTCAAAATTATTAGTTATCTGAAACGAACAAAAGCAGGAAAACATATTTTCTTCCTGGCCTACAATTAAGAATCTTTTAAGAAATTATTATAATCAAGAAATTTATCATCAAAGGAGTTTGCAAGAACTACGTGTTATTTATTAACTGGCACCTTGCAACAATCAATGATCAAGCAGAGATTTAAAGAAGCGCCCCGAAATAGAAAATGGTAAAACAGAAATAGAAGTAGCAACAGAAACGAATCACCGACACCGGCAATCTGAAAAGTCAAAGGATTAAAGCCGCACAGAATAAGGAAAAATCCAAGCATTTAATTCATGGCAGAACTAGACTCTTCAATAATGAAAATTAGTTTAAGAAAATGTAAGTTAAAGGTAATTATTAAGTTGGAAAATAAATTGAAGTTTTTTAGTTAGGAAGTTTCAAAATTATGACAACGCGTTATAAATTAATGACTTGGCCCGAGAAAAGCCATTGGTCAGTTTCAAATAACAGTAGAGTAACACTAGTAAGTTGAAATAGATTATTGGCTTAGGTAAGCTTTCCTTTTAAAATTAACATGTTCACTACAGATACTGCACATGTGTGCCTTTACATGTTGGTAGTCATGTACGGTTGATGCTCTTGTGCGTCCTCTGGAATGGGTTACTTCTAATCAGATACTTATTCAACATGCATGGATGGTGTTTGTGTTTTTTTTTAGCATATAGCAGAGGTGTTAGTCTTTACATGGTTGCATTTGTTATAAAAGTTTGTTGGTTTTTACGGGCATAGTTAAAATTTAAATTGACCGATGATCTAGATTTTACAGCTGATCCTTCTACAATCAAAAAACAGAAAGTGGTGTTTAGATATACACTGACATTAACAGATATGGAATAAGGATACGTATGCATGCATTAGCATCTAAATCGAAATTAGAAAACAGCGATGATGAGTTTATTCCTAGCAAAGGTGATGTATCGTCATCTGAAGATAGTGGTCAAGTAGTAAATGTGATTGAAATAATAACAGCAGATAAATATACTGGTCAGGGATTGAAAAAAATTGTGAACCAATGTTAGAAATACCGTTTATGAAAGGGAGTGGTATGTTAGTAAAGATAAATGCTGCAACCACCATGTTTGATTACTTTTGTTGGTTGGTAGACGACGAGGTACTAAATGTGGTAAGACAAAAAACAAACCATTATGCTGAAAGTGTATTTCTCTCTGGCAAGATGAAGTATAAGACTCGAACTACCAACTGGACTGACGTCCTTGTTGATGCCTTTTATGGTTTATCACACTAATTTTTCACACTGCAACTATACAGTGTAACAGAATTCAAGTCGAAAAACGCACTAGTTATTTGGGTTGACTTGCTTTTCAAAGTATATAAACCGTGACTGCTTTTTTCTAATTTTGCATGTTGGAAAAAAATTCAAATGAGTGTGAATATACAGCAATTAATCGTCTCTCTAAAATTCAATATTTACTTGATTATATTTATGAGATGATGTCCTGCTAAGAACTTGGCACTTGATGAATCGATGTTGTTCTGGAGAGTGTGATTAGTGTTTTAGCAATATATAAAACACGTGCCATGAGTATGGCATCATCACCATCATCAGGGCTACAGTTCTGGAACTGGTTAGACGCGTACCTACGTTGTTGCCTATTCTAAGTTAACCTATACGTTACCCTGAAATTCCCACTGCCTACATCTTTCACTATCTGCATGCAATAGTCTAATCCAGGTATCATTTTACCTCTCTTTTTTCCTATCTGTACTTGTAATTTATCCCGCACTATTCCCCAATTGCATTAGAACGTGTCCTATCCTTCTATTTCATCTATTTTGTTTTCCATAGATATCTTTCTTCCCTTATTATTTCTAAACCCTCTTTGTTATTAACTTTGTCTGTCTATGCTATCGTCATCATACATCTGAAGCACCACATTGCAAAAGGCTACTACCTTTTTCCTGTCTGCATTTACTACTGTCCATCCCTATTTTAGAGCCACACAGTACTGTGCTGTACACATATGCTTTCAACAATTCTTCCCTTGTTTCTAGGTTTGTTGTCTTTGAACATAGTCGCTACTCTTTCTTGTTAGATACAGCTCGGTTCCCTATAATATTTTCTAAATATATACCCTATTTCACTGATGTTCAGTGGTATGTGAAGGGGGTTAAGCAACCTGCAGCTACCAAGATCCTCCGTCACTTAACTGCTTGCCAAATTAATAGTTTTCTAATAAATCCTTTCGCGCAATCAACATTAGTTAAGAATATTGCAAAACCAACACCTGTAGTTGTTTATAATAATCATCAGGAAAAAGTGCAATTTTTTTTTTTTCGTTATTCGGTTTTCCGTCAAGGATTTGGTTGGAAGCAAACCTTTATTGATTTCTATTCTGAGCAAGCCTACACATTTTCCTGAAATTCCCACAGCCTAGATACAGCTCGGTTCCCCTTCTATTGTTTTCTAAATATACACCCTATTTGACCGATACTCAGTGGTGTGTAAAGGGGGTTAAACAACCTGTTGCTACCAAGATCTCCCAACACTTAGACATTTGCCGAGTTAGTAGTTTTCCAATAAATCCGTTCGCACAGTCAACATTAGTTGAGAATATTGCAAAACCAACACCAAAATTGCGTATAATAATCATCAGGTTCAAGTACATGTATTTTCTCCCTTTTGGAGCTGGTTGGGCGTGTACTTCTATTGATTTCTATTCTGAGCTAGCCTAAACATTTGTTTGAAATTCCCACGGTTTACATCTTTGACTATCTGTGTGCAATAGTCTAACTTAGGTCTACCTCTACCTCTCCTTTTTCCTATCTCAGCTTCTAATAGATTATGTATTATTTCCTCATGCCTTAGTATATGGACTTATCATCCCATCTCTCCTGTCTTTTACTATTTTCCACATATTCCTTTCTTTCCCTACCATTTCTAGTATCTTTTTATTCTTAACTTTGTCCATGATATCTTCATAATGCGTATGTAGCACCACAGTTCAAATGCTTCTATCTTTTTCCTGACCGCTTCTTCTACTGTCCAGGTTTCACTGCCGTAGAGTGCTGTGCTCCACACATGTTTTCAGTAATATTTTCCTTGTTTCTATGTTTGTTGTCTTTAAACATAGTAGTTGCTTTTTCTTGTTAAATGCAGCCGGACTTTGTGCTAATCTTTGTTTTATATCTTTTGCACTTTCCCATCTTGCATCATTTGGCTTCCTAGGTAGCAGAAATCCGTAACCACTTGTAAGTTCTTGTTTCCTATTTGTATTTTTATTTTTGACTTATTTTTCCCTCCTTTACATACTAGTAGTTTAGTTTTATTTTTGTTAATTTCATACCGTACCTCTCTGTTAGAACTGTTTCCATTTCATTAAGAGCTGCTTTTAAATCTTCTTTGCTAGATGCTAATACCCCTATATCATCTGCAAATCTAAGTATATCAATCTTTTATCCCTGCATAGTAATTCTAAATGTCTTCCTGTATTTGACAGTATTCATTGCCTCTTCGATGTTCAAGTTAAAAATTAACAGGGATAGGGCACATCCCTGTCTTATCCCTTTCCGTATATTTACTTTTCTACGTTCCTGCTCTAATTCTATTACCGCTATTTGCTCTTTGTATAAGCTATGTACTAATCGCCTATGACTATAACTCAATCCAATCTTTTTTAGTATTTCAAACATTTTTCTCATTTTACATTGTTGGATGCTTTTTCCAGATCTGCAGAACCCTATATACATGCTTTACCCTGTTTCTAGTCTGCTCGATTATCACCCTCAGAGTTAAAATAGCCTCCTGTGTTCCCCTATTTCGTCTAAGCCCAAATTGCTCGTTTTTCCACCCATCTTTGCACAATTCTAGTTTTAGAGTTTCTGCTTGCATCTTATCTATACCCCGTGCATTTTTTAAACCCTTTAATGCTAACTCAAACTCATCTCTAAGTATAGGATATCCCAAGTCATCCTTTTCAATAACTGATTCCTGTTCTAGTGCGGCTACTTCCTGTCCTGCATATAAATTCCCTATATATTCTTGCCATCTAACCACTGTCTCTACATTTTCTATGATGATGTCTCGTTCCACGCTCCTTATATTTTTGCTATACAGTTAAAAGTCCTTCTAACTAGTTTGTATGCTTCGTCTGTATTTCTTATTTCGATCTTAGTTTGTACCTCTTTGCACTTTTTATCAATCCATTGTTCTTTAGTTTTCCTGCATTTGCTAATAATTTCAGATTTAATGGCCCCAGAATGTCTCTGGCCACCATTGGATTTAATGTTATTGATTCCATTCTGTTACTTCCTTCGTATCAGACATTTTCCCGATGTCTTTCAGCAATTCATTTGACTTTTTTCTAATCTTTCGTGGATATGTTTATCTCTTAGTTTTTCAAAATCAAAGTTCCCTTTTCCGTTCACTTTTCCCAAATTTTTAATTTTAAGCGTGACCTTCATAATTACGATGTTGTGGTCAGTATCTAATATCTGCTTCCGGGTGGCTTCTACAGTCTTTTACTTGATTCCTAAACCGTTGTCTAACAAGAATGTGATCTATTTGATATCTTCGTATATCTTCTGGCATTCTCCACGTGTATTGCTTTCCAGCAAGCTGTTAAAATAATGTGTTTGTGATGGTTAAATTGTTTTTGTCGCAGAATTCTACCAACCTTTCCCCTGTCGTTTTTCCAAATAACCCCACTACCGCTCATTTCCTACCCTCATCAACCATAGCATTAAAATCTCCCGTAATTAATAAATTTTCATGTCCTTTTACACATCTTAGTATGTCTTTGATATCTTTGTAAATCCCTTCTACCACTTTTTCGCCGTAGTTAAAGGTGGGCATATATACCTGCATTATTACCATATTGACCGGTTTAGATTTTATCTAACCATGAGTACTCTTTCAGTCTTTTGTAAGTAGTTTACACACAGTGTGCTATCTTTTTCCGCATAACTATACCCCCACCCGAATTTCTTCTTCTAATCCTGTATGAATTACCCTAAACTCTCCGTTCCAAAAATCCCCTGCCTCTGGCTACCGAACTTTACTAATTCCTACTATGTTTAATGCTAATCTATCCATTTCAACTTTCAAGTTCTGTAGTTTACCTAGTTGCTTCATACTTCTGACATTCTATGCTCCGACTCGCAGAATGTTCCCAGCTCGTCCTTTATACTTTCCGATCACATCCTCCAAAGTAGTCTCGTCCCGGAGATCCAAATGGAGGACTATTTTAACTCCGGAATCTTTTACCCCAAAGGATGCCATGATCATAAATGGCATGAAAATTTATATGCTTACAGAACCTGATAGTTTGGTGTTAAATATGACACTGTATGCTGGTCATGTTGATGAATTGCATGGCAAAGGACATGCAGAGAAGGTGGTTATGTAGAGTAGAATTTATGTATGTCATTTGACATATGTGCAAACCTTAAAAGTCTGTGGCGTAGCGGATTTCATAATTTTTATCAAACTCCCATAGAGTAAATATTCTAAAATCAAGTTTTATTTTGTAGGTGGTTTAAATTTACATAGCGAATACGCGAATAAGCAAGGCATAAAACACAAAGAAACAGAAAGAAAACTACGAGAGCGTAAGAAATAAATATAGAATATCAAAGTCACAAATATCAATTAACATTTAACAGCAAATTATCTATGCCACTGATATGCTGAACGAACACGCCTATTTATAAACAATGGACTAATCTGACATCGTTGTAGCCATGTGCATATGATGACGCACATGCTCTTCTTAAATAAATTCTACTATACCTAATGCGCCTTATCTAGAAAATGGACGTCGTATATATGAATAAATTTTTACAACGACTACAGTTTACTAATTAAATTATTCAACCAGAACACTTACTGCTCTATGAGCAGATAGAAAAGATTGTCTTGGAGCTGTAGTAGCAGCAAAACTCAAAAAGGGCAAAACAAAATCAGCACATCGTAACGGTGTTATAGTGTGAGAATGAAGTAATGGTTATGAATAGAGCTGGACAAGAAAAAGAGAAACCGTTAGTAATTAGTGAATACGTTGACCTTTTTTTATTTGGGTTGTTGAACGTCACTTCTCTTGGATCATTATTTTTGGGACCCTTACTGCAAAATAGTGATAGCAAAAGAGGTTCAGGTTTCGTGTCTAAAATAAGATCTGGGGTTAGGAGTATTAATTAATGGCCTGTGGAAATAAGAAAACCTAATTTGACAAAACGACTAATTGACTTTCTAGGTCTGTAAAGAGTATAAGCGTGGAAGTTGATATAACGATTTGTTAATCAGATACAATTTAATTAAATGAACAATAAATAGTATAATGGGTACCACTATACCCTGTTGCAAGATGAAGATTTAGATAATACGCTTAAAGATGTGTATAGAAACCTTCAAGGATGACTAAGACTCTGAACATGAAATACAAAAAAAATATCAAATAACTTATATACTTACTCGTCGCCTGCATGAGGGTTGATCCTGTAACAAAACACTAACAATTCAAAATACGAAACAAGTTTTGTGCAATCTGTTTTATTCTAACTTGTATTAACCAAAACATTAATCATTTATTAAACCTAATAACTTAAACCTTGATTGTCTTGTAGTGTACGGCAGATTGCTTATTAAAAGTGTTCAGCTAACCGCACTGCTTATTTAATAATTGATAATAAATGATATTTCAAGAACTATAAGGATTTTTACGAAGGCGTAGAAGGGCCACAAACAATTGCTCTCTTATTTTAGTTAAATTTTGACTTCGATGTCGAAATTTATTAAATTTCGACTTCGATCTCAAAATTTTACTGGATTTTTAACCTACAGTCAAAAGTTTATTCTTGTTGGTATTTCGAGATCGAAGTCGGAATTTAACTAAATTTCGACATCGAAGTCAGAATTTAACTAAATTTCGAGATGGAAGTTGAAATTTAACTAAATTTCGAGATCGAAGTCGAAACTTAACTAAATTTCTACATCAAAGTCAAAATTTAACTAAAATAAGAAGAGCGATTTTTTTGTGGCCCTTCTACACCTTTGTAGATTTATAATAAATTAATTTCATTTCATTTTAGGATAAAATATTTACATTAACATCCGTCACATAAAAATTTGGAAAAATATTCTTTAAGCAAAATAAGATATAATTGTAACATGAATTTTTTATCACGGCACAGATAGATCTATCTTATGTAACATTCTTATCTTTGATTGTTGTTTCAGAAAATGTGCACTAAAGCTTAATTTAAAATGATTGACTTTTGACTTTTAGTATGTTTAACAAAATATGTTCTGACAGATCCTTAAATAACGTTTTTACTATAAATATAAGTATAACAAGTGCTTTCGACACTGTAACCTAAGATGACAAAATTTTTATAAAAACTATAAAAATTAATTTAAGCACCAACGGCATTTCAGTTGAATATACCAATATAACCTAAGATGGAAAAATGTCTAGAAATTATTTTAAGCACATACGGCTTCTCAATTAAATACATCCATTTATCACAAGATGACACTTTAATCTATTATTAATTCTCCATTCATCATCATTAGGTCTTCAGTCCTGGAACTGGTTAGACGCGTACTATCATTGTTTCCTATTCTGAACTAACCTACAGGTTTCCCTGAAATTTGCACAGTCTGCATCTATAACTATCTGATCTAGGTCTACATCTACCTCTTTTTTCCTATCTCCGCTTGTAATATATCCCATACTATTCCCCAAAAATGCGTTAGAACGTATTCTGCCCTTCAATTTCTCTTATCTTTTTCCACAGATATCCTTGTTCCCCTACTATTTCTATAACCTGTTTGTTATTATCTTTGTCTGTCCATGCTATCGTCCTCATACATCTGAAGCACAGCATTTCAAAAGGCTACTACCGTTTCTGTCTGCGTTTCAGACTGCCCGTATTTCATAGGCATACTGTGCTGTGCTCAAAACATATGCTTTCAACAATTTTCTTCTTGTTCTGTGTATGTTGTCTTTCCTCACAGGCGCTGTTCCTTCTTGTTAGATGCAGTTCAATCACCTTCTATTGTTTTACAATTATATACCCTATTTCTCCGACCTTCAGTGGTTGTGAAGGGAGGCGTCGCCGTGGTAAGCGTAAGACTATGGATCCCAAGGTCCTGGGTTCAAATCCCGACACGGCCGACAGCTTGAAAAATGACAGGTAAGCATTTTTCACAAAAATTACGCCCTCGTTCGGATGAGAGGCCAAATGGAGGTCCCGTGTGTGTGTTGTCACACACGTTAAAGATCCCTACCTTGCCTGGAATGACAAGGGTTCGGCAAAATTCTAAATTTCCAGGCAACAAAAAACTCGCCTCCCGGCCAATGCAGTACCTTCTGGTGGAGCATTGGAAATATAAATGCACGGTTGTGAAGGGAGGTAAGCAGCCTGTGGCTGTTAGGTTCCCCCAACACTTAACCATATACCGATTTAATATATTTCCAATATATCTTTTCACACAGTCATCATTAGTTGCAGATATTTCGCAACCACCAACTAGTTATTTATACTAATCATCAGATTTATCTGCGCTTATTTTTTCGTCATTAGGTTTTCCGTCTCAAAACTGGTTGAACACGTACCTGCACTTATTTATATTCTGAGATAGCCTACCTAGTTCCCTGAAATTCTCACACAACATGTGTATACAGCTCGTTCCCCTTCTATTGTTTTCTAATTTTATGCCCTATTTCACCGAGATTCAGTGAAGGGGGTTAAGCAACCTGTGGCTACCAAGATCCCCCAACACTTAGACATTTGCCGAAGTAATGGTTTTCCAGTAAATCCTTTCACACACTTAACATTATTCAAGAATATTGCCCAACCAATTCTTGTAGTTACTTATAATAATCATCATGTTAATACAGTTATTTTTTCGTCATTAGTTTATCCATCTTGTGATTGGTTGGATGCGTACCTCCATTGATTTCTATTCTGGGCTAGCCTACACATCTCCCTGAAACCCCTACAGCCTACATCTTTTACTATCTGTGTGCAGTAGTCTAACCTAGGTCTGCCTCTTCTTCTCTTTTTTCCTATTTCTGCTTCTAATATATTCCGCACTATTCCCTCATGCCGTAGTATGTGGCCTATCATCCTATCTCTCCTATTTTTTACCGTTTTCCACATATTTCTTTCTTCCCCTACCATTTTTAGTACCTCTTCGTTCTTAACTTTGTCTGTCCATGATATCTTCATCATACGTCTGTAGCACCACATTTCAAAGGCTTCTACCTTTTTCTTGTCCGCTTCTCCTATTGTCCAGGCTTCACAGCCGTACAGTGCTGTGCTCCACACATATGTTTCAAGCAATCTTTTCCTTGTTTCTATGTTTGTGGTCTTTGAGCACAGTAGTTGCTTTTTCTTGTTAAATGTAGCACGACCTTGTGCTAATCTTTGTTTTATATCTTTTGTGCTTTTCCCATCTTGCGTTATTTGGCTTCCTAGGTAGCAGAAATCCTTAACCTCTTGTAAGTTCGTGTTACATACTTGTATTCTTGTTTTTGATTTATTTTCCCCACCCTTGCATACTAGAACTTTAGTTTTAGTTTTGTTAATTTTCATACCGTATCTCTCTGTTAGAACCGTTTCCATTTCATTAAGAGCAGATTCTAACTCTTCTTTGTTAGACGCTAATACTGCTATATCATCTGCAAATCTAAGCATATCAATTTTTTGTCCTTGCATAGTAATTCCAAATGTCTTCCTGCATTTGACAGTATTCATTGCCTCTTCTATGTACAAGTTAAAAATCAATGGGGATAGGGCACATCCCTGTCTCACCCCTTTCATAATGTTTACTTCTCTACGTTCCTGCTCTAATTCTATTACTGCTGTTTGCTCTTTGTATAAGCTATGTACTATTCGTCTATCCCTATAATTCTCCATTATCAAACACAAAATTTTTAACATAGCCATAACTCAGTACACATGTAAAGAGTGAATCACTTACCCCTTACGTAGCTACATGATACAACATTCCTTGTAAATATATGCCTGTGTACTCAAAACATTAATTACTAATCGTGAGCTTGATGCCACAGAGGTGAACGTCACCAGCTGCTGCTGTCATTCGAATATCAACGAATCATGATATGAAGATGCAAAAAGGTCATCCATAATTAATTGAATCTTATTTACCTTCAAGATGATTCTCATTCTACGTTTGACGAAAGAAAATTTTAATAATTAAACCCACAAAGCACCTCCTTCCATAATACTTCTTGATCTGTATCAGAAATAGAATCTTAATACAATCTTTAATATATTTTAAATCATTCTTAGAGCATCTTAACTTCTTGTAAGTGCTTTCGCTGGAACGAAGGAAGTAATTTTTGATTAATTTATGACAAGTTTCAATTACCATTAATCGTACACATAATATATTGTCTACGGAGGACTCCACTGAAATGTTTTACACTGGAACTGAAATCAGGAAGTTCATACTAAAGACCTGTCTAAATAATTATAGCTATATGCCAGTTGGCTGCAGAAAACAATGTCCAAGACATCTTTTCGTTGTGATAAAACAATATCAACTGTTCTAAGTGATATATATTACAAGTTAATGGGTGCAAACATGGACGCTTGCTGTTGGTGCATTTTAAATCTCGTACTATGTTAAAACAAGGTTACAACTTCGTTCTGTAAACAATTATATTTTTAGTATGCTTTGTTAGATGAAGCGAAGCTAAAATTAATATCTGAAAACCACATTTGCAGCTATTCAGGAGAAACATTATTCAATTAATTCAAAAGATTATGTTTATAGGATAAATTTTACATTTTACACGCATCGAATTAATTATTTTTAAAACAATAGAATTACGGATGGTATTTTATGAAGGAATTGATTTCAAAAACACTAAGAATAATATTGGACGTTCTTAAGTTGCTTTCACGAATTTTAAAACGTTACAAATATAATAAATGTATGAGCGGAATAGACCACTCAGATCAAATGATGCCTTATTTCTATGTTCACGTAAAGTAATGTGGTGGTGTAAGAAAATAGGAATTGGTGTATTTCAAATAATGTTACGAAGTGCATTGCTCTTGTATAACAAGTTCTCTGATAAAAGTTAAAATTATTAGGACTTTAGACTCAGAGTATTAGAAGAAATACTTTCAAAGAAAGGCATAAAAACTAAAACACTGAATAAAAAATTTTCAACTGCTTATTTACCTAAAATGGTAGCTGAGAAACACCAAATAGTAACCCCCCAAGAAAAAAGTGCAGAGTTTGTTACAATAAAAAAGTTTGACAGAACACATACCATTGCCTATTGTATCCAGGATCTCCAGTGTTATGTCTCGAACCATGGTTTTCAGCATACTACAAAATAAAGTAGTGACAAGAAGTTATTTTAAGTTTATCTTTACTTTTATGTAGTCATTCTTAGTTATTTACTTTTATGGCATTTCAAATAGTGAGTTTTTTTGCAGTTTTTTCTATGTAAATAAACGATTCAGAAATACATGTACTTGATGTTTAGTGCAGATGCACTTGTTCGTTCCGTTACACATGTGTGTGTCTTTACGCAAAATTTCAAAAATATATGCCAATTTAACATTCTGATGTAATTTAGTGTAACAACAAACAAAAATATATACCTCTATCGGGTTCATCCATTGACCCACTTGCAGTAGTAAACATGTTAATATACATTTTAGGGCCTAATAAATTTATAAAACCTTGTATTAGACATTTGAATATGAATTGTCAAATTTATTGAATCTCAAAATCATCGATTGTTTTGACCAACTTGTCCCTCGTTTATTTGCGCTATTATTTTGTTTCAGTTTCATCAGATAATAAACATCAGTTTTTTTGTAATTTCACATAATATTCACTTTTAAATAACTCTATAAAAATAGTTCCAAAAATGTTGTCAGTGCATGATATTTAGGTATATTTTCTTTTTCTATTTAAAAAAGTTCAAATGCCACAGCAGCAGTTAATGAAATTAATGACATTTGGAAAAGACACTTGCAACGTACATTGTTTTTATAAATTTTCATAATGGAAATTTCATGTCAGAAAATGAACTGGGTGGGCGGGAACTACAACTTCAAACAATGAAGAGTTATCAGAAGAAGTTGTAGGAAATTCTTCAATCTTTGTAGATATTCGATGTATCAACAAATACTATAAGTTGCCGTGGAAAAGTAAAAAATATCTATAGATATATTCCACGTGATATTAATGCCTGCAAACAAATTTCAACAATTGCACTGCTTAAACGGAACAAACCTGTACTATTCCAACGCATTGTAACCTGTGATGAAAATGGAATGCTCTAACAACCACAAACGTTCTAGACAATGGTTGGATCGTGTTGAAGCTCCAAGGTGCTATGCAAGAGCAGAACTCTATTCGAGTAAGGTTATGATGGCAGTATGGTGGACTTGCATAGGCAAGTTCAATATTCTTTCTTACAACTTGTTTAAACTAAAACAGTAGAATCATGTTGTAGGGAATTACGATAAATTAAGCAACCATCTATAGTTAATAAACGTGGCCAGATACTATTGAATGATACCATTAGTCCACATGTATCAGAATTGACTATGAAAAAGTTGTTTGATATGGGGTATGAAGTCCACTGACTTGTCATACACCGATTACTATTTTTTCCCAAGTTTTAAAAACTATTTGTAGAATTGTCAGTTTATAAAGGCATTTGAAAAACTTTTGTCTCATAAAGATGCATATTTTTCTATAAACAAATTAACGCATTGCCTGATCATTGCCAAAATACTGTTGCTGATGGTGATTATTTTAATGAATAAATGCTTTTGAATAAAATATCTATGGAGTTTTATTTTATCTAAAAAAATGAAGTTACAGTTAAAGCAAAATAGCATCATAGAAACTAAATTGCAGACATGAGCATTATGTGAATGTGTAGTTAACAACTTTGGCTGCCAGTTTGAAGAACGATAGACTGGTAATAATTAACATTTAGATTGCGTTATTTTTAGTTCATTTATTTCTACTGATCTTTATGGATATAGTACAAACATGCCCTACTGTATCTTTAAGTTTTCATAGTATAATACCAAACTTTCTGAATATCTCCACTTATATTTTATTTAAAAATGCTGATTACTTCAAAAATTTAGATGCAATGCAGGTGCAAATATTTTAGATTTAATTAGATTTTTTTTTAGTGTTATAAAACTGGTATTCAAATTCTATATGTAGATGAAATAATGCAAAGATAATTTTATATTTCCTCTATTTTTGTGCTGCAGGTGGAACCGATGAACCCGAAACGGATCACACTATCTTAATAGCATGTGTCGGAGCAGCAATTGTTGTAGTGCTGTTAATGCTTTGCATTTTATGCCATCGTAAACGTCGACGGCGTCAACGTCGTGTTCAACGCCCTTTCCCTCTTCCTATACCAGGTTGTTCCAGAAGGCCACCACAACATGTATGTGAAGAACTAGGAGAACGATTTGCTAGTGTGGACAGTGTTTGATGGTGGCTCCCCCTCGGTTGTTATCGTTACCTACGCCGCCAGCAATACTTTACACTTACAGGGTCGAAACTGACTTGAATTATTATTAATTGTTGGCTTGTTTTTATTAAATAATGTTTGTAATAATATATAAAATGGTAACGTTATCAAATGTAGGTATTATAATAAGTATGAGTCCACTCTCAGCTTATATTAACTTGCCTGAAACGAGATACGTACTTCTGAAAATATAATGTCTTCCTTAGCTAACTTGTACAAATTTATAACTGAATTTAAGTATTTTATGTGTGTAGAGTAAAGCTAGTGGTTGCGTTCTTCAGACCTATCTAATTTGTGTAAAATTCTTTCCATTCCAAGTTTTAAAAATATAATATTGAAGTCACGCAAGCTGGTTGAGCCATTTTTACTGAGCATATAGTTAGTCATGTTGTAAGAACTGTTCAGCATGATAAGTAACTGAACAGTATTCTGAACGAACAACATTTTAATAATATTTCACCTTGTATTTTTTTAAATTATTCAAATTGCACCTAGTGTTTTATCGTACATTTTCACATTTACATTTTGAATAACGATATTTATTTGAAGAGACTTATCTAAATTAGTGATTATTAATTTAATAAAATGAAAGAAATTATTAACACAATTTCAAGAGTGAAGTATTAACAATTTATTAAATCATATTTAATCAGTCCTGAAATGCATAAGGAAAAGAAGGACGTCAGTTAATATTTTTTATTGCATTTGAAAGGTCATAAGCTAAAGGTGGGAATGAACTAATGAGTTTGGAACTCGTCTTAATCAGTAAAAAATTTGACAATTTACAATTTATATCAAAATACTTTTCTGTGAGGAAGTATGGGCGTTTTATAAACAAATTAGATACACTGAAGTACTCAATATTTTTCGTTATTAATTTTTAGAATAATAGGCACTTAAATAGGACAATCCCTGCACATAGCTGTATAGAATTGGTAGGTAACTAATTGTGTTTTATTGTTGAATAATAATATCCTCAACTACATTCCATCATGTCAGTTAAAATTTTCAAAAGTATAAATTTGGCGATTTTGCAGTTATTTATAAACAAATACAGTGTTAAAACTACCTATTTCAAAAATAATTTGACAAGTTGTGCAGATTTGCAATTGCTCAACTAATATAACGATAGGTAAATTGAATATTTACACTTAGGGAATTATTAATGCAACATATGGTGTTTAAGATTGTTAATGGTGTAATAATTTTGATTTAAGATACAATATAGTGTTTAATTTACTTATTTTACATTGGACGGTTTTTGCTAATATGACTTATTCGCACACGTCAAAAATTCTGGTTTAAACTGATTGCAAAATAAAGTCTTATTACGTGTGAAATTGATGCTAACCACCTTTTGAAATTTACATTACCACAGAAACGTAACAGAAAAATGCACCAGCTAGCTTAGTGGTGAGTGGTGCACTCTATGACAACAAATGCAATTCTTTTAACATATGCACCTACCTGGAAAAGTCTCTGAACTTTCAGTTCAATAATAATATGCTGGGCGCCAACTCACCCAGAACTTGTCTTATATCTCGCTAGACAGTGAGTAATCGCCAAGATGATGCTGAAATAATTATTAAATTCTTGCAAATCAGGTTCATCAAGCCTCGTGTACACTTGTCTTTTTTCTGCAACTACTAACTTAAAATATACACAAATAAAAGGCTCCAAGCTGTTCTCTTAACATATATTAAAACATGAATATCAGCGCAGCAAAACAAATCGATTAAATTAACTACCTTTATTTGGCCAAATCTGCATGTAAAGGAGCAAATTTATTAATAATAAGTATCTAATAAGACTGAATATGTATCTATCAGTTTCTGTAATTACAATTGTGGTGCTTTCCTTTCTTATAAATTGATTTTGTTCAAGCATGCATCAACATAGAAGTTCGTTTAGTAAGAGAATTAGTTGTATACATTTAAATATTAAATAACAGGTTGAAATATGTAGCAGGTGAAAAAAATTCAACGACACAGATTTTCCTTCTAAGGCTCGAGCGGTCTTATACTAGACATCAATGATGCATCAAGTCAAGTAATCCTTACATTCAACTAATGTTAATGAAAGCTTTCCCACCGGATCACTTTCACTTAGTAACAAGAATTCTGCACTTACATTCGCATCCAGGAGCTGAATTTATAAAACTACCATACTTCAGATTACTTAAAACTTGTCATCGCTCGATGTTAGTTGTTGGTAGATGGATTTATAACTGCTTGAAAAGCAAGAATGATCAAATGTGTTTGAGTGATCTCTTCTATTATGATGGTATATATATATATATATATATATATATATATATATTTATATAAATGCTTTGAAATGTAGCAAAAGGCTGTGCGCAGACGTTGGGTTTAAATAAAACTGGTGGGAATTATGTTGAGTGAAGATGCCAGTATTATCTTGCTAGCTCAGATTACATATGATACAACGAAAATCTAATATCAAACTTATAGTATCATCAAACATTCATTAATAAACAATCTTTCAGATAATAATAATTGCTATATCCACAAGCATCTTTCTTCAACGTACCTTATCCAAAAAGATTACTTACAAACAAGCATTAAAATCTACATATAAAAGTCTAAAAACTTTTCGTAACTACTATATACTAATAGACTTTATACAATCTCTCTTTGTAATTAGTATTCACATTATGTACACAATTTTAAAAATATCCATGGATAATTTTAATAATCCTTCTTATCACCGTGAAAAATGTAGCTGATCAGGCACATTTAACAAAACCTTCTGTAATAATCGAATTAAATTGGAATTCGAATTCAAAAAAGCTTAAATCAACCATTTACAAGAAAACATCCAAACTCTTATGCAATTTAACCTACTTAAAATTAATAGAGCAAGAAAATGCCCTTTAAAATATTTTATTTATTTATTTATTAATATACGGGATAAATTTCCTTTTTACAAAAAACTTAAATAATTTTGTGCAATTAAAAAAAATAAATAAAAAAGTATATAACAATAATAATAATTTACATGCTGGTTTGTTATATCAATAAACACTACTCATAACATTAAACCTTCCATATACTTGCATATTGAATTTCCTCTTCTTTGCCTTTTTTACTGCATATTAACATTCTTCAATTGATTATGAAAAAATGCTATAGTTACGCCAAAAAAATCAATTTGTGAAGAAAATTTATTTCCCAAGATACACAGCCGAGTTATTGTGGAATTCATACCATAATTTGTTCTATGCAGAAGAGTATGGAAAAAAGTCTGGTTACGTGTAGCCCTAGCAGGCACATGAAGGTTTATAAGCTGAAGGATCTCTCGTGAGTCAATATGTGAGTTTATCAATTTGAAGAGCAATAACAGATCATTAATGAGTCTTCTAGTTTGTAAAGTTTTAATGTTCAACAACTTAATGGCATCATCATAAGTAAATGTATCAACTGGCAAGTATAGTTTAAAAAGCATAAAATTAATAAACTTTCTTCGAACCCTTTCAATTTGAGAGATTTGGTTTTGGTAAAATGGATTCCAGACTGGCGAATTGTATTCAACTAATGTGCGAACAAGACTAGCATAAAGTGTCATGATAGCAGCTGATTTGTTAAGAGCACCACAATGTATTTTTATAAACCTTAACATCTTGTAAGATTTGTTAATTATAGCATTAGTGTGCTCATTGAAACTTAGAGACCAGTCAAAAATTATAACCAACTCCCTTATTTTATTAACACGACAGAGCCTAATTTTATTAATTTGGTAACCAAACGATAATGAATGATGTGATTTGATAAAGGTAATACTATAACATTTTTTTATGTTGAAATTTATACCGTTATCAATGCACCACTGGAAGACGGCATCAGCATCTTCTTGCAGTTTTATGCAGTCGTCGACAGTTCTTATGTGACGAAACAGCTTTAAATCATCTGCATATAATAAATGTTTGGAATTGATTATATATTGGCTAAGATCATTTATAAAAATAACAAATAGCAAGGGACCAAGGTGGGAACCTTGCGGAACACCTGATGAAACAAGAGTTTCATTAGAAGTGTAACCTACAATTCAAACACTTTTAAAACAATGATATACTTGCGTTCACCATTAAAGTATCCTAGGATTCATAAATTTGCCCAAATTGTTAATTAAATTTCCAAATACATGTCGTTCCATTCTCAGTAGTAATTTACCCATGCATGCATTGGAACTCCATGTTGCATTCCTCAATTTATATTTAACTTTATCATATAGGCATTTACTTCATTAATTTTACTTCGTATTTAAATAACATTTACCTTGGATGTCGATCGTTATACTTCATAACTTTAAAACGCATCGTTTTTGACAAGAATTTTAATGTGAACTTAAACTTTATTTATTGAAACACGATTATTCATAATTGACTGACAAAAAGATAATAGGCAATTGATAAAAAAACCGACAATTGATCACTGATAATTTTCCGGTTTATATAATAATAATTTTACTACGTCATAGGAACACTTGATAAGTTCTGGTTGAGCTGATGTAATCTTTCCCGAAAATGAGCTAATTTTACATGTTCATCTTATCTAAATTGTTGTCAGATTGTATTTATTAGGTTGTAAAATACCTTACTATTGTCTCTTAATTAGTCTAGTTTAAAAGATGAATGTAAAATGCTTATCAGTGAGCTTGATATCATGTTACCTTACCTGATTTGTCGATTGTAAAAACGCTTAATCTCGCTAATTGAAATGTTGAGTAATGGTATTCTTTCTAATTGCCTGTTACAGTTGTAATTTAGCGTTTTACTGGATGTTTTCGCAATCGAATGAATGAATTCGAAAAATCTAAAAAACGAAGTACTCTTTTTGATGTAAAAACCAATATTTCACGTTTTTGATTAAAGTGTCTTTAGTCTACTTATGAAATAAACTAAAAAGTACTTTGAGAAAGATGAATATTTATTCTCTTTAGACCGTGTTTTAAATGGTATTTTGTACTTATAGTGGAGAATTTTCACGGACTTCCTAATTTATGTATTAAACTATTTAAAGATTTGAAAATAATATACAGTGTTTCTACACTGAAAAGAAGTATTTAGAGTATTGAAAAAATTATTCATTTTCTGAGGTTCTGGGGTGTTGTATGTACAAGATATTGTGTTCAATGACGTCCATATAACCCCTTAGCACATCAAAAAATATATACTGTCGCCGAAGGTTTATGTGATTCACAGGTTCGTGCAGTTTGAATTGTTTTGTAGTTAAGGTCAAGGGTTTATGAGTGCATGAGAAAATATGTATTGGTATTTTCTCACCGTTTATTTACTACCACTGCACCATTTGGTTTAGTATTTATGTAGTTAATTTTGTAAAATATTATGGTTTCTGAATATTTAAATAATTATACTGATTTTGGGGACCTTGCAATGCGTGAGAATGTTATTGGATGTATGTTCGTAGGATGAGTAGTCATGGAAAATATGTTGGTGTTTTTCTAGTTTGGTATATCTGTAGTGGAGTCTCGGTTTTTAATTGCTGGTTGTAAAAAACCGTACCAAGTGCTTTACTATTTATGTTGGTATTTTACTTTAATAATAATGTGCAATAGCCCTGCCAGTAAATTATAAATTAACCCAACTTCTATAAAATTGGTCGTGTACTTTCTTACTAAAGTTAATAAACTAGTTAAAATTGATAAATGTATTTTCTATGTGCGTAATTAATGCACGGGTGTGTTAGTCTTAAAAATTTTGCTTGATTTTTGTAATTTTTTATAACATATTGGTTATTGTTATATTGATCTTATTAATTAAATATTTGGTGTCTTTAGACTTGAAACAGTAAATTCGAAAAGGAGTACCATTATTAGCAGATGTGAAAAATACTATTGAAAGTTAGACAATTTATTTGATTATTATCAGTTTGGGGGTCATAATTTTTTCTATTTATCTTTGAAATCCATTCCATAGTACCAAAGTTACCCTTAGGTCTAACTATTCACTTTTATGTCAGTTAATGAAAGGTTAATTTATTATATATTTTCTTTTAATACACCAATGTAAACAAAAATTATTAAAATATCTTTATATATTCCATTGAATACATACTTTCTAATACTTGCAGTCCCATATTTAATATATGTTAACAAAAATCTTGAAAGAAAAAACGAGCATATTTCTAAATAAAATGCTCTTTTTGGATAATGCTGTGTGTATGTGCACATGCACATGTGTATATGTGTGTGTGGATGCATGTGTGCGTTTCCGCTTTGATTAAAATAACACTAGTTGGCAAAATGTATAACGTATTTATATAGGGAATATTAACTCCCTTCTGGTGACCAGTTATAGTAGCAGAATACAAAAAAAAACGCACACTGTTACACACTAAATTGTCGCTAGTTACCTGAATGAAATTTACTCTACAAAGGAGATGTAATGTTAAAGTTATGCACTATCTAATTTTTAGAGGTGAAGGGTGGATTAAAGAAAAGCAAATACATATTTATTAGGTGTATACCAACTTCAACACTTTCACGTACACCTGCCTGGAGAGGTATGTGAACATTCTGTCTGATATGAATTTTTCAGTGCCAACCCACCGGATTTTCAGTCTCACTAGATAATGGGCGATCTAAGAGACGATGACATGGATATTTCTTTCTGCCACACAGGTTGATGGAGCGTTGTGTACACTTTTTTCTCACTTACTAATTTAAACTAAGCACAAACAGAACGTTCACCTAACCTATCTTAAAACATTAATATTACAAGTATGTGTGTATCTAAAAGAAAAGGAACATTTTAAATTTATTCAATTATAGTTATCCAATCAATTTGACTGGTACATTTAAATTTATACGAAATTATGATGCTTGTTTATATTAGCGTTTCCTATTACATTATGCTTTTAACTAAGCATGCACCAATGTAAGTCGACATAAATTTTATGTAAATAATGAAATGTACATCAAACATGTGATTTTCCAATGCTCCACTTGAAGGTACTACATTGGCCAGGAAGCGAGTGTTTTTTACCTGAAAAATTTGGAATTTTGCCGAACACTTGCTGTTCCAAGCAAGGTAGGGATCTTTAACGTGTGTGACAACACTCACACACGGGACCTCCATTTTACCTCTCATCCGAAATAGGAAGTATTTTTGTGAAGAAATAATATATACATCAGCAGAATATGTAGCAGGTGTGAAACAAATATTATATCACTTGCAGCTTGTTCATCGAATACAAGATTTAAGCAACCTTTTTGTGCAGGTCAAACTGAAATGTCAGTAATCCATTTATCCAACTAGCATTGATGAAAGTATTTACTCCAGGAACACTTTCACAATGTAACAGCACTTTTCTTGAATCCGCGTGTGCCTTTGTGTCTGAGAATTTGTTTCACTACATACTCGAATTTAAAAGCTAGCGTTATGAAATACTAAACACGTTCATCCGTCCGACAAAGCTTGTATTGTAAAATTTGAACAAATTTAAATGATTCTTACCTTTAAGCTATGTCGGTATTTATAAAATATATATTTCAGGGGATTACCTGGTTACACGGTTTGTATGGTTTGAAATGTTTTAAGGTTGAGGTCAAGGGTACCTTGGTGTGTAAGAGTGGTTGTATGTATTCCCACAGTTGCGTCTTACCTGATAACACAGTTTGTATGATTTAAAATGTCTTAAGGTCGAGGTCAAAGATACTTTGGTGTGTGAGAGTGTTGTATGTATTCCCACAGTTGTGTCATTGGTTGGTTAGTATACCTTAAATTTTATACTATTTTATGGTTCCTGTCTGTACGAGTTATTTACTATGATTGCAGTTGCTTTCAATTTGTGATCATGTTTACAAATACACTTTTCCTAAGCTTGTTAATTTACAGAAATGTGTCATTGCTTTCTAATTTAATATCTCTGTGAAGTCACTGTTTTAATTGCTGGTTGTAAAAGAATGTACTAGGTAATTTACTATCTAGTCCTATTTTTGCATTATGACAAAACAACCATGGTAGTAAATTGTATTATCCAAACTTTTTTAAAATAAGAATATTTTTGTGCTAAAGCTTTTTTAACTAACTTAAATTAGTAAATGTTTTTCTATTTACAAATGTATGCTTGATTAATAGATTAGTGTTACATGTTTTGGGCAGAAGTTTAAATTAAAATTTTTAAAAATATCTATAACGAACAAACTTGCATTGACAGCATCGATAAAACTGTTCTTAGGATAAGTGTTCTTATAGTTTTTCCACAGGTATAAAGAAATGGTTTTACTGTTTTTATTCAAGGCTAATAATGTAAATAAAGTTCGAGTTCTAAATTCATGTTTTGTGCCTAAATATAACTAGTTTCACAGTTTTGATAATATTATTATGAAAATTTCTTCCAATTTTTGTGTGGTTTCAAAATTATTACTACTTCAGCTGCACAGTTAAGCAAAAAGGTATCTTGTGACAACTCAGCCGCAAAATTTACTTGCCATGTGATTCTGCATGTTAAAAAAATATATCACTCCTTAATGAAATATCTCTGGGTAAAAAGTTGACAATAAATTTAAAAACAATGCCATTCAAAGTTAAAGGGCAATTGTTAGTCATGACTACCTGTGAAAGCCTTTAACAATTTTATAAATTAAATTTGCCCTGGAAGTTATATTATCATTAAATAATTATTATTGCTTAACTTTGAAGAGACTGGAGATATTTTAAATGCCTCCTGTAAAATAAGTAAATGTATATTGTCATTTTTTTTTCCATGCAATTCGATTGTTATATGGTATCAAGCATTTGTCAATTGTTATTGTGAAAAGTTTTTCAACTCTCCTCAACATATAATTACCACTGTAAAGCAAATATAGATAACGCTATATATTTACAAAGATATGTTTATACTACTTTTGAATAATTACATACATACACTTGATGGAATGTAGTTAAAGAGCACTGTGAATACAATCTGTGATTTAAATACACCAAGGTTTTTAAAATTTCAGGGAGTTTATGAGCATTTTCAAGTTTAATTTTATCAAGCTGAGAGTGTGCCTAAAATTTGTTGTTGGTTGGACAATCACTAGCACCGTATTGCTGACGGCTGTCCGGTGATCCGTCTCAGTCTTTCGAGTCAATAATAAACAGTGAATAAAAAATAAACGATCGTTTTTAAGTAAAACGTTTATATATAGTTATAAATGTTCTAGTGCAACGTGTACGCAACTATTTGTTTTTGTGAACTTGATAATATAGGAAGATATTCGAAGACTTCCATTTTTGTACGTCGGTAGCCTTTAACACATCCTTGCTATTATATCACAAAATCGTTTTCAAATAATTGTCAATAATAGCCTAGTTTTTGCACAATCGCACAAATATTATTATTAAAAAATGTTAGTACATTTAAGCGAGGAAGATGCAAGAACTATCGACGTTCAATTGTTGCAATTTTTAAATACAGGTGCTCTAGATTTTATTTTTACAACGAATACCAACTTCCTGGCGCTTATATTGTTAATCGACACCAGCGTATTGTATAAAAAGGATTTAAGTAGTTATATAGTGACGCCACATAACGTAGAATTTTAAAAATTATACTATTTGTTATAATGGTAAGTAAGAATATATTTCTGACTGAAAATGCAAAATAAAATTACTTTTAATTATATAGATACAAAGATTAGTGTCCTCAAAGAATTAATTTGTAATTTTGTCATACTCTGTTAAGTTTACAACAATATTGATCTTTTTAATAATTAGCAAAGTAACTTTAGATACATTCATTATGGGACTTTTTAAATAATGGGTTTTTATATGGCACACAAGGTTTGTAATTATATAGGATCTAAAACGTAACTGCAACACAACAATATTTTTATTTGACTTATTAACGGATAGGTGGAACTATCAATTTAAAAAGAATTTCAAATGGGTTTCGCCCTTAAATTTTAGAAGAATTGGCAATTAAAAAGACTTGTTTTTGAGAATACACAGAAATTAGCAAATTTTAACACGTTTTTGAAATAAAAATATTAAAAACAGACTTTCAATGACTTTTCTAATTATCCAACAAAACGTTGTTTCAGGAAAATGAATTCATAACTCTTTAACAGTGTATCATATCCAAAATGATGTAGATTACATGCAATCCCTGATACAAACCAAATTACTGCGCACAAATATTCATATTTGCCCAAACTTTTCAAATCCATATTGTTTTCCTTACAAACATACATATACATACGCTTACATTAAGTTGAACTAGAATTCTGACATAGCTTTGCAAAACTAATTAAGTCTGTCAAAAACTTCGTACTATTTTTGTTTGAAAATAATAGCCATCAATTGCATGCACTGTTAAATAAAGTCTAATAAAATTTAACTTTAAATTGTAACGTTTAAGATTGAAAAAGCCATAGCTTTACTTTGAAGTATAATTTTGTATTATCGATATTTGATTATGAAGCATCTATAAATTTTAGTTTATCTCCTAATATATTACACTACAGATTGAATAATAAGGAATTACTGTATATATGTGCGAACTAAAACATTTGTATAAAATTTTGTAGTAAAATATTACCCCAAATGAAAAATTACCTAAATTTAACAGAGTATGGTGAAATTATTAATACGTTTTGGAAAGAGTTTTATATTTTAACTGTAAATGCTCAAATCTCATAAATCATGGCATCCAATTAGAATTATATTCAAAATTGGAATCATGAACATTTCTAAGATGCTTGTAGTAGCACTGCAAGACGTTGTATTAATAATTAGATATTAAATTAATAGTCGTGAGGCTGATATAAACTATTGTAGATCGTGTAAGTGTAATAAAACATTTAAACGTATTAGAATGACACAATGGCTGTAAACATATTATTATTTACATGTATAGAAATGTAGACCCTAATACTTTATAAGTACTGTTTTAGATCATTTTTGATTTAGATTCTAAATGTATATAAAAATAAAACACCAACTTTAAAAATATTTGATACTGTCTTCCTAATTATTGCCATTGTGTTTTATTCTTTAAATCGCAGAATATTGTAATTTTTTACAATATTATAGGAGCAACGTTGCAGTTTGTCTTTTTATAAATACATCTGCCTTTGTTGAGCCATTTGCAGTTCATACCTATAATTTGTTCATTTCAATTTTGTTTTTAATTTTATAAAAATGTTGCAAATGATAATCAGTGAGCTGCAGATGGGTCAATAAATAATAGAAAATGTTTGTTTATTGATTGCAGTAGTAAAGTGCACTCAAAACTTATATGAGTTAGCCTTATAGGCCAATTGTATTGTTACTTATATATAATGTTATTTTTAAAATACATATTATTCATTCGTCATAGATATTTATATATTGTACGTATGTATTCATACATAAACAGTTGTGCGTTTAGTAGGAACGGTGTTCGTGTTTTAGATACCTATAAGGTTACTATTCATAAATCATTAAAACATCACAAATCAACTGTGATAACACATTTTGTATTAAATTTTTGTTACTTTAATCACACTGCCTGCCATTACGCATGCCTTTATATGATGCTGTGTAAGTACTTTTATCACAATTTTTTCAATCACGTTATTATTGTTATTACAGTTGATTTGTAATAAGTTAAGCACCATGCGGCTTCCATTCATTATAAAACTTGTTAAATATTATTAGTCTGATATTCTGAAAATAAGAATAATTTTCAAGTCTATAAGTATTTGTTAATCTGTATAAATTGCAACATATAGTTTTGAAAATTACTTTTATTTTAGGATTATAGTCATCGATTTGTATTTAAATTTTTTCATCTTTCACCAATGTTATTTGTTAACCTAAAAATGCTGTTAAGTAATGTTAAGATTGGTCGCAAATTATTGTAACATACTATTATTGTATCAAAATGCTCACAGCGACTAGAACGAGGAAAAATAAAATTGTACTCTCTGGTATGTATTATTGTTTTTAATTTTTTACTATTGCAGGATAATTCTAGATTTAAAAAACACCAGTATATATGACTTTTCATACATGGTTCATAAACAGTTCTAAACAATCAATACTTGCTTTCAAATTTATTTTGGCTGTTCTCCACAAAATGATAATTAAATGATATGGTAACAACTACTTGATTGAAAATTATAAAATAATTTTACTTAGTTCAATTTTTGATGGAGGTTCACAAAACTTGCAGATTGGCATAGCTCTATGGAGGGCGTGGAATCTATCTTTCCAATTGACTTTACAAGTTCCGGTGTCTCATTTAGCCTATCCAAGTACAAATTAAAAAGTTATAGGTTTGAATCCTGTCCGAGACTTTAAAATTTTTCTTTCTTCAATTACTAGTATAATCTAAAATTACTGTTTAAGCTTTTCATAAAAGTCGGCCGAGTTACAATTTCTTCTTATTGTATAGAATATATATATATATATATATATATATATATATATATATTGCTGCAAACTCTGATGCTGGTCGTCACTCACTACTACAAAAAGCCCCACCTTCTAGGTGCCAAAATGCTGCAAACTGCGGTCTGCTAAAGACTACTCAAAAAACCCCAAAAATGCTACTACTACGGCCCCACTATTTGGACTTCATTAATTGCTGTGATCTTCGGAACTGATGAAGTGTTGAAATGCTGTGCCTGAAACGCTTAAAAAGAAAATACATGCTACGACTGCTCAGCTGCTTTCAGCAATTGAACTAACACACAAACAACAAAAAAATTAGCTGCTATGGTAAATCACATACATTTATTACGTACTCATAAACTCCTCCTTCACACATTATTTATACATTATATATAATCCCTGATAAAATAATACATTTTTAGGTTAATAATTCCCCAGATTAATTATTTCCCATTGATTATCCACAAAAGTAACAGGGCTTTACCACGTTTTACTCTAACTTAGGTTTAATAAGAGCTCCTAGTAACCATAACCTCTCGTGCTACTTTTTGCACATCAAACAGCAAAAAGTCCCTTTTACTTTGTATAAACAAATATTATCAATATCCTAAACCTTTTTTTCTTAATATAAATTCCCACATGAAAATACAGTAAAGTAATACAAAAAATAATTCAATAATTAACTCTTTCCAAATTTGTCCTTTTTGTTCATAAATTATACCTACAATGCACAAAAGTCGTCGAACATCAGTTTGTACACATAGGCAATAAAAGCAACAGTTATAGCAAGTTACCTGGAAACTATTTCTGCATACGGCCTGCAACCATTCCCTCAGAAACTGCGGCATACAGGAACACCATCTTGACTTGCAATGACCATAACTGCCAGCAGAAATCATTTGACCATATCAACTCATCTACCACATTGAAGATGGATCCAAATTTCCCAAGCTCTGCTACTAATACCATTGAATGTTGATACACAACCAAATTGACCAACCACTGATATCTACTCCATCTCCATTTGTATGATTTTGCACACCGGATTATGAAAATTAATTTTTAGCTTCCTAAAATATTACAGTAGAACTAACAATTTGAAAAGTGTTTTCAAATTGTACTTTGTTGTTTTTACATTCTAAATAACGAAATAAATTGCAAAATGAATATTAATACTCTTATAACTCCCAAATATCACTGTAATATATATATATATATATATATATATATATATTGTTACGGATTCAAAGGGTTAAATTTGGGGTAAGCAATGCAATTTCAAACACCCTGTATAGAGAAACGAACAATTTATTTACGTGCAAAATTTATTTTATTTATTTAATTTAAACGGACAAGTATTGACGTATTTTATAATTAATCACTGAAAAGTTAGAAGTACATAAAGAAAACCAGTTTTAAATACAAATAGAAATACATAATTAATTTAATTTATTTTAATTCGACATGTAAAAGTATTAGATAAGAGACCAGGGTATAGAAAATCGATAATCCCATGGTGAAAGGTTCTTGATAACAGACAAACAACCGTCAGTGGTATTGAATACTGTGAAATATAAGCTCCTAGAATTGTTGTTTAAACGGTCAATAATTAAGAACACCTGCATGTTTAAAAGGTTACCTTCTTCGAATTTATCAACATAATAAAGCGGGCTTCATAGAATATATTTCCAACCGTCAGTGGCTTCGAATAAACAAGCTAACAAAATTTCTTAAAGAGCGGAGGAGATTCACGATCAATAATATGCTACAGATAGAGACGGATATAAAAGCATTGGTTTCAAAACGCACGTTCGTATCTACGTGGAGTCATGAGAAGCTGTCAGCAATATCGATTTTCTATAACTCAAGTGGGGTTTGGAACGCGACATCAAATATGCATAAGACAGGGATAAAAATATTACAGGCGGAGTTTTATGACGACACAGAACAGTATCATTGGTTGGAACTGGTAGTTTTACAACGGACGAACACGCGACAGGGGAATGCGATTTTTCGGATTATATAGCGCGTTCACGAGGTGAAATTCTGGAAGCTTTAAGGCGGTTATATCAAAAATTGCAGAAGTATTATTTTAAAATAAGTTTTTCGCTGGAAGAGTGGTCGAGAGTGGCATTTTAACAGTATAAATACTTTAAGAGAACTAGCATCGCTCTCTATGTATTCTCATCGTTCTCTTGGTATTTTCATCGCTTTAGACGTTAGAGTCTTGTGAGTATTGAAAAAATTTATATTTCAGTAAAAGTAGTATTAGCACTTATAACATGGTAAGTTGAGGCCTTATAGTTATTAACGGGAGTAGTGTAGAGTGAATTAAATTAACCGAGGTCCAACTAATACCACAACAAGCTAATAAATCAATAAACAAAAGTATAATATACGTAAATTTGGATGCTGGTATGGAATGGTAATTGGTAACACGGAGCTCGGCGTATGCTGAGGTAATCATCTATAAATATCTGGTGAATCAGAGCGCATAGTCACGAAGCCAAGGGGTTCTGGAGGATAAAGCATCATTGAAGGAGATGGAGACGTGAAGCATTTTCCAGGTAACTCATTTGAATTTGCTGTTATTTGATAAACTGTTGGAATTATTTGTGATGTGTGAGTGAACTTTGGGGTTATTTATGGTTAATATAACGTATCAGAAAAGATACGTGTACTTGACAATTATTAGGGTATTTTAAATATTGAAAAAAAGGTGTATGTAAAGCTTACTAAATTTCATTATGAATTTAAATTGGATTGTTAAGAGTACATGGGTTTATTAGTTTTGTAGTAATTTTATGCAAGGTAAAAGGCATACATTAATAAACTGGGTTATTATGAGCTCACCATACTCCAGTGTGCAATAAATATAGGGTATTATTTGGGGCCCATTTACTTCTATTGTATTAAATGTGTTTGAAAATTAAAAATTTAAAACAAGGACTTTACAAAAATATCACTTATTGAGTTGTAATTAGTGTACCAAACTGTATATATCTGTGAATAATTGTTTGTACATAGTGGTAAAAAGATTGTATGCTTGTTGTATTATTTGGTGATTTTATTGAATGGTGTGTGAGTGGGAAGAAAGAATGATTGTAAATTTAGGTATCCGAGAAGATGCACAGCTGAGCTAGCCAGGGAAGCTGCTGATATTTAGAAGCAGAAATCAGGGTAAGAATATTTTAAGAATTTTTTTTTTGTGAAATTTTTATTTTTGAAAAGTATTTAATGGCTCACTCTCGATTCTTAAAACCCGTAAGTCCACAATCACAGCAATCTTATGACGGCCCAACGTTGGGGTTCGAAGGGTTTTTATGGAGATCCAGAGACTGACCCCATACCACAGCAATCTTATGACGATCCAACGTTGGGGCTCGAAGGGTTTTTAGGGAGATCCAGAGACTGACCCCATACCACAGCAATATATATATATATATATATATATATATATATATATATATATATATTTCTTTGCTGTGGTCTGGCATCGGTAAAAGATTCTATGGACTTAAGTAGTTAATAAAAGTGTTACCCTAATTATTTTTGTTAGTTCAATTTAAATAGAATCACTAGAATCAGACATCAGAGGAATATTTTACATGTAATCTTTAAACAAATACTTTCATACAATACTAAAATCTAAAAAGAAAGTTCAAAA
The DNA here is from genome assembly GCA_036346225.1 of Platerodrilus igneus. Taxonomy (NCBI): domain Eukaryota; kingdom Metazoa; phylum Arthropoda; class Insecta; order Coleoptera; family Lycidae; genus Platerodrilus; species Platerodrilus igneus. The sequence goes on from JARFIW010000289.1 coordinate 1,993,792, forward strand.
TTGCTATAACGACTTTGCATTACAAACAATATCTTTTTTTACGGCCGTTATAAAACTTGCGTTTTTTAAAAATTATTTTCCGTTCATAAAGTATGTGATTATTGAATCGATCAAATGCATTAAAAAAAGTGTCCTAACGGTTCATTTTTTCACGTTGTTGCATTAAAAAAGAGCTGTAGCGTATCATTTTTTAACGCAATTAAAAATGTTTGTGCAAACGTAGTGTGCTTTGAATGCTTCGCTCTGTCATCAATTAATCATCTAAACTGTCAAAACTGTTCTTAAACGATTTGAAATAACTACAACTGTAGAAGATAATATTTCTATAAGCTCGTTAAATGTTGACAATTTGAATTCTAATATAGCACCTTTAACTTCACCTTCACTATAATTTATTAATGCTCGAAATTGTACATTTAATACAAAGACCATACATTTGTATATGTTCTTTGATTTAATATTAGTGTTACAAAATAAATAAAAATGAACGACGATTTTATCAAATTTATTTATCTACGGACGTAGAAAAATTTTTGTATGAAACTCCCGAGTAAAGTAACTTTTTTTCACTCGTGAGAGTTGCCACACTCACCTTTGATTTGTGCGGTCAAATTTTCCCACTCGTGTTGCATAAATAACTAAAATTTAACAACATAAAACTCACTTATACAAAACTCACTTACATAAAATTAGAGTCCAAAGTCTCTTTCATAATCATGACGCACACTCTAATCTTAATTTCATTCTCCAATAACTCAGTAAGGTAAGGTGGGGTAAATGGAACATCAGGGTATGTGGGCCACTGCTATTGGAACAGTATACAGTAAAAAACAATTTCATCCTCTAGGAATCTCTACTCGGTTATACTCCATGAAGCAACTTCTTTCTGTTAGCAACCATATAAATTTAAATCAAATCCTGTTAAATTATAATAACGGATTTTTAACTAGTGCAACATTGTGCAAGGTTTACTTATGCACTGCGCAACAGAATTGACGAAGTGTCAATATTTTACGAAAATAGTAAGTATTTATAATATAATTTTCATTGCATCCATGTCTAAAACAACTATTTCAGTTTTTTGAGGTTACAAAACGGGTGGCCCGTTTTTCCAAAATTTTTTAGAAATGGTATAAATGGGCTGTACATGGTAATGCAGTTGGGACTGGACTGGCCAACTAACCTATTTAACAAATTGTAAAGTTTATTGCAGGAAAATGCCTTGTATTTATCTTAGAAAGACCCAGAGAGCAGCAGATGGTGAGCGATACAGTGCTCTGGTCTGAGAGAGAGGAATAAACGATATTAAAAGTGACTCAAAAACAGTCAAAGCGACAGCTTATACATTCCTCATACTACAGTTAGACATTATCTTGCCGGAACTAGAGAAAATAAGGTACTCGTGGTAGCAAAAGGTACTGGCGGTAGTTACAACACGAGTTTGTTATTCAAAGTTGAAGCTTGCGTAGCCTAATGCATAATAACCATAGTGAAATTGGGATTTGGTTTGACAAGGGAAGAAGTTTTTGATATTGTTCAAAGGTATGTTAAAGGAAATGACATTAAAACTAGATTTAAAGATGGTAGATCTGAAATTTAAACAAATATAACTCCCAAGTAAGTCACTCACTTATACTAAAATTAGAGATGGCAGTGATAGTAGACCAAGAGCGGACTGGTATCTTGCATTTAGTAAATAATATGTTGTCTATTAGGAAATCTCAAGAAGTAGAATTTGCAAGCATGGGTCACATTAACCCATTTGTGATTTATGGGTTTTATGACTTACTAAGTCAAACTGTTAAAAATCTTAATCTTCATGACAAACCTAATTCAATTTTTAACTTGAATGAGTTAAGTTTTCTCATGATCCTAGAAAGGCTAAAGTGGTGGGCGCCAAAGGTATAAAAAGTACTAGAATGATTAGCTCACCATGAGGGGACAATACTTCAGTACTAATTTGTTGTTCTGATGTGGAATCTGGAATCTATGATAAAACAAATGCACTAGAGAAAAAGAATCCTGTAAATAAATATGTCTTTAAAGAATATGTTTTCAAATCAGAACATATTAAAGAATATAAGCAATTTTTATTAAAAAAAGAAAAAAATCAAACTATCTCTGAGCTACCTTGCAATACTGCATTGCAGTCAAATGAAGAAATCGATGCAAATTAAGAAAATGAAAGAAGCATAAATACAGACGTTTATGAGACCACTCGACAGAATATTAAACAAGAGACTGGACTTGCCATTCTTGAAACTGCATTAACGAGTACTGACCATAAGCGGAAAAATTGCATGTTCTGAAATTGACTCTAACCAGATTATAGAAAAGATTTATACATCAACCAAGTCATTTGAAGATATTTTGCTTAGTTTTGTAGAGAACAGTAAATTCAACACTACACCAAAAACTACAAGAAGAAGAAGCTGTGCTAATGCAGAAATAATTACAGCAGCAGAATATTTAGCAAATTTAAAAAATGAGGAAGAAAACAAAAAGCAGCATTATTGCTCAAAGAACAAAAAAGGAGTGTAATATTAAAAAAGAAGCTAGAGAAAGAATATAACTCTGAGAAACAGATTAAAAAGAAGAAAGCATGTAATCTTCTAGTGAATCGAGTATACCATCAATTAAACATGATTCGATTGATGATGGAGGTGAAAAACACTACCCAACACAGGTAATAAAATTAGAAGTGAGTGAAGTAACTGAACAACATATGGTTAAATGTGGAAAAATTAATAACTGGAAATGACTAAAAAAGCCAAGGTGTGATAACTTATAAATCCAATGAAATTTGTACAACTATTCCACATCCAATTGCTATTAATAAAGGGGGTACATATATTATCCCTTATACACAAAAAAGATATCTAGATAAATTTTGACAAAGTATAAATCTTTAAGTAAGTTTTTTGGCATTTTAAATATATCAACATTACATGATTAATTGCCGTTTTTAGATTTATGTGAATGAACCATTTGATTTTGTAAAATACTTATAATAAACTTAGAATAAGATTTAATATCATTTTGATTTGACTCTGTAACTTAAAAACAATAAGATTTATCTTAAAATTAAAAATAGACTTGAAAGAAGAAATATTCAAAAGATAACCTATTTTCCACCATAGCCCGTTAACATTACTCTTATGAAAATGTATGTGGTATGACAAACTTACCCCATCTTTTGGGTTAAGTGGGCTACACTGCATTAAAAAAAGATCAATCTGCAACAAATAGAAGATGAAAGTGTTTAAAGTTTATATTCCGAAGAATCTTCCCAAAGAACCGCTTTTGCACTAAAAGTTGCAGCTAAAATTTTTTCTAAATACCAAAGATATTCCCCCTTCAATTTAAAAAGTTGTAAATTGGGTCTCCGCTTACCCCACCTTACCGTAATTGATCTTATTATGTACAAAATTTGTCAAGATATATAACTCAATGTTCACCCCTGAAAATCTGATTTAAACGTATATGATCAGTTAGGTTTAATAAATTTTTATATAATGGCAAAACCCCTGTAGGCTGCCACCCCTCCATCAAATTATCAAACATGTATACACTCTTTAGTCTAATCACAAATACTAGCATGCAAAAATACACATCTTATCATGGAACTTAGCTAATAAATAGAAATGTCCTTTTTCAAAATGTGTAATAAAGTAAGTGTATTTTACCGTATAAATCGTGCAGGTCGTTGTTGTCTCTGTTTGGCATGTAGTCATCCATCCTTACCCAAATCATTTAAATTGTTAAAATTTACCTTAAACATCAAAACTGCATTTCAAATCCATATACGCTTATATTCAAATTAAAACTTTATATTGCAGTACTCCATTATTATTAATACATTTACTTACTTCCAATTAATCTCCCTTACTTGTGTATATTTAAAACACTTTTCCTTTGCTATTTAAATAAAATATTTTCAATTACTAAAACTGTAATATTTTACTACGTGATATATTATCACCGATTCAACAGCATTGTGACGTTTCAATAGAAATCCCATCAACTGCTGGAGTCCTTAACTTCGATTGAGTTATATAGACAAAACTCCGTGTAACGTAGGCATCCAGAACAATTCTGTTAATTTCCCGAATTTCATAATTAGTTGTTTTCAGGAGGTATGTGACACAACATTCAGAACTCTGTCATTCTAATAGCCTCGAATATAATTAGTACCGTTTACTTATGCGGTATCTTATCAACCTCGAAGATTTATGGCTGCAATTACTCTTATTTTTACGACTTTATCTCGTAACTTGCGTTCATTGGATATCCGTTTACATTCCTTATTTAATAGCTTCCACGAATCTATGGTGTTTCATCACTCACCTTCTGTTCCATTTAAGTGCTCGATTATTCTAGAATACTCGATAAATGCGTTTTCAAGTTATTTTTCAATTGAAATACAACCATATTTCTTTTCTTAGAATCTACAACTGATATTTTAAAACCTAATGAAATACGCTTTCGTCAAAGTTTGTTATCAAACGAAAATATTAAAATATGATAAATGTGACTTCCCGCAAAATGCAATTCAATGTGTTTTTCAACTATAATGTCAATTCTTCCTAGATTATTTGAACACAATCCTCTTACTAATTGTAAACATGAAAATCTTTTATGATAATTACGTATTTATGCAATTGAATACTCCATAACCAAATGTAAATAAAACTCTGAAAAAAAATTCATCTAGGCAGAGTTCGGTTCTTCCATGGTTTAGTCCTTATCCTACTTATCTGCACCCTTGTCCTTGATCCTTAATTTCCTAAACTTCACAAAAGTGTTGTTACTATATTTAACTCGTCTTTTAAAAAATGAAACGCCTTTCAAACACAATCTTCCCTTCTATTAAGTATTTGTAGATACACTTTAAACTCGTACAATGAAGTATACTTGATATAAACAACGCTCTAATTAAAACTGTCTCTTTTACAATTAACTTAAAGTCTCTTAACTTCAACACAACTTCACGATAAATTAATTTTATACCCCCTACTGCAAAAAAGAGGATTAATCCACAAAATTTGAATTCGATCTCCTTGTTTATAAAAAATACACGGTTTCTTTTTTGCTTTTATCGTTGCCCATTTAATTAATCTTATCTTAAAGTTCATCCAGAAGCCCAACCCCGACATATAATCCCAGTATCTATAATAAATTGAAAAGCAGCTAAACCTTTCATGCTACACTTTGTAACAACTGTAACTATAAAGGTCCCCAACTAATTCTACCACACAGCTAGGTATTATAATTTATCAGTTGGTAAAATTTAGAAGCATTCAACATAAGAACCAGTTTCTTCCAAAAAATTTAAAAGGAAATCCAAAAGATTAGCTTGCTGATATTTACTATATGAAACGAAAAACTCCACCATTTCCGTCTCCTGTACGAAATATAAACCTCAATCAATATCTCCCCATTATGTTATAATATATATATATCTGAAAAAGAAGTCTCTAATTAATAAATAGTGCATAGCTATTTTGCATTATTTTATTAAAATGATCAAAACTTGTCTCAGTTTGTATAATTTATCATTTGCAGCGTGTAAATTATCTGAAAAATATAAATAGTGCAATAAAATTTTAAGCGAATTTCAGATAATTATGGAGCGCAAAAGAAAAGGGAAATTACAGAAATCATTTTCAGTCCAATAATGTTCAACTTAGGCAAATTACACGAACCTACATAAAATAAAAATCCAATAAACTTTATTTTATTTAAATCCATTCTACTTTAAAATTTGAGATTCTGTTTAATGTGTCTTCTCTTTTCTTTAATATTTTGTGAGAGCCAAAGCAGTTTGCTCGACTTAAAAGTGTTAAAAATTCTTCAAAAAACCATCAAATTTTCTCAATATTTAAATTTGCAGTATCAATTTTAAAACCAGTATTTTCAATGACATCGATTTCCAGAGGTTTTCTTAATTTTTTTCACTTGGAAGATGTTGCGTTTGACTGAAATTAAATTTCTTCCAGTCCAGTATCGTTGCCTTACAAAACAGGCATCAAAAAATGTATCCCATTCAACTTCGCCCATCTTAAGCTGTTTACTTGTCATCAGTTTTTTTTTTATTAGACGTAAGAAAAATAAATAAATAATTTGGTAATTTTAAACTTAAAGTACCTAGCTACACTGAAAGTAACTGGCTAGATACAGAAACAAAATATTGTAGAAATAAATAAAACATTTTACTATTTATGGAATATTTGTTTTAGTTAATGCATGAAACATAATTATATACGATAAGTCGTCAATGAGATAATTCGAAAATATTCCAGATACAAAACACATTTTGCTATCTATATAATATTTGGTTTAGTTAGTGTATGAAATATAATTCTGCGGGATATGTCTGTGAGATCATTTCTACTGTGTTTGAAACGATAACCAAGGCCTACAAAAGCAGTAAAGCATATGATGTGAACATGTTTGATTAAGCAAAGAGAAATTTGTTTCAAAAACAAATGATAGGACTAAACATTTGAAGTATAATTTATTGTCATATTTTATAATTCATTTGCTTTACTTGTCATTATAGAACAATGTAAAAGTCTCTTCCACATGTGCTTGAAATTAAATTCTATCCCAAACAAATACAATAATATCGAAACAGATACGATATCTTAGTCGATCGATCTGAAGCATAACTGTAATTAACAACATATTAATATTTGAGCAACTTACCTTTTAGTGGAAAAGGCATTTGTATTCTAAAAATTTCTAGAGTTTATAAAGAAAATACCATCATTCAATGCATATGATGTGCCCATCAACTCCTCCAACATAAATTGTATGCTCTGGCCCAATACTCAGAGAGGTTATACAAAAGTCAACAATACAGCTATCAATCAATTTCAATGAGCCGTTAGTGTCATTAAGTTGCCACTTCTTAAGTATCTTATCCCATCCTCCACTGTATAAGTATTTCTGACCATCGACAATTACACCCAAAAGTGCATTTAAAATCATGTCATGAGCATCCTGTAATTAATAGAATAGATTACTTAAATAATCTGCACAATGCATATAAAGTAAGTTTATAGAAAAACTTTGTTCTTTTGGAGCTCCTCTTATTTTCACTGATTATGAGTGTGACATGGTGAACCTTTTTGTATCATAAAGTAATTTGATCAGTTGATTATTTAAAGGAGCGTTGTCACCATTGCAATCTCGGAACCAGTAAGAGTTAGAAGAATGGTTAAATTAGAAAAAGTTGCGCATTTGAGAGAACGTTAAAGTGGTTTAAAAAAATTGACATTATCCTTTGTCATTCTCGAGTTATACAGGGTACTCCAAAAATGTCACTTTTAGTCTGTAGCATCTACAAATTTTATTTCAAATAATATCAAAAAATGGAAAAGTTGTTTCACCTGAAATTTTTTATAAAGGGGCGTCGTTAAATTTTTACTACGATATTTTTGTTTCTTCAGGGCCACCAAAACTAATTTTTTTCAATACAGACCTGCATTTTTTATAATGAATATCAATATAGCATTCGCTACTGTAATCCGTGCGGACAAGAAAAAGGTAACATACAGTAAGTAACGTAATAGTAAGCTTGCAACGAGTACAGCAACAAAAGCAAGAGGAATCCAAAGAATGCCATATTAGCTAAAACGTCATAGAGTGGAGTGGTCACACAGAAGGAAAAGAAAACCTCAAGGAAGAAAATTTATTTACAAACTCTTAAGAAATCAACATGGTATAAAAAGGAAAACCAACTCGTATGGAAAACAACATTTCTCCTGTGTATCCCAGAGGATTTGCGGTACAAAAATTTACGCAATTAATTAGTACACTCAACTGCTTCGAATTAATCTTTAACCTAGAACAAGAATAATAAAAAAATACATTACGAGTTGATCTCAGTCGCTTACTTACTGCAATTGTTAAATCTTTATAGAAAAAAATGTTCTTTCAAAGAACAGTTTAAATAACTAAATACTTAATTAGTTCAATTTTTAAACATTTGCCATCAAAATTAGGCATATAAAAGCAAATATACTTACATAGTGCCCACAAGTAACGAGGAAAAAATAATCTGCTAATCGAAGTACATTTCATAACAACCATAAAAGAAATTACGTAAAAAAATACATTTATATAATAGTCATCATCATCAGATCTTTAGTCCTGGAACTGGTTGGACGCGTACCTCCGTTGTTGCCTATTCTAAGCTAACCTGCACGTTTTCCTAAAATTCCCACTGCCTACATCTTTCACTATCTACGTGCAATAGTTCGATCCAGGTATAATTTTAACTCTCTTTTTGCCTATCTCTGCTTGTAATATATTCTGCAATATTCCACCAATTACCTTAGAACGTTCCCGCCCTTCTATTTCTCCTATTTTATGTTTTCCATAAATATCTTTCTTCCCCTATTATTTCTAGAACCTCTTTGTTATTAACTTTGTCTGTCTATGCAATCATCATCATACATCTGAAGCACCACATTCCAAAAGGCTTCTACCTTTTTCCTGTCTGCTTCTACTACTGCCCGGTTCCTATTTTATAGCCATACAGTACTGTGCTCCACATATGCTTTCAACTATTCTTTCCTTGTTTCTATGTTTGTTGTACTCGAACATGCTTGGTTCCCTTCTATTGTTTTCTAAATGTATACCCTTGTAAACCGATACTCAGCGGTGTGTGAAGGGGAGGCGGCTCCGTGGTGTAATTGGTATGCGTGTGACTACTATGCCCAAAGTCCCGGATTTAAACCCCGACACGGTCCCCTTGAAAAATGTTTGACCAGCATTTTTCACAAAAATACACCCTCGTTTGGATGAGAGATAAAATGGAGGTCTCATGTGTGAGTGTTGTCATGCAGGTTAAAGATCCCTACCTTGCTTGCAACAGCAAGGGTTCTTCAAAATTCAAAATCTCCAGGTAAAAAAAACTCACTTCCTGGCCAATGTAGTACCTTCGAACAGAGCATTGGAAAATCAAATATATGGTGTGTGAAGGGGGTTAAGCAACTTGTGGCTACCAACATACCCAACACAGACATTTGCTGAATTAGTAGTTTTCTACAGTTTTGCACAGTTAATATTAGTTAAAAATATTGCAAAACCAACACCTAGATTGCTTATAATAATCATCAGGTTCAAGTACAATTATTTTTTTCGTCATTAGGTTTTCCGTCTTAGAACTGCTTGGACGCGTATCTCAATTGATTTATATTCTGAGCTAGCCTATTTTCCTGAAATTCCCATAGCCTAGATCTTTGACTATCTGTGTGCAATAATCTATAACCTAGGTTACCCCTACTTCTCTTTTTCCTATCTTAGCTTCTAATGTATTCCGCACTATTCCCTCAAGCGTTAGTATGTGAAATATCATCCTATCTCTCCTGTTTTGTACTGTTTTCCTCATATTTCTTTCTTCCCCTCCCATTTCTAGAACCTCTTTCTTCTTAACTTTGTCCATGAAATCTTCATCATACACCTGTAGCACCATATTTCAAAAGCTTCTCCTTTCCACTTCCCTACTGACCAAGTTTCACAGCCGTACAGTGCTGTGCTCCACACATATGCTTCCAGTAATCTTTTTCTTGTTTCTGTTTCTTGTCTTTGAACAAAGTAGTTGCTTTTTCTTGTTAAATGTACCACGACCTTGTGCTAATCTTTGTTTTATATCTTTTGCACTTTTCCCATCTTGAGTTATTTGGCTTCCTAGGTAGCAGAAATCCTTAATCTCTTGTATGCTCTCATTTCCTATTTGTATTCTGGTTTTTGACTTATTTTCCCCTTCTTTACATACTAGTACTTTAATTTTATTTTTATTAAAATTCATACCGTACCTCTCTGTTAGAACTGTTTCCGTTTCATTAAGAGCTGCTTTTAACTTTTCTTTGCTCGATACTAATACCACTATATCATCTGCAAATCTAAGCATATCAATCTTTTGTCCCTGCATAGTAATTCCAAATGTCTTCCTACATTTGACAGTATTCATTGGCTCTTCGATGTACAAGTTAAAAATTAACAGGGATAGGGCATATCCCTGTCTCACCCATTTCCTCATATTTACTTCTCTACATTCCTGCTCTAATTCTGTTACATGTGATTTTTTTCCAATGCTCCACCCGAAGGTACTACATTGGCCAGAAAGCGAGTTTTCTTTTGTCTGAAAAATTTTGAATTTTGCGGAACCCTTGCTGTTACAAACAAGGTAGGGTTCTTTAACGTGCGTAGCAACACTCACACATAGGACCTCCATTTAACCTCTCATCCGAACGAGGGTGTATTTTTGTGAAAAATGCTTGCCTAACATTTTTCAAACGGACCGTGTTGGGATTCAAACCCGGGACCTTGGGTTAGTGGTCACACTGTAACAGTTTAAATTTTTCTGTTACCAATTTTGTTGGTTAGGCAATGTATTCTACTTATTCTGATAGATAGGCAACCATATATACAGACCTCGTAGGAATGTGTTTGGTCGAAAACAACATTTTAGAAACCATCTGTACTTAGAGGATATTATCTACTTCGTTAGATACGCGAATTTTGTCTTCCTTTTTGATTTAAGAACTGCACAAAAATGGGTTTTTCGATTTGTTAACTTGAGCTTAACCTGAAAAATATCAGGTATCTAAGTGCTCATAACTTAGTCTATTCACTCTATAATAATGTGCAAAGCCGAAAGTGGGTAAGTGTACTTCGCTTTTATTAATTTGAAATTGTAAAATCTAATGAGGGTTTTTTACTTTAGCATTTAGTTACGGATTCATGAAAGTGGCATTTGGTTACGGGTTCACGTGACATTAGATTATTGCGAGAAGCACGCAATACTAATTTTTTCCAGAAGCACGTGGAAATAATTTTGATCCTGGCTTATTCACTCTGAAATCCGATATACAAATGTTTTTAATAGAAATCGCACATGGTGAATTCTAACCCCTGAGTTTGGAACTACCCAAACTTTATTCGTTGCCATTCTGAATGCATCCTGCAATGCAGCCATCATTTCTGAAGAGTATTTTTAACAATTGTCAGTAAAACCAATCTACAGTGTAATAAGTTATTTCGCATGGAATCCACAAAAAATGCGTTTTGGTGATGTAATCGTAAATTATGGAAAGCCGTTAATCGAGCATGCTGTCCAATTGTGTTTTTGAAGTTGTTATCTTCACAGGTGATGTCCTTGGTCAATCAATAATAGGAAGTTCTGGTCGAGTCCCGCTAGGTAACATTGATATCAACATCTTAAATCAGGTGACAACAACTATCTACATATCAAACACGCAAACACGTCTTTCCAATTTGATTCCTTTTATAATAGTAAAATTTTAATTCGCTGAATAGTTAAAACTGTACTGTAACATTTTTTAAAGCAGCACTTCAAATTTCATTAACCTAAATTTTTTTGCTTGAATTAGTTACTAATCTAGGGACTTCAATTTTGTACAAGTCTGAAATAATTAAAACGAGCTCGATTTAAATACTTGACGACTTTATTCAATATTAAAATATTTAACAAATTTTTATGCTGTTTGCATTGCAGCAATTTTTTTATTTTATTTTTCAAGTGGCAACATTTCCATACTGTAAATATTGTAAAAACATTTATAAAAAAAAAAATTTGGCTGTACATATCATTGGTTTAAAGAATTATTTATAATATATTTTTTTACTCACTAAAATAGTGGCAATGTTTATTGAAGTTGGATTGAATCAAGTGTATGGTTTTACTAGTAGGAATAACAATTTAAAGAAACCACTGCAAGCCTTGAGATAAGAGTGCAGTTCATGTATATTTTAGCAAGAAAATTTTAACTTCATTAATTTTTTAGAAAGGTAAATAATTTTAAAGGTTACAACACGCATACCAACTACGCCACGGAGCCGCCCTCTAATTCTATTACAGTTGTTTGCTCTTTATATAAGCTATGGACTATTCATCTATCTCTATAACTCATTCCAATCTTTTTGAGTACCATAGAATGGGGTGATTTGAAAATCCGGGGCTGCTTGAATATTAAGACGTAGGTCGCTTATCTACTCCACTACTTCCAAATGCGTTGAACTGAAGGCGTCACAAATTACTAGCAGATTCTTCAGTCTACATCATTGCTTATAAGAGTTCAGTTGATGAGTTTAGAGTATTTGTTTATGATATACGTTAATTTCAAGTTTAAGCTAAAAAAAGGCTTCTTTATTACCTGTATACTTCATGCTACGTGGATACTGAAGTGAACATTAGAAAATAGACGTAATTTTTTTGGGATAGGTTGTTTATCTATTAACCATAACCACACATAAACAGGACTTACGTATTGTCGGCCAGTGGTGTTGCAATTTATTTTTTTGTGTAATATGCGGAGTGACTTGAAAATGGTTCCTGCATACAAGTAAAAAACTTGGTAGTCGAAACTATAGAAATTATAGTGATGAAGTGTTGCAAATTGCGTTATTAAGATATTGTCCAGGCAACTTAATACGTCTCAGCAAAGAGTATCAAATACCTTATGCAACTTTATACAGAAAACTGAAAGCACTTCATATAAAAAAATCAAGAGGTCAAACAGCGCCTTCGAATAATGTAGAGGACAATATCATTAAGGTAGTTTGCATTGCTTCAGACTGGGGATTTCCATTCGAAGCAGAGGACATTGAAAATTTAGTTCAGAACTATTGAAATAGATGTGGTAAAATCATCAAACAATTTAAGCAAAACATACCCGGCGAAGGTTGGTTGGAAAAGTTATTGAACAGACAAACTTTCAAAAAGAATTTCACAATCTATTAAAGAAAGTCGAGTTAAGGTAAATAAAGAATCAATTAATAAATATTTTGATAATCTTTCGAAGACCCTAGAAAATGTACCCCCGGAAGCAATTGTAAACTATCGTGCGAAGATCCTGTAAAAGAGCTTGTTCTAAATATGTCTTAGGGTTTAACTAAGAATTAATAATCAAAGCTCATAATTAATCAATGTATTTGTAAACCTCATAGTGTGCTATGTATTAATGCTCTCAATAAATGTCAAAAAAGAAGTCATCAAGAATTTGGTGTCTAATTAATACTCTTATGAACTAATAATATATAAAGTTGAACCAGTGATGGAGAATTACCCCAAAATCCCATTTATGAAGGGTCATTAAATTTAAAAATAATTTAGTGTGCTACTGTGGCAGTAAACAGTTTAGTTCTACTACAGAGTTGGTCCTAATACGAAAGCCGGAAGTATTATCTAATGGTCATCATGGACTGAGTTGTGGAAAAGGCTTAGGTCACTATTCAAGGCACATACAAATAAACTCCATTCTATCCAAAGCACTGGTTTCGGCCAAAATTCCTTCTCGTTTGGAACCAATAGGCCTAAGCAAAGACGATGGGAAAAGAGTAGATGGGATGATCTTGATCCCGTGGGAAAAAGGCCAATGCCTTGTTTGGGATGCTACATGCTCGGATACTCTTGTGCCATTTCATATTTCACAATCATCAAATCAGGCAGGATAAGCAGCCAAAATGGTTGCAGCTTTAAAAAGAAGAAAATATGCCAATGTTATCGATAAGAATTTTATTTTTCTTCCGTTCGCGATGGAAACTTTAGGACCGTGGTGTGAAGAAGCCATTCAATTTGTTAATCAATTAGGAAGATTGCAAGCATTGCATAGTGGAGAACCTCGCTCTCGTCTATACCTCACCCAAAGAATAGGAATGGTAATTCATAGAGGAAATGCATGGGGACCTTCTCTTCTAGTGAAAATTGGATGAAGTTTTTTACATTTTAAAACATAGAAACTAGTTTAGTTGTTACGATTGATGCTTAAATTATTGTGAACTGTGAAATGTTGAATAAAATTAGTAAAATCTTAAAAAATTTTAATGTTTGTATACTGCGTACACGGCATCAAAACAGTTATATTGTACACTGAATGCTATAGTGCCCGCTTACGTACTTGCTCTATTTTGATCATTGTGTATTCATGTTAATGAAAATTGTACAGTTCAATCGTGTTGGTGAAGAATTAAGAAAGCAGTATTGTTTAAGAACCTGCTACATTTTGGGATGGCTATTTTACAGTCACCTAAAGGAGAAATGTTTAAAAACCTCAAACACAGTGACTACTGAGTAGTGATGACTACACTGAACAACTTGGTGAGAATGTTCGTTTTTTTGTAATTCCAGTATGTCTTACGCATGGGGAAACCAATTCCTCATCTCTCAATTTTGAATTTGCCTATTTAAAGAACTTTCTCCTTCGAGTAATTAAGGATTCTGTTATTGAAGAATTAGTAAGATTTGAATTTAGTTCACATATAGTCTCATATTAACAATCTTATTTAAGATGTCTCTAAAATGACTTACAATAGGAATATTAATTATTTAAGGGTCAAAAGAAGCATCTAGAGGTATTGTATTGCTTTAAAAGCTTAAAATATTCGTTTCATAAAGTTTATTTACAAACTAGTTAGAAAATAGAAAAATTAAAGAAAACTAGACAGTCTATCAAGACTCGCATCACCCGTGTCGCTAATTGGGCAAACAATGTCTCCACTGAAGCAGATTTATTTCAGTTGTCTATAAAAAGGATCAGTTAATTAAATATTTTACAAGTTTTGAAGAAAATCAACAAAAAATAGAACAAACGGAAGATGCTGGTCTGAAGATACAAACGTGGAAGAAGTTGAAACTAAGTATTGCTTAACTCTTGCTCTTATTGAAAAAAAATTAACGGAATTAAAAATATATACGAACAATATTTTAGACCGCAACGTCGCAGAAACGACAGTTAAACTGCCAGAACTCTCAGTAAAAACATTTTCTGGTAATTTTTCCGAGTGGAATGCCTTTTTTCAACTTTTCACCACGCTAATTATAGAAAACCCTAATTTAAATAACCTTCAACAATTTGTTTATTTAAAGTCATATTTGTGGTCAGAACCATTAAGTTTAATTGATAATATTGAAGTAATTGCGATTAATTTTACAGTCGCTATTGATACATTGAAGGATAGGTATGAAAATAAGTCACGTATTATAAGCCTTTTAGTAAAGCGCTTGCCAAAAGTTCCATCCTTAGCTAAATGCAATGCCAAAACACTTAGAGATTTTTTAACACAAACGCGACAAACTCTGCAAATGCTGAAAAATTTTAAAGTTTCAATTGAACACTGGGACTTAATGTTAATTGAATTGATTTTGGAAAAGGTAGATTTTTCAACTCACAAGGCTTTTGAATTTGAAGTGGGTTTAAAAAAAATTCCAACTCTTAAACAGCTTCTTGAATTTCTCAATAAAAATTACGAAATTTTTGAAAAACTAAGTTTTTCAGAGGAAAGGGAGCAAAAACTAAGTAACATCAGTGCCCCTAAAGTATCTCATTTTCATAGTACTGAAAATACACCTACGTCCTCAAATAGGTTATCAAGCTGCATTTATTGCAATGAAATATCTCATAAAATCTATCATTGTAATAAGTTTAAGCAAATTTCACGTGTCGATAGGTTTTCATTTGTAAAAGTAAACATATTTGCAAAAATTGCCTAGGCAATAAACATACTTCAGAAAACTGTAACTCACAGAGGCATTGCAGTGTTTGTCAAAAAGGACATCGCACACTTTTGCACAATCCCCAATTCATTTCTCAAAACTTGAACAATCCAACATGCTCGATTGGATCTGAACAATTATCATCTCAAAACCATGTTGAAACTCACTCTACTAACTCCTTTACGTATAACCCAAAAAACCATTATCGTGCTTAAAATACCCAAGCCCATAATCATAGAACAAATAACTCGCAATCAAATTCTCAACCTCAATCTAATTTATCAGAAGTTCCAGATAGTCAAATAACTCAAAACACTGCACAAACTGGGTTTCCGCAACCTCCAACTAGTACCGCAATACTCTCGACAATTGCCATGCAAAATCACATTCTCTTAGCTACAGCAATGGTAACTATTTACACTAAGGATAAAGAACCTATTCAAGCGAGAGCACTTCTCGACAACGGAAGCCAAAGATCTCAGTGTATGCGATAGGGAAACCATCGGACGAGTAATTAATGATTTTTTATCATTGATAAAATACGCCCAACTTTGAGCCGCATATTGTAGAAAATTAAATAATCTTGAGTAGAATTTCAGGGTGGAGTATCAACATTACAAAATGTCATCCTAAGAATGGGTTTAAAGTATGTTACTTCAACAGAGCTATATATGTTATAGGATTTTAATTTTATATTTTCATGTGGAAAAAAGCGCCTGATAAACCTAGTTTATTGATGTAGTCGCAAGATATTCACTACAAACAAATTGTATATCTTTACTAGCTGATTAGATATAAAGACGAAGGAAAATCGATTGTATACGCAGATGAGAACTACATCCACAGCTCACACACAGTTTGTAAAAATGGACTCACAATAGCAACAAAGGTCTGAAGAAACCTATTTCCAAGAGCAAACGATTGGTGATGGTACACACTGGGGAATGAGAATGGGTTTATCCCTAATGCATTGTTGTTTACCTCGGGTATGTAAAATATAGCTTTATGTATTCTCAATATTAATTTAGGTTTGTAGGAGAGTCAGGTGATTGTCATGACGACATGAACTATGCAAATTTTTCAAAATGGGTTACGACACAATTACTTCCCAAATTACCTGCGAATAGTGTTTTGGTGGTCGATAATGTATCGTATCATAACGTAGCAATTGAGAAACACCCAACGAGTAATTTTCTTAAAAGAGATATGGTGGAATGGTTGTCTTCGTCGAATTGTGCATGACCCACAAAAAACAAAGGCAGAATTTTATGAAATTATTAAGCTGCATAAAGCACACTTTAAAACATTTGCTTTGTACGTGTTGTTACATGAACATGGCCATTCTGTGTTAAGGTTACCTCTATACCATCCAGAACTAAACCCTATTGAAAAATTTTGGGCAAACGTTAAAATTGGGTTGCGGCGAGAAATGTAACACTTAACTTAAGTGACGTCGAACAGTTAGCAATACAGAGGCTCGACAGTATTACACCTTCAGAGTGGAATGCTGTATATTTGCATGTAAACAAAACTGTGGAAAATACCTAGAAATAGAACGTATTCTAGATGATGCTATCGACAATTTGCAATTTAGTGTTAACACAAGAAAGTTTGATGAGGAATATAAACGTGATGATAGCGATTGCAGTGGTTTAGATTATTAAGGGATTAAAGTTGTAATTCATGCTTGAAAAAGTTTGCTGCGGTATGCTTTCAAGCTTGCCTCAAAGTTATTTGAAATTTATTTTGGTTGTTATTCCTTTATTACTTAATTGTTATTTTTGTTGTTTTGTATGTTCTTTGTTATTTTTGTTACTTTGTTATTGATTGTTAGTTCTGAAGACTGCTCAGTTTCTACACAAAGAAGGTAGGTACATGACAGATTGATTATTAAAACCTATTGTAGGTGCAAGTATGAATAATAAAAGAAGTACGAAATTAGAGAGTACTTCAAATTTTACTCCAATGGAGCAAGCACTTTTGATGCAGTTGGTGAAAAAATATGCTAAGGAAATTTATTTATTTATTTATTTACATCTTCTACAGGTTATAAACCCAATTATTGAAGATAGGACCAACAATACAAACTAACTTATACGCACATATTAATATATATAAATATAAATGTGAATATATAAATATATCGTAGCAAGTTATAAATGTATGATAGCAGTACGCACAATGTCCTTTAAACTATCATAATTAATATCGCAATAACTGCATATTGAATTATATCGTGAACACATAGCATAAATCGGTGACCTAGGTAGTAAATTTGTTTTATACATAGGTAAGCTAAATAGTTGCTTTTGACGGGTATTATATTCTGGAACATGAAATAGAATGCAAGCAGACTGGTGCTAGTACCATCTTAGCAAAACAAGTAGCATGGACTAAACTTCAATAAAAGTTCATCGGCACATTATCGAGATGCACAAGTTTTAAAAAATAAATACAATAACTTAAAGAAATGATCAAAAAAGAAATTTGCTGACGAAAAGTGTTATTCTTATGAAACGGGAGGAATTCCTTCAAAAAAAGTGGTAGATGATAGCACAGACATACAAATCTTTGAAATTATTGCTAGCCAGATGACTGAAAATGCAACAAAATATGATGATGATTTTTCTTAGAACAGTTCTGATGAACAACCCATTGATACAAACCGTAAATCTATTATGCTGCAATACATAGAAACTAATGATTAATTTATAGGAATGAAGACAAGTACCATTCTTTTACCGAAGCACACAATAACAGAACCAGATGTGCATTTCAACCAACCTTCAATGTCACATAATACAAATGGATAAAATTAGTATCTATAGTTATTATAAACTACAGTTATGTTATGAATTAATTACATATTATTTGATCTTTAGCTTCCAGATTTTGAAATTGAACATTAGTCAGACGCGAAGTTGCACAGCAGATGATCTAATAGAAAATGTCGTTAAAATCCTTAAAAACATTAACAAATTGTTATTATAATAATGCAGTTCAAATGTCCAATTAACTTTAATTATTTTCAGAACGGAATAACTCACATTGGGGAACATATTCAACAAAGTTGCTAAAATGCAATTTCCTCATTGAAGTGAGTTCTACTTTAAACCTGCGTTCAACATGCTTCATAGAATCCAACCTAAAAGTTCTGTGCAATTGTAATAGTGTTAAATGTACTTTTATAAAAATTCTGCAATTATGTAAATGTATATTTAAGGTGTTATTTCAATAATATAAACAAATCCTACATATTATAATGCGACTTCAATTTAAATATGTTCTCCTTACTCGCATGACGTTTATTTTCAAACAACACAAGCTTAGATTTAGCAACTAAACAACGTTCTCTGTGATTGTTAACCTGTGCATATGTGCATCGAACTAATTCACATGTTAATTGCAGAAGCGTTTCTATTTAACAGCGATATATCATTTACTTTAGTTTTATCACTGTCACACGACAATTTTTACTAATAGGGCTGTTTTATTAATGTGAATCACCTCAGAACTTTCAAATCTCCAGAAGAGGAAGATAAACATCAGGATAAAAATGGTTTAATTATTAACTTAATCACCTACTAATTGTTTTTATACTTGCAACATGCTGTTCCACAAACTCATACTGTATTAACTGTTTTTTATGTTTTCGATATGTATTACCTTAAATAAACATAGATAAAAATCCAGCCGGAGTAGAAAGAACATTATTTGATATACCAAATGCAGCCTGCTATTATAACCCATGTAAACTGAATTATGCTACACTACTGGTAAGTTATTTGTGGACAGCTTGTCAAATGACGTTGCGCTTTTCTTAAAGTAATTTTGCTTTATCACTTGCGATCATTACCACATCACTAACTTCTAGTTTTTCTCTTATTTTACGTCTCTTGTAATGTTGCTGCAACTGCCCTAGATGCTCGTTTCGGAATCGTCAACTTAATGCTAATATAACTCTTTCTCGATAGCGAACCGACCTTAGTATTGCTTGGGCATCTACAGCATCACACTGCTATTCTTGATGTCTTGTAAAAAATAAGCTGACTTTATAGATATCAAGTCATCATTATGTGATAGGTAAGTAAGAGGCCATGAGTTTATTAGAACCCCATAATCACAGAAAACAGTCTGAAGTTCTTTATACATCAGAGATGTTTCTCCCAACACTTTTCTAAGGAATTGCATCATTATTCCAATAAGTCTATACCACCATCCTCCCCGCCTTGGAGCAGATACTGGGTTGAACTTTCACTCTATAAGCCATGAAAAACATTCAGCCATGTTTTCCAACGCATTCTTAGTACCTTTAAAGTTGTTTCCATTGTCACTATAAATGACAGAACGTCAACCTCTTCTAGAAATAAAATGTCTAAAAGCTTAAATAAAATCGCAACTAGTAATTGATGTCACCAATTCTAAATGTACCGCACAAAAAATGGTACACACGAAGAGACATATTCATGCATTACCCCCTCATGGAGAACAATGAGACCACCCATTTCCAATCCAGTAATTTCAAAGGCTGCAGCATTATGCACTATATCTTCAGGTAACCTACTATGTATTCCTTTAAAACACCTCTAACTTATTTTCTTGCATTGATTAACCAGTACTCTTGTTGTAGAATACTTAGAATCATGTGCACTCCTGCATGATAAGATATCCTATGCTTTTTTAAAATTATTCTTCTCAAAATAGGATGATTACTAGATAGTAGTCATCATCATTAGGTTTATAGTCCTGGAACGAGTTAGACACGTACCTCCATCGTTTCCTAGTCTGAGCTAACCTACATATTTCCTGAAATTCCCACAGTCTGCATCTCTCACTATCTACGTGCAATAGTCTGATCTAGGTCTACTCTACCTCTCCCTTTTCGTATCTCTGCTTGTAATACATCTCGCACTATTCCCTAAAAATGCCTTAGCACGTGTCCTGCATTTCTATTTTTCTTATTTTTTTGTTTTCCACAGCTATCTTTCTTCCCCTAATATTTCTAGAACTTCTTTGTTATTAACTTTGTCTGTCCATGCTATCATCATCATACATCTGTAGCACAACATTACAAAAGGTTTCTACCCTTTTCCTGTATGCTTCTCCTACTGTCCCTATTTCATGGCCATACAGTGCCGAATTAATAGTTTTCCAGTAAATCCTTTTGCACAATTAATATTAGTTGAAAATATTGCAAAGCCAACACCCGTACAATAGTTGCCAATAATCAAGTTTAAGTACAATTATTTTTTTCGTGATTAGGGTTCCGTCTTGGAACTGGTTGAATGCATACCTCAACTGATTTCTATTCTGAGCTAACCTATGCATTTCTCTCAAATTTACCACAGCCTACAACTTCAACTATTTGTGTGCTATAGTCTAACCTAGGTCACCTCTACCTTGCTTCTTTCTTATCTCTACTTCTAATAGATTCCGCACTATTCCCTCATGCCTTAGTATGCAACCTATCATACTACTGTAAGTGTAATAAAAAACGGGGTAATTAAAAACCTTTTGTAAGTTTATTACCCTTTATCCTCGTGACTATCAGCTATATACTAAAACTCTCTATTTTTAATCTGATATCACTAGGTCGAGATTTTCTTCTTTATACTCCAAGCCCAGGGTAATGTCAGATGGAAAACGGCTTTAGACAAAGAAAACTCTTAGGGGTTAAACGGCTAGTAGAGTGTTAGCTCTGGGTAGATCATGAGCATGGGTCATGGGTGGATAATCGACCAAAAATATTTTTAATAGGCGCCACCGTATTTTTTAATACAAGTGCCAACAAAATTTAACTGTGTTTGTATAAGGGAATGCGGAAACCTTATCTTAACACCACTATCATAGCCATAAAATTTGAATTTCACTCTTTATCACACACTTACCAAAACCTCAACCACCAGATGTCAAACAGTTGTCTCAGCTTTACCTGTGAACAAACAAAACACCACATGGACACTATCTGTGTCTTCAAAAGCATATGCCAAAAATAGAATAAATGAATTTAAACATCTGTGAAATACTAAAGGGATTCATTTTCATTACTCTGTCTTTTTACTTAAGGAGGATTTGCTCTAGTTTTCTCTTTCCTAATTTAAATGTTGTATAATAAAACGTCTTTCAAAGGAAACAAAAGGAATTCTATTTATATATAGAAATCTGATTATATACATGTGACTGCAATATATATGCTTACTATCTTGTCATAAATTTTTATAAAAGAATTTTAGTGAAGTTTAACCTTCAAAATAAATATGTATAAATTGATCATTTCTATAAAATTTAGTTTAAGCAAACATGTGATAATTTATTAGTTCATAACACATGATTTTATTTTACTATAATCATTGAAGCGCTTCCTTGACCATTTACAACAAAGATTGATCATCAGAAAAATAGCGATCATAAAATGCAACTACTCAAATTTAACTGTAATCTACAAAAAATATACGCGAATTTCAGCACCAATAAAAAGCTTTTACATGACCTGAATGTTTTTAAGCAAAATGTGAAAATTAAATCAAGACTGCATCTGGCGTCTAGATTAGGAAACAGAATCTATACTATTTTTTATCTGACATAAGTTGTCATTCTAAATATCTTAAAACACATTGTATGCGTGTACAAATAACTGACAAACTAGATATTTATTCGGTGTGTTATTAACTTTAAAAACTACTTTATATTTTTGTTACTCTAATAATCAACGTAGGAAATCTCATAATAATTTACTATACTTTCAAAGTTACGGAAAGTTTCAAACACTCACGTGTATCCAAATAAATTGCAGGTGCAAAATCATGACGTCAGCTGTTGTATTTTTCCAGCGTATTAATCATCAGTGAGTTTGAAGTACCAAGATTCTTTGTTGAATAAACCATTGCTATACGGCGTAGTTAAATAGATAGAACGAAACCATAACTGCCTGCTTTAAATTATTGCGACGAAAATTTATTATAATTTAACATTGAAAATTGTTGTTGTAGATATGTCCATAAGATATTGCATGTCTTAAATGATGTATATTATCGTTCCATGTTCTCAACTCAAGTTCTTCTTCTTGACTCTATTAGACGCCTCGTGTTTTAGTCGGGCCATCTTGACTTTTATCTCTAGTCTACAAAAAGCGACTTCACTCTTGGACGTTGGAAACAAAAGTGCTGATAATTAACTGGACAACGCTTGGTAACAAGCCTCAGAATATATATCTTCTAGAATCTATGTGTTATTATGAACATTATACTTTAATTTTTATTGGCTAAATATTTACGAATTAAATGCTTTAAAATTTATCTGTTTTATTATTAATTTATTAGGCTTGGTGTAACAAGAAAAAAAATACGTTACACTACCTCTCCTATTTTTTACTGCTTTCACATGTTTCTTTCTTCCCTTAACATTTCTAGAACCTCTTTGTTCTTAATTTTTGTCTGTCCATGACATCTTCATCATACGTCTGTGGCACCACATTTCAAAAAAAAAGGAGAAAGCCTGTATGGCTTTCACCTTTTTCTATTGTTTTCTCCATTATTACCCACAGAGCTTAAATAGCCTCCCGTGTTCCCCTGTATCGCCTAAAACCAAATTGATCTCCTCGTAGTATTTCTTCAATCCGTTTTTACATCCCTTTGTACAATTCTAGGCAATATTTTTGACATGTGCGGAGCTAAACTTATTGTTAATAATTTTCACATCTATCCGCGACTCTCTTTTTTGGCATAGTGACTATGATATTACGTTTAAAATCTTTGGGTCTCATACATATTGCTGATAAGTTGGAAGAGACGCTCTGTTATTGCTTGTCCAGCGGTTTTTAATTTCAGCTTGCACCTTATCTGTACCCGGTGCCTTAATATTTTTCAGACCCTTTAAATTCGAACTCATCTCTTGCTATAGGATATCCCGTCATCCTTTTCAATGTCTAATTCCTGTTCTAGTGCTGTTAGTTCCTCTCCTACATATAAATTCCCTATATATTCTTGCCATCTGACCACTTTCTATACATTTTCTATCATGATGTCTCTTTCAACGCCCTTTATATTTTTGCTATACGATTTTATATCCCTAAAATTCATTTTAATTAATGTGCATGCTTTGTCTGTCTTTGCTATTTAGATCTTAGTTTGTACCTCTTTGCACTTTTCATCAATCCATTGTTCGTTAGCTTACCTTCATTTCTGAAGAATATCCCATTTTATGGCTTTGTATCTCTGTTTCCGGCTTCGTCTGGTGTGTTTTGCATTTCCGTCTTTCTTCTATTAAACTCAGAATATTCTTTGTTAACCATGCTTTCTTATTTTCTTTTTGTGTATAATCCAGAATATCTCTGGCCACCATGTCTAAGCTGGATTCAATGTTATTCCATTCTATTTCTACCCCCTTAGTACCAGAAAATTTTCCATTATCTTTCTACAATTCATTTGACTTTTTTTCAGATCTTCCGTGGATATCTTTATCTTTTAGTTTCTCAAAGTCAAGGTGCCTTTTTCCATTCCTTTTTCTCAAATTTTTAATTTAAAAGCGGCCTTCATAATTACGATGTTGTTGTCAGTGGCTATATCTGCTTCTGGGTAATTTATACAGTCTTTTACTTTCTGAAACCGTTGTCTAACAAGAATATAATCTATTTGGCATCTTCCTGTGTAACCTGGTATCTTCCACGTGTATCTTCTTCTCGCATGATGTTGAAATATTAAATCGGTTGTGTCGCAAAATTCTACCAACCTATTTCCCCTGTGTAGAAACAGTGTCCTACCTTTATTCGCATAGCTATCCCCACACCCAAATTTCCTTCTTCTGATCCTGTATGAATTATCCTAAAGGCTCCGCTCCAAAAATCCCACGTCTCTAGCCACCAAACTTCGCTGATCCCTACTATGTCTAATACTAACTTATTCATTTCAATTTTCATGTTCTCTAGCTTACCTACTTGCTTCACGCTTCTAACATTCCATGCTCCGACTCGCAAAATGTTCCTGACCCTTTTTCTAAATTTTCCGATCACATCCTCCGAAGTAGTTCCCTCCCAGAGATCCAAATAGGGGACTATTTCAACTCCGGAATTTATTACCCCAGAGAGTGTTATCATATTAAATAACAATTTAAGTACACTATGTACTTGGAAGGTAATATGGTAGTTTCACGTTGCCTTCCACATCACAGGAGTGAGTATTAGAATGTAATACCAACCCCTATGATCTCTGTCACTCTAAGTACCAAAAGAGCTGCATCCCCTCTTTTGGAGACCTGTCTTGGTCTGGTTCCTCAATAAAGACCCCCGCGATTTTGGTTAAAACTGTAGTTTGGCTCTTTAGATCACTGGAACTCGCAAGCGATTCTACCCGTTCTAGTAATCTAGAGCTTCTTCAAGGTGCAGTTTCATTCAGAGCGGTAGGTAGTATGTATAACATTTAAATTTAAGACAATCGTTTTTCTCATAAAGTCTTATTGTTACTCGTAAAATATCTACTTCATCAGCGAAACATTTCAAAGAGACAATATACTTATTTTTCATGCCTTGAAACGATTCCTTCTATATAAATTTTATTGTACATTCAAAAGCATCTTGCATTTCTTTGTACGTCAGCTTTTTTCATTCTTTACTATTAAGCCGACAATTATAAATGAATTTTCGGCTCCACCCTATCATACAACAAAGCTGGTTAAGTTTTGAAAAATATTTATAATACCAAACATCAAATTGTTCACCTTAAACTAATAACAAAATAACATCTTTCATCTTTGAATTTGGCCATTCGATAATGGATTTTCGAAGCCACTCTGGACCATTCCAAAATTTGGAACTCAGTAGATCGTTTGGTAAACACCCCCTACTTGGCAAATCACAGCGTTTATAACCCCAGGAATCAGGTGAACTCAAGATTCTAATATCTTCTACCCTGTTTCTAACAAACATTCCATTGTTCCTTTCTTGTATTCAAAAAATCACTGTTGAAGAATCACCTAATAGAAAGTAGCAATATCTGAACGTAGATAGTCAGTTACTATTTTTATCAACATAGCACCTATGAATGTTGTTAAAAACTCTAATCTGGGTGTTGTGTTCTGTTTGTTAGGTGGCACTCTAAACTTTGCTTGCATCAACTGTACATTTACTTCGCTTTTGTTTTTGATTCTCAGAAAAATTGTAGTTGCATAAGCAGGTTTGCTTGCATCGCAAAAGGTGCATAAACTCCAAACTTCTATATAAGCAGCACCTCCAATTACCCACCTGGGTATTTTTATAACAGCTATGTACTCTAAATCTTCACACGCTTTCAAAATCCTGCTTTTAATGTTATCACTGATTTCAATATCCCATCCGATCTTACTTATCCATGTTTCTTGCAATAAAAATCTTAAAGAACACAATAGTTGGAAGCATAAAACCAATCGAATTGAACAACCGAAGAGCAATGGTCAAAATTGTTTGTTTTGTAAAAACTTTTGGAGAAAAGTTCACACCAAGACCCAGAGTATCCGTTCTTCTACATCAGCTTTAACTCAAGATGGAAGTTATCGCATCTCTTCAAGATTATTTGGATCAGTGTATTCCAAACATCTCAAATCCAATTTTGCAGTGGAAAAACTTCCAATGGATTGATTAATAAATTGGTTAACCACTTCCAACTAACGTTTGACAAACAGTTGCCTGCGTAGATGCATTTCAAAAGCTTCAATACAACCTACTGGAAAAATTTTAATTTTCCAGATTCTATGTTTTGTAGCTAAGTGCACAAAAAGTGCTGCTAACAAGAATGGGTTACAGGACACACAAAAAACAACATGGCAATGACGAAATGATTTGTATCTTTGCACTCTGCTATAAAAACCTAAAGTAGTTTCTATCTTTTTCATGGAGGCCTATTTGAAGGAAAGCTCTACTGATGTCTCCGTTGACATCTATATTTTGTAATCTCTCAAGGGTATTAGCTCTATAAGATTAGGGCCCTTTTCTAAGCAACTATTATGAGAAAGGGACCATTTTGCACTAGCACTAGTCTCTTCCATTTCTACAATATTTTCTTTCTGCTATTTTTCCAAAACATTTTTATATTTTTCATACAACCCACCTATCTTCAACTTTGTCAAATTTGTTTTTAATCTCTTACGAGCGATCGAAAAATTACTTGGCAACGCTGCATAACTTTCCAACCAAGATAGTTGGACAATATACCTACCTTCTTGATATCTTCCTACTGTCTAATTAAAATGTTCTTGTGTAGCTGTTTCCAACTATATCTTATTCATTTTTTCTCTGGGATCTCGAATACCAACCAAATCAAGAGTCCTCAGATCAGTAATGTGAGCTTCTTTACCAAATAACATGGTAACAATTATACTTGCACTACATACAGGAGTTTCCTACAGCATTTCCTCCATTAGAGTCCAACCTAGTGCTGTTTCACTTGAAATTAAATCACAACTTAGAGTATAACGGCGACCAGTAAACAGTTTTCCAACCACATCAGCTCCAATTAACAGTTCGATAGACCCATTTGTTTCATATTTTAAAGGAACACCTTTAGCAGAAAGATCATTTATCCAAGGACCTTTGCAAATATATGACATGGGACCACAAATTACAGGTTGATCCAGAAATTTGGAACTATATGAGTAATCAGTGAAAATACTTTTAAGTCTCACCCCATATCTATGATGGTGATGGGTAACAGGTTCTGAGTCAGTTCCACCAAACAGTGTGTATAATGCATTCTTGATTCAATGCTGATGAACTAACTTATGAGTCACATATGACCTTTGCAAACCGGCATCTATTAAAATACGAACAAAATATTCATCCTTTGGCCCTCGTCCCAAACTTTAAATGTTTGTAATATAACTTTGTATGTGTATTATTTGACGAAACTTTTTCCACTGGAGCACTGGGATTTTCCGACTTTTCAATATTCTATTCCTTTTGTTCTTCTAATTTCGGATGCACAACAACGACATGTTTTCTGTCACACAAAATAAATTTGATATCACAACGGCATTCCTTATGTATGTGACCAAGATTTGAGCACAAAATAGTGCCTTTTTTTGTTGCTGACAATTTTTTCTTCGATTTGACAGACATTATTCTTGCCTTTGGATAATCTTCGGTCTTATGCGACGAATTGCAAAAAATGCAGCAAATTTTATCGATAGAATTTATCAAACCTGCCGCAGTATGCCCTCTTTTTAAGTCATGCTCGAATTTCTATAAAACTGACAATCTACAGTTACTTCTCATTCCAAATCCAGCAACTGCTAATGTTATATGCTCTTCGTTCTCTACCTCTTTCTGTAAGAAATTCATTAAATTTGATAACTAAGCTTTCGAGTTTTTATCTCTATCACAATCAATAGATCTTTGCCAAACCCTTATTATCCTCCAATAGACGCGATTCTATAAGCGGGTAAAACATAACTGTATATTTTTCGGACGTTAAGTCAAGAGTTTACAAAGCACACAACTGGCATTCTAACTTATCACATAACGTTGAAAGACTAACCTTCTTGTTCAATTTCTTCAATATAAGCTTTAATAGATCTTTTGCATACACCACCACTAACAAATTATCTCTTCCAAAACAAACCTTGCACGAGACTCCAGTAATGTTGCTTCTATTAAATATTGGAACTTATGTTTCTGTCTTTGTTAATTTTTTCAAACTGAGATCAAAACAGCAACCAATCTTTTACATCATCCCCGAATATTTTAGATTCAATAGAAGGCAACTTAAATCTATGCTTTCTATCACCATCTAAAGATATCATTACCGTATGCCCTGTATTGGTTTTCCCGATTTTCTAGACTTTAACCTTCATTGTATGAAAATTCTTTCAATACTCATCACGAAAATCTACCTCATTTTGCATATCCAGTTTCATCTGTTTTGCTTTCAATCTACAAATCATAAATTTGACTGTCTAAATTACACAATTTTTCATGTTTTTCTGGTAAAAAAACTCAAAGATAATTTCTACTTCATCTGCGTCATGTTTTTATCGATTAATTCCTTATATTGATTAAACAACTTTGTGAAAAACCTTGTTACAGAAGATCTGCTTTTCTTACACTTTTCTATATTGAATGTTATAACACTGGGTGCTGTCACGATCACTAAATGTTAGAAATAGACCTGCGTTACCTGCAGTTTAGTAGTGGAAGAAACGATCGACATAAATAAACAAGTCTATTAAACTCAAAAACACAATACAGATTGTTTAAAATAGTAAAACTAAAACTGAACTACGACAGACTGCAAAAAGAAAATCAACAGCTAACTTTTCTTTTTTTTTAAATATACAAAGTGAATAAGTGTTTTTCACAGTGGGGGATTAAGTAATTGTCATTTCACATACCAACTTGATTTTGCATTCCTAAATCAATTTGATCAACATATGAAACTGTTAATGTATGTTTTTCAGCATATTATTAAATATCCACTACCAATTTGAGTTGGTATAATTGTGAAATCACCCGAAGCGTTAAAGTTTTGCTTTCAAATGATTATTGTATAAAAAAAGAAAACAGTGATGTGGTTTGGTTGTTAGATAACAAAATATTGCAGCATAATCTAATAACAGTTTAAAATCGTTTCTGGCAAGATTAATATTCTTTCAAGAAGAGCAAGTGCCTAAATCATTTGTTACGAGTGAATGCATTGAATTATTAAATTTGAAATTGACAAAAGGGGTAGGAGTGGGACCCTATAGCAATAAATAGAAGAAAATAGAACAAAATTGAACAATAAAACAAATATACCTAGGTGCAACGTCAAGCTACATTATGAATAAAACTTAGTTCGTATTCAATTGGTTATAACCCTGATGATTCGATGCTAATAATTTACAACAGGTTTCAAATATCACTTAAAACAGTCAATGTTCAGATTTTATACATCTAATAATTTACTCTATACTGAACCTAAGAGTAGACCTATAATCTCATCAAAATATTTTCAAACAACATTTACATAAATGCCACAATAAAGAAACAAACAACATAACCGATTTAGCTATGATACAATATGCCTTAACTCTTTGAGAGGGACAGACTGCATGAGTATTTTAGGTCCAAGTAGGGCAGACTTTTTTTCGATATTGTTGAATAAAATTTTTCTTATATATTACCATGCTTTGGGACAGTTAGAAGAAATCAATAACAAAATAAGTGAAAATGCATATATTTATCAAAAAAATACAAGGGTTCATTTTTCATACCACAGCACACTTTATTTACCATGAAAATTATGGTAACAATTTTTTATTTTGCTCAGGCATAGGACCACTTTGCATATGGAACACACCCAATTAGAACGAATAACATTTTCTTTTGTGCTGCATATAATACAACGTCTTCTAGTGGTTCTGGTAGGTTTATGGTCCGAATTATGGAATCTTGTTTCAAGGAATGCTAAGTTTGTAAAGCTTGATGGGAATAGGGCTGGCCTATACTGACGACTAAAGCTTAGAAACCGGTTCTCTGATCAAACCTTCTCCGACTTTGAGCCGGAACACTTTCATATTTAGTTTTGGTAATTGTAGCTCTTCGTATATTACATATATGTTCACAACAGACGCATCGACGAAGTAAAAAAAATTAGTGCCACCATTTCTTACTTTTCTATTTATTTCGTAACTTTTCTTATTTTAATCAAATTTGTCTACAAAATTTATATGAGCGTTGTAATCCACCAACAATTTGGAACAGTCAATCATCTCTCTACCACCACCTTTATTGTTTCTCTTTACTTCGGATACGTCTGACGGCTGGTGAAAATTAAACAAAAGAGGATCGCATTGATTATCCTTTCATTTGACTACTAATAAAACGGCATCCCTAACACCATAGTTAAATTCGCCTCTTCTTAATTTTGCATCTGGCAAAAATTTTAACTTGTACATCGAAGAGGCAATGAATATTGTCAAATGCAAAAAGACATTTGGAATTATTATACAGGGACAAACGATTGATATGCTTAGATTTACAGATGGTATAGCGGTATTAGCATCTAGCAAGGAAGAGATAGACGCTGCTCTTAATGAAATGGAAACAGTTCTAACAGAGAGATATGGTATGAAAATTAACAAAAATAAAACAAAAGTACTAGTATACAAAAGAGAGAAAAATAAATCAAAAACCAGAATTCAAATAGGTAGTGAGAACTTACAAGAGGTTAAGGAACTCTGCTACCTAGGACGCCAAATAACGTAAGATTGAAAGAGCGCGAAAGATATAAAACAAAGATTAGCACAAGGTCGTGCTACATTTAACAAGAAAAAGCAATTACTGTGTTCAAAGACAATAAACATAGAAACAAGGCATGAGGAAATAGTGTGGAATATATTAGAAGCAGAGATAGGAAAAAGAGAGGTAGAGGTAGACCTAGGTTAAACTATTGCACATAAATAGTGAAATATGTAGGCTGTGGGAATTTCAGGGAAATGTGCAGGCTAGCTCAGAATAGAAATCAATGGAGTTACGTGTCCGACCAATTAGAAGATGGAAAACCTAATGATAAAAGAAAATAACTGTACTTAAACCTGATGATTATTATAAGCAACTACAGGTATTGGTTTTGCAATACTCTCAACAATTGTTAATTATGCGAAAGAATTTACTAAAAAACTATTAATTCGGCAAATGTGTAACTATTGGGGGATCTTCGCAGCCACAGGCTGCTTAACCCCCTTCACATACCACTGCATCTTGGTGATATAGGGCATATAATTAGGAAACAACAGAAGGGGACCGAGCTGTATCTAGGCTGTGGGAATTTCAGGTAACAGGGTAGGCTAGCTCAGAATAGAAATAAACGAAGGTACGCGTCTAACCAGGTTCAAGACAAAAACCCTAATGACGTAAAAATAATGGCACTTAAATCTTATGACTATTATTAACAACCACAGGTGTTGATTTTGAAATATTTTCAACTAATGTTGATTGTGCGAAAAGATCTATTGGCAAACTGTTAATTCGGCAAATGTTCAAGTGCTGGGAGATCTTGGTAGCAGCAGACTTCTTAATCCCCATCGCATACTACTGAATATTGGGGAAATAGAGTATATATTTATAAACAATAGAAGAGAAACCGAACTGCATCTAACAAGAAAAAGCAGTGTCTATGTTCGAAGACAACAAACATAGAAACAAGGAAAAAATTGTTGAAAGCATATGTGTGTAAAAGCACAGTACAGTACGTCTATGAAATAGGAGCTGTAGGAGAAGCAGACAGAAAAACGGTAGAAGCCTTTTGGAATGTTGTGCTTCAGATGTATGAGGATGATACGTTCTAAAGCACTTTTGGGGAATAGTGCGGGGTATATTATAAACAGAGATAGGAAAAACAGGTAGAGGTAGACCTAGATAAGAATTTAACACACAGACAGTGAAATATGTGGGCTGTGGAAATTTTAAGGAAATGTGTGGGTTAACACAGAATAAGAAACAATGAAGGCACGCGTCTAACCAGTTCCAGGACTGAAGACCTAATGTTGATGAAAAATGTTAGGCTTGTTCTTTCTATTCTAGTCGACTGTGCCACAAGCCATAATTTGTTTTTGTTTGAGGTCATCCATCAATTCAGCAATTACAAAAAAATTGTCAATGAAAAGTGTATGTTTTTATCTTCTAGCCCCTCACATAATTCTGTAACAACTCTTCTTCCTAAACCTTTTACGACAGTTTGTCCCTTCTTTCTTGTGTAAATATCCAACTTGAAACAGTAACCTTTCTCGTCAGTTAACATCCAGACTTTATATCCCCTTTTTATTGGAATTTTTGGCATGTTTCGCTTTATACTTGAGCGTCCTTTGAACAGAATCATTGACTAATAGACTGATACATTCTGTAATGCACTGCACAATTCTGAAAGTTTTGTCTGTAGTTGTGTAATTAGTGGTCATCATCATCATCATCAAGTCTTCAGTCCTAGAACTGGTTGGACGCGTACCGTCATTGTTTCCTAGTCTGAACCAACCTACACATTTCCTGAAATTTGCAGAGTCTGCATCTATCGCTATATGTGTGCAAAAGTCTGATCTCGGTCTACCTCTACCTATCTTTTACTATCTCTGCTTGTAATATATCCCATACTATTCCCCAGAAATGCCTTAGAACGTATCCTGTCCTATTTTTCCTATTTTTTTTTGTTTTCCACAGATATCTTTATTCCTCTGTCCATGCTACCATCCTCATACATCTGAAGCACAACATTCCAGAAGGCTTCTATCTCTTTCTGTCTGCTTTTCCTACTGCCCCTAGTGGTCATACTTTATATAATTTATCATACTTTGCATCAGTTGTACTTGGCATACTCGCATATTCATTGAGGTGGATATTTGCTAGTGTTTAGAATTAATAGGGTTATATTGTAAATTGTGCGTGTAAACTTTGTTCGCGGATAGACTAGTATTTTAATTTAGTGAAACCACCACTCTCAACCTCTCGCTGTGGTTTGTTTACCTGGTGCATGGAAAACGGACATTCCGGGCTGTTTGCCGCCATCCTTAGAGACGACCAGACGTGGTGTGTTGTGTCGAAAATACAGTTGGAACGGGATGTGTTTTGTTCAGGTGAGTGTGTTGAATTTGCATATAAATTGAAATACTTGTCACGTGTGTGTGTACATATATATTTATGTACTGGTCCTTCGAAAATTTAGACTTGATTAATTTAATTAAAGTACATTTGATCCTTCGAGCTGAATTTTGAATTAATCTAGTGGATTTATAGTTCATAAAAACACGTAATTTGGCTTTGCGTGTTTTTTAGCCTTGTTGTCGCGTAATTTACAGCGTTCATTAGCGTAAGATATTTGCATAAATATTTGCGTGAATGACGCGAATTTCGTTAGAAATTAGTGAAAAAAGCTCAGTTGAATTTGACATAACCGCTCACATAATAATATGGCTGTAAAAATAGTATTATATATATAGCTTAGTGACTTGAAAAATATTTAAGGTATTTTTAGTACAATTATATAAAGCTCAACCATCCCTGGGTTGAACTACCTAATTTTTAAAATAGAGGGGTTGACATTCTTGTCTGTTGCTATCCCTTTAAACATCTTGATACCTGCTTGAGGGTGGCACTGATGTATCTAACTGCATTCCATGGAATTGGGGTTCAGCCTTTAAAATCTTCTTTGTATTTTAAAAGGTGAATAACTTGTGACCACCTACATTTGAAAGATTATTATGTTAGGGTGAGCGGTTCCTATTTAGCATTTACAAACAGGTAGAATCGTCATTATGGTGTTTGATAATTTATTCAGAGGATCTATTAAATGTATTTGTTGATAGTTCTGTATTCTGAGATTCGCATATTTGATAGCTGTGCAATTTTGTTAGATAAACATTTTAGCAAGTAGAGAAAACTGCTACTGGGTTTTACATAATTGTGATTTACTTTCTGATTGTTTTCCATTATTTGTGACAATGGAAATTGAAAAATTGTCAAATAAACGTAGCATGTTAATGCGCAAGGCGCAAGCCTTATTAAAATGTGCTGAAGCAGCTCAAATGGATCCTGAGAATAATTTTGTTGCCTTTGATGTTCGATTTACAGATTTACCAAACATAGTAGATAAATTTGAACAAGTTCATTACGAAATAGTTGCTTCTGTAGAGGTTGCTCATTTAGATCAACAACAGGTGATCCAAGATAGTTTTGATGAAATTCAATATTCAATCAAAATTGTGCATCGAGAATTAGCAGCTAAAAGGTCGCAGCCTCATACCCGTTCTAGTATTGAAACACAACACTCGGGTGCCCCTAATAAAGTTAAGTTGCCAAGAATTGTAATTCCCACCTACGATGGTAATTATAAAAATTGGAGCTCTTTCTACGATTTGTTCCGTACACTAATTCATGAAAATGAAACTTTATCCAATATTGAACGATTTCAATATTTAACCTCATCATTGGTTAAGGAGCCTTTGGCAATTATTAAAGGGCTTCCATTAACTTCTGATAATTATACGATTGCATATCAACAATTAATAGATAGGTACGAAAACAAACGATTGTTGCTCACTAGCTATTGGCAGGCCATTTGTAATGCCTCGAAAGTTAGTTCAGATTCTGCGTCCTCGTTACGCACATTGTTGTCTACATTTTCTGAAAATTCTTCGGCAATTGCACAATTTAATCATGATATGTGGGATTTTACTCGTTTTAATCTATTATTGCAAAAATTGGATAACTCCACTAGGAAACGCTTTGAAATTGAACTTCATGATGTTGAAATTCCTAGCTATGAAAATTTGTACTCGTTTGTTTCTAAACATTGCAAGGCATTGGAGACAAACCAGGTTATTGTAGGACAGCCAGGCCCTGTTAGTGTTCAGAAGCCAACAGTATCACGACAGTATCCTGTTGCGTTCAAGCCAAAAGAATCATTAAGTTTTGTTACCACTGCTAAGAAAACCCATAGTACTAGTTGTATTTATTGCAAAGCTAATCATTCTGTTTTTAAATGTGACAAATTCTTAGTATTAGAACCTTCTGAACGACATAGAGTTGCCAAAACTTCAAACTGGTGTTATAATTGTTTAGGAACCAACCACTCTGTTGTTAAGTGTCCATCAAAACTTAGTTGTCGTGTTTGTGATAAAAAACATCACACATTGTTGCATTTTCCCACTTCTGCTGTGACGCCCGACAAAGAAGGTGAAGCGTACTTGACAGAAGTGTCCTCAAATCCAGAGTCTTCTAATAAAGTCACCGTGATGACTAGCACAGTGGCTAGTCAGTCTGTTGTTTTGTTGTCTACTGTCTTGTTACAAGTACAGGATGCACGTGGAAATTATCAAACTTGTCGAGCATTACTTGACAATGGTAGTCAAGCAAGTTTTATGTCTCAATCGTGTATGAAAAGTCTTGGATTAAAATCGTCATCATCGTCCATATCGATTAGCGGTTTAAATCAAATGAGCACCTCTAGCTATGGTCTCGTTACATGTTCGTTGCGGCCATATCAAAAGGCCAATCCTACATTCGTTGTAGATACAATTGTTATTCCTGCAATTGCCGGCTCTATGCCGTCGGCTCCCGTTTCAAATCGTTATGACTTCCTTGAAGGTCTAACATTAGCAGATCCGTACTTTGGACGCCCTCGCGAGGTCGATTTATTGTTAGGTGCAGATATTTATTCTACTGTGGTTCAGCCTGGCATTAGACGTGGTAAAATTGGAGAGCCTACTGCCCTTAATACAGTGTTTGGTTGGGTACTGGTCGGTAAAACAGACTGTCAGTCAACTAATCGTGTGAGTTCGTTTTGTACATCGGTTATGAATACCCCATTGGACATTGTGTTAAAAAAATTCTGGGAGGTTGAACATGTTCCAGCAACTCCTACATTTTCGCCTGAAGATGTTCAATGTGAAACTCTCTTTCTAGAAACACATCAAAGAAAGGAGGACGGTAGATATGTTGTTAATTTGCCGTTTAAAGATTCTCGTATAGAACTAGGCGATTCTATTCCACAGCACTGCGTCGTTTTGAATTATTAGAAAATCGTTTGTTGAAAATCCTGACCTACATACGGAATATTCAAATTTCATGAAAGACTATTTAGAATCTGGACATATGTCCACAGTTCATGAACCTCTTACACATTTGTCTTCGGGATACTACATTCCTCACCATTGTGTTCAGAAACCAGATAGTAGCACCACTAAATTGAGGGTTGTTTTGATGCGTCAGCAAAATCATCTAACGGCAAGTCATTAAATGATGGTTTACTGATCGGCCCTAAACTTCAACAGGATTTATCGAGTATTTTGTTAGGGTTTAGACTACACAAATTTGTTGTAACCGCTGATATTAAGCAAATGTACCGGCAAATTGAGGTGACAGATCAGCATCGATTGTACCAACGTATTCTTTGGCGATTTTCAAAAGCTGAACCTATTCAAGAGTATCAATTAAACACCGTAACGTATGGGGTATCTTCGTCTCCATACTTGGCTATTCGCGTTCTTCAACAATTAGCAAGGGATAATCTTCAAAAATATCCATTAGCGGTAAAGGTTCTTATATCTGATACCTATGTTGATGATATAGTAACAGGTTGTGCATCCTTGGAAGAAACCTTAGAAATCCAACGTCAACTTATTTCGTTATTGTCGAGTGCATGTTTTGTCCTTAGGAAATGGGCAAGTAATCGTCCTGAATTATTGTCAGTCCCCCCTGAAGAACTTCAGCCATTTTCTTTTAATGACGCTGACTCACTTTCCTTAAAAGTCTTAGGGTTACAGTGGTGTCCCACAAAAGACTGCTTCCAGTTCAAAGTGGATAGTACTGCACGTCCGTGCACAAAACGAGTTATACTCTCAGACATAGCAAAGGTTTTCGACCCGCTTGGTTTGTTGACCCCTGTAACCTTCCTTCTGAAAAATTTAATGCAACGGTTATGGAGTTTAGGGTTGGATTGGGATGAGGTGCCACCTTCAGATATTGTGGATTGTTGGTCCACATATAAACGGCAGCTATCTTGTTTAGCGACCTTATCCTTGTCACGTTGTGTTTTAGTTGACGATATTGTGTCATTGCAACTTCATGGGTTTTGTGATGCCTCTGAAGCTGGATATGCTGCAGCTATTTATATTCGCTGTGTTTCAAAGCGGGAATAATTTCAGTAAATTTAGTGTATGCCAAATCCAAGGTAGCACCTTTAAAACGTATTTCTGTGCCACGTTTAGAATTGTGTGCAGCTGTACTTTTATCTGACTTAATAGAATTTGTAAATAAAGTTTATAAACCGTTCATCACGATTGATGCAATTCATGCCTGGTCTGACTCTACAGTTACTTTATCATGGATCAAATCCTCCCCACACCGATGGAAAACTTTTGTTAGTAACCGTATTACTCACATTCAAGATAGAGTTCCTCTAACTTATGGCATCATGTAAGTGGCAAAGATAATCCTGCTGATTGTGGGTCTAGAGGTTTATTGCCTTCAGATCTTGTATCCACGCCCATTGGTGGTCAGGTCCAAAGTTTCTTTATTCAACTAACCGTATATATCAACCATTTAATCCATCAGACTCAGATTCCACTGCTGAGTGCGAAGAGCGAAAAGTTGTCTTAGTATATACAGTGCCAGATAGTTTGATTAATAGTTTGCTAGCTCGTTTCTCCTCACTTCGTAAACTGCAAGGTGTAGTGGCTTCGTGCTTCCGATTCATTAGAAATACGAAATTGAAAAGGCATGAAAGGCAAGGTGGTTTGTTAACAGCGGATGAGTTGTACAACGCCTTAATTTGTATTGTAAAGGTAGTTCAACATGGTGTATTTCCTGACGAACTTGTTTGTTTTCAAAGTGGCAAAGTATGCAAAAAACCTATCCAAAAATTAGCTCCGTTTCTGGATTCCAATAGTGTAATTCGGGTTGGTGGTCGTGTACGTCATTCTCAACTATCTTATGATGCAAAGCATCCCATGCTACTTCCCCGAAAGCATCGACTAACCGAATTAATAATTGAAAGTATGCATCGTAAGCTATTTCACCCTGGACCTCAATCATTAGCCTTCTTCATCGCGCAACAATTTTGGATTCTGGGAGTTAAGCGCGCTATTAACCATGTTGTAGCCAAATGCATTCGTTGTTTTAAAGTTAATCCCCCTTCGGTTGCTCCTTTAATGGGAGATTTGCCCTCTTCCCGAATATACCTCACACACTCAAGTCGTGTTCAAGTATAGTTTTAACTGTTCAATATATCTGTATATATATAGTAGTTTTTTGTTTGTTTGTACTTTTAGTTTTAAATAAGCAGAGCTTATTGGTGAGCGGTATGTTTAGAATTAATAGGGTTATATTGTAAATTGTGCGTGTAAACTTTGTTCGCGGATAGACTAGTATTTTAATTTAGTGAAACCACCACTCTCAACCTCTCGCTGTGGTTTGTTTACCTGGTGCATGGAAAACGGACATTCCGAGCTGTTTGCCGCCATCCTTAGAGACGACCAGACGTGGTGTGTTGTGTCGAAAATACAGTTGGAACGGGATGTGTTTTGTTCAGGTGAGTGTGTTGAATTTGCATATAAATTGAAATACTTGTCACGTGTGTGTGTACATATGTATTTATGTACTGGTCCTTCGAAAATTTAGACTTGATTAATTTAATTAAAGTACAGCTAGTAACCAATTGAATCATTTTACTGACCTTACTGATAATATAAAAGAGTTGTACAGATATTTAATATAAACTAGGGATTTTTTTATAACTCCCACCATTAATTTTAAACCAATAAAAAATTTTATTTCTTGTGTCGGTTGGTTTTCTATTGTCAGCATATTATTCGTTCACATACAAATTTGTTTGAAAAAAGATGAAGTTAAAAAATCATCGCAGAAAAACAAAGTAAATAAATCGTAAAGGATTGCATCTTCCATATCTATGATACCTGGAGTGGTAAACAAAACTGGTTGTTGTATTTGAATGTTTGCCTTGCCCCATGTACTTCTTGATGCTAAATTGTTATTCTTTGATTGAAAATATTGAGCGGAATATCATCTTTAGAATCCGTGTGGTCTCAGCAACTTCTTTAAATTCTTCTACAACTATGTCATAGGTTGCTGCCATTTCATGTTCCTGATCAGTTTCACTGTCCGACATATCGCTGATCACTTAGTCGTTATCAGAAGGTGTATCCTCGAAAGCCAAATTTATGGTTTGGTTGAATTCCTCCCGTGTCATGCCAATCAACTGGAACTGCAAGTCTTTCTGCCAAGACATTGCGACAGCTTGTATAAATATCTAAAAATAAAACATCATAGCGTTTAGGGTGTGTGGTGGTACAATGTAAACATTTGCAATATTACGATAATTGATCATTTTTACGACTATTGTAACAAGGAAATCACAAACATTATTCATGAATAAGTAAACAATATTAGTAACTTACATGTGTTTGCATAAAATGAAAACTGTGGTAATTTTATAAATTGTAAATCAACAATGTCTGCCAACCTCAAAAGGGCAATTGGAATGAACTGTTACCAGCACAAAACTGTAATTATTGAAAATATTAACTCTAGCACCATCAATTCGACACTAGCGGAACTTAATAAAGATTATATATAGCATGTTCACAATCTAACCCACCATGCCAAAACACTACATTGGATTAAATGTATGGTTTATTATTTGCACCGTCATCTCAGATGGGTCTGTGTCATGGTGGTCTAATTTCAAACCCACTGGCCCTAAAAGAGTAAAGGTGGTCGAAGGTATTCTGTAGAGCCAGGAGTTTTACAATAGCTTACCATTGGGGTGTTTTTTTTATTTCTAATACTTATTTATTACTTGGAAACAATTTGTCAAAATCTTTCTTTTGGTTAGGTCAAAAATCCACAAGATCTGCCCACGTTACTCCCATGTGTTAATTCATAACCACAGGGGTGTACTTGACTAACTTTTTTTTACTATCACCCTGCCATGTGGTTAGGTCTATGGCTAATAAGTAATTAATTTGTGGTTTCTCAACATTGTCTAGCATTTGTTCGTCCTACTCTTCAGATATTTAGTAGGATTTGTCATTGCATTACATTCTTGTACTATGTGACCCGGGTGTGACCCCCGATGATCTTATGTAAGACCACATGTTCATGTCTTGTATTTTTAAATCAATCTAAACAAATATATTGTAACCCTTGTTACACTGTAGCGAAAAATATAATTATCTGTAATTTAATATTCGTGTATCGTATCAACACAGCGTCTAAAATTTTCTTTTTACATTGTAGAAACGTTCAAGTGTGTCTGAGGTTTTTGTACTGCAACTATTTACCCTTGAATTTAATTTATTTAACTGAATTGGTAAAAGCTCTTTTATTTTTGGGGTGTATCTTAATCAATTTATTGTTAATTCATATTATAAGCTTTCTTAAAATAATGACATGATTTCACTATAAAAGTTATGAATATTTTGTTTACACTTTTGTGGTTTAAAATAAGTTATAAACCTACGTTCGGGTCCAATATGTATTTAACAAAGATCAAACGAGTATTTTGTAGTTTTAAGGTTGATGAGTTTGATAAAACCACCAATTTTATTAAAATGCGATGCTTTTGAAAGCTATTGTACATGAAATCAGAATTATACAGGATGTTTTATATTAATTTGGCCATTTAAGATTAATTTTTCCCTTTGTGCTTCCGGTTTTTATTTCCCATGACGCAAAGGCATTACACGTTACCGATTTTCTTGATTATTCCTGTACCAATATTTGGCAGTGTACTAAAGTTCCATTTTCAACAGTTTCACGGTTTCAGTTTTTATTATAAATTCTGTGACTTTAAAATGAACATGGTTTTCAGACTATCCTACTGATTCATGTGCTCTGTGACTATTCAACAAATCAACAATCTAACATTTTGGACTGTTAACTTCCCAGAGCTTTATTTCATATGCAATTCAAACTTGGCTATTAAAATTACTGCCGATGATATTAATTTCATTCTTCATATTCGTTTGACTTTTGTTCCCTATTCATTAATAGAAAATTGAGTCTAGTTTTAAAAAATGACCATTGGCTGGTTTTCAACTACTTGTAATATTACCTATAATATTAATTGCAACTCGAATGTTCTATTTCTCATTAGATAGTTTCATTCAATAACTTGTTTTACTTTCTGGGCTTATACATTTAAATGTTTTGCATTTTTTAGAACTTCATATACAGTTCTTGCCATTTTGTTTCTTCATTTATTTACTACAAATCACATTTGGCTAAGCCTTTCCTTTTAATTGTTTGATAAGAATAGGAAGGCATGCCTGTTCATCTTTGAAAGAGATTAAATTCAAGTGCTGTTAAAACGTTTATAATAATCATTAAAAAAGTAACACACTATTAATAATTATAAACATTAACCTACCTTTGCTTGGTTAAGAAGCTGAAAATCAGTTTTTCTAGAATTATCATGTATTAAAATATCTCTACCACTTCTACTGGCAAAACAGAGTCTATCTCCAACTATGCAAACTGGTGCACGGCCTACTAAAGCTTGAAGAGTAGCTATCTTTTTTTCTTCTACAAAAGCAAACATTATATTGACTATATTTAGTGTAATAATTTTTACCTGGATGTATTTCAGATATAATAACATATAAATCTCTGGCAGTGTAAATTATATTATCGAGAGCCAGTAAATCGGTTATAGGATGCATTATTTCTAAAATGCCAACCATGTTATTATTTTTAAAGACAAAAACCTACAATTTAAAATATCTGTAAGCGATAAGTGTAATATTTACATCCTACTTTTCCAATATCATCTCCAACATAAAGCTTTCCACTATTGAAACATAATTTCCACATTTCATTAGGTTCTTGCAGCACAGAAAATTTCGGTTCGAGATTTTGTAAAGACCAAGCTCTAACACTACCATCATTTGAACAAGAATATATTACACTGTCATTACTAATTGCCAGAGAAAATATAGAGCATGGATGTGCATGCGTTTGTGTAATTAACTCCAAGTTTTCATTCCAAATCTTGAAACGAAAAAAAATCATTATTCAATACAATGTGCGCAAATACTACACTAAAAGTAGAAGGAAGTAC
This sequence comes from Platerodrilus igneus, assembly GCA_036346225.1. Taxonomy (NCBI): domain Eukaryota; kingdom Metazoa; phylum Arthropoda; class Insecta; order Coleoptera; family Lycidae; genus Platerodrilus; species Platerodrilus igneus. The sequence continues at coordinate 2,035,888 of JARFIW010000289.1, forward strand.
TACAGTACATATTAAAAAATACAGAAACAAATTCTGTAGTTTAAAAAACAGCTTAGTTTTAATTTATGGTTTATATTACAAAAACAAACAGAATTTTGTTGTGGGGCCATTCATATAAGTGAACCAAAGAAATTACCTCATTATTTTATATAAACTTAAGACGTTGACCTTTTTTTTGTACTAGTTATAAAAAACAAAAATCCAAACAATGTTTTTTTGTTTCATGCCGTTTTTGATTTATAAATGTTTAAAGTTATGTAAAACATTAAATTTGGGCAAAAATGGTTTTACGTTTATAGGAATGTATCAGCTTAGGACAAAGCTAGGTGAATAAAACAAACACCATTGCCTTCAGAATATTACAGACTTTAATTTGATATATTACAAGAGTGTATTTGAAACATTAATATCTTTCAGCTACAAACTTAAAATTTTAAAAGACGATCCCAAAAAAGCAATATTAATTAACATTTTAAACAAATTCTTAATTATTCCTTAAGTATTAGTTTACAAACCTACAAAATTGAAGGTGGGATCTCAATCGAATCCTAGTAAAAAAAATAATTAAAGCTCGTAATTGGTTATTATGACATTCTTAATGATTACTTTGCATTCTAATAAAGTTAGCATTTAAAGAAAAATGTTTTCTTCACTTTGGATGGTAGCTTTTCATAGAATTTGGGTTTCAATGACCTCTTATGACCGCGGTTATCACTTAAATATATATATATATATATATATATATATATATATATATATATATATATATATATATTGCTGTGAATAGCCCCTCGTTGGTACGATGTGTTAATTTCTGTGAAATCATACCTTTCAAGCCCCCAATGTTGGGCGTCATATAAATTGCTGTGAAATAGTCCCATGATTAGATTGCCAAATTTATTGCTATGAAACGCCCCACGATTGGGCATTATATTTATTTCCTATGAAATCGCCCCACGATTAGATGTTGTATAAACTTTGCTGTAATCTCTGCCCACGATGATTTCGTTACACAACTTTGCTATGTCACAACCCCTAACGTTGCCGTCGCCTTTTAAAAACTTTACTGTTGTGTTAGTGCTCGGTCTCTTTCCTCTGCATGTCTAAATCCTATAAATCCTTGAATTTGTATACCTAGGCTAGTTCAATCTATTAAATGCAGAGTGCTATGCATCACGACAGTAAAGATTGTTTAGCCCATTTTCTTTCTATTACCTGTCTGTTAAAATAATGTAAATGAAAATGAAGCAATCCAAAATTACACAATATAATAATCGATAATATGTACACTTTTATGTCTATAAATTATTAATTTATTTAATATTCAAAAATTAGCCCCTGAATAAAATATAGATATTTATCTGATTCCATCAAAATTTGTTCCCTGAAAGCCAGCAAAAATGCCACTGTAATTACTTTTAAGTACCTTTTGAATGTTCAAAACGATCCTTTCTCTATTTTTTTAAATTCTCAAATGATTTTTGATGACCCTTACAGATATTATTAATTGTTAAAAATTGAAAACAGTCATACTAATAATGAATAAAATCTCAGACCTGTGTTTTCCCTGCGTGTTTCTAGGAACTGCCTCTGTATATCGATGGTCAGCACCCCTGGATTGTTACAGCTTGACTCGTTAGCGTAGTTTCTTCACTTGTTGACCAGAATGATTAATTAATTGTTGCTTGAATTTTCCCTTCGGATTCTTGGAATGACTTGGAGTTTACTTGCGGTTTAATTTTAGTATCTTGACGTTTATTTTGTTTCCTTGTACGTTTATTTAGAAGTATTTTTGTAATATTCTCGACGTTTATTTAGACGTATATTTAAATCTGGAGGTTTATTTAGATCTGAAGGTACATTCAGACAGATGTTCAGAGCCCTAAATTCCCAAATATTCGAATAAAATTCAATTATTAATTTATCTTGCGTTTTAAGATCAAAACGGCTACTTTTCGTTGTATAAATTGGCACTTTTAATTTTCACTATTTAAATAAATTATTAATTTTCACTAATTTCACTTTTACATATTTCACTTTCAATTGACGTAGTTAGTGCCTTGGTTGAACAGATACTGAATGTTTATGAGGTCTCCATAGTATTTATAGACTCTATTTATTTTTCCTATTGGTGTTCATCCTGTGTTTGTTGACAAAGGCATCGTACCTTGCGCTTATCTCTGCAGAACTCGGTATTTGTAAAAATTCCTGTTCCGATTCTTGTTCAGACGCTTCATTTCACACGTAGATATTCAACTTTGTGTAGCATATTTCACAGAAAGTCCAAATTTTATTGCATTTTGGTCACGTCTTTATGTTTGTGTCGACTATAGTTAAAACTTTTATCATATTGCGGACCGCCTGTTATTTATTGTTTGTTACTCCAAATCTGTTGGATTTTATGCAATACAATGTCTTTGGTCACGTATTCATATTTTTAATAATGACGTATTTGAACACGTTTACTTATTTATGCGTTGATATTTTAATGATCTCATTAAATAGCTAATATGCCAGTTTGTTTACCTTCACCGATTACGTGTTTATTTTGATAAAACTTATTGCGTTTATAGTGGAAAATGGAAAATATTCTATTTTTTTAATACGGAGGATACAATACCAGCTACCCATAAATAACCATTCAAGGGAATTTATGTGCTTATTGTGTTTTGTTATATTGAAGCCTTTGAAATAACATATTGATACGGTTCCCGCGATTCATATTATTGCGCAATCGTTAATATAACATACAATTACGCGGCAAATTACGTGCCGTTTGTATCAAATACCAAACACCTTTAAAAGTGATACAATGGTTAGAGTTTAATCACAAACTAAATAAAACGGGTACTCACGTGTGGTTCTTAACATCTCAGGATCCTTGTTGTTTCTGGGTGGGTAGGCTACGCCATTGTTGAGCCAGATTTATCCGTCCATCCTCTTTTCCCTCGTAGCGAAATGATAGGAACCAGGTATAAGGAACACGAAGATAAGGTAGGGATAAGGAACCTACTCCTAAAAGAGAAAAGACAGACGCGCAACACCGATAGATGTTATTAGCTTCAGATCTCGTAGCTTAATGACGTCGTATCACACCGTGCGCACTTGTGTCATTCATTCCGCGCCTGTGCATTCTTCTGCGCAAACGCAACTGTCCGAAATGACGGAAATTAACCAGTTCATTTAAAAATATTCGTGGGAACTACCTTATAATTTATACTTAATCTAAATGTGATACATAGCCGATTTTCGGCATTTAACAATCGCGACAAAGTCATAAAAGAAAAAAATCTTAAAAAAAGAAAAAGATTTTAGCACGATAAAAACTTAAAACCTAAAGTCTGACTAACTTACATATAACCTAACTTACATTCTAGTAAATGTTTATTTTAGGCGACACCTGGTTTTTTCAACCGATAACGCGTCCTACGAGTAACCAGGAAACGGAATGTGTAGCCCCATTGTTTTTGAACTACATCTATAAATGCACACACGAGTTTTTAATGTGGCGCAGTTATAATCGACAGCACAAATTTGTCGGAGAGCGCGAAACACTACTATAACTAAAACAAATGCGAAAAGTCGCCTAAGATATATACAATAACTAAAGCTAACATTATAGTTTTTAAGTGCACACGCACATAAGCATTGCATCTAAACTGTTTTTTCCTTGGTAAAAATGCCCAAATTTCAAAATGCCCAAGAGAGTAAGTTACTATACATTTTAGCAAATTTTATGTATTGGTACTTTGGCTTAATAAACAATACACATCAAAACTTTTAATGACATGGTTGTGAATTAACAAATTTACCAAAAGTACCATCTTACTAATTTCTTACGTTACTAACCTAACAAATTACATTGCTAGCATCAGGTTAGCTTCTTCACTCAATACTCAAAAAAATACTTCCTACGTCTGATCATAAATACCAAAGGTTAGGAAACAAAAGAAAATAAGGCAAAGTCTCAAGTTATTATCAAAGACAATAGGTAAGATAAAGATATTAAGATAAAACTAGATAACAATAGATGGATCCGAAACGTCCCAGCACGCTAAGGCACGCTACGACTATATACATTAAAGATATAGTGTAGAATTCCCCAACTCACCAAGCCGTTTTGTCATCCATCATAAAGATACAAGATAGAGTGGCTCCTTAAAGCAGTTATACAGATAAATACTCATACCCCCTAGAAGAGAGCGACCTGCGAGGCAGGCCCGTTTATAAAAACGGTATGAGAGACCGGAAAAAGGCATGTGGGAGGGATCCGTAATACCGGATAGCAGCTGCCAGCTCTGCCTACCGGTGCGACCTGCAGGGTCTTCTTAAAACTATTCAAATCTAGCTAGCTAATATTAAAAATGGATTCAAATTTTCTAAGCATTCGCCAAATGTTTAATAGTTAATCCAGCTATTTTGCCTCTTCTATATATTTACAAATTCGTCCTCCCTGATCTAAGTATTTATTCAAATTACATTCTAAATTTCTCCCTAGCGTTCCCTAACTTACATAGTATAAGTACAATAAGTTGTAAGGCATTACATGTGATTTTCCAATGCTCCACCCGAAGGTACTACACTGGCCAGGAAGCGAGTTTTTGTTACCTGGAAAATTTTGAATTTTGCCGAACCCTTGCTGTTCCAAGCAAGGTAGGGATCTTCAACGTGCGTGACAACATTCACACACGGGACCTCCATTTTACCTCTCATCCGAACGAGGGTGTATTTTTGTGAAAAATGCTCGCCTAACATTTTTCAAGCGGACCGTGTCGGGATTCGAGCCCGGGACCTTGGGCGTAGAAGTCACACACATACCACTACGCCACGGAGCCGCCAAGTTGTAAAGCAGCAGAATTTTTTATGGTAAAACGAATTAACTGTTTTCAGCCAATTTGACCATTCGGCCGGGGTAGTACGACATACTTCAGATAAGGGAGGTAAGTTCTTCAGTAAGTTTAAGGTAGCGGTATTATTATTATTAGATACATTAGATAAAGGTTTAATATTGGAAAAATTTTAAGCTTTAAATCTATTGACGTCTGGGTGTGTTGAATAGTTGGTGTTGAGGACGATTTTGATTCCTTGAGATATTCACGTCCCGAGTAGGAATATCTCTACGGAAGTTTTCCGATAAGTTAGGGTTACAATTTGTGCATCTAGATTTATAGGTATTGCTACGACCACAGCCATAACAAAAATATTTTTGGGATATGTGCACACATTATAGGTATGTCCACTTTTCTTACAATTCCAACAGGTAAGTGAATTAGTTGATGGGGAAACAGGAAGAGTAATGCTAGATAGTTTACGAGAGGGTTCAGACTGACATGCTAGGTCTGGTTCTAGTAGATCGGATTGTTTTTCTGGGGGAGGACGGTATTTGTCTACACGTAATTTCACTTCTTGAAGGGAGCGACATAAATCTTTAAACTGAGGTAAAGAAGAAATGTGTTGTAAAGCTAAACGTTCAAAAAAAAAATATGGGTTTAAATTTCTAAGAAGTTGGTCTATAATTTCAATTTCCGGTGTTTTTTTTAATCTAATCTGCTATATAAAGCTTCCATTGAAGTAATAAAAGAGATTACGTTTTCGTTAAGTCCCTGGGTACGATTTTTTATTTCATTCCAGAGATCAGTTATATAGCCATGAGGTAACAAATCGCGTTTTAAACACGTAACTAGTTCTTCCCAGGTGGAAATATGGTTTCGTATATTTCTACATCAAATCAATGCAGAACCGGAAAATAATTCGCCTGCAGAGACAAATAAATCTTCGTCTGTACAGTTACGAGAAATTTTTATAAAAATCATTTACTCTATCTAGGAATGACATTAACGAGATTTTGAAATCGAAGCCCTGAAAAGTTATATCCCACTTGTATACTGGTATCGATTTCGCAGACGATATAGAAGACTGGTAAATTGTTAAATTTGAAAGAACTGTAAATAAATTTACATCTAAATCTAAGTTAAGTCTTTCGAACACGATTCCTTCAAGTAAGAGAACATTAGATAGAAAAGTTTGTTTAGTTTCGTTAGCTTGTTCGTCTTTAAGTAACGCTAATAAATCTATTCGCTGTTTTATGTGCGTTATACGCGATGCAATACGTTTAAGCTCAATCTCTGTGGGTCCTGGATCAGTTTTATGAAGTATATTGTTAATATCGTCTAAAGATTGCTTAATTGCAAAGGAATTTTGTGATATATCAGATACTATTATTCGAGGAATTTGTTGACCTTTAGCTTCTAGAGCTAATATGACTTTTAAATGCAAACGCCTGTCATTTTGATTTGTTGCCGGTTGAATACTACGCGACTCCAACTCAAAGATCGTTTCAAAAGCTTTAAGGTGTACCGGATTCATTGTACTATTGTGTTCTAGAAAGTAGATATACCAAGGTAAATTTTCAGGGGATTTACAATAGTTGCGTTTAAGGACAAAATTTTCTCTAAGAAGGAATTGGTAACCTGTAGTTAATTATACAGATTATAAGAAAACGGTTTAAATCATGGCAACCAAAGATAATATGATAGTTAACTAAAACAAGCTTTTAATAAGCTAAACAAAATTTTTTTTAAAACAGGTATATACTCAACTTAATTTGATATTAAAATTTTTTTCGTAAGGGATAGCAAATAAACGATTAAGGTAAATATATATATATATATATATATATATATATATATATATATATATATATATATATATAGAGGTACTTAACGAATTATTTAATCCAAAAATCCATTTTCATTCACTCACAAGCGAGGTTAAGGTAATTGTTAAACACATTCCAAAGGTACACAATACTATTTTTATAAGGAAATATACATAACACTGTTTTTGAAAAGAAGGAATAAATTGCAGTACATTTAAAACTGCATGGTTAAGGTAACTTAAAAATGTAAACAAATACTTAATGAAAGTGACAGTTTCAACCTGTTAAATTAAGATTTATGGCCCCTCCAATGGAGCCAACACATAAGATAAAAAAATAACTGAAGGTAACTAGATTTTGAAAGTCGTCATATTAAATATCCAAAAATCACTAGAAAAATTTAAAATTATTAATTATTAGATATTTGAGTGAAAAACCTAATTTTCCTATAAGACAATTTTTGAAAGCTATTTTTAAAAGTTAAATTAAAGGTTAAGACGAATTTGATTTTCAACAACCCGTGTACGTATTATTGCGCATTAATGAATATAACGTACAATTACGCGGCAAATTACGTGCCATTTGTACCAAATACCAAACACCTTTAAAGGTGATACAATGGGTCGGCTACGCCATTGTTGAGCAAGATTTATCCGTCCATCCTCTTTTGTCCTCGTAGCGGAATGATAGAAACCAGGTATAAGGAACACGAAGATAAAGTAGATATAAGGAACCTTCTCCTAAAAAGAGAAAAAACAGACGCGCAACACCGGCAGATGTTATTAGCTTCCGATCTCGTAGTTTACTGACGTCGTATCACACCGCGCGCACTTGTGTCATTCACTCCGCGCCTGCGCATTCTTTGCGTAAACGCAACTGTCCGGAATGACGGAAATTAACAAGTTCATTTAAAAATATTCGCGGGAACTACCTTATAGTTTATACTTAATCTAAATGTGATACATAACCGATTTTCAGCATGTAACAATCGCGACAAAGCCATAAAAGAAAAAATCTTAAAAAAAAAACTTTTAGCGCGATAAAAACTTAAAATCTAAAACCTGACTAACTTACATATAACCTAACTTACATTCTAGTAAATGTTTATTTAAGGCGCCACCTAGTTTTTCAACCGATAACGCATCTATTAAATGCAGAGTGCTATGCATCACGACAGTAAAGATTGTTTAGCCCATTTTCTTTCTATTACCTGTCTGTTAAAATAATGTAAATGAAAATGAAGCAATCCAAAATTACACAATATAATAATCGATAATATGTACACTTTTATGTCTATAAATTATTAATTTATTTAATATTCAAAAATTAGCCCCTGAATAAAATATAGATATTTATCTGATTCCATCAAAATTTGTTCCCTGAAAGCCAGCAAAAATGCCACTGTAATTACTTTTAAGTACCTTTTGAATGTTCAAAACGATCCTTTCTCTATTTTTTAAATTCTCAAATGATTTTTGATGACCCTTACAGATATTATTAATTGTTAAATATTGAAAACAGTCATACTAATAATGAATAAAATCTCAGACCTGTGTTTTCCCTGCGTGTTTCTAGGAACTGCCTCTGTATATCGATGGTCAGCACCCCTGGATTGTTACAGCTTGACTCGTTAGCGTAGTTTCCTCACTTGTTGACCAGAATGATTAATTAATTGTTGCTTGAATTTTCCCTTCGGATTCTTGGAATGACTTGGAGTTTACTTGCGGTTTAATTTTAGTATCTTGACGTTTATTTTGTTTCCTTGTACGTTTATTTAGAAGTATTTTTGTAATATTCTCGACGTTTATTTAGACGTATATTTAAATCTGGAGGTTTATTTAGATCTGAAGGTACATTCAGACAGATGTTCAGAGCCCTAAATTCCAAAATATTCGAATAAAATTCAATTATTAATTTATCTTGCGTTTTAAGATCAAAACGGCTACTTTTCGTTGTATAAATTGGCACTTTTAATTTTCACTATTTAAATAAATTATTAATTTTCACTAATTTCACTTTTACATATTTCACTTTCAATTGACGTAGTTAGTGCCTTGGTTGAACAGATACTGAATGTTTATGAGGTCTCCATAGTATTTATAGACTCCTATTTATTTTTCCTATTGGTGTTCATCCTGTGTTTGTTGACAAAGGCATCGTACCTTGCGCTTATCTCTGCAGAACTCGGTATTTGTAAAAATTCCCTGTTCCGATTCTTGTTCAGACGCTTCATTTCACACGTAGATATTCAACTTTGTGTAGCATATTTCACAGAAAGTCCAAATTTTATTGCATTTTGGTCACGTCTTTATGTTTGTGTCGACTATAGTTAAAACTTTTATCATATTGCGGACCGCCTGTTATTTATTGTTTGTTACTCCAAATCTGTTGGATTTTATGCAATACAATGTCTTTGGTCACGTATTCATATTTTTAATAATGACGTATTTGAACACGTTTACTTATTTATGCGTTGATATTTTAATGATCTCATTAAATAGCTAATATGCCAGTTTGTTTACCTTCACCGATTACGTGTTTATTTTGATAAAACTTATTGCGTTTATAGTGGAAAATGGAAAATATTCTATTTTTTTAATACGGAGGATACAATACCAGCTACCCATAAATAACCATTCAAGGGAATTTATGTGCTTATTGTGTTTTGTTATATTGAAGCCTTTGAAATAACATATTGATACGGTTCCCGCGATTCATATTATTGCGCAATCGTTAATATAACATACAATTACGCGGCAAATTACGTGCCGTTTGTATCAAATACCAAACACCTTTAAAAGTGATACAATGGTTAGAGTTTAATCACAAACTAAATAAAACGGGTACTCACGTGTGGTTCTTAACATCTCAGGATCCTTGTTGTTTCTGGGTGGGTAGGCTACGCCATTGTTGAGCCAGATTTATCCGTCCATCCTCTTTTCCCCTCGTAGCGAAATGATAGGAACCAGGTATAAGGAACACGAAGATAAGGTAGGGATAAGGAACCTACTCCTAAAAGAGAAAAGACAGACGCGCAACACCGATAGATGTTATTAGCTTCAGATCTCGTAGCTTAATGACGTCGTATCACACCGTGCGCACTTGTGTCATTCATTCCGCGCCTGTGCATTCTTCTGCGCAAACGCAACTGTCCGAAATGACGGAAATTAACCAGTTCATTTAAAAATATTCGTGGGAACTACCTTATAATTTATACTTAATCTAAATGTGATACATAGCCGATTTTCGGCATTTAACAATCGCGACAAAGTCATAAAAGAAAAAATCTTAAAAAAGAAAAGATTATAGCACGATAAAACTTAAAACCTAAAGTCTGACTAACACATATAACCTAACTTACATTCTAGTAAATGTTTATTTTAGGCGACACCTGGTTTTTTCAACCGATAACGCGTCCTACGAGTAACCAGGAAACGGAATGTGTAGCCCCATTGTTTTTGAACTACATCTATAAATGCACACACGAGTTTTTAATGTGGCGCAGTTATAATCGACAGCACAAATTTGTCGGAGAGCGCGAAACACTACTATAACTAAAACAAATGCGAAAAGTCGCCTAAGATATATACAATAACTAAAGCTAACATTATAGTTTTTAAGTGCACACGCACATAAGCATTGCATCTAAACTGTTTTTTCCTTGGTAAAAAAATGCCCAAATTTCAAAATGCCCAAGAGAGTAAGTTACTATACATTTTAGCAAATTTTTATGTATTGGTACTTTGGCTTAATAAACAATACACATCAAAACTTTTTAATGACATGGTTGTGAATTAACAAATTTACCAAAAGTACCATCTTACTAATTTCTTACGTTACTAACCTAACAAATTACATTGCTAGCATCAGGTTAGCTTCTTCACTCAATACTCAAAAAAATACTTCCTACGTCTGATCATAAATACCAAAGGTTAGGAAACAAAAGAAAATAAGGCAAAGTCTCAAGTTATTATCAAAGACAATAGGTAAGATAAAGATATTAAGATAAAACTAGATAACAATAGATGGATCCGAAACGTCCCAGCACGCTAAGGCACGCTACGACTATATACATTAAAGATATAGTGTAGAATTCCCCAACTCACCAAGCCGTTTTGTCATCCATCATAAAGATACAAGATAGAGTGGCTCCTTAAAGCAGTTATACAGGTAAATACTCATACCCCCTAGAAGAGAGCGACCTGCGAGGCAGGCCCGTTTATAAAAACGGTATGAGAGACCGGAAAAAGGCATGTGGGAGGGATCCGTAATACCGGATAGCAGCTGCCAGCTCTGCCTACCGGTGCGACCTGCAGGGTCTTCTTAAAACTATTCAAATCTAGCTAGCTAATATTAAAAATGGATTCAAATTTTCTAAGCATTCGCCAAATGTTTAATAGTTAATCCAGCTATTTTGCCTCTTCTATATATTTACAAATTCGTCCTCCCTGATCTAAGTATTTATTCAAATTACATTCTAAATTTCTCCCTAGCGTTCCCTAACTTACATATTATAAGTACAATAAGTTGTAAGGCATTACATGTGATTTTCCAATGCTCCACCCGAAGGTACTACACTGGCCAGGAAGCGAGTTTTTGTTACCTGGAAAATTTTGAATTTTGCCGAACCCTTGCTGTTCCAAGCAAGGTAGGGATCTTTAACGTGCGTGACAACACTCACACGCGGGACCTCCATTTTACCTCTCATCCGAACGAGGGTGTATTTTTGTGAAAAATGATCGCCCAACATTTTTCAAGCGGACCGTGTCGGGATTCGAACCCGGGACCTTGGGCGTAGTAGTCACATACATACCACTACGCCACGGAGCCGCCTAATAAGTTGTAAAGCATTACATGTGATTTTCCAATGCTCCACCCGAAGGTACTACATTGGCTAGGAAGCGAGTTTTTTTTTACCTGGAAAATTTTGAATTTTGCCGAACCCTTGCTGTTCCAAGCAAGGTAGGGATCTTCAACGTGCGTGACAACATTCACACACGGGACCTCCATTTTACCTCTCATCCGAACGAGGGTGTATTTTTGTGAAAAATGCTCGCCTAACATTTTTCAAGCGGACCGTGTCGGGATTCGAGCCCGGGACCTTGGGCGTAGAAGTCACACACATACCACTACGCCACGGAGCCGCCAAGTTGTAAAGCAGCAGAATTTTTATGGTAAAACGAATTAACTGTTTTCAGCCAATTTGACCATTCGGCCGGGGTAGTACGACATACTTCAGATAAGGGAGGTAAGTTCTTCAGTAAGTTTAAGGTAGCGGTATTATTATTATTAGATACATTAGATAAAGGTTTAATATTGGAAAAATTTTAAGCTTTAAATCTATTGACGTCTGGGTGTGTTGAATAGTTGGTGTTGAGGACGATTTTGATTCCTTGAGATATTCACGTCCCGAGTAGGAATATCTCTACGGAAGTTTTCCGATAAGTTAGGGTTACAATTTGTGCATCTAGATTTATAGGTATTGCTACGACCACAGCCATAACAAAAATATTTTTGGGATATGTGCACACATTATAGGTATGTCCACTTTTCTTACAATTCCAACAGGTAAGTGAATTAGTTGATGGGGAAACAGGAAGAGTAATGCTAGATAGTTTACGAGAGGGTTCAGACTGACATGCTAGGTCTGGTTCTAGTAGATCGGATTGTTTTTCTGGGGGAGGACGGTATTTGTCTACACGTAATTTCACTTCTTGAAGGGAGCGACATAAATCTTTAAACTGAGGTAAAGAAGAAATGTGTTGTAAAGCTAAACGTTCAAAAAAAATATGGGTTTAAATTTCTAAGAAGTTGGTCTATAATTTCAATTTCCGGTGTTTTTTTTAATCTAATCTGCTATATAAAGCTTCCATTGAAGTAATAAAAGAGATTACGTTTTCGTTAAGTCCCTGGGTACGATTTTTTATTTCATTCCAGAGATCAGTTATATAGCCATGAGGTAACAAATCGCGTTTTAAACACGTAACTAGTTCTTCCCAGGTGGAAATATGGTTTCGTATATTTCTACATCAAATCAATGCAGAACCGGAAAATAATTCGCCTGCAGAGACAAATAAATCTTCGTCTGTACAGTTACGAGAAATTTTTAAAAATCATTTACTCTATCTAGGAATGACATTAACGAGATTTTGAAATCGAAGCCCTGAAAAGTTATATCCCACTTGTATACTGGTATCGATTTCGCAGACGATATAGAAGACTGGTAAATTGTTAAATTTGAAAGAACTGTAAATAAATTTACATCTAAATCTAAGTTAAGTCTTTCGAACACGATTCCTTCAAGTAAGAGAACATTAGATAGAAAAGTTTGTTTAGTTTCGTTAGCTTGTTCGTCTTTAAGTAACGCTAATAAATCTATTCGCTGTTTTATGTGCGTTATACGCGATGCAATACGTTTAAGCTCAATCTCTGTGGGTCCTGGATCAGTTTTATGAAGTATATTGTTAATATCGTCTAAAGATTGCTTAATTGCAAAGGAATTTTGTGATATATCAGATACTATTATTCGAGGAATTTGTTGACCTTTAGCTTCTAGAGCTAATATGACTTTTAAATGCAAACGCCTGTCATTTTGATTTGTTGCCGGTTGAATACTACGCGACTCCAACTCAAAGATCGTTTCAAAAGCTTTAAGGTGTACCGGATTCATTGTACTATTGTGTTCTAGAAAGTAGATATACCAAGGTAAATTTTCAGGGGATTTACAATAGTTGCGTTTAAGGACAAAATTTTCTCTAAGAAGGAATTGGTAACCTGTAGTTAATTATACAGATTATAAGAAAACGGTTTAAATCATGGCAACCAAAGATAATATGATAGTTAACTAAAACAAGCTTTTAATAAGCTAAACAAAATTTTTTAAAACAGGTATATACTCAACTTAATTTGATATTAAAATTTTTTCGTAAGGGATAGCAAATAAACGATTAAGGTAACTATATATATATATATATATATATATATATATATATATATATATATATATATAGAGGTACTTAACGAATTATTTAATCCAAAAATCCATTTTCATTCACTCACAAGCGAGGTTAAGGTAATTGTTAAACACATTCCAAAGGTACACAATACTATTTTATAAGGAAATATACATAACACTGTTTTTGAAAAGAAGGAATAAATTGCAGTACATTTAAAACTGCATGGTTAAGGTAACTTAAAATGTAAACAAATACTTAATGAAAGTGACAGTTTCAACCTGTTAAATTAAGATTTATGGCCCCTCCAATGGAGCCAACACATAAGATAAAAAAATAACTGAAGGTAACTAGATTTTGAAAGTCGTCATATTAAATATCCAAAAATCACTAGAAAAATTTAAAATTATTAATTATTAGATATTTGAGTGAAAAACCTAATTTTCCTATAAGACAATTTTTGAAAGCTATTTTTAAAAGTTAAATTAAAGGTTAAGACGAATTTGATTTTCAACAACCCGTGTACGTATTATTGCGCATTAATGAATATAACGTACAATTACGCGGCAAATTACGTGCCATTTGTACCAAATACCAAACACCTTTAAAGGTGATACAATGGGTCGGCTACGCCATTGTTGAGCAAGATTTATCCGTCCATCCTCTTTTGTCCTCGTAGCGGAATGATAGAAACCAGGTATAAGGAACACGAAGATAAAGTAGATATAAGGAACCTTCTCCTAAAAAGAGAAAAAACAGACGCGCAACACCGGCAGATGTTATTAGCTTCCGATCTCGTAGTTTACTGACGTCGTATCACACCGCGCGCACTTGTGTCATTCACTCCGCGCCTGCGCATTCTTTTGCGTAAACGCAACTGTCCGGAATGACGGAAATTAACAAGTTCATTTAAAAATATTCGCGGGAACTACCTTATAGTTTATACTTAATCTAAATGTGATACATAACCGATTTTCAGCATGTAACAATCGCGACAAAGCCATAAAAGAAAAAATCTTAAAAAAAAAACTTTTAGCGCGATAAAAACTTAAAATCTAAAACCTGACTAACTTACATATAACCTAACTTACATTCTAGTAAATGTTTATTTAAGGCGCCACCTAGTTTTTTCAACCGATAACGCGTCTTACGAGTAACCAGGAAACGGAATGTGTAGCCCCATTGTTTTTGAATTACATCTATAAATGCACACACGAGTTTTTAGTGTGGCGCAGTTATAATCGACAGCACAAATTTGTCGAAGAGCACGAAACACTACTATAACTAAAACAAATACGACAAGTCGCCTAACGTATATACAATAACTAAAGCTAACATTATAGTTTTTAAGTGCACACGCACATAAGCATTGCATCTAAACAGTTTTTTCCTTGGCAAAAAAATCCCCAAATTTCAAAATGTCCAAGAGAGTAAGTTACTATACATTTTAACAAATTTTTATGTATTGGTACTCTGGCTTAATAAACAATACACATCAAAATGATAGTTAACTAAAACAAACTTTTAATAAGCTAAACAATTTTTTTTTTAAAACAGGTATATACTCAACTTAATTTGATATTAAAATTTTTTTCATAAGGGATAGCAAATAAACGATTAAGGTAACTATATATATATACAGAGGTACTTACAAAACGAATTATTTAATCCAAAAAACCATTTTCATTCACTCACAAGCGAGGTTAGTGTAATTGTTAAACACATTTCAAAGGTACACAATACTATTTTTATAAGGAAATATACATAACACTGTTTTTGAAAAGAAGGAATAAATTGCAGTACATTTAAAACTGCATGGTTAAGGTAACTTAAAAATGTAAACAAATACTTAATGAAAGTGACAGTTTCAACCTGTTAAATTAAGATTTATGGCCCCTCCAATGGAGCCAACACATAAGATAAAAAAATAACTGAAGGTAACTAGATTTTGAAAGTCGCCATATTAAATATCCAAAAATCACTAGAAAAATTTAAAATTATTAATTATTAGATATTTGAGTGAAAAACCTAATTTTCCTATAAGACAATTTTTGAAAGCTATTTTTAAAAGTTAAATTAAAGGTTAAAACGAATTTGATGTTCAACAACCCGTGTACGTATTATTGCGCAATCATTAATATAACGTACAATTACGCGGCAAATTACGTGCCATTGTACCAAATACCTTTAAAAGTGATACAATGGTTACAGTTTAAGCACAAACTAAATAAAACGGGTACTCACGTGTGGTTCTTAACATCTCAGGATCCTTGTTGTTTCTGGGTGGGTCGGCTACGCCATTGTTGAGCCAGATTTATCCGTCCATCCTCTTTTCCCCTCGTAGCGGAATGATAGGGACCAGGTATAAGGAACATGAAGATAAGGTAGAGATAAGGAACCTACTCCTAAAAAGAGAAAAGACGAACGCGAAACACCGGCAGATGTTATTAGCTTCAGATCTCGTAGCTTAATGACGTCGTATCACACCACACGCACTTGTGCCATTTTCTCCGCACCTGCGCATTCTTTTGCGCAAACGCAACTGTCCGGAATGACGGAAATTAACAAGTTCATTTAAAAATATTCGCGGGAACTACCTTATAATTCATACTTAATCTAAATGTGATACATAGCCGATTTTCGGCATGTAACAATATTTACCAGATAAACCGGCCATTGAAATATTCTTGAGATGTTCTGAAGACATACGGAGAACTTCATGCTCAGTTATATGAATGGATTTCCTTTATTAAGGTTATCGGGTATTGAGATGGATTTTGCTTAATCGGGACCGCCGGAATGTGCCTACAGCGGCCACTATTATTGGAGGGGTTTTTATTATTAATAAATTCGCACTGACTGTTTATAAATTTTTCTTCTATATATTGTTTTTAGGTGCTATGTGAATTTTTTAAGTTTGCATATTGCTATAACTATTTTAGTAGCGGAGGATTATTTGGTCTCTCAAGGAAGCTATGCTAATGATTTGTTGATGTATTTTGTAGATACATTTATTATTTTGTATGGTAAAGACCAAGTATCAAGACCTATATTTACAACCATGTCCTTCATCTGCATTGAATATTTATATTGTCAATGATTTAATGCTCGATTTACAAATCTGGAATGTGGATGAAATTAAATTTAAATTTTTTAAAATGGTGTATGGTGACAAATTTGTTGTTATGCCTTTAAGACATTGCGAATATTCTTGAAATTCCTTTAGTAATGTGCGAGTAGTCAAAAGTTCAATACAAACTCGGAAATAAGCTGTTTTTGTAATGTTTTAAAGTAAATCTCATATCGTTTAATAGTATTAACAAATGTTATTAGCTGTTATTAGAATTGTTATCGTATAAGTGTAAAACTAGCCTCGCCTATAGTGTTATTAAAAATTCTGTATGCATATTTGAACTGTTATACAATGAACTTTAAAGAACTAAGATTGTATTCCAATTGTTAATTATAATTCGCATCAAAAGAGAACTCAATTATGGATGAAGTATCAGAAGCTACTTGGTCTGTTGTTAAGTTTCCAGAAGAAGATTCTGTGTCCGCAGCATCAACATCATGGATGCTAAATGGGAACCAATGCTACTGGCCTCCTTATAACAATAAACAACAAATTCGTGCTGCTATAGAAAAACACGAATCACCTAATACTGAAAGTTGGCAACTTTTTCCATGTATTGGATTCCGAAATAATGTCTTTGGTATGCTTAGATTAGGTAATAACAGTTGCTTCATTGTTATAAATTCTAGAAACTTTTAAAGAAGCTACTAAAAAATCCAATTTAGCCACAATAACATCAGACTTGGATTCTGATGGAAAACATGATCTAAAATATACAATGTCATCAAAAAAAAGGAAGATATTCAAGAAAACATACAGCTTTTCATCAATTGAGGAAGAGGAGGATAGTAGCTTACCTCAACCACCTCAATACAGACTTAAACCTAAAGGTAAGTGGATGCTTTTGAGATGCCCTTTTGTCATTGTGTATGTTATAGAATCAAATGGGACAAATGTGTCAGTCGCAACTGTAACTGGCATCAATGATAACCTACTTAAGCATAAATCATTGCTTCATCGTCGAAGTGTATTAAATCAAGTATCGTTATCTTCTGAAAACCTTATGATTCAAGAAAATCTATCAATTAAAACTGTTGATAACAGTAATACAGCAAGTGAAGTGGATAACCAGTCCGTAAAATTATGAGTAAGTTACTTATTTTTATACTTTCACTATTAATGTTTTAACATTTTTAGAATATCTTGAAACTATAATTCGTAAGCAAAATATCTTACATGTAGCAATAAATCATATAAGTGATCGTATCTCCGATTTAGAAAAAGGTCTAGCTCCAGTAAATGCACTTGAATATGCTACCACTCATTCTTTATTTGCTGAAATTCAAAATTTACCCGCTGATACACTAGAGGATTTAGAATTGTTAGAAAACTATTTAGAAAATCAAATGAATCTTGCAGTAGGTTTTTAATATTTGAGTTATTACTTGAACTATTATATTGGGCATTTCTATACAAGATATACTTCTGTTGTAGGTTAAAGAAATGTCGCCTTTGGGAGGTAGCACTATATATGAATTTATTGTTAGGTCAACGTAGAAACTAATAACAAATAATTTATGTGGCAAAGAATATAGTTATGAAGGCAGGCGTAAAAAGAAATCCTTTTGTAGTTTAAAACTGCATGAACTACTCATGCGTAAGTATCTATTATTAATGATTAAAGTATGAAAATAAACTATAACGTTCCATGTAGAAGCTTCGTTGCAAATATTTAAAAATTCCACAAAGAAGGAAGTAGAGCTGAACATTCAAAAGTGGATACGCAGATGTACTGAGAGAGCAAAGGCAAAATTAAGGAATTCAAGTTAATTTTAATAATATAGATCACTTTTTGAACTGAATGTATTATCGTGTTGTCGAGCTGTAATAAAACATATCTTCAAATAATTTCCGCTTATGTACTTCATTAACAGTGTTAATGGTGTACTATTTATTGAATGTGTATATAAGACAGAAATGTACCTAGTATGTACAGGGGTTGTTAGTAATGGACCCCTTTATCTAAGTTGTTTTATTCTAGATACAAAAAATGTGTTAAACAAAAGTGTGAACTCTAGCTTTTAGAATTCCATACAGAAGTCACACAGGGTATTGCAGAAATTTGTGGTAACAGTGATATATTTTTGTTCTATGTACTTTTTACGTTCAGAGAAGTACTAAACTAGCATACTATATACCTACACCAATGTACATAATATGTACACACATTGGTGTACGTATATAGTATGTACACTGATGAATGAACTTTTTACATACGAAATAATGTACTATGTACATACACCAATGTACGTACATTGTTTAATGTACATAGTACGTACAATGTTGTACATACTTTTCATGTACATACACCAACATATGTAATATGTATGTACACCAATGTATGTAATATGTACATACACTAATGTATGTAATATGTATATACGGCATTGTACATACAGAGTAAGTACAATGGTGTACGTACATACTATGTACAATGTTGTACGTACTTTTTATATACAAAGCAGTGCCAAAGTAACGTACTATGTATGCCCACTGTACATACATTGTACATAATTGTATGTACATGGTACATACTCATGTCCAGAAAATTTCGTACACCGTACGTACATAGTATATACTTGTGTTACATGGGTAATTTTCAACGAACTTTGTTCGTTTATGAAATCTATTTGTCTGTGTGTCTGTCTGTCTGTGTGTCCGAGGCCTTTTTAATGGTCGGACATCAATGTGTGATACATCAATCGATTCAGCTCGGTGTCCAGAGCTTAAGTTTTGATGTCAGTTAAATCGGGCCACGGGACGCCGAGCCCCGGAAAATCCACAGGATAATTAAAATTTTAAATAAGTTTAAAATCA
Source organism: Platerodrilus igneus (assembly GCA_036346225.1). Taxonomy (NCBI): domain Eukaryota; kingdom Metazoa; phylum Arthropoda; class Insecta; order Coleoptera; family Lycidae; genus Platerodrilus; species Platerodrilus igneus. The sequence continues at coordinate 2,055,449 of JARFIW010000289.1, forward strand.
ATATGCGACACATATTTGAACAATTTATGGCATTTCATGCCAATTATTCCAATATTATAGACATTGTTTAAACTTAAATTTTGATTACCGAAAATAATTAGATTCATATAAAAAAAAATTCTTATCTTATTGATGAGAACTAATATATAGCTTTTAAAATATTTATTCAATAAAATAAAATATATTAAAATGTCTCTTTTGTTGTTTATAAATTTTTGTATTTTTTTATCTGAATACTTATAATTATTACAACATAATAATTTTAATTTCTTTAAATTGTTTTAAAGTAAGTCTACATTTGGAAGTTCGTTGCGACAATGCCTTGCATTTTCTATAACATAAAATGCATGCTGATGTCTTTGGATTATATATCTATCTCTCTTACACTCAATGTAAATAAAAGAAATTTTCCTTGTTTACATTATTGCTGTGTGATTTAGGAAACGCTCTAGATCCCCTTCATGTCAAATTAAGGTAACTAATCATTTTAGACAATTTAATATTCCTTGTCTGTTTTTAGATTTTTGTTGTAAATAGATGTTTATTTAAAACATTGTGAAGTATTAAACAAATACACTTATGTTACTTAAGACAGATCTAAGAAGATGATAGGTACTTTGTGTGAGTAGAATTGTAGTTTGCCATAAATCTCTGTGGTCAACAGTGTTTATCGATATAATAATCAAATTAACAAACACTAATAAGTTTTAAAAATTATAATAAGCGTTTTTAGAACGAAATTTTTGGCTTACCTTTATTTTTCCATCATCTGCTGCACTAAAAAGTTTATTTTCATAGTATATAAGAGAAGTAATGTCTAAGTCATGCTTTTTACTTGCATCAACCCGGACTTTAATTCTAAGTGGCATTACTATATCTATGAATAGTCTAGTTCACGAAGCAAATGCTTTTAAACCGTGCCAAAGACTAAAAATAACTTTGTTAATGTAGGAGATGTGTAGGGGATGTGGATATTATCCTGTCTTAAAATAATTTTATTGCATTCAAATTATTAATATTTTACAGAAAAAGTAAACTTTTAATCTTACAAAAGTGTATTCATTGCCATGGTTCACATCTACTGAACTCTAGACATTTCTGCTCAAATTGTTTCAGGTTGAAATCAAATTGCTATACTGAGTTTGTAATTAACCAAATACTGAAATGCGAATCTTCATGTTGCAATAATTTATGTATTAGCGTCATTTGTAACCTTCAAACAACCGAGGTTTAATTCATATCAATATTATATTATTGAATATTGAACAATATATATATGATGATGATTCCTGAAAGAGGTTTAATACCATAAGCAGGGGTTACTTTGTAAGTTTTTTAAGTATTTTAAAAATTACTAAAAATTGTCCAATTATTTTTGTGACTGTCACCTATAGATATGTTCTTGGATCCTTTGGCTACCATTTTCTCTTGTTAAATTACCGATACTTTTACTGATATGCTTTCTAAAAATTATATTGTATGTCGCAATGTTGCCCCACAGATCAAGGTTACTTTGTGACAAGGATTTACCTGTAGTAATACATATATAAGAAATTAGTTGTCACAAAGGCATACTTGTAAATTTTATATTTATTTAATACTAAGGACCCTACAAATGACTTAAAAGACAAAATATGTTGAAAGTAGCAAGAGAAATGCCGTCTAGTTAAATTCACTCATAAAACAGCAGTTCAGCAGGTAAAAATAGTACCTAAGAATAGGTATGAAACATTTTTGCTTAAACTACCTAGTTTGTATATAAATATTTTTTATCCAATACAATTGTAAGTTTTTTATTTACATAATAGTCTTCAAATTGTTTGATTTCTACTATTTCATAAAGCTCTCTTTTTGAGGTTCCTAAAGTTTTGGCAAATTTATCTTCATCTTAATATACTCAAATTTATAATCTATTTCATCAATGACTGGTGCCCATTTCCAAATTGTTACGCCTGCTTTCTGCATTACCTTTACATGTGCTCAATCTTCGTCTACATCAGTAACTTGTCCGGGATAAAATCTACTTTCATATTGAACAATAAAGTCCCCTGATTGTATAGTAAGGGCAGTAACTTGATCACAAGAACTGTTTGTTTCGGTATGCAAAGCATGGCCTTCTGTTTCTGCATCGCTTAAGGAAACATTTTCTACGCTGTCGTCGCTATAGGCTAATTCAATGTTAACTATTGAGGAACTACTATCAGTACTGTAGCTTTCACGCCTTTTTATTTTCTTATAATCCTTCTTGGGTTCCTTTGTATTGCCAGTACCATTGTTACAGGCATCAGATGTGGATGGCAGATGCATGTCCAAACTGATTAAATTGGTATTAACAGTAACGTCTCTAGCGAGAATGTTTTTTCCTGGAGGAACATTTACTTTTGTGTGCCTGTTTTTCTTCTTTTCTGTAATTTCTTTTCCTTTTTGTTTTAATCGGTCCAGGAAAACCTCGCTTACCGATTTAGTAAGTTTACTTTCATAAATAATCTGGTTTGGAAGCCTGTCAAGAACTGGTTGGCGATTCAACGGATAAATTCATGTTTTACGAAATCCGGCAATAAGATATCTGAGGCCATTGTGCAATCGCTCCATTAATTTTTTTATAAGTTGTGAAAATTGGTCTTTAGGTATTTGCAAACACCTTCCTCCTGAAGCAGTATTTTTCCATTCTTCTAAAACTTCTCGCCATTTTACTTTCAGTGGACGAAAAAACGCAACGTCCAAGGGCTGTAATAAATAGGTTGCATTAGGAGGAAGTGCAATAAATTTTATATCATGTTGTTCACAAGCTCGAAGAACATCCAAATTAATATGAGAAGTTAAATTGTCCCCAATTAATACCTTTGTTCCCTCTTGCCGTCGTAGAATAGGAATCATTTGTTGCATAAACTAGTCATGAAATACAGAATGGTCGAACCATTCTGAAGGTGTTCTGTTGTAACGAGCACCTACAGGTCCACCTTCAGTCCATTCGGTATAAATTCGCTCTGCCTTATAATTTATATATAAAGGCGCAATTTTCCCTCAGCACTATAACATACCATAATTGAAGTACAAGCTTTCGATGAGTTTCTAATTTGTTCTGAGTATTTTGAACCTCTTTTTGTTATTACTTTTTTACTGCCAGGATCATCAACAATATTGGTTTTGCCATAGTTCCACAAATTGGCTGCAGGAATTCCAACCATTTCTTTTGCTAGGTTACCGAAAAAGCTATTAATCACAATTTCATCGTTTGATGCACGTGAATATGTAATGTTTTTAGCTCTTTGCAGAGATACTGTTTTTGAATACCGTTTTATAAAGGAGTTAGCCCATTCGACTCCAGGTAAATTATTAGTAAAGCAGGCTACACTTCGGCCTAACTTATCTAAATAAGACTTAGCAATTAACCTTAAATCAAACATCGTCAAGGGGAAACCATATATAGCCATGACAACAGAATAATTTACAAAACAATGTTCCCCCTCGTCTGTAAAAGTTTTGGACGGCCAGCATATTTTTTATGAAATTCTTTCAATTTTGCCCATAAAGTGTTTCGATGTATCCCAAATTTTTTTGATGCTTTACGTAAGGACATTTTAGTTTCTTTTATTTGCCGCAAGGCATTTTCTAATGTTTCCTGAGATTAATTCTTGTAATTCCTAGAGCCTAATTTACGTTTGTACTTCCTTGGCATTTTAGAAACATTAAAAGCAGATTTAGATGGAGTAATAGCCACAACTAAAAGAATACAAATTAATATCTACTTCTGTAAGATAAGAGTTGAAGGTAACTTTGTGACAATAATTTTTGTCATAAAGTAGCACCCGAAAGTGCCGTTTTTGCAATCAAAAGCAAATTTCACATTACAATTAAAAATAATTTCAAAACTAAAATATTGTAAACATAGGTAGTAAAATATATAATTAAACAAATTTATCCTGGATTAAATTAATCCATTAGTCGTACTTTAGCCAAACCTTACTTTTAAAAACACAATAAAGCTGCTAAAAACATAACCTGCAGATGATCAAATGTCACATCACATTACAAAAGTGTGGCGGTTCTACAAAGTGTCATTAAGTACCAGCACAATACAGACTTTATGTTTGAATAATAGAATACCACAAATCTTTTATATTTTAGTAGGAAATTTAAAATTGTTTTAAAAATTGCTCTAGTCACAAAGTTAAACTTTATGTCATAAAATAGCCCCATCTTACAGTAGTTATAGATGGGACAGTCTGAATAATTGACTGACTTGGCTTTGTAAGATCACCCAACATGGTTTAGTCTTGTTGGTACTGCTGCACGGTTGAAGGCAAGGGAAAACGACAGTCATTACTTTTCCCGAGAACATGCAGCCTTATCTGGATAGTTTGATAATGATGGCATCCTCACGGCTGTTACGGGTAAAATAAACATTAAATTAATAAGTTTCGATTTGTCATGAAAGGGCGGGGACCCAGTAACAGTGTGTCGGTTAACTGTAGTGGTACGGTAATGTGTTCGTATGTAAGAATTTTAAAGAAAATAGAAATTCAAAATAAAAACAATAAAGGAAATAAAAAGAATAAATAAAATAACTGAAATACAAAAATTCTACGTTACACTAACACATCCTAAGGTTTTTCTACTTTTGTCAAAATCGAAGGACACCAAACCGCCTATCACAGGAATTTCTATTGATACTATTTCTATACATAAGGCGGTTTTCCGCATAAATCCTCCTTGCTTCGGTATCCTAAACTTTAGAACCTTATATCTTATCTTTCTCGAAAATACCTTAAAACACATATTAATTCTGTCATAATTAAAGAAAATTCCTAAAATAAAATGCTTTCTCCAAAAAGACTCCATCACTGAGGTAGCTAGATATCTCTTACACCTAGTCTATTTACCTAGTTTTAAATAACTTCAAATAAAATTCAACCTGAACTTAACCTCTATTAACATTAAGTAAATTCAGTATAAATACAATTATACTTTCCTTAAGAACTAAATTCCTTAACCCCACTTTTGGCCAAGTATGGCTACAAGAAATATCCTAAAAAGATCTTAAACCTAATCTGTCAACAAAACTATTCATCACACCACATGTCTTGTTTTTAATATTTAATTACATGATATTTATAAATCCCCATTATTGGAAATGTTTATGATAAACAAAAAATAATTAAATAATAACTTTTCGCTGAATCACTTCATTGTCGTTTCTAAAAATACTAAATTTTCCTTTATACTTAGACTAATACTAAATTTTAAAACTAAAATTGGCATTCTAAAATCAATACACACAATTCCATCACTAATTAGTCCAACCCAATAATTATTTTCACTTTTTACTTTCTTCTTACATAAATAACAACCAATGACATTTTGGTTCATAAATGCATAATTAAAAATTCTTAAACATATAAACCCAATTGACACGTTTGTTTAACTCCAGGGTATCAAAGTACACTAATGTTTTTTCTTGCAATCATTGAATTATCCATCAACAGAGAACATCCTTACTCTAAACACCAAAAAAATTCCAACTCAATGGAGGGATGGACTCTGCAGGTCCAAACCCTTTTTTCTAAACGGTTTTCCAACAAACGGAGAAGTTTTGAGTAATGAAAACCTACATCGTTCCAGCATCTGGCACCCAAATGAATCGAAATTATGATTTTTTGTTGTTTATTTAATATTTTTACTTAGAATATATATTTTCCTGTAAGTAATATTTGCTCTAAATTTGATATATTTGAAATTTTCACTAATAACTATTTTAAGATTATTTAAATTAGTTTTTGATTGAGTTTCTACGTGGTTATTAGATCTGATGCTGGATGCTAGGAAACGAAATTTTATATAACTAATAATTTTTTATATGGCTAACAAAAGAAATTATTTATTTCTTTTTATAATTTTGATTGGTTATAATTTATTATATAATATATAGCTTCTGATATCTATATGTTCAATTTTCTAAAAAGGGTAAATTAAAAATTTTAAAATTATCTGCTTCGATAGGGTTTCTGTATCTATCCTAAAATCATATCTTTTTAATATTTGCTAGATACAGTGGCATCGAATTTCATTTTATTTTGTTTTCAATTTAACAAAGAATATTCAACCCCACCCTTCTCATAATATGCCATGGGATAATAGCCAAGTTAACCGCCCGCACAGTTGGTTTTTATGGTTCCATCTCGTACACATAAAAATTTTAAGTCCCTTTAAAGTTTTGTGCTGTTGATATATCTTCTCCCTATGGGCATAGTGTAACAATTTTCGTTCGCTATATAGTAAATTAGTATGGCTACAATATCAGTAACTGTTTATGAGCTACAGGGTGTTTTTCATATTTGTACAATTTATAAACATGCCTGTAACTTTATTATGTGTAATATTTTTTATTTCTGTAAAAGTATTCTTCAACCAGTTTTTTTAACTGAGTTCCGTGACATACCTATTTTTTACAGGATGCCGTTTTGAAAATATAGATTAAACTTGAAACTTTATTATGGGGCACCTTGTATTTTATTAAATTTATTAAATGGGTCATTCTTCTCTCAACAAAATGATATATTACACTTTATCTCTTGGATTTGTTAAAGTGGCAAATTTGAATAAAAACGTGATATTTATACCTATTTGACAAGTCGTCTGCTTAATGTATGACATTTACAGGCAAACATGCTGTTATTTTGTTAATTAGCCAGGTCGCTTTTGATATTTAAAGAAAATAGTAATTCAAAGTTCTTTGAAAGATTTATAAAAACATATATAGATACTACATCATTTTATTAAAAACATTAAATTAATAATACAGATTCTCTGGTTAAATAAAACAGTTATACAAAAAGGTAATAACAAAACAAAAACTACATCAAATGTTCAAACTGGCCACCATTTTGATTTACACACAAAAGACCTCTTTCTCGCATGAACTACATTGATTAATTTTACAGCCACTTCGAAAGTTTGTCAAGAATCGGTTTGCTGTTCAAAAGTTAAGTCTTTGATTTTACCCCAAAGGTAAAAATCGAGGGGTGTTTATCAGGTGATCTTGGTGGTCACTGAACAGGGGCGTCGCCGTGGATCAATGTAGTAAGCGTAAGACTACGGATCCCAAGGTCCCGGGTTCAAATCCCGACACGGCCAACTGCTTGAAAAATGGCAGGTGAGCATTTTTCACAAATATTATGCCCTCGTTCGGATGAGAGGTTAAATGGAGGTCCCGTGTGTGAGTGTTGTCACGCACGTTAAAGATCCCTACCTTGCCTGGAACGGCAAGGGTTCGGCAAAATTCTAAATTTCCAGGCAACAAAAAACTTGCCTCCTGGCCAATGTAGTACCTACAGGTGGAGCATTGGAAATGTAAATGAACGGTCACTGAACAGGCCCCCCCACTCACTGGCCATTCTTTGCCAAGCTCTTTCTTCAAAAACTCACTAATAATTCTTGTATTATGGCCAAGCGTGCTATGAATAGTAAACAGTACTTTGAATAAGGGGCAAATCGCCCACGATAGGTTTGATAAATTGTTTTAAAATTTTCAAATGATATTGTGCTGTAAGATTATCCTCGAATATGTAGGGCCCTACAAATAATGTTCTGAATATGTCCACCTAAACACTAAATCTATATCTTCCTTGATTTTGTTGAGAAACAGTAATATAAAGATTTTGCAGAGTCGAATTATATGCATTATATCTATTAAATATAGCTGCACTACTAACAGAAGCCTCATTGGTCCAGAGGATATTGCGTGCTACGTCTGGTTGTTCTTCGCATTTTCTTAGGTATCAATGACAAAACTCTAACCTGCAGTGAAAGTCGTTAGAGAGAAGGTGACCTAAATTTCGTGGGTTTGTTGTATTATATCAATCATATTTTATATTGAATATGTTTTTGTATTTATAATAATAAAGATGATACTACTACTACTTTACATGTGATTTTCCAATGCTCCACCCGAAGGTACCTCATTGGCCAGGAAGCGAGTTTTTTACCTGGAAAATTTGGAATTTTGCCGAACCCTTGCTGTTCCAAGCAAGGTAGGGATCTTTAACGTGCATGACAACACTCATACGCGGGACCTCCATTTTACCTCTCACCCAACGAGGATGTATTTTTGTGAAAAATGCTCGCCTAACATTTTTCAAGCGGAGCGTGTCAGGATTCGAACCCGGGACCTTGGGCGTAGTAGACACACACATACCACTATGCCACGGAGCCGCCTACTATTACTACTACTATTACCTGTAACCTTGCAAAAATATCTGGAAATTGTCTTCGTTCGGAGAATCAAAGAAAATAAAGGTTAATCGCCATCTGTGCATCTTCAATGCATTCTCAAAAAATTTTTAGCACATCACACTTTTCAAAATGTTCAAACATGATTCTTTACCTCTGTTTCACAAGAAAAATCAATTATTAAATGCTTTGACAGCAGCCTACTATTTTTTGTTTATTGGATTCAGAGAATATTTGATTTGGATAAAAACAGTAAAAAGAGTTTCATTCATGGAACTTTATATTAAATTTAAAAAATAATTGTTTTTCTCGATTATGTCGCTTTGAAAAGTTCCAAGATATAAAATGTAGTATATCGCTTTGTTGTGAAAAATTGTCATTTTAATAAGTTAATAAAAGTTCCAAATTTAGTCTATATTTTGAAAACTGCATCAAGTACGAAAATATTAGATACGCCACTGGTTCTGATCAAAAACTGCTTGAAGACTATTTTTACAGAAATAAAAAATATTACAAATAACAAAGTTTTGGGGATGTTTATAAATTGCACAAATACGAGAAAAACCCTGTAACTCATAAATGATTAAAGTTATCTAAGTGCAATTTTCGGCATTCGAAATTTTACGAAAATCGAACCCATGACATGCTAGTTAGTTTTTGTCTAATGAATTGGCGTTTTCTATCTGTAAAATAATTGCGGTGTAAATTTCAAATAGCTCATTTGGTAGAGAGATGTGGACTGTATAAATTTAAATGATATTGTAACAAACAACAAATAATTAAATGTTCTTAATCAGTTAATCAAAGCAAAGTGTTTACTATAAAGCACTCACCTTATTAATTATGCAGCCGTGCAGACGAAAAAAACGGAATATATACGACTCTTCCTTTGGCGGGCAAAGCGAAGCACATTTATCACAATAGCGGTTCTGAACAAAGCGGTTCATACGTAATTGGTTCTACGTAGAGCGATTACAACTGCGATGCGGTGTGTTCGAAAGACGAAATGATACTCTTCTGGCTTCGTGGATTTTCCAATCGATACTTGTTGTTGCACATGCGGAATAACAACGTTCACCACTCACGGCACTGTTGGCCGTGCTTTTAGTAAACCCAAGGAAATTCCACTCTACAATTTAAACATACCGTGGCGGATTTAAAATAACCAACAAACTCAATGGAATAAAATTTAGCTATAAATTATTTACATAAAAACGGAACACTATCAAAAGTGTTCAATTTGTACCACCCCGTACAAGCACAACATTTTTTTAATAACTACACGACAGTATCCAGTATGAAGAGCTTTAAATAATAATAATATCGTCTTTATTGATTATTGATAAGTTCTATAACAAAAAAATAAGAATGTATTATAACAGGCGAAGTTCAGCCAAAGACTGTTCTACCACTTAACCTGCAACTAACAATATAATAAACATAAATTTACAAATAAGTATAGAAACATGTAAAAGAAGACGGATGTTTATAATCCTGGTGTGAACGCCACTGCAAACAGTTTAACACTAACATTAAGTTGGTACTTTATGAACCAACACTTATTTCTGCTAAAGAGTATGAGAACAAATAAATATGAATGTATAGACCAGTGAATTTATTGTGTTGAAAGTAAATACTTTTTAAATAATAGTTTAAAACTTGATACCGATTTAGTTTTCATAGCGTTGTCAATTGAATTATATAATTTAACTGCAGTGTACTGGAATGACCTCCGGAAGAGGGTGGTTGAGTGCCGCTGTACATGCAGCAAATCACAAGATCTCACCTGGACAGAATGACAACTGCTACGCGGTAGTAGCAGATTTTTTATATAAATTGTTGCTGATAGAGAATTTATAATTTTATGTGTAAAAGTTGCAAGATGCAGTAACCGCCTCTTTTCCATTTTTAACCAGCCCGACTGGCGCAACGATTCAGAAATGTGATCGAATTTCCTTAAATTGAAAATAAATCTACGATGATCATTCTGTATTCTTTGAACCCTTGCTGTAGTAATAGAGTCTAAACAGGGACTATAAACAACATCACCATAATCAAATGCAGACAAGATAAGTGACTCGCAAAGCGTTTTACGAAGCTTTTGATTTAACGAATCTTTGTTAACATACAGTTTATGCAGAATTATGTATGATCTTTTAACTAAATTATTTATATGACAATCAAATCGTAATTTAAAGTCAACCGTTAGTCCTAGGTTTTTAACGTGATTTTGTATTTCAATTTTTTCATCATTTACCACTAGATTTATGTTATCAACTATCTTCCTGTTTTTCTCCGGCCCAAAAATAATTGCTACCGATTTCGTAGGGTTAATAGCTAAGGAATAATTTGTTCCAAAATCAGAAAGCTCCTTTAGATTCTCATTGATCTGTGCATTTGCAACTGGTAACTGATTAATTTTAAATGAGAAATGTATTTGTGAATCGTCAGCGAAAAGTCTAGGCTGACAATTACGAAGTCTACATGCGAAGTCAGCGGTATACAGCAAAAAAAGCAGACGACCTAAGATTGAACCTTGAGGCACTCCCCTAGTTATATTTTTTGTTAGACGTTTTACCACTAACATTAACCAACTGCTTCCTATTACATAAATAAGACCGCATAAGATGTAGTGAGTTGTTGTCAAATCCGTAATATTTTAATTTAGCAAGAAGTAAATTGTAGTCTATGGTGTCAAACGCCTTAGAGTAGTCCAACAACACTAGAACACTAACCAAATCCAAATCAGAAGACTGAAGAATATCGTTAGTAACTTTGATTAATGCACCGGTGGTACTATGGCCCACTCTAAAACCAGATTGATTTGCAGGTATGATTTGTGCAAAAGAAGTGTATTCATGGATTTGTTCATATATAATTTTTCAAAAAATTTTGATAGAGGCGGAAGAATACTAATAGGGCTTAACTCAGACAAATTAATGACTTTATTAACTTTAGATATAGGCATAATGACAGCCAGTTTCCAACATTCTGGAAAATATCTTTTTGTAATACAATTATTAATAATATTAGTGATAGGTTCAATAATTTTTTTTCCGCATAATTTTAACATAGAAATAGATATAGAGTCACTTCCAATGGCATTAGACCTAATGGATTTGAGAGCTTTCCGAACCTTATCAGTTGTAGTAGTAGAAAATGAGAATAAGATATTGTTATTAAACTGATTGTTATTATAAAATTGAAACATATGTTGTGGAGGGTTGGTTTTTAGCTCGTTTATAGAGTCTATAAAAAATGCATTTATTTGGTCCGGATCACATAGACTTTCTGGTATACAGTTTAGTTTAGATGTTATGATCTTAGAGTCCCTGAGCACTTTCCAAGTAATATTAGTTGATTGTTTAGCAATAAAATCAAAGTAGTGCCGTTTTTCTCGTCTTATAGAGCTTGTTACAGAATTTCTTAACTGTTTATAGTGCTCCCAATCTGATTGTGTTCTGCTATGTTTAAATTTAATATGAGCTTTATCACGCATTTTCATCATAATTGTGATTACGTTGGTAAGCCACGGAGCTTTTGCTTTGGTAATTCTACTAGTCCTTAATGGCACATATGTATCAAAAAGATGTATTAATATTTTGTTGAGCGTTCGTATTTGTGTATCTATATCATCAATACGAAAGATCACTTCTACAGGGATATCCTCCAAGTGATTGTTGAAGGCTGTTAAATCAAAGTTTTTAAAATCTGGGTGAGTGATGTATTTAGAGATACGTGCAGGCTTTTAAAATTTGAGCTGTACAACTACTAGGCAATGATCAGATAAGTCATATACACCTATGCAATCCACTATATCAATTATACTTTCATTATCTAGGAATAGTATCAATTAATGTTGAACTATACAGGGTAATCCATATAGGTTCAATTACGACTTGTTTTAAATTATACATTTTAATAATAGAATTAAACCTTTCAACATTAGAATTTGCGAGATTAAACAAATTTAAGTTAATATCGCCTCCGCAAAAGATGTGATCAAATTGAGGACAAACTTGTGCAAGAACTAATTCAAAACCTGTGAGAAAGTTATGTGCTGCAATTATTTGTGACCGATATACTACATCAGCAGCAACTTTTTTACTATTGTAAATGAAACTTACACACAACTGTTCAAAACAGTCATTAGTATCATAATCTATGTTTATGGCTTTGCAATTTAAATTAGTCCAAGCATACACAGCAACACCACCACCCCTATCCTTACAATCAGTGTAAAAAAGATCAACATTTTGTAGTTGATGGTCATTAATATTACATCTTTCAGTTAGCCATGATTCCGTTACAAATATAATATCAAGTTTGTTCTCATCCACCAGAGCAGAAAAAGTTTCAAGTTTTAAGAGAGCGTACATTAATTGTTGCGAGTTTAAACATAAATATAATTAAGGTATTAAGTAAACAGCCTAAAATATGCTAAACTTTAAGAAGAAACGAGCACAAGAGTATACTTTTAAATGAGTAATATTAGGTTGCTTCTTTATGAAATAGCTGGCTTAGCAGTTGTACTACTCCTACAATGTAACAATCTTTAAATAAAAATAAAGGAATTGTCTATCCACGGTTAGGTAGTTCCACAGTAAGAAAAAAAATTATATAAATTTTAAACAGATTTATGTGCAACTGTATGTAACAGTATGTAACTGCTTCTAAACTACAATGTTACATAAGTTGAATAAATGTTCATACTGTTTAATATTAATTTCAAACGAAAATTAAAGATCATTTAAAATGTTATCAACATGTATGTATACTACTAGTTTTAACCCATATTAAGGAGTGCTATGAATACCATCCTGTTTTATAGAACAGTTTCCATCATGGGACCAACAATTTCTAACACCGTACTGCTGTTGAAGTTTCATTAATTTTGTATGATGCATTGCAGTTAAGTCTTCGCGAAGTATATACGGACTACCTTTCAAGAACGCTTTCTTATTGTAAACCAATGTACGATCATGATAGTTTAAGAATTTTATGATTATACCCCGAGGTTTATTCCTTAAGGACGAACCTTGCCCTACATGAAGCGATCTCTCTATATCGTTAATAAACAAGGTTAGTTTAAGATGTTTATTTATAACTTGTAAAACGATGTCATCAGTGGATTCACTATCTGTTTCGGTTATACCAAAAATACGCAAATTGTTACGGCGACTCATTTGTTCCAGAAAGTCTACCTTAGTTTCCAACTGCTCTACACGGTTTTTATTTAATTTGCACTCTTGCCGGAGGGAATTAATGTCTATTGTAATTTTATTCAGTTTTTCAGTTACAGTATTATTCATATCCGTAACATTTCGCGTTAATTTATCCATATCAACTTTATTAGCTTGCAAAAGGTCTAAAATTGCCTTTATCATACCTGTATTATTATCACATTCAGCATTATAATTCAATGAAGCATCAGGTAGGTCTTCCTTTTCACTCTTGGATCTGGTGCTAGGCATCTTTGTCAATTAAAACAGTTCAATATAAGTACGTAAACAAAACTTTATACTATCAAATTGAACAAACTTGAATTATTTATATTAGGAGACAAGAATTATAATTAAACACGCACACAATAAAACTTAGATTGTAGTCTAGTAATTTGATTAAAGGTATATTATTTATTAATTATTAAACACTAGTTAAAACGAAAAACACCGGAGCAGTACAAATGCACGCCTTACTCAGTCGGCCATTTTACTCGCAAATATCTTTTTATTTTCTATATATGAAGCAAATAATAAATTATCATCTATTTATAATTACTACAACAATTTATTACTTAAAAACAACATAAAACATTAACAACATTCAGTTTAACAAAAAAAACCTATAAAGCACTATATCACATAATGACACTTCATACACTAAAAGATTCACCACATCCACATGTGCCTTTAATATTTGGATTGTTGAACACAAACTCTGAACTTAATTTGTTTTCTACAAAATCCATTTCGGTTCCTAAAAGAGAATGATATAACATTGAAATATACATACTTAGAGCTCACCTAATAGAGTTAACTGTGCTTTTTTATCTATTATCACTCTAACGCCGTCTTGAACAACTTCTTCGTCCATCATATCTTATGATTGGAAAAAATATTAATAAGCAAACATTCTAATTTAAACCAACTCACCCTTTTTTCTTGATCTTCTTTGGGAATTAAACCACTCATAGTTGTTAAAATCGTCTTTATTTACGTTTCGATCCATGACCTAGGATCGTTATCAAAATAATAAAAATTACAAGTTTGACATTTATGACATAAATTGAAGGTGACTTTGATTTATTAATGTTTGATATATTTGGTTTGAATACATTAGATGACTGCCTTCAATTTGTGTTGCACCCTGGAAGCGACTTAGGCAGCCTATACGCTTAACGTGAAATCAGCTGATTAATTTTTATATAGTTAAATTTTATATAAATTCGATAACTTGAGGATTTGCAAACATTTTTTAAATGTTTCTAGTTATACAGTTGAGAGGATGGTTATAAAGAAGTGTGCAAATACATTACCATAAGGCTTAAGCAGCCTTTTTATATTTATTTTGAGGAGGAAAACTCATTATGTTTTAGGCTACCTCTTTGATAGATTTTAACATGCTCTCAATACTATACATAAAAGGATCTCCGAAAAATTCAAAGAATAGGAAACAAATTCAAAATCAAAACAGTATCTACAACCAACAATACATAAAGAACACAATTAACAAAAACAACACCCAAGATACAAAGTTCAAAAAACTGCATCCACAAAATACTGTGCGAATGTAAAATGGAAAGTTCCAGACCGTTTGAAGTGCGATTAAAAGAACATAAATCATATATAAAAAATAGAATATTTGAAAAATCCATGATTTTCCAACATGCATGGGACTTCAGTCATAAAATAAAATGGGAGGACGTAAAAATTATTGACAAAGAAGAAAACCACCAAAAACTCAAAATCAAAGAAGCTGTTTATATAACCCTACATAAAAATAACTGTGTAGCAAACGAATTTGCGACTTTCAGTAAACAATGGATTCGATTACTAAAAGAAATAACAAAAGAAAATCAAATGCACCCAATATCTAGGTAGCATTGCAAGTTTTTCCAGGGCCGTCCTTGCAATATTAACATGAAATACAGTCTACATACATGTTTTCTATTTATACAGACAATAACTAATTACATGACAATAAGCATAACAGCCCCGTAAAACAGCATTGGTATCTGATAAGTGTAAACCCGCCATAGGGTTACCTCGGAACAATATACAACCTTCGTTGAACAGCATTGGAATCTGACTAGTGTGAACCCACCATAGGGTCGCCTCAGATCCATATACAATCTTCTTTGAACAGTATTGGTATCTGACAAGTGTAAACCCACTTTAGGGTCGCCTCAGAACCATATAAAATATTCGTAGAAGAACATTGGTATCTGACAAGTGTAAACCCACCATAGGGTTGCCTCAGAACCGTGTTCAAATCCACCAAAGAGGTAGCTTAAATCATAATGAGTTTTCCTCCTCAAAATAAATATAAAAAACGGCTGCTTAAGCCTTATGGTATTTGCACACTTCTTTAGTAACAATCCTCTCAACCGTATAAATAAAAACATGTTAAAAAATGTTTTCCGAGCTCAAGTTATTGAATTTATATGAAATTTAACTATATACAAAATTAATCAGCTGATTTCACGTTAAGCGTATTGGCTACCTCAAAAGTGCTCTCAGGGCACAACACAAATTGAAGGGACTCATGCACTCATTCTTCTAAACTAAAATTTTCATCTCATGTATGCAAACCAAACATATCAAACATCAATAAATCAAATCACCTTCGATTTATGTCATAAATGTCAAACTTAAATTTTTTTTATTGTGACAACAATCCTAAGCCATGGATCAAAACGTAAATAAAAACGATTTTAACAACTATAAGTGGTTTAATTCCCAAAGAAGATCAAGAAAAACACAAAACAAACCACAACAAACATACAAGGACAACTTACCCTTTTTCGTAGCATAGTCTAATGTGTATGAAAGACCATTACACCCTCTTTGCCGAACACCAATTTTTAATCCAATCTGTAAATTATACTGATCAATAGAGTTTTTAGCTCTCTAACAAACTAAGTTTTTTTGTAAGTAACTATTTTTCCTGAATTCAAATCTGACTTCAGAACCTGTAGTTGTTGAGGTATGTGCATTTGAAGTTTCCCTATATAGTGTAATTAATATAATTGCGTACACAATGTAATTACATATCAATGTCTTAGGTTTATTTTTCAACATAAATTAAATACCTTTGTTTTCCTGTTTAAGTCATTACGAGGGGAAAACCGCTGACCCAAATGTTATACACTACTTCCAAAAAAGTATATACTTCCTGTACTTCCTAGGAAGTATTGTGTACTTCCTTGATACTTCCCGTACTTCCTTGATACTTTCCATACTTCCCATACTTCCTATGTACTTCCCATACTTCCTCTATACTTCCCACACTTCCTTCATACTTCTCGTACTTCCCGATACTTCCTATACATCCTTGTTACTTTCTATACTTCCCGTACTTTGTGCATATTTTGCTGATGTAGGATCCCAAAATCAAATATGATAGTTCTTTATGTATTAAACAAATAAACCTATAACGTAAAGCTCTTCAAAAGTAAAATAGGTTTTACCTCGGCGATAATATATTGTTTTAAAATGATATTATTTTTGTCAAGACTTCATTAAAAACAATCTTAAGTTAAGTAACTTTAACTCAAATTTTGCAAATCTATAACATGTATGTGTCATAGATAAGGGAATTTATTAGGTCTGCAAGGCTCTTCAAAGTTAGGTCACTTTTGACAAAATTTAATCGATTATTAAGTTTTTTTATCTAGTCCATTGATTACAAAAATCTTAATAAAATACTACTCTATTTACAATTTTATAAATGTCCGATAAAAAATCACAATTGATTTTAAATACAATCTCTTTGAAAGGCGGATAACAAATCATATTACATAAATCACAAAATATAAATTGATTACAGGGAAGTAAAATTATTGTATCTACAGATTATCTATGATAGGTGTGACAAAATATTACGTCTGCTCTATTGACCCAAAAACAGTATACTTAGTTTATAATAGTAATTTAAAAAAGATAAGGAAATCCATTTTACATTACTTACGTCGTATATATAGTGCTGCCCATGAGGACACCCAAATAACTTTTTTATTTTTAAAGTAATCAATGCAAATTTTTATTAGTTGTGTAGACCACGACAGGGCATCTTTATGAGTGAATTTGGTTTTTCTAAAGTCAAAATCTCGCCAACTATATTTAAAATGAAAAGTAGCGATTAAGATAGAACAAAAAAGTATTAAGAAAAGTTGTTACTAATAACTCAAACTTCCCAAATAACAAAATTTTTCGACAACTTTTCATTTTTAATTTTCAAAATTTTTATGTATTCAAGAGATGTTAATTTGTTAAAATTTCAACTATTCCACACAAACAAATAAACTATGGTTCCATACAGAGCACTGTCAAGTTGATTCCATTCGTCTATAGTTATGTTATGTAAAATCTTGATGATTGTCACTTGCATTGTATTTTATTAAGTTCAATTCAGCCATATTCAATTTAATTTGAACCTATTTATTAGATAGGGTTAAGTTGGAGAGCAGAGCGGGCTCAGTTGTTTGCAACTTCAGCTCAACTCTGAATTTTGCCTATTTTTACCACAATCATATTTTGTATTTTATGTTTACATGTTATTAATTATCATTGTTGTGAATTTCTTGTGGTTTAAATAAAGACAATAATAATAATAATAATGAGATTGCCCTGAAACAAGAAAACAATTTGCAAATTTTATTCCGCATTAATAAACAACAAAACAACAACAATTTAACGAACAATATTTTAAATAGAATTTTTTTCAACTAAATTCCTTGAAGATGAATAATTTTTCCAATTAAAACAAAGTGAAAATTTTTCAGTGAAATTTGGCTTTTTGGGTTTTTGAGTGATTTACAACAGCTTTTCAAGTACTACCGATTTGGTACATTTTAATCGTTACTATGATTTTACTTGAAACGCCACTTTTTATTTTAATCATAGTTGGCCAGATTTTGACTTTATTAAAACCCCATTCACTCATGAAAAATGCCTTATGTTGGTCTACACAACTGATAAAAATTTTGTATCGATTGCTTTCAAAATAAAAAAATTATTTGGGTGTCCTCATGAAAAGTCAAACTCACTGTCTACAGGGTTATTCAATTTGGAAGCTCACCATTGAAATCTTAGAACCGGTAAGAGATAGCGAGTTGGTTAGATTGGGGCAAAGTTGAAGATTTTGATGCTTGTCAATATTCACAAAAGGAAATTTATCGTAACCGTTTTGTTTTATAGTTATGGTAAAAAATTTTGTTACGTTGATTTTCAACATAATTAATAATAAACACACTTTCAAATAAATTCCTTAACTCAAATCCCTTTTTGCTTTTAAAACGAAAATTTATCCGATAGATTAAATAGTCTATGCCTTGTTTTAGGTATCACGAAATCTCTTAAATTGTTCGACAACATCCTGTTTACAATAATAAATACGCTTTCTACAAATTTTCATTTTGAACTTTTTTATTTTGAAACAAGTTTATGCTATAATTAAATAGTCTATGCCCTGTTTCAGGTAACCTGCAATTTGTTAAACCTTCCGATAGCATATAATTGCTTATGCGCTTTCCATCTAAACATTCGTCTACATAGTGTATTTAACTATCCAATAAAACCGTGTTTTCCAGTTTTACTGCGCTTCGATAAGCTAGGATTTGCAGTTCGTCTTCGTGTGGTTTGAACCATTGTTGAATTTGATTCTACAGCTGTACGTCAAAGTGTTTTCTACATTTTATTTGTATCCGTATTTCAAAAAGTGATGCATGTTTTTCTGTTCAACAACTAGGAGGTGTCTTTCGTGTATTTTGTGAGTTTCCCCACGCGTACCCATTCCAATCAAATTCTCTTTTCACCTTTTTTTTAGCTGGAGGCCAAATGGGTTTTTTCTTTATGTAGAAAAACTTGTTTTTGTCTGTAGACCAACTACTTTTGTTCGTGAAGCAGCTGCCTTTTGTCTTTGCAGCGCTGCTAGAATTACGATGGCAGGGTGAATGAACCCTGACAACTATGGCGTTGATATGCTGACTCACCCCAGGCGGTTTGCAAGATACACATCCCGACGCAAAGAGGTATGTGACTCGTTTTTTTTACGTACATCAAAGATACTTATTTATCAGCGGTTGATGGTGTAAAACCAGTTCACCACCCATGTTTAAAAGCTAGCTTCGCTAGTGCTTCGGGTTATCTTTCCTTAATTCTTACTACACCTTGGTCTACATTTAATACTTTAATTTAACACACTTGCTATTGAGAAAAATCTAAGCATTACTTTTTTTAATGATTTTTATTACCTGTTAGCTACGAAATGCACACTTCGTGGATCCTTTATAAAATTTGTTCTGTAAAATATAAGTTAAATTTAATAATTTTCTTTGTACCTATGATTCAAGAAATTTTAATTTATTTTCAGTGTTAATAGATAGTCGTGGGCGATGTTTTTTTTTTGTTTCTGTTTGGTATGTAGGCGAATCCCCCCACTCTCCATGGTTGGTAGTTAGTTTGGTGTTTACTTTTCTTCCGGCTACGTCCAGGTACGTAGCAATTTGAAAAAAGCATTTTTCGTTTTTGTACAAAAAATTTTTATACCTGTATAAACTTCTCTGGAGCAGTCTTATGCTAAAAACGATGGTAAAGTTGAAATCGTCGTAATCCGTTTCGATTCTTCATAACCATCATCAGCTTCATTTTTCTTATGGATGTCATACTAGATTGTTTTACATTTATATCGATTGTTTTTTGGCGATTTCAACTTTGAACTTGGTACCGCACAATATACTTTTATTTGTGAAAACATTTATTATTGATAAAACACGAATATGGTTTGAAAACAATTGAAACAAGGTTGTATTTTAACATTATATTCAATTTTAGGCTAATAAAATTAAAATTAGAACATATCTGACATTAATAAACAAAACCACGAAAAGTAAAAGTCGTATAAGCTCAACAATACCAAAATCAAAACTGCAACAAAATATTTGCAGTAAGTTAAATACTCAAATTAAAAACCATTTTTTATGCATGTAAACAAAGGTTCGCTCTGAATTCAAATCTGTCTACTGCTGCTCTTTGTATATCTTGTTTGCAAGAGTAAAAAATGATAATTCATCTTGTCTAACAGCGACCTGCTGTGAAGTGTTTTAGTGCGTTGTATGAGTGCTTGTACCTGATGAATCGAAGACACAACGCAGTACTATCAAAAACTAATAATATTAAAGATCTAAAACTTACGATTGTTAATACATTTGCATAGATCTGCAGACGAGATATACAGAGAGCAGTAAACAGAGTTGGAATCAGAGCCAACTTTTTTTTACAAAAGAATGGCTTTTAATTCGAGTATTTAATTTACTATAAATATTTTGTTGTAGTTTTGATATTGGTATTGGTAAGCTTTTACGGCTTTTACTTTTCGTGGTTTTGTTTGTTAATATCTTATATGTTCTAATTTTAATTTTATTAGCCTGGAATTGAATACATTTCAATTGTTTTTCAAAGTGCTAAATTGCCTTTGTACGGCCCTACATTTAGCTTTGTTCAAATTCAGTGTACGTTATAGATTTGTGCCACGAATATCGTATAAGTGAACTTATTCTATTATTATAGCAATAATTCAATTCTGGTACTACATGTAAAGTTTATTACATAGACATGTCGTAAAGTACAAAAATATATATTGGGTGTCGCAAACTTGACTCCCGAGATAGTTTGTTTATTTTGAAAAATAACAATAATGAACAATAATTATGTATTTGTAAATGGGGGGAAATAGCACTCAAAATTTTTTTAAAATTTGCACTGGTATAAAAGCAGAGATTTTCATTTGTTTTTTAAAATTAAACCTTATTTTTTCTGGCTTTTATAATAGAACATTTTGTTCCGATTTCAAACATGTATACAAATATGGATCTTACATAACAAATGTTCGAACTCAATTGAAATATAGGTTTATGATAAATATCTATTTCATGAGGGAAACAAGCCTTGATACTTGCCGTACTTCCTTGATACTTCCTATACTTCCCATACTTCCTTGATACTTCCTGTACTTCCTTGTACTTCCTAACGTTTGTACACCAAACTTCCTCAGCGGTTTACCCCTCGAGTCATTACCCTCTCGAATAAATTCCATTCCTATTCTTAAATTCTCCAACAATACCCTATATAGTGCACCTGTTCAGAATAAGCCTGCTTGAACATAATCATAGATAAAACCACACACAAGATGGGTAACTTTTATGGCCGCGATTCTAGCACTGATTTAGTTCATACTACACCCACGAGATGGTATGTGTAATTTGTAATGCAGGAAACTGTAGGACGTTAGATGACATTTCATAGATAAAACTTTTTGTCTATGGTGACATGTGTAGGCATTGTTTAATTATTGTTATTTGTTGAACATTCATTCGGAATATTTAGTGTTTTTATTTGCAGATTAATTTACTGTGTTTCGCGTGTATGTCTTAATTTTTGTATTTAAAAAGGATAACTTCAATGCAGGTTAGATTAACCTATAGGAACAATGGTTTTCTTGTGCTGTGTGCCTTTGTGTTGTAAGAAAAACTCTGAAGCGAAAATGCACCGGTTTCCTACTGATGACATCGTAAGTTTTGTGAAATAATTAAATATAATTGTAAAATTCCTATACAACTTCTGTGTATTGTGAGATATTGTACTGATGTTACTGAATATAATTAAGTAATAAAGACTTGAAATGTTATAAAATTACAATTTCAAATTAAAATTTCAGTTTAACAGAATAAATTTGTAGCTTTTATTATGTATAATCTATATGTATATAATTTTACCCAAAATATTGAAGTGTGGCCATTGTTCGTGTTCATAGGTTTTTTTTTCTTGAGGAAATAGTATTTATCCAATGTTTTCATTTCTGAAAATGTCTAATAAATGATATTTTCTTTGCACGTGGTTCTTTATTGCAAGAAAAAGGATACAATGGTAGAAGGTACATAATTTAAATATTACCGCCACAATAGTTGTTTAGACTATGCCCGCTAGAGGTCGCAATGAACTTTAGAAGAAGTTAGTATTAGGCCGTTGCCCATCTATTGTGGGTGGGTGTTTATCTATGAACATAATTTTCACTCAAATCCATTTTGCTTTTAAAACGAAAATTTATTCGATAAATTAAATAGTCCATACCTTGTTTTACGTATGTTAATTTGTTAAACATTCCGATAACGTATAATTGCTTTCTCTTGTGTTTCCCATCTAGAAACTTTCTAGAAATCTTTTGTTCTTCTGCGATAGTTTGCTTCTTTGAGCCATTAACGGATATAGTGATCTCATTGCTGAATATCCCTTCCGCAGGCAGTTCTTCACGTGTTCGTTATAGGTCAGTCTTTCATCCAAATGCACTCCTAAATATTTGACTTTTGGTACTATTGTTATTGCTGTTTTGTTAATTGTAAGTGGTTGAAAAATTTTTGTATTTGTATATTTTTTCTTGAAAACTATTGCTTCTGTTTTTTCTGCGTTAATTTTGATTTTCCATGTTCGATAATATTTTTCTAAAAGGTTTATGTGTATCTGCACTTGTTTGCTACAGATTTGTGCCATGTCTGCATGAGCATGTAGCGCCGTATCGTCTGCAAACAGCGATATCGTTGTGCGAGGGAATTCTGGTAAGTCATTTATATATATGGTGAATATTTTTGGTCCCAATACAGATCCCTGTGGGACTCCTGCTGCAATTGTTTTAATTGTAGACAGTTCATTGTTTACTTTTACCATGAATTTTCTTTCTTTTAGATATGAATTAATCAAATTTATTAGTTGAGATAGAAATTTTAATTCAATTAGCTTGTATATCACTCCAGTTACCCATACTTTATCGAAGGCTTTTTCTAAATCCAACAAAACCATCGTCGTTACTTTTTTCATGTTGAAAATTTTAATTATATCTGTAGCTATTCGTGTGACTTGTTGGGTGGTATTGTGTTGCGCTTTAAAACTAAATTGAATGTCTTGAGTTGTTTTAACGGTTTTTTCTAGATTTATTATTTTTTAATATGACTTTTTCTGTTATTTTGGATAATACTGAAAGAAGGCTTATGGGTCTGTAGTTGTTTGGATGTTTTGGATTTTTGCCTGGTTTAGGTATGGGTACTATCACTGCTGTCTTCCACTCAGTGGGAAAATGAGCCATTTTCATTATTAGGTTTATTATGTACATTAATTGTACTACTGCTTTCCTTGATAGATTTTTTAAAACTTTATTGGTTATTTGATCACATCCTGGAGCCTTGTTATTTGGAAGTGTTTTTATTAGCTTTGCTATTTCTTTCGGGTTTGTTAACGAATTTCTTTGTTCATTGCTAGTATGTTCTATGGGTGGATTTTGTTCGAGAAATATTTCTACTGTGGTTTTTATTTTCTCGTGTTCTGGTTCATCTGGTTCTAGGGTATGCGCTGACTCGAATTTCGTTGCTATTGCTTCCGCTTTTTCTTTGTCTGTCATTAAATACTGGTTGTTATTCTGTAGAGTGGGAATTGTTGTTCGGCGTTTCTGCACTGTCTTAGTAATCTTCCAGAGATTATTGTCGTGCGGTTTTAAATTTTTCAATTTCTCTGTCCATTGCTTATTTCTATGTAACATTATATCTAGTTTTATCTTATTATTTGCATTTGTTAATTGAACCTTGAATTCCGGATTTCCTGTCCTTTGCCAATCTTTTCTTATCCTATTTCTATGTCTAATGGATTCTATTATGTCTGGCGGGAGGATGTCCTTACATGTGTTTATTATTTGATATTTGCTGTGCTGGTTTATGGTTTTTTGTATTGCTTCCGTGTAAGATT
The DNA here is from genome assembly GCA_036346225.1 of Platerodrilus igneus. Taxonomy (NCBI): domain Eukaryota; kingdom Metazoa; phylum Arthropoda; class Insecta; order Coleoptera; family Lycidae; genus Platerodrilus; species Platerodrilus igneus. Next base: position 2,079,688 of record JARFIW010000289.1, read on the forward strand.
TCACTAAGTGTTCTAGTTCGTTTTTGCCTTTTGCATCTCTTGTTATTTGTATGTTATCGTCTAGATCTTTTCGGAATTGTTTCCAATTTGTATTTTTGAAAGATCTGATGCGTACGTTAATGTCTTGTATGTTATCGGTAGCAATTTTGAACGTTATGGGATTGTGGTCGGAGCATAGTTCGGTTTCGGAGATGGGGTGTATTAGCTGATGTATGTTTTTCGTTACTATAAGGTCTATTGTCGTGGAAGTTGTTCCATTCCAAGGAAAATGGGTTGGTGTGTCTGTAAAAATGACGTTTAATGATTTATTGTTGCAGTATTGTCTCAGAGTGTTGCCATTTGTGTTATTTCGATGGCAATTCCAGCTAATATGACGTGCATTTAGATCACCAGCTAACACTATCTTAGTTCCTATATTAAATAGTTTATCTAAATCTAGTTCACTTACTTTATTTTGGGGAGAGTTATATGCACTAATTATATGGGTGTTATTTTTAAGCTTAATACATAGGCACTGCACACTATTGTTTTGTAGTTGTATTGTAGTGTGGTACACTATTTTAACTAACATTAACACTCCTCCTTGTCCATTGTTGTTGGGTCCATCTTTCCTTATTACTGTAAAGTTCTTAATTTTAACATTTTGAGTAGTTTTTAGTTTCGTTTCATTTATCAGTGCGATGTCGATTTTATCTTCTTTAATAAAATTAACTAATTGTCCTATTTTGTGTAGAACGTCCTGCATTCCATGTAACTATGTGGAGATTATAATCCGATATATTATGCGAGCCCTGGTTGAACTTGTAGAATGCTTGATAATTTTCTGATACTGGTGTTGCACAATTAACAAGGATTCTGTTTGGTTGTCGTTTGCATTAAACATTGCTTCAACATTTATTAAGGTGTTTAGTTTCTTCAAATTCTAAGTTTAATTTGTTAAAGTCCGGGATTTTCATTTGCGTCCTTTGTGGGCTTGGTATTGGAATTTTTCTGTGTCAGGAATGTTGGCGTTATGTGACTGTTACGTACTTCACCCCATTGATATGTGTTGTAGTTTCTAGACGGACCAGGTCTGCTTAGTGTAGGAAACTCTGTATTATTTTTAGGTTCGGCGCTGCTCGTGCATTGACTTTATTGTTGTTCTGCATACGATTTTTCTGTCTATTATATTAATATATCAGGACATTCAGAGTTGTTTAGGTGCACGCCTCCGAATTAACACATTTTGCCAGTGCGTTTTTTTGGTGCAGGTGTGAGTCCAATGACTCCTGCACATTTTAAACAATTAATCTGCTCCACGGCAATTGCTGGTAGCGTGATTCCACTGTTGTACATCTATTGACATTGCACTATCGTTTTGTTGTTTTATAACCTTTCCCAACTTACCCTTGTATATAACACTGACCTTACGTGTTGATTTAAATGTTTAATTGTAATAGTAGGGCTGGTTATTACAAGAAATAATGGGGTTCGGCTTGTTTTCATTCGATAAACTTGTATTACCTCAAGTTGTATACATTTAAATTCTTCTAATAATTCTTGATTATCGGTGTCTGCATTTAAACCTCTAAGAACAAATGCGTGCTTTGTCCCTTTTTCTGTGTAGGTGTGAAAATAGATATTTTCATCCTCCATTTCTTTGATAAAATTTTTCCTGTCATTATTGTCTTGAAATAAATGTTTGTTGAGTTTCCGGTATATTTTATTGTTGCATCTTTTGTTGCATTTTGTTGGATGCACGTAACTAATCCTTTATGATCCTTTGTGATCGCATGTAATACCACAGGTGGTGGGGCTTTTTGTTTTCGTTTGATAATATCATTTGACGTTGTTGCTGCTACTTCGTTATTTTCAATTTCCATTATTTCCTCGTTCTGCTGTTGAACGGTTTCGTTTTCTAAGCTTTCAAACTGATTACTTAATGTAACCGGAGATTTTCTACTATCTTCACCTGCTGTGCCTTTACAAGTTCTTTTAGGTAAAACGAAGCCATCTGCAAGATCGCTTTCCCTTTGCCGTTGTTTCCATTTAGGTGAATGATCTCGCATTATAAGAAGATCTTTAATATTACATTTCTTTCCGAAATCCTTGTGGTCGACTTAGGGTTCTGAAATACCTGCAACACCGGTTACGTTGTTCGAGGTATTCATTGTTTGGATGTTATTTAAGCTTGGGTCAGGTACGGATGTACTCGCCCTTGCAGGTGAATCATCGTCTTCCGTTTCAGGAATGTTTGGCAAAACTTCACTTAAAATTCTATGTTTTAATTCAAATAGTCTTTTAATATTCGAAATTTCATTAATCCTTGATTTGCTTTTATTAGGCGGCGGTCGTGGTTTACATTTTTTAGTTATTGCACTAATTCTAAATAATTAATCACGGAACTTAAAACTACGAATCCTTTTTCTCGATTTTCTCAGTCGTAACTAAATTAATATTAAAGTCACATACTTATTTACACTATTACTAACACTACATTAATTGAAATAGATTGTCTATAGAAATTCTAAACAGAACTTCTGTTTGAGAGCAGAGCTTTTATACAAAGCTCTTGCTGTTTGAAAATGAATTTAACGCGAGCAGGGAGCACCGAATACATCCGTTCACTTCAAGCACGCGATTAGAACTGGACGAGAACCGGTGCTTTTCAACGTGGTATGGTCGTTGTCTATATTAAAAGTCGCGTTCCGGGTATGTAAAGTGCTTATCCGAATGCACCTAGCAAATATTAGAACTCTGGGTTTTCTTAAAATTACTCGAAAATTTAATATCCGACGGCCGAGAAGTGGACCGAAAGGCGAGATAATCCTTATATCGTAGCGAGCACCCTCTTCTGCAAATTCAATTTCAGCTGCATGAGATGATGTACCATCCTTTACGAAAATCATACGCAGCACCGAAACTTGCATTGAACTCGTGTAATGGGATTGTTAAAAATTATGTACTTCCATGTCGAGATATACTACAGCGCCCTGCAACTGCTGTATGTATAGGTACGTTGCTAAAAAAAAAAAAAAAAAAAACAGGGTCCACCCATCCAAGTAGTGACCAGAGCGAGAGGTGCTTAACTCTGTAAACGCGCGAACTGCAATAAACGCACACCATCTAGAAACCGTTGTTATTTATTTTGTATTTAAATGATTTTCAGAGTATTAACCACGAATGTGAATTTGTTAATCTATATGCTGATGATACCCTACTTGTAATCAAAGAGTCTGATATACAAACAGCAACAAATAAAATGAATAATAGCTTGGATAAAATTTATAGATACTTTCAAATAAACAAGTTGAAACTTAATACAAGCAAAACTGTGGCAATGGTTGTTGGAAATACTAATAAATTAAATAAACTCAATAGAAATGCTATTACATTGAAGATTGTTGATGAAATATTACAAATTGTTGAACAAACTAAGTATTTAGGTATTATGTTGGATAGTACTTTAACATTTAAAAATCACTTTGATTATGTTAAAAATAAAATTACAAAAAAACTATATTTCTTCTCAAGATTAGCACATAAATTGTCTTTAAGAACTAAAATTACAGTCTACAAAACAATCATTCAACCACATTTTGACTACTGCGCAACAATACTATATTTATTTGACCAAAATAAGTTAAGTACTCTTCAAAAACTACAGAACAGAGGTTTAAGAATCATACTGGAATGTAGCAAAAGGACTAACATTAAAAAAAATGTTAAGCACCCTAGAATGGTTATCGGTTAGTGAAAAAATTGAATATTTAACAATGATATTTATTTTTAAAATTATCAATGGATTAATGCCAAGTTATTTTGATGAGTTTATTGTTTATGCCCACCAAATACATAACCACGAAACTAGGTCACAAGGCAATTTATATGTTGCAAAGACCAAATTGAAAAAGACTATGAATTCAATATTCTTCAAAGGTCTGATTAAATACAATACTTTACTAAAAGATATTCGAGACTGTAATACATTGACATCTTTTAAACGGGAATTAATGAAAAAACTAAAACCTAACTAAAATGCAAGTACTTTATAAAATAAACCAAATGACCTAAACTTGGTAGGAGTAATTATAATTTTCACACTTTTTATTTATTTTAATTTATTTATAATGAAGCATGTGTGAATCACAGTTCTAGTTAAGTAATAGTTGCTTTTACTGATACTTAATTTTTCTTTTTGATCTTGAGTACCTTCTAAGTAACACTAAATGTATTTGTATTTATATTTACTTAAATTAAGAAAGCATGTTCTTTTTATTTTCTATTCTAATGTATTGTAATATTAGGATTACCTACTTTAAATAAATATTATTATTATTATTGTTATTATTTAGGTGAATCCCCCCACTCTCCACGTTTGGTAGTTAGCCTGGTATTTACGTTTCTTCCGGCTACGTCTAGGTACGTAGTAAATGACAAGAATTGTAGGAAATGATGTAATTACATTCTGCATTTGTGTTATCAAATCACTAACGTCATTAACAAGTACTTTGATAACTATTTGTAAGTATATTATTTCAACTTTCCATAAATTAGTTCATTTATGTACCAATCTCTTCAGAGTTAGTATTGTTTTGTGGAGTGAGGAGTGAGTGATGTTTTATATTTTATAAAGTTGCATTATAGCTTCTTAACCCATTCAGCGAGTAATAATAATTATAAAAACCAATAAAAGCATTAATTATGCGTATAAATGGGTGAATGATCCAGACACTTTTTGTTATGTTTGTGTAGTTTATCTGTGCTCTAGAGTCAATCAAGATGAGCAATGGGCACCACATATTTGGTGTTTTTCTTGTGCTAAACGTTTTCATCAGTGGATAAAAGGTTCCTATTCATATAGACTCTGTGCAGTACCTATGATATGGAGAGAACAAAAGGAAAAATTACCGACTGTTAATTTTGCATAACAAAGATGGCAGGCATTTTTGCAAAAAAACAAAAAAATTTGTTATGTATCCTAATTTAACATCGGCGATAAGACCCGTTGACCACTGTAATGATTATCCCGTTCCTTTTCCACCAGAAACATTTGAAGAATCATAGGAAGAAAGTGATGGCATTGCCTCTAGCAGAGATTCAGAATTTATTCTTCAAAATCCCATGGATTGCAGTGACACTGACGGTTTGATTGAAATCTGAAGAATGACGACTTCATTGATGCAAATAAATTTAGTTTGAAAGCAGTACTATAGCATAATAGCGATGCATTGCTTCCCCTTCCCATGGCACATTCAGTTCACCTAAGGGAGATTTATGAATCTATGAATTGCCTTTTAACGAACATAGACTATAAACGAATGATACAAATGGAAAATACGTAGATCTGAAACTTATAGCTTTCTTATTAGAAACGCAACTAGGATTCACAGAATACAGTTGCTTTTTTGTGCGAATGGGACAGTCAAGCTAAATTGCAGCATTATATTGCGAAAAGTTTGCCAAACAGACAGACGGTGATGGAAAAGAAATTACACAAAAAACTTGTGGATAAAAACAATATCTATTTGTCCCCTTTGCCTTTAAAGTTAAGGCTAATAAAGAATTTTGTCGGTATGGAGCGTGGCGAAAAAAGCACATTCAGATTTGGCATAAAAAATATATCAATATCGCTTATTTGTAACTAGGAACCAGAAAAAAAAACTTTAAATTTGTTGAACAGTGTTATGTAACAACATTACTAGTAGCTCATGTTAAATTAATGCACTTACATATTCTTTTCGGTCACTCAAAATTTCTTTTATTCGATTAACTGCAGCTGGAGTCTAAAAAATATAAATACAATATTCTAAATTGATATGTATAAACATTACCAAAACTAAAGCTGCTCTAGTAGGCAAAATTTTACGTTTCACTGCACGAACAGTAGCTGTTGCTACAGTTTTTGTAGCCATCGTACAAAAATATTCGAGCAAGTTATTTTAAATACAATAACAAAATTTCTAGGTTAACTGCCAAATGACATTGAAGCAAGGGCGAATAACAAACCCTTCCAAATCGAATACTGCATTTAGCTATGTTCACAAGTGTAAATAAGGAAAATCTTATAATAGAATAAAAACTAGGTAGATTCTTAGACAATTATAACGAGATGAAAGGAATAAAACAATTTATTTTGTAATAATATTGATTAAACCTTTTAGTAATGCTAGATTTTGTCTAAACAATGCAGTTATAAACTGATACCGAATTTGATGTCCGGGTCTTTACCCGTGATTTCTAAACAATTATGGTTGCCACCCTTATACGACACCAATTTTAATAACTACATTCTTAACCTCCAAATCAATTTTGTTTTGTTTGTGTTTTATAACTTTTACCATTCTATAATTCTGGAACCGCTGCATTACATCATTTTACTTTGTTAAAACTTAGTGATGGTCTCTAACTGTTGTAATTTTACTGAATTCCTACTGTGGAGCTATACTAAACCTTGTAACATAACCAACAACTCAGACCCGCCGACAGCTTCAATCGCCTCCACATTAAGTAGTGCTAGAAAAGACTAAGTCAACTAAAAAGACCGCGCCGCCACGAAACCAAGAATTGAACTGCATCAGTGGATATCAAGTAGAAGGTCGCGAAACACATCCGCGCCTTTTGCTGTTAGTTATTGTAATAAAATATTATTAAAGTTTCTGTCATGCTTTATTAGCACCAATAAATTGGTCGCTTTGTACATTCAATCTACAACTACATTAGTACGTTTGGAGGCCCTATAGCAAGAGACACGCCCAACGACGTGTAAATTACCACTCCATACAGTTCTTTCCACTACAATTCGCGCCCTACTTGATTAATCAACACTAACGAAAAAGGCAACCATGGTGTCTTCAAAAACTCATATTTTTGGAATTTTCAAAACGTGACTATCACTTCTGATAGTGTTTCAACTGACAATCTTACCGTAAACCAACATCGGTCGCCCACTTCAAGCGAGTTAACCACCCAAAAGTGCAAATTTTCGCAAAATTACAACGCCAAAATCGAAAAGGATGACCGATCTGACAAAAATGTAAATGAAAACTCATTATTACGTAACGCAACAGGAATACGTCACCAGTTCGTAAAACCCTGCACTGCTGACTACGTATGTCACATATAGCAACTATAAACCATGTTAACAAAAATGTCCAAGGTGTTGGCGCAGCAGTCCTGCAGACAACAATTGGCCTCGCCGTTTCTTGTGCCAACTCAAGTTACACTGCCAAATTTAACTATGTAGAGTAGCTACATTAAGTATGCATAAAGATTTTCTAGTACGGTTACTGAATCTGCGGCTGCTTTTATTGATACGATAACTGTGTACAAGAACTGCGTAAACATAAGCGATGAAAATGTTATTAAAGGACTTCTCATGTTGTTTCACGGCGAAGCCGCATTATTGTGACTAGGGGTTAAACCTAACATGTCAATATGGCAAGACGCAATTATAGCATTACATTATGCTTTCGGCAGATAAATACTTCTACACTAGGTCTACCGCCGCCTGTTCACAAAAGAACAAGATGTGCATAAACTGCAACGGGTATCTTTGTATCCAAAGCCAGCGCGCTTTTGGCAAAAATAAATAACCTCGTTTCTTCAAAAGTGTTCGATTTGGGGAATAGTGCGGGATATATTAAAAGCAGAGGTAGGGAAAAAAGAGGTAGAGGTAAACCTAGATCAGACTTCTGTACACAGATAGTGAAAGATGCAGACTGTTGAAATTTCAGGGAAATGTGTAGGGTAGTTCAGAATAGGATACAATGAGGGTACGCGTCTAACCAGTTCCATAACTGAAGACTAATGATGATGAACGTAACTGAAGTATTTGCACTTCTGTCAACTGATCTTATATAGATAGCTGCAACATAAGCATACTGGGAGGCATTTGGAAACACATGTAATTCAATTTTGACACTGTTTGGAATCATTACTTGCCTATGTAAACAAACTTTGTTTACATTTGAGAGGTTATCCCGAAACTTTATCCACCTTGTATGTAACCCTGCAGGAATTAATCCATCCCTACTCAATTTATATCGCCACAATTTCGGCATCATTATTTTTGTTTTAATAATACATGGTGATAGCAATCCCAACGGGTCGAAAGAGGCATTTAACCGTTCACCAGATACTGCGAGCGGTGGAGTATATCACGGAAGGCTCCAACTGGCGATAGTCAACAGGCGCAGTGTTCCTGGATGTGTCTAAAGCTTTCGACAAGGTTTGACAGTATGACATACTCTACAAGATGCTGGAGAGGGTGTTACCACACGCTCTCGTGCAACTTACGAAGCCCTATCTTCACGATAGATAGTTTTCTATCAGGTTGGATAAAGTGCAATCGACGAGGAGGAGAATCAGGGCTGCGGTTTACAAATGCTTTTTCCTCTCGCCTGCCTTCTTCGGTTTTTTTCGTGAGCGACCTACCAAAAACGGCAGACACCAGGATGACCCTATACGCCGACGACACAGCCATTCTAGCTAGATCCTGTGCTCCGCACCTCATTATACAGACTGCAAACGGCGATGTATGCTCTCGAGGAGTGGCTAGGACTCTGGCGAGTCGAGCTCAATCCAGAAAAGAGCACGCCACCTTTCTTTTGGAAGCGACGTCACTTACCTGGAGACAACGTCAGAGCATATCTTGGCGTTCAGACGTCAAGTATCTAAGACTGATCCTTGATTTGGAGCTTATTTGAAAAGCTCACCTCGAGTATGCGGCAAACAAGGCCAAGGAAGTTTCTGCTCTGCTATACTCCTTGACCAATCGCTAAAGTAGGCTAAACGCTTCAAACAAGCTTAGGACCTACAAGGCGATAACCAGACCGACGTTTGCATACGCATTAGCGGTTTGGGGTAAAGCAACGGAAACGCACATGCGGAAGCTCCAGGTGATCTAGAACAAGGCACTAAGGGGAGTCTTTGAAGCTCCCTGGTTCGTTCGAAACATTCAGCTTTACGGAGAGCCAAATTTGCAGACTGCCAAGGAATGACTCCGGTCGAACGCAGAAAGGTTTTGCGGATCTCTAGAAGATTAAGAAGACCAACTGATATGAACCCTGGGAGTCTATAAAGATGTCTTATGGCAACGACGTAGACACCCCAGGGCGATGCTCCAGCAATGATCTTTGCTGCGATTCCATCAGACGTTCGAAGGGAATAAACTGCGCCGTAACGCCACGTTTTTTTCCAGTTCGGGACGGCGGTGAAAGACCTAGTCCAAGTACGCTAGTCACGGGATCCCTATAAAGTCTACGACAAGGGATCTCGAGCCCGACACCAAAGTAAATTTTTAATGGCAATTTCTTTGCTCCGGCAAGGAAGAGTTTCACATAGCGGATATAAAATCTTCACCACTATAAAAACAGAAGAGCAAATCACTTATTGTTCTTTTTAAGAAAACCGCCAAACTTTTTGAAGGGGACTTGGGAATAGTGCAAGCCCAAACTCACCAAGCACCCTGTGCGCTAAAGGTTTTTCCCTTGATTTTTTCATTTTGAATACCTAATCTAATGGAATAAAATAAAGTGACCTCTTACAACCTATGGACAGGATCGAGCCATGACTTGGACAGCTCCACGTTTGCGGCCATTGCCGTATCAGGACCGTCTCCTAGAGCAAGTCGCCAACAAGCACGCTAGGATTAAAAATATTTCGCCTCCAACTTGCTTCACTTTCTACCAATTAAGGGAGCCGTCCGTACGCCAGCGCAGGCTAAAATAGTTACGACAGTCTTGAATGTTTCATTACTGCCAACGGCAATATTTCTGACCAATGCTAGAAGTGTGGAGGTTGGTAAATGCCCGATGTGCAATGGAATTTCTAACGAGCTTTGAATGCTATTTTATTCACGATTATTATTTTTGTATTTTAAGAAATGATTTTTGTGGCACAAAAGTCGTGTTAAAATACTACTACGTATTGGCCGAAATTTCTTAAGTTATTGATATAATTGTTTTTGCAAAATAAATTTATTAAGAAACGACTAGAGAAATAGGACATTATGAATTGAAATTAATTGTAACATTAGATTGGTCTGAGCTATTTATAACAAGAGAAATACTATGTCTAAAATTTTTAAATAAAGTATTTAATTGCTGGCTGAAGTTCCCTATGCCGGAACATTGATGTTGGTAATAAATTCGCTACCTTATCTTACCCCTCTTCTCAGCCACAGCAGAGGACTTCCAACTATCTAACCTTTTTGACTGGAGAACATCGTTTCCATGATTCGCCAGTAATACATCTACTTTTCGGTGAAACTGAGCCCGGTTTGTGACTCTGAAGTATTAAACTTCAAATAACTAGCCACTACATTGGGAGATTTTTTGAAATTATGGCCTAAGGGCTGCTCAGTCACTTTCCCATATCTAACTTGAATGAAAAACCGCTTAGAGTAGACATATCCTCTAAGATCCACATATTGCTTTAATATTTAATCCATAGCAAGCCTATCATCATAAACGCTCTGGAATGGTGGGTTTTTGTAACAAGTGCTTGCACCGCTTACTTTATTTTCAAAAAATTTATATCGGTGATTTCTATTTTAAATAGCTCGTCAAAAACAATCTCCCACATTCCCATAGTTAAAGCAACTTAAAATATTTAAGGATATAAAAAATGACACTTGATCAGTTGTAAAAACCTTTTGAAGCAGAAGTTCCAATTATGTGTTATTCAGAAACTTTTTAATTTGCTTAGTAAAAACTCTAGATTTTTGAAGCTATACTCATATTTTATTTCTTTAAAAAGGCGATTAATTTGAAACTATAAAAAATATGTGCTATTTTTAATATTCAATGTTATGCGTAACATCGACAGTTTGCTGAATTATGCTGAGATTACGTTTTTAGGATATGAACGTTTGTAGAGGCAGCAGACACCGTTCTTGATATTATTTATAAGTCTTCTTCTGCTAATTATACATTTTTTAGTTTTTCTTTTTTAGTCTTTGAATTTTTCGAATAACTATCATTTTTTTTCTATAACATTTATGGATCCCGAAAATTTGTTGAGGCCTCTAAAGCTTTCTTAGCTTTTTAGAATTTTCTACTACTCTGAGTAGTAATCTCAGCATTGCATTTATGTTCGCTACTGTGTGAATGACATTGAAACTAATGTCGCAATTAGAAATTAGCGCTATAAAATTGTAAAATCGTCAGGTCTAACAAATTATAAGTAAGTGCAATGCTTTATTTATGGTTATACTCTGTATAATATGATTAAACTTCAACAGTTTTACCCACGTAACAAGTTTTGTTGACCTACGTACTGTTGCATGTCAAATAATTCAACTAGTAACATGCCGTTTCATTTATTGAACAACCAGTTTCCATTTCCGCTTATTGGATAAATCTATTATTTTTGTATTTAAAAGTAAGACAATCCTCTTGTTTCTTGGATTAGACTTTGTAGGCTTAGAGTGATTCAATAAGTATAAATACGTTAAGATACCCCCGAGATTTTATTGTTTTTAGGAATCTATTGTGAGTACGCATAATCGAAGTTTTTGAGATTTTTTATTTCAACTGGTTGTAGGACATTAGCCAATTTGAACGAACCAATCTCGGCAGAAATGGGCAAGTGTTTAAACGTTGGAGAGGATCTACATGAACCAAAATTGATCACTTCAGTTCGGCATTTGACGGAACTCTGTTGTGTTTTTCAGAGTGCCGATCTTGTGGGTGTCGTCGAAGTAGTGCTCGCTATCTAACCAACCTCTCTTATCTTTCCCTTAGGACAGTACCTTTAACCACGGGTAAGCATAATGTCAAAAAAATCTACAGGTAACTGGACCCCACTGAAAACTTTCAGAGGTGCTCGTCACTGAAGTCTGAACTGTAAGCGTTGTAATTTTAAAATCTGTAAATTGCAGTATTCAAACCTTAATATTTGATTAAGTAAGGGCAGAACACGTAATAATACACAACTTATTTGTATCATCTCGCACTGAGCACAATCACCTTCAAAAATGTATTTTTATGAAATATCTACTAAGGATATGATTCTCATACAACACTTCTGTATCTATTAATTGGTATTTAATAAAAGCTTAGTTATATTACGCTGCTTTTGTATGTTTTAGTTTCCAATTTCTTCTACTTCATTCTATAGATTTTGATTAACATCGTCTCCTCAGTTCTGGACTTTTACTAGTTAAATACATTCTATAACCATTTTAAACGGTTTGCTACATTTAAGAAGGTACCGTAGAGTGGGGTTACTTTGTGACAGCTGGGTAACTTTGTTATATGTGTAGTCATCAATGGTTAAATTTAACTCTGTCTGGTTTTTAAATGAAGTAAGAGGAATTTCACTGTAGAACATCTCAAGTAGAGCATATTACGTCATCTAGTGGCAAGTTTTGTAACCGTAGTTAAGTTACAGTTTTATATGGTTAGTTCTTATGAATATTGGAAATCAGCTGCTGTGAATAAGTCGTAAACTTTGTATTGTGGAAGGTGTAGATTAATATATATTTAAAAACAGGTAAATATGTCTTGATTTAATATTTATCAGCATCACTTTCTACAAAGTGCGATTTGATTAATGGTTTGTTTCACTTGATAATGTAATATTTTTACAAAATGTGTAATATGTAGGGGTTACTTTGTGACACTTTATATGATGTCACAATGTTCCCCCGTGAGTTGCTTTTATATAAAACTTCAAAACTACCTATCAGTCTAAACAAAAAAATATGATACAAATTTATGATTTTCAGATTGACAATGCCGCGGAATTATAAGCATAAAATTGGCTTTTGAAGTTACAAAAACTACACTGATGAAGACTTGAACAAGATTTAAAGAAATTAGAAGGAAAAGCATTACCTTGCGTGGAGCAGCAGAAAAGTATGGGATTCATAGGAACACCCTTTGGTTAAAACTAAAACAAAAACACAAAAATTAATATGGAAACCAAAAGTTTTTAGTATAGAAGAAGAAAATGCATTTGCTGTCCATTTAATAGCTGTTTCTACATATGGCTTTCCATTCTCGACATATGATCGAAGATGTGTGATTAAAAGCTATTTAGAAAGGCAGGGTAAAAAAGTGAAATGCTTCAAACAAAACTGACCTGGCTCTGATTGGGTCAAATTATTTATAAACAGACACAAAAACCTTACCCAGTGAATCGCTCAAAATATAACTTATGCGAGAGTGGCGACTGTGTTATACTCCCGGCGTCGCGCGTTCAGAGCCACTTCTGCAGTTGGCAACACTGATATTATCCACGTTCACATTATTGCACAACAAAGATATTACGACATAATTTCGTGTCAAATTGTATCACATGCCAATAATGTTTACAATGATACAAGTTGCACCTTAAAAAGATAAAATGCACTCACTTAAAAATGTCGAACGCTTCACGATTTTAGAGTCATCCTTGTGCAGGGGCCATGCTGATTTCAATGCATCTCGTTTGGGCGTTGTTTGGGGTGGGTTACTTCATGCCCTCGTTGAAACCAGATTTAGCGTCTTCCCTCTTCTTTGTTCGTAGGTAGGACGAAGGAAAGAAACAGGTAAGGAACGATAAAGCTAGATAAAGAGGAAACCTACATTCTGAAAGAGAAAAGACAAAGGAACGACACAGGCAAACGTCCCGTCCGACGTCCCGTTGGCTAATAATGTCGTGTCACACACCGCGTACTTGCGCAATCACTCTACGTTTGCGCATTTCTTTTGCGCAAACGCAACTCTTCGAAATGACGGAAATGCACAAGTCTATTTGAAATAATGGCGGGAATTGACTCACAAATTTAAACTTAAACTAAATATGATACATAGCCGATTTTTGGCATGTAACAACTGATGAAGAAATCATTAATGCTTTTTTTGACCATTTACATAACGAATTAAACGGTATTCCTTCTTCCAACATCTGAAATTTTGACAAAACAAATTTAGTTGATAATCCAGGGCTAAACAAAATAATTACTAAACGAGGTACAAAATATCCAGAAGGAATTAGAAATACCTCAAAAGCATGCACCTCAATAATGGTTTGTGGCAATGCTGATGGTACATTAGCACCACTTTATGTTAATACAAATCCCATAAATTATGGAATATATGGACAGAAAATGGCCCTCCTAGTACAAGGTATAGTCGAAATAGTTCTGGATGGTTTGACTATCAAACTTTTGAAAACTGGTTTTTAAATTTGCTACTTCCAATTTTGAAACGTTTTGATGGACACAAGGCTATTATTGGTGATAACTTGAGTTTACTCTTGAATCTACAGGTGGTTCGAGAGCGAGACCAACAATATTTGCTTCATTGCATTGCCACCAAATAGCACGCACTTACGTCAGCCTCTAGACGTAGCATATTTTCGTTCTATGAAGGAAAATTGGAGGAAAGTGTTGAATGAATGGAAGGAAACAGCACATGGTAGTAGGTATTCAACCATCCAAAAAGACGAATTTTCAAGACTTTTAGCCAAATTGATGATATGTTTACAAGAAAAAGGCGTGGTAAATTTGATATCTGGTTTTAAAAAAACTGGAATCTTCCCATTAAATTGAGAAAAAGTCTTAAAACGTTTATGCAGTAGAGTTATAATAGCTGAAGAAGCTAAAGTAAAGGAAGTAGTTGGGAATAGCTTTATCGAACACATTCACCAAACAAGAGTAGAGACTACACAATCAAGGCGTCAAGTAAGAAGAAAAAACTAAACGTTCCACCTGGAAAAAGCATAACTGTTGCTGATTTTTATCATGTCTGTGCAGAAGACACACTTGAAAATAATTTAATTATTGATCATGAAACCCCTCAACCTTCATGTTCCACTATAGCGCGTCGATCTAAAAAAGGTCAAAAATTTTATTAAGATTCCTCGGATTCCTTAGATAGCAACAGCGAACTGGAATATCAAGAAACTGATGACAGCACAAGTAACGTATCATCTGAGACAAATCAAAGTTTAGATGACACAGGCGCTGCTAAGAATACAGCTTTCTTTTCGAAGGAAGTTGGAAACTATGTTGTCGTACGTTTTGATACCAAGTATTTCCCTGAAGAAATTTCAAAAACCAGTAAGAAAGGTTCAGTTGTAAATGTATTGATTCGTTTTGACAAACAATGGAAGTGGCCACAGCAGAAGGATGAGATTTATTATAAGAACAATGAATTAATCATGTACATAAATAAACCAGTTCAAAGAGGAAGACGAGAACTGTTTGATGTTCCTGAATTAAACCATTTGTTGGACTGAAGTCCAACTTATAAACAGTTGATTTTAAGTACCTAGTATCTACTTTATTTTTTAAGATAAGATAATGTCGTTCTTAATAAAATTATTTTTTTAGAAATCCAACTTAGAATTTATCTTTTCTCACTTGTACCTATATTTTATTCTAAATTAGCTTTCAGAAGTTTGGTCCGCCGTCAAAAAATCAAGATTTTTTGACAGTTTTAAAATCCGGGCTGACAGTACCTGTTCCGTTTATATGTAAATGATTTATAGCTAAATTTTATTTCTGTCAAGTTTGTTGGTTATTTTAAATCCGCCGCGGTATGTTTATATTTTAGAGTGGAATTCCCATAATTTTACTTGAAGCACGCTCCAAGTGCCGTGAGTGATAAAACTCTGTGTGTTATTCCGCATGTGCAACAACAAGTATCGATTGGAAAATCTACGAAGCGAGAAGAGTATTCGTTTCGTCAGTCGAATACATGGCATCGCTATCGTACACGTTCTACTTGCCAGAGAATCGTTTCGTCGTTCGAACGGGCCGTAGTACTTTTGTGGATTCGTTCCCCTCCGCAGCGTTGGAAGACTTTCGTCTTGAATCATGTTGCTTATATTCAGGAAAACACGTCTCGCGCCTCTTGGCATCACATCCCCTCCACCGAGAATCCTGCCAATTTCGGGTCACATGGTTTACTCCCTACCGACTCGTGCCAATGTTCTCTATGGTGGGCGGCTTCACCAACCTTGTATCGGTCTTTCGAAAACTGCAGTCCATATATTCCGCCTTCAGATATTCCTGAATTTCTCACTGAACAACGCTCTATTGTATCCGCTGTCGTAACATCCTCTGGGAGTCAATCAATTCTAGAAAATCACTCTCCTTTTCCATTTATTATTCGCATTGTTGCTTGCATTCTCCGTTTTCGTCATAATCTACGTCACCCACATAAAAGGCACTCCAGACCTTTGTCATCTTTTGATTTGCACATTGCTTTGATCATCCTTGCTTGTGTATACTCAACAATCTTATTTCGCTATCGAACTTGAATCCATTCATTTTAAACTTTGGCCTCTTTAACCGCCATTCCGGAGCCCGCACTTTTTCACCTACCGCTTAACCGCCTTTCTCGCTGGCAACTGCTCCAGCACATTCACCAAGATTTTTGGTCCAAAGAATACTTACACTCGCTACAACAGCGCTCAAAGTGGCACACCGCGTCTCCTCAAGTTGATTTGGGCACCTTAGTACTAATTAAGGTCGCTAATGTTCCTCCCCTTCGTTAGTCCCTCGGCCGTGTTGTGGCTGTGCATCCTGGGACAGATGGTGATGTTAGGAAGGTTACACTTAAAACCTCTCATGGCGAGCTAAAACGTCCTGTGTTAAAGCTCTGCCTTTTGCTCACAATGTAGAAAAAAGAATTCTTCTTTATTTCTTTTGTTTTTTTGTAGATTCTTTTTTTCTTGTTCGCTTTTTTTCGCTTGGTCATTCCGTCCCCCCCCCCCTTTATAATTATTTTTTCTTTAAAAATGCCTTGCATTTTGGTGGGCGGTATGTTCCGTTTATATGTAAATAATTTATAGCTAAATTTTATTTCTGTCAAGTTTGTTGGTTATTTTAAATCCGCCGCGGTATGTTTAAATTTTAGAGTGAAATTCCCATGGTGTTACTTGAAGCACGCGCCAAGTGCCGTGAGTGATAAAACTCTGTGTGTTATTCTGCATGTGCAACAACAAGTATCGATTGGAAAATCTACAAAGCGAGAATAGTTTTCGTTTCGTCGGTCTAATACACCGCATCGCTGTCGTACATGTTCTACTTGCCAGAGAATCGTTTTGTCGTTTGAACGGCCGCATCGGTAGTATACACGCTCAACATAAAAGAGGACCGATTTGTCTTTCGACCAGTTCGCATCGCTATTGTACATGAACCGCTTTTTTCGTTGAAGCCGCTATTGAACTAAATATGCTTCGCTTCCCCGCAAGAGGCAGATTGGATGCTACATCGTTTTTTGCATTGGCACGACTTTGTAAACAATCAGGCGAGTGCTTTATAGTAAACGCTTTGCTTTGATTTGATTAAAGACATTAATTATCTGTTGTTTGTAAACTATCAATTTAACGTATATACAGTCCATTCTCTTTCCTAATTAGCTATTTGAAATTTACACCGCAATTATTTTACAGTACCCATATAGAGGCTTTCAAGAATATTTCTTAAAAAACAGAATTTAAAAACAATTTCCATAAAAAAGTTACAGTCTGTTCAGACACACCCACAGTATGTATGTGAATATTCTAAAGCTGCCTAGAACTTAATTTGTTTAAAATAGCTTTTTTGGGGTTACTTTGTATTAGCATTCTAATCAAGTGGAGTAGCAATAGAAAATTTTTATTGTCACAAAGTAACCCAGAGGCACGGGGTAACATTATGACGCTTTTTTTTTGTATATATTGTGTTATTCAGCAAAGTTAATGTACAAAGCCACATAGCATATGAAAGAGCAAATTACAGGTTTTCAATTTATGCAACTGAAATTGGATTAGAATTAAAAACTTTTGATATATCTATGAAAAATGTCAAAAAGTGTCACAAAGTAACCTCCATCTACGGTACTAAATAACAAAGGATTGCCCAAGTCCATTGGTGTTTGAATATCTGCAGCAACAGAACTTAATTTGTTGGAATTTTTAACCCCCTACATTTTTTTATAACATACAATGTACATTTAATTTAAAATTAATCATAAATAATCCAACTCCTATGAAAAATCAAAATAGTTGTATGAATATTCTCTAAACAGGATACAATTTTCGTATTATAATTGCACTTTGCAAGGTGTTCGATAGACAGTAGTTTTTATTCTCTTTGAAAGTTAGCTCATGCATTTACAAATATATAAATATGAAATTTACAATAGCTATCATTTTAATCTAAATCTACAATATTCTATGGTAACTTTAAGTTTTTAAAAATACACTATTAAAAATTTTGTTGTTAAAGGAAAATGTGTTTACATTGCTCAGTCAAAGAAAATATCAGTGTTGATATTTAGTAAAAAATTTGGTTCTTTAGAAATACATATTGGAAGCTAAACATTTTTTTTCAAAGTATGCCGTTGTGTACGATTATTTAATAATATGGTTATGTTTTTGAAATATGTAGAACACGGGTTTTAAATTTATTTCCACTAGGTTTATGTAAAATAATTTATTTACATAGCTATAAATAAAGTAGTAGAAGATAAGGTTAAGACAATACTTGGGTTTCATATGACATCAAAATAATCAAACGCTTTTATAGCAATTAAACTCTTCTTTTGTAAAAGTTTCATGTTTCTTTAAATGAAGATTGTGATTATGTAGCAACTTTCTAGTTAGCATTTACTCCAACGTTATTATTTTTAATTGTCTGTATTGGATAATCATAGTTAACAGAAGGCTATGTAATCTGCGTGTGTTGCAGCTAGGTAGGAAATTATTTTTCCTTTATATCAAAGATTACGCTATGTTAGACACGTGTGGGCTCTGCAGGGACTTTAATTGCATAGGTTACGGATTCGTTTACTCATTACTTGCTGTGATCAACTGACAACTGCTGTTAACTAGTTAAGGTCACTGACAATTAACAAAAAATAGAAAGTGAAGAAAGAACTAAACTTTTAACTAGTGATATTATTGTTTATATATTTGTTGAAATACCATGAGTTTTTTGTTGTAAGTTTATTATGCTGTTATTAATCAAATACCTGCTTTAATGATAGTTATTGTATTCTATTTTTATCTTAACTACAATTTAAAATTAATGTTAATTCTTGTATTTCAGTGGAAGTCGTTCTTCCAAAACATTTAAGCCTAAAAAGAATATTCCTGAAGGAACGCATCAGTATGAACTTATGAAACATGCAGCCGCCACATTAGGCTCAGGAAACCTTAGATTAGCTGTTATGCTTCCTGATGGAGAGGATCTTAACGAATGGGTAGCTGTTAATAGTAAGTAAATATTTATGTATATATATACTTTGTTGTTGAACCTAATCTGGATTAGTTAGAAAATACACCATACAAAATTTTTTCTTTATGTTTTTGTACAGTGTCTCACATGAATAATTTATTTGTAACATTTGAAATGTTTTGGTGGATTATCTAATATTTATGACTAAATCATGTGGGCATTTATGGCACTCATTATTGTCAGTTTTAGGTTGTTGTTATATATGTTTACTTACTGCTGCATATCACTAGCAAATTAGTGTTTTATCAAATCATGCGAAATTCAAACCCAATGCTGTATATTCAGGTTTTCTTTCTATATTTTGTTTGTTGCATTTTAAAAGCCTATGTAGCGGTAGATTTAGACATTTTTGTCCCTTGGCAGTGTACAATATAAGGCTTTTTCAATAAACAATTAGTTTAATGCCATATTTCAACATATTTATAATTTCTATGTATTCATTTTTCGGAATCTTTTTATTATTTTTGGAATCAAATATTAGTTATATAACAACTAGTTCACATGGAGATAATTAATCATAACATATTAATAAATACATATTGTAGCCTTATCTTATAGTTCAATTTAACATTACTTTAAAACAGCGACACATTGAACAAGTTCAAAGTTAGAAACAAATAACGTTAAACTTGTCAGAAAGTTTTTAAGATAATTCTTTATTCTCCAGGTGAGTTTGTAATCATCATACAAAGAAACATTTTTAAAACAATTTCTAAATTGAGAAAAATACAATAATTGCTTTTTTGTCTAGTTTGAGTGCAGAGTAAATTGTTTGAAATTAATGCATTTTTCACTTAGCTGGTCAGATGTGATATTGATAGGTTCGCGCAAGCAAGTTGCTTTTTTTTAATTTGATTATCTTTCATATTTAGTAACACATAAAAATTCAAAACACCGTATCAAGTTTGGAATGAGTCAGTGATTGACTAGCTTTGAAATAAATTTATCCATAATGAAAGAAATTAATTTATTCGTATAAGTTTGTTTTCATGTAGTATAGAGAAAGGATACTAACACGAAACCAAATAAATGCTTTGGTTGTGTAGAACAGTGATAAAAAAGAATTAATCATTGCTACCTCATCTGTCAAAATGGCGAATTTTGAAAAGTCATATATTGATATGGTTATACATATGAACGTGCATTGGAAATGACATTTTTACATCCAGTGAATCATAATAATGATAATTTGTTAGTAGTAACAATAACTTATTGACCACTTATAATCAGCAAATATTATTTTATGCAGACAGTGCTTGTTAACCGTTAGCGCTGGCAATTTGGTCCTTTTACCCTTTTTTTTTAAACCGAGAAACCTAACCTAACCTACAGAAGGACACTACTCAGGGAAGTAATTACATGAAATAAGCAAATAGCATACAAACAGAAAGTGTTATTTGTAATTAGGAATGGTGGAGGGTACTCAGGTACGTATCTGATAACTCAATACCCAGATATCTTTATTCTCCTACTATTTCTATAACCAGTTATTAACTTTGTCTGTCCATGCTATCATCCTCATACATCTGAAGCATGACATTCCAAAAAGCTTTTATCCTTTTCCTGTCTGCTTCTCTTACTAACCCTATTTCATAGATGTACTGTGCTGTGCTCCACACATATGCTTTTAACAATTATCTCCTTATTCCTAAGTTTGTTGTCTTCGAACATAGCTGCCGCTCATTCTTGCTAGATACAGTTCAGTTCCCCTTCAATTGTTTTATAATTTTGTATTCTATTTCCTCGATATTCAGTAGTATATGCAGGGGGGTTAAGCAGCCTGCGACTACCAAGATCCGCTTACACTTGAACATTTGATGAATCAATCACACAATCAACATTAGTTGAAAATATTTCAAAACCAACACATGTATTTGTTTATAATAATCATCAGATTTAACTGCAATTTTTTTTTTCGTCATTAGGTTTTCCGTCTTGAAACTGTTTGGACTCGTACCCTCCCTTATTTCTATTCTGAGCTAGCCTACACTGTTCCCTGAAATCCCCACAGCCTAGATACATCTTGGTTCCCTTTGTGTTGTTTCCTAATTATATGCCCTATTTTACAAAGATTTAGTGATATGTGAAGGGGGTTAAGTAGCCTGTGGCTACCAAGGATCCCCCAACTCTTAGACATTTGTCGGATTAATAGTTTTCCAGTAAATCCTTTCACACACTTAACATTAGTTGAGAATATTGCAAAACCAAAAGCTGTAGTTGCTTATAATAATCATCAGGTTTAAGCAGAGTTATTTTTTTTGTCGTTAGGTTTTCCATCTTGGCACTGGTTGTACACGTATCTTTATTGATTTTTATTTTGAGCTAGCCTGCACATTTCACTGAAATTCCCACAGCCTACATCTTTCACTATCTGTGTGCAATCATCTAACCTAGGTCTACCTCTACCTCTTTTTTTTCTTATCTCTGCTTCTAATAAATTCCGCACTATTCCCTCATGCTTTAGTTTGTGGCCTATCATCTTATCCCTCTTATTTTTTACAGTTTTCCACATACTTCTTTCTTCCTCTACCATCCATTTCTAGTACCTCTTTGTTTCTTAACTTTGTCTGTCACATGATATCTTTATCATATGTCTGTAGCACCACATTTCTAAGGCTTCTATCTTTTCCTGTCTTCTTCTCATACAGTCCAAGTTTCACAGCCACAATATTGTGCTCCACACATGTTTTAAGCAATCTTTACCTTGTTTCCATGTTTGTTGTCTTTGAACACAGTAGTTGCTTTTTCTTCATAAATTTAGCACAATATAGCAGTTTTAGCATTTGGCATGGAAGAGTTAGAAGCTGCTCTTAATGAAATGGAAACAGTTCTAACAGAGAGATATGGTATGAAAATTAACAAAAATAAAACTAAAGTACTAGTACGCAAAGGAGGGGAAAATAAATCAACAACAAGAATACAAATACATAACGAGAACTTACAAGAGGTTAAGAATTTCTGCTACCTAGGAAGTGAAATAATGCAAGATGGGAAGAGCTCAAAAGATATAAAACAAAGATTAGCACAAGGTCGTGCTATATTTAACAAGAAAAAGCAACTACTGTGTTCAAAGACAACAAATACACGAAACAAGGAAGAAATTGCCTAAAACATGTGTGGAGCACAGCACTGTACAGCTGTGAAACTTGGACAGTAGGAGAAGTAGACAGGAAAAAGCCTTGGAAACGTGGTACTACAGACATATGGTGAAGATATCATGGACATACAAAGTTAAGATCAAAGAGAGTCTAGAAATGGTAGGGGAAGAAAGAAATATGTGGAAAATAGTAAAAAATTGGAGATACGCCACAAACTAGGGCATGAGAGAATAGTGCGGAGTATATTAGAAGCAGAGATATTAAAAAGAGAGGTAGAGGTAGACCTTGGTTGAACTATTGTACACAGATAGCTAAAGATGTAGGCATTGGGAATTTCAGGTAAATATGTAGACTAGCTCAGAATAGAAATCAATGGAGGTACGTGTCCAACCAGTTCCAAGAGGGAAACCCATCATCATCATTAGGTTTTCAGTCCTAGAACTGGTTGGACACGTACCTTCATTGTTTCCTAGTCTGAACCAACCTACACATTTCCCTGAAATTTGCACAGTGCATCTATCACCATCTGTGTGCGAAAGTCTGATCTCGGTCTACCTCAACCTCTCTTTTCCTATCTGCTTGTAGTATATCCCATACTATTCCCCAGAAATGCTTTAGAACGTATCCTGTTCTTCTATTTCTCTTATTTTTTTCATGTTCCACATATCTTTATTCCTCTATTATTGCTACAACCTATTTGTTATTAACTTTGTCTGTCCATGCTACCATCGTCTTACATCTGAAGCACAACATTCCAGAAGGCTTCTATCTCTTTCTGTCTGCTTTTCCTACTGCCCCTATTTCATAGATGTACTGTGCTGTGCTCCACACTATGCTTTGAACAGTTTTCTTCTTGTATCTATGTTTGTTGTCTTTGAACATAGCTGCTGTTCTTTCTTGTTTGATGCAGTTTGGTCACCTTCTTTCGTTTTACAGTTATATACCCTATTTTCCTGATATTCAGTGGTATGTGAAGGGCTGCCAAGTTCCTCCAGCACCTGAACCTTTGTTGATTTAATGGTTTTCCAATTTATCCTTTTGCACAATCAACATTAGTTGAAAATATTTTACAACCAACACCTGTGGTTGTTTATAATAATAATCAGATTTAAGAGCTCTTATTTTTTCGTCATTGGGTTTTACATCTTGAAACTGGTTGGACTTGTACCTCAGCTTATTTATGTTCTGAGCTAGCCTACACCGTTCCCTGCAATTCTCACAACAGCCTATATACATCTCGATTCCCTTCTATGTTTTCTAATTATATGCCCTATTTCACCGAGATTCAGTGTTATGTGAAGGGGGTTAAGCAGCCTGTGGCTGCCAAGGATCCCACAACACTTAGACATTTGCTGTATTAATAGTTTTCAAGTAAATCCTTTCGCACAATTAACATTAGTTACAAAATCAATATCTGTAGTTGTTTATAATAATCACTATGATTAAGTATAGTTATTATTTTTGTCATTAGTTCTCTGTCTTGCGACTGGTTGGAAGCGTACCTCCATTGATTTCTATTCTGAGCTAGTCTACACATTTCCCTGAAAATCTCCCAGCCTACATGTTTCACTATCTGTGTGCAGTAGTCTAACCTAGGTCTATCTCTACTTCTCTTTTTTACTATATCTGCTTCTAATATATTCCGCACTATTCCCTCATGTCTTAGTATGTGGCCTATCATCCTATCTCTCTTATTTTTACTGTTTTCCACATAGTTCTTTCTTCCCCTACCATTTCTAGCACCTCTTTGTTCTTAACTTTGTCTGTCCATGGTATCTTCATCATTTGCCTGTAGCACGACATTTCAAAGGCTTCTATCTTTTTTTCTGTGTGCTTCTCCTACTGTCCAGGCTTCACAGCCATACAGTGCTGTGCTCCACACATATGTTTTAAGCAATCCTTTTCTTGTTTCTATGTTTGTGGTCTTTGAACACCGTAGTTGCTTTTTCTTGTTAAATGTAGCATGACATTGTGCTAATTTTTGTTTTATATTTTTTGTGCTTTTCCCATCTTGCGTTATTTGACTTCCTAGGGAGCAGAAATCCTAAACCTCTTGTACGTTCTCGTTACCTATTTGTATTCTTGTTTTTGATTTATTTTTCCCTCTTTTGCATACTTGAACTTTAGTTTTATTTTTGTTAATTTTCATACCATATATTTTCGTTAGAACAGTTCCCATTTTTCGTTAAGAGCAGTTTCTAACTCTTCTTTGCTAGATGCTAATACCGCTGTATCATCTGCAAATTTAAGCATATCAATCTTTTGTCCCTGCATATTAATTTGAAATGTCTTCCTGCATTTGACAGTATTCATTGCCTCTTCTATGTACAAGTTAAAAATTAATGGGGATAAGGCACATCCCTGTCTCACCCCTTTCCTAATTGGGAAAACCCAATTACGGAAAAAAATGTACCTAAACCTGATAATTATTATAAGCAACTACAAGTGTTGGTTTAGCAATATTCTCAACTAATGTTAATTGTTTGAAAGCATTTATTGAAAAACTATTCATTTGGCAAATGTCTAAATGTTGGCGATCTTGGTAGCCGCAGGCTGCTTAACCCCCTTCACATACCACTGAATATTGGGGAAATAGGGTATATACTTGTAAAACAATAGAAGGGGAATCGAATTGCATTTGACAAGTAAGAGCAGCGGCTATGTTTGAAGACAACAAACAGAAACAAGAAAAAAATTGTTGAAAGCATATATGGAAAACAAAAAAAAATAGGAGAAATAGAAGGGCAGGATATGTTGTAAAGCGTTTTTGGGGAATAGTGCAGGATATATTAGAAGCAGAGATAGGAAAAAATTGATAGAGGTAGGCCTATATCATGCTAATGCACGCAGATAGTGAAAGATGCAGACTGTGTAAATTTCAGGGAAATGAGTAGGTTAACTCAGAATAGGAAACAACGAGGGTATGCGTCCAACCAGTTCCGGGACTGAAAATCTAATGATGATGAACAAAACTGAAAGTATTGCTCTTACATTAGTTGTGAAAAATACCAATAAAAAGTCTGCACTTTTACATGATTCTGCTTTCAACTATATTACATAGTTATGTTTTCATTACAAGTACATGATAGGCATTCTTAAACAAATATTAAAAATCAATATATCAAAAAGTAAGCTTAAGTAAGCTTAACGGAAAATGTTTTTGATAAATAAAATTACCATATAAGTTTTAACCTAATAGCAAAACGTACTGGGGGTACTTTTATAAATTTTATGCCATTAACTAAAAATGTTTATTTACAATTTTTCTAGGTTATAGTTTTAGAGGTTTTCATAAATACCTGATAAGTGATTTTTGCTTGTAGATAACTTGGACACCACTAAAAGCCTTTATCTCTTAAGATTTCGAAAGTAGTTGTTCTCAACATGCTTATGTCCATCATAAAGATGTTGATTCGGGAACCAAAGTGCCCCTAAAATTAAAAGCAACCAATCTGGTAGGGTAGTATCCAAACATTATTGACTACTTGCAATCAGTTTGATAACCTATTCTTCAAGGTAAGCTATCCTACTTAGATATTACTTCTACAAAATTTCACATCAAATTATAGAATGCATGAAGCAGACTTCCAATAGGAAAACATAAAACTTAAAAG
Source organism: Platerodrilus igneus (assembly GCA_036346225.1). Lineage (NCBI taxonomy): Eukaryota > Metazoa > Arthropoda > Insecta > Coleoptera > Lycidae > Platerodrilus > Platerodrilus igneus. Next base: position 2,105,601 of record JARFIW010000289.1, read on the forward strand.
CTAATCTGAGGATTACAGTAGTCTTGAATGACGCCCCGTTAAACTGTTTCCAAACCCAGACGTCTGTCTCAAAGATTGATATGTATACAAAGTTACACAAAACTGATACCCATCTTAAATTCAAAAACCAAATCGTGACGAATTTTATTTTAACCGCACCATACCAATTAGGTAGAACTAATATTCTCGGTAAAGTTAGAAATGATTCAGTAAAGTTATGAAAGCATTAATACCTGAAGAAATGTTTGCAGTACTATTTAAAATTTTCAATTGAAATGATGGTATTTAGTGCGGTACTTAGAGTAATAATTGAAATTCAAATTCGAGTCTTACTTGGCAAGGTAATGCTACTTAGTGTCCTAGAATAACCTCATTACTAAAACAATTCAAACATGCAAATTTTACTTAGGATTTTCAATCGGCTAAGTCAAACTACACTTTAATTACACTTTTTAACATAGAATATTTTTATTCTTACTTAATCGTAGCACTTTATTTATTTTAAATCTTTACTGGTTTACCGTAAATGCAAAAATTCTCTTTCTAATTGAATCTACTATTATGTATAATGTTTAATTTTGATTATGGAGCAATCTGTTTTATTTTACGCCTCGCGGCGCTAAACTTGATAAAAGGCACGTTTGCTATGTCCAATGAGCCTCCTGCATTTTAAAAACATGATTCTATTCATTGGATGCTGATTCTCCTTAGTTTGACATCATTATCATAGGTAAATTCCAATATTGTTTATTTTTTATCAATTCGTATTCACCGAGTGGAAACAACAAATTTATTTTGATAACGCCTTTATCATTGCAACTGTTGATTTATACTATGACAGTTAATTGGCTTATGTGACCAGTTGAATGTAGTACATTTATAATAAGAATTTGAACCTACAGATAATTTTAATAATATACGTGTCTTTTTGTACATTAACGTAATTTGCAGCTTAAACAAATGTACACCCTCCCTGAATCACTTGTTGTAGGAGGTTCTACAATACTTAAAAGGTTCTGTATTTGAACAAAATAAATATGACTAATAAAGTGATGGAGCTGGACCAAAAAGATGCATAAACTTGATTTGTGTGTTATACTCTTCTTCATCTTTTGAAATTCCAAGTCCAAAAACGAATGGTTGTCATAAACACATTCTATATAGGAGTTTGTACAAATTTGTACTAAATTTAGTTGCTCAGATCGATTTTGTTCTACGCAAAAGTTAAAAATCAAACTGTGATCTGAATCAGAACTTATCCTCTTTGTACCTATTTCATAGTCTGATAGTGGCACAAAACAGTGAAAACTGCAACTTCCAGGTACAGTTTTTGCATGTGACAAACAGGTTTGTAGTTTTTGCCTGTCAATGGATATATGCTTTTTATTTTAGCATGAAAAAAGAATTTTTTCCATTCCAGATTGGCAAAACTCTTAAACTTGATCCACATTAGTGATAGTATTGCCAAGACCAAGTTTTCCCTTGATAGGATATGCCACTCTTATTCCTATTCCAGCATATGGTGGAAATTTCCTGTGACTTGTGGCAAAAAAGACCAAATGGTTTTCAAGTTAATCTTGTTGATGCTGGGCATAAATTATGAAGTTCTTCTGCTGCTCAGCACAACCATCAGTGAAATAGTGCACACTATCAAATTGGGGAAACTTTTCATTTACAAATTGAACAATGTTTTTTTTGTATTTCATAAACAAAAACCCTAATTTTGTTTCAAATCATCTCGGATGACAAATAAGCTTAATACATTCTATCATAGCTGTGCGGAACAGAAAAATGCATTTTTCTGATGATAATAATGTAAATTTTTCGCTTTTCGTCGGTGACAATGACCTCGGCTGTTTCCATAGTTTCCTTATTAAGCGAAAGTGAAATTAAAATCATCCACAATATACTATCTACTCAAAATCTATTGATTGATTCGTTTTGTAGTGAGATTTCATTGTTACTTGAAAATGCCGAGTTACTTAAAGAAAAAGTAAAAATTTTAGTCTATGAAAACCAGTATTACAAAAACAAGTTCGGTCATATTTATTCTGGAATCAATCATATTTTAAAATGGTCAGCTACGTAATAAGAACCTAAGTGGGGATGCATTATTTACCAATAACAATCAGTGAACACAAACACGTGTCATCGACATCCCTAACCTCACTTGTTAATAAACAACGTTTGGTGATGCAATCTGTAGTTAATTTAGGTATGAAAACTCCTGCTACAGATGTTTTGAACAACAAGTTAATGAACAATTGCCAGGTGTCTAGTAACCTAAAAAATACCGGTAAGTCCGATGCAATATGTTGAATCAACAAAAAGCGACAATTTTAGTATTTCAAAAATCAAAGTACATGTACATTGAGTACTGAACTAAATAAATGTAAAGACAAAAAAACATAATCAAATACTAAACAAAGTCACATAGTTATTTAGCTGCACGCAGAGTTCTCGCATTACCGGGGTCCGTTGGAACCGTACTGGCCTTTCTCGTACTTCTCAAGACCCTTCGATACGGCGGGAATTCCTGGTTCTATCCGGTTATTAGATGGGTCGCTACAACCTCAATTTATTATCAATTAGTGTCCAATCTTTAAAAAATAAGGTTAATAAATTGGAGATTTTTGTAATTTCCAACACATGTAAATGAAATATTCTTTGCTTGAATGAAATTAACTTAAGAGATGATGAATTATTATACTTCAAACTTAATAATTTTGTCTCGATTTCTGGGTATTGTAGATCCTCCTTAACCTGGGATGGTGCAGCAATTTTTGCAGAGTCCAATTGTAATTTTAGTTCACCACCTTTGGATGGTATAAATAAATGTACACTTGCTGAACTGGCTGCTATTTCCATCTCTGTTTTGGATTTTGTCTTAAATATTTATAGATCTCAATACAGGATCTATAAATGTTATGAAATACTATACATAGTGCTTATCTAATTTAAATTTAATAATATCACAATCCGTGTGAAGTTTAATGTTCATTTATGAATTTGAAACTGGTATCTGATTTAAATCAAATATAGTAAGTTCACAAACATGTACATATTTCGTAAAAATAATGTTTCATTCATATTAGTTTTACTATTAAAAAACAAATAATTATAAATTGTTGTTGAATCTAGTAGCCTTCTCTTACTTGGTGTAGTTGTCAAAAGTTATACTCGTTCAATATGTAACTACAGCTTGCTTATTTCTTATTATGTTCTTAATAATCAAACACAAAAATGGTAACATGCATATTCTCTGAATATGCTGACATGCATTTGGTACTGGGTGAACACCAAGGCAATTCTGAAAATGCTGTAAGAAGATATGCCGAGAAATATTTAGGATGCATTGTTTCCAATAGAAAAACTTTTGTGGCAGTAGATAGATGGATAAGAGAAACTGGAACTGTTTTATCTGCTGCTCAACATCGTGGAAGTGAAAGAGTAAAATGCACATTGAGAAATCAAGAAAATGTTTTAAATTTAGTAGAGGAGAACCCAGGAATAAGCACCAGAAGGCTTTCGCTACAAACGGGAGTTTCTCAGGCTACATGTTGGAGAATTCTAAAAGATCAACAGCTGTATTCCTATCACCTGCAATAAGTTTGGAACCTTTTAGAAACTGTCTACCAACCTAGAGTCGAGTTTTGCGACTGGCTGCTGAGACAAATTAGAAGAGATAATGAATTTATTAACAATATTATTTTACTGATGAAGAAACCTTTAGCAGAAACGGCATATTTAAAATAAACGTTAGGGCAGAAATAATACACAATGAGCTGATAGGTTTATTTGAAGATCTTCCTTGTTATCGAAGACTTAACATGTGGTTCATGCATGACGGGGCAACACCTCATTTTGCATTAACTGCAAGGGAGTGGTTAAATAACAATTTTCCTGGTAGGTCGATTGGACATGGCGTAAATGCTTCGGTTAATTGACCACCTCGGTCTCCTGAACTAAATCCTATAGACTATGGAATTTAGGGTATTTTAAAGCAAAAAGTTTATTCCGAACCTATTAATACTGTTCAGGAGTTAGAGAGAGGATGGAAAGTGCTTTTAGGGACTTAGCCAATTCTAGGTATATTCTACAAAAACTATCACCAGATTAAGAAACGAGCCCAAAAATGTATTCAAGTTGGAGGACGTCACTTTGAACATTTACTTAAATAATGAGCGATATGGGCTAATTTCTATTTTGTCATTTGTAGCGGCTCAGTAAATAAATTTTAGCTTGTAGTGTCAAATATTCTTCAGTTTGTAAACACTGACAAGTTTATTAAATGGTTTTTTTAATGCAATGTACTTGATTTATATCAAATACCAGTTTCGAATTCATAAAATAAACCTCTGTATTTTTGAAAGAATTAATAATACGTTGTTTTCATGCACGAGTTGAGTATGACTTAATTTAAAATATCTTGAAAATGCAAAGCTGTACGGAGATTAACCAAGAATACCTTTTTTATGGCAAATTGTATGAGGAATAATTATGAATTTTAATTTTTATGAAATACAGGATGTACAAAAAGTATAGGTCAAAATTGTTTGATAACCCTCCTTATTCTTGTAATAATTCGTATTAGTAAACAACTAACGTGTATCTATTTTCAAGTTAAAGTCTCTACCCTAAATAAAAATATTCTAAAAAGCATGTATTTTTCAATATCACTTCATCACCCTGTATAATGGAAACAGGTGGGTTTACAGGAAACTGTTTCTAGCATTTCTTGATAACTCGTCAAGATGTATATATTCTCCAATTTACGGTACTTTATTCTAAAATACTCCGTATGTACACAGTGTGTACAGTTTAAGATGCAGTACGCGGGAATCTTGGGAACCTATAGGAGATATGATCTTATGCTCTTGGTTAAATGGGACTAAAGTTGCACAATATTAAGGGTGTCTCAGACCGGTTTTCAAACTTCAAAAATTTTTCATAGGTTAGTAGATATACACCAAAAATATAAAATTGTCAATTCTCTTATATTTGCTCGTAGCTAGGCTGCTAATTAAAATAGAATGCTCAAATGTTGTACATTGTGGTAATTCACCATTGCACTTCGCACTGTGAACTAGACGTTGCATGACAATGTTCAACTTTTTATTTTCTAATAGCACCATATTGAATTTTTACATTTCTGAAATGCTGATGTAACATGTCAATTCACTGTTCTCTTGCCATGTTACATTGTGGTCCAATTTTGTTCAATATAAAAGCATTATTCGACTTAATTTTATATTAATACCGTTTACAATCACAAGTTAGTTTTGATTTGTATAACATTTCGCTTTAGTATTATTAAATAATACACTATATACATTTATCTTTAGTCGTAATTTAATATTCTTTCTTTTGTATAAATAATTAAGATCACATGTAATTTTCCTATTGGTTAACCTTTGAATAATGTTCATAAAATACACAACTGGTGTATATATGAATCTGTTATTTAGGATAGTTTTCGTGTTTTGTCCCTCTCTCAAAATGTGTGGTTATCTGTAAATGAGAACAAATTTTAGTTTGTCTTCATATCTAACGGCCTTTTTGAGCACATGCCGTCTTCTGATAAAGATGTCCTTTCTTAAGCCATGATGTCATACCTGAATATAAGCAAAATGATTATGAATACAGCCTACCTAAATAACCCGTTCAAAATATTAATGGATGGGTCCTACCGTATCACATCCTACCCTAGCACATCCTACCGTAGCACATCCTCTGGTATCAAATTCCTTTGGTGAAGTATCTTACTATCTGTGCTAAGCTATCTATGCTTATGCATTAATTTTACTACCTATAAATATTAGCTTTTATCGTTCAAGAATGTCATGTTGACGTTTTATGTACCTTCTAAAATAAATTAAATGTTTGTTGATGAAACATATGGCTGTGGAACAAACAAGTATTGGCTATTACAAATTAGAAGTTTGAGGTTAACAACCAAAATAATTAAAGATGGTGTTCGTCTCAACAAACCGCAAGAAGATCCTATAGTTCTGAACAAGCCGTAAGCTCAACATTTAAATATACGTTTTCTTTCATATATCTGGAAGACAGGTACGAGTTTACCTTATTTATTTCTGCGACAGAACAATGAGCATGTGTTACATTTTAAATTTCAAATATCTATAGAAAAATAATGCATGTAAAATATAGTCACACTTTTACTTACCTATATCTTAACTAATTTAATATTATCTTTGCTTTGCTTTCCTATATAAGCATATTGAGCATATTGTGCATATTGAGGTTATCTTCAATTTAAATGTTTAATTAAAATTCTCTTAACTAATGTTAAATACAACAAAGCGTATTTATGATTTCCTTTTATTTCGAACGATAATTTGAAATTGTGTCTAATTACAATAATAAATTTAGATTTTCTAATATCTTATCTAGTAGAGTTTGAGACAAATTTTAAAATTATGAGAGTGTAGATATATAAACTACACTTAGTGTTTCTATCGTATGAAAATTTGGTTATATGAAAATAACGATATATATTTAATTTTTTTATTAATGTTATTAACTAAACGTCAATATGTAAGTTGTATTAAGGTATTTTCTTTTGTCACGTTCTAAATTTCATCCCTTTAACTTGTCTGGGTAAAATTTAACTTTGTTCTCTAAGCCCCTGAGATATAGTCTTTTGCAATCTACCGCAGCCACAAACGGTCGACTCTGTTGTACACTCATTCCTACCTGTAAAAAGGAAGGTTGCACTGACAAAAAATTATGTTCTAAGAAGTATAACATGGCTATGTTTGGTTGAATCAAAACATTAAAAATCATGAAACTATGTTTTCGTCGTAGTAGGCTTTAATTTCCATTATGACAAAAAGAAACAATTGCTCTATGTATTACAGATGTCAAAGTTGGTCCCTTAGCTTATGCTTCAAGTTTGTAGTGTGAAATTTATTTAGCAATTTGAACAGAGCCTTTGTGTATCGCTTTCCTGTACAGTGATAAATTTTTTCTGGAAGTAATAATACTAAGGCTGCTGAACTGTATTTAAATAAATACCTAGAAAGACACTAACAGAAGTATGTTTCAGCAATTACAGAATAATTTAATAAATTACGGAAGTTTCGTCCTGTCAAAGAGAAATAGGGAACTTAAGAAGATAATGAAAATAGCGTTTTACAAGCAGTTGTCAAAAATCCTCCTACTTCTATAAGACAGATTCACAATGCAACAGATGATGCTCACTCTTTAGCAAGAACTGTTTTTAAGCATATTAAGTAGAGTCCATATCATGAACAACATGTCAGGGATTACATAATAAAGATCAAATTTGAAGGATAGACTGTTGTGACTGATATATAAGAAAGCACAACAAACATCCAATTTTTGACTATAAAATTTTGTGGTCTGACGAAAGTTGATTTATGAATTGTGGTATGTTCAATCTAAAAAAACACAAATTCTTGGTCAGATTGAAAATACACATTTGAACCGTCAAGTTTCGAGTCAAATGGGGATTCAATATCTGGATTTGTGTTATGGGAAGGTACATCAAAGGTTTCTTTATGGTGCAAATTTAAATTCTGCGATATACTTAATTTTATTACACGGAAACGTGTCAGATAGACTAATGGAGCTTTCTCTTGCCACATTGCAAAATATGTTCTTTCAGAATGATGGTGCTCAATCACATAACACTCGGATTATTGCAGATTTTTTAACTTCTGAGTATTATCAACACTGGATTGGAAATGAAGGACCAATAAAGTAGAGGCGATATCACCAGACTTGACTCTTCTTGATTTTTTTATACGGAGCCATTTAAGAAATCGTGTGTATTCAAGAACGTACAAAAATGTAGCTCAACTACGACAAGCAGTCCAAGACACCGAAAATGAAATAACTTCAGCTAAGATAAGAAGGTCTTGGGAAGCTGTTTATAGAATGTTTCAGTTGCGTGTTCAACAAAATAGAGGGTTATTTGAATTAATCAAAACTCTGTGTCCGACTATTGTTATGTTTTTCATTGTTGTTAATTTGTAATTGCTTTCGTTACCTTTGCAAATTAAGTTTAAAGTTTTTAGAGCAATTGTTTCTTTTTGTCATAATGGAAATTAAAGCCTACTACGACCAAAACATAGTTTTGTGATTTTTAATGTTTTGTTTTAATCAAACATAAGTATGTTTTACTTCGATTTTTTGTCAGAATTTTAGAAATGTAAAAATTCAATACGGCAGCTATTAGAAAATAAAAAGTTGAATATTGCCATGTGAAATCTATGTGCCTTAGACAAAATCTAGGTTCGCAATGTGAAGCGCAATGATGAATTACCATGATGTACAAAGTTGAGCATTCCATTTTATTTAGTAGCCTAGCTACAAGCAACTAAGGAAATCGACAATTATGTATATTTTGTAATATCTAGTAATGTATGAAAAAATTTTAAATTTGAAACCAATCTGTGACACCCATATTATTGTGGTACTTTCGTCCTATTTAACTAGGATTGTATCTTCTACGGTTTTTAATATTCCCATGTACTGCATCTTAAACTGTACACACTATACATTAATATTTTTAAGTTCTTTATAGAACATGTGGCATAATGGTTAGGCCAAAACAGATTTGTTATTCGGTAATAATAATAAAGTTGTATATATTTTAAATATTAGTTTGTCCTTGGGTGGTTCCAGTTATATTATTTATTGCAGCAATTAATGCATTTTGTATAGAATTTAGAAACCTTTATTAACTTACACCTATTCTATTAAGCTATTAATTATTAATATGTAATTTAAGAGGCATTATGTTTGAATATGTAGAAGTATTAAATCATTTAAAGTGAAATTATAGCTCATTATGTAAGGAAAACTATCAATGGCAAGAACAAACCAAAAGTTATTAGAAAAACATTTACACGTGGCTCATAGTAATTAATAAAATTACATGATAACAAATTCAAGGATGTCGTTAATTTAATTCAAAAATGTCATATGGAACTGATATGGAATTGATTAGAAAAAATAATTAGGAAGTAGATACTGGATGTTTTTAAGTTACCACAATGCCCTTTTTGATGCTTTTGAGGATTAATTAATTTATCTTTCTTGCTCCAAGTTACTTGAGTGTATATTTTAAAATTCTAATGTGAGAAAATATTGTTCAATAACCATTTGTACAATAATAAGTCATTAAAATCGAAATTTGTTTTTGTTTGAAATCTTATAAAATTCCCATGTTTGTTTTGATACTAAACAATAAAAAAATTGATTTGAATGAAATGTATGTTGCGATAAAAATTCTGGAAGTTATGAAGCAGATGAATATTTTGAAAGCCTTTGAAATTTTAAGAATGTCCATTGTCTGTTCTTTAAAAACTTATACTGTATTTGCTATACTAAAAGAAATTACAAATAAATCCGTGTTGTATAACTATATACAAATATATTTTATTTATAGCCAAGGTTTATGAAGTCGAACAAAATTTAATTTAACACATTCGCTGCGGTACAAGAATAGTGCGACCTGTATAGCACTTTTTAGCTGTGCAGTAACGTTAAATTAAAAGTGCTGTTGTAACTTTATATTTATAAAGATAGAAATATTCCAAGTGTTGTGATGATCTCTATATTTTGTACATTTAAAAATGATTTAATGCCTGTTTACTCAAAAAGAGAGCAAGTTTTTTGTTAATTTACAGTTAACCTTAGTAACGTGTAGAGCTTTTTCTTTTGGTGTTTCAAATAATGGCAATGTCTAACCATGCTAAGAAAATTATGAACCTAGCATTCAGCCAGTGCCGACAGTTGTGATTCTAATGAATCTGAGGATTCTGGCGATTCAGTTCTTGATGAAGATTTTAATCTTTTAACATCAATCCAATTCGGAAGATCATAATGATGGGAAAGATGATGAAGCTATTGAAGAACAGAGACGAACAAGTTCTACAAGACAGAGTCGTATACGATAATACCGCCATCATGTGCAAATGTGTAAAACCTCCAATTCGTTATTTCCTACTTTGTGTAATAAAAATAATTAGTCAAATTTTCCTGCACAAGAAATACACCACTGCATTTTTTTAGCTAGTCTTCAATGACAAAATAACTGACAATATAATTTCACAAACAAACAAATATGTAGAAACCTTATTGCTAAATGCAACTGCAAAAATGCAAGAGTTAAATGATAGCATTTCGTTGCTGTTACTAGGAATCTTTGCCATTCTTTTGTCAATGGGAGTTGTCAAAACTAAATATCTATTGGTCAAAAGGTTCTTTTTATCAAAATATATTTGTTTTCAGTTATGTCACGTGACATTACTGCTTAAATGTTGGCATTTTGTAATTAGTTTTTTAGATGTTGGTTTGGACCATTCGTACAAATTATGGCCACTTTAATTTCAAAGAAATCATTAGTAATTGATGAATCTATTATACCGTGGTGAGGTTGATTAAAGTTTTGACGGTATATTAAAAGTAATAGTAGTAAATATGGAGTCAAATTGTACAAACTTTGTACAACTGGTGGCTACACACTGAACTTAAAAGTTTATGTTGGAAAAGCAGCACCGCAGCTGGTAAACATTATGCAGAGTCCATCATAGACAGTTTGCTAATTGAATATTTCCAAAAAGGTTACACACTATTTTCTGATAACTATTATACAAGCTTCAAATTGGCTCGGAATGTTAACTTCAAATACAAAATTGTGTGGTGGTACAGTTTGAAGGAGTAGCAAATATTTATATTCCGAAGTCCTGAATTGTAAGTTGAAAAAAAGCAGAGTACTTGGAAAGGAAAAGGAAAATATTAAATTACCAAATGGGTTGATAAGAGACCGGTGCTTATCTTAACTAGTTGCTAATCTCATGATGGCGCGCAAGTAAAATACAATTTGCCTTATAAAAAAGCGAAATTCAGTTTTAGATTATAATGCAACAAAAAAGATAGTAAGTAGTAGTAAGATGTTTGTAATGGTCAGATAGTCTCCTATCAAAGCCCCATTCGCAAAGGAGTAAAGTGTTTTAGAAAAGTAGCAGTGGAGTTGCTTGATACTGCGGTTATAAATTCTTAGATTTTATATAATTCTAAGTTTACAAATAAGATATGTGCTTTTGCACCTGCTAGACCAAGAAATCCAAAATGTATACATATCCTGGAGCAAGGTGGACCTATAAACAAGATGCCACTGAAGTGCATAGACTGCTTCAAGACCTTAAGGTATAAGTTTTCTATGCGTGAAGCTGACAACAAAGTAAAAGTCCATACATTTTTCGAACTGTGTGAGAGACAGACTGCATACTGTGTAAAATGTTTCAATGCTTTTCATAATGCATAAGCATTTTCATTTCATGCATCTGTTTCGTTAATAGTTAGGTTTTGCTTTATAACTCTGAATTTACAGTTTTTTATTTTATAGCAAACTAAATGAAAGTCATAAGAGCTTTCATTTTATTCGACTAAAGACAGAGTAACATGATATTACTAATTTTACTTACTAAGTTCTATGGGGCAACGGAACCCTGTGCTATTGGTTTGCCATTATTACGTATCCTAATTCATTATAATACTAGATACACATTTTGGATTGACTTGTTACATAGCCTGATAACATCAAAATACTGGATGATATACAGGGCATTCCTACTGTATTGCACTTCTCTAGCTTTTCATATGGGACAAATAACTCATTTTACATGGAAAATAAAAATAGCCGGGTGGCAGTGAATGTGTTAAAAGTGTATGCTGCATAATAACAACATTAATAAAATTCTATTTGTCGAATTAAATTTATTTGGAAACTACAGTTCAAAGACTACTCAATTATTTTTCACATCTACACATTCAAGATTCTATAATTCTGAACGTTTTCTTATTTTTATTTTAAGATTAGCTTATAATTTTACACGTTAAGCTAGATGCAATTAAAATTATGCCGTTGTACCGCTTGGCCAAAGTGTAAACTGCACACGAGATAATACAAATGCATCATGTGTTCTGCTAATTACAAATATGCAAATATCAGAATTTGCCCAATTTTAAAATTTTTTTAAGTCAAATTTTGGGATCATCAAAATGTTTAACATTTCCTAATTTTTCCTGCTAGGGAACTGATCTTCATTGGTATAAGTTTTGAATTTCTTATATTTTTTATAAACTTTTTGGTTTTTTACATTTTCTGCATATCTGGTACTGGTTTCAGTTTATTTTCCAAAATAATAATCAATCCAAGTGGTATAAATTAAATTTAAATTGAAAATGGTGTAATAAGTAACAATTATTCATAATTAATGTAACGAACAAATACAAAATGTTCAAGAAAAACTATAAAAGTGTTGAACATGTTATCTTCTCACTACAGTTATTGATAATACAACTCCGTTACCAGACGTAAATGAAATGTAATATAAAAATTGTAATATTTGACTTTCCTTCGAATAGCACTAAAGCAGCACGACTATCAGTAATGGAGCGTGATTAACAGTAAGGTGAAATGAAAAAGAAACATTAAAATCACTTACCCAGCTGGTAAATTGCAGGTTTCGCATTAAGTATGTTTGTGGTTATTTTTTGCAATATGTGCAGAATAGAAAGGATTGGAAATTTACACTAATACACATCAACTAGATACTAAACTGAATTTTAAATACGAAATAATACGTCTGTAATAAAACGTAACTACACACACATGAACATGACTTTATTATAAGACGAACGAAAAGTGACTCTTCATTACGTATGCACACGGACAATTAAAATGTTTATCATAACAGCTATGGGCATAACTGGAAATACAATAAAAGCTGTTTTTAATGTTTCTTATATCAACACTTATCAATTTGTGGAGCATTTTAAATAGTTTGGCATGAAGTTCTAATTACATTTTTGAACTCTGATTGTATTTGACTGAGGTTTTGTAAACCAAAAGATTTTACGTACACCCAAAAGAAAAACTTTGGAGTGCTTAGATAAGGAGAAGCCTATGCCCCCCTACTGAATTATCAACTACTAGTGAATGTTGAAAGTGAACTCCGTTATTGAAATACTCAGATACATCGTTTTGCATAAAGGGATATTTAATTTTTGGTGTTCTAAATGATGCATTTTCATGAAGAACTGGAAGGTTTTTCTGTAGAATTCACTATATTCTTGCCTACCAGAAAATCTTGTATTATACCAGTTCGTTTATGCATGGAAAATTGTTTTTGGAAATTAGTTTCACATATTGTGCGTGAATTTTATTGTACCTGCAAATAGTTATAATTTCTTGTGAAGGTTGCCTCATCATTAAGTAATATTTGTTCACTAAATATGGAATTTTGAATTAGTATTTGAAGAAATCACTGACAAAAGTTGAAACGTAATGACACGTTGTGAACAAGAAGAGCTTGTGCCATTTGAATGTGGTACGGATAAAATAAATTATTTACTAAAATTTTTAGACCAAAGAACGGGAGATGTTTAATATTGCCGAAATTTTTCTTGTACATGGATCATATTCAGTGGCATTCAAAACTGCTGCCTCAGTTTCCAGATTTCTCTATCTGATATAGCTAGGCGGTTTGCTTTTATAAATAGCCAACAATGTAGTTGTTAAAATTTTCTATGATCCGAAGTTGTATGTTCGTTATATAACCACCTTGCTTCTTACCTAATGACGTTTGTAACCCATACATAAAGTTCACATTTGCATACTCTGTGTTTGAAAAATTAACCATATAACATTTGTCACAAAAAAAGAAAATTTAATTGTTTTAAGTGTTAATTAAATTTTTTTTGAGTTTTAGTAATTCTCTGAAAAACAAAAACCAATTAAGAACAAAAGCATAAAATATCCAACATTGTGCAATGTGACAACCATCAGCCTACTATATCTCAATTATACTAATGTATGTTAAGTTACTTTGCTTTGCAGTGATAGTTGTTTTTTGGAAATAAACTGAAAATAGTATTAGATATGCAAAAAATGGAAGATATCGAAAAGTTTCTAAAAACTACAAGCAATTTTAAATTTGTACTGTCGAAAATCGGCCCCCCAGACGAAAAAAGTGTGGACGTATAATACGTGTGGTGATCCCAAAAAATTTAACAACCTGAGGTTTGTGCCCAACAGTTACTAGACCTAAGTATAGAAATTGTTGTAGTTATACTGCATGCCAATTTTGAATCCTTATTTTAAAAAATGTATAAATTACATTTAAGAATGTATAGAATTATTAAAATGTTAATACTCTGTTTCTCGAATTGGAAATTTTTTGCCTTTATATGTATGGGATCTGTTCATCTTAGAATAGAACGAGGAATTTAGCAGTTGTCTTTCGGTTGTTTAATAATTGCAAAGATCTATAAATAGAACTTCATTAATGTTGCCTAATATTCCTAAACAGTCTCATGAGTGCTCTCTTGATTTTCAAAGCAATCAAAAAACCTGAAATAATTACCAATTTAATGATTGCCTTTCAGTTTTTTAGAACAGAAATATGTACAAATAAATAGTGGTTTGTTAGTTTCTTTCAGTACTTTAGTTATGATTGTTTTTGCCCTCATAATATCTGAAATAAAACAAAGTCTCATGAATGAAGAGAACAATACTCAGTTTATAATAACAAAAATGCATATAGTGCCCTCATTCTCTAAAGTTCATCATTAGTGCTCTTGAGGTGGACTGGGGCAACTTTCTGATCAATTTTTTGTTTATAATCAATCAAAAATCAGGATTGTAGAGTGCTTTGTTTAAATTCCTCCGTTGAGTTACTTCCCTAAGGTTTTCTGTTTATTTTGTAAACCACAAGACCACTTGGAGTACATATGATTTGCTATCTATTGGTTTTTTTGTTGTAAAAAGCTGATAACTATCTTTTTTAACTTTTGGAAACCATGTGAGCACTAATGATTATTTTAAGAGCACTAGAGAACACTTCAGAGATACTGACCTTCAGGTCTGTTTTTGCATATTGTGAAGGGAGATAGAGAGCACATTTAACACACATTTAGTGTTAGTCTACTTTGTGTTATATCTTTATTATAAATATGTTTTGTTGATTAACAACATCAACATTAGATATTTATTTAAATAACGTGCAGAAGCGTACTAAAACAACACATCAAGGTTAACTTAATTTATTGTTATGTAATTATTGATTATACTTTGACATGTAAAGGTGTACATTCAAACAAAAACGTTATGTACAGTTTTGGCGTCCAAAAATCTAGCTGGTAATCTACCAAACAAATTCAGTGAAGTACTCCGCAAAATATCCTGTTTCGGTAAAATATCAAAAGTCTCGACTGTACTAACACAAATTGTTGCCGATTAACTCAGTGGGACGCGAGGTGTAAGTGTTTGAATACGGTCCTGGAAGGCAATTGGGTGTGAATATGTCTTAATCAGAAAATATCTTGCATGCCACCTAATCTCGCAGAGTTTTAGGAAAAGCCCTAAAAAGACTTACAAGAGGGTGCCAAAACTTAATATTAGGAGAGCGATTCTGGCTTAAGATTCACCTGAGAAATCGTTAAGTACACTATTGCTTATACATAAAACAAACATTAACCATAATTACACCAATATACCTATTTAAAACTGTTAGCTGAAAGGAAGGTTTCTAAAATCAAATATAAATGACCTGAATTTTCAATCACGCCTCTACGTAATTGCAAAATAATTTTTTACAATAAAACTTATTATACCTTCACATTTACACTATTATACGTGATTGTTTCAACTATATTACACGCACGTGTTCATTATAAATACATGATAGGTATTCTTAAGGAAATATTAAAAATGAAATATATCAAAATTTGCTTAACTAAATTTTTAACCTAGTCACACAGACGTTTTTATCAGTTCATGCAATGAATTTAATAGGTTCATTTATTTATAAATTTTCTCGAGTATAGTTTCAGAGGTTTTTATAAATACTTGATGAGTAATTGTTACGTGTAGATACCTCTTATCTTCAGGCGACTTTGAAACTATTTCTCTACATGTGTATGTTCAACATAAAGTTGTCCATCCAGGAACCAATATACCCATGAAATTGAAAGTAACCAACTTGGTAGGGTATTATCGAACATTATTAAACACTTTCAATATGCTTGATATTCTATTCTGAAAGGTAGCTAACCTACTCAAGCTACATGTTGATTGTTTGGATAATAAAATACGAAGTGCTTTGTAAGAAATGGATCTTCTTTTCATAAAATAATTGGAGAAATCTTCGACAAACTTCGGGCAGATGAATTAAGACTACAAATTGAAGTTACGTTTGTGTCGTTTTCTCTATCTAATATATATGTACAATTAGCTTACGGATAGGTTAACTAAAATCAGAAAGCAGGATACTTTTTATATTTTGTATCAACACAAATTACATTTGAAGTCTTCTTCGTGACCAGCCAATGAAGCATAGGCACGCCAGCATGATACATTATTATTCAAAACAAATTAATCATAAAACAGTGATATTTTTTTACAAAGTGCGCCATGCTGAATTTGACAGCCTTTGAGTATGAACAATATAAGATACCAAAATAATTCTATCTTAGATCAAGAATCCATATAACCTAAAATTTATATTTCTTCAAGGAAATAAAATAACCCTCTTGGTGGAATTGACTAATATAGTAACTATTAAAATGAAATATGATTATAAATACTTCAAAGGAACGTCACAACATGTTTATGTTATAACGGTCAGACATACAGTGACTGATTTGCTTGTCTGGTCAAAATAAAGTTTATGGAATTAAATGTAACTAAAAGTAGTGCTGTCACATATAAACAGATGTGTGACTTGCTCTTTCTTAAAGAACAATATATAAAGTATTTCATAAGTAAATATTACAATTTTTACAAATTTAACTTAATTGGTGGCTTTACTAAGCGGGCACTTCTGGTATGCATATTTTTTATCACTATCAATAATGCCCTTATTCACAATACTGTCTGGTTGCACTTGTATCTGAAGAGATTTCTTAAAACGGTCATAATAAGAACTCTGGTTTGGGATAATTGCTGTTTTTAGTTTTAATCGTGTAATCATTATGACCCGATTTCGTTAAAACAGTAGCATGTTCCCAATCACAAATGCTTTTTTACACCAACACTTTTTGTTTAGATTTAAGTTTTGGAAATTTTTAAGTTGATTTATCTTAATACAACTTTTATAATTTTTTTTTGTTTGCATTTTTATTTTTGATTCTTTACTGAAAAATTTGTTTAAGATTTTTCATTGAAACCGGTAATGTAGTACGAAGTTGCCTACTAATAAATTACCTGGAGCAAGTAAACTAAATTTAGGGATAACATTATAGTTTAACAAGTTCGCTGCTGCTTTTGAGTGTATAGTGTACTGCATAGCTGACTTACTATTTGCAAAAATAATATGCTTTTTAGTTTGAAGGGCGTATTATTTGGGTAGTTATAACACATGAAAACAGTTTTGATAATTTTATGACATTGATGCACATTTGCATCGTCAGCATATAGGAAGCAAGTTATAACCGTGTACTGTTCGATGTGAATGCACATTGATTTTTTAGTAATTTTGTAAGTTTGGAAAAGGAAAATATTAATAAATCAAATATTTATTTAGAAAACATAACGCAATACATAAAAAAGGCGAAAGTTAGGTATTTAACACAAAATAATGTTTCTAAAAGGATAAAATATAAAAATTCAATTAGTTTGACAGGTTACTAGCAAAACACTATAAAAATACAAAAAAAAACAAAATTTATTTCTTATGGTAACTTATAAAAGAGTCTCCTAAACAAAGATCGGGTTTTTCTGGGCACTGCTTACAATAATATATTGTATCTTTCCTGATTTTATTTTCAGAACAGTTTCGGCACCTTTTGCGTTTAGTTTTGTTTTTTCCGTCTGTGTCCGGAATTTTTCAGGAATATGCTCAGCCGTGTTTGATTTGGAAGATCGTTTTGGTTTTTCCTTTTGTGTGTCCGTTTTCAGATCTTCCACTACGGCTAGTCTGAAATCGTTTGGTTTCCTGGGGTTCTCTTGAATAAAAAGTAGGCATTCAACAACATCAGTTGAACAAAATGTACACCACTTTTCTTATACCATCGTAATGTTTTCCTATCACAAGGGTAATAAGCCATCATTTGGTCTTGCCTATCAACTCTACTCATATTCTTGGTGTATTTTAGTATTGGCAAGGGTTTGATCTTTTCATGGCCTCTCCTGTTCTTATATTCTACCATATCATTTTCAAACTCTGTTGATGTATATAAAACATCTCTCATCTCTCCACTTTCCTATCATTATACCATCAAAGTATTTACCCTTCGTCTTCCCTTTTTTAAGTTTCATAGACACTACGTCTTTAGGATGCCCTTTTCTATCTTACCTCAAAGTTCCTGTACAGTAAGTTTCATTCTTTATTAGTTCTTGTGTTAATTTGAAGGTATTGTAGAAATTGTCCATATACAAGGAATGACCACAATGTAGTCGATCTTTCATCAGATGTAGCACAACTTTCTTTGCATGACATCTACCACCAATTGCATCTAATACTCCAGTGTAAATAATGACATTTAGTATGTCCATCAGGTTCAGCATGTACAATTTTATACCATATTCGTGACGTTTATTTGTTATAAACTGTCTAAAAATGAGACGTCCACGCCACAATACCATTGATTCGTCTAACGACAAATGTTTTTCCGGCTGATAAATTTCTAGCATTTTCTTGTTGAAAAATTCTGCTATGGGTCTAATCTTGCCAATTCTATCTCGTTCACCGTTTGGATTCAAATTTTTACTATAAAAGTGTAAACAGCGAAGAATAAGCAAGAAACGATCTCTACTCTACTCTACTGAAAAACACTGTAAATTAAATAAATGATGTGTTTTCCAGTAATCTTGAATTCTATTTAATTTCATTGTGCCCATGTGTACCAGAAGACCCTAAAAATATTCGTAATTCTGCAACAGTTAGAGGTTTCCATCTTGTGATTTTTCAGATATTCTTGACAAAAAAACTTCAAAACAGCTTATTTATTAGTTTCTTCTACTACTAAGTTATAGAAGTCGTTGTCTACAATTAGATGGAAGAACTCAGGAGGTGAATTGCTTTCTGGTGTTGCTACTAATAGCCCTTGTTGTTTGGTAAATTGAAACTGCTTCATAATATTTGGTTCATCTTCCCACACGTTTGCAGCTATTCCGCCATTATTTTCCTTGTTACTAACAACAATGGGAACAGCAGCTGGCTCAACAGCAATTTCTAAAAAACAATTGGAATAAAATTTCATAGCTATCCTAGACATAATTTCAAATCAGATCTATATATAATATCAAATAATAGAAAATAATAAATATTCAAGTAGATACCTTTATCGCTTTCCCCAGAATCACCGGATGAACTGTCTGTGTCTACTAAATATTCGGCATCTTCATCAAAATCTTCATATAACAAGCTCTCCAACCCTTCGCAAGTTAATTTTTTGGGGTTTTTAAATATTCTGTGCCGTTTAGGGCAAGAAAGACCTGCTTCGTTATCACTCATAACTAAATCTCACATTAAATTGAACAATTTAAAAAAAACAGAAACGGCAGTAAATCTTGTTTTTATAAGGTGTCAGCTATATGCTACCACAAAACGAACTCCACTTATCGAGTACTGAACTCGTATTGAAGCTTTAAACGATCCTGTTCTAATGCCCCACATGTGCGTCGGGCGCATATTGGTAGCATTCGTAATGACGCACATGTGCGGCATTCGCAGTGAACATGTTAAAATTGACAACTAAGGATCCTCTCTACTTTTATATGCTTTTGTCGGGAGTCCTTTAGCAGTTTATATTGATTGTTCTGCTAATCCATTGGATTTAGGATGACAAGGACTTGATGTGGTGTGTTTAATATTATACATTTCAAAATAATGAACAAATTCTAATGAATTGAAGAGTGGACTATTGTCCAAAAACATTTCTAATACAATTCCATCCACTGAAAAAATGTTTAATTTGACAAATTTAGAATGAAGTTTGTAGAATATACCAATCATGCTCAAAGATCTTTGTAATTCTTTGCGTTCTTTTTGGCAGATTCATCATGGTTATTGTCTTGGTTTTATTTGCATCTGAAGCAATACCCTTATCACAGATTTCATGTTCCAAAGATTTCCACTAGTAACACAAATTTTGTATTTTTCAAAATTTAGTTTTAAACCACTTTTGAAAATTTTTGAAAGAATATTGTCCTAATTTATATAACGTTCATATATATTATGACCGTATGCTAAAACATTACAATAACATATAACGCCACTCAAACTCTAACCTATGATGTATAAATCTTTGAGAAATTTTTGGAGCTGAGCAAATGCCATACGTAAGCGTAAATATCTATATCACCCCCAAGGTGTTACAATTGTATATAACTTGAAGCTTACTTTATCATGTGGAATATGTAAAAACGCTTGTGAAACATCAAATAAGGTAAAATATTTATCACCTTCAAGTTGACTAAACAATTTTCCTTCTTAATATATAAATTTAACGACAGGATTCCTACATATACGTATATCGCCTTGGTGTTGTCGTGATAGCAATGGGATGAACCCATTTGGTTAGCTCTGTAAAAGGTTCAATAATTCTTCATTGACCAATTTTTCTGTTAGTGCTGATGCATGGAATAGCATTTTCTTTCAAGAAAATTTTGTATGTACAATTGATTTTACCCAAACCTTTAAACACAACATTTAAGTAAAATTTCCATGGCTGAAAAATCTTTCCTGAACGTGGTACAACAGTTTTGATACTGTAATTATTAGATTTAATGATTCATAGACTTTTTGCGGCTACCAGACCCAAAATTGAACATTGTTTATTTGTTTTTAAGACATGCAATGAAAAGTTCTTTTTAATTCCCTTAAAAACACATTAGGTTAAATCAATTGATCTGTATCATGTTCCGTCATATGACGAAATTGTTGATGACATTTTTAGCAATGTATGAGTATTTATTCCAAGCTTTTGGAAGTCCACTTAGTTAAAATATTAAACTGGCTGCCTATGTCAATCCTCAAATTAATTTTACATTTATTAAATTGAACACATTCGAACATTTCATCGGAGCTAATGTTTGATTTTGAAACAACCCAAATTACATGATTAGCGTTATCGTATTATAGTCGCTTTTTACATTGTAATCACAATTTACCATAAGTTCATTGACATTAGCCTTACAAAATTTACGATAATGTTCCCGTTTTTTTACATTTGCTATAAATGCGATGATAAGCAGAACACTTATCATTTTGGTGCTCTGATCTACAATTTTCACAATTGTTATCTCGTTTTTGGTAGTTTGGAGCCGATGTTTCCTATTCCAGAAGACATCTTTGCTACATACAGCGACGTAGTCTAAAAACAAACCAAAAGAAAAAGACAAAGAAAGAAGGACCAGGCTCATTCGGTGAATGGGCGGGATATTATACCTACAAAAATAACGAAAGGCCTGAAATAAAAATACTCATTCATCACTCACCAACAAAACAAAAAAAAATTCTAATTAAAAAACATGTTACTCAAGAACAGTAGTACTTAAAACAAATACAAACAAAAATAATTAATAATCAAAATATGCATCTATCAGAAGAACCAAAAAAAATAATCAATTCTTAACATGGCAAGCTGCCGTTTTTAGGTACCTACCCCCATATTAAATAACGAAAAAAAGGAAAAAGAAATTACAATCCTAAAAACAACAGCTCTAAATCGTCATCTTAAATCTAAAATTAAACATATAAAATCGTCACAATAACTACAATATCAATAATCAGTGTCATCCCACGTACAGATGATAATCATTTTAAAACCACTAGGTGTAATCCTCCCATGAAACTTAAATACACTGGTTCAACCAGTTCATAGAGTCCATTCAAAGAAACAGTGGACAAACACTCACACACGTGTTGTATATGTTGGATCTATCACACCTCCATAGGGCCGCAGCGGGGCAGCAGGGCCTACGACCACGTAATTTGTGCCATATAAAAAGGGGCGGCAATCGCCTCATCAATTGGGTCCAAGGTAGCAGGTAGTTCTATCCACCGGAAGAAGCATGCTGTATTGCATGCGCGAAATTCCCATGAAGAAAACGGAAACAACAAAAATATAACGACGAGTATAAGGAAGAGAAAAATGAGTATTAATTTGTTTAACTAAATAACGAAACATGATTATGAAACTTGAAAACACTGTCTTATCGGATAGTTCAATTCCACATTTCAACGAGCTTTTAGATGGAAATTACATAAGAATCAATTATACGTGGTCGTAATGTATATCAAGTTAACAGATACCTAAAACAAGGTATTGACTATTTAATTTTAGCATAAACTTTGTTTCCAAATAAATAAGTTTAAAATGAAAATTAATAGGAAGCGTATTTATTGTAAACAAGATGTTGTCGACGTATGAAAGAGTAAAACGGAATTGATGAGAATGAATAATAATCTAAACGGGTACGATCTTACCGTCGAAAATGAACGTAACATCTTTTTACCAAGGGTTTGGCAAAATTCTAAATTTCCAGGCAACAAAAAACTCGCCTCCTGGCCAATGTAGTACCTACGGGTGGAGCATTGGAAATGTAAATGAACGGTCCAGCAATGGTTGAGAAACACGAAGGTTTGGTAAAACGGATTGAAAATGAGTCCTGCAAAGTTGGTAATATTTCGATGCTAAAATTTCATTGCATTATTCATCAGGAGAATTTATGCTCCAAGTCCCTTAAAATGGATCATGTCATGAAGGTGGTCATGAAAACATTGAACTTTATTCCAAGAGTTTCTCAAGTCTTTGGATTCGCAGTATAATGACGTTACATTTCATGCAGAAGTAAGATGGCTGACCCGTGCCAAAATGTTGAAACGAGTGTTTGATTTGAAGGAAGAAATACAGTCATTCTTCACAACCCAGTCAAAAAGTAACCCAGAATTTGAAAACATGGAGTGGGTTAACGACTGCATTTCTGGTCGATATAGTTAGCCACCTAAATGTTGTTAATACTCGTATACAAGGGAAAGATCAACTAATTAATAACATGTATGATCTTATTTTCGCATTCCAAATGAAACTTGGGCTTTGGGAACAACAGTTAAGGACAAACATCTTCACCCACTTTCCGACATTGTTGTTGCAGCCAGACGTCACACAAATGGCGGCGGATAAATACGCTTCGTTAATATATGACTTGAATCTGAAATTTGATAACCGATTTCAAGATTTTAAAAAGCATTGTGTGCTTTTTGCTAAATTTGCAACGCCATTCTCCGTAGACGTGAATTTATTGCCAGGAATTTTACAAATGGAACATTGTGAAATGTGTTGCGATTCACAGTTAAAGGAGAAATTTAATCAGGTTAGTTTGGAAGAGTTTTACAAATCATATTTAAATAAGGAGAAACATCCTGCATTTTACAAACATGCTCTATCGATGATTTTACTATTTGAAAACACTTACACGTGTGAACGAGCAGCTTTTTAGTCGAATAAAGCGTGTTAAATTTCAAATGCGAACACGAATTACTGATGAGCATTTAGAAAACTGTCTGCGTGTAGCAACAACATCAATTGAAATCAACATTGATGCACTTAGTTCTGACAAACAAAATCAGACGTCTCACTAAAATGTATTATATATATATTTTTTATTATTATTTTTTGTATTGCCTAACTCTAATCTAATAAATATATTTGATTCTCATTTTTGTTATATTAAAAAAACAATATATTTCGTGTTTGCTTTGAATAATACAAAAAAATTTGTTGTACGGCCCAGTAGCAAATCTTATTTCTAAAATCTGACCCGGCTGCTGAAAAGGTTGGCCACCCATGGTTTAGTGTATCACCCCTCATCAAATTGTGTAATAAAATAAACGTGTTTCTTCTTTGAGTACTTTCTAGTATTTCCTTTTAGCAGTGGAGTTTTTTATCTGTGTTAAAATTAATTACAAACCAAATGTGATAAAAACTAGTTAAAAACCAGAACAGAAAGTTTCCATAAGAAATCTTTATCAAATTAAGCAAACACTCAAGCACACTTTAACAACTGCCATCATGTTATATCTTTGTTACAAGTATGTTTTTGTTGCTTAATGACATCAATATTAGCTTTTTATTTGGGAAATGTGCGGAAGCATATAAAAGTATAGCTTAATATTGTTATCTAACTAATTATTATACTTTGACGTGTACAGGTTGATATTCAAACAAAGACCTATTTATGTTACAACAGTCAGATATACGCTGGCCATTTTGAACGTGCAGTCAAGATAACATATCGACGGTAGAAAAGCAAATTAACTTAAGCGACATATACACGTAAAATGAGTTATTTACACATCGGTTCAGATTTTTTTTGCTATAGAATGGACTCGGCCTTGTTCGATTATTTGATACTTTATGGCGCTTAAGTGGTCGGATTATTTACTATAATTTTTAAGGGGTCTTAGTTTAAGCAACACATATTCTTCGTTTTGCGAAGAAAGTGTCTCTTAAAGTATTTGCACACCGAGTTTGTGAACACTTAGGTATTTTTCAAGTTCGCTCGTGGCTGAACAACGATGAATAAGTTGTTTTATCTCGCCTAAATACAACAAAATGGTGACTTAAACTGTTTTGTTTTACAATTAAAATGATCTACTTTGGCGCTTAAGTTATATTTTACTACACTTCAATTATATTTACAATGTATTATAAAAACGATTAATGTACTTTAAAATTTTGGTTAGCATGTTTCTGAACTAGCTATTTAGATTTACTATTTCCATTTTTGTTATTATACCTTCATTATACCATCTTCCAATGATTTAATTAAAGTTGATTTTCTTTAATGTATTTTACACCACTCGAAAGAAATATTATCTGTTGCTTCAATTACTTATGCAATCACATTTTTGAAATATAAATTCTTTTAATTTACTTTCCCGTGCTGCAAAAGACTGTTTATTTAAATTAAGCGCCATCTATCTTCACAACCCTATTAAATGAATTTACCGTATTCGTACGACTGAAGCGTAATACAGTTCTATTAACGGTATTCAAACTTTTATCGAAAATAATCGGTGTAATAAAATGTTAGAAATTTTTTTTAGGGAAAGTGCTTATTAACCGTCCGTCCTCTAGCAAAACTGTTAAAAAGTTGCTTCAGTGGATTTGTCTTTCCAGCGTCGATATATGGAATTAAATGCACCTATAAGTGGCACTGTTAATTCACATATAAACAGATGTGTGACACTTAGCAGCTTATTTCGATATTGTCTTCAGCTTATTAGTGTCTGATGAATTATTATCTACAAATAATGTTTGCATAAAAATTTTTATTTACCTAATGAAACTTACAATGCAGTTAAATGTGTCTAAAGTTCGTCTGCATACTTATACATAGAGAGATTCGAGTTTATGTAGAAGCATCCAGTTGTGTAAATGTGAATTCTGGCATGTGTGTAAGTATTTTTTGTGCATAGGTTTGTTGCATGTTTGTGTGTATATATGATTACATATTCACAGAGTGTCGGTTTTTGCAGGTCAGCATTCTTAATTCATGCATGCTTACTTTAGTAGCGTGTATATGCGCATGCAGATTTGTATGCAAGTGTGTGGGGTGAGATAGTGTGTTTTTAAGTGGAAGAGTTTCAAGGTGAGGATAGGATTGAGGATTGTATTATTTTACTGGCATGCAGCTGTATATGCATATTTGTGTCTGTATTTTAAGCATATGTTGATTAATTGCTTGAAGGGTTTGTGTATATGTGTTTAATTTGCTGGAGTATGTAACCGAGCACAGAGCACGTAATATCTTTTATGTGCAAAAATTGGACCACATGCTCATGCATGCATCATGTGCTCTTCAAAGTATAATTATGCATTCGTACTTGCTCTAGTGTTAACGCCTGTGCATGAACATGTTCATGTGCATGCATGTGTGCACGAGCTGCACCAATACTTCAATTAAATATTACCACATTGTTACTTCTTTAGTGATTTTTTTTGTCTGACTATGGTATTGCTTATTTTAATTGAAAATTTTTTTCAGCTGTTGACTTTTTTAATCAAATCAATATGTTATATGGAACTATCACAGAATTTTGCACAGAAGATAGTTGCCCTATAATGTCTGCAGGTCCTAAATACGAATATCATTGGGCCGACGGACACACAGTCAAGAAACCAATCAAATGTTCCGCACCAAAATATATCGATTATCTTATGACATGGGTCCAAGATCAATTAGATGATGAAACTTTATTTCCCTCTAAAATAGGTATGAAATTTACATATTTTAACTTATTTAAATTTAAAATGGTATTATTAGTGATAGCATTGTAAACGTAGTTTTCACCATTGACAAGGTGCAAAAATGTCAAAACTAGCATAGGATTATTCTTTTTTTTATAAATTGGTAACTTACAATTATAATCGAATGGTTTTGAAGCATTTTCATTGAAGAAATCTAAAATGCAACATTTAATATGATTTAGCGGGGTGCAAACATGGATAATATTTTGTTGTGAGTAAAAGATAAAAAGAAAACCATCACCGTTCTTACCAATAATACATAGAGTAAATATGTAAAATCTCGTCATATGCTAAAATTTTTGAAAAGTTAATGTAAATTTTACATAGATGTTTGGTTTTGCAAAAAAACATTTTGTGGATAGCAATTAACAGTATGATTCATTGTACTTTGGGCTTTAATCGTCCCTATTGCTATTCATTATATATTGACCAATAACATCCTCCATTGCTCTTGACTTTACAAAGAAATATAAATTCGCAATTGTGAATTTTTTCTGAACCAGTCATTTGACTCTTCTCTCTAAATAAGCTTTGAGAAGCAATGCCTCTGTCTCTATGCCGAATGAAGTGTACATGCAAATTGCAGTTTGGCTGCCATAAATATTAACTAATTTTGAACATTTTAATTTTTTT
Organism: Platerodrilus igneus; assembly: GCA_036346225.1. Lineage (NCBI taxonomy): Eukaryota > Metazoa > Arthropoda > Insecta > Coleoptera > Lycidae > Platerodrilus > Platerodrilus igneus. Next base: position 2,132,550 of record JARFIW010000289.1, read on the forward strand.
TGGCAAATTAAGACAGTTTCATACTTTATGCAAAGTCTAACAAAACTAAACATCTTGAAAGTATGAATTTTAGAAAAGAGATTTAGACTTATATGAAACAGAATAAAATATATTTTTAGCATTTGTTATCATACACTTTGTTATGTACTGTTTCGTCACAAGAAATTAATTAAAACTGCATGCCGAAAGGAACGTTTGTAAACTCAAATGACCTGAATTTTAATCATGCCTCTAGATAATTGGAAAATAGTTTGTTATAACAAAACTGGAAGTATTAACTTCACATTATTGTAAAAAACGCCAATAAAAAGTCTACATCATTACACAATTATGTTTTCAACTATTTTATACAATTATGTTTTCACTACTAGTACCTATAGACATTCATATGCAAATGTTAAAAATCAAATAATCAAAAACTAAGCTTAATTGAAAACATTTTCAACGAATAAAATTACTATCTAAATTTTTAACCTAATAACAAAAATGTACTGTGGGTATATTTATGAATTTCATGCAATTAATTAAAAATTTTCATTCATTTACAATTACTTTAGGTTATAGTTTCGGAGGTTTTTTATAAATACCTGATGAGTGATTTTTGCCTGTAGATAACGCGCACACCACTAACAGTCTTTATTTCTTTCGAAAGAAACTAGCTGCTCTCAATGTGCTTATGTCCAACATGAAGTTGTCAATTTAATCGAACCAAGGTGTTCCTAAAATTAAAAGTAACCAACCAGGTATGGCATTATCCTAACTTTATTGACTACTTGTAGTCAGTTTAATACCTATTCTTCAAGGTAAACTAACTTACTCAAGTTACATGTTAATTACGAAGTGCTCTATAAAAAATTGGCTTCTCTATACAACAATTCGGGATACCTTCTACAGAATTCAGACAGATGAATTAACACTGCAACATTAAATTACTGATGTTGTTTTTCTTTACCTAAATATATGTAAAATTAACTTATAGAAAGGTTAAATAGAACCAGAGAAAGGGACTTTTTATTTTCTGTATTAGCACAATTTTGTATGTGAACATCTTAATGCTAAGACAATGAGATCATAGGCGCCGGTATTATATATTATCTCTCAAAACAAATGAATAAGAAAGCTAATAATTTTGAATACAAAGTTGCATTGCTGATATTGTTTATAACCTTTAAAATCATAATAACGAGTTGACAATCTTCGAGTATGAACAATATAAGATACAGAAATAAGAATGCACATAACCTAAAAATTATATTTCCTAGGAAATAATCTAACCCAATTACTGGGATTTACTTACATAGAAACTATTAAAATGAAATATGATTATAAATATTTTAGATTGTTTTAACAACAAAATTGGTATATTTTGAACAGTAAAGGCAAATTTGAAAAATTCATATCAATCAAAGAAATTCATGTTGGTGTTCTGTTAAAAATTTGAACAAGTGGCATAAACAATAAGTTTAACGAGTCTTAAATTAATATCCAGCAAGAAAATGTATTGGCAAGTGACTCAATATTAGCCACTAGGGCATCCTGTCGACGCGTTTCGCCCTAATTGGGGCTCATCAGGACAGGAGTAGCAAAGTTGTATTATTTAGCATAGACACATTATGGGAAGTATAGCATCATCTAGCTCACAGTTTGTTCCTTTGTGGCGTTTCACCTGATATCGCAGTTTTTACTAACAGACGGCATGGATATCTGGCTCAACTGCCCTGTTCCATAGCCAAAATTTATAATTACATAGAATAAGCAAGTTTAATGAGTCTCAAATTAATATCAAGCAAGAAAAGTTAATGGCAAGTGATTCAATATTAGCCACAAGGACATCCTGTTGATACGCTTTGCCTATTGCGGCTCATCAGGAAAGGAGTAGCAGAGTTATAATATTTAACATGGACATGTTATGACATGTAGCAGTATGTTTTACTCCATAGACTTGCCAATTTCTCATGTAATAAGTAAATGGTTTCAAATTTTTTACACCTTTAGGAACAGTATCATATACTTTAAGATTTTACATATTTCATGCTCGTAGTATTTAACATTTTGTAAACACTTTGATTTTTACTTACGACTTAGTGATTAACACTGATAGTTAAGCTGAGTTTGTAGCAATAGGTCACAATTTGTCTATGTACGGTGCTATCGCTCTGTTTGTCAATTGTTGCAACTTTCAGATTGGCAAACATTTATGACACACAACTTTATTCTATGTTTTAGCTGGTTGTTTAAATTAAATATTTTACATTATTATCCAGGTAAGTTAGTTTTTATGGGCGATACAAGGAGTTTACTGGCTAGCCGATAGGTGAATTATTGTTGAGTCAGTAAAAACCATTGTAACGTTTTGTAACAAAGGATTTGAACACAAACCAACTCACAAATTTACGAGGAAATATTTCCTTTGTTTTGAACGACTTCGTAACTTTACCAATAAATGTAATGCCAAACTTGTCCTTTCAAAAATTATGATTACTGCTTATTCCTATATTAATTTAAAAGTAGGGGTTGTAGAGGGATATGTGGTAGATGCCATCAATCAAAAAATTAAAATTTGCAAACGTATGTTGTGTAATCTTCTAATAATTTCAAACCCTGGAAAAACCATGGAAATCAAGATTGTACTTTTATTTTTAACACCGCAGATAATAAAAAATCACCTTTCATTTGTTAATCATGCTACTAACCTGTAAAGTAGCGTTTTACAAGCTATCTATTTTAAAGTACAACTTTTATTGTTTGGTTTGGGATTAAATATAACTGTTTATAAACGAGTAACAATAAAAATATTTTTATGTGATGTTTTCTGATTTTTCTCATGAAATCTTTTATGTTACAAATATGTCTAATAATACATTTTAAGGTGTACCATTTCCAAAAAATTTTCTATCAATTGCTAAGACAATCCTAAAGAGATTATTCCGAGTATACGCTCACATTTATCACCAACATTTTAGTGAGGTTGTACAACTTGGTGAAGAAGCACACCTTAACACATCATTTAAACATTTTATATTTTTTGTTCAGGTAAGTAAATTTATTAATCTTTCTACAGCATACTTAAAATTATTTTTAGGAATTCAGTTTAATAGAAAGGCGAGAATTAGCACCTTTACAAGAACTGATAGAAAAGTTAACTGATAAAGAAGCACGATGAAAAGTGTACTAAAGTTATATATTTTTATTACTATAATTATGTGCTTAAGCATATTTTGAATATTGTTACCAACAATTACGGAAGCACAGCTGTGACAATATCACTCGTTCTCTTTATTTTATTTATATAACATCGTATAGCTGTATTTAAGCTTATATTGTTATAAGGTAAGGTGCATATGTTTGTTCCTACATGTTTTTTATAGACTTAGAAGCTTGGCATTTTCTGCAGGTTGCAAATGAATTTGAAAGTTTTAGCAAGCTTATGCTCTTTGTTTTAAGAAATATATTTTTAGAATATTTACATCTGAATGAAATGTATCTTATTGTAGCACATTTTTGTAACCTAAGATACTACTTTGTAGAATATTTATAGATGATGCCAGTCTATTTTTCTATTGAAATGGTTTGTATTTATTTATCTTGTGCAATTTGTATATACACTATCTTATTAAACGATTTCATTTTTATATTCAGTATTAAAGATTCGCATGTTTAGTATTACATTACATATCTACATTTATAGGAAATGTTGTGATTTCTGATTATTACATACAATAAATATTTTGTGGATTCGACTACTTGATCATAAATTTGTGGGGAATTACATTCGATGAATGCATTATTGTTATTGCCTTTGAAAAATGATATTAAATTTTTATGCAGTGTATTCAAAAAGCAAGACCTGATCAATATCGTGCATTTAATATTCCCACAAGAAAAATTTTTAAATAGAAGTTTTAGCTTCTAACCCCAGCTACCAATTGGAAATACTTTAATAGAAAGAGGACGGTTCACTTGGCGAGAAATACATCAAAGTTCCTTTATTTTAAAGAAACATGTATTTTTTGCAGTCTGATTCCTAGTGACAGTTCAATTAGGGTGGATGTTCCAAACGTACTGACATATAAAAAAAGAAAAATGGAGAGAGAAAAGCGAACTAGAAAGAAATCTGAAAAGCAAAACGGTGTTGCGGACAGTAGAGGTGGGTGAAATCCATTCGAGGTGGTAAACTCAACAAAAGCAATAAGACCGTGTACCAAGGACTGCCATTAAAGAAAGAAGTTGTGACGTTCCTTTGAAATATCGATAATCATATTTCATTTTAATAGCTTCTGTATATTAGTAAATCCAACCAATTTAGACAATTTCCTTTAATAAATATAATAATTTTTAGGTTACTACAATTTTGATCTAAGGTAGAATTATTTTGTATCTATATATGGCTCATACTCAAAGGTTGCCAAATTCATTATGTTAGTTTTTAAAGGTTAGAGACGAGATCATTATTGTAATTTGGTCTAAATTATTAGTTTCATATGATTCATTTGTTTTGATTAGTAGTGTATGTCGTTGGTGCCTCAGTGATCTCATCAGCTGAGTATGAAGATTTCATAGGCAGATTTGTGCTGACTCAAATAAATAAAAGTTCCGGTTTTTGATTGAGTTAAAATATTTGTAAGTTCCTTATTCATACAGATTAGATCTAAAAAAACAACACGATGTATTTTTTTATTTTGCAGTCTTAATTTATCTGTGCGAAGTTTACCAAGGATGTTTTAAATTATTTTAGGAAGGGAATATCCACTTTTTATTGCACTTTGTGCTTAACTTCCAAACAACCAACTTTCAACTTTAATAGGTTAATTACCTTTGATGGAAAGGTTTTCGAGCAGACAAAATCATCAAATGTTCGGTGCCCAAATTGACAACTACACGTTGGAGATGAATATGTTGAGGGTTGCGATGTCGCTCTAGGTATCGTATGATAACCAGCTTAATGACAGTTAATCACTCGTCAGGTATTCATGAAAACGATTGTAAGTTAACTGAACATTTTTGCTTAAAATTTTTAATTGTTTTTCAAGTGATATTGGTTGTGAAAGTTTATTACACATATTCAGCATTACTGCCACATAAATACCCAGTTTTTCATGAGTTCTATTGTTAATTTGTTGTTAAAGTTCCATCATAATTAACTGGTATAAATTTGTCTTTAAGACCAGCTTCCAACTCGTCCCCAAGTATTAATCAAGATTTTATTTGCTCCATACCAAATTAAAGCTTTAGTATCAAACAAATCGCATGCTTCGTTTATAAGTCGAGTATCACTCATATTTCTAGCGACTTTAAGTGTTTCTATACGTTCTAGAAAAACATTTACTGATACGAAAAATGTATAATGAACTTATGGATATTTTAACTCAGCCGGAAACCGGCACTTTGAGTCGACACACATCTGCCTGTAAAATCTTCATACTCAGCTGATGAGATCACTGGGGCGACAACATAATAAATTATCAATCAAAACAAATGAATCATGAAACTGTAATAATTTAGACCGAAATTACAATGATAACATCATCTCTAACCTTTACAAACTGACAATTTAACAACCGTTGAACATGAACCATATATTATACAAAATAATTTTACCTTTACTTTTTTTTAAATATGACATTGTTTTTTTACGAGTGATTTTGTTACTTTTTATTGAGTTACAATTTTTAGTGCTAAATTTTGAAGTTGTTTTTTGTGTTAGGCAAAATTTTTTTAAACATGTAGTTTTTCATCATTTTAAAGTAACCTTTATAACTTTAGTTTTTTTGTGTAGATCGTTTTTGTTTCTTAATTGGTAAAACATTTTTTGTATTAACATATAGGCCAAAAATTGCTTGTTTTAATCATTTAACCGTAAAGAGTTTTTTAATGTGAGTTTTTAAAATTATTTATCCTTTTTCTTTAGTTGATAAAACATAATTTTTTGAAAATTACCTTGAGATATTTTTAAGACAGACAGACTAAAAGCGACTTGAAAGCTAGAAATTGTTTTATTTTAAATGGAATAAGTAATGTAGAGTTTTTGTTGAATAATGCATTATGAATTTTAAATTACGATTTGAAAAAAGAAAATAATTCGACTTACCGGATTAATAATAATTTTGGGTAAACACAATTAGTAAATATGGCGGCATGTAGTTAGTTATTGAGTCTGAAATAAAGTTTGGGGGAAAAACATTTTGCTCTCAGATGCGTCGAACTTCTTTAGAGCCAGGTGAATATTTAGATTTATTTTTGTTTATTGATAAAGTTTTGATAAAAATAGATGAAGTAATGAAGATATATGTCAATCTTGAAGTAATTGACATGGAAAAAAATAAAATCAAACAGGACTTCTAATAAAAATTTGAAGACTATAATTTGGATTAAAAATAGTTGAAGTCGGAACATAGGTTAGCATAATAGGTTACCTAATTTAATTTAAATTTTTTATTTTGGGGAATTTATTTTTTTTTAGTTGAATGTAGTTCAATAATTTTAGCTAGCTTTTTATTTCTAAAATAGGAACTTAGGTTTTGACTTGGACGTGACATATTTAAGAGACATCGCGGACATTTAGGTTAACACAATGCTTTTTTTTTTTAACTTTCCTTGACATCTTGATTCGAAGGTACTTTATTTCTATTCTGCAATTGACTGCTCCCAAAGGGAACACATCGCCTAATTCTTCGAACAGTCTCCTGACAACACTAATCTACACTTATTTGACTGGTTGCCATCAGTCCAGTCTACCCCTGAAAAGACGGATTCCAACCGGTGCTTGTTGGTCTTAATTTGAGTCGCTAGACAGGCCTCTTTCTTTATGTTAAGGCGTTTTAAAGCTGCTTTTACAGTTAACCCTTCAGCATTCTTTGTTTCTGCTACCTGCATCCTTCCATTCCTATATAGCGCAAGGTGCGGTGTGGAACAGTGACAGTCACAAGAGTGGTGTTCAGACTTTGGTCAAGCTGCAAGTGCATCCGCAATCAATGGACGCGCGTTCGCGGTTTTTTCATAGGTGCGTGTGTGAAACAAAGCATTGCACATTATCAATCATTCATTATACTGTCTGCTATAAACACTTTGGAATGGTTCATGACCTATGGTACATGTCATGGTAGCAGATAAAGCTGTAAGTGCTAATATTAATTTATTTATGCGCTGTATATCGTACACTTTATTTTGTGTATGTTTGTTGTGGTTTGTTTAGCATTCTTCTTAATCCTCTTTGGGAATTAAACCACTCGTAGTTTTTAAAATCATCTTTATTTACGTTTTGATCCATGAACTAGGATCGTCAGGGATCGAAACATAAATAAAGATGATTTTAAAAACTATGAGTGGTTTAATTCCCAAAGAAGATTAAGAAGAACACTTTATTGTGGACAACACTTGTTGCTGTACCCTAGCTTTCACTTCACAAAATATTTTTTTCCAATTCCTTATATTCCTACCTACTTTCAAATTGCAATAGGTTTTTACGCAGTAAATTTTAGCGTTGGGCTTTAGGTTCGGAGCTCTAACGAGGGTCACGGTAATAGTTTGGTCCATCGCCATCGCGACAGTTCCTCCTTTTAGATGTATTGGAGGGGGCAGGGGAGGTCTTAATGCTAGAGTCTGGAGGGGTTAGTTTAAAGGGGGGGCTTTTATCAGGGATGGGTTAATAAAGAGTGATTTAGAAAGTGGTTGCTGGGGTCGATTTACAAAGGGACTTTCTGGCCAAATTGTCCAATCATAAATTGTGCCCAGAGGGTTGTGGTATTACTTAACTGAGAGACATAGCTTGCTCAATTTCTTAGATAGTATATCTTAGCACTGCAGCACCAGGGGCAAAAAGCTTGACGCCATGGTTGTTCTATTCCCTTATGGAGTAGAGAAGGACGCTGTACGACATTTTGCCTTCAGCAGCACTCGCAGCATTGTTTCATTTAGGGTTTAAGTGGTTTTACCTTTGAGTTTTTTAAAAATTTTGTTGGACTTAATGAATTGACTAAGGACTTTTGACATAGGATGGATACTAGACTAATATCAGGTTTGTTAGGATAGTAGATTTTTGGAAAAAATCTCACGTGGGGTGTAACATGTTGCATTACACTAACAGTACATTAAAAGTGAAAGAAAAATTTAATGTTGAATGGACAAACTGTTATTCAAACACCCTGTATAAGGTTAATTTTCAAGTAGAATTGTGTTCTAAAACAAGACTTGCAATTAAATCTCTATTGGTATTCGAATTATAAGCTGAAAACCACAAAGATAATGATTTCATTTCTGTTAAATACATATTGGAACCCAAATCAATTGTAAGTTATTTTAAACCACAAGAATGCAAACAAATCAATTATAACCATAAAATTTCAGAGCGGAAGCATGTCATGTTTTAAATAACTTTTAGCTTAACACATTGACTGCCACCATAAGGCGGTAAAAGTGATTACCCCCAGGCCAATAGTTATAAAATACTTGGATTTACTTTTAACTGATTTATTGTGGTATATAAAGAGTACACAAACTTAAAATAGAGTTTCATTTTGTAAAAAAATGTGAGACCACAGGTGATGCTCATGACTCCTCAGTAACAAATTATCACATAGAGCCATGAGCATCACTGTGGTCTCAAAATCTTACTGTACAAATTTTACAAATGCAACAAAAACTAAAACTAAACCTAATGGTTTTCGGTAAAACAAGCAAGGCATAAGTATATATTACATTCACTACATTTTGTAGGTACCTTTTTCATAATTTTTTGTGCTCGTGCTCTTCCTTTTTAACTTTTTATTTTGAAGTAACTGCTACAGCGATTTGGTTTTTTTTCCGATTTTGGGTAGTTACTTTCAACGTTTCAATTAATTTATGTTTGATTTCAGTTATTTTCGAGATTTCATTATTAGTCAACATTGCTAATATTATTTGCTCTTGGAATTGTGTTATATGTTGTTCCCCTTTTCAATTTTTTAAAAATTATACATGCTATTGCTGTATTTAGTAAAAGCTCAAACACAGCTTTGTGATACCACCTGATTGTTTTTTGTAATGGTGAAAAGCAACTAGCCATTTGGTTAGAAATATCGACTCCTTTACCTTTGTTATAATCTATGATTGTCCTAGGCTTGAATATTTCGTCACCGTTTCGATTTTATTTTCCAGTTGGTTGCATATCTATTCCATGTTTAGTTGTCAAAAAAGGAACCTTTCTCTTATCTTGCCATTTTGCTACTACAATGCCCCCTGTTTATTCTTGGCCTACTATTTCTTCTTTCTTTATTTTGGACTTCACAACTTTCTCTGGAAGACCTTTTCTATCTTTATGCAATGTTCCTAGCAATTGTGTGTGTGTTTTTTTAGTAGATGTTCTGCCAATGGAAGTGAGGTATAGTAATTATCAGTGACATATAATTTGAATAGGGACCGCTATGCCTGCGGCCACGTCTCCAATGCTCCACCCGAAGGTACTACATTAGATTTAAACGTGAACTTAACGTGCTTCAAGTGTAATCTAATTTCAAAATTAATATATTCTAAATAAAGATCAAACAAACTGAAACAAAACTAAAAATAGGGTTTGAATAATGGTATCCCTAGTGTTGACTTTGGAGTGTGTCCGATCAAGACACGAGCAAAATGAAAGGGGGAGAGATCCGAAATACCAGATAGCAGCTGCCAGCTCTGCTTACCGGTGCGACCTGACGGGTTGTCTTAGAAGTATCCAAATCTAGCTACCTATTTAAAAAAAAATGGATTCAAGTTTTCTAAGCATTTGCCAAATATTTTAATAGTGAATCCAGCTATTTTGCCTAGTAATTTACAAATTCGAGCTCCCTGGTGTAAGTAATTTATTTTATCTAATTATCAGTGACAACTGTCCTTCCTTCATTTAGGTATGGGCTACACAGATCCATAACAACCTTTTGTGCTAAACCCATTGAACCGTCCCAAAAAGTTTTGACCCATGTACATAGCTAGTTTGTAGGTATAACCAAAAGTGTCACACAGTTTAAATATTTTAAGGCCATAGTGATGTCTTTTACTTGGTACATAGTGCCTAAACACTAAACGTCCCTTGAAAGGGATCACGGACTCATCTACTACAAGAGTTTCTGCAGGAACAGCATTTTCACAAAGTTTTTTTTTTCATTATGTTAAATATGGTACGGATTTTATATAGGCTATCTCTTTTGTTCGCCTCTTCATTATTTGCAAAGTGGATATATCTGATCAGTAACTGGAATCTGTATCTGCTCATTACATTTGGAATAATCTGGTTTCAGTATAACACGCACTGGTTCCAGGAGTCGCTTATTTTAGGATATTTCACCAGTCCCATGTATAAAACAATACCCAAAAATTTCCGCATTTCAGCATTGTCGGTAGGTTTCCATTTGTTTATTCTAGTGTATATACTTTTGTATTTTTTCCTGTTCGGCATTGCGGTTGGTTTCTACAGTCAGGCAAATTATTCCTCATCAAGAAATATTGAGTAGACATGCATTGCGACTAAAAGGTCTTTATCTTCTGAATATTTATCAGGATGATCATTGTAAAATCCAGTTCCAGAAAATTGAATGTCACGTCTCAGATGAGAGCAATCAACATCATTCCAAACACCAGTCATATTTCCTTTCACCAATGGTACCGTTGCAACTGGTGTGGAAGTAGTTGGCCCTGGGTTATTTCCAATAGCATCATCAAATTCTGAAGTGTTGTAATCACTTTCTTCCTCGCTTGAAACAGTTTCTTCATCAGAATTCCATTCAGACTTATAGTCTAAAAAGTCTTCATAAGAGTCAGTGTCTTTGCCCATCATAATTTTCTCAGCTTCAAGTTCCAACTTGCTAGTTGTGAGTATTTTTTTTTGCTGTTTATATCACGAAATATCTCTCACACCAGCTCTTCTTTTCCTTCCACCACTTGTGGATGCCTCGTCTACTGTTCTAAAAAGTATATATTTGTATTATGTATAACTATAAACATACGGCTATCCAAATATTTTGTAACACAACAATAAAAAGCAAGTATTGTACAGTACATGTAAACCTTCATTCTAGCAAACTACTATCCTGGTGAATTGTGAATCTACCTATGGACATATTGGTGTATTCACAATTCACTGTAATGGTATACACTACCAAAAGTCTAACCCAACCAAAGTTTTTTATTTTACGTTAAGTTACGAAAATTACAGGCAATTTATATTTGATTTACACATAATTAACACTTACTCAACTTTGTTTTTAAATACGTTTTGTAAACTTGCACTCAATATTTTAACACACGGAAATATTCAACATAACGGTTATCCATACCAAACAACGGTTCAACAAATCTTGCACAAAGAGGCAAGGTTGTGTACTTATGTAAAACTTTATACTGTTACCAATAGATGCGGTACATAGGTTTGCAATACTATATTGTTTGCTGGGTCATTCCTGGTGAACCACAACAGCATTGGACACAATTCCTGCAGATGCACTGTCTCTATATTCCATTATAATATGTAGTGAGACATACGGGTGATGCTTAGTGCCTCATGGGGAAACATATTTGAGCATCGCAAGTGATGCTCATAGCAGTCAATGTGTTAATGAAATAATAGTGACCTCATGAATATGCACCCCAAATAGGAGCTTTAGGAAGTTTGGTTTAATAAATTCCATGTAGTATGATAGTTGTTGATAGAGAGCTTGAGTTATCTCAAAAGTAAATCACAGACATACTCTAATACAATGTAACAAACTAGATGCTGAGTAATGAGAATATCCCGTAATTTACAATTTTTTAGTTTACACGTCGGCTAGAGGAAATCCTATTAACCCACTCTTAGTTAGTGCCTTTTAAACTTGATGGATGGAAAGTATAACAGGATATGTGCTAGTAATAACGTAGCTTGAAATCGTACCTAGGTAAAATTTTGAACAAATGTTACGTTTATTTTTCAACAAATTAAATACCCGTTTTTCCCCTGGTTCTCATTACTCACTCGAATAAATTCCATTTTTATTTTTAAATTCTCCAAAAATACCCTATATATTGTACCTGTTCAGAATAAGCCCACTTTAACATAATTTTAACTCAAATTTATTTTGCTTTTAAAACGAGACTTTATTCGATAAATTAAATAGTCAATACCTTGTTTTAGGTATCCGTTAATTTGTTATACATTCCAATAACGTATAATTGCCTTCTCTTGTGTTTCCCATCTAAAGACTTGTCAAAATAATGGATCCTACTATTAATTGATAGCGTGTTTTCCAGTTTGCTAATCGTGCTTTGATAACGCGAGGTTTGCAGTTTGAACTCGTGTTATTTGAACCAATTTTTAATTTGATTCTGCAGCTTGTACGTTGAAATATTTTCTACATTACTCGTCCCAATACTTCATGAGCGATGCACGTTTTTTTGTTTGCCAAGTAGGAGATATCTTGCGGGTATTGGTTTTAGTCGACTTTAGGTCTAGTTAGCATTTCTTTTCTTGGGTCTTTGATTTTGGTTACCATAGTTAGCAGTACATCGTTTTCTTTTACCAGCGCTCTCTTTCTCTTCCTCTCGTTCTCCCTTGATGTCCCTTTGTTTACTTGAGGCTTGACCTTGGGATCCTGTTTTGGTTTGCATTGTTGGTTTTCTTCCTCATTCCTGTTGTTCTCTTGAGGTTGATAACCTTACTGTTTCTTCTGAGAAACATCCGTCCTTTGACAACTCTGCAGTGCTGAGGCCGTTCCACCTTAGTCCTCCTTGATTGCTTATTACCCGTCTTCCCTTCTTTCTTTTTTTTCTTCTTTCACTCTTTCTATTATTGGATGTTCGAGCCGGATTTTGTTTGGTGTCTGGTTTTGTTTTTTTCTATCTGGAATCTGTTGTGGTCGGTCTTGTTGTTATTTTGGGGAGGTTTCTTTTTTTTCTGTGTTTTTGTTGTTTCCGTAACAAATGTTCTTTTATTTATTTTTATTTATTTATTTATTTAATAAATAATAATTACAATTAAACTACAATTATTATTTAAAGGTATAAAGTCAGCAAAGTTGGTTTTCACAATATACCTGCTGCACAAGTAAAGTTCAGACAATATTTACTGGCATAAGGCTTGTTCTTGAAGAAGACACTTGGCAATTGCTGTTTTAAACCTAGTGACAGAGTCTAAGTTGAAGTTTAAGAAAAGATTTGAGTATTTGTTGAAGATTTTGGCACTTCTGTATTCAAAAGAACATTTGAATTTTGAACTCTTGTGCTTTGGTATGGTTATGTTGTAGTTATTACAAAGATTATGATTATGCAACCTCAAATGTACTGTACTATATAAGTAACTAGGCTGTTCTGACTTTTATAAGATGAATAAGAAAAGTTCACATTGGGGTCGAAATTTTAGTATCTTCAAATCATTGTATATAGGTGTCACATGCTCCATATAATTCACATTGTATGAAAATGGACTGTTAAATAATTATAATACACCAAGCTACAATAATTGGCATGACTTAACACAAGACTTTGACATAGGTTCCATTTTGTATATGATGTCAGCAAAGTTTTGTATCTGTACAGGGACTTGAGCTTATAATAACTTGTACTACATACTTTGTTAACATGCTTTCCGAAGGTAAGGTTGCAATCAAAAATGACACCAAGGTTTTAGCTGATTCACTAAAGCTCAGTATGTGGTTATTGACCAAGATGTTAGTTGAAGCATTAGATTTCAACACTTCACAGCCATGTGGAGACCCCACACATAAACAAGTACTTTTCAAAGGATTTAATGTTAACCCATTAGCTACCGACCATTCATGCACTGCACATAAACAAGTGTTGATTTCTTCAATTGCTTGATTGGCGTGGTAAGGATTAGTAGAAATATAAAGTTGTGTGTCATCTGCATACATGATGCTACAATTTTTTGTAATGATTGCTGGAAGGTCGGCAGTAAAGATGGTAAATAAAAGCGGTCCTAAGATACTTCCTTGCGGAACTCGTTGTTCACTTGCTAGCCTACTGGAGATAATACCATTGAAGCAGACCCGTTGGCACCTTCCGGACAGATAGCTTTCCATCATGTGTAGTGCTTCGCAGCTTAACCCATAAGAAGGAAGTTTAGCTAGCAGTAGCTTGTGATGTATAGTATTAAAAGCTTTACTGTAGTCCAGAAAGATGACTATAGATGTTTCGGAGTTGTCTATATTTTTGGTGATATCATTAGTGATTTTGGTATGTGCGGTGGCAGTACTATGTCTAGATCTAAAACCTGATTGACTGGCAGGAAGAATACTATTGATTTCAAAGTGATGTACGAGTTACTTATATAGTACATACTCAACAACCTTGGATAAAGTGGGCAAAATGCTGATTGGTCTAAGTTCTTTGTAGGAAGTGGCAACATTGACTTTGGCCAACGGAATGATGATTGACTCTTTCCAAGATGCTGGTATATGTGAAGATTCAAGAATGTTGTTAATCAGGTGTGTGAGAGTATCAAGGCAGTATGGAATAACAAGCTTTAACATTTTTGCACTGATCCCATCTAGACCCACAACATTGGATTTCAATTTAGCAATCGCTGAAATAATGTCATCTTGGTTTATACTATGAAACACTAGTTCTTCTGTTATTAAGGGATGCTTGTTGTTTGCGAAGAGGGTCTGAGTTTTACCTGCAACAACAGACAAAGGGATACTGTTAATGAAAAAGTAATTGATGAGATTGGGGTTTTCGTCCTTGAGAATAATTGTGTTTTTAGGTTTTTGATGTATATTTGCGTTCTCAAAGAAGTTCCTCAAATTATGTTTGTTACTTGAAATTTGATACTTATAATAAGCTTGTTTCTCATTTTTAACGGCTTGAGTGACGTAATTACGTAGGGACTTAAAGTAGTTGTAATCAGGTGCTTTCCGTGTGTTGATGTATTTTTTGCGAGCTGCATTTCTTAGTTTAATCGTTTAAGATTGTAAGTTAGCCACCTCACATTTTTACTAATTTTAATATTTGTGGTGCACATGGGAGCATGTTTATCAAAAAGTAAAGTGATTAAGTCATTAAGGTGCACTATTTTATCATCTAAAGTTTCAAGATCTAAGCATTGCTCCCATTCGGTAGCAGTTGCATCTTTAGCGAATTCTTCTGGATTAAAGTTTTTGAAACTTCGATAAGTAATCTTTTTTGAGTTGGACTTGGCATAATTTATATGTAAACAGCAATATACCATTAGGTGATCAGACATATCAATTAAGTCATACGTGCCACATCTTGTGTACGACAGATTTTCACTTATGCAGATGACATCTAATAGAGTAGAAGTTGATTCGGTTACTCGGGTAGGTAGTTCAACCGTTTGTATCAAATTATAGGTGGAAATTATAGAGTTAAAATAGTTCGAATTGCTGCTCATTTGTAGGAGATTTATGTTCACATCCTACATTAGGATAATTTTATCATATTCTAGGTATACTTTAGATAAGGCAAGTTCTAACTCCTCTAAGCATGTTACCAGACTAGAGGGGGTCTGTAGATAACTCCAATTGCATATGTAGTTTTTTTTATAGAGGTTTGTACCCATAATTGTTCCAGTGCTCCAGTGGTTGCAATACCTAGTTCTATAAATTTACAGTAAATTTTACTCTGCACGTAACAGCAGATACCACCGCCTTTAGTGGGTCTGTCTTTTCTAAATTGAAAGTAACCAGAAATAGTGATTGAGGTCGAGGGGAAATCAACTAGGAGCCAAGTTTCAGATATTGCAATAATTTTAAAATCTTTCTCTTCAATAAAAGCACAGAAGTCATCAAAGGAGCTAATAAGAGACCTGATATTTATATGGCATATTGTGAAGTCACTAAACTTTTGTGATTGCTATGTTTGCCCATAGTCAGTTCTTGAATTTAATTTGTCAAGCAACTTTACATAATATGGACAAGAAGGGTCTGTAGCTTTGTGGTCAGTATTTAAAGTAAGTTTAAGGTTATTGTTGGCATTCACGCAATTAAAACACATCATTTGGTCAGTCTTACACGTTTTGTAGCTGTGACTTTCTGAACAATTAGCACAACACTGATCAGCTTTGCAATTTTGATAACCCAAACATTTCTAGCATTGAACAATGTGTAGATGATTTGACAAGAGTCTTTGTGACCATCCTATTGCAATTTTACCCAGTTTTAAAAGACTACGGTAGGTTTTTGGATCAGCTTCAAGAATTAATATTGACTTATTAGCAAACTTGCTTTTTAGAACTATAACAACTTTCAGTTTAAAGGCTTCTGATGTTTCAATATTGTTTTGCTTCATCAATTTCTCTGGCAACAATTCTAGGTCATCGCCTCAATCATCATTGTCAATGTAGAAGATTCGTACTCGAGGATTTCTTAAAGTGGGAGCAGCAACTTTGTATTCGTCACCAAGTTTATTAGTGATACTATCCTTCAGAGGTTTTTGATCATCTTTGTTAGCAACCCCTATTAAAACACCACCTTTGGCAACCTTCTTGTTTTGAGATACATTTATTCCAATATCTGTGGGGTTGACTGCTTTTTCAATTGCAGATTCTGTGACTTTGCTCTCTTGCGCATTAACCGGTTTAACAAGTAGCACAGAATTTGACTTCTTGTTCAGAATACTGGTATAAGTGGGGATTGGTGCTGCTGGTATAGTCTGGGTAATTAAGTTTTGGTTTATATAAATAATATCTTTTTTATTTCAGATAGCAAATTATGGAAAGGAGGCATGGATTTAATAAAGCTCTCACAAGTATAGCCAATTAATTTTAGTGTTCGCTTCTGAAGAGACATACATTTTATTTCAGAGGCAGTTAAAGTAAAACATTTTTTATGAATGAATCTGTGGCAAATATTACAGTTGTAGTGAAGATTTTCATCATTATCAACTTCAAAATTACATTTAACACATTTGCTGTCTATCAGTTCCATTTTTAAAGTTTATGCATATGTAACACTTGTTGAGCAGGTTGTTTGTACTGATAAACCAATATAATGGAAGTGTAAATAATTTAAATCACTAACAATATTCAACTTTTATACACTTTCTAACGAAAGTTACTGATTAAAACTGAAGCACATTTGAGAGACCAGGATGTCGGCTACTGATAGATGTAAAAATTATAATTTAATTGCACAATATACCACAGTAATTTAGTAAAAGATAGCAGATCAAATTCACAGAACTTATTCACTTGAAAACTGTACAAGATAGAAGAGAATTTTCTTTCTTTTTCGTGTTGTTTGTTTTTTTTTGGGTCCTGCCCATTCCCGGATGTTGGCTTTCCTACCCCGATTTGTTAATTTTGCTGGGTAGGGGGATTTGTTACGTTTTATTTTTTAACATAAATTAAATACCCTTTTTTCCCCTGGTTAAGTCATTACTCGCTTGAAAAAATTCCATTTCTATTCTTAAATTCTTCAACAATACCCTATATAGTGTACCTGTTCAGAATAAGCTTTAACATAATTGTAACTCAAATCCATTTTGCTTTTAAAACGAAAATTTATTCGATAAATTAAGTAGTCAATACCTTGTGTTAGGTATCCGTTAATTTGTTAAACATTCCGATAACGTATAATTGCTTTCTCTTGTGTTTCCCATCTAAAGACTTGTCAAAATAATGGATCCTACTATTAATTGATAGCGTGTTTTCCAGTTTGCTAATCGTGCTTTGATAACGAGAGGTTTGCAGTTTGAACTCGTGTTATTTGAACCAATTTTTAATTTGATTCTGCAGCTTGTGCGTTGAAATATTTTCTACATTACTCGTCCCAATACTTCAAGAGCGATGCACGTTTTTTTGTTCGCCAAGTAGGAGGTATCTTGCGTGTATCGGTGAGTTTTTCCGCGCTTACCCATCCAAATCAGATTCTCTTTTTAGCTCTTAGCTGGAGGCCAAATTAATTCTCTTATGTAGGCCCAATTGTTCTTTGCCACAGACCAACTGTCCTTGGCCTGTAGATTGCTAGTGCCCTTATGGTAACAGGATAGATAGATTCCGACGACCGTGGCGATGTGGTGCTGATTTACTCCCGAGGGCATGCAAGCTAAGTATCCCGACACATACAGGTATACAACTTGTTTTTTTTGTGTATATCAAGGGCATATTCCTTATGAGCATTTGGTGTAGTTATGTGAAAAGAAACGTGACACTGTAGGCCCATTGTTTGTTGCTGCGAATCGATATTATCGCTCTACAGGTACCATTGTTAAAAATGTTTGACAAAAGTTCCCACACGCTTATTCTTTTCTACTGATTAGTTTATTTCACAAACAGTATTATGTACAATTTAAAAGAATGTTTGATAAAAACTCTCACACAGTAATTCTTTCCTATTGATTAGTTTATTTTACAAAAAGTATTATGTGCAATTTTAAAAACGCTTGACAAAAGCTCTCACATGTTTATTTTCTACTGATTAGTTTTATTTTGTGTAAAGTACGAGATGCGCACTTCGTATCTAAAGTACTAAATTGTTTGTATAACATAATTGTTTGCTTTGAAATAGTAACGCTTAATTTATTTCTTTTGCTTGTTTTCTACAGAATCTTTTATTTAGTCTTATTGTAAATAGATAATCTTGGGTGACGTGTTTTTTTGTTTTTTTTTGGTATGTAAGTGAATCCTCCCACTCTTCGTGTCTGGTAGTTAGCTTGGTATTTACGTTTACTCCGGCTACGTCTAGGTACGTAGCACATTACTCAACGTTGTTCAATTTTCTGCCATTTCTTGCTATAGGAATCCACTCCCACGCCACTATAGTTGGCCGATGCATCCTTATTTTGTTACGGGATAATCGCCTCTTTTGGACAATTTCAAATTAAAAAACTTAATGCTTCAAACACCTGTAACAATCAATTGGGTTATACATAGCAATTATGATGGGTTTGCTTGATAGAATGTCTACTCTAGTTTCCGAAAATTTAGGTATGCTAGTACTAAGAAAGAATATTTTACCGCTCTTTCAAAAACGTTTATCATTACTAGAAATACAAAGCTCTTTTCACTTAATCGAATTGAAAAACCAGTTAGCATTGAATCATTTAAACCAGCCTATCTGTCAGAACAAACTCTGGAGCCGGATTTATGGTATTATCTTAACGCAATACTTCAAAATCTAGTGAACCATTTCTGCATGTAATCCAAAGTTACGGTGTTTGATGTTATTGTTGTGGTGTAATGGGTCATGCCGTTAAAGAGTATCAACTTCCTAAAAGATTTTGTATATGTTTCGTTTGTTCTAAGAAGAATACAAATAGGAAACGAGAACTTACAAGAGGTTAAGGATTTCTCTTACTTAGGAACCCAAATAATGCAACGTGAGCAAAGCACGAAAGATATAAAACAAAGATTAGTACAAAGTCATGCTACATTTAACAAGAAAAAACAATTACCGAGTTCAAAGACAACAAACATAGAAACAAGGAAAAGATTGCTGAAAGCATATGTGTGGAGCACAGCACTGTACAGCTGTAAAACTTGGACAGGAAAAAGATAGAAGCCTTTGAAATATGGTGCTACAGATGTATGATGAAGATATCATGGATAGACAATGTTAAGAATAAAGAGGTTCTAGAAATTGTAGGGGAAGAATAACAGTTTCTCCTTCTTTTTATCTGTTATTCCACGTTGTTGGCGCTAGGGTAACATTATTGGCAATGGCTATGAAAAGCGGGTGTTTATTTTTTTATGATGGAAATCGCTAACTTACAGAAGTTTCATGAATATGACGATAGCCCAGGGCAAAATTGGTCGGTAAGTGACCAAGAGAAAAAGGAAACACCTATTTAGGTTAATAGCTAACTTTGAACATTATCTTGTAGCTCTGGCATGAGACGGGGTTGTGGGACGATTTTTTTTATCACTCAAAACACCAAAAACAGTCTAGTATTACAAGTTGTCGTATTCCAATCAGATCTAATTGGCTTCATATTTACTATATCATGAAGTTAAAAAATGTATTAGAATCTTCATCAAGGGATCTAACGATTAAGCGTTAGTATTTTGTTAAACAAAATTAATAATTCGAGAAATGTTCTGTTCTGTTTACAACAAAAATGAAAAATAGCAGTTCCTTTACTCTATAAAAATTTAACATTTCCTGTTAGGAAAGATGTAATTCTTCACTAAAATAAATGTATAGCTTCAAGAAACGGATGTATTTTCACACCTTCTGATAACATACCAAATAAATCGCTTACCCCTTTCCATATATGTATTCGAAATATAACAGAACCAGTCCACACAAAGGAGAACAGCCGACTACACCTGTCACTGTTCTCTGAAGGTCGACCTTATAAGCAATGCTAATCTCCAACCATGTGCCTATCTTTGTAACGTTATCTCAAGACAGCGGAAAGTTATTTTCCAATGAATCCAATGTGGAAAACAGTAAAAAATAGGATAGATAGGATGATTTGCCAGATACTAAGGTATGAGGGAATAGTGCGGAATATATTAGAAGCAGAGATAGGAAAAAATATTGCACACAGATAGTCAAAGATGTAACCTGTGGGAATTTCAGGAAAATATGTAGCCTAACTCAGAATAGAAATCAATGGAGGTATGCGTCCAACAAGTTCCAAGACGGAAAACTGTATGAAGAAAACACAAAATAATTGTATCTAAATCTGATGAATATTATAAGCAACTACAAGTGTTGGTTTTGCAATATTCTCAACTAATGTTAATTGTGTGAAAGAATTTACTGGAGAACTATTCAATCGGCAAATGTCTGTGTTGGGGGATCTTGGTAGCCGTTAAGTTGCTTAACCCCTTTCACATATCTCTACATTTGGTTTTCCAATGCTCCACCAGAAGGTACTACATTGGTCAGGAAGCGAGTTTTTTTACCTGGAAATTTTGAATTTTGCCGAACCCTTGCTGTTGCAAGCAAAGTAGGGATCTTTAACGTGCGTGACAACACACACACGAGACCTCCATTTTACCTCTCATCTGAACGAGGGCGTATTTTTGTGAAAAATGCTCGCCTAAAATTTTTCAAGTGGACCGTGTCGGGATTTGAACCCAGGACCTTTGGCATAATAGTTACACATACCAACTACACCAAAGAGCCGCCCCCTTTCACATACTACTGAATATTATTGAAATAGGGAATATATTTAGAAAACAATAGAAGGGGAACTGAACTGTATCTAGGGTGTAGGAATGTCAGGGAACTATATAGGTTAGCTCAGAATAGAAATCAGTGGAGGTACGCATTCAACTTTTCCAAGAGGAAAACATAAAGACAAAAAAGTAATTGCACTTAACCCTATGAGTACTAGAAACAAATACAGGTGTTGGCTTTACAATGTTTTCAACGAATCTTGATTGTGCAAAAGGATTTATTGGAAAACTATTAATTCGGCAAATATTCAAGTGTTGGGGGATCTTGGTAGCTACAGGTTGCTTAATCACCTTCACATACCACTGAATATAGGTGAAAGAGGGTATATATCTACAAAATAATAAAAGGGGAACCGAACTGCATCTAACAAGAAGGAGCAGCAGCTATGTTCGAATACAACAAACATAGAAACAAGGACAAAACTGTTGGAAGCATATGTGTGGAGCACAGCACTGTACGCCTATGAAATGGGGATAGTAGGAGAAGCAGACAGGAAAAGCAAGAAGCCTTTTAGAATGTTATGCTTCAGATGTATGATGATGATAGAGAAAAGTTAATAACAGAGAGGTTATAGAAATAGTAGGGGAATAAAGATATCTGTGAAAAACAAAAAAAGTAGGTGACATAGAAGGACAGGATACGTTTTAAGGCATTTTTGAGGAATAGCGTGGGCTATGTTACAAGCAGATATAGGAAAAAAGATAGGTAGACCTAAATCAGACTACTGCATGCAGATAGTAAAAGATGTAGACTGAGAATTTCAGGGAAATGTGTAGGTTAGCTCAGAATAGGAAGCAATGGAGGTATGCATCTAACCAGTTCCGGAACTGAAGACTTAATGATGATGTTCTAAGATAGGCTTTACAAAAGTAACACGCACGGTTTCAAGCATAAGTCAAATAGTTCAACAGCTCATAACACTGCTAATAATTTGGAAAATGGCAGAAAAGGACAGTGTTATGTGCTCGACATGTTTTTTACCCACCTGCGGTTGCACAGTGATCTGTTAAACCTATTCTTGATTTTATGCCACCCTAGTGCAAAAGGTGAATGCTTATATATTTCAGTTGACATAATAGGTTGTGCATTGTTGGGCATTTTAGATAGCAGAGCAAATAAGGTGTTTGGTAATTCTGTAGGTTGGGAAAATCTGAAAAGTAGGAATAAAGTTGGACTATAGTTGAAATACTACCTCTACAGTGACTGAAGGCACTGAAAGTCTTTGTCAAGTTTTGCTACGGACCCTATGAAATTTAATATTGTAAAATTAATTGATGTGTATGTAGTGCCACAATTACCTCGTACCTTGGGGATAGCTCCTGATGTTCGTAAGGGTGAATGGAAATTTTTGTTGGAGATTTTGCTATGTTCCTTTCTAAATGGTATCATTAGTAGAACATGACTTAAGCGTGAGTAAAGTGACTCAACTAAAAGAAGTTGAAGAATACTTTAATTCTAATAATTCTAATTCTATTGGATGTACAAGTACTGTACAACAGGATTATTGTTTGACCTGAACAAGAATCAATTAAACAGAGATCCTTACTACGTATCCCTTTTTAAACAGAAAATTATAAATGCTGAACTGGAAAATTTATTAAAACTTGGAATTATTTAAAAATCATAGTGCTTGGTCATCGCCAATCTTGTTAGTTTTAAAGAAAGGTAATGGTTGAACACTTTGTGTGGATTTTCAGAGAATCAACAACAAATATAATGAACAAAGTAGGTGGTGCTAAATATATGTCATCCTTGGATATTAAAAGTGCCAGTTATCAGGTAAAGTTGCACTCAAATAGTCTGCAATACACTGTTTGTTATTTCAGGTAGAGGAATGTCCTATGGGCTGCATAATGTAGCTGCCATATTTTAAAGGCTAGTTTGATTCGGTGCTTGGCACTGAATTGGAACCCTATATTTATTTTTGTCTATCTGGATGATATAATCCTAGTTACGTACATTTTGTTAGATGCTTGATGATCTATATTGTTAGTTAATGAAGCTTGATACGAAGGACCTGTAAAAGTATATAAAATAAACTGACTTGCACTTGAACAATCTTTAATTTGATAATCTTGAAAGGAGTAAATGTGTACAAATTATTTGAAACAACTCACACGCCATGCTTTCTCAGCGACGGGAAAACAACAACTCGCCGAGAACGCATGCTTATAATTAAAAGAAAACATGTAAATTTACAAGCCATCACCAGAGGGCGAGCGCGCTAAATTTGAACATGAAATAATAATTCATAAATTAATTTACAGCATGAAAAAGGGCTAAACATGCCCCCCGCCTTGAAGGGTCTAACCTTCAAAGGCAAGAGAAGAAAACCAACTGTGATATATCTTATAAACTAAATAAAACTGCACAAGACACATCACTAATTAGAGAACTAGGATGAAATGTCAGTAGGGAATGGGCAAATCTTGGAGAAGGAACATTTGATGATTCCAGATGTAGTGCGAATAGAGGCCACCCTAGCAATCCCATTCATACCATGATGCAGTGCTATCACTCTTCCTAACTTGCACTTGGTGGGAGGTTGATTATCTTCTTTGATGAGAACTAAAGAGTCAATTTTCAACTCGGATTGATGCGCCTTCCATCTTGTGCGTTGTTGCAGCTCCGAAATGTACTCCTTACTCCATCTTTCCCAGAAATGCTGCTGCATGGCTTGTTCGGCTTGGTACACTGTCAAGCGTGAAGCAAGAATTGATGTAACATCAGGGTCAGAGCCCGAAGTTAATGAATGTCCAATTAAAAAGTGAGCGGGTGTCAAAGGATCTAGGTCGTTAGAGTCAGTGGATAGGGGGTTAAGGGCCTGAAATTTAAAATTGCCTCTATTTGAATCAATAGTGTAGACAGCTCCTAATAGGTCAAGATGGAGTTGCCTACTACTCTTTTTAAATGGTGCTTGACTGAACGCACTCCAGCTTCCCATAATCCTCCAAAATGAGGTGAATGTGGAGGAATAAAATGCCAATGTATATCATTACGAGCAGTAGATTCTAGAACATCCATTTTCTGGTTCTTTAAAAAATTGCCTAATTCCTTTAACTCAAAATTCACACCAACAAAATTTGTGTCATTGTTGGAATATATATTACTTGGCAAACCCCTACGGGCAACAAATCTTCTTAGAGAAAGTAAAAATGTGTTGGTGGATAGATCAGTTACAAGGTCAAGGTGAACTGCCTTCGTAACGAAGCACACAAATAGACACAAGTACGCCTTTGTGGTTTTATAACCACGACCTTTACGGTCCTTGGTGGTGAAGGGGCCTGCATAATCAACACCAACATTGGAGAATGGTAAAGCAGGCTGAGTGCGAGATAAAGGAAGGTTTCCCATGATTGGAGAAGTTGTCTTGGCAGAAAATCGATAGCATCTAAAACAGCTATGAACAACTTGCTTAGATAAGTTGTGACCTGAAGTAATCCAGTATCGTTCCCTAACAATTGAGAGCAAAAGTTGAGGACTCGCATGTTGATTATGCAAATGATTATGCACCATTATGAGTTTAGCTAAATGTTGTTTGTTAGAGAGCAAGATGGGATGACGTTTAGAAAATTCGTACTTGGAATCCTTAAGTCTACCTCCGACACGAAGAATTTCATTGGAATCAAGGAAAGGATTTAACAATAATATAGTGCTAGAAGGCTTGATTGATTTATTGCATTTGAGATTGTCGAGTTCAATTGGAAAACTCTCCGATTGTGAGATTTTTACCAAAAGTATAGTAGCATTCTCTAGTTCCTTGAAGGTTAGAGGACCAAAACGTCTCATACTGCTAGGATTGCGGCAGTTGTGCACAAAACGCAAGGAATATGCTACAGTGTCTATTAATTTTTTAAGAACAGAATGGTTTGCAATGATAATGAAATCATTACAAAAGGTGGTAAAAGACTGGATTCCTTTCTTGAACTCTGGAAGTCTCTCAGAAATGGGACTAGGAGGAAGCCATGAACCTTCATTTTCGTTCAGCCAGTGTGGACCAGCCCACCACAAAGATGATTCAATAAGTTGAGGTGGAGAGGTGCCTCGTTGGAATATGACGCCAAATACAATGGGGCGTTAAATCCTGGATTTCCGTGACACGATTACAAACAAACGTTTTCATGAGATTAGGTGGTGTGTTAAGCCACCAAAGCAATATTGTAGAATCAGACCAAAGAATTTGTCGCGTGATATTTATATTGAGTGCTTTACACACATTTAAGTAAAGTCTAGCGAGTAGGGTAGCAGCACAAAGTTCCAATCTTGGGACCGTAAGAGGCTTTAATGGTGCAACCTTTGATTTAGCACATAGTAAATTAATGCGAATGGTACCATCCTGACCAGTAGATTTAAGGTATATGCATGCGCCATATGCATGCACATATGCATCTGAGAACCCGTGGAGCTCTACCTCAATTGAATGGGAGCATAAATCGTGACGTGGAATTCTGAAATTGTTAAGAATGGCCATGTCTTGGCAAAATGATAACCATTTTTTACTTACATGATGTGGCACAGGATCATCCCATGATAATTTTTCTAACCATAATAATTGCAGTAAGATTTTTATCACAATGGTACATGGCCCCAGAAGCCCTAGAGGGTCAAAAATTTGTGATATGCCAGAGAGAATAGCTCGCTTGGTGATAACGTCAAACGTAGGAGTAGAAATTGAGTAAATGAACACATCATCGTGAAATGACTACAATAGGCCAAGGGTATGTGTGTTTTCGTGTGAACCAAATTCATAAACACCTGGATGTGTATCGACCTTATCGATATGGCAAAGAACTTGAGGATCATTTGCTATCTATTTGCGTAGCCTAAAACCACCACTGGAACACATTGATGATAAGACATGACAAAGGGTTTTTGCCGAATCGAAACAATCAGAGCCAGTTAACAGATCGTCAACATAAAAGTCCTCCCTTATGGCTCGAGAAACATCTGGATAAGAAGCTTCACATTCAATACCAAGTTGAAAAATGCTGCGAATCGCCAAGAATGAGGCTGAGACAGTGCCATATGTGACCGTGTTTAAATTATGCACCTGAAGCATAGAGTGCAGTGAAGATTTACAAAGAATACGTTGAAGTGGTCTCTGACTTGGTTCGACAAGCACCTGTCGATACATTTTCTCAATGTCTGCAGACATTGCATATTAATGTTTTCTAAATCGGATTAGAATTGAAAACAAATCTTGTTGGATAGTAGGACCAATCATTTGTATACTATTTGTATACTTCTCTTTCTGAGAAAATGTCTTTTCTGTAGTAGACTGTTCAACTTCTCAGAATCTAGCAAGATTGTACGTCACATTGGGAAGGCTGACACTGCACTGAGTTACCATTTTTGCCGAGAAGAGGACCACTTACTACCCAGCCGAACTTGGTTTTTTGGAGCACTGGAAGTTCTGGACCTAGACGAATTTGTCCTATGCACATAAGGTTCCAAAATTCAGACGAACCTATAAGGATGTCAATTTCCCCAGGCTTGCAGTAGAGAGGATTCGACAAGCGAATATTATTCGGGATGCAAATGCTATTAGTGTCCACCTGAAACCCAGGTAGGGCATTGGTGATGCAATCTATTACTAGACACGAAAGATTTATCTTAAATGGAGAATGCTGAGCTGACAATTGCACGTTGCATTTGGAATGAATTTGAGAAGAAGCTGAGGATAAACCTGATACGCTGACCTTGGCTGGTGCAATTTGTAAATTTAATCTTTTACACATATTGAAAGTTATAAAAATTGACTACGAAGCATGGTCAAGCAAAATCCTTAGAGAGTGAGTTTTGTTTGAAAAATCACAAGCGAGGGCTGTAGCCGTTGGAAGCAAAACTTGAACAGTGTTCGATGCAAATGCTGATACAGATTCACTGGCTTTATTTGAAAGTTCTGATTCTTGAGTTGGATTGACCTTAGTTTGATCATGTAAGAGAGTATGATGTCTTGATTTGCAAATTCGACATGCATACTTAGACGAACATTGCTGACTCAAATGTCCCGTGAAGGACAATTATAACACAGATTCAGATCCTTTACTTTAGAGGACCTGCTTGTAGCTGATAGTTTTAAAAAATTGTTACACCTGTAGAGGGAGTGTTTTGTTACAAAATGCACACGAGTAGGTGCTGGTTACAAATGTTTTCGCTATGTGCCTAGTTTTATCAGGACCCACTTTATCCTGTTTTAAATTGAGTGTTTCTAACAAATCTGCAGTGTTTCTTAGAAAGCTCTTAAAATCATCAAGGGTGGGTAATTCTGTGCCAGAAGTGTTTTTAAGGGTCTCCCATTGCCTTGCGGTGTGAGGATCAAGCTTGTGTGTCATTAAATGTATTACAAGCGTATCGAAAAGCTCTTGTGTTTCCGATAATGATTTGACATGCTTAAATAACATGTCTGCAGGTGACACAGTTTCTTAGCTGAATCCTTGCTCAACGATTCTAGATTCAGTATCGATTTGATGTGGTTATACACAAGTATTTGTGGGTTATTATAACTTTGACAAAGGCTTCTCCACGTTAAAGCATAATTTTCTGATGTAAACTCTAAAGATTTAATGGTAAACAGTGCATCATGGGTCAAAGATAATGAAATTTTTGGATATCAGTGATGGAGTCATTGTCATGAATCAAGCTCGCATACAGGTCTCTATATTCGAGCCAGCAGTCAATTTCCCCACTATACTTTGGAAGATTTATTATCGGAAGTTTTATAGCATTTTTGCTTGTGGAAGCTTGGTTGCTATCAGAAACGCTTGAACCTATAGGTAACTATGGCCGTAGTGGATGTGGATTGATTTTATCACACAAGTATTCTGCAGACGAGATTGTTGCGTGATTAAGTAAAAGTGCGTTCCCGGTCCGCATTCCGATAGTGCTTGACCTTATTTGTTAAATACACATTTAAAATTAAATTAAATTTGTTGTTCTGGAAGGAAGCAATAGTCGCCCCGCCGATTATCGAGCCCAGAGCTGTGTTGCTACTACTAAGAGTACTCAGGACACCTGGATCTCGAAGGTCGTATACATATTTACTTTAATACCTGTTTTTTTTGGTATCGCCTCAACAACCAATTTAAACTACGTTATCAGCTAAATTTATTTACGCTTTAATTATTACAAAATCCAGTTTTATTACAACGAAAGTTATATTTTTACATTTTTGGAAATTAGAAGTAACGTTTGATAAATTCTTTTGCTTTCCCCTCGGTGTTTACATGTTTAATCACTATTCAGGCGAACTATTGTGTGTACTTTTTCTTTAGATACCGAAGTTTTGTAGTAACAATTGTGACCTACATGTGTTTATACTTTTCTTGTGATCTGCTTTACTATTAATTTCACCAGATTTATATGCTATGTATTTTGCCTTATTTTTCAGGTTTATTTTTATGCTACGATATTTTGTTTTGTAAAAGATCCACCAACGAACGCGATATATTTATAAATTTTAGAGATTATTTATCTCCGCGCCTTTATATAACGGATGAGCGGCATGCCTTTCGTCGCGTTTTAATTTGCGTTAGTTACAACTTATTCATTCGCCTATCTTGCGGTACCCCGTGTATGTACCGAACCGTTCGTGGGCCTCCACGCATCACTTTATTGTCTCTTTTTTTGTGCATTGTGTCACCTGTATTTGTGCCAAGTAAATATTATGTGTTCCTTGATTATTATTTTTATTATTGTTTTGAGTTAGCGCGTGACGATTGTGCCGCTTTGTGCTGCTTGGATATGGTATTTGGGAACTTGTGTATGAGTTGGAACCTTTGAGTCACGGTTCTATATTTTCTTTGTGGCAAGACTCTGGCACCCTTACTCTTCGAGCTTCGCCATTCTGGTCCTTAGTCAAAGCCGTCAGCCCACGACCTCCTGGCTGAGCAAGCCACCCTTCCCTTCTGCCATCGTTACAACAGGGACCAATTACCTATCGTTCTATTTCTGGTTTACCATCAGCGGTGACACAACTCTTTTGCTAGGATCTTTAATTAAACATGATGAATTATTAAAAAAAGAATTATTTCCACACATGAGAGCTGATGATATAGGATTCATAGTTAGAAAAGATACTTTAATATGCAATTATGGATACTCGTATCTAAAAGGACGAAAAAGTAAAGGAAATTTAGATTTTGTAAGACAAGACATGAGACGATTGGCCAAACTACTAAAATTTGCTAGAGATGAAAATAGTGAAATAAAGGACCTTCTAGATCTATTACGCCCTCGTTTCTTCCAAACTATTATTGGAGGTGTAAATCAAATAGGTTGCTACAATCCAGTGAATGATACATATGACTCTCCCACAGTAGTTATGAACTTTGGAACTCTCATTAAGAAATGCTGTGATTTGGCATATATACATTTGCTTCAAAAACCAGATACTAGTAATCAAAGAAAAGAGGTAAAAATTTTAAAAACTCTTGTTCAATCACAATGGGCTAACGAAGTTTCAGCTCAAGCTGCAACTAATTTAAGTACAAAAAAATGGAATAAGGATGAATCGTTACCTCTTACCTTCGAC
The DNA here is from genome assembly GCA_036346225.1 of Platerodrilus igneus. Classification (NCBI taxonomy): domain Eukaryota; kingdom Metazoa; phylum Arthropoda; class Insecta; order Coleoptera; family Lycidae; genus Platerodrilus; species Platerodrilus igneus. The sequence continues at coordinate 2,162,175 of JARFIW010000289.1, forward strand.
CTGCTAACGCTGAATAATTTCTTAAAACGAAAGGCAGAAGAGATGTTTGACATATTGCAAGCGAATGAAACACACTCAAAGGCATACAATACTCTTAAGGAAGTATTGTACATGCAAATTATATTATTAAATAGAAGAAGACCTGCAGAAGTTGTACAACTAAAAGTGCAAACGTACAAATCAGTTAATTTGGATTCTCGAGACGAAAATGAATTTGAAAGTTGTTTGACTGAAGTAGAAAAAATCCTTTTACACTCTTTTAGTCGTATAGTAATTAGAGGTAAAAGAGGACGTGGAGTACCTATGTTGCTCTCAGCAAGCATGAGAAAGCATTTCGATTGCTTGATTCGCGTAAGACATAATTTTGTTAATAACAATGATTATATATTTCATACTGGTGGCAGCAATTGCATAGATGGCACAAAAGTTTTGTATAAATATGTGCAAAAATGTAAACTGCAGCGCCCAAAAAGTATAAGTGCGACTAGATTGCGAAAGCACTTGGCAATGGTTGCACAGCTGTTGCAGTTTTCTGAGAAAGATCTAGAACAGTTATCTAAGTTCATGGGTCATACTTTAGGTATCCACTGCAATGTGTATCGTTTATCGGACAACTTATATCAAACGGCAAAGGTGTCCAAACTTTTACTACTTGCTTCAGAAGGTGGAACAGAACAATACAAAAGTATACACTTAGATGAAATAAATATGGATTTGAATCCTGTTCCCCAAGAAGGTTCTTGTCTGGAATATAGAATCGATGAAATAAATAATACAACTAATGTAGATCCTGAAAGAAGTTTCAATCCTGTTTTACAAGAAGAACACCCTGTTGAAATTGCCAAAAAACATGGCTCTGAACAAAAGGAAAATGTTGCAACGAGCAGAACTAAAAGAAATGTCAAACGTGTACCATGGACGACAGAAGAAAAGCAAATAATTTTGACTTACTTTGCCAAACATATAGAAAAGAAATCAGCTCCCAAGCAAATGAAATAAATGAATTTGTTCAACAGTATCCTGACCAGTTTAAGAATAGAAAATGGATTTCGATAAAGGTAACGGTTTTCAACATATACATGAACAAACTCAAAGTCTAAGCGGTTTCTTTCTTTACAGTGTTGCAAAACATTTTTGTTATTGCCATTTGCAAATTATGTAGTTATATATCAATAAGATGTTGTAAATATTGACGGATAGTAATGTGTTTTGTAGATATTTTCTTTAGATATTACATATGCTGGTAGATCAGCACCTACCAAATAAAATTAAATGTTTTTACTTTTAATAAGGCAAAAAATTTGCAGGCATGACTACGTGTTATAAGAAACATCGGGAAGAACAAGACTTTGTTCTATATGGCCATTGAAAACCAAGTATGTACATCATTAATGTATTTCAGCAATAATTAAAGGTTCCACTAATACACTGTTACTACATAACATTTTCTAAACAATGTTTGTTCCATTTATTGGACTACTTTTATAAAACAACTGTACTTTACTGGTTTTCTCCAAAAATTTGTAGTACATTACAGTAATCCCCATGTTGCAGTAGCACAACATAGTGTGCAGTTATACAATTATACATGAATTACAAGAGCAAACAGTGCCGCACTCCCTGGGTTAGTGCTAAAGAAAGAGAATCGACAGATACAACCTCAATGACCTTGCGCTTCTAACTACATAAATACACTTCTCTAAGGATGGGACGGCGAACAAGCACTCTGGGAACTTTTAATGTTACGGGATGTCAACTGTTACTCGGACATATTATGCATGAGACTGAAAAAATGTTATTGTAGTCTAACTAATCTTTTCTAGAAGGTACCGAGGACGGCTGAGCCATGACTATCCGGCTAAAGTTGAAGAGGAAGAACACTGGGAAGATAAGGACCTTGACTACCAATGTTCCACCCCGCACGGCCATAAAATGTTAGTAAATTCAACAAATGCTTAAACATACTCTCACTATACAAACCATTAACAGTTTCCAGCCCGTTTCGCAATATGGTTTACAATGGCTATCCTACATTCTATCGTTGCATAAATATTACTACAAATACATTGACAAAAGCAAATATTTATAAAAAAACAAAGTTAAACATGAACATATGTTATGACAGTACCAAACAAAGGGTTTAAATTGAATCGACCATATCCTACATAGTCATAATGCAAACACGTTATTTACGGGATCATTGCAGAGGTTCGCTATAATCACATCATAACAAGAATAATTAAATTTTAATATTAGTTACCGATAGAATTGTAGGTTATAATACGCCAGGCCACATCAATCTAACTTAAGATTAGGCTTTAAAATCGAGACATAAATTATGCAGTTATAAACGCACAGCTAAAACTGAAATAAACAATTACATAATCATCACAAGTCACTAGAACACTGAAAACAAATCATAAAATATGGATGTAACAAATACATACCAAAATTCTACAGCCTAAATACAAGCCCAGATTCGGGCGCTAAATCTTTATATAAAATGGATGCTAAAATATATTCAATCTAGTAAACAAAAGTTAAGAATTATTTATTATGGTTGCATCAGCTAATAAACGTGCATTTAAAAATTAAACACATCGTGGCATTACAAATTACAAACAAAAAATATGCATTGCATCTGGATCATTAATTCAATTACTATCTTAAAACCAAAACGAATAACATCAAATAAATACTGAAGCTTCAGATAACTTAAAAATAGAATATATTAAAACACTACATTTAATAAAACCGCCAAGTGAAGCTTTTCGATTTTACATTTTAAAATCTGAAAATCATGTCTCGCTAAAGCCTGTAAAACAATGTCGATTACCCTTACAACGGTAAATTATGACGTCACGGAGTGCGTTCGGAAACCTGGAAGTGGTACCGCGCTGTTCAAAAATACTCTCGAATATCGAAATATACACTATCATTTTTGCAATAACTATCAACCAATGAGAATCGACTAAAGGAAAATAGTACACATCACTGCAATACCATAGTTACTATACCTAGAAAGAAAGGTACGGATAGATGTGAAAAGTTTTGACAATAAGTTTAACAGCACACGTGTCAAAAATATTATCTAAAGTTATACAAAGACGGATGAAAAACGGTCTGAATAAATACTAGAAGATGAATTCGGGTTTAGGTGATAGACACATGGGAGGTCATTTTAGCTTTAAGGGTATTAATGGAGAAAACAATAGAAAAAGAAGAAATCATGTATATAGGGTTTGTAGATCTAGAAAAAACATTCGACAATGTAAAATGGAAGAAAATGTTCGAAATACTCAAAATATAATTATGGTTATAGGGATAGATAAATAGTGTATGGTTTATTCAGAGAGCAAACAGTTGTAATAGAATTAAGGCAGGAACGTAGAGAAATAAATATTAGGAAAGGGATGAGACAGGGATGTGCCCTCTCCCCATTAATTTTGAACTTTTACATTGAAGAGGCAATTAATACTGTCAAATGTAGAAAAACATTTGGAATTATTGCGCTGGGACAAACGATTTATGTGCTTATATTTGCAGATGATGTAACGGCATTAGCATCTAGCAAGGAAGAGTTAGAAGGAGATCTTAATGAAATAGAAACAGTGCTAACAGAGAGATTCGGTATGGAAGTTAACAAAAATAAAACTAAAATACTAGTATGTAATGGAAAGGAAACTAAGTCAAAAATCAGAATACAAATAGGAAACAAGAACTTACAAGAGGTTAAAGATTTCTGCTACCTAGGAAGTCAAATAACGCAAATTAGAAAAAGTGCAGAAGAATAAAACAAAGATTAATACAAGGCCGTGTTGCATTTAACAAGAAAAAGCAACTACTGTTCAAAAATAGCAAACATAAAAACAAGTAAAAGATTGCCGAAAACATATGTGTGGGGCACAGTACTGTACGTCTGTGACACCTGAACAGCGGGAGAAGCGGACAGGAAAAAGGTAGAAGAAGCCTTTGAATTATGGTGCTACACACGTCTGATGAAGATATCACGGACGGACAAAGTTAAGGACAAGGAGGTTCTCAAAATATTAAGGGAAGAAAGAAATATGTGGAAAACAGTAAATAATAGGAGAGATAGGATGATAGGACACGTACAAAGGCATTAGGGAAGAGTGCATAATATATTAGAAATAGAGAAAGGAAAAGAGAGAGAAAGAGGTGGGCCTAGATTAGATTATTGTACACAGATAGTGAAAGATGTAGGCTGTGGGAATTTCAGGAAAATGTGTAGGTTAGTTCAGAATAGAAAACAATGGAGATACGCGTCCAACGAGTTCCAGGACGGAAAACTTAAAGATGAAATAGTAATTGTATTTAAACCAGATGTTATCGTAAACTGCTACAGGTGTTGGTTTTGCAATATTATTGTTCAGAGGTAGTAATTGGAAACTATTGATTCGGTAAGTGTCTAAGTGATGGGGATCTTGGTAGCCCTTAGGTTGCTAAACCCCCTTCGCGAGTTACGTTTCGGGCCTTGGTAGCGGTGTTTTTAAAAACTATTTCCAATTCTTCGTAACAAATTTTATTCAGACATTAATTATGGAATTTTACAAACTGGTTTAAAATAACTCCAAGTCGAAATAAAATAATTAATTGAACTAATATTTTATTCGCGTTGGGGTTGTATAGTCTGTTGCGGTAACACATTACGCTTTCTTCTTCTATTATCATATTCATGGCTTCTTCTAAATTTTGGGGACGTTGAAATCTGATTTTATCTGATAGTCGTTCTGGTAATGCGTTTATATATGTGTCCAGTGCCATTTCGTCATACATTTTTGTTTTTAAATGTCGGATATTTTGGTTGGGTTCTTCGATTTTTAATTTTATTAAGATTAGATTCCTCACGTCTTGGCATTTCATTCCGAATTGGTACGGGAATTGGTTATTTTCCATTCTAAGGCTCATTAGGTCGCGTATAGGCATTTTATGTTACGTTGGTCGCCAAAATATGCGATTAGTATCCGTTTAGAGTCCTGCCATTCTTCAAAGTCATCTTGACTTGCAATTAGCGTTAGTGCCCGTCGGTCGGTTTACTTATTTCCGGGCGTAAGAGTAATACATTTCTTTCGTTATCTCCGGGTTTGTAAAAGGTTTTCAAAAATATTTTGCATATCGTGAAGAAATTCGCAAGCAAAGCTTGCTCTCCGTTAAAGGTGGGGATGGTTTCGAGATAAATCTTCATATCTGAACTCATTTTTGTTAAGGGTTGCTTTCACTTTTAATTAATTTCAAATTTTGTAAAATTGGGACTTATTTCGCGGTTTGTACTGTTACTTTTTGTTTTGGATTGCTTTGGGTTATTTAATAAATCGTAGTTATACGGTTTTGTAATTAAATTAAGGAGTTTGTGCTTGACAATGTCTTGGTTAATCGCTGTAGCCTAAAATTGTATATTTTTATACTTCGTGGATGCTAATTTTGTTGCGAGCTTTATTTTCTGAAAGGTTTCTCTGTGGATTAATATTCTTGCAATAATTTGCGTTATACTTGGTATTTTTTGTTGCGCCAGTAATGATTTTATTTTAATTTTGCTGATTTAATTAAGTCTGTGATGGTAAGTTGCTATTTCGGTTTTTGTAGGTGCTAATTGAATTGCATAAAATGTCTCTTTGTAACGGTATTGTCTAGTTACCTTGAGTCTAAATATAGAATTGCAAGTTTTTAGTTTACTTTGTTACAGTAATTGTATCAGTTTCTTTTATAATTTATACAATAAACTTGTTTAAATTACAAAGTTTTAAGTCTGCTGAAAGGTTTTTATTATCAGCCTCGTGATAAATTAATTACGTAAATGCTTTTGTATAATTTAATGTTTTCGTAATGCAATTATACTTATTGAAGTTGTTAATAATTTTTTGAAAGGTTTTTGTTTTCAGTCTGTGATAAATTAAATACGTATTTTCTGAATGAATCTTATTCAGTCGTTGTTTCGCTATAATTAGATGTTCGTATTGAAATAACTTTTTATGAAATTGCGATGTGTGAATGATTTTTATTTAATGATGAGCGTAATTTATGTGAGAATCGCGCTTTGTTTTAATTCGTAATGGTTTGATTTATTAATAGATTGCAAAGTGCGTTTCTATAATTTGTAGAAGTACGATAAAGGTTACGTTTTAATAATTGTTTCTATAATTAATTGCGTTTTATACATAAGCTTTCGGTATTGAATTGGTAAAGTTAATTACGTTCTATTTTTGGTATTTCAAAATCGTTTTCGTTTTGGTTCAATTTTTTCTTGCGTCAGTTACGTTTTGTATTAATTTAATAATTGGTAATAGTCGTTTGTACTATTTAGTTCTAAAAATTTTTTTTTTAAAAGTCAATTCTCTTTTGCTTTAACAAAAATTTTTTTTAAAATAAATCTTGAAAATAATTCTTTTAATACATAAATAGATTATTTTTATTAAATGAGATAAAATAGCGGTAATAATAGTTAAAATCTGTATATACATAAAATAAAAAAAATTTCTTATACTAGCAAATATCAATAATTTGTAAAAAGAATAAATTGGTTTTAAGGAAATAAACTTACATAAATTTCTTCGTCGATTTCATGGACTCGGTGTACTTTGTCCACGTTGGTTTGGTTTGGATTCGATCGATGCTTGTATCTCTTTCAAGTTTGTTCATTTTGCAGGATTCGGTCGATGCTTGTATTTCCTCCAACTTTGTTTGGGTTTTGCCAAATTTGGAATTAAAATTCCAGAACATCAGTTCTTCTAAGTTGGGTACCCTTAGTGACCTTTTGACTTCCGTACGACTGCGGCAGTTACGTTTCGGGCCTTGGGAGCGGTGTTTTTAAAAACTACTTCCAATTCTTTGTAACAAATTGTATTAGTTAATCAGACATTAATTATGGAATTTTACAAACTGGTTTAAAATAACTTTAAGTCGAAATAAAATAATTAATTGAACTAATATTTTGAGTAGCCTAAGCAAACGTCAATGTTAAAGCTGAAGTACTTTGGCTGACTGACTGGTCTTGGTGCTCCGGGGTATTTATATTGTCTCTGCCCCTCACAATTCTGTAGGAACTTGCAGAGCTCATGTCTGCTTATTCTTAATTCTATTCATTAATACATTGTTACAATCTTACTTTCTAGGTAATTGCGGTATCTTAACAGTCTGTGACCTACCACCTGCAGTATCAGTATCGTCTGGAATACAATGTATTGCATGCGCTCTCATGAACTGTTAATAACCTTTTTTTATCTATCCTTGAATTACATTGTTGTAATTGACTTATGATTTCTGTAACAATTTCTAATAATTTCCTAATAGGTTTTATTTTATAATATACATAAGATTGGGGGATACATAATTCGCGTACCACTGAATATTGATGAAATACAGGGTATAGTTTTTAGCAAGCGGAAAAGTGCAAAAAATATAAAAAATAAATTAGCGCAAGACCATACTGTATTTAACAAGAAAAAGTAAGACAACGAGGAAGACAACAAACATAGAAACAAGAAAAAAATTAATGAAAGCATATGTGTGGAAGACAACACTGTACGGCTGTGAAACGTGTGTAGTAGGAGAAGCGGACAGGAAAAATATAGAAACCTTTGAAATGTGATGCTACAGACGAATGATGAAGATGTCATGGACAGACAAAGTTAAGAACAAAGAGGTACTAGAAACGGTAGGTGAAGAAGAAATATATGGAAAACGGTAAAAAATATGAGAGATAAGATGATGGGTGGGTCACATACTAAACCATGAGAGAATAGTGCGGAATATATTAGAAACAGAGATTGGAAAAAGAGAGATAAAGGTAGACCTAGGTTAGATATTGCACACAGATAGTGAAGGAGGTAGGCTGTGGGAATTTCTCGAAAATGTGTACATGTTAACGATAATGTGTGGAAACCGTTAATGTCCACATTACCTAGGTAGTGTGCATATTATCTGGACCACTCAGTTAAAGTGCGAAATTCTCTACATAATCACACTCTTCCACACATTACCTAGGTAATGTGTACAATAACGGCATGCCGCCAGCTAAACTGCAAAATCATAATTATTTAGTTTGAGCGAGATTCAAAATGGAGCTTCCTGTTCGCCGTTGCATTCCCATTTCTCACCTTTACGTACGGCTTTGTGTCGTCAGTCCCGCGGCGTGCTCATCTAGGTCCTCAGTATTTGTTTGCATTGCATTCGAGTACATCGCGTTGGCGTAGCGCTCGGGTCCATCTTCTTTTGTAACATTGACTATTAGTTTGGCATTCCTGTTTGTTATGTGCGCTAAAACATTAGTCACAATGCAAGCAACTAGTCAAGAACAGGTAAACATGAGAGACAAATTCAATGCGTTACTTCTGAGTAAAGATTCGAAATTTAACAGTGTTTTACCAACGAAGCATAGCTATAGCGCAATAATAGAAGATATGAAACGTATTAACACTACAGAACAGAAAGAATCGTCCCGGGATTACCGGATCATCGAACGGTATGACCTACTGACTTCATAAGGTTGTGATAAACTTATCGAACCTTTAACTGAAAATCAAAACGACGTTAAGCTGTTTGTCCACACAGATGAGTTGTTTGATATATTATATTCAACACATTTATCAATCGGTCATGGCGGAAGGGACAGGAGGGTAAAAGAAATAAATAAGCGTTACAAAAATACAACCAAGGCCAATATAAAATTGTATCTAAGTTTATGCGAGTCTTGTCAAAAACAACATAAAAGCGAAAATAAGGGAATTGTTGTAAAACCAATGATATTCCTTCACTTTAACAGCAGATGCCAAATCGATACCCAGCCCGGACGGAAAACTTAAATTTGTCCTTGTATACCAAGATCACTTGACAAAATTTGTGGTTTTGAAACTCTTGGCATGTAAGCGTGCCGACAAAGTAGCAAACAATGTACTAGACATTTTCCTTCTCCTGGGGCTCCATGTATTTTACAATCTGACAATGGTCGTGAGTTTTGCAATCAGGTATTGGTAAGTCTAAAAGAACTGTGGCCAGAACTAAAAATAATTTATGCAAGCCGAGACATAACCAAAACCAGGGCAGTGTCGAACGAGCAAACCCAGATATCGAGAATATGATAACTACCTGGATAACTGACAACAAGACTGATAAGTGGAGAAAGAGAATAAAATGTATACAATCATGTAGAATCGGGCTTACCATTCTAGAACTAAACGTAGTCCTTATGAAGCGATGTTTGGCTGCCCTGCTAAAGTTGGCCTATCACTCATCATTCATACCTTAAATGTGATTTTCCAATGCTCCACCCGAAGGTACTACATTGGCCAGGAAGCGAGTTTTCTTTTACCTGTAAAATTTTGAATTTTGCTGAACCTTTGCTGTTCCAAGCAAAGTAGAGATCTTTAACGTGCGTGACAACACTCACACACGGGACTTTCATTTTACCTCTCATCCGAACGAGGGTATATTTTTGTGAGAAATGCTCGCCTAACATTTTTCAAGCGGACCGTATGGGGATTCGAACCCGGGACCTTGGGCGTAGTAGTCACACACATACCACTACGCCACGGAGCCGTTTTCATCATTTATACCGTTCATTTACATTTCCAATGCTCCACCCGAAGGTACTACATTGGTCAGGAGGCGAGTTTTTTGTTGCCTAGAAATTTAGAATTTTTCCGAACCCTTGCCGTTCCAGGCAAGGTAGGGATCTTTAACGTGCCTGACAACACTCACACACGGGACCTCCATTTAACCTCTCATCCGAACGAGCGTAATAGTAGTATAACTATGGAGAAGCTGGGACAGCCCTTTTTAAAGGGTCATAAATATCTTGTAAAGGGTGTGTGTATTATGGAAAAGAGAAGTATGTATGTGTGAAGGTCATGTATGTGTAGGTGTGTGTGTGTGTTAGTATTAGTTAGGTTTGAGGATAACGATAGTATGGCTATGGAGAAGCTGGCCGGCCCTTTTTAAAAGGATCATAAATATCTTGTAAAGGGTGTGCGTATTATGTAAAAGAGAGGTATGTATGTGCAGGTGTGTGCGTGTAGGGTGTAGGGTATGTATGGTTTGTCGGTGAAGTTAACGTGGAAGTCGTGCCGCCCTCGTGATAAAAGTGTGTGTGTAGATATCGATCGGGGGGGCGGTGTTGTTGTTGTTTTATTTTCGAAAAGAAAGGTATGTATCGTTATGTGTATAGGTGTGTAGGGGGGGCGTGCGTGTTTTAGTCTAAGACGAAATATCGTAAGGGGCGCGCAAGTGGTGCGAACGTGTTTTTGTTTTAAGAGCGTGTTTTCGGGGGTGGTGGTCGCGATCGAGAATAAGTCTGGGTAAATAACCGCAAGGGTTTTTTTTATTACAGGTGTCGATAAGAAAAAATTGCGATGGCCCTTTAAAAGGGCTGTCTCAGCTTCTCCATAGCTATACTACTGACGTAATCGTATTTTTGCTCAAGATGGTTTGATCGATGACGTGTGCGTGTATTTTTTGCCTTCCGAGAGAGAAGATGATGAAAGTGCGCTATTTAATTCGTATACAAATACAGGGTCATGATTATCTCATCGGACACACATGCAAGACGTTTCAAGTAAACTTTTAATAATTTGGAAATGTTACGCTCGATGTTTTCGTAGGCAATTATGATGAAGTATTTAAAATAACGCAGAGATTTCAGATCGTCGGGCAAGAGAAAAAAACGGGGTCGCGATTATCTCATCGGACACGTGCAAGACGTTTTAAATGTAATTGTTTCGGTATAAATGGTAAAAGTTCTTCCTTAATTTTGTGTGCATTATATGAACCCAAAGCATATACGATGACGAAATCGTATTTTGCCGAGAAATAAAAAGTGGTCGTAAATTTTGTATAGTATACATTCATTATATAAAGCGGAAGTTAAAATATAAATAATCGAGTATGTTTGTATAATTATTTTTTATTATCGAAGTCGGGAATCGCTTTTGTTAAAACATTGTATGTATAAAAGATAGCTTCTTGGAACGCGTAAAGAAAATACTGTAGTTTCATGATTACATCATTCGTGAGTAAGTTTTAATTTCAGTACACATCGTTTTGCATCATTAATTATATAGGAACCCATTATTTTTAACAAATATGGGCTCATAAATCCTCGAAATATAGGCGAATATACCGAAAAGCAGAGCGGGTTAGCTCTTTCGAGAATATTAAATTTAGGCGTCAATATAAATCATGCAGGAACCTATAGTATGCATTCTTAAGGAAGGGGGATAAGAAAATTGTCTACGAGATGATATGTTTATTTTTAATAATCATATACGTTTGTAATATAGAAGAATGTTGACGGTCGAGGATCTTACGAAATTACCGCTCGAGTATATCGAGAGGCATGCAAGTAAAGACGTCGCCAGAAATTTCGATAAATTACCGGAGTATTTGCAAAACAATTATGGACGCATCGCTATTGTTTAGCGCATGGCTTACAATCGTCGTCGCATGCAGATCAGATAGATGGACCTCCTCTGCAAATAAAATCGTGTCCTGAATGCGCATGTTCTACCCCATATGTACGCGCGCACAACAACACATCGCAGCCCTGCAATAAAAACCTATGAATGCAATTAAAATGCTCATTGTTCGAAATGACTCTAAAGGACCGCCCGCAGCCGTCGCAGCATATCTCGCCTACTCTTTAATATGTAATAATTACCTATACATATTTAAACCGAGCGTGCCCTCCTGGCAAAGAAATCCGGTTCCCGTAGATCCTCCGAATGCATTCGTATGTTTCGAGGTTGTTGAAAATAAAGACGTTTTGGCATTGTCGAAGTCCGAGTCGTCACAACAACAACAACAAATAAGATGCTCTCGCTCTAAAGATTGGAAACGTATGGAATTAATTACCATGCAGCTGCAACAGCAATGGCAGCAGCAGCAACAGAACCATTCGGAAGAGGTTCCCTTATCGCCATCATCAGAGACGTCGTCGTCGTCGTCATCGTCCGCGGTATCGAGAGACCTTTTAATTTATAAAAGTTATCTAGGAGGAGGAGGAGGACGCCTTCAACGACGACGAGAAATAGAAAACGTAGATGGATCCGGCGACGGCGAGGACGGCGCGACGACGACGACGACGGTGCCGAATGGTTGAACAATGGATCCGCGGGCGATTGTGTCGGAGACGGAGTTGGCATCGATCCTTTTCTGATGTTTAAAATAAGATTTAAATATAATAGCAGTTTTACGGAGATCGAATGGTACGTCATGCCATGGAATCATAAACGAATCGCCTTCGAAAGAGAAAGAGAGCGAGAAAAAAGATCGAGAATTTGATAGTTCAGATGGTGTATGGACGTATTTAGAACACATCGTACTTATGCAATTAATAGGAGCGTGGGCATACTACATCTATTACAAATATAAAAATAAACTATGCGCGCATGAGCAACATCGTTTGAGCTCGAACGAAAACCTACGCATGCAAAATAATTTTCAGTTCTAACCGGGAGGTATCTTCGTTCAGGGTGTGTATGTGTGCGTGAAATTTTGCACTTAATTAAATAGCAATTATGGTGAAGTATATTCAAGACGAAAATAATCATACAAGTGGTGACGACAGTCAAGTATTTTTAAATAACGATGATGATGACGTAATTTCGTCATCATCATCATCTACGTGTGCAGTATCTGGATCGCCGCAAGTTTTGTCAGGTATTCATGTCTACGATAACGATCAGGCGATGGATCCCCTGATATGTAGCACCGAATACCGATTGAATTCCTCCAAGGAGAATGCGCAATGGTGCGCTCACGGTCATACGATCGAAGTGGGCTTAACCAAACGAAAGAGCAATATGGATTTTAGCCCTGTTATCAGACTTATATGCCCCAACAGATTTTGTAAAGAAGGCGAATTGCAAATGGACGAAAACGAGTGGAAAGATTTGTCGTCTATCAATATCGAACATAAATTTAGAAAATTTTTTTCCAACCGCTCGGATACTGCCACGGTTGCATCTGCAGGCGCTACCGCCGCCTCCGTAGTCGCAGACGTATGGCACTGGAGGCGTGAAATGCATCAGACGATCGACGGATACTTGGAAGTGGAATTTAAAGACGAATACGAGTCCATTCATAGAGTCGAGGTGCAAAAACTGCTGCGGCTCTCGCCGCATTAGAATCAACAACAACAGGATCCGGATACAATGTTGCGCGAATTTCTCTCTCCGCGAAGAATTTGCAAAAGTGTTTACTCTAGCGCCTCTTATAATGCTCAAATTAGAAATATTGAAAGGACAAGATTTTCAAGAGTTCTACGATAGAAATATAGAGTGCGTCGCCACTTGCCTTCCCGAAGAGTTCGGAGCTTACGCGTATAACAGGTGCAAGAACAGTAGCGGCGACGGCGACGACGATGGAGGTGAAGGCGTCCCCCTCCTCGAGGATGCCGGACTTTATTCGAACGTGCAGGATCAAATCTTATGTCGAGTCGAGATGATAAGCGAATACGTATTTGGAAATCCATCCCTAAGTACCCTAAACGTTCTTTACGACATCAACAGACTCGGCTTATTAGAAATCACGCGCCATTTCCCTCACGAAATTGTCGATGACGTATTATGTTTATATCAAAAGAATTTAAATGTCGAAATGAAACCTTTGTATTTTAAAGATAGTGTATGATCCTTTTTGTAAATAAAATTTATTCTGTATGCAGTTATTTTATATATATATATATATATATATATATATATATATTTAAATTGTTACGTTATTGCAGGAGAGATGTTAGTCAATGTTGGTACACGGGGTGAAGGGTTGTTCAACAACCTCTTAAATAAATTGCCCTTCGAACTGCACCTTCCTGGTCATAACTTCTGCGGTCCCGGAACCAGGCTACAAGAGCGTTTAAATCGCGGAGACAAAGGTATTAATCCTCTAGACGAAGCGTGCAAGCAGCACGACATCGCGTATTCGCATCACAAAGACGTGGAGCGCAGGCACGAGGCCGACAAGGTCTTGCAAGAAGCGGCTTGGCGGCGAGTCAAGGCCAAAGATTCTAAGTGGTCCGAGAAGCTCGCAGCGTTGGGCGTAACGGCTGCAATGAAAGCGAAACGCAAACTAGGAATGGGAATAGACAAGAAAATGGCCGTGAAACTGGATCGTCGACAGCGAGGAGGACGACGACGACGACAAAAACGACGACGTCGAGTACGTCGATGCTCGGGTAAATTCAAAGACAATAACGGTAACGTCGGCAGAAAATGCTCCTTCAGAGGCGGTCTTATAAGTAAAATATCTAAAGAAATCAGAAAACAAAGCATCAAGAGTAAAGGACACGGAGATGCTTCGCATTCCTTCTCATTTCGAGCGCGATGAATGCTGCAAAAATTATAGTCAACAGGATGGGAGGTCGTTCGAAAATTAAAGTACCGCGCATAATACCGGTGCCCAAGCGAGGAGGCTTATTGCCTTTGATTCCGATATTTGCGGGTCTTTCGGCGCTCGGAGCACTGGCCGAGCGTCGAGCGTCGCAAACGCCATCAATTCGGCCAAAAATGCAAAGAGGTATTTCGACGAGAACGCGCGTCACAACAGAGCCATGGAAGAGAAAAAAGTCGGCAGCGGATTGTATTTAAAGCCTCACAAGAAAGGTAGCGCCTTGTACTTGAAACCTTATCCGGGGGATTCAAAAAACGGATGACTTCGATGGTGCCGAGGAATGCTAAGCTCGCCACCACCACCACCACCACCACCCCCCTTACACCTCCCATGCGCGCATTGACCGATCTCGATCTGCACAAATATGCTAAAGGTGTTCCGTATTTTAGAGGCGTGTACATGCGAGACGAGTTGCCGCTAAAAGACGCGACGGAAGCTTAGCACCGCCGTGGCGAAACGAAAGTGGTATTATAAATTTAGACGATGGATCCGGTCCGGGCACGCATTGGGTCGGTTATAAAAAGGGCCAATACGGTGATATACTTCGATAGTTTCGGAGACCTGAGGCCTCGAGGAAGTCTTAAGATATTTTCACGGTAGCGATATATATTATAACGTGGAAAGGAGCAAGACTTTAACACGATCGTGTGTGGTCATTTAGTGTTGAAATTTTTACATAAAGAACCATAATGCCCTCGGAGCGCTACAGTCATGTCTAGGACATTCACGATATTCGGGTATGGAAATACCATCAGCAGCGGTACGCTATACCCACCTGTGAGACTGAACGATGGCGGCACGTACACCTGCGGCTTGGTGGGTCTTTACACGTGCAACACCGTTCGAAATATTTACGAGGGAAATAATAAGTTCTATTACGATAAAGATAAAGAAATCACCATCGACGAGGGATGCTACGAAATAGACGAGCTAAACACGTTCCTGAGAAAAAAGATATTGGAGTCGGCTAAAGCCAACAAAGAAATTAATTCGTCCGTAACTTTGGACGACGACGGATTGGTCGACGGCTTGTTTTCTTTAAGAGCTAATAATAATACCCTAAAGTGCGAAATAAAATCGAAATACTCCGTAGACTTCACGAAGCGCGGCAACATCGGTCGAATGCTGGGATTTTATGATCGAATTTTAGAGGAAGGTCGTTCGCATACGTCCGATCGCGATGTGGAAATAATTTCGGTATCTAATATTTTCGTAGATACTAACATTACGACGGGAGCGTACCGCAATAACCAACTTTGTCATAGCATTTACGAATTTGGCCTAACCGTGCCCCCAGGCTACAGCATAGAACAACAACCCAGCAATATAATTCGTTTCCCTCTGTGCGTGGACGAATTCGATAACATTACGTTGAGACTGGTGGATCATACGGGTGAAGCGGTTAATTTTTCGAAGGATACGTACCTTTGCGTTCGCCTAGAGCTAAGACGCGAATAATAAAATTATTATTAAGTTAAAATGGGCGTCGTTTACGATGACGAGCGTCAGCATCAGCAGCAGCAGCAACAGACGTTAGCCGCAGTCGTCAATATACCTAAGAAAAATCCGCGCGTTGGGCATTGTTATCGTCGTTGCTGCCGAAGTCTTCTTCTTCTTCTTCCTCAAAACAAACCTATATAAAACGCAAAAACGTTCTCGAAATCTGCAGTCGCACGCAAATCATCGTTAGGCCATAACGAAATAAAAAGCGGAAGAGGTGTGAAAAGCGACATCATATTAAAAGAAGAGGAAGAAGAACCTCGCTCTTAGTCGCGCAGACGCAAGTTTCTTAAAAGCGCTCGGCTACAAGCTTTTGAATACGAGAAAGAAAAAGTACTAGAAATGGCTAAACGTGGCGGTAAAATACGTGGTGATTTTGGTAGTAGCACGAAAATGGTCGCAGATCACATCTCGTCGGTGATTAGTTCTCCTTTGAAGAAATTACGTTTCGACGAGGTGGCCAAATTAGACGTATTCAAAAGGCCTCGCTACGAAGAGACAATTTCGAAAGAAGATTATTATTCGTATTTACCCTTCACGCGAAACACAGACCACAGCGATAGAGTGATTATAGAAATCCAAAATTCCGATGCTATAACCGCAACCTACGACAGTTACATTAATATTAAGGGAACGTTTTCGGTGAAAACCGAAGGTAAACCGTATACGATAACGAACAACGCAATATTATTCTTGTTCGATGAAATACAGTACAAAATGGGGAGCACGCATGTGGTCGACGTTTGTAAGCAGCCTGGTATAACGTGCACGATGAAGGGTCTCGCTTCGTATCACAAAAAATTCAACGGTTTGAGCAATAGCACCTGGGACCCTCGAGGAGATACAAACGCCGACATTTTTAAGAACGGACGCTTCTCGTGCAATGTGCCTCTAAAGCATATTTTTGGATTTTGCGAGGATTATAAACGAGCCGTCGTAAACATGCCGCAAGAGCTTGTTTTAATTAGATCCAAGAGCGACGTCAATTGTTACAAGAGCGACGAAAACGAGCTAACATTTAAAATTACTAAAATATCGTGGAGGTTCCGCATTTAAAGCTTAGCGATGAATCGAAATTAAATTTATTCCATCATTTGCATAAAAATCCCAGAATTGTGGTTTACTTTCGTCGCTGGGAGCTTCACGAGTTGCCGTCCTTTCCGTCTTCGAAAATTCACGTTTGGCGTATTAAGAATTCGAACGAATTAGAAAACCTCGATGGATTCTATTTACTCTTCAGCATGGCAAGTATGATAATGCGAAGCAATCGGCAGCCCAGTTCGATCACTGCAATCTGACAAATTTAAAACTATACCTTAATTCCCAAGAATTTCCACTTCAAGATATGAATTCGGACTTTGCCAATAACGATTATTCGACCCCGTTCATGCACTATTCGAAATTTCCGGAAAACTATTATGCAGGCGCGAGCAATTTGAGCTACGCTCTGTGTTGTTTGAACGACTATCAGCAATTTGGCAATTGTCCCGTGTTCGTGATCGATTGCAGTCGTCAAGAAGAATCTATTAAAAATTCGGCCGTCGATATACGTCTCGAAATCGAATCCAGCAACATTTTCGATCAAACCACTAAAGCATACTGCTTAATTTTGCACGACTCTATATTCGAATACGATCCGTTTACGGAAATCGTTACGCGTCATATTAGCGAATAATAGACATGAAGGTTATTAAACAGAAACAATCTCTACCGGTTGCAAATATGGATCTAACGGTCGAGCAGGATGATCCTTATTCCTATTTTGGAACGCGCAAAAGCACGGAGATCTCTTACCGGCCAGCATAAGATGCATCGTATGCGGACCTTCTGCGTGCGGTAAAACAAACCTGATTTTGAGTTTGTTACTGGCACCCAACGGATTGGAATTTGAAAACGTTTACATTTACTCCAAGTCGCTATTTCAGCCCAAATACGATTTTTGAGTCGAGTTTTGAGACCGATCAAGGGACTAGGCTATTACGAATTTAGCGAAAATTCTGAAATAATTTCACCGCAAGATGCTAAGAGTAATTCGATTTTCATTTTCGACGACATTCAATGTCACGAACAAAACGCGATTCGTCAATATTTTTCAATGAGCCGTCATAAGAATATAGACGCGTTCTACCTCAGCCAATCGTATGCAAGAATACCGAAGCATCTTATTCGCGACAATACAAATTTAATTATAGTTTTTTTGCAAGACGAAATGAACTTAAGACATATCTATTCGGAGCACATTAATACCGACATGAGCTTCGAAGATTTCAAAAGATGTGCCGTCTAGCGTGGGAAAAAAAGACGGCGATGGCAATAAAGCCGGATACGGATTCTTAGTGGTAGACAAAGAAAAAGCCATAAACGAGGGCCGCTACCGTAAAGGATTCGATCATTACATATGTATTTAAAATCACGACGTTCGAGCGAACTTTCATCAACGCAATGTCTGCGGCTGCGATGAGACGAGGACGACGACGACGTCACTCTACGAATTTAAATCGAGCCGTAGTGCAGGCCACTAAAACGATAAGAAAAAGTTTTAGATTTTAAACGAGATCAAAATCGAGCTCAATTAAAATACGGAATGAAGCATGCTCAATTACTAGAACCGTTAAAATCGCTATCAAAATTCTCTGCAAGTAAAAATCCTAATTATATTCGACGTCAGAATGCGGAGCACGAATCTGATAATGTCGGCGACGGTTCAGATGCCTTACTTAAAAGTATGCCGACATCCTGTCCAAAAGCGAGGATCCCAATATAGACGATACCGGAATCGGCATTCAATACGACGACCTTTCGAATAAATGGTCTATGGGCAATTCAGAGTTAGCTATTGCAGACGACGGATCTACGATTAATATTAGAAATAAAAATATCCTATTACGGAGGGCTTACTTCGATTGTTAACTTATAAGAAAATCCTTCGAATAAGAAAACGCCTGCTGGCAATCCTTCCGAGCTAGATGTAAAAATTACATCGATATTTTGAAGAAAACCAATGCATATAATAAACTGTTTCGCAAGGATCTGCCTAAAACGCCCAAATATAAAAATTATATCGTTCCGAATTTAACACCGTCGCCCGTGGCGACTACAATATCTACGCCTCCTCCTCGCCGCAGCATGCTTCGTCGCCGTCACCGTCGTCGTTGTCGTCAAGAGAGATGAATACAGCATCGGCGACTCCTACGATTCCCATGCAATTACGATCCAAAATAACGAAGAAAAGAAAGGTCTCGGTATGGATAATTTATCGAAAAAAAGACAGCCATCGAGTAATATAAGCAGAATTTGGCGATACAAAAAATTCGATAATTCTAATCATGAGATAGAATACGTTCATTGGGACTCGCCGGCCGAGCTGGTGAGCCGGCTTCGTTTGTTGATGGCCGAACGTTCGGCGGGCAACAATAGCTCTCAGAATCAAAACGAATTTCTTTCTATTATATCCGAATTAAAGGAGGCGAAATTAATCGCCTAATAAAATATACACGTTCTATAGAATAGTCTCAGAAATAAAATGGTCGTCGATAAATTTGGAAGAGCGTATGTTGCCAGAGACTCTGGAGGCGTAGGGTTTGGTAATACCGCTGCGCGCGGGCCTCCTGGTGTAGGCTTTAAACTAACTCCGGAAGGCGATTTCAACATAGAAAATAGAAAACTTTGCAACGTAGGCAATCCCGTGACCGGAACGGATGCGGTAAATAAACGAAGCGCCTTGGTATTGGACGAGGACGAGAAAATAGTTAACTTGAAGGATTTTAGAATAGTGAATTTGGCCGATCCTAAAAATCAAACGACGGCGTAAACTTAAAATTTTGCAGCGAAGAACTCAATCTGCGTATAGGCAAAGCATTGGAAATATGTTTGACCGCTTCATCTTCGGGAAAACGCATGCTAATAAGAAACTTAAATTTGACGCCAAATCGCGATCCATTGTAAATTTGCACGACCCCGCAGAGCTCGGCGATGCCGTTAACAAGAGATACGTGGACTCGACGTTGTCAGAAAAAGCGCAAAATTTTATGAAACTAACCACGATCGACGACGGTAAGGCCAAGAACTTCGACTCTCGAGGCTTGAGAATTGTCAACATAGGCGAGGCCGAAGATGAGCACGATGCCGTTTCTAAGTTCTATGTGAACGCGAGAATACAAAATCTTATCGAAGGTGTCGCCATTCACCGCGATAACGTGATCATTCGAGATGTATTGCAATCGGTCGTTCAAGTGTTGAACGAAGTTGTTTTAAACACGAACTTCCTGATTTTCAACCACTTGAAATTAGACGGAGTCAAGACGTCTGCTGGAGGCGATTTACAATTTCACAAAATTAATACCGACGTTATAAGACACCTGCACGTGTTATTGGAGCAAGATAAAGCCTAGTCGTCTAACTCTCATACTCGTGTCAAACCTTAAAAATGTCTAAGAAATATAACGATAAGGAAATACTAGTGGATGAACTGCACAGAGGGGTTAGAATAAATTTTCCACGTCGAAGAACGATCATCAAATCTTATCACGACTTATTCCAAGCCGATATTGCTGAATTTATTCCATATTCGAAATATAATAAAGGGCATAAGTATATTCTACTCGTGATCGATTGCTATTCGAAATATTTATGGACGAGACCGCTTAAATCCAAGAATGGTCATGAAGTCACATCTGCGATGCGCGAGATTCTAAATGAAATTAAAAGATCGCGGCCGCCTTTACCGAAAAATCTGCAAACAGATAATGGTACAGAATTTTATAACGGCCAATTTGCACGGCTGATGAAGGAATATGGCGATATTAATCATTATTCCACATATAGCTCAATCAAAGCCGCCATCGTAGAACGTGCAATCAGAACGATAAAAAACAAACTGTATAAAGCTTTTAGTCTGAGAGGCAAATGGAAGTGGATTGATATAATCGATTCGATTGTATCGAAATACAACGATACGGTGCATTCGACCACTAAAAGAAAACCCAAAATGTGACCGCGAAAACGCGTCTGAAAGTTTACGATAAATTAAAACTGGCGACTAGAAAACCTCGTTATGCCGTGGACGACTTTGTACGCATTTCAAAATATAGAAGTATTTTTCTAAGGGCTACAATGCAAACTGGAGCGAGGAGACGTTTAAAATATGTAAAGTGTTTCGAGCAAATCCGACTACTTATTTACTCGTCGACATGCATGGCGATCCAGTATTGGGACAGTTTTATGAAGCTGAGCTGCAGAAAACGAGAGTTCCAAATATTTACCTTATCGAGAAAATACTAAGGCGAAAAGGAACCAAAATTCTCGTCAAATGGTTGGGCTTCCAAGAGCCTTCCTGGATTCAAAAGCTGATCTTATATAGATTGTTACATTTAAAAATAAAACATTTGTTTTTATATTTTTATTATATAAATATGTTACATTTCAAAAATAAAAATTTGTTTCTTTTTTGTTTGATTTTTATTATACATTTTTTGATCTTGTAAAAATAAGAAAGATAGAGACGCTACAACTGCGATACTTTGACATGCAGCAGCACTTAAAATGTATTATTTTAGTTTATTTTATACATAATATAAAAATAAAAATACAATGCAGTTTTTTTTATCTTAGCTTGTTACAATATTTTAATTAATTTTATAATAAATATAAAAATAACAAAATACAATGCTTTTTCTTGATTACAATATAACAAAGAGAGCCTCTACAACAGCGCTTAAAATATATTTTTAAATTAATTTTATACATAATATAAAAAATTAAAAAATACAATGCGGTTTTTATAATATAAAATACAAAAGACAATGCAATTTCTTTCTCGTTACAAGATTTTAATTATTTTTTATAATAAACATGCAATTCACAAAATAAAATATGGTTTTATTCAAAGGTCCTTTATTAGATAGTGCCCATGAGGCAAAGTATCTATTCCGTTAGATAAAATGTATCTTTTATCATCTTGATAACTTAAAGCAATTTTCGTCTGACGTATGGAATATACCTTATGCAAATATGATCGTATGCTATTTTGGTCTCGTTCTATGACTACTTTATTTCGTAACGTATCGAGATAGTGATCGAAACAGATTTGCCGATCGATAATGTACTTTTTAACACCCTTAGCCTTCTTTATTATCTCACGGCCTTCTATTTTAAAGAGTACATTTTCGATCGAAGGCCTACAAAGTGCGTTAAAATACGACCTCTAGTTTCGTCTTTCATAAGACCAATGACTTTTTTATTAATTAAAGGAATTTTATAGATGTTATCGGGATCATAAGCGCTCGTATCAAATTTTTCTAGATTCGTCTTTATACACTCTTCATAGAAATCATTGCACGTCACACTATACAAAAGGCTGTCGGTGTCCATGTAGCATAATTCGCAATTATTTGCAAATTTTGCCTTCATGAAATCGTAGTGAAAATTATATAATTCAATTTTGATAATTCTAAGATGGCCATACCTATGTAGATAGGTTTGTTGAACTCTATCTCTGTTTTGCTCAATTCGATCGCGACCAGATTTTTGTCAAAAATCGTTGCCGAATGGAAATTTGGTTTGGAAATTAAAGATAGAGCACCATACCGACCGCTCCAATGAGTCACTAATTTTATGACGCGTCTTTTCCTAACATTCTCCATTGTTTTACCAAAATGGA
This sequence comes from Platerodrilus igneus, assembly GCA_036346225.1. Lineage (NCBI taxonomy): Eukaryota > Metazoa > Arthropoda > Insecta > Coleoptera > Lycidae > Platerodrilus > Platerodrilus igneus. The sequence continues at coordinate 2,184,733 of JARFIW010000289.1, forward strand.
ATTGTTTGCAAATTTATATAGATTTTGTGCAAATTCCGTTTTAGCTTCCGTGCGCATTCTTGTATTTAATTCGACAAACGGTCTCAACCAAGGAGACTGACCGAATTCTAAAACCTTATGAACGCGCGTCATAACTACGCCCGCAGATAAATAAACCTGGAGATTTCTGTAATGCACAATGTAGTTGAACTTTTCGTGAGAGTGCACATTAATTTTGAAAATTTCGAGCCCGGAGGCGTGTCCTGTTCTGGGCACATCGGCAACTCTTTCTGAGCGTCGTGAATGTCCGTAGGAAATTCCAAGTCGCATTCGATAATATAACCTTTATCGCTCGTAATGCTCACCGTTGTAACATTAAATTTTAATATTTCTTCAGGCGTTAGCCATTTGAAATCCCGTAAGGCAAATAGCAAGATTCGGCATGACCATAGAGATTATTAATATCTCCGTAAAATAAAAATTTATTCGGCTTGGATGGATCATACGTTTGGGGATAATATTTATTATTGGATTCTACATATCGTTTTACGACTTGAGTAAGGCCCCCCCGAATGCCTCTTTCGATCATTAAAAACATGTCGACGTCACAAATTAGTTCTAGCCTGATTTTAGTATATAATAACATGCTAGACCACGAGTAGCTCGCCAAAGTCACAAAATTTAAGGGATCCAATTTGTATGTTTCAAGACAATTTTTTCTAAAGTCTTGGAATATATCGCAAAGTAAAAGAATGTCGCATTTTAAATATAGGTCCGCGTAGTCGCCTAAATTTTGCATTTAAAAGTGCTCCATACGGTTTGCGCATGAATATATTCCGATTCTTCAATATGTGATTCATTAAGATTGCTATAAAACATTCTATAGGAGGAAGATTTTCTTCGCTTAATTTCAAAATGTCATCCAAATACTGTAGGAAAAATACCCTTGCGCATTAGCAATTTAATGCGATCCGGGTTTAGCGAGCTAAATTCCTTTTTAAAACTTTAAAGTCATCGAAAGACAACTCGCATGCTAATTTTTCCAATGACATTGCCATAAAGCGAAAGGAATCTATGAATCTGAACGTCACATTTGCGTCGTTGTATTTTTAGAAAATGTTATGTATTTTTCATTATTCAAGGGTATTATATTCATGGGGCCTTCGAAAGCGTTAGCAAGCTCTTTAATAATAAAATGAGCATCATAATTGCTCAAATTATGATAGACTACGGAATAATTGGAAATAACCTAAAATTTAAATTACAGCTGCTATGCGCAACACCTCTTACAGAACCATTCATGTGATCGTGATCGATAACCTTTTCGTCGTCCGGCAAGAAATCGACTTCGCAAATAAAGCACGTTTTTGCCGTCGAGGCATCTATAGAGGACGTAGCAGGCTCGTTTTAAAAATGCGCTCCCATAACATATGGCAATATGTTTTAATTGTCGCACAAACCAAGAAATGCAGTCTGTGCCCGTGTATGAACTGTAATATGAAAGAGATTCGTCATATCCACAATAAAAATAATATCCTATTGAAAACGGAATATGTTCCTGGTATTTGAAAGTGCGTTCTGATTCGGAAGCTCTTTCGGTTTTTTAATAAGGCATTCTATGTCAGAATAAACCACCATCGGCACAGGTATTTTATACTTAAAATCTTTAAATTGTAAATATTTGTTTTTTCGGAGGGTAAAATAACACGACACTCGTTAAGTTTTTCGCATACTTGCTCGTGGGCATCGAGACGTTTGCGATCGTAAAAATAGGAGAGACATCTATCGCATACGTAAAAGTGACCCGTATGTTTAGTTAATTGACCTCTCACAAGTGAGGCTAAATTTTTTTATAAGACAATAATGATATCTAACGCCCCGTTTATAATCTTTAATATTTTTTTTTTAATTCTTCCAAACTTTTTCCAACTTTATCGGCCTCGTCGCCGTCGTCGTCGTCCTCGTCGCCGTTGACGTCTTCGCCGTCGTCAGAATTAAATTTTGACGACTCGTCGACATACGCATCTTCAACAATTAACAGATTAACGTGTTTATCTCGTTTTTGGCTAGTTAATTGTACCGGTGTTACGATGTATCGAGCGCGTTTTAAAATAAGAGCAAAAACATTTACAGAAATATCATTCTGCTTTTCGAATTTCGATATATCCGATATAGGCATGGGGCTGACGAAATTTTTCATATTAAAATTTCTGCAAAATGCGGATACGAAGTTGTGCGATTAGCATGCTTACCTGCTGTAGGCTTAATTATTCCGGCTAAAACGCTCCAATAAAAGCATGAAAATCATTGTTTCTAATGTTTAAACAGGCCTTTTGTTTTGAATTGCGATAGGAAGAGGCATGAAACAACTCGCGTGAAACATATCATAGCATTTATTAATATTAACATTTAAAAATAATATTTCGGATAGCGTGAATCCTGACCCGTGCATTGCGTCGTTCTCTATTTTATCCAACAAGCGTGTTGCGATATTGCACGCAAACCACTCGTTAAACTTCTAAATTGCCGAAACAAATTAAAAAGTTGGGCGTCGAAAATACCTAGTTTGAAACTCATTTTCGTTGAGCGCGACGGAAAATTTGAAAAATCGCACGCTAACACGACATTAATTTTAAGGTTTACCGAGTGATTTTTAAAATCGTATACAATTTGGATAAAATTAGTTTTTACAATCTTCGATAAATAAATTAAGATCTTTATGTGCAACATTAATAATTTGAGCTGTTTGAATTCTCGATTTAAACGCAGACACGATCGGCTTCAAACCAATTCAGAATGTCGAGGCGTGCTCCGAGAATACATCCATTGTTTAGGAACATTCTGCCGCAGTAGTTTTTTAATAGATTTTTAAATAGCATTTTATATCTTTTCATATGGCATAGAAGATTTTCGAATAGATTCAGATAACTAGCCGAGAGCGAAGAAGAAGTTTGTTTCACCGTTCTTAAAATCGATTCGGTGTTGTGAATGTGTGATTTTAATATTCGAACCCAATTGCGAAATACTTTAGTTTTACGACATTTCGTTAAAATTGCGTGCACTTTTCGATACAACTGTAGCATCTGATCACAACACATCGAAACGCCCGCGTCCGCTTCGATTTTTCTGTTAGTTAACATTTTTTTCGTATTTCAATGCCAACTTTCTGTATTTTGAACCGTGCAATTTTACTAATACGTTCGGCGTATCGTCTTTGGGCGATAAATCGCAGGACCATAAAATGGCTTCTAATTCGGCATGCAGTTCCGTTTTATTCTAACAATTTGTACGAGTTTAAAAATCTTATACAAAAGGATAAGTCTATAGCATATTTTTCTGAATCTGTAATTTTTAGTTGATTTTATAGAAAATACATCTGTCGTTCTAACACATTTACTATAGACAAATAAATCGCCGATTTCATGCAAGCGCATGCGGAGGGTTTTCTGCAAATCAACAAAGAATTAATAAATTGAGTTGAAAACACGAATTCTCTATTTTTTAAGTCCACGTATAGGCAATCGGTTCTTAGAATTGCATAAAAGAAAATGTCACTTTCACATTTATACTGAAAATTAAACACTGTTTTTAATGGCGATACGGCAGATTGATCTACAAATCTAAACAACCTAATACCGGCCGAGATGCTTTCGCTAATATTATAAAATGCCCTTCGGTCGTAATTACATAAATTAAAAAGCTTTTCTTTCATACGAGACACGTCGGTGAAGCAAAACGCTATTGTGTTAGAATACGAATCTTCTAAGCACGTTAAATTGTCGAACAAATTAAATTGCATGCAAAATAGAAAAAGGGCTCGAGACCCAATCAAAAACCGTCCCGATATTTAAAGTCTTTTAAATAAGCAGGCAATTCCTTGCATGCGATTCTATAAAATTATGTGGATAATCCGCAATTAGCATATCACGATTGTAATGGGTTGCTGATCTAATTCTATATTCAATACTCATAACTTTAAAAATCAAGATGTAAAAATACTAAAATTATAAAAATTAATTACCATGTATAGGTAGGTATTCTAGTGTGATGACGATACGGATGGCTTTTTTTGCTCTTGCCGTTCTTGATTTTCCTTGGGAGGATCCGTGAGGGCTGATGATGATGGATCCTTTTGTTTTTCGCCCATGCAGCAGAAGGACATACTCGCTGCGGGATTAGGTTTACCTTTAAAATAAACGAATTTCGTATTAGTTTTTTAAATAAAAAATTAAAATATTAAATACTAACCAACTTCGAACGATCCTAGGTAGTGCAAACAAAGGCATTCCTGTTTATTCAGCAATTCGATATCTTTGTCGCTAATTACGTCCGCGATTCTCTGCGGAAGGAACACAACGCATTCTTCTAATTCGACGAGAATGATGCGAGAATTCTTCTTTGACTGAAGAGATTTGATGCTTAAAACCGGATAAGGGCGCTGTAGCTCGAGATCTTTGACTTTTACGGTCTTCTTCCTATCGATGCGGCTTACTGAATTGATTTTTTTAATTAACTCCATATTTTATTTCTAATTACGAATATAATTACATAAAGTTAAAAAATATATTTACAATTATTACCTGTTTTTTAATGCAAGCTGCACGATGACAAAACACGTTGCACGACTCTCAAACTTATATTTTACAAGATAAAAATCCTTACAAGGGGCCCTCTATTTATATCGCTCCGAATGACGTACAATTTATTACGCATCTAATTTGCGATCCCAAGCACATACACGATTATGACATTAACGATAGCAATTCATTAGAATTAAATAGCATTGCCCTTGTCTGGACAAAAAAAAGGGCCCATTCAAATTAAAACGCCATCTTTTATTATGCGGATATTGAAGTCGCATAAAAATTAATGAGCATATTTTTTATTCAAAGATGTAAGTAACTAAAACATTTTCCCCGACTCGGCATCGATAAAGAATATAAAAATCCCATACGTCTATATTTCGAGGATTTATGAGCCCATATTTGTTAAAAATAATGGGTTCCTATATAATTAATGATGCAAAACGATGTGTACTGAAATTAAAACTTACTCACGAATGATGTAATCATGAAACTACAGTATTTTCTTTACGCGTTCCAAGAAGCTATCTTTTATGCATACAATGTTTTAATCAAAAGCGATTCCCCGACTTCGATAATAAAAAATAATTATACAAACATACTCGATCATTTATATTTTAACTTCCTTTTCATACAATGAATGTATACTATACGAAATTTACGACCACTTTTTATTTCTCGGCAAAAATACGATTTCGTCATCGTATATGCTTTGGTTCATATAATGCACTCAAATTATTAAAAGATTACTTAAAACGTCTTGCACGTGTCCGATGAGATAATCGCGACCCCGTTTTTTTTTCTCTTGCCCGACGATCTGAAATCTCTGCGTTATTTTAAATACTTCATCATAATTGCCTACGAAAACATCGAGCGTAACATTTCCAAATTATTAAAAGTTTACTTGAAACGTCTTGCACGTGTGTCCGATGAGATAATCGTGACCCTGTATTTGTATACGAATTAAATAGCGCACTTTCATCATCTTCTCTCGGAAGGCAAAAATACACGCACACGTCATCGATCGAACCATCTTGAGCAAAAATACGATTACGTCAGTAGTATAGCTATGGAGAAGCTGAGACAGCCCTTTTAAAGGGCCATCGCAATTTTTTTCTTATCGACACCTGTAATAAAAAACCCTTGCGGTTATTTACCCAGACTTATTCTCGATCGCGACCACCCCGAAAACACGCTCTTAAAACAAAAACACGTTCGCACCACTTGCGCGCCCCTTACGATATTTCGTCTTAGACTAAAACACGCACGCCCCCTACACACCTATACACAACGATAACGATACCTTTCTTTTCGAAAATAAACAACAACAACACCGCCCCCGATCGATATCTACACAAACACACTTTTATCACGAGGGCGGCACGACATCCACGTTAACATCACCGACAAACCATACATACCCTACACCCTACACGCACACACCTGCACATACATACCTCTCTTTTACATAATACGCACACCCTTTACAAGATATTTATGATCCTTTTAAAAAGGGCCGGCCAGCTTCTCCATAGCCATACTATCGTTATCCTCAAACCTAACTAATACTAACACACACACACACCTACACATACATGACCTTCACACATACATACTTCTCTTTTCCATAATACACACACCCTTTACAAGATATTTATGACCCTTTAAAAAGGGCTGTCCCAGCTTCTCCATAGTTATACTACTCGTAATATTTGTGAAAAATGCTCACCTGCCATTTTTCAAGCAGTCGGCCGTGTCGGGATTTGAACCCGGGAACTTGGGATCCGTAGTCTTACGCTTACTACATTGATCCACGATCATTTATACCGCAAGATGTACTTCACAGGGTGCGAAGCGAAGAGGATCTAGAGGAACTCAGTGCTACACAACAAGTGGCAGCAACAGAGCGCTTTGACAATACATCCACTTGCAGTCCTAGATCACAGATTCACGAAGGGGATGGGACTGACCCTCCTCAAAACCATTCACCGGCAGATTAAACTTTACTTTGCAGTGTTTGCTCCAAAATAACATCAGGCGCACATAGTTGCTATAAATGTAACATGTCTCTGCATGCCATCTGTGGTGAAACCGATGGCTTGGAAGAAGGTTTAAGCAAGAACTCACTGTGCAGAATCTGTAAAAATCATCTTGATCAAAACATACAACGAGTAAAAGCCAAAGAGGGCTTGCAAATACAAGCGAAAAGAATACTAACAGTGTCTGACGCCAATCACGTAGCTGCTAAGGACGGTGGCTCCATAAGAGTAAAGGTTCTTCAAACGACGGATTCTACAAACTTGGCACTAGAACTGGTGTTCTAAAACAGTTGTACACTAGATCCCAATTCAGTGTTTGTAAACAACAATTTATTTCAAAAGATGACGTTCCTAACGTCGAAGTGTCTTTGCGCACTCCTGCAACTAGTCAGTTTCTTGGTACTGGTCAAGGTTTTAAGAAGTGTGGGTGTAAAACTAAATGCGCTACAAAGCAGTGCGTATGTCGTAATAACAAACTACTGTGTAATTCAAAGTGTCACCAGTCCTTAGATTGTACAAATAAATAATTTCTGTTTTAGGGTTTTAAATTTTATTGTAATAAGCTTTCTAAAAAATTTTACCTAAATAATTATGTAACCTTTTTTTCTCACTCAATTTCATGTTCCGATATGTTACAAAACAATCTGCCGTACGTATGTTGTAATTAGATACCTTACATGTGATTTTCCAATGTTCCACCCGAAGGTACTACATTGGCCAGGAAGCGAGTTTTTTTACCTGGATTTTGCCGAACCCTTGCTGTTCCAAGCAAGGTAGGGATCTTTAACGTGCGTGACAACACTCACACACGGAACCTCCATTTTACCTCTCATCCGAACGAGGGTGTATTTTTGAGAAAAATGCTCGCCTAACATTTTTCAAGCGGACCGTGTCGGGATTCGAACCCGGGACCTTGGGCGTAGTAGTCACACACATACTACTACGCCACGGAGCCGCCCTGTAATTAGATACCACATACTTTGTAACTAGAAGAGTTATCAGAGCTTATGGATATAAATTGCATTAATACAGTACACTACAATGCTACGTCAATTTGGAGGTAATTCTTTTTCAGGTGTTTGTTATGACCAGCCTGTCTAAAATTGTGTTTCAATAAATAAATATCAAATATAAAATATTTCTGTTTTGTTTAACCACGCCGTGAGTTAAGGTTCGTGGCTGGAAGCGGCTTTTTAAAAAAATATTTCCAACTTCTTAACAATTTGTTTATTTATACAGAAATTAATAATAAAATTTTACAAAGTTTGAATTGAGATTATTCTGTCTGAAATATATTAATTAATTGGACAAAAATGAGTAATCTAACGAACTCCAAGGTTAACGCTGAACGATGGATTAACTGTCGTCGACTGGGGCTCCCGGGCTTTTTATAATATCCCTACCCCCTCACATGGTTGTGGGAACTTGCAGATCTCATGTCTGCTTACACTTAACTCTATTCATTAATATATTGTTGCGATCTTAATTCTAAGTAATCTTGGTACGTGACCGTCTGCGACCGCCTGTGACCTGACATCTGCAGTGTCACTTATAAATCGGTCTATCTGAAAATTTGAGCACGCGTTTTTTTCGTCGTCCTTCTCATAAGTTTCGTGTGATTTTTCGCTTTCATAATTATCGGATTGGTTTTGTTCCTTGTTTGTACTTGGTCGGGTGTAATTATTCTCGTCTTCTTCATATTCCTCTATTTCTTGGTGAAATAGTTCTTCTGATGTGAAAGTGCGTTTCTGGTTAGGGTTCGGGCAAATGTGTGTTATTTTTGTGTTTGGTCTGGTGTTACCAGATGAGGTATCCATTGGTGTGGGTTTCTAATAGTTATTGGGATTATTATTATTAGTTGTCATTGGTGAGTTTCTAATAGGATTCGCGTTGAATGCTGGTCTTTGCTGATTTACGTTTTGTTAAAATCTCGGTTGAAATGCGGGCTTCGTAAAATTTGGGTTGAATGTTGGTTTTGAAAAATGTTTATATTGGTTGTTAAAGTTTGAGTTATTAAAATGTGAATTATTGGTTCGCGTTTGGTTTGTTTGTGTATTGAATGGTGTGAACTTTTGTTGTGGACTCGTTTGTCTCGCGGGTTGTATGGTATTCATTGGTGTATAACCTATATTCGCGTTGGGGTTGTATAATCGGTTTCTGTAGTACATTACGTTTTCTTCTTCGATTATCATGTTCGGGTAATGCATTTAGATATGTGTCTAATGCCATTTCATCATACATTTTTGTTTTTAGAAGTCTGACATTGGGGTCGGTTTCTTCAATTTTTAGTTTTGTCAAGATTAAGTTTCTTACATCTTGGCATTTCATTCCAAATTGGTATGGGGATTGGTTGTTTTCTATTCTAAGGTTTATTAAATCGCGTACCAGGCATTTTAAGTTCCCCTGATCGCCGAAATATGCAATTAATACTAATCTAAAATCGTCCCACTGGTCTAGATCGTCTCGACTTGCAATTAACGCTAGTGCCCTTCCGGCTAGCTTACTGATTATAAGACGTAGGAGTAAAACGTTTCTTTCGTTGTCTCCGGGCTTATAGAATGTTCTCAAAAATATTTCACCTGCCGTTATAAAGCTACTAAGAAAACATTGGTCTCCGTTAAGAGTTGGAATCATCTCCAAATAGATTTTCATTTCTCCACTCATTTTGACTGGGGGAATGTTCTGATAACTAAAAAAAAATTATTTTTTTTAATTTGACTGATTATTTCCGATTTTGTAAAAGTTTGGATTTATTTCGTAGTTTGTATCGTTATTCCTTGCTTGGATTTATCAATTTTCCGTTTAAGTTGCGTCGGGTTACTTGCTATTTTTAGCTTGGGTCGTTTCGGATTATTTAAAGAATTGAGTTGCTTATTTTGTATTTAATAGCACGGTGTTGTAATTATTTTATGGGTTTTACGCTTGGTATTGTCTTGGTTACGTTTATTTTTAATTTACCGATGCTAGTTTTATTGTAGGTTTGATTTCTGAAGTTTCAATACGACTGAGTGATTTTTGCGGTAATGTATCTTACCTGCTTGATTTGCGTCAGTTAAAGCTTTTCTATTTTAATTCCGCTGATTTTAATTATGTCTGTAATAATTATCTTTCCCGTGGGTTTATGTAATTTGTAAGGCATCTGCGATGCTTCTCGTTTTATTACAATGTTGTAATCTACTGTAGAATGTTGTCAGTCAATTGGTTGCGTCAGTGTCTCTGTTGCAAGATTATTTTTAAATATACTGTAGGTGTTATTCAGTGACTGCTGTGATTTAATACAATTTATACTTTATTTGATCTTTCTTGAAAGCTTTTGTTTGAATAGATTGCGTCTTTTCTATAATTAATTATCTCGTCAATGAAATATTTAATTATACAATGTCGTGTTTGGGAATAATGAAATTTTTTGCGTTGTTAATTTACTAAAGTATTATAATTGTCAAGTCTGAATGAGGTTGCAATATGCGTTTTTTTAGCACCGTAATTATTTATAGGTTATTACGTTGATTTTATAATGAAACGTGTTTAATATAAGGTTTTATAGAAATTTCCGGTCGTAATTAATGCTTGAATTTTTTACACTGAAGTTTTTCGTATGGTTATATTTAGAGTTCGCGATGCGTTTTTAATAGTTTTGTGGAGTTTAGGATGGTATTGTTTCGCAGTTATAATTAGATATATTCATTGCGTTCAAAGTGAATGATTTTATTCACTTTTAATGACGAGATTTTTGTGCGTTTGAATTCGCTTTGTTAATTCTCGTAATGAAGATGAAATTTTAATAATAGATTGCAGATTGTCTATTATTTTAGGGAATACGATGAGTTTTGCGTCTGGGTAGTTTATTTTGTTGTCTTATTATAGAGATTTTGGTTTTGTTTTGTTTCTAAAGATTTTAGCGTCAGTTAAAATCGTAAATTTGGTCTCAAGTGCGCTTAAAATAGCGACTTCTTAATTGTCTCAAGTTTTTATATGTCTCTCTTACACAAAGAATAATAATTTTTTTAAATTAGTTTGCAATAGCTAAGTAAATTATTTTCATAAAATTGCATAAAATAATGGTATCAATAATCAATATACATATATAAATCATAAACTAGCAAATATCAAATGTGTTTGTAAAATAAAAATAAAAATCAATTGGTTTAAAGGAAAATGAACTTACACTAGTTGCTTTGTTGATTTCATGGAGTTCTTTGGTTTTTGGATTTGATCTATTCTCGTATCGCTTCCAATTTTTCTTTTATTGAATTTGAACGATTTTTGTTTCGCCTTCAACTTTTGTTTGTTTGTTGGGTTTGAACGATTCTTGTTTCGCCTCCAACTTCTGGTTCTGCTAAATTCGGAATTGAAATTCCAGACCACCAGTTCCTCGATTTTGGATTTCTTAGTGCCCTTTTGACATCCGTTACGTCTGCGCCAGTTAAGGTTCGTGGCTGGGAGCGGCTCTTTTTAAAAAACCATTTCCAACTTCTTAACAATTTGTTTATTTATACAGAAATTAATAATGAAACTTTACAAAGTTTGAATTGAGATTATTCTGTCTGAAATATATTAATTAATTGGACAAAAATGAGTAATCTAACGAACTCCAAGGTTAACGCTGAACGATGGATTAACTGTCGTCGACTGGGGCTCCCGGGCCTTATCCTTACCCCCTCACATGGCTGTGGGAACTTGCAGATCTTATGTCTGTTTACACTTAACTCTATTCATTAATACATTGTTGCGATCTTAATTCTAAGTAATCTTCGTACGTGACCGTCTGCGCCCGCCTGTGACCTGACATCTGCAGTGTCACTTATTGTCTGTGCTACAAAGTAGAGCTTCCGTTCCCATGAACGTTAATAAACTGTATCAGTTGTCCTTCATTACAATGTTGCACTTCACTTAGCGCATTTCTTAATATTTCTAATAATTTCTATTTCTTTACATATATATATTGTAGTGGTTTTAAAGGGTTAAATTTAGGTATGAACAAGGCAATTTCAAACACTCTGTATAGAGGAAATAACCAAATTTTACGTGCGAAATTTATTTCATTTAGTTAATTTAAAGTAACAAATTTTACCATAATTTTACAATTAGTGATTAAAATTTAGTTAGGTTCGGAAAGAAAATAAATTGTATAAGCCAATGGAAGTTATTAATTAATTTAACTGAGTTTAATTGAAGGAGTTATAACGTCTAATACGCATAAGAGCATAAAAAATCGATAATACCAAGGCGAAAAGCTTTACTAACAAACGAACACGTCGAATATAGGAAATACCTTGAAACGCAAACTTCTAGAAATAAAACGTTCGTTAATTGAACACCTGCATGTTTTGGAAAGGTCATGTTCCTCTTATTTGTGTAGATAAGAGACAAGTTTTGAGGTATATTGTGCAAACGGTCGGATGTTTCGCATAAATGCTAACCAAAAGTTTCCTTAAAGCGCAGAAGGGATGGACAATCAATGATATGCTTCGGAATGAGACAGGCATAATAGCATTTCACTTCGAAATGCACGTATTTAGTCCACGTGGGTTAATTTGAAACGCGAACAGTAATATCGATTTTCTACCACTCAAACAAGGTTAGAAGGAAACATAGAATATGCATAAGAGAGGAATAGAGTTAATACAGGCGGGGTTTCAAGACGTCACTGAAATATATCATTGGTCTAAATAGTTAGTTGTACAACAGACCAGCAGGGGAAAAATTGAATGCGGGTTTTTCGGAAAATATCGTATCAACGAGCTAAATTTTAAAGATTTTGAAAACGGTTATACAAAATTTGAAGAACGAGTTAGTTTAATTAAGTATTTCGCGTGAAGAGTGGCCTAAAGGTGGCATTTTAAATTATATAAATACTCTAAGAGAGTTAGCATCGTTCTCTTTGGTATTCTGATCGCTCTCTTTGGCTTCGCTCTTTGACTTCGTTAATTTGAATTGCTTACTACGTACAGAAATCTACTAACGAGCTTGTAAGTATTAAATTAAATAGTACAGTGTTAAATTGTTGGCTTCATAGTTTGAAACGCGGATAGTGTCGAGTTGAAATTTAACTGAGGTGCAACAGATATTTTAACAAGCTCGTAAAGTAAAGTAAAGTAACGTAAATTAAATTATGCAATCATAAAAAAAGTGTAATATACTTGGATTTGGATTTAGATGGATCTTGAATGAATAGCATGCAGCACAACTTAGATGGTGTTCATCTATAAATAGCTGGAGGCGGCAAGCAGAGCAGAACCACGAGACCGATGGTGCAGGAACTTAACTACATCGTCAACAGAGATGGAATCTTTAAGTTTCCAGGCAACGCATTAGAATTTGCTGGTTTGTTTTAAACTTTGGATATTATTTGCGATGTTTGAGAGTGAGCTTTGATGGTATTTTTTGTCATTTTGCGTATTGAAAAGAATACGTATAACTAACTTATTTTATGGTATTTGAATATAAATCTAAAGGTGTATATAAAGCTTATTAACATTCCTCATAAATTTAAAATTTTATTGTTAAGAGTATATGGGTTTTTTGGTGTTTGTAGTAAGAGTATGCAATGTAAAAAGCATACATTAATAAAATAAACTGGGTTACCATGAGCTCACCATACTCCAGAGTGTACTAAATAGAAAGAATTATAAATAAAAAAAAATAAAAAAAATAATAAGGTATTATTCAGGGCCCATTTACTCCTGTTACATTCAATGTGTTTGATATTTCAATTTAAAATCCTGGACTTTACAAAGATAGAATTTATTGAGGTGCAACTTGAGCACCGAAATGTAAATAATCTTGAATTATTATTTGTAAATAGTGGTAAATAAATATTGTATGATTGTTGTATTATTTTGTGGTTTTATTGAGAGGGTGCGTGAACGGTACAGAGTATGATAGTAAATATAGGTATCCAAGAGGAGGCCCAACTGAGCTAGCCAGGAAGCTGTTGAAGAAATCAATTAAGTTGATGGAAGCGGAATCTGGGTAAGAATTATTTTTTTTTGAAAATTCTCCTTTTTGTGAAATCTATGACGATTTTTGGTAAATTAATAAATGCTCGAATTGTTTTTTTTACTCTGGCGAGGTCCTTATAGGGGTTACACGGCAATATATATATATATATATATATATATATATATATATATATATATATATATATATATATATATATATATATATATATTACATAACTCGTGTTGTCCAAGAAAATTTTCCTATTATTATTATAGCGGTGGTGGGCCTCACTCTATCTGAACCACTATTGTATATTTTATTACATTTTTGCACATTAACCAGAGATTGGCGGGTAATCTGTAGACTGCCCAGATAATCTACAGATTGTCTAGGTAATGTGGAAACAAGGCAACGGTTTTGCACTTTAACGTATCTGCTCAGATAAGCTGCAGATTACCTAATTGATTCGAAGATTAACTGATTTTCGCACATTATCGGTAACATATACAATGAGAATGATATAATTATACTTGTAAGAGTAAATTCAAAACCTCAATTTAACGTAAAATCAGTAGAAGCTATTAAAGGACTCAAGTGCTTTAGAGGACGTTCATCCTAATTTTTCTCGTTTCTATTTGCACTTAGTTTAATTTAATTACCTTTTTTTTTAAGCTGTGACAGGAAGTTTCTTTAACTAAAAAGGAAACGCGGCTTAGGACTAGGAGATGAATTGTTATGGAAACGTGAGGAAAGTTACCCGTTTGGGGCAACCACCATTCGAGGTAAGCAAGTAAATCAAAATTTCAGTTGATATTTTTTGTGGTTATAAAGTAGGTTTTACTAATTGTATATGTCCATATTATTCTTCTTTCATAAGAACTCCCACGCCACTGTAACTAGTTTGCGCATTTTGTATTTACTGTTACGGTATCCCCGCTTCTTTGGATAAATTAATTTCAAAATTAAAACCATAGCGTAACGCTATTTCCACACGAAACAACTTAGAATGTGATTTTGTTATGCAATTTTATTTTTCACACCTGTTATGACGCGTTACATATTTTTTAATTTTAAAATCGAATATCTCCAAAACTATTAACGATACGACGTGTGTTCTTCATTCTACCATATACTTTTCCATAATCTATCTGAATTTGAAATCAAAATTCCCAAAAAATTGAAATTTTAGCCAAACGTTGAAATCGAATGTCTACGAAGCTATTCTTTTATCCCATGCATACGATTCTCAACAATATTCTGAAACCAAAATTAAAAAATTTGAAAAAATAGCGGCACACAGACGATGTTTGCTTAAAAATTGCATGTGGAAATAAGATTGCTATAAAAGTGAAGCGATAGTGGAATGACACGAGGTACTTAAGTCATTAGACTAATTGTTTTTAAACAAAAAATATAAAAAGTTGTGGAATAGTAAAAAATCAGTAATGCGTACAGATTTAAACACTGCTTAAAAATAATGGTTTAGATCGTTTTGTATCTTCCTTAGTAATTCAAGCACTTACTAATCTTCACGTAGGTGGTATTATTATTAGTTAACTAAGTACTATTCATTTGTCATCATAATACTATTAATTATTGCTGTCATGTATAGAAAGGCACATCAAATCATGCAAAGGACAATGGCCACTTCCGCTTACATATTAGACGATTCTAACAATACCTATAGTTAAAATTCTGATTATATTTGCGGATCATGGCTTAATTGGACCAGGTACTACATGCTATATTAATTCAAGTACGTTTTACAGGGACTAGATTACCCTGAATAATTTGTATATTTCAGACGAAGTCTTAGTACAACACAGTGGGGAGAGTGACGTTATTTGATTGATAGTGGGAATATAATAATTAAAGTCCGTAGATTTTGTAAAATTTAAACTATGCAAGTATACTGCCGAGCGCACCTGAATTAATCTCGTGTGAATTTCACTATTGAGTGTCGGTAATAAATATCGTTACAGTACTTCATTCAATGTTGATTGTTACGAAACTCTTCTAATCGTTACATAGGTATGCAATCTTCTTTGTTACTAGTAAATACAGTTTTTGGTGTTGTATTATTTTTAATTATTCTTAATTATTTAATTAAACTTTTATGCTTGTTTGTTTTAAAAAAAGGGAAATAGAATCAATTTTACATAAATTATTTGTAAAAAAAGGCAAGAAGAAATTATTTAATTCTTATAACCAAAAATTCAATGAAGATTTTTGAAAATTGCGTAACCGCGGTTTCTTTGACTATAGTATTTTTATAAAACTTTTTGTAAAATTTAGTTATTTATAATAACCACAATTAACATTAAAATTTATTAATGTGTAAGTGTCAGATTTATAATAGTACTTTTGAGCCAAAAATCCTAGAACAAACGCCCGATTGATTTACACTAAATTTTAAATTTATAATCCTTTCTTAGAGCTTTAAAACCTTGTATACATACAATGTTAAAGTAATAAAGAGAACAGTTCAAAATCGTCTCGTGATTTGTTATAGCAAAACGACTACATTACATGTGATTTTCCAATGCTCCACCCGAAGGTACTACATTGGCCAGGAAGCGAGTTTTTTTTTACCTGGAAAATTTTGAATTTTGCCGAATCCTTGCTGTTCCAAGCAAGGTAGGGATCTTTAACGTGCGTGACAACACTCACACACGGGACCTCCATTTTACCTCTCATCCGAACGAGGGTGTATTTTTGCGAAAAATGCTCGCCTAACATTTTGACTTTGAGAAACTAAACGATAAAAATATCCACGAAAGTTTTGAAAAAGGTCAAATGAATTGCTGAAAAATATCGGGAAATCGAAATGAATAGGTTATTACTAGACATAGTAGGGATCAGTGAAGTTCGGTGGCCAGAGGCGGGGGATTTTTGGAGTGGAGATTTCAGGGTAATTCATACAGAAGCAGAGGAAAGAAATTTGGGTGTGGGGATAGTTATGCGGAAAAAGATAGGATACTGTGTAGAAAATTACTTACAAAAGAACGACAGAGTACTCATGATTAGATTAGAATCTAAACCGGTAAACACAGTAATAATACAAGTATACATGCCCACCTCTAGCTACAGTGATGAAGAGGTAGAAGCCATCTACAAAGATATCGAAGACATATTAAGATACGTAAAAGGACGTGAAAATTTAATAATTACGGGTGATTTTAATGCCGTGGTAGGTGAGGGTAGGGAAAGAGCGGTAGTAGGTTTATTTGGTTTAGGCACGAGAAGGCACGACAGGGGAAATAGGCTGGTAGAATTTTGCGACAAGAACAATTTAATCATCACAGACACATTATTTCAACATCATGCTAGAAGACGATATACGTGGAAGATGCCAGGAGATATAAGAAGATATCAAATAGATTACATTCTTGTTAGACAACGGTTTAAGAATCAAGTAAAAGACTGTAGAAGCTACCCAGAAGCAGATATAGACACTGACAACAACATCGTAATTATGAAGGCCGCACTTAAATTTAAAAATTTTAAGAAAAAAACGGAAAAAGGCACTCGGACTTAGAGAAACTTAAAGATAAAGATATTCAAGAAAGATTCGAAAAAAGTCAAATAAATTGCTCAAAGATATCGGGAAAATATCTGATACTAAGGAAGTAGAAACAGAATGGAATAACATTAAATCCAGCTTAGACATGGTGGCCAGAGATATTCTGGGATACATACAAAAAGAAAATAAGAAACCATGGATAACAAAAGATATCCTGAATTGAATAGAAGAAAGACGAAAATACAATTATAGATCAGACGAAACTGGAAAACAAAGTAGAAAGGGAAATTATTCGCAAATGCAGAAAAGCTAAAGAACAATGGATTGATGAAAAGTGCAAAGAGGTACAAACTAAGATGGAAGTAGGAAATACAGATGAGGCATACAAACTAATTAGAATGAATTTTAGGGATATAAAACCGTATAGCAAAAATAAAAGGGGCGCGAGAGGAAACCTCATTATAGAAAATGTAGAGAAAATGGTTAGATGGCAGAACTATAAAGGGAATGTATATGCAGGAGAGGAACTAACAGCATTAGAACAGGAACCTGACATTGAAAAGAGTGACGCGGAATTACCTATACTTAGAGATGAGTTTGAATTAGTATTAAAGGGTCTGAAAAATGGTAAGGCGCCGGGTGTAGATAAGGTACAAGCAGAAACTCTAAAAGCTGCTGGACAAACAGTAACAGAGCGTCTCTTCCAACTTGTAAGCTATATATATGAAACAGGCGAGATACCCAAAGATTTCAAACGTAACATCATAGTCACTATACCAAAAAAGAGAGACGCAGATAGAGGTGAAAATTTTCGAATAATAGGTTTGACTGTACACGTGTCAAAAATACTAACTAGAATTGTACAAAGACGAATGAAAAAACGAGCTGAAGAAATATTAGGAGAAAATCAATTTGGGTGTAGGCGAAACAAAGGAATACAGGAGGCTATTTTAGCTTTGAAGGTGATAATGGGGAAAACAATAGAAAAGGGGAAAGCGGGTATATCGGGTCTTTAGATCTAGAAAAAGCATTCAACAATGTAAAATGGAAAAAAATGTTCGAACTACTCAAAAAGATTGGATTGAGTTTTAGGGATTCACGGATAATACATAGCTTATACAAAGAGAAAACTTGGTAATATAATTAGAGCAGGAACATAGAGAAGTAAATATTAGGAAAGGTGTGAGACTGGGATGTGCCCTATCCCCATTAATTTTTAACTTGTATATCGAAGAGGCAATGAATACTGTCAAATGGAATGGAATTATTATGCAGGGACAAAAGATTGATATGCTCTGATTTGCAGATGATATAGCGGTATTAGCATCTAACAAGGAAGAGTTAGAAGCTGCTCTTAATGAAATAGAAGCAGTTCTAACAGAGATATACGGGATGAAAATTAACAAAAATAAAACTAAAGTTCTAGTATGCATAGGAGGGGAAAATAAATCAAAAACAAGAACACAAATAGGTAACGAGAATTTACAAGAGGTTAAGGATTTTTGCTATCTAGGAAACCAAATAACGCGAGATAGGAAGAGCGCAGAAGATATAAAACAAAGATTAGCACAAGGTCGTGCTACATTTAACAAAAAAAAGCAACTACTGTGTTCAAAGATGACAAACAAGGAAACAAGGAAAAATTTGCTTAAAACATATATGTGGTGCATAGCACTGTACGGCTGTGAAACTTGGACAGTAGAAGAAGCGGCCAGGAAAAACATAGAAGTCTTTGAAATGTGGTGCTTCAGACTGATGATGAAGATATCATCGACAGACAAAGTCAAAAACAAAGAGGTTCTAGAAATGGTAGGGGAAGAAAGAAATATGTGAAAAACAGTAAAAATAGGAGAGATAGGATAATAGGTCACATACTAAGGCATGACGGAATAGTGTGGAATATATTAGAAGCAGAGAGGTAGAGGTAGACCTAGGTTGAACTATTGTAGACAGGTAGTTCAAGATGTAGGCTGTGGGAATTTCGGGGAATGTGTAAATTAGCTCAGAATAGAAATTAATGGAGGTACGCGTCCAACCAGGTCCAAGAGAGAAAACCTAATGACGGAAAAAAAATAATTGTACTTAAACCTGATAATTATTATAAGCAACTATATGTATCGGTTTTGCAATATCCTCAACTAATGTTAATTTTGCGAAAGCATTTACTGGAAAACTATTAATTCGGCAAATGTCTAAGCGTTGAGGGATCTTGGCAGCCACAAGCTGTTTAATCCCCTTCACATACTACTGCATCTCGGTAAAATAGGACGTATAATTATTAGAAAACAACAGATGGGGAACCGAACTGTATGTAAGCTGTGGAAGTTTCAGGGAACTGTGTAGGCTAGCTCAGAATAGAATAAGTGGAGGTACGTGTCCAACCAGTTTCAAGATTATAAACCTTGTTCGAAAGGATATATTGGTAACCTATTAATTCGACAAATTACACAAGATTTTCAACTACTCGTAGTTACAGTGAAATTTTAAAGCACATATAACAATTTATTTCCAGCTAATCGCCAACAGTTTAAATAGTAACTTCTTAAAACTACAATGCTATCTTCATAATTACTATCAGTGTAACCTTAATTAACTATCGAAGCACTACGCGATAATTTATATAAATATTGCAATATATCATTTTTTCGCACTGAGCTATTTATTTTAATGCTGCAGTAACACTATTTTTTTTTTAATAATCACGACCTTCCGTAATTAAAATAGTCTCTCATTCGGATCTCCGGGAGGGGACTACTTTGGAGGATGTGATCGGCAAGTTAAAAAAAAAGCTGGGAACATCTTGCGATTCAGAGCGTGGAATGTCAGAAGCTAGTAGGTAAGCTATAGAATCTGAAAATTGAAAAAGACGGGTTAATATTAGACAAAGTATGGATTAGGAAAATTCCGTGACCAGAGACAGGAGACTTTTGGAGTGGAGACTTTAGGATAATCATTCATAATCTGAGGAAGGAAATTCAGGTGTAGAAATAGTTATGCAGAAAAAGATACGACCATGTGCAGAAAACTACTTATAAAGGAACAAAAGAGTGCTCATGGTTAAATTAGAATCTAAACCAAAACATCCGGTAATAATACAAGTATACATGCCCACCTCTAACTACAGTGGGGAAGAGAGGTAGAAGCGATCTACAGAAATATCGAAAACATAGTAAGATGTGTAAAAGGACATAAAAATTTAATAATTACGGAGGATTTTAATGCAGTGATAGGCGACGGTAGAAGAGGAACTGTAGTAGGTTTATTTGGCTTAAGCACGAGATACGAGAGAGGAAATAGACTGGTAGAATTTTGCGACAAAGCAATTTAACCTTCAGAAACACATTGTTTCAACATTACACTAGTGGAAGATACCAACATAAATAGATATCAAATAGATTACTTTCTTGTTCGACAACGGTTTAGAAATCATATAGCTACCTACAAGCAAATATATACACTGATCACAACATAGAAATTATGAAAGCCGTGCTTAAATTTAAAATTTTGAAAAAAGAACAGGAAAAGGCACTTTGAATTTGAGAAAACAAAACATAAAGATAATCACAAAAGGTTTGAGAAAAAGTCAAACGACTTACGGAAAGACATCGGGAAAATTTCTGATAAGCAGGAAGTACAATCAGAATGGAATAGCATTAAATCCAGCTTAGACATGGTGGCCAGAGATATTCTGGGGTATAAACACAAAGAGAATACGGACCGGACCGATGGGTAACAAACGACATTCTGAATTTAATAGAAGAAATGCTAAAATATAAAAACAGACTAGACGAAGCAGAAAAACAGAGATACAAAGCCATAAAATGGGAAATTATTCACAAATGCAGGAAAGCTAAAGAACAATGGATTGGAAAAGTGCAAAGAGGTACAAATTAAGATAGAAAAGGAAAAACAGACGAAGCATACAAACTAATTAGGATGAATTTTAGGGATATAAAACTTTATAGCAAAAGTATAAGGGACGTGGGAGGAATTATAGAAAATGTAGAGAAAGTAGGTAGATGAAAAGAATATATAGGGAATTTTTATGCAGGACCGGAACTAGTAGTACTAGAACAGTAATCAGACATTGAAAATGATGAGTTGGAATATCCTATGCTTAGAGATGAGTTTGAATTAGGATTAAAGGGTCTGAAAAATAATATGGTACCGGATGTAGATAAGGCGCAAGCAGAAACTCTAAAAGCCACTGGACAAGCAGTAACAGAACGTCTCTTCCAACTGTAAGTTATATGTATTACACAGGCGAGATACCCAAAGATTTCAAACATGACGCCATTGTCACTATACCACAAAAGAAAGGTACTGATGATGTGAAAATTTTCGAACAATAAATTTGACACCACATATGTCAAAAATATTAACTAGAATTGTACAGAGACGGTTGGAAAAACGGGTACAAGAAATACCAGGAGAAGATAAATTTAGGTTTAGGCGAAACAGAGGAACACGGGTGGCAACTATAGCTTTAAGGGTCATAATGGTGAAAACAACAGAAAAATGACAAAAATGAGAAAAATGAGAAAAATGAGAAAAATGAGAAAAATGAAAAAATGAGAAAAATGAGAAAAATGAGAAAAATGAGAAAAATGAGAAAAATGGAAAAATGGAAAAATGAGAAAAATAAGAGAAATGAGAGAAATGAGAAAAATGAGAAAGTGAGAAAAATGAAAAAAATGAGAAAAATGAGAAAAATTAGAAAAATGAGAAAAATGAGAACAATGAGATTTAGATTAGGAACATAGAGAAGTAAATATTAGGAAAAAAGCGAGAGAGGGACGTGCCCTATCTACCGTAATCTCTAACTTATATATCGAAGAGGGAATAAATACTTTCGAATGCAGAAAGACATTTGAAGTTGTTATGCAGGGACAGACGATTGATATGCTTAAATTTGCAGATAACAGCTGTAGTAGCATCTAGCAAGGAATAGTTATAAGTAGCTCGTAGTGAAATGGAAACAGTACTAACAGAGAAATACGGTACGAAATTTAACAAAAATAACACTAAAATATTAGTATGTAAAGCAAGGGAAAATAAGTCAAAAGCCAGAATACCAGTAGGAACTTACAAAAGGTTAACGATTTCTGCCACCTGGGAAGTCAAATAACGCAAGATGCGGAAACTGCAAAGATATAAAACAAAGATTAGTACAATGCCGTGATACATTTAACAAGAAAAAGCAATTATTGTGTTCAAAGAGGAAAGGATTGCTGAAAGCATATATGTGGAGCACAGCAATGTACGACTTTGAAACTTGGACAGAACCAAACAGGAAAAAGAAAGAAATCTTTGAAATGTGGTGCTACAAACGTATGATGAAGATATCATGGACAGACAAAATTAAGAACCAAGAGGTTCTAGATATGGTAAGGGAAGAAAGAAATATGTGAAAACCCGTAAAGAATAGGAGAGATAGGATGATTGGACACATACTAAGGCATGAGGCAATAGTGCCGAATATATTAAAAGCAAAGTAAGGAAAAAAGAGAGGTAGAGATAGACTTAGGTTAGACTATGGCACACAGATAATGAAAGATATAGGTTGTGGGAATTTTACGGAAATGTGTGGCTTACGTCAGGATAAAAATTAATGGAGGTACGCGTCCAACCAGTTCTAGTACGGAAATTCAATGATGAAAAAGTAATTGTATTTAAATCTGATGATTACTGTAAACAATTACAGGTGTTGGTTTTGCAATATTCTCAACCAATGTTGATTGTGCGAAAGGAGTAATTGAAAAACTATTGATTCGTCGTGTCTAAAGGGTGGGGGATCTTGGTAGTGGTCAGGTTGCTTAACCCCTTTCACGTACCATTGAAAATCGGTGAAATAGGGCATATTATTAGAGAACAATAAAAGATATAAAATAAAAAAAAATTTGTACAAGCCGGGCTGTATTTAATAAGAAAAAGCAAATGCTGTGTTCGAAAGCAACAAGCATAGAAACGAGAAAAAAATTGCTGAAAGCATATGTGTGGAGCGCAGCATTGTATGGTTGTGAAATGTGGATAGTAAGAAAAGCGGGCAGTAAAATGATAGAAGCCTCCGAAATGTGATGCTAGAGACATATGGTGAAGATATCATGGACAGACAATGTTAAGAAAAGAAAGAAATATGTGGAAAATAGTAAAAAATAGGAAAGATGTGATGATAGGACACTTACTTGCGAAGTATATTAAAAACATAAAAAAGAAAAAAAAAGAGAGGTATAAGTATACCTAGATTGGAATACTGCACGCAAATAGTGAAAGCTTAGGTTGTTGGAATTTCAGAGAAATGTGTTGGTTAGTTAAGAATAGAAATTATTGGAGGCGCGCGTTCAACCAGTTCTTGTATGGAAAAATCCAATGATGAAAAGTAACTGTATTTAAATCTGATGATTACTGTAATCAATTACAGGTGTTAGTTTTACAATATTCACAACAAATGTTGATTGTGCGAAAGGAGTAATTGGAGAACTATTAATTCGTCAAGTGTCTAAGTGGTAGTCATCAGGTTGTTTAACATCCTTCACGTACCATTGAATATCGGTGAAATAGGGTATATTTTTAGAGAACAATAGAAGGAGAAAAGTCAAAAGGATATAAAATTAAAAAAAGATTAGCACAAGCAACTGCTATGTTCGAAAAGAACAAACATAGAAACAAGGAAAAAATTGTTGAAAGAATATGTGTTGAGCACAGCCTGTATGGTTGTGAAACGTGGACAGTAGAAGTAGCAATAAGGAAAAGATGTGGAATGTGGTGTTACAGATGTATGATGATGATATTATGGACAGACAAAATTGAGAACAAAGAAGTTCTAGAAATGGCAGAGAAAGTAAGATATCTGTGGAAAACCAAAAAAATAGGAGAGATAGAATGATAGGACACGTTGTAAGGGATTGGGGAATAGTGCAGGATATATTACAAGCAGAGAAAGAAAAAAAAGAGAGGAAGAGCTAGACCTAGATTAAACTATTGCACACAGATACTGAAAGATGTAGGGGGAACTTCTGGAAAATGTGTAGGTTTGCTCAGAATAGGAAACAATGGAGGTGCGCCTCTAACCAGTTCCAAGACCTGATGATGATGATTAAATAAATTAACAAAATATTATTGATTGATTTTATAATAATAAAATACCATGTCTTTGATGATATTTATTTTTAAGTTAAAACAACAGAATATTTTGCTATTCACATTCCTAATTTTCTTGTGACTACTTTAAAAATGTTTAGACAACTGGAAAACAACTGTATTGCTATAGTATTACACGAGGTTTTCCCTATATTTTAAACGTGGAAAAGCAAAACTGAGAGGGTTAAAATACAGGTCCGTCAAGTTGCCCGCCTCCCCCCCACCTCTCCAGTTGACCGATTTGCTCCAAAACCTAGCACCAATTTGCTTATAACCAGCACTAGCTAGCAGCAAAGTTATAGAGCTAGCACCAAAGGTGTTTCAGAAATATGGCCAATTATATTCGGGGGGGAGGGGACTTTACGCTAGCCCCCCAGTGCTCCGATTTGCTCCAAAACCTAGCACCATGTAGCTTAGAGCTAGCACCAGCTAGCACCCAAGTAAGAAAGCTTGCACCATAAAAGCAAAATGGCGGCAATTTTTTAAAAAAATTTTGCCAGTCCCCTAGTAAACCGATTTACTCCAAAACCTACCACCCATTTGCTTAAAGCTAGCACTAGCTAGCACTAAAGTTGTAGAGCTAGCACAAAAACTGTTTCAGGAATATGGCTAATTATATTGGGGGGAGGGGCAACTTGACGTTATTTTCCCCTCAGTGCTCCGATTTGCTCCAAAACCTAGCACCATGTAGCTTAGAGCTAGCACCAGCTAGCACCCAAGTAAGAAAGCTAGCACCATAAAAATAAGATGGCGGCAATTTTTTAAAATCTTTTGCCAGCTTCCCCCAGTTGTCGGATTTGCTTCAAAATCTAGCAGCATCTAGCTTAGAGCTAGCACCAGTTAGCACCCAAGTAAGAAAGCTAGCACCATAAAAACAAGATGGCGGCGATTTTTTTAAAAATTTTTGTCAGCCCTTAATTGTCTGATTTGCTTCAAAATCTAGCACCTTTTTGCTTATAGCTGGCACCAAAGTTGTAGAGCTAACACCAAAGCTGTTTCAGAAATATGGCCAATTGTATTTGGGGGTAGTCAACTTGACGCTAGCTCCCACAGTGCTCCGATTTGTTCCAAAACCTAACATGTAGCTTAGAGCTAGCACCAGCTAACACCTAAGTAAGAAAGCTAGCACCATAAAAACAAGATGGCGGCAATATTTAATAAAATTTTGGCCAGCCCCCAGTTACCCGATTTGCTCCAAAACATTGCACCCATTTGCTTATAGCTAGCACTAGCTAGCACTAAAGTTATAGAGCTAGCATCAAAGCTGTTTTAGAAATATGGCCAATTATATTTGGGGGAGCCAACTTGACGTTAGCGTACCCCTCAGTGCTTCGATTTGCTCCAAACCTAACACCATGTAGCTTAAAGCTAATACCAGCTAGCACTCAAGTAAGAAAGCTAGCACCATAAAAACAAGATAACGGCGATTTTTAAAAAAAATTTTGCCAGCCTCCCCCAGTTGTCTAATTTGCTGCAAAATCTAGCAACATGTAGCTTAGAGCTAGCGTCAGCTATCACCCAAGTAAGAAAGCTAGCACCATAAAAATAAGATGGCGGCAAAATTAAAAAAAAAATTGCCAGCTTTCCCAGTTGACCGACTTGCTCCAAAACCTAGCACCCATTTGCTTATAGCTAGCATGTAGTTTAGAGCTAGCTTCAACTATCACCCAAGTAAGAAAGCTAGCACCATAAAAATAAGATGGCGGCAAAATTAAAAAGAAAATTGCCAGCTTCCCCAGTTGACCGACTTGCTCCAAAACCTAGCACCCATTTGCTTATAGCTAGCACTAAAGTTGTAGAGCTAGCATCAAAGCTGTGTCAGAAATATGGCCAATAATATTTGGGGGAGCCAACTTGTCGTTAGCGTCCCCCTCAGTGCTCTGATTTGCTCCAAACCTATCACCATGTAGCTTAAAGCTAATACCAGCTAGCACTCAAGTAAGAAAGCTAGCACCATAAAAACAAGATGGCAGCGATTTTTTTAAAAAAATTTGCCAGCTTTCCCCAGTTGTACGATTTGCTCCAAAATCTAGCACCATGTAGTTTAGAGCTAGCTTCAACTATCACCCAAGTAAGAAAGCTAGCACCATAAAAACAAAATCGCGGCAATTTTTTAAAAAAAATTTGCCAGCTTCCCCCTTTGACCGACTTGCTCCAAAACCTAGCACCCATTTGTTTATAGCTAGCACTAGCTAGCATCAAAGTTGTAGAGAATGCACCAAAGCTGTTTCAGGAATATGGTCAATTATATTCGGAGGAGCCAACTTGACGCTAGCTCCCCCAGTGCTCTGATTTGCTTCAAAACCTAGCACCATGCAACTTAGAGCTAGCACCAGCTAGCACCCAAGTAAGAAAGCTAGCACCATGAAAACAAGATGGCGGCGATTAAAAAAAATTTGTAAGCCCCCCAGTTGTCCGATATGCTTTAAAATCTAACATCTCTTTGCTTATAACTAGCACCAGCTAGCACCAAAGTTGTCGAGCTAACACCAAAGCTGTACCAGAAATATGGTCAATTATATGGGGGAGGGAGCAACTTGACGCTAGTTTCCCCGTCCTCCGATTTGCGCTAAAACCTAGTACGATATAGCTTAGAGCTAGCGCCAGCTAGCACCCAAGTAAGAAAGCTAGCATCTTAAAACAAGTTGGCGGCGATTTTTTATAAAATTTTTGCCAAACACCGCCAGTTGTCCGATTTGCTCCAAAAACTAGCACTTCTTTTCTTATAACATCCACCAGCTAGCACCAAAGTTGTAGAGCTAGCACCAAAGCCGGTTTAGATATATGGCCAATTATATTCCGAAGGGAAGGGCTGGTGTCAAGCTAACCCCTCCCACCGAATATAATTGGCTATATTTCTGAAATGGCTTTGATGCTAGCTATACAACTTTGGTGCTAGCTATAAACAAAGAGGAGTCTGATGGGCTGGCAAATTTTTTTAAAAAAATTGCCGCCATGTTGTTTTTAAGGTGCTAGCTTTCTTACTTGGTTGCTAGCTGGTGCTAGCTCTCTGCTACATAGTGCTAAGTTTTGGAGCAAATCGGTAGGGGGGCAAGCGTCAAGTTGGCCCTCCCCGAATAAAATTAGTCATATTCCTGAAACAGCTTTGGTGCTTTCTCTACAACTTTGGTGCTAGCTAGTGCTAGCTATAAGCAAGTAGGTGCTAGGTTTTGGAGCAAATCGGTCAACTGGGGAAGCTGGCAAATTTTTTTTTAAAAATCGCCGCCATCTTGTTTTTATGGTGCTAGCTTTCTTACTTGGATGCTAGCTGGTGCTAACTCGAAGCATATTTCTGAAACAGCTTTTGTGCTAGCGCTACAACTTTGGTGCTAGCTAGTGCTAGCTCTAAGCAAATGGGTGCTAGGTTTTGGAGCAGATCGGTCAACTGGGGGGCCAACTTGACGGACCTGTAAAATACTGAGTGTTTCCAACTTTCTTTAACAGGGGTTTGCTATATTGTTATACAATTGTATCTTTGTTGTATCCCTGTACAAAGATATTTGCTGCGCAAGATATTCATCCAGTATTTACTAGCCTTCCGACAACTAAAATAAAAATATTTGTAATGGGAATAGAAAGACTAATTCGTAATATTATTCTATATTTATGTCTTAAAATTATAACATGCGTCAGTAATGTTTGGGTTCCAAATTCTAAAGCAATGCTTACTTTGCTTACCACTTAGAATCCCTCCTTCTTTCTGAAATTATGTACAGAAATAGTAACTTTGTATTTAAACTGAAGTTCTATACTTATTTAAAGGACTTCTGAAAATGGATATTTAGAATAAAACATGCTTTTCCTTTTCAATGGAATTCAATATGTAACACAGTCCATCAAGGTTGTAGAATAAATATCGTTCGTGCACATACCAAAACAAATTCTAGCTGATTAATGCAGGAAGTCTGGTACTCTTACTGTAAAATTAGTATAAATTATTCGAAATGACAACTTAAACAACTAAATTGCATCCAAAGAAAATGGCGTAGATAAAAGAATAATTGATAATCATTTTTGCAAAGCGTACTCATATTGGTTAAGCCCATACTGGGAATTTCTTATATACCTGGTCTTGTGTTAAATCAACCCAAACGATCTTTTTATTTGTGATCAAGGTTTTTCAGTAAATGTTACACTCATTTTAAAAATAATAGAATAACAAGTTCAGCGTTTTCATAACATACATTTTTACTGGGCATTGAAATTACTGGTGTTATGTAGTTGCATAACTATACAATGAAGTGTTTATCAAACGAGTTAATTAAATAAATTAAATGCATTTTCTAAAGCAAATTAAATTTCTTCTGTTACAATCCACTATTTAAAAACTATTTGAAGTTTAGTTAACCGTGCTTTATGGTACGATTTACTAGACTATATTGATATTATGCAATGAAAATAGCCTTTAAAATTTTTAAGATGCTAAAACTTCTGCGGCGTTATAAAAACAAATATTTTGTGCTAAGTTTTGTTACCTGCTGAATTGACGTTAAGCACCTGAACTAATGTTACTCTACAAGGCCAAGTGACGTATCAGTTAAATAGTGAACCGCTTAGCCTTCAATGGTGCAGGATGGGTCCCATGAAAGCAAATTCAAATCCTTTAGGGTTTACAAATTATGACACTTTTACTAAATACTTATTCACCTACCATGAAAGGGCTTTAAACTCTCTGTGTCTAATAAAGCCTTTAAGCTCCAACCTACCTGGAGGAATCTTGGTTAAAGCCTGCCTAAAATATCGATATCCTGAGAGACGATTTAACTGTTCTTACTGCAGTAGATGTTGATGGAGACGTACACGTTTCTCACCTTCTATTAATTTAAAATAAAAACAAACAATAAAAAAACTTCAACTGTTGGTTACCTAACCTATATTATCAAACATGAATATGATACGGTAAACCGTGCGGGTCAGGAGAAACCAAAACAAAAAAAAAACAATTAAAGTAAAGACTCGCACGAAGTTACGTAGCCAAAGGAAGAGATGTCGGGCTACCGTCAATCGGAGATTGGGCGTGGGAAAGTAATCAAACAAAACCTAAGAAAAAATACCGAGTCGTCTCTCTGAAATAAAATTTAGTTGATTAGTACAAACAAAGACAGAACGTTAGTCTGTCACAGAAAAATAAGAATACAAATAAATCGATATAAATAATAAAGAAAACACCTTTCTGGTATAAGTAATTGATTTTAAACTAAATAGTGTTCGTATGCAGCACACAACTACGTAACCGTATACTTCACACATACAACAAACATATCACTTCATAGTAAATGAGAACCGAAATGAATGATTGTAAATCAGTACTAATTGAAAGTATATTCCAGTATGAATAGGGACAGCTTAGAATAAATGATTTAAATGCACCTAACTACAATTAGGAAACAGAAGATTAATGTTCAAACACTAGCCAGAACAGGATATGAACTAAGGCAATGATTTTATTTGGAATATAGACGAGATAATAATTAATGGCTTATCTTAGTCAAGTATATTTTAAAAGCAAAACTGGAAGGTAACTAATCTCCCCCAGCAAAATTGAAAGGGCGGGGTAGAAAATAGAGGCAGCGAAGCACCCAAAATAACGACAAGAGCGACCACAAAAGATTTCGGATAGAAAAGAAAACAAAAACAGACACAAAACAAAAATCGGGCTCGAAGGACCAATATGGTAACCCTAGGACTACCAGAACAAAAGACACAAGGCACTCACTATGAACCAAGAGCTAGAAACTACAGAAGAAAGAAGAAGAAAAAAAGGGAAGAGGGGTAATATGCGATCAACAAGGACTAAGATGGATGGCATCAACACTGCGGAGTCGTCAAGAGACGGGGGTTTCTTAAAAGAAACAGTAACGTTATTAATCTCAAGAAAAGGGTTAGTTTCCCGGGGAGCAACTAAAAAAAACGAAAAAGAAAACTTGCAGTTGCAGCCACAACAGGACACAAGGGTCAAGCCTGAAGTATGCAAGGGAACGACAATAGAGCGCTGGTAAAAGAAACGGTGTACTACAAACTGTGGTAACAGGAGTTGCTTCAGACGAAAAATCGAGAAAAAAATTGCTACAAAGGTCGAAAAATCGACAAAGTTGCAGTTTCCAAAGAAAAGGAGAAAAGCCTAAGGAGTATACCACAGGAGCGAATGGACGAAAAACAATCAGTACAGGGACCGACAGCATTACATTTGATTATCCAATGCTCCACCCGAAGGTACTACATTGGCCAGGAAGCGAGTTCTTTTACCTGGAATATTTGGAATTTTGCCGAACCCTTGCTGTTTCAAGCAAGGTAGGGATCTTTGACGCGCATAACAACACACACATGGGACCTCCATTTTACCTCTCATCCGAAGGAGGGTGTATTTTTGTGAAAAATGCTCGCCTAACATTTTTCAAGCGTACCGTGTTGGGATATGAATCCGGAACCTTGGGCATAGTAGTCATACACATACCTACAACGCCACGGAGCCGCCTATGGATCGACAACAGCGAAGACCTTCCAAAGGAAAATGGGAATAGGATGTTCAGAGAAGAAAGAAGAAAGGGGGACAGTAGTACGGCACATGTGACCGAGAGTAGAATTCCAGAGTAAAGCAAAATCAGCACAAGAAATTAGGACATGAGGATTAGGTATTGAGCTTAAGACGTTTGCGCCGCCAACAAGAAAACTAAACGAGTTCAAGAACATTAGAATTTTGTCGACGTACATCTTCATATTCTGAATCAGTATAGAATATTATCTGCCTCTTTTGGGCAGTTTTTAGTAAAACAGAAACAGCAGGATGTGTAGTAGTTGTAGCACGAGGGTGAGAAAGTGGTGGCGAGGGTGGTTTAGAAAACTCAAATGCGTCATAGAAGAAAGGGGTTTGTTTTTAGAATGGGTTGCAAGAAAGCCAACGGTAGAAACAGAAAAAGTATTGGCTGTACGAGAATCAATCTTACGAAAAGAAACACAAGCAGAGCACACTTCAGTTACATCAGATAAAGGGACAGACACAGATACAATGTCATAGATGTTAGATAAAGGACTAGCAGTATCACAGTTAGGAAAGAAAACAGCATTGGACGTAGAAGTATCGCCCTTAGGAAAAGGAGCAGAATCCGATAACACTTCAGCAACAGTACATAAAGAAACAGAATCAGGTAGAATTTCATCCACCTTATAAGAACTTTATCTACATTAGATAAGGAATCAGAATTAGGTTGACATTCGTCAACATTAGATAACAGGGCATCAGCTAGGATTTCACCAACCTTAGCTAAAAGAATAGAAGCCAGTAGCATTTTGTCAGCATTGGATAACGTAGCACCATCAGAAAGAATTTTGTCAACATGAGAAAAATGAGTAAGAGCAGGTAACTTATCATCAACGTCCGATAAAGAAGTAGAATTAAGTAAGACTTCATCAATGTTAGACAACGGCCTAGGAACAGACAAAACTTCAACCACAATAGGAACGGATTCCTTGACCATAGTAGATAAAGAAACAGGATCGGGTGAAACTTTGACAACAGCAGCAACAGGCATCATAGCCACGGGTTCACTAACTTAAACAGGACCTTCTCTACCCGTATTAGAAATTACCGTCACTTTAGCTACAGCTATGATTGCAGACACGACAGAAATTTCTTGAGTTGAATCATTTACAAAAGCAGATTTTGACAAAAACGGCAAGAGGCATTAAAGATACAGGTTTATGGACTTCAACAGGACCTTCGCTGACTGAATTAGAAATTATCGTCACTTCAGCGACATTTGTGCTTGCAGACACGACAGAAATTTCTTAGGTAGAATTATTTAAGAAAGCGAGAACAAACTCTTGAGAAGCTAGCGGCAACTCACTAATTCGAAGTATGGGTTATAATGGTGGTGGAGGCCCAGTTTGGTGTGGAAGTGAAAACGTAGGATCCATTTGATCATCTTTTGATTCGCGAAGGACAGAAGAAATTTGTTTCTTGTTAGTAGAGATTCGGTAAGTAGAAGCATGATAGCCGTAAAAATCAATATTATAGTCCAAAGGCTCATATGGCTGAAAAGGGTACGAGGTGCTGGCAGTAGGACGAGCAGAAGGAGGTGTAGAAAAGGATGTAGAACTAGAGACGGACGAAATTTTGTTCGAAGCTATATTTGCCGAAGAAGGGTATGTTTTAATAATAGTAGCAGCAGGAACATAGGGCAATTAGAGAAATTAGGCTCCTAGAGGTGAGGACAGAATTTGAAATATGATTCGAAGACCTATTAGTAGTAGGATGACAGTGTGGACAGTTACGGCGAGAAACTCCCTTATGTCTGCAACCATAGCAATGAAGTACTTGAGGACAAGTACAACGTGTTGAAACATGACCAGGTTTGTCGCAATTAAAGCATCTGACCTGACGAGTTAAAGCAGAACTAGAAAGGAGAACAGTAGAAAGTACGGAAGAAGTATCTGATCTACCCGTAGGCGTAGGAGAAACCCCAACAACTCGGTCATGTGAAGTAAAAGTATACTTCTCAAGTGTAGCAGACTTATAAGCAAGTTCCGGTTCGGCAGCAACAGTATGTTGTATTTGACTGGGTGATACGACATGATTGGCCAGAATCTTTGCCGGCTCCAACTTCAGACATTCGTCCTTTAATTCTTGTAAGGAGCAGGCGGTAGGCAAATGGGCTCCATAGAATGGAGCGAGATTACGAAGCACAATGAACAATTGATCATTTTCCTTGAAAGATCCATACCATTGAAACAAGATCATCTTCTACAGAAAATAGTCAGTAATGTTTTCTGATGACTCCTACTGTCTATTGCAGATACCTTCATACAGTCTTATCCACATATCAGTCATTTTGAATACGAATAAAGAAAAGAAATTGGGAAAAAGTAACTAAAGAAAGGCTAACCGTAACTCGATAAAAACTCAAGGAAAAAGTTATTGTGAATACAGGACAATTTAAACCATATCCGACGGATAACTTTCGGGAACACCAGTAGGAGCGAAATAACAAAATGGAAATTAGGAATGGGAATAGGCGCCAGAGTTTTCAAAGGGTCTAGAATTATTGGCGAAAACACAAGTCCAATAATATGTAATTAGTCAACCAATGATATTGAGCGATTAAGAAGGAAAACAAAACTAAACTTTAAGAATATAGAATTCACACAAGAAATAAAGAAATAAATACCAGTTCGAACGTAAGGGAAGAAAACATAAGTAGTATCAGGCCCAGAAATGTGGGTAATGTTGAAAATTAGGCACTAACAACAAAGAATCGGAGAAACCGTTATTCCCGAACAAAATCAGAGCCAATACAAACCAATACAAACACGGAGCCTCACGTCAGGGCGTCAAAATTTATGTTACGGCAAACCGCGCGGGTCAGGAGGAACCAAAATAAAAAAAACAATTAAAGTAAAGACTCGCACGAAATTACGTAGCCAAAAAGAAAGATACACCGGGCTAACGTCAATCTGAGATTGGGCATAGGAAAGTGATCGAAAACAAAATCCAAGGAAAAAGCCGAGTCGTCTCTCTGAAATAAAAATTAGTTTATTAGTACAAACATAGACAGAACGTTAGTCTGTCACAGATAAATAAGAATACATATACATATATCGATATAAATAATAAAGAAAACACCGTTCTGATATAAGTAATTGCATGTCTATACTATTATTTCAAATATGGTTACAAATGGGACAAAGATTAAACTAAATAGTGTTCGTATGCAGCACACAACTACGTAACCGTATACTTAACACAAACCACAAACATATCACTTAATAGTAAATGAGAACCTAAATGAATGATTATAAATCAGTACTAATAATTAAATATTCTACACTTTTAGGTAGTAAGTCGCGTGGGAAGAAACACACGATCTCCGGCAGGATCGGACCACATACATTTTAGTTATTTAAAACCTGCGTAGTTAAATCATCAGGCTGAAGCCTAGATGATAAAACGTATGAACACCGCCGGGGTGTTCTTAAAACCAATCAGTATTAGTAATGTTGGTTAGTAACAATATACAACGTGACAGCCGTAGAAAGTTTAGGAAGTCATGGGATTAGTAAAGTGTGAGATTTTCAAAAACTCACGGTTTCCTTCACGAGGATTAAATGGCCAGTAGCAATACACAGCAACCATAAATTTTAGCTAAGCGGAACCGGAGAAGTCGGCGTCACCAAACTTGTTTCTTAGTCAGCAGTCTTCGTTGCAAACCCAGTGTACGAGAAGTGAGTCATTTCACGTAGGATCGGGGAGCGAGAATGTAGGCGAAAAACCAAAACCAATCTAGAAGCTACGAGCAGATTTTAAATTAGAGCTACGTCTAATTGTTAACTAATACCTACCCGATACACATAAGAGAAAGTAATTTGAAAGGAGGATGCATGTACAAGCTTGTATAGTTGCTTGTACAATATCCACGGTAATTGTACAAAGGACAGAATCAGTACTCCAACGAAAACCGTTGATATTAGAAAACAGAATGAATAATTCATAAATAAAATTCAATGCAACGCGTGTTGATAGCCTATCTGTGCAACAAATGTTCAACAAAAGTACTAGCGAAACTCGTATCAAATTGATAGTACAGTCTAGTATGAATAGGGCTGCTTAGAATAAATGATTTAAATGTTCAAACACTGGGCTCGCCAGAACAGGATATGAACTTAGGCAATGATTTTATTTGGCATATAAACGAGATAATAATTAATGGCTTATCTTACTCAAGTAAATTTTAAAAGCAAAACTGGAACGTAACAAATATCACAGGAAATAACAACAGAGAAAAACAAATATCTACCCCTAATTGGTTGAATACGCATGCAAAAAAAAACAACTTAAATTTACTAGTTACGGACATTCAATTAACTTAATTTGTATATATAAATTATGCAGATACAATTGTGTTTACAATATGTTTTAAATAAGCGTTTACCAACGTAAAAGTCCACTTAATAATAAGTTTTATTATTATTATTAACACCAATCACAGCTCAACAGGCCGAAAGCAAAAATCCAATAACTTACCAGTTTTGTAGATCTTTTACAAAGCTCCGAACGACCTTTTACTGTAGGAAAATGGTTGTAGGTAATCAAATACTTCTAACGATGCGTACATCTGCTATAAGCAGCGCAAGGTCTACCATCTTCATGAACGAGTTTATGCTCGAGAGTAAGATTTTGTGGGAGATGGTGTCAAAAATCGAGAGGTAGGGAACATTTGCCAACAAAATTTATGGAGTGACAAACAATGGCTGGTTTTCATAGAAACATCTACTATCGTTCGGATAATCGAAACAAACATATATGTCGAAAAAGAAACCTTCAAGAAAGCTTTGGTGTAAACGTTTAGTTGGGGATATTAAACGATAAAATAATTGGTCCATATTTTACCACGAAAATGTAAACGCTCAAACCACCAAAAACGCAAAATCAAAGAAGTTACTTATATAACCCTACATAAAAATAACTGCGTAGCAAACGAATCCGTGACTTTCAGTAAGCAATGGATTCTATTACTAAAAGGAATAAAAGAAATAACAAATGAAAAGCAAATGCCCACAATATCTAGGTAGCATTGCAAGTTTTTCCTGGGTTTTCCTTACGATATTAACTTGAAATACAGCCTACATACATGATTTCTACTTATACATACAACAACTAACTACTAACAATAGGCATATTTGCAGCCTCCTTACGGTAACGTAATCACACACTTTTTTAATAACCATCCTCTTAACCGTATAAATAGAAACATGTTAAAAAATGTTTTACAAACCTCAAATTATTGAATTTATTTGAAATTACCAATAAAAATAATCGGCTGATTTCACGTTAAGCGTATT
Source organism: Platerodrilus igneus (assembly GCA_036346225.1). Taxonomy (NCBI): domain Eukaryota; kingdom Metazoa; phylum Arthropoda; class Insecta; order Coleoptera; family Lycidae; genus Platerodrilus; species Platerodrilus igneus. Next base: position 2,220,774 of record JARFIW010000289.1, read on the forward strand.
GGCTACCTTAGGAAAGTCGATCCCAGGCCGCAACACAAATTGAAGGCAATCATTCTTTTAAACTTTAAAATTTTCATCTAATATACTCAAACCAAATATATCGAACATCAATAAATCAAAGTCACCTTCAATTTATGTCATAAATGTCAAACTTGAAGTTTTTATTATTTTGACAACGATCCTAAGTCATGGATCGAAACGTAAATAAAGATGATTTTAAAAACTATGAGTGGTTTAATTCCCAAAGAAGATTAAGAAAAATACTATTTACATTTTTTGTTAATGCTTTTGAGGAATATTTAGATAATTTATCTTTAGATATCCGTCGAAGTATGGAGTATTTTCAATAAGATGAGACATCGCCTAATAATGCAATCCTAGCGAGAGGCAGCTAAATATTTTCTTCCGGAATGTATAGATTGGCGATAACGGCCTCTCGATCTTACGCCCATAGATTTTTTTATTTGGGGTTAAAGAACAAGGTTTTTCCGTCACCTAGTACACATGTCTAATACATTAAACAAAAATAAGATATGCTTACAATAGTATCACACTAACGATGTTACAAAATTGCTACAAGAATTGTAAAGATTGTACATGTATAAGAAATCACGAACGCGATTTCAAACATTTATTGTATGTAGTTCAAGTATGTGTGAAGTACAGCACTGTACGGCTGTGAAACTTGGACAGTAGGAGAAGCGGACAGGCAAAGATAGAAGCTTTTGAAATGAAGACATCATGGACATACAAGGTTAAGGATAAAGAGGTTCTAGAAATGGTAGTGGAAGAAAGAAGTATGTGGAAAACAGTAAAAAAAGGGAGAGATAGAATGACAAGCCACATACTAAGGCATGGTGCGGAATACATTGGAAGCAGAGATAGGAAAAAAGAGTGGTAGAGCTAGACCTAGATTAAACTATTGCATACAGATAGTGAAAGATGTAGGCTGTAGGAATTTAAGAGAAATGTGTAGGCTACCTCAGAATAGAAATCAATGGAGGTACGCATCCAACCAATTCCAAGATGGAAAACTTAATGACGAAAAAAATAAATAACTGTAATTAAACCTGATAATTATTATAAGCAACTACACGTATTGATTTTGTAATACTCTGAACTAATGTTAATTTTGCGAAAGGATTTACTGGAAAACTATTAATTCGGCAATGTCTAAGTGTTGGAGGATCTTGGTAGCTATTAGGTTGCTTAACCTTCTTCACATATCACTGGATCTCGGTGAAATAGGGTATATAATTAGAAAACAATAGAAGAACCGAGTATCTAGGCTGTAGGAATATCAGGGAACTGAGTAGGCTAGCTCAAAATAGAAGTAAGTGGAGGTAGACGTCCAACTAGTTTCAAGACAGAAACCTAGTGACGAAAAAAATAATGACAAATCTGATGATTATTATAAACAACTACAATTGTTGGTTTTCAAATATGTTCAACTAATGTTGATTGTGCGAAAGGATATCTTGGAAAACTATTAATTGGGCAAATGTTCAAATGTTGGGGGATCTGGGTAGCCGCAGTCTGCTTAACCCACTTCACATGCCTTACATGTGATTTTCCAATAATCCATCCGAAGGTACTACATTAGCCAGGAAGCGAGTCTTTTTACCTGGAAAATTTGGAATTTTGCCGAACCCTTGCTGTTCCAAGCAAGGTAGGGATATTTAACGTGTGTGACAACACCCACACACGGAACCTTCATTTTACCTCTCATCCGAACGAGGGTGTATTTTTGTGAAAAATGGTCGCCTAACATTTTTCAAGAGGACCGTGTCGGGATTCGAACCCGAGACCTTGGGCGTAGTAGTCACACACATGCCACTACGCCACGGAGACGCCCCCCCTTAACATACCACTGATTATTTGGGAAATAGGGTATATATTTGTAAAACAATAGACGGGGAACCGAACTGCATCTAACAAGAAAGAGCACCGGCTGTGTTCGAAGATCATAAACGTAGAAACAAGGAGAAAATTGTTCAAAGCATATGTGTGGAGCACAGCACAGTATGTATATGAAAGAGGAACAGTAGGAAAGCAGACAGAAAAGAGGTAGAATCCTTTTGGAATGGTGTGCTTTAGATATATGATGATGATATCATGGTCAGACAAAGTTAATAACAAAGAGGTTCTAGAAATAGTAGGGGAATAAAGATATCTGTCGAAAAAGAATAAGAGAAATAGAAGGGCAGGATACGATTTAAGGCATTTTGGGGAATAGTGCGGGATATATTACAAGCAGAGGTAGGAAAAAAGAGGTAGAGGCAGACCTAGATCAGACTATTGGATGCAGATAGAGAAAGATGCAGAGTGTGGGAATTTCAGAGAAATGTGTAGGTTACCTCAATAGGAAACAATGAGGGTATGCGTCTAACTAGCTTCAGGACTGAAGATGATGATGAGTTCAAGTATAATCTGTTTTTAAATTTTTTGTTGTATTGGTTTTAAGTATTTGAAAAAATATTATTCATTTGTTATTTTTGACCGTTTTATTTGCAATTATTAAAGCACGGAACACGCTTTGAAGAAGAAACAGACTGTATTAAAAACTTGCTGACTTTGACGATTTTTTTTGCCACCAAACGTCGTAAAAACTTAATATATGCTACCTATATCATTGAATTAGTCTTTTAATTCTTCATCGATTATTATAATAAAAAACACACGTTCGTATTTTAAAAAATTAGGTTGAAGTAGCTCTTGAAGGAACGTAACGTTGCGGTGAAGATTTGATGTCCCATTGTTATTTAAAATTTTGTATCAAAAAAGTTTTTCTTTCTATGTTGTGATTTTTTTTAAATAAAATTTATAGATCCCATAAACAAAAAATAACATTTTTAGTTTTCCCCGTATAATTTTAGAACGGTATGAAATAGTATCAATTTTTTAAAACCATTTTAATATACTCCAAAGCATGCAACTTTTTTCCCATTTAACTGACTATATTTCTAGCATTTATGATATAGCACTGTTATTCCTTTGTATATGAGACACTTTGTAAATCAATCTATCTCATAAAATTGTTATGCGGAGAGTAACTAAGAGTTACACCAGGGCATAATTATACTCTTGGTTTTTCTCATGAAGTCGACAGTTGTTCGTAAGAGTGAATGTCTAGATTAAATATCACAATAAAACAGCGTTTTTAAAACAAACAGAACGATTGGTTTTACATAATAAATGGTATTAAGAAAATAATGTCCTATAAATTTTTTATCACTAATAAAGTCGATAAAAGGATAATGGTGACTTATGATTAGAAACAATTGCTGTGTTTAAATAATAAAATATTAAGACCGCTGTGGATATATGATATATGATACCATTTATATTTAAAAAATGCTTTTAAATAGCGAAAAGTTGAAAATTAAGACTGACAAGAATCAATTATGTTTGCTGTAATATTAAAGTAGCTGTAAGAAGTAGATTTTCAAACATATTGGCTTCGGATTTAAGTGTCGCTCATTGCATATATCTATCGTAATTAAAAATGAGGCACTGTCAGAGATGATTGGCTAAAATGTTAAAAAAATTGAATGTTACGTATTCGATTCAGATTTGTCCATCATTCTAATTGAATCACCAATCTTGGTCACTCATTGGAAAGAGCGTTCTATTACAAATTGGAAGAGTACAGATTCCAATCATGTCCTTATACAAGGATGGTTCAACGGATATTTCTTTAGAGGCGGTAAAGCAATTTTATTCAACGAATTTAAAAGAAGTTTCCATTAACGTTAAACCATGTCCCACTGTTGGATTAGTTTATAAATTCCTTGTTGGTAAAATTCTTGCGGCTGTTGCGGAACTATTCTATAACATTATATTTTATTTTTGAATGATCCGAGAGAAGGTACTACATTGGTCAGGAAGCGAGTTCTTTTTACCTAGAAAAATTTAAATTTTACAAAACCCTTGCTGTTCCAAGCAAGGTAAGGATCTTTAACATGCGTGACAATACCCACACACGGTACCTACATTTTACCTCGCCCGAACAAGGGTGTATTTTTGTGAAAAATGCTCGCCTAACATTTTTCAAGCGGACTCGAACTCAGAACTTTGGGCATAAAAGTCACACGCATACTAACTACGCCACGGAACCACCCTAACCATTCTATAACAGCAGTCTCCACCCAGCATTCGAATTGAACCCCTGTTCCTTTAATGGTTGTTTGAATGGGCCAAACGCGTGAACATTGCATGGGGACAAGTCAGAACTGTAAGCTGGATATTGTAAAACTTCCCATTTCACATGGCAAAGTAGATTTTGAATCGTCTGCACTACATGGGGTCGCACATTATCATGCAGAAGAACACCGTTTGTGAGCATCCAGGTGCGTTTATTCTTGATGCGGGCACGTAAGCCTTTTAAGGTGATTGTATAGCACTTATTAATATTGACACCAGGTCTTTAAAATTCAAGAGCAGCACACTCTGGTAATCAATAAATACGAGCAACATTACTTTTCCTGCTGAAGGTTGTAATCGAAATTTTTTCACCTTCGGAGATTGTGCACGCTTCCACTGCATACTCTGACGTTTGGATCCAGGTTCGTAGTGATAACAACAAGATTCATCACCGGCACGGCAACAATTTGGTGTACAAAGCATTATCTTGTTGTCGGTAGCGCATCAAATGTATTAGTAAGGCCGAACTCCCATTCTTCTGCTCATCAATTAGCAATCGTGGGATCCATTGAGCAGCAGCTTTGTGGCAGCTAAGACTACGAATGCTGTAACGAACAGTTCCTATGCTGATGTTCAACATTTGAGAAGGTCCTCTAACTTTGATGCGTCTATTTGCGCGCAATGCAGCTTTCAGCTGTCTCACATTTTCATAAGATGCTACAGTACGTGCAGGTCCGGGAAATACCAAATCTTTACTGAATTCTTTTCCTTGTCAAAATTTATTGCTCCATTGAACCGTTGCTGTATGAGTATAACTATATTCACAATACTTAGCGCTCATTCACTTACAAATTTTTATTGGTTGACACCCTTCAGCCGCCTAAAACTGAAAGGACACGCAGATTATCCTTGGATAGATTTTCAATCGTAGATGCCATTTTTAATTCAGTCATAACAGTTAGAAAAAAAAGAAAACTGCAAACACTTTTTACTGATGCGTGAGTACCATTTACACAAACAATTTGCATGAATGAATTCCGTTGTCATAGAAACGAAATCATGGCTACGCAGATCAAACGTGTTTCTGTTGAATTATCCTCGTATTTTCTTTCTTTTAATCATTAGCTTGATTTGACATGGTCATTTAACTTTGTGTAAAAAAACCTTGATTACAATTTCGTGATTTTAAGATTCATTTGTTTTTGTTAAAAAAATTTCACTAATCTGCGAAGCTGCAAATATAGCGAAACCATTATTGGCTGTTCTTTCTTTGCAAATACTCAGTACATCAATTAATATTTTAATATATTGATGGATTTTATGTGGCGAAACTGACTATACAGCTGTGAATATGGATTCCGGGATCGTTTTTTTGATAAAATCAGCTGTCGTTGTTGAATTTTGCTCAGGGTTTTTTAAAAAATATTTCCTTTAATAATTATAATTTTTTTTGCACGTCAGATAAAATATGACTGTCCCATCAACCATCTATTCTTTGTACGGTGTAAGAAACCGGCAATTAGCAAGATTTCTACACATTTCTCACAGTTAATTTCTTTAAGAAGAAAATCTTACCTATACGGAGGTGTTCGAGAAATTCAAATCTTCCATAAATTTTAACCTAAAGCCAACCCTTTGCTTCGCTAAAGCTGAGTTGCACACCTGCATGTTTTGCACCTGATGACGTGCCATTTCTCAACAGTTGAAGATCTAGATTTTATTTCTCCTAAGAATTTTGGCATATGTACAGCCCCTAAGCCCAAATTTTCTAACTTTTTATTTATAAACATTTTCTTAACACGTAAGGTTTAAATTTTTTAGGAAAATATTCATCCACCATTAATTTTAAATAAGACCAACCCTTATCATTCACCTAAAAATCGAAAATCCTTACCTCGAATAATTCCAAACACGCAACAGATCATTTATCAATAATCCAGGACTAATATTTCAACCAAACTTACGAAGTAAGTTAGGTTAATATAATCGCTACGTCGTCGTCGCCGCCGTCGCCGCCGTCGTCCGTTGCCATATTCCCATAATGGTACAATAAATGATATATATGTACCTTGTTCAGTTTTTTACGCTGATTACAAATATGCTACACACTTTTTGATATCTCATTTAGTTTTTGAGATAATTTTAATTTAAAATATATAATTTCCTTTTATAAAATTTCCGTAAGTTTGGCTGTAAGGTGTACATGCGTCTTAGATTTGTTTGTTCCTACTATTGTTTATAACAATTGACTAACCGCACATAGAAAATGGAAACTCATCATTTATGATTACATACTTGCTTATTTATTTTTATTAGTTGTTGGATTTTGTTTAACAAGTGTGAACATTGATAGGTAAGTAAGTAATTATTTGATATTTTTATCAGACATTGTTTTGTTCATAATAACTGTTATACATATGCATATATATATATATATATATATATATATATATATATATTATATAAAATACTATGATATTTCCCGCCCCTACGCTTGGGCGTATATAAAATGCTGTGATACTTCTCCAGCCCCTACGATGCGCGCCATAAATGTCGTGTTATCTTTCTGTAGGAAAAATAGAAAACCTCTGTTATTCTCGCCCCACGATGAGTTATCATAAAATGCTGTGATATACCCCTATATTAGGCCCCACGACTTGGGCAGAGCATAAAACTGCTGTGTTATTTCACCAGCCCCTACGCTGTGCAGCATAAATGCTACGATATTCCCTTTTTTATTAATCGAGCACTTGTAAAAATGTTAATTTATAGATCTCCTTGCCTCAACTAGCTGATTCAATTAAATAAAGCAATTCTACAATACACAGTATAATGATTAGATATTTACAACCTTTTTAAATATCTTCCCCTTTTTCAGAATATTTACAATTTGTCAGATTTTGAGAAAATGAAGCCAGCAAAACGAACTTTTTGTTGTATTTAGAGACCTTTTGAAACGTTTCAAGATGCCTATTGCCTTTCATAAATTTATCAAAGAAACCCCGGTTTTGTCGACTGTTACATTTTGAATTATTACTGAATTAAAACAGTTTACAGAAATAAATCATATCAAAATATCTAACCTGGAGTGGTTGAATAGCTTCTCTGGATCCCCAAGAGTTTTCGTTTCCAGTCTGAATATTTTAAGTCAAATTTGAAAGTCGACATCCAACCAAGATACTATCCAAATCGTTATTAATAAGTTTATTCCAATAAAAGGTTTTCCATCTCCGTAATTAACAAAACAGTAATAGAATATTTACCGCCAGTGATTAATTTAACAGGCAGTAATCTCCAGAGTCTTCCTGACTCGTATCCAAAACCGTATTCAAAATCGTATCCAAAAGTCGTATCCAAAACTCGAACCCAAGAGCCCTGTTTTATTTATTTTTAGAAATTGTATAATTTCATTAAATCTGGTTTACTTACGTCTGTAGTAGAACGACTTGCTTACACAATTTTTACACTCTTATAAAAATGATTTTCACTTTACTTTTATTTAACTGTTTGCGTGAATAATTTAGCACTTTTGAGTACAGTGACTGCCCAGTTTCAAATGTATACTAACTCGTTGTTCAATTGTTATCGTATTTATAGGCCATGCTCCTTTGTTTGCGATTCGTTGATTCTACGTGTTGGGCGACCCCAATTGTCTTATCTCTTGTGTTATTTTGGAAACTTTATCAATTGTGTAGTTTAATTATTTGGAAGAACGCTCAATTTCTCACGTATTCATTTATATAACATTACATTTACTTTAGGAATCCCAGGAATTTTCGTTTATTAAATCACGTATCTTTGTTATTTGCTTATTCTAATCTAAATAGAAATAAATTTGGTGTTTGTTTATTTCCTAGTTAAATTGGATTTTTGAACAAATGTAATACTTTTCTATCACGTACGATTTTCAAATAATGCATAATTTAGCGTGAGTAAATGATGATATATTTAACGCACTTGTTGAATATTTATCTAGCCAATTCATATAGGTTTTCCGTTGATTTAATTTTGATGCATTTCATTACATTTTTAAATCTTATATTTGATCGTATCTACTCTTGGATATGCGTTTAATCGCTTGTACTGTTATATACAGTGTGCTCTCAACTAACAATATTTATAATGACCTATTTACCCTTCTAATATCTGTAATTATGTGCTTTTGTTATTTGGGGTTTTCTTTTGTTTATTCTACGACCCCTATGACTTAACCTACCCCTAAATTAACCCTATAATTACAGCAATATATATACATAATATATATATTGCTATGATATTGGTGGAATTATCATGCCCCTACGTTGGGCTGTTATATTTATTTGCTATGAACTGGAATTCTCGAACCCCTTCATTGGGCCGTTATATTTATTCGCTATGCTCTCTTTAAATTATCTTGCCCCTTTGTTGTGCACCTTATTAATTTTGCTATGTACTCTAAATTATTTACGCTCCATCATTTGGACGACCATTTTAATATCTACTATGAATAAACAAGATTGTAATTATCTCCTCCGGCTGTCTTATTAATATTGCTATCAACTTAACTGGATTTTATTTTGAACCAACCTTGTCTGCCAATAGCAAAATTCGATACGTTACCGCCTACTTGTTATCAATTTCCCATTCAATTCGTAGCTCCTCCTTGAACTAAATATGACCTCGGCTAGCATTTATTTGGAATTATAAAATTCAGTTAATTTCGATTTTATGTATAATGAAACCAATATATTATGTACATACAGCTTTTGTAAATTATTTGAAATACACTTTTCAATTAGTTAACGTTATAAATCTCATTGATTAACAATCATCTACTATTTACTCAAAACCCAAAGTCACCACAAAAAAAACCTATTATCCTTATCAACGAAGTGTAGAATATTCTAAACCTGTTATCATATTACTCATTGTATGCAACTTCTTTTGTTGACTTTTTCACAAGCATATTATATTAAGCAAATTCAATATTCAAAATAAAATATATAGAAAAACAAAATGTCTTATAACTAAAAAATCTGACCTGGTCTATTTCTTCACATCGACGCTTCCATTTGAAATAAAAATTATCTTCCCCAATTCAGGATTACATTTCAATTATTGCCATTACCCTATGGACTATCATTATTAATTTATGCACCCCAATTTATTGTCGTTTCATAACAGACTTATTACTTCTTATTAATCATTTTCCTCAAACTTAAAAATTGTATTACTCTTCTTTTCCCCGAACATCCAAATTGTATTTTTCTCCCTCATACATAGGATTGTTTCCCCCGTACATCAGATTGTAGTTTATTTTCCCCCGTACATCAGAGTTGTATTACTGGATTTTGCCCCGGACTCCAGAGCCCTATTATTTTTATGTTTTAGTTTAAAAATAAATTCCTTAAAAATGTACTTACTTTTTTAATCGACAATTATAGTTTTCATCTTGGCACTTATTTTTATCTTTCACTTTTAAAATTTACGTATTATTTTATTTCATCACGGCGCACTTCGGCCTTTGTTGAGTTCAAAACTAACTTCGTTATCACGGTGCTTGCTAATATATTATCTCGTTCCCCTTCCGACAGTGGGTATGGTTTATAACTCGTCGCTTATTTCTGACCAATCAAATAATTACATTTAAAGCAGTTTCTGATGTAATGCTCCACGATTCCCAATAATCATAACTTGCATGCAGCTGTATTTCGTTATCAACATGCTGTGTTTTGATAGATTTAATTGCTTTTCCATAAACAACTGATGCAACTCGACTTTAAATTTTCATATTTACATGTTGTTCACGCAATTTTTAATCTGCTTTCTTATCAAAAAATGGTTAGATATTTGTACGCATTTATCTATGCTACCTGAAGCTCTATTTCTATCTCCGTATTAATCTAATCGTCTGGAACTCCTTTTGAATGCGTGTCTAATTACACTTTATCATTTATTTATAAATATACGCGTGCTTCCACTGAAAAATATTATTACTTGCTATACCTAAATTAACTAAAACTTTATCTACAGGGTATTTAATATTTTCTATTTACCTAATGAATGTCTTCTTGGTTTCTACGCTAACTATGCGTCTACCTATGTTTATCCGCGTCGCTTAAAACTATCTATACTTTATATACAGGGTGTTGACTGCTTACTATCTACAAACTATGTCTATTTCTCATTTCTTCACTAAATAAATGCCGTTTTCTGCTGCCTATGGTAATTTCTCTTTTCTAAATGACCTTTCCTATAAAGTACACCCTTAAACAACCCCTTATCACAGCAATATATATATATATATATTGCTGTGATAAGGGGTTGCTTAAGGGTGCACGTTATAGTAAAGGTCGTTCGGGAATGAGTAATTAGAATAGTCAGCAGAAAACTACACTTATTTAAGGAAATAATTAAGAAATAGACATAGTTTGTAGATAGTAAGTAGTCAACACCCTGTATATAAAGTAGAAATAGTTTTTGGGCGACGCAGGTAAACATAGGAAGACGCATGGTTGGCGTAGGAATGAGAAATACATGTATTAAGTAAATAGTAAATATTAAATACCCTGTAGATAAAGTTTAGTTAATTTAGGTAAAACAAATAAGGATATTTTTCAGTGGAGGCACGCGTATATTGGGAAATGAATGATAAAGTGTAATTAGACACGCATTTAGAAGAAGAGTTCCAGACGATTAAATTAATACGGATATAGAAATAGAGTTTCAGGTAGTTAATATAAATGCGTACAAAGATCTAACCATTTTGATAAGAGAAATGATTAAAAATTGCGTGAATCGCTAGTAAACATGGAAATTTAAAGTCGGGTTGCATCAGTTGTTTATAGAAAAGCAAGTAATCTATCAAAATACAGCATGTTGATAATAAAAGACAGCTGCGGGCAGGTTGTGATTATGGGAAAGCGTGGAGCATTGCATCAGAAACTGCTCTAAAAGCAATTATTTGATTGGTCAGAGACAAGCGACGAGTTCTAGACCAAACCCACGGATGGAGTGGGAATTCGAGATTATATTAGCAAGCACCTTGATAAGAAAGTCAGTTTTGAACTCAATGAAGGCCGAAGTGCATTGCCAGTAAACAAAGTATTACGTAATAAGTATAAAAGTGAAAAATAAAATGAGTGCAAATATGAAGATTACAATTACCGTTTAAACGTAAGTACGTTTTTAATGAATTTATTGTAAACTAAGACATAAAAATAATAGGGTTTCGAGGTCTGAGGAAATAGACTAGGATTCTGATGTTAAGAAAAAATACAGTAATACAATTTAAATGTCAAGGGGAAAAGAAGAATAATACAATCTTGAAGTACAGGGATGAAACAAACTACAATTTTAAGTCTGGGGCAAGAATGATAAGAGTCTAAGTTTGAGGAATTGAAATAAATTGGGGTATATAATTTAATGGTGATGGTCCATAGTGTAATAATTTGAATGGAATCCAGAATTGGGGAAGATCATTTTTATTGGAAGCGTCGATGTGAAAAAGATAAAACCAGGTCAGATTTTTAGTTATAAGACATTTGTTTCTATCTGAATTTTTATTTTATTTTTAATATTGAATTTGCTAAATATGATATGCTTGTGAAGGAGTCAACAAAAGAGGTTGCATACGTATTGAATGAGTAATAAGAAAACAGGTTTAGAATATTCTACACTTTGTTGGTAAAGGTAATAAAATTTCTTTGGTGACTTTGGGTTTTTGAGTACATACTAAATGGTTGTTAATAAATGAAATTTATAAGAAATGTATTACAAATAATTTCAAAAGCTGTACATAACATATTGGTTTCATTATATAGAATCTAAATTTACTGAATTTTTTAATTGCAAATAAATGCTAGCCGAGGTCATAAGATTTAAATAGTACAAAGGCGGAGCCACAAGTTGAATAGGAAAGTGATAACCCGCAAGGCGGTAACGTATCGAATTTTGCCATTGGTAGATAGAGTTGTTTAAAGATAAAGTCCAGTTGATAGCAACATTAAGAAAACAGCTGGAGGAGGAGATAATTACACTTAATCGTGAATATTAAAATGGTGGTCCAATAATTTAGAATTCATAGCAAAATTAATAATGCAGCTCAACGTAGGGGCATGATAATTCTTCTAATACCATAGCAAATAAATATGCAGCCCAACGTCGGGGCTCGATAACCGCTAATACCATAGCAATATATATATATATATATATATATATATATATATATATATATATATATGGAAAATATGTGAACTAATTTCCAACAACATCATATGGAACCAATCAGAAAGTTAAATTACTACTCTGAATTTATTTCTCGTAAATATATACATAATTAATGAATTCTGTGGATACTAGACTTTAGATTTACTAGAAGCCAAACGGAGAGGCGACTTTTCCAAGATTGCCTCATAACACTGAAAGCTATTAAAAATAAATATTTAGGCTTTAAATTCTCAATTTAAGATATTTGGATAAAGTTGAATTGATATTTAATACTATAGTTGATTTAACAGAGAATTATTTCAAAAATATTTGTATTAAAATTAATATGTAGATTGTGCCTTAAAATAAATTAAAAAATACTGCATTGGGATATTGCTATTACAGCATGCAGTAAATTATAAAAGGTTTTGGTATATAAAAATTATTCACTCTTATTGAAACCATTGCAGTACTTCTAGATAACGTGAGTTATTTATCTTCCAATCTATATATGTATAATAAAATAGAATTTATTAGGAATTATTAGAAATTATTAAAGAAACTTAAGTATATGCAACAAAGTAAATTCAAGGATAAACCAGAGAAGTTATTGAAAGTTCACAAGCAAGTTGTGAGAACGGATGCAATACATTGTATTCCAGACAGTAAGTGATACTGCAGGTGCAGGACACAGATGGTTATAAAAACAGCAATTATTAGAATTAAGATTGTTTCATTGAATAATGAATGAGTTAAGAAATAAGCAGACATGAGCTCTGCAAGTTCCCACAACATGTGAGTGGCATGGATAACATAAATACTCCGGGAGCCCCAAGACCATCAATCAGTCTTGAGTATTTCAGCTTAAGCATTGCCGTTTGTTTAGGCTACTCACCCTAATATTAAACTCCAATTATTATTTTATTTCAACTTAGAGTATTTTAAATAAGTTTGTCAAAATTTAATTGTAATTTCTGTTTAACCAAATAAATTGTTACGAAGTTTTTAAAGAGACCGCTTCCAAGGCCCGAAACGTAACTCGTGTATCCAAAAAAAATTTTTTTTGAACAGCCGTTACTATAAGTGGTGTAAAAATTTGCAATCTACTCTACTTTAAGCTTCGATAAATTTCCTGACCTTGAATAGTCAAAAACGTGTATGTTCCACAATGCGATTGTTCTAAGATGTACTAAAATAGTGCTTTCAGTGTAATATTTAAAAAAGTCCGCCTTCTAAGAACCACTCCCACTTCTGATATTTTTGTCACCGCACACCTTACGCCATTGAAGCACATATCAAACGAAATTTTTAGAGTAATAAAAATAAATGTTTGAAACGTCTTAAGAGCAATTTGTGAACTATTAATAGATTTGAACTGTGCAATTTCCATTTTTCTTTCTTTATTTGTAACAAATTCTTACGTTCCAATTTTGCTTTAAAATTTCCCTGGTTAACTCAAATCCTTTTTGCTTTTAAAACGAAAATTTATTCGACAAATTAAATAGTCTATGTCTTGTTTTAGGTGTCCGGCAATCTGTTAAATCCTTCAACATAATTAATAATAAAAACTCTTTCTACAAATTTTCATTTTGAACTTATATATTCCGAAACGACAAGTTTATGCTACAATTAAATAGTTTATATCCTGTTTAGGTACTCGTTATCTTGGTATACATTACGACCACGTATAATGGTTTTCTTTAGTGTTCCAATGTAGAGCCTTGTTGGAATAAGGTCGCGCACTATCCGATAAAATCCGGGTTTTCCAGTTTTAATCGCGCTTCGATAAGCGAGGATTTGCAGTTCGAATTCGTGTTATTGGAACCATTGTTGAATTTGATTCTACAGCTTGTACGTCAAAATATTTTCTACATTATTCGTCACCGTATTTCAAAAGCAATGCACGTTTGTTTTTTTCTGTTCGACAACTAGGAGGTGTCTTGCGTGTATTGATGAGTCTCCCCGCGCTACCCATTCTAATCAGATTCTATTTTTAGCTTTTTTTTAGCTGGAGGCCAAATTGTTTCTTTCTTTGTGTAGGCCCACCTGTTTGTTGCCGTGGACTAGTTGCTTTTGTCTGTGGATCACTGCTATAGTTACGATGTCAGGGTGAATGAATCTTGAATACCGCGGCGTTTCTATGTTGACTCACCCCCGACGACTTGTAAGCTAAGTATTCAAGCACATGCAGGTATGCAACTCGTTTTCTTTTGTGTGTGTCAATGGCATATTCCTTATCAGCGTTTAATGTAGTTACGTGATAAGAAACGTGACACTGTAAGGCTATTGTTTGTTGCTGCGATTCGATATTATCGCTCTACAGGTGCGATGTACTATTTTTAAATATGCTTGTCAAAAGAACGCACACATTTATTCGCTTTACGGATTAGTTAATTTTACAAACGGTACGATGTACAATTTAAAAGATGTCTGGCAAAAGTTTTCATACGTTAATTCTTTTCTACTAATTAGTTTATTTTACAAAAAGTATTAGGTGAGATTTTAAAAACGCCTGGAAAAAGATATCACATATTGATTTACTACGGTTTAATTATTTTTGTGTAAAATACGGAATGCGCACTTCGTATCTAAATTCTTAAATTGTCCGTATAATATAATTGTTTGCTGTGAAATAATAACACTTTTTGTAGAGAATCCTTTATTTATTTTTATGAGTTAATGGATAATCGTGGGCGATGTGCTTTTTGTTTTGTTTTTTTGGTATTTAGGTGAATCCCCCACTCTCCGAGTTTGATAGTTAACCTGGTATTTACTTTTCTTTCGGCTACGCCTAGGTACATAGCAAAATATTTAGGAAATCCATTCACTGTAAAAATATAAACGTTTCGTAAATGTGTTGTTAGAAAACAATTTATTAATAATCCTATTATTAATTATAATTAAGAATTATCATCGCCAACATGTTTTGATTTGTTGACTTTGTAAATCATAATATCCTGATCCACTAGTTGTTCTTTGTGTCAGAGGTAAGTATTTATCTAAACAGCTGCTTGCTCTATTAATTTTTTATATTAAAAGTAATCAATCAATATTGTGTGATTTCTTTTAAGATACACATTAGAAAATTTTCACTTTGTGGTTAGACTGGGAATCTAAAATTCAACACCTGACCATAGTCGACGATTCCGAATTAAAATAAAATACTTGCAAAACGACAGCGATTCTGTAGGTGGAAGAAGACGGCGGCAAATTAAGATTTTCAAATTTAGATATCATTTTAAATTCTGTATTAAATTCTGAGAATATCGTAATTCAGCTGTTTGACAAATGTCAATTTTGTGTAAAAATTTGGAAATACAGTTAGTCCTGTTCTAGGGTTTGTCAGTGTGCTTCAACTAAACACGTTGAATAAACTGTTCTGTTTATAATCACTTTTTTAGCACAAACAAGATATGGGGTTCATTTTCCTTTTAGATAAGAAACTCTACTGACAACTATATTCAATCATTTTTATCGACCTACTTTTTACATGAACAACAAAACCTTGCTTCCTTTACACATTATTGCAACGCAAGCGTTGCAACATAAACTTCCACCTCTAATTTCAAACCAACATGTTAATTAATTATAAAATTATACCAAAAAATTAAGCAGTGCAGGGAGTTTCATCTTCCGCTACATACGAGTTTGAAAATTTATAGCAGTCCTGCCCCGCTCCGCTTCCCTTTCGGGAGGACACCGGCTGTTGTGGTTGTTGTTACCAACATCTTCGGCTTTTGACCGAGCTAAGGTAAAAATTCACCTCCTCCAAAAGAAAACACCGTTGCATCGGTCTCACATTCCTCGGACTAAGTGCACAACCAAACCACTCTAGTCATTCCATTGGATTCAGGATACATCTCCATTATGCACGCAAGTAGTCATCTATCCCACTTAGTTTTATCATTACTACAATAACAACATTGCCAGGTATGGGCTTAGTAATCCCCTTCTTGCTTGATCGTTGTACTAACAAGCCTACATAATCCTTCCGAAATCTACTTCGGAAGTCTGCATTTATTCACGTTTGATATCTACGTCGCTTGTTGTAATGTGACAAATCCATATCTAAGTCGGACACATTACCAATAGGAGATAAGGGTTTAAATCGTCAATATCTTCAGGCACATAAGTCAGTGGCCGATCATTATTAGTCGATTTTTCATTGCAAACGATGATGAGTAGTTCTTCATAATGTAGGAGAAACCTATCTAGTACTGAACTAGCAACACCTTTATCGAATCATGCGCTCCCACCATCCTCCCCCCTGCGCTGCTGTGGAAGGTATGAATTTTCAATGAACACGTTGAGCGAGAAGAAATATAATACAATCCTAATCAACGACACAAAATTCATTTTAGATCGTGTAAAATTCGTTCCGTTATCACAATAAATTATAGTCGACATTTTCTACGAGCTATAAAACGACGTAATGCTGTGGCAGCAATAATTTTGTAATCGAAATTTTGTGTATTACCTATATGGAAGTGATTTCGTTACATCCAAACAATGCACATTTATTTGTTTTTATATTGTTCACTTATGCATATTAAATTCCTGTATATTTCTTTCGTATTAATAATCTATCGCTTTGACTTTACTTAATATTTGTGTTAGCCTTCATTAAAATCACCTGTCGTTGTCGTATTATTGGCGTCACCTGTAGAGAGCAGCAGGGGGTCTATTCTCGACTTCATGCGTTATTTTTCACTGGTGATAATTATCACCGAAAAATATCGCATGCGAAACTGTTGGAAGCGAAAGTGGTATTCTCGACGGAAAATGATATGACATTTTCAATATCGCGTGGTATGCGTTGTGTCGTAAATGGATTCGTACGTACATCCCAAAAACAACCAATAGCCGGCCGACATAGCTATCACGTGACAGCATTGACAGTAGAATTAACACAATCTACCCTAAGCTAAGATATCAAAGCGTGCTTGTTTCGGTATTATTGATAGTTTTTAAATGTTACGATAATAGGCCACAGTATAAAGAATTAGACCATAATGTTACGTGTTTGAAATGTCGGTCAAGCCAAACGTAAGAACGGGATATGTATTCAATGAACAAAAACAGAAACTTGCAGAATTATTGGTACTCAAAGAAAATTTAAGATACGGAAAATTTAATTATAGTCTTACTAAAACGGTCAACAATCCAATCTCATCAACATTTGCCACGTTTGACGACTACAATACAGAGAAATTAACCCAAGAACTTTTTTAGGTTAAGCTTTTATATTTACAGTACTTGACATTGACACTTGTTTCATGCGATAAATTTTATCGGGTAATAAACACCGCACGTTGCATGCCATGCGATAAATTTCTCATGCGGATTTTCAAGAATACACATTTGACGTTTTCATGCGAAAATCGTAAAATATCGCATGCGATAAATATCACATCTATTCGAGAATATATAGGTCATTTAAGTTGCGTGCATGCGATAATCATTTTCGTTTACCGTTTTTTGTGTCGCTGCTGCAACTTCACGCCACGATATGTAAGAACGATAATAATCGATGTGTTGTGAGGAGAAAAGGTCACGCGTTAGTTTAACTATGGCAGCGATCTGGTTCTGATGTTTGTGTTAAGCTATCCTCATTGGTTTGCTATTACTTTTAGATTTTAAAAAATACTAATTTTTCCGATTTTTCAGCGCAACCTAAGTTTCATGTACAAGTTAAATGTTACACATTCCACTATACGAAAATTTGGATTTAAGTATCCATCACGAAGTATTCAATTTGTTGTTCTTGCATTTACAAAATAAAAGGTTGGGGAACAAGAAATCGATTATTTTTTTGGTAGATGGCTGTAGTGATCGACCAAACAATTTCAGATTTATGCTCGTTGTTAAGGTGACATTTCATACTAAAAAATTATTTTGCTGGTTTTTTTGGTTTATTGTTGTGAGTTACAGGGTGTTAAAAATGGAAGACAACAAAGAGAAAATTAGGTACATTTTACAGTTTTTCTTTGATAAAGGCGAAAATGCAAGTCAGGCGGCTGAAATTGTGAATGGTGTTTATGGTCCCGATACTGTAACAGCTAATTACGTGCAATTTTGGTTTCGTCGATTCCGTTCAGGTATTTTTGATGTTAAAGATGCACCTCGCACAGGCAGGCCCGTCGTCACAAATGTCGATAAAATTACAGAAATAATCGAAGTTGACCGGCATGTTAGTAGTCGTAGCATCGCCCAGGAGCTAAAGATCGACCATAAAACAGTTTAAAACCATTTGCACAAAGTTGGATTCAAAAAGAAGCTCGATGTTTGAATGCCACACCAATTAACACCAAAAAACATGATGGATCAAATTTCCATTTGCGAAGCCTTGGCCAAATGGAATGAAATCGATCTAATTCTTAAACGGATGGTGACTGAGGATGAGAAATGGGTCACATACGACAATATTGTGCGAAAGCGATCGTGGTCAAAGCACGGTGAAGTAGCTAGACTAACGGCCAGAAAGGTTCTGCTGTGCATTTGGTGTGTCTGTAAAGGAATCATTTCATCATATTCCATATGGCCAAACACTAAATTCGGATCTGTACTGTCAACAACTGGACCGTTTGAAGCTAGCGATTGACCAAAAACGGCCAGAATTGGCCAACAGAAGAAATGTTGTGTTCTATCAGGACAACGCCAGGCCACACACGTCGGTAGTGACTCACCAGAAACTCCGAGAGCTTGGTTAGGAAGTTTTAATGCATCCATCATATAGTCCGGACCTGGCACCAAGTGATTACTACCTTTTTTTCGCAATGGAAAACTTCCTGAGTGATAAGAAATTGGCATCAAGAGAAGATTGTGAAAATCGATTGCTAGAGTTGTTCACCAATAAGGACCTAGACTTCTATGAGAGAGGCGTTATTAAGCTACCGTTAAAATGGCAACAAATTATAGGACAAAACGGTGCATATTTGACCCAAATCGTACAATTCGAAACATGTTAAATAAAGTCTTGAAGTTCACGCAAAAATAATGGATTTTTTTTTCCTCAACCTTATATATGTTTTGACTGTTATTTGAAGGACAGCATTTGTCCGCTATCGTTATTAGTATGAAAAGAACTGATATATGACCTAGCGTATATTCTTTAAAGGGAAATATTTTGACATGTTCCTGTGATTGGATGTCCCAAATTTTGTTTTTAACTCATGTGTTAGATTCATTTGCAACATTTGATAATTTATAATTATTGAACTTCTACAAACTAAATGGAAGTGAAATTATGGAACATGCAATTTTTTGTTACTAAAATTAATATTTTAACATTTGAGAATTTCTAATATTTGTATAGTTTTTATTGTCAAATCAGCTGTTGTCACCCTGACACGTCCATTTGGATAATGCTTAAAATTTTTATTGGTCTCGATACGACGTAGTTTAAGCTTCAAAAATAAATTAAATGTGATAAACAATTATAGATAATATTATTTACGAACATACATATTATGAAATATATGTCATTTTTAACAGATCTAAGAACATACATAAGCAGAAGTTATACACTTTGTTTTTGTATGATATAGATTACAAATCGGTATTGTTGAAATGAATTTTATATAACAAATATTTGTAAGAAACCTTATATTGCTCAACTTAAGGTCTTCGATATTATTGTAATTATTTTAAACTGAATTTCATGCATTGTCAAAAAATTCAGTTTAAGATATGTACAACTATATAGAAGGTAATATAAGGCTTTTTACAAATATCTGTTATGCAAAATTCACTTCAGCAATATAGATTAGTAATCTATATCATATAAAGCAAGATTTATAACTTTTACTTATTTATACTCTTCTACAGATCTGTTGAAGATGTCGTATTTCATAAAATATGTATGTTCGTAAATAATATATTAACTACAATTGTGCCTTATATTTATTTTATTTTTGAAGCTCAAACAAACTACGTCGTATCGAAACCAATAAAAAAATTTTAAAGTATTATCTAAGCAGGTGTGTTAGGGTGACAACAGATGATTTGACAATAAAAACTATACAAATGTTAGAAATTCTCAAATGTTCAAAGTATTTATTTGAGTAACAAAAAATTTCATGCTTAATAATTACACTAATACGCAGTTTATAGAAGTTTAATAATTTGCAAATTAATACATGTTGCAAATAATTCCAACACAAGACTCAAAAACAAAAATGAGATTTACTCCAATCACGGCAACATGTTAAAAGATTTCCTTTTAAGAAATATATGCTAAGTCACAAACAGGTGTTTTTCGTAATAACGACAGCAAGCAAATTCTGTCCTTTGAATAACAGCCAAAACATATGTAAATGCAAGAACAACAAAGATAACGGTCTTGAATATTTTACGAGGGATACCTAAATCCAAATTTACGTATAGTGGAATGCGTAACATTTAGCTTGTACATTAAACTTAAGTTGCACTGAAAATCGAAACTAGTCTTTTATAAAATCTTACAATAATAGTAAATCATCGAGGATAGCTTAACACAAACATTAGAACCAGATCACTGCCGTAGTAAAACTAAAGCGAGGCCTTTTCTCCACGCAACACGTACTTCAAATAAAACTGCCCATCCAAAGCAATCCCAACCATCTGAAGCACTAAAGCTATCCCCTCTCGATCCTTGGGTAGAGGTGCTGTGACGGTAGAAAAACTCCAAGTTAGGTACCTTCCATTAACACATTTTTGCAACTTGCTTTAATGGCTTTTCTACTCTTAGAATCGAAAACCGTTCTCTAAGCGTATTCATCATTATTTGTGACCCGACCTGACAGTTATTCAAATCACACTCTTTAGTTAACAAATCAATGAGGGTATGTTTAGTTGGTAACAATATCGGATACTTGAAATAAGAGTCGCGCTTATTACGCACAATTTTAGTTAAAACACGGATAATGCCCTCGCCACCCACGATTGTTCGTATATTATTCTTCCCTTGACTCGTAACACCTACTCACTGTATCAACCTAATTAGTGAGATTTCCACATTGTCGATCGCCCGAACCGTCAATGGGCCTGTAATGCTCCTACCGCGGACGTTATCCGTTAAACGCTTAATCCAAGACACCGCTCTTAAAAAGTTAGAGTAATTCAGTAAGTGCTTGAATAACTCTTCCGACCAGTAGCTAATTGTCATCAATACAGACATTTTGACCGGAGATTTTCTAAGTTCTGCACAATCTGTGACTCGTTTTCGCAGATTGACCCAAATTGTCAAGTTGAATTTGCTAACCATCTCGGCTCTTCCCACGAACCCAATTCTAATAATTTTTCTGGAGTACAATCACGAGAAGGTAGATCTGCTAGATTCATCATACTTGGAACATAGTTCCTCTCGATAGCCAAACTAAATTTTAGAATTTCATCAATGCTATTTTGTACAAATATCGACCAATTCTGTTTTCTTTTATACAGGGTAAAGCTGTTGTTAAGTAGCTCCAGTGTGCACATTTTAAATTGGTAACTACTAAGCCAGCGTTTACCGTCTCGGCTTACACCGATCAAACAAGCCGTCAATTCTAATCTGGTTATCGTACACACTCCTGCTTTTGCGTGCACAAACTTAGTAACATATTTACTATCAATGACCGGATATTTCAAAATTACCACAGCCGCATAAACTGATTTGCTTGAATTACATAAAAATGTGTAAGACTCTATCCCTGTAACCAATAGAGCTAAGTGCTATCCACCTTGATAACTATATACGATCTAGCAGTTGAACCTGGTTTGCCCACTTTTGAATTTGTTTTTAATTATTTCCGATAATATTTCATCCCTCACTACTTCTTTTGCCCACGCTTGTCGTCATACGGCGAACTATAGTAGCCATCGACAAGGGACCTATGGGATCGTATAATCCATTTAGGTAGGACTGCATTTCCGTTTTGGCAATTTTCACGTTTCAGTTTCAGGTATGTCGCAACTCAAAATATTCGCCACTTTGTTCCATTCTAACTCTGATACCTCTACAACTTGATTTGAATTGCTAGCGGGACCTCCGATGTCACTAACTACCTTACATTTGATTTTCCAATGCTCTTTCCGAAGGTACAAGCTATAAATGGCCTTTTATGAAATCACTCAATTGAAACAAAATATCTGACCTTTTTGCAGCCAAGTTACATTTTCATTGTTTGCTTTTACGTTATCAGAGTCCTCTTCAGCAATCCAAATAAGACAATCTCCTAATTCCTATATATCAACACCAATGTTCTAGTTTATTATAAAATGGTTTTGAGCAGTTCAAGTTTCATTCATAAATTAATCTTCAAGGTTTTGATTAAACTCGTTTTTAAATAGTTTTTAATTTATATTAAATTGTAGATCTTGCATTTTAAAAATAATTTACTTAAATAATCATTAGTTGCCAAATATTGTCCATTTAATGTACGAAATTAGTTACGTAACGTATCTAAACTGTGGACAATAGCATCTTTGGGTCGGCGTTCCAACCAGTACTGAGCTTCTCCTTTTCAACAGTCTAACTTTCATTTGTAAATTAATCCTTATATTTTTGATTAAACTCCAGTCTCAAATTGTTTTTATTTGGTATTACATTGTAGATCTTGCATTTTAAAAATAATATACTTAAATAATAATTAGCCTCCAAATATTGTCCGTTTAATGTACGAAATTAATTACGTAATTTGTTTAAACTGGGGACAATAGCATCTTTGTGTAGGCGTTTTAACCAGTACTGAGCTGTTATGCGAATCAGTGATAAATAGAACAACCCCTCCATGACGTAATTCTTCTGGTACCTTCTAGCAGCTTCTCGAATGTACTCTTCGTTTTCGCATATTTTCGAGAACACATTGGTCGTTTCTCAATATATTTGATATGGAATATGTGCTTCTTATGCATATTACTGTACGATTTGCGATGTGAGTTGAAAATTAACAATTATAAATCTCGAATTTATAGAAACCAATGCGTTCATGTTATCTTTGGTTATTAAATATAAATGAAAATCCTTTAAGAATATTTGTATATGCTTTAAACGTAATTATATAAAAATTACGACCCTTCAAATATTAAATATAAATAAAACTTTCTTTCGGAACTACGCTTTTATGTATTATATGTAACTAATACACATTTATACAGTGCATTTCAAAAATATGTTTCCAATGTCTTGTATGCAAATAAATCGGTAAATAAATTGCTTCTTTTTCGAATTTTCTTGATTTTATAAATTGAAGTCTTTGTCTTACGCTATAATGTGATTTTACTATGACCTTTAAATACAGTAATATATATACAATATATATATATATATATATATATATATATATATATATATATATATATATATATATATATTGAATGCTATAATTATAGGGTAGTTTAGGGTTAGGTTAAGTCACAGGGGTCGTAGAATAAATAAAAGAAACTTCCAGTTAACAAGAGCACATAATTATAGATATTATAAGAGTAAATAGGTCACTATACATATTGTTAGTTGAGAGCACACTGTATATAAAAACACATGAGATTAAACGCAGAAGAAATAGAAATATCCAAGAGTAGTTACAAGTTAAGATAAGATTTGAAAACGAAACAAAATGCATCAAAATTAAATCAACGGGAAACCTATATGAATTGCTTGATAAATATTTAATAAGAGCGTTAAATATATTATCGTATACGCAGTCTAAATTATGCATTATTTGAAAATCGTATGTGACATAAAGAATTACTTCTGTTCAAAAATCCAATATTAACTAGGAAATAAACAAGCACCAGATTATGTCGGCTTAGATTAGAATAAGTAATAAACAATGAATACGTGATTTAATAAACGGAAATTAGTGGGATTTCTCAATTAAATACCATGGTAGGTGAGTGTAATACGTGACAAGTCAAGCATTCATCCGAATATTTGAACTAAACAATTGGTAAAATTTCCGGAATACACAAAGATAAAGGCAAAAGGTGTCGTTTCAACACGTGAATGAACGAATGAAAAACAAAAGAGGTACGGTTTTAAATACGATAAAAATTGAGCGAGAAGTTTAGTATACATTTTAAACTGGGCTACGACGATACTCTGAAGTGCTAAATTATTTACGTAACCAGTGATACGAAAGTTAAATTAAAATCATTTTGAAAAGTGTACGAATTGTGCAAGTGTGAGCCGATCTATTATAGACGTAAGTAAATAACGACTTAATAAAAATACATTTCTAACATAAATAAAACAGGCCTCTGGTGAATTACCTCCTGTTAATTACTTCCTGTTAATTACCTCCTGTTAATTACTCTGGTTAATTACTTTTTGGTAATTACTGACATGGTAAATGTTCTATTACTGTCTTGTTAATTACCGACATGGAAAATCTTTTATTTACTGATATTCAAATTGAATCTTAAATTGGATTAACTTATTACTGGCATCTTAATACTGGCTCTAACACTGAAATTTAAATGGGATTTTAATAACGATTTGGATAGTATTTTGGTTTTGATGTCGACTTCCAAATTCGACTCTAAATATTCAGACTGGGCACGAAAACTCTCGGGGGATGCAGAGGAATTACAAAACCATTCCAGGTTAGCGATATTGATATAATTTATTACTGAAAACTGTTTTAATTCAATATTTTTCGTATCTGTAAGAGTCAACAAAACACAGTTTCATTGATCAATTTATGAAAGGTAATAGGCATCTTGAAACGTTTCAAAATGTCTCTAAATATAAGCAAAAAGGCTAGTTTTGCTGGCTTCAATTTCTTAAATCTGGTATATGTAAATATTCTGAAAAGGGGAAAATTTTAAAAGTTGTAAATATTTAATCATTATATTGTGTATTGTAGAATTGCTTTATTTAATTGAATCATCTAGTTGAGGCAAAGAAAATCTATAACTTAACATTTCACATCACAGGTGTTTGGTTGATCAAAGGGGGAAATAAAAATATCATAGCATTTTATGATAGACCCAAATCGCGGGGCATAATATAAAGGGATAACACAGCATTTTATGACGCTTATCGTAGGGGCTTGTTGATTGTAATAAGAGTAACATAGCATTTTATGACATGCCCAACCGTGGGGCTAAAAATTAATAAAACATCGTAGGGGCTGGAGTAATATCACAGCAATATATATATATATATATATATATATATATATATATATATTATTAGAGGTGTTTCTTACCCATACAACAGCTGACGGTTAAATAGCTTTCAGCATACCTAAAACCGCACAACCTCCAAAAAAGGATCTTGATTAACCAAAAGGAACACGAAATGCAAATAGCACTTAAACAAAGTGAGCGTTTAATATATTCAAGAACGATGCGGAACTCATGTACCAACTTGTATACTTATTTTATAATAATTTCATTATAAAAAGAATAACTAAAAATAAATGCTAAAAATCATATAGTATGTACTAAATCAGAACATGTTATTAACAAAACAAATTTATCATTTTTCATTACTCAGCAATAATAAAATTTACAAATATACAAATAAAATCTAAGATGAATATCAGAAGGTCAACCCTCTTAAAATCACTCCATTAGGTAATGGATAAATTTCCAAAATAAAGCATATACCATTATTGGAAAATATCTGTAACTTTTATAAATTTTATCAGCGTTTCACTGCTTAAGTCTTACCATAACATATAACTTAATAAACGTCTCCATGGCATAACTCACAATTAGTTAGCGGTCTGGCATGTTGGTAGCGATTTAACACTTTTCCTTTTTTGGAGGGGATAACCACATAATATTTCATTTCCTTATAAATGGGAATCATGTAAATATGTTGGAGTTCTTTAACAGCCATCAGGTTGCTAGTATCTATGTAGAGCCAGGTAGATATGAAACAGATAGAAGAGCATTGGAAGACCTAGATCAAGCAATATTCGTCAAATTATTATAAATTTAGGTTGTGAAGGGTATGTAGAACTTTTTAGATTAGCACAGAATAGAAAAGAAGTTAGAGCTGCGTCAAAACAAAATGATGATGAAAGTATCGTCTAATTATTTTCCTAACGTATAAATTTTAGTTACCGAAAAGAATATGTACTACCTCCCCAAAAAATAAACCTTATCTAATTATAATGAACAAGCACTTCATTCAAAAGCATAAAGTACAAATGCCGTACGGAGCTTTAACAGATTATGGAACTACTGGTCTGCTCTACTGTTGTACAACGGTCTCTTCAACAATGCCTTGTTAATCATGGATATCGTAGAATCAGTAACTTCATATCGGTTTTTTTCCGTGCAGGTGTTCAATTAACTTGTATACATTATTCCAGCTGTTTGATACCCAATACCATTAAAATATATTCTTTATTCCAAACTACAAATTTCCACACGTAGAATACGCAAAAGTACCTTTTTAATTTATAAAAACTGTATTTTCTATATAAGTAACCTTTAAAAAATATCTCGTTTATAATTAAACAGTTTCCACTTTAATTAGAACCCTGTTCACTAAGAATAAGGATCAGGAAACTGCAAAAGCAATGGAATGCCAAAATGCCAAAGAGCTAAAAAAGCCGAAAAACTTCAAGGGTGAATTAATTACTATTGTGCTATTTATAGGTTGAAATATCGACGTCATGGACAGACACTTCTTTGTTTTTCAAATTTGCACACAGTATCAGTTGTTTTAGAACACCTGTGTTTATTAAAATCCAAGAATCGTAATATACATCTGTAGACTGGTTCTGAACAAGTGCATTTTAAATTTTTTCGAATTCGACGTTTAAAAGACTTTATCTCCCTGGTTGTCATTCGCCCTTATAAATGGAATGCTTGAATTTTTCATCTCTGTTTGGATCAACCTTGATCTTTTGATTAGGTATGGTTCTTTTTAAGCTAATAAGAATAACAACAAGAACACATAGGTAATTATATTTACATACAGATATATAAGATAAACGGCTTAAAAAAGTAGCCAGCGCATTGCTCGCATTTATGAGTGAATTATGATAAGTCTCATGCACAATAACTAAGATTAAACGCAAATGAGTTCATTTATTAAACAAACATTAAATTAACACGAGTTTGACAAAAGGGTTTCCATGCAATGTTCTCCTTACTGTTCAGAACAGTTCGGCAAATGATAATAGCAAGTTAGTCATCAAGCTTGTTTAAACTAAAGATGCCGTAATCCTGGTGCCAAAGGCTTACTATTACATACTTTAAAAACCCCTAGCGCATGTTTTAGGTCGCACAAAATTGACTGAAGTATCTCCTACACAGGCTTTGTAATAACTATCAATTGACGCTAATTTTTTGTACTAGCAGAAATGAGATAACTATTTGAGTTTATTACTAAATCTAGTAATTGGTTTAATTTAAGAGTAATCACTCTATATTATAAAGTGGCGAGGTTGTATTTTCTCACACGACGTCCATCTGCTAATTGTATGAGATTTGTAATAATTTCTAGATATCATCTTAAATTCTCTTATTGCCAGTTTCGAGAGCAACCGGTAATCTCTGAGTCGATTTTGTTTCATATTTAGAGCGGGCGTATCAGTAGTTCTATCATTGTGATAGCGAGAGCTTGTTTGTGTTCCGTATTAATTTATTCAATATTTTATTTAGATTTGGGAACCAACAAAATTTACGATGAAGTCGGTGCCACCTCTATAATGGTTAGTTGCGTTTCTGTTGTTACGTTCAGTTATACTTTGTTAAATATTTCCTTTTAATTTAGGATTGTTAAATATCCCCACGCTTCCGTTCCGATATCTTGTGTAACTAACTATCATGGAAGACGCTCTTGATCATACTTTATAATTTCATAAATCGAAATGTTCCTGTAGAACTCATTCTAATACAATTGAGAAGAGTATTTGTTCAATACTTTGTAGAATGTTATTAAGGTATTTAGTTTGGGTAAAAGTACTTTAATCTATCTTTATTGTTTGATACAACACAGCAAATATACTTGGTTATCTACAATCCTTGTTTTCTGAAAAGAATATGTTCGCTTTATTTATAAGTAATAATGCAAGTTTGAATAGCATACATTTTCTACAATTGCATTCGAATTTGCCGGTTTTCGTTATCTATTTAGGCATTATAACGACTTTAGAAGTTCCTTTGATATGTGTTACTAAAATTTTCGAATCGATTATCAGCTCGTTTGATAATTTGACTTTCAATATGATCCTGCTTTCCGCGCTAGCATTTACACTGTGTATCGAATTATATTACTTCAAAAGCAATGTACGCCTCCTTGGATCGGCTATATCCCTTGTGCATTGGTAAGTTTATACGCGCTTATTAATACTAGTAAGATTTCATTTTTAGCTTTTCTACGTAGGAAGTCTTTTTCTACGAAGGCAATGCTCCACTACGTAGACTCAAATGTTTTCTACGTTAGGTCAAATAGTTTTTCCTGTTACGTAAACCCTGATGCTCTGTTGCATCGGCCTCTGTTGCAAGTATGGTCACAGCTTAATGGCTCTGACTACCGTGAAGTCCATCCTCTAGTGAGTGAAGTCACGATGCCTTTTTGGTTCACTTCCGCCGATGCCGGTGCAAGATGAAGCGGGATTAGTATTCACAGCACATGGAGGTATGTTGCGATCTTCTTTGGTATTTTATTTATCCACATTTGATGTTTGTGCGTAACAAAACCCGCTTTAAAATTAGCTCCGTTGAGGTTTCTTATTAGTTTTAAAAAAAAAAGCTTAATATAATTTGTTCGGCATTGAATACCTTTTTTTTACTTAACACACTTGCTTATACGATAGTATAAGCACTACTTTTTTTACCAATTAGTGCTACATATTAAGCTACGAAATACGTACTTCGTATTTCAATGATTAATAATTGTCCGTAAAATATAACTGATATTAATTTTTTTGTGTAAAATAGAACTTTTTATTTTTACTGTAAATAAAAACTCAATGGCGATGTCCTTTTTTTTGTCTATGTGAACCACACCACACTCCGCATTTGTAGTTAGTCCGGTCATTCTAAATTTTCTTAATCTTTTTATACGTAATCGTGATTCGTGCTGGTCCTTACTTTATTGTTCCTCCTGTTTCTGTCTGACCCGTGCGTTTTAACCTTACATTGTACGTGTAAATCACAGAGTTTCAGTCGTCATTGATGTGAAAACTGTTGCCGCCGCTATTTGTAAAGTTTTGTTGACTATTTTACCCGCAGTGCGGTAACTACGAAAAATACATTGTTACTATTTTTACAAATTATTTTTAGGGCTAAAGGTTAGAGTTTAGGAAAACCTTTTGAACCACCTCGGTTTTGATTCTGAGCTGATAATAAGCCTATAAACATTTGTCAGGGCTGCCGACGCTGTATATTTCCCGCCTCACAGTACTTTAACTGTAGAGAGTTTATCCATTCATTCCAGTTATTGCTGTCCAAGTACCGTTGATGGTCGATGGTGGTTTACATCCTTATGTGTTATATTACACTAAATTTAATCAACAGGAATAACCTTATCGTTTGAGAGAACTTTGGTTTTTATGTGGGATATTGTAACTCACTGTCATTGAGGTTGGGTTGGTTTTATATTTGATTAGGCCCATGGGGTCGGGTTGGTTTTGTATATTTTTTTATGCTTAAGAAATAGTAATAGTTGGTTCATGTATTACGTTATCATGACTGTAGTTACATACTTGCTAACTAAGGACTAAAATTAGTATATGACTGTACCAATTACGAGCACGAGGTCCGTTATTCTTATTCGTTTCTCGCCAATATTTGAACCAATAGTTCTTGAGTCGCTACCGCTCGATTGGCCAATTTACTCTCGATGAAGTTAACTGCGCGCTGGTAAAATATTATTGTCCATAACATAGTTACCTCATGCTTGGATTGTTAGTATAGTATAAAAGCACTGATATTTAAAGTAATCCAATTCTTATTATTTATTAGAAGTTATTTTAACAATAAATAAAATTTGTACCACGTGAGGTTACTGGCACCGTTATAGTTTGAATGGGAAGCTAGAATAAGTTCAATAATGCTTACGAGTTCCGCGGGTGGTAATTCCGCAAATGGTGGAATTGTAGATTCATCGATCTTATCGTTCATTTGCCTCAATAAATTCCTGGCGCCCGTTTCCTTGTGAACAACTCCGATTTCCCGACGTCGACAATTAGGAGCGAACTTCCTAACCTTGTGATTAACTCGACTGCGCAGCTGGAGCGAATTTTGTCATTGTATTGCTTAGGGGAACCCTACTTTTTATCAAGTGATCATTGTGATCGTGACAAAGTACCTGACGCAAATGAATTTCAAGGCGCAGGTTATCTTGGCCTTCAAGAACTATAATTTGACATATTAATACATCATATATCGTAACCATGAGTAAATAATGGGAAAATCACTTTGAACATCTGTCCAGACCTTTTTGGGAAGAGTAATTTGTTGATTACAAAAAGGTGTAATTCGACATGTACTAAAGAAAAACTGATTTTTGACAAGTGCTAGACCTATCACCCCTACTTGAATAATGCGCTCTTAATTTTTAATACAATCTACTTTGTAATATAAACCAGGATTAAAATGAAAATCAATCCGCATGCTTTAACACTCCCCTTATTAAAACTTTACTGGATTCTTTGAAATGTATCGTTTATTCAACTTTCACACCGTTCCAATTAATTTATTTTTGGAAAACTTTTATAATATTTTCAAGTCTGTCGATTTGATATATAGGTAGAATTGTTTTCTTTTAACACTAATGTATTTAAGTAAAGCTTATAAACGATGGATTTTTATACAGGAATAAAATTTTATACACGCGGACCTTTTGGTACGGGAAACATTTTTTGGTTTGTTTCTTCACAATTATATACGACAATGACTAATAGGTAGCATAATATATATATATATATATATATATATATATAAATAAATATAAATATTTTAGATAGTTAATTACACAAGGTAAGTTGATAAATACCATGGTATTACAGTGAATAAGATGAAATAATAACTTAGACTTTTATGCAAAGCCCAAACGATCATTTCAAATCGAGCTAGTAATTGAAAGATGGAAAATATAAGGTCTTGTACAGGATTTAAATTTGTAAATTTCCCATATGTGTCATCGGTCTCGGTGGCGTAATTGGTAAACGCATAGTTCCGGCTTTGGGCTTTGCATAAAAGTCTAAGTTATTATTTCATTTTATTCACTGTAATACGATGGTATTTATCAACTTACCTTGTGTAATTAACTATCTAAAATATTTATACATTTAATACTTGGCTTATAGCCGTAATTTTGAGCGTAGCTTCTTGTCTATAACTGACATAAATGAAAAACTTGACAATGTCAGATATGATTGACAAAAATGCCAAACGTAATTGAAAGTCAGGTTTATGTATAGTTGAGTACACGATTTAAATTTGTAAATTTCCCAATTGTGTCATCGGTTTCGGTGGCGTAATTGGTAAACGCATGGTTCCGGCAAAACCAGGATACAGGTTCAAGTCCTGTCCAAGACTTTATATTTTCCATCTTTTAATTACTAGCTCGATTTGAAATGATCATTTAGGCTTTGCATAAAAGTCTATGTTATTATTTTATTTTATTCACTATATATATATATATATATATATATATATATATATATATATATATATATATTATACTGTCAAGAAGGGGTGGGCTTATAAAATGTTTAAATAGGGCGAAACGACTTTGCTAGAATGGGGTATATTTGGTTGTGTTTGAGTATTTTCTTTCAGGTATTTTTGGTTTATAAATTAACAACAACTATTCCACGTTTATAAATTTATAAAGCTTTTGAAACTGCATTGCATTCAACAACATATACCGGCCATAGACCAGGCTAAGCTAGTTATAAGTTTGCATTGTATACGTATTTTAATTGTTATGGTTGCACGTATATGAAATTTAATTTGGAGTTAGCGTTTTCAGAACCATTTGAATGTAAAAACAAATATCAAAATTGCTTGGTATACTGCACGCTTTTAAAATTTTAAGGAGTTAAGTGATACTCCGTAAAATTTGTAAATCAATTTCAGTTTGAATATGTTTTAACAATTAAAGATTGGTTATGTAATGACAGGACGTTTACCGAATAAGACATAAATGTCTGTTGCGTACAATTTAAAAGCTGAACCATCAAAGTTTGTTAGCTATTTTCAATATTGTAAAAGTTCAATATACATAAATCACTGGATTACAAACCATCTAGAAAATGAATGTATCTAGAGAAACAACTGTATTATTAATCAATTATTAATAATTATAAATTACATAGTGTGCGTAGAGATAGTTGTCATGGCAACGGAAACAAAAGAAGACGGTATTTATTTATAAGGGACTTCAAATTTATATTACTGAAAAATAGACGTGTTTTTGTACTGTTCTGAGTTTTATTACATTTAAAAAGTTACGAGAAAGTTTTGAAAGTCAAGTTGTACCTGGAGATAGCAAATAGTAACAGTTTTACGGCGAATAAAAGTTAATTAAAAGAGGGAGTGCTGGTCTGTACCGTTATTGTTTGAAGACGAAAGCATAGTGGAATTGGAGTTATCTGAGTATTTGTATAACATAAAATTTGTAGAAATATTAGTAGTTTTATAGTCTGGAGATTACCAGTTGCTCGAGTTACTTATTATTTACAGGAGGTGCCTGCAGTTGGTCACTTGGCTTCAGGACGGCTGGAAGGCGGCGCTTGTATCTGGATTCCAGGTATTAGTATTTAATATCTACGCAGTGCTTTAATCAAATTTATAAAAGTGGAACTAGTGTTTGGGAATACTTTTGGCTTTTAAAATTATTTGAAAAATCCTTGAATATTTGTTTGGGTGTCTAGTTGAGAGGTGTTTGCTTAGGACGGACCCACCCTAGGTAGATTCCGCCACGTGTTTGACGGCCCTGTAAAATATTTAAGTGCAGCAGCCGTGTAAAATATTTAAAGATAAATTGTGTGGCATAACTCAACAAGGCTCTAAAATAAGACAAGGAGTGACAGATAGATATATTACGCCTATCACTAATAAGGTAGGATCACAGTATATATAACAATATATATATATATATATATATATATATATATATACAGGGTGTCCACGTCCTCAGTGAAAGTTCCATAACTT
This sequence comes from Platerodrilus igneus, assembly GCA_036346225.1. NCBI lineage: Eukaryota > Metazoa > Arthropoda > Insecta > Coleoptera > Lycidae > Platerodrilus > Platerodrilus igneus. The sequence continues at coordinate 2,254,200 of JARFIW010000289.1, forward strand.
TTATGTTATTTAAGATATCAACTTCCGGTTTTTTTAAACGATAGCCACGGCTAAGCTGCACAATTTAAAAATATTTTCACCTATATACAGGGTGTGCCAATATGGTTTCCAACCCAAAGATATGTTTTTTTTTAAATGAAATACCCTAGATTTGATACCATATTCTAAAAGCTCTTTTGATGCTCATCAAAATTATATAGAGGTACTATAGGTCTACAATGGACGGTTTGCTTTTTATGAGTCATTTTATGTCAAAATCATGTCAACTTTGAAAAATTGCAGAAGTTTTCTTATTGAACTTGGAGAGTTGATTCTTTCACGACATAATTTTCCATATCCTGTTGTATTATTGTCGATAGCGCGATGTGCTTGTTTTTTCCTTTTATTGTACAAAGTGAAGCAAAACGCAAAATGAACAAAAAGTCAATTTTTTTAAATGGCACCTGCCATATTGGATTTTGCCATTGAATAGCGTTTTTGTGGAGCTTTCTATTGACATATAATGTTTTATAGGTTACATGAGAAAAAATTCTGAAAAATTGAGAAAACATGTTTTTTATGCAGTTTTGGGACTAGAGAACTAAGTAGGCTACTAGCATCAAATCTGACATATCTGGTCAATATTAATTATCTTAAAAATTTTCCGTTTAATTTGTTGATGTCATAATGAATTTCACACGTCAAGAATTAATTAATATGATATACTGTATTGGAGAAGCTGATCGAAACCCTTTATTGGCAAGTTGAATCTATCATCAAAAATATCCAAACTCGAAAACGCCACGAACTGTAACCTTTAAAAAGCTGCGAAACAGATTTGAAGCTACTGGAAACGTTGCATATTCTAAGTGTGAAATAATAGCAAAACGAATTGACGACGAATCCGAATTAGAAGTTTTGCTGATAATAGAAGAAAATCGGAATCTGAACACCAGAGAAATCACTCTAGTAAATGATATTTCAAAAATCAGCGTAAACAATATAATATGGAAACATCCATTCCACCCTTATCACATCGAACTTCATCAAGAACTATATGGAGATGATTTTGAGAATCGCATACAATTTTCAAGTAGAATGAACGGTGTGTTTGCCGAAAATTATTACATTTCGAACATTTTGTTCAGTGACGAGGCATCGTTCAAAAGCAACGAATCAGTCAATAGGCATAATATGCATTATTATACAACCGAAAATCCACATTGGTTAAGAACTGTTGATCATCGACATCAATGGTCCCTTAATGCATGAGGAGGTATTATTGGTAACCAGGATATGTCAGATTTGATGCTATTACATTTTTGGTTAAATCTTCCTTTTAATAAAATCTTTAAAATAGTATTATATTGAAGAATTTTCCCTCTTGATTGTAATTAATAAATTCCATTTTTTAATGTCATTTGCATTCAAAACATCACTTCATATTTATTGTACCAACGTAATAATTATTAAATTAAGGTATACTTACTGCATATTTCAAATATTATCTTCGCAAAGCAACAGCTCGCGACTTAAAATAACATTTCGTGAACGCATTTAAGAATCAAATGAATCGACTGAATGAATCTAATGAACGAATCCCCGTTTTTAATAAACGCTTTCTTATGTACGCGATTTTATGTTTTCAGAATGTTGTAGAATTAGCGCAATTTCATTCTAAATAATAAACGCCTATCTTACTTAATTTCTTGGAAATTCTCATTAGCGCTCAAATTTGTAGAGCTTTATTATCTTGTTATCTGATTCCACTTATTCGTGACGCGCGCTGCGTCTTCTTGTTTAACACATAAACTATTATTGTGGCGTCGCATACTAATGCAAAAGGTAATTAATTTTATTGCCAATAAAGGGTTTCGATCAGCTTCTCCAATACAGTATATCATATTAATTAATTCTTGACGTGTGAAATTCATTGTGACATCAACAAATTAAACGGAAAATTTTTAAGATAATTAATATTGATAAGATACGTCAGATTTGATGCTAGTAGCCTACTTAGTTTTCTCTAGTCCTAAAACTGCACAAAAAACATGTTTTCTCAATTTTTCAGAATTTTTTTTCATGTAACCTTTAAAACATTATATGTCAATAGAAAGCTCCACAAAAACGCTATTCGATGGCTAAAACCAATATGGTGGGTGCCATTTAAAAATTCACTTTTGTTTATTTTGCGTTTTGCTTCACCTTGTACAATAAAAGGAAAAAACAAGCACATCGCGCTATCGACAATAATACAACAGGATATGGAAAATTATGTCGTGAAAGAAACAACTCTCCAAGTTCAATAAGAAAACTTCTGCAATTTTTCAAAGTTGACATGATTTTGACATAAAATGACTCATAAAAAGCAAACCGTCTATTGTAGACCTATAGTACCTCTATATAATTTTGATAAGCATAAAAAGAGCTTTTAGAATATGGTATCAAATCTAGGGTGTTTCATTTAAAAAAACATAGCTTTGGGTTGGAAACCATATTGGCACACTTTGTATATAAGTGAAAATATTTTTAGATTATGCAGCCTAGCCGTGGCTATCGTTTAAAAAAAACCGGAAGTTGATATCTTAAATAACATAAAAGTTATAGAACTTTCACGGAGGACGTGGACACCCGAAATATTCACAAATAAAAATAATAAAACATTCAGATTGGCTAACCTGTTGTTACCAGCTTGAACCAGTCCCTTGTACCAACTGCTTCCGTATTCAGCTTAGTGATTTACTACTCCCAACGTTGAATCCAGATCTGCTTTAGATATGATCTGCATTGTTCTTAGCGTAGCTAGCGTTCTTTGTTAAACTTCTTGGTAATTAATAGTTGAAGTAAATGCTTGTTGCATTTCCTCATTTGATCCAGTAATTATTCAGAATTATTCAGAATCGTTATCCAGTAATTATTCAGAATCGTTATCCAGTAATTATTCAGAGTTGTTATCCAGTAATCATTCAGAGTCCTTTTTATTAATGTTAATATTAGAATTTAAATTAAAACAACTTTTAGTTACTTACGTTTTTGAAGGGTTAAAACGACAAACCTCTTAATTTTCCACAATTATCATTGTATTATTTCATACTTCACAATAAATCAATTCCCGTAAATATTTTCCTTTCAAGTGTTGTGAACTAAGCCTTTATTCATGTTGGACTGATTTGTTTACAAATCCGGCCGTAATTAAATAAATCGTCTATTTATTGACAAGCGCAGAGTTCGCTATTATACGTGATTCTTTTATACCAGCTTTTTGGGTATTCCATCGTATTTTATTGTATATTAAAATTAACGCGAGTTATGTGATCCCCATTTATTACATCAATATAAAAACTAATACTTAAGAAAGTTATTAGGAAATATTAGGAAATATTAGGAAATGTGCAACAATGTAATAAAAGACAATTTGTTACAATTTATTTCAGTTTATAAACGTTCATGGGAACGGAAGCGCTACAAAGTAGCACAAGAATAAGTGACACTGCAGATGTCAGGTCACAGACGGTCGTAGGAAGTCACGTGCCGAGATTACGCAGAAGTGAGCCTGCAACATTGTAATTATGAATAGCTTTTAAGATAGCAACTATGTATCATGAATAGAGTCAAGTGTAAGCAGACATTAGGTCTGCAAGTTCCCACAGAACTGTGAGGGGGTAGGGAGATTATATAAGGCCCGGGAGCTCCACTCGCAGGCAGTTCATCAAACGTTCAGCTTTTGCATTGCAGTTCGTAGATAGCTCACATTGTACAATTAAGTAATAGTTTTGGATTTAGAGTAATAATTTCAAGATTGTCTAAATTCAACATTAATTTCTGTATAAAAAGTAAATAAATGTGTTAAAGTTCAAAGAAGTCTTTTTAAAAAGGACCGCTCGAAGCCACGAACCTTAACTCGCGTTGCTTTCGTCAAGTAGCATTTCGAGTTAATTGCATTCATTCTCTTGGATTTCATATTTCTAGATCACGTAGACCATTGTTTGTCCAAATCAATTTAGTGAACTTCGATTTTACCCACCATGCCTTGTTTGTTTCCAATATATCAGGTGCCGATTTTCGCTTTCCAGTCACGTAGACATAATATAATTTATGCTTTAAATTATATGCATTTGCAATCTTCCGCATTTTTAAACCTGCTTGTTTTAATTGGGATTCTTGAGGTAATAATAAAGCGTTATTCTTGCGTGTCGTGCTTCAGCTTGCGTTTATGTTGTTTACGACTTGCAATTTGTTTATTCAAATAAATCTTCAAAATATTTTCATTAACTAAATTAACTATGATTATGGTTTATATACAGGGCGTTTTCATTTACTTCCCAGCCTAATCATCGTATTTCTTGTTTTCTTTAGAAAACTGTCTCGTTTTCTGAGCCCTCATGTAATTTATATGAAGTGCACTATACTCTTGGTCCTAACTACCCCTAATGACCTTATTAACACAGCAATATATATATATATATATATATATATATATATATATATATAATATTATATATATTGCCGTGGATCCCCCTTAATAATCGAGCCTCACGAATTAGGCGTCATAAGAATGCCGTGGATCTAGGATTAAAAATTGTGCCCCTATAATTATCAATTTTATATTCGAAAATTTTATTAATTTACCAAAATCGAAAATAAATTTCCCACAATAGTAAATTTAAAAAAAAACATTAATTTCTTACCCGGATTCCGGCTTCCCCGGTTGAATTGCCTTCTTCAACTGCTTCTGGCTAGCTCAGTTGGGCCTCCTCTTGTATACTTAGATTCACTCTCATACTCTCAATCGTTCACGCACACTCTCAATAAAACCACAAAATAATGCAACAATCATACAATATCTATTTTCCACTATTTACAAAAAAAACTTCAAAATTATTTACATCTCAGTGGTCAAGTTACACCTCAATAAATTCTATTTTGTAAAGTCCAGAATTTTAACTAGCAATATCAAGCACATTGAATGTAACCTGAGTAAATGGGCCCTGAATAATACCTTATCTTTCTTTCTTTATTTATAATTAATTTCAATTAGGAAACTCTGGAGTATGGTGAGTTCATGATAACCCAGTTAATTATGCTTAATGTATGCTCTTTACTTGGCATATTCTTATTACAAACACAACAAAAACCCATGTACTCATAACAAAAAAATATTTAAATTCCTGAGGAATGTTAATCAGCTTTATATACACCTTTATATTTCGATTTAAATACCACAATAAAAGTTAGTTATACGTATTACTCTCAATACGCCAAATAATGTAAAATACCATCATAGCTCACTCTCGCCCATTACAATAACCTTCATAGTTTATCAAAAACAACAAATTCTAAAGCGTTACCTGGAATTTCTTGAAGATCCCTGCTCCGTTGACGATGATGCCATTAAGTGGTTTCGTGGTACTGCTCTGCTCCCGCCTTCAGATATTAGTAGTTGAACACCCTCTACGTTGTGCTGACATGCTGTTCATACACGATACATCCAACTCCAAATCCAATTATTACTCTTCTTTGATAATTGTTTAATTTAATTCACGTTACATAACGTCACTACACGAGCTGGTTAAAAAAATATAAGTTGCACCTCAATAAAATTTAGACTCGGCACTATCCGCGTACAAATTATGAGGCTAACACCGTACTATTTAATTTAAAATAATTTTCAATACTTACAAGCTCGTAGTAACTTTTGTACGTAGTCTGAAGCGATCAAAATACTAAGGGGTTTTATTATATTTTTAAAAAGTATTTATACAATTTACGCTGCCACCTCTTGGCCGCATTTCACGCGAAGTCCTTCATTTACAATAATATTTCTTAAAATTGTGGGTTCAACCGTTTTTTAAATCCTCGAAATTCAGCGCGTCGTTACGATATTTTCTGAAAAATTAACTTTCAATATTCCCGTGTTTGTCTGATGTACAACTAACGAAATCGACCAATAGTATATGCATTGACGTTTTACAAATCTCGACTATATTAACGCTATCCCTTGTTTATACATATCATATGTTTCCTTCTAACCTTGTTTGAGTGGTAGAGAATCGATATTACTGTACGCGTTCTACAACTCCATGTGGACCAAATTACGTGCTTTAGCGACTGTTGTTTACCATAATTCTTTGAAACTTGTTTGTTATCTATAAAAATAAGGGGAACTTGACATTTACAAAACCTGCAGGTGTTCAATTTTAACGAACGTTTTAAATAACATTTCTACGAGTTGGCTTTTCTACGTATTTTATATCCAATGGCTGTTTATGTGTTAGCAACGCGTTTCACCTTGGTATTATTGATTTTTCATGCTTTTATGCATATTATACGTAAACAACCGTTCAATTAAACTCAATTAAATTAATAAATTAATTGCATTGGCTTCTACAATTTATTTTCTTTGCAAACTTAACTAAATTTTATTCATTAATTGTAAATTTTTGTTAATACTTGTTACATTAAACTGAACTAATGAAATAAATTTTGCACGTAATTTCTGGCTGTTTCCTTTATACAGGGTGTTTTGAAATTGCTTTGTTTACATTTACCTTTAACCCTTTAAAACCACTACAATATATATATATATATATATATATATATATATATATATATATATATATATATTGCAATGATGCTTGGTAAAACTGCCCTGACGTTGGGCGGCTCAAATTTATACTGTAAATATTCGGGTACAACCGCCCTGACCAATATAAAGATGCAACGGATGCTTGCTTAATAGAAAATGTGAATTCTTACCTTGTGGGCCAGTTTTGTTTTGCTAGCTCAGCGACAACTATATTGTGGATTTTGCGAAAATGGAATGAAACAAAGAAATCTCAAGAAAAATTTATAAACAATCCTCCATACATTTAAAAACGTCTTTCTTTTACGCACATTATCTAAGAAATCTACGTACACACATAGATATAAATAACGCTTATATATGCAATTTACAGCTTAAGTTTAGGAAGAAACAGTATTGTATCAATACTTACATAGTAATACAGTTTTCACCGAATCCTTGTCAATTATTAGAACATTTCAAAATTTTCTGTAAAGTTTTCATGGATAATTTAAATATCCTTGTATTACTCCGTCTGTCAATGTAGTTGTTCAATGATGTCGAGCAGAAATCTTTGTAAGGATCAAATCTCCTCGGGATCTGACCTCAAAATTACTAAATTAAAACCATCCATTTACAAATAACTTTTATATAAAAAATAAAAATTTATACTAGCTTAATCTACTGAATAATATACAAATTGTCGTTTTAGATTGATACGTTCAATTGAACCATACTAAATATTTTCTTTTGTTTTAGAATTCTTCTAAAATATCTCCACGCTTTCGCTTCGATATTTTGGGTAACTATCGGTTATAGGAAACGCCCCTGATAGCGTTTTATAATTTAATACATCGATTTGTTCCTGTAAAACTCATCCTATTACAATCGAAACAAGTATTTGTACATTATGTGCAATATTATTACGGTATTTAATTTGAGTAAAAGTACTTCAATCTGTCTTTATTGTTTGAAAAAGCACAGCAAATGTACTCGGTTATGTACAATCCTTGTTTCCTAAAGAATATGTTGGCGTTATTTTATGGATGGTAATTAAGTTTGAATAGCGTAAGTTTACTACAAATGTGATTAACAAAGGCAGTTGTAGTCGAACTTGCCGGTTTTTGTTATCTATTAATGCATTGCAATGATTTTAGAAGTGTTCTTTTGACACGTGTTATTCATATATTTGAATCGATTATCATTTCGTTTCCTAATTTGACTTTCACTTTGATCCTGCTTTCCGTGCTAGGATGAACATTATGCTCGGCTGATTCTGTTACTCCAAAAGCAATGCACGCTTCTTTGGATATGCTATTTTCCCTGTACATTGGTTAGTTCTTACGCGTTTATTAATACTAGTAAAATTTTCCTTTTAGCTCTTCTACGTAGACAGTGTTTCTCTGTGCGCAGACTCAAGGGTCTTCTACGTTAGGCTAAACTGTTTTTTTATGTAGACCCAATTGTTCTTCGACGTAGGCTCAACTACCCTTTTATGTAGGCCGCGCTGTTGCAGTTACGGTAGCAGCGTGAATGATATTGACTGCCGCGGCGATGTTTTGCAGGCTTGACTGCAAGATAAGTATTCCGGCACGTGAGAGTATGTGACCTTGTTTTCTTTTTGCATACCAAGGGTTATTATGTATCAGCGGTTGTTGTTGGTGCGAAATCAGTTTATCCTACCCGTTAAAAAATAGCTTTGCTAGTGCTTCTGGTTACTTTTTTTCTCAAATACTTACTAGAATTTGTTCTACATTTACTTTTACTGATTAGCTATTTACACGTTTAGCTACGAAATGCGCACTTCGTGGTTCAATTATTAAATAACTTTTTATTATTTTTTTTTGTTTAAATAGAAATTTTCATTTTCATCGTAAATAAAAACTCGATGGAGATGCACATTCTTTGTCTGTGGGAATCATCCCACTCTCCGCATTTATAGTTAACCCGTTCGTTCTAAATTTCTTTTATCTTTTTATACATAATCGTGATTCGAGCGTGTTCTTACTTTATTGTCTTTTCTGTTTCTGTCTGACTCGTGCGTATATATATATATATAATGAATTAAAATTGAATTGAAACTTGATAGATAACAACCAGTTCGTCATATGCAATATAAACTGGATTGTAATTATGACTTTATAATATTATAATAAATTAAATTCTTGAACTTTTGAGAAAACATTTCGTCTGTCTGCTTTTGGTATTATATATCAAACCCTTAAATTACTATTAGTTTAATAAGAACTAGCTTATTTATTGATGATTATTGTTACAGGACAAAGTGTCACTGACGATGGCTATAGCAACGCCAACGAAACAAAGTCAAAACGAGAAACCGAAATCATGGAACGAAATGAATTTTAAAGAAAGATGTAGATATTTTTCCAACAATATAACAGTGGAACCTATGTTGGCTTTCTATATCATGCCAAGTGTACTAGCCGGTTTAACAACCCAAAACTTAAATCTAGAAAAAGGCTGCCGAGTCAATCTACGATACTCTGACGAAATATGTAACGCCCTCACTTCAAGGAATACTGCAAATTACACAAAAGAAGAAGCCGATGTTCAACAACTAGTAGCTTCAATGAGTGCTTGGAAAACGGTTTTGCAAAGTGCACTGCCGTCTATGCTAATGTTGTTCATTGGTGCGTGGAGTGACCGTACCGGAATGCGTAAACCCTGTATGCTAATGCCTATTGTAGGTGAATTTTGTACAGTTGTGGGATTAATGCTTTGCACATACTACTTTTACGAACTTCCCATGGAAGTTGCTGGAATTATTGAAGGTCTTTTTCCGGCGATGACAGGTGGCTGGTTTACTATGTTTATGGGCGTTTTTAGCTACATAGCCGATATAACCACTGTTGAAGAAAGGACGTTGCGCATTGGTTTTGTAAACGTTTTCTGTTCAGTTGGAATTCCAATTGGCATGGCGCTTAGTGGTTTAGCTTATAAGAAAGTTGGATTTTACGGGGTATATGGTATATGTGCTGCGATGTACGTAATATCATTTTCATATGGGTACTTAAGGATACAGGAGGCTGTTAGAATTGAAGAACAAACTAAACCAAAACCACGATGTTCATTCCTACGAGAATTTTTTGACTTTCACCATGTTATGGATACTTTCAAGGTAGCTTTTAAAAATGGCGAAAGAAATAGAAAAATGAAGGTTCTGATGCTTATGCTGGTTGTTATGGTTGTTATAGGACCTATACATGGTAAGTAGATTAATTAAACCATAAAGCCAATAAAATTTGGTACCATAATACAATTGTTACGTCCCATTTCATATTTGAAAATTTATTGCCTTATTACGTTTCCAATCATTTGATTTTACGGATTGCTACACCTCTATAATTTCAAACCCGCTTAGATAGGCAGTCAACTTTGCTCGTCCTTTATTGAATTCAGAAGTTTGTTTGTCTATATTCTTAATCTTATCTAGATATGTAATCTTTATTAATTAGGGCTTTACCGAATGTTGCTAGTTGAATGGTATTTAGTTAAAACCGTTGTGTTATTTGGGGCAGATAAATACCTTGTTACTGCATTCCGTGCAGACAAAAAAGAAAGTAGTAAGTAAGAAAATCGTCCACACCGAATATCGCAACAAAACAGGGGGGTAGAATAGGAATCCAAAAGAATTGGATTTCGGGCTAGCTCAAAATGTCGTAGAGTGAGGTGGGTAATACAGAAAGAAAAATTGATAACCTCGGCAAGTATTTTATTCACAAACCGTTAGTTAGACATAGTATAAAAAGGAATATTTACGGAGACCAACTCGAACATTTACGTAATCGTCCTGTTATAACGTGATGTAACCAAGCGTCACTTTGCATATAACACAATATAAAAATATATATTTAAGTAAATATCGATTATAAAATTTTAAAATTTAACTAATATGTACATATATATTTACTTAATGTTGCAAACACTAAATACATACACGAAGAGAATTAGACATAATATATACAGTAATTTTACCCGCTCTGTGAAGTGCACTTCCCAAAAGAAATAACGCAATCCTAACTGAGATGAACCAAGTGTTGACTTTCTCTAATTTATAATTTGGTAAATAAGCTGCTGACGTTTGCAGCAATTTACAAAAAAGGAAACAGTAAAAAGTGCTAAACACGAGATTCGGTTTATACTAATTGTGACGTGCAGAATAATTGCATAATCACTTGTGCACTGCGAAAGTAAATTTGTAACGTGCAGTCTATAATTTACTGTGCAGCCACGAGTAAGAAAAACTACAGCCAGCCAAAAAAGTGTCTATCTTCCACAGCAACAGCAAGAAAAAGATAAAACAGAATAAATGTATCTTAAAACAAGCTGTCTGCCGCTGGTACCATCTTATAGGATTTGGAAGTATGTGCTGTAACTCGCCAACAGACTGTATACTGGATGAACCAATTTAACTAGATTTTAATACTACAGAGCATCTTAGTACAGCGACTTACAGCGTTTCCTTTTGGTTAAAGGAGGTTGTACAGAATCTTTGCTTTCACCGCTCAGGCTGTACTTATAAGGATTGAAAACGTGTTTGAGTTTTAAATACAATTCAAAGCGATAATATGTAAATAATTCTGCGAATCGTATCTGTAAAAATATATTCTCTAGATATCAGTTGTAACATATTCCAAGAATACGGCTAGCAACAACAACCAATTAACTAAAACAAAAAGCCTCAATGTACTATAATAATTTCTATGAAATTTTCCGCATGGAAAACAGCGCAGCGTGTGTTTAAAGTGGTTAAGTAAGTTTGCAACCCTCATTTCGGTATTATGGAGTGAAATGTATAACAAGTTGCTTAACTGTTATGGAAACCACAGCGAAATATTATATCGAACTTTAATCCCCAGAATAAATTCATTGAGGGGACGGTTTATTGCGCGTAAACTTGGGCGAGTTTAACATATTTGAAATCAGCGCCAAAAATACTGTAAGCTTCAGCTGTTACAGTTCTTGTAACAAACAAAAACTAAAATTTTGTTGTCCAGTGTTATTAATGGGTTCATGAAGACACTACGTGAAAATATAATTAAGAACGTTTACTTACTCAATGTGAGATAGATGTGAAAAATTCGGGCCGGCCCGAATCGTTTGGCCTGGCCGGCCCGAAAAAGATAGGCCCGGCCCGGGCCCGGTCCGAAAAAAATTGTCAACGGCCCGGCCCGGATTCGAGCCCGAAATCGGGCCGGGCCGGCCCGAAAGCCCGAGCCCGAATCCATCCCTACCAATGATGTCAACCTTACCGTATGTTAAGTGTCCAGGGTGTATCGTATTCTACAATACGTAAATCTAGGATATTTTTTGATTTGTAGTTTCTTATGAATTTGTACAAAGTTAAGCTAGGCTACTATTTGGTTGCTTTGGTAAAAAAATAAATCGCAGCCAATACTTACGTTAGTTGTTTGTTCGAAACGTACATATGTGAACAGCATTAGTTTTACTTATGCTTGTGGGGATCTACATTGACATTGAAAATAACAATTATACTGTAGAACATTGCGTGTCACATGGACATTACTAGCAAGTCTTTGACTTCTTAATCATCAAAATCACGAAGTGTTAATTTTTATAATTATGTGTACGACATTTTAAATTATTACTTTAAAAAGAGGCATCTGCCAAAATGTCGGTAGAGGTAAGCGGAAATGATAACCTAATAGGTATGTAATTTTTATTCAGTATTGAATTAAATAGCAATCATTATTACTTATCACGTTATCATGTTGTACGTTCACTTTCCTTTTCTGTTTAATTAATGTATTGTTAACGAAGCGTTTGTTTTTGCAATTTGATGGTCAATAAACAAATAACATTATAATTCAGTTCAGGTGCATGAATTACTTCAATTTAAGTTTATTAATGAAATTAACATGTGCTACTATGTAATGTTACTGTATATCCGTGTAAATAAGTAATAAGGAACTACTAGAAACTCCAATGTTAATAGGTTAATGTTCTACGAATTTCTCAAGCACGACTGATTTAACGTCAGTGCCAAGTACTACTTGCGTTTGGTATAGTAAATATGACAGACTACTACTATATATAAAGTTTTGTAAAACTGATGATACAATATTTAGTAATCTACTTCAAAGAAGGTTTTCATTCGGCAAGCGTTAAATAATATGTTAATACAAATCCTATAATATTTATACTGCTCTACGTAGCATGTTCAAGCGGTTTAAAATATTAGCCTTGCAAAAAATTAAATGCAATTTAATAGTGAGGTCAAAGGAAGGTAATAGCGAAGAGAATAATTGACCTGTTGTTGTAAAATTTCTATTTAATAATATTTAAAGAACAATATTAATCCTTGGTTTCAGCAAATTTTACGAACAAGGTAATGAATTATTAAAATAGCGTAGTAGCCTTTGCCATATACCCGGCAAACAGGGTCTGTTAGGAAACAAACCAAGGCACGATATTGTTTAATTGAAACATGTTTCTTTCTACTAAAGAATTAATTGGAAGATAAAAAGATTATTTCTCACTAAATAGTAAAATGCTACATTTTTTTTGGTAAATGCAGCTTCAACTTATACCATGGTAATTTAGGACTCATTTTATGTATATTAACGGTGATTAACCCATTACCGCCTGCATTATTTTTTTTTATAACATGTTTCAATTCTGAACGGACCTACACCTTGACGACGTTCTAAAATACTAGAACAGGTAGAATGGCTTGCCCGTTTCAATGAGCTAAAGAGCCGAACTATATGTTTAACCAAATTAGTGGAGTCTTTAGTGAGGAATCAGACTAAGACAGGTCCCCGGAAGAGGGCAGCAGCTTTTTCGGTACTTAGAGTGACAGAGACAATAGTGGTCGGTATGACATTCTAAGACACACTACTGCGATGTGGAAGGCAACAGGAAACCACCACATTACCTCCCAAGTGCAGAGAGTACTCAAACTGTTACTAATGATGATGGCAACCTCTGGGGTAAAAAATTCCGGAGGTAAAATAGTCCCCCATTCGGATCTCCGGGAGGGGACTACTTCGGGGATGTGATCCGAAAGTATAGAAAAAGATCCGTGAACATTCTGCGAGTCGGAGCGTGGAATGTCAGAATTATGAAACAAGTAGGTAAGCTAGAGAACCTGAAACTCGAAATGAATAGGTTTGCACTAGACATAATTGGAATCAGCGAAGTCCGCTGGCCAGAGGCGGGGGATTTTTGGAGTGGAGACTTCAGGGTAATTCATACAGGATCAGAGGAAGGAAATTCGGGTGTGGGGATAGTTACGCGAAAAAAGATAGGACGACGTGTAAAAAACTACTTACAAAAGGACGAAAGAGTACTCATGGTTAGATTTGAATCTAAACCAGTAAATACAGTATTAATACAAGTATCCATGCCCACCTCTAGCTACAGTGAGGAAGAGGTAGAGGCGACCTACAAAGATATCGAAGACATACTAAGATACGTATAAGGACATAAAAATTTAATAATTACGGGAAATTTTAATGCAGTGGTAGGTGAGGGTAGGAAAGAAGCGATAGTAGGTTTATTTGGTTTAGGCACGAGAAATGACAGGTGAAACAGGCTGGTAGAATTTTGCGACAAGAACAACTTAACCATCACAAAAACATTATTTCTACATCATGTTAGAAGACAATACACGTGGAAGATGCCAAGAAATATAGGAAGATATCAAATAGAACAACGGTTTAGAAATCAAGTAAAAGACTGTAGAAGATACCCAGAAGCAGATATAGACACTGACCACAACATCGTAATTATGAAGGCCACACTTAAATTTAAAAATCTGAAAAAGTGGAACGGAAAAAGGCACTTTGACTTTGAGAAGTTAAAAGATAAAGATATTCACGAAAGATTTAAAAAATGTCAAATAAATTGCTGAAAGATATCGTGAAAATTTCTGATACTAAGGAAGTAGAAACAGAATGGAATAATATTAGATCCAGCTTAGACATGACGGCCAGAGATATTCTGGGGTATACACGAAAAAAACAAGAAACCATGGATAACAAAGGATATCTTGAATTTAATAGAAGAAAGACGATAATACAAAAAAAGATCAGATGAAACCGGAAAACAGAGATACAAAGCCATAAAATGGGAAATTATTCGCAAAAGCAGGAAAGCTAAAGAACAATGGATCGATGAAAAGTGCAAAGAGGTACAAACTAAGATGGAATTAGGAATGACAGATGAAGCATACAAATTAATTAGAATGAATTATAGGAATATAAAACCATATAGCAAAAATATAAGAGACGCGGGAGAAAACGTCACTATAAGAAATGTAGAGAAGTGAGCTAGATGGCAGGAATATATAGGAAATTTATATTCAGGAAAGGAACTAACAGCATTAGAACAGGAATCAGACATTGAAAATGATGACCTGAGATATCCTATACTTGAAATGAGTTTGAATTAGCATTAAAGAGCCTGAAAAATGGTAAGACGCCGGGTACAGATAAGGTGCAAGTAGAAACTCTAAAAGTCGCTGGACAAGCAGTAACAGAACGTCTCTTCCGACTTGTAAGCAATATGTATGAGAAAGGCGAGATACCCAAAGATTTCAAACGTAATATCATAGTAACTATACTAAAAAAAAGAGACGCGGATAGATGTGAAAATTTTCGAACAATAAGTTTGACCAAACACGTTTCAAAAATATTAACTAGAATTGTACAAAGACGAATGGAAAAACGAGCTGAAGAAATACTGGGAGAAGATTAATTTGGGTTTAGGCGAAAAAGGGGAACACGGGAGGCTATTTTAGCGCTGAGGGTAATAATAGAGAAAACAATAGAGAAGGGGGAAAGCGTATATATAGGGTTTGTAGATTTGGAAAAAGCATTCGACAAAGTAAAATGGAAAAAAATGTTCGACACACTCAAAAAGATTGGAATAAGTTTTAGGGATAGACTGATAGTACATACCTTATACAAAGAGCAAACAGCGGTAATAGAATTAGAGCAAGAAAGTAGAGAGAGAAGTAAATATTAGAAAAGGGGCAAGACAGGGATGTGCCCTATCCCCATTAATTTTTAGCTTGTACATAGAAGAAGCATTGAATACTGTCAAATGCAAGAAGACATTTGGAATTAATATGCAGGGACTAAAGATTGATATGCTTAAATTTGCAGATGATATAACGGTATTAGCATCTAGCAATGAAGAGTTAGAAGCTGCTCTTAATGAAATGGAAACAGTTCTAACGGACAGATATGGTATGAAAATTAACAAAAATAGAACTAAAGTTTTACTATGCAAAAGAGGGGCAAATAAATCAAAAACAAGAATACAAATAGGTAACGAGAACTTACAAGAGGTTAAGGATTTCTGCTACCTAGGAGGTCAAATAACGCAAGACGAGAAAAGCACAAAAGATATAAAACAAAGATTAGCACAAGGTCGTGCTACATTTAACAAGAAAAGCAACTACTGTGCTCAAAGACCACAAACATAGAAACAAGGAAAATATTGCTTAAAACATATGTGTGGAGTACTCCCTCTATGTTTGTTGTGGTTTGTTAAGCATTCTTCTTAATCTTCTTTGGGAATGAAACCACTCATAGTTTTTACAATCTATTTTATTTACGTTTCGATCCATGACTAGGATCGTTGTCAAAATAATAAAAACTTCAAGTTTGACATTTATGACATAAATTGAAGGTGACTTTGATTTATTGATGTTTGAAATATATGGTTTGAGTACACTAAGCAAAAATTTTTAAAGTTTAAAGAATGATTGCCTTCAATTTGTGTTACGGCCTGGGACCGACTTGTTTTAGGTAGCCAATACGCTTAACGTGAAATCAGCTGATTAATTTTTATTGGTGAATTTATATAAATTCAATAATTTTGAAAACATTTTTTAACATGTTTCTATTTATACAATTGAGAGGATGGTTATTAAAGATGTGTGCGATTGCGTTACCGTAAAGGATAAGCAGTCGTTTTTTATATTTATTTTGAGGGGGAAAAATTATTATAATTCTACCTGCTGACAAAGGCAATGCAACAGTAATAATGAATAAAAACGATTTCAACACAAAAGTCAACGAACTGTTGAACACTGTGTTACGTTACGTAATTCGTGGCAGTCCCTGTTCGGGCGCCAAAGTTATGCTACGTTGGCTCGTAGCCGTGCGTAACACAAAGAAAATTAAAGAAATGACCGGGCTCAATTGGAGATTAGGGGGGTTGTAGAAAGCAGACCAACATACAATGTAGTAATAATACCTGCAAGAAAAATAGTCAAGCAAACCTGAAATAAAGAAAAAGCATAGCATGCTGATCGGGCATAGATTGCTCAGTACTTTGTAGAATGTAAAAAAACTGTTTGGATAATCTATATAATATAACAACGGTAAAAGCAATACAAAAAATTTTTAGTACAAAGTGAGGTAATATTGGGGAGTAGCAGAAACGTTTCCTCACACACCAATTAAACATAAATCAGACAAAATGTTAAAAAAAAAATAGGTAAGACACAATTGATATGAGTAATTCAGTAGTATTGATCTTTCTTTCTTTCTTTCTTTTTTTTACTTATGTTTTAAAATATCATGCAAGTCTTTTGTAAAAGGTATCAGAACGACAAAGATATGGTAAAGCAACGGATAGATATTTAAAGTAATAACAAGTAGGAAATAGTTTAACTTACAAAAGTCTTTCAGCAACGCTTCCTTGCAACGGAAGTGTGAGATTCACGATGTCCTGCACTAACGAAGCACTTCACCCTTGACTGTGAGGGTGTTGATGGAATTTCTTACACTTTACACTAATCACACCTATGTATTTCACTGGCGTTAGCAGCAGACATTATCATGCTGATGGAACTATGTAGCATTGATAAATTCTTGTTAACTCTATTTCCTGAGACAATAATTTCGAAATCTTTTGTAACACAAATCGTAAAAAAAATGGTAATAAAAATTTAGAATCACGCTTTCAAGGCACGATGTAATGCATTAAACTAACAGTAACGCGAGGTGTTTTATTTGCTACCTATGGTAACAAAGAAAAATCTAATGCTTTTGAATAACGAAAATTTGCGCAAACAACGATCTATTTTAGATTCGTTGGGGTTAGAAAATTCAGAAACTACAGTATCAACTGTCTTTACATGTGAATGAGATACCTGTTTATAAGAAGCAACCTTTTTTCTACTAAACCTGCTACAACTGTATCATCATTTGTTTTTGAAGCACTCAAGCTTAAAACTGTATTTGGATAATCCAAAGTATGCACTACTCTGATAACAAAAGGACCACGAAAACTAGATCGCACACACTGTATATAAAAATAGTAATTTGTAGAAATGTATTTATGAATTGAAGATAGCGTAAAATGTTAAATTACAAAAATGCCCGTTACAACTGAGAATTACACCAGTTTAGAAACGGACCCAACAAAATCAATTGAAAATAAAATATACAAAACTTTATTTAAATTTAAAAATGAATTCGAAGACAAAGAAAGAAGTAAACTGGTCCCACATTACAGTAAACCACCCCACTTTTACGGTCTACCAAAAATTCATAAAAAAGACATTCCTTTAAGACCTATCGTAAGCTCCATAGATTCACCATGCCATAATTTAGCAAAATTTCTCCTAAAAATTATAAATCCATTAGCAGGCAAAACGGATTCTTTCATAAAAAACAACCAACACTTTTTAGAAAAATTATCAAACATAAAAATTGAAAATACACACACAATGGTAAGTTTTGATGTAGTAAATCTCTTCACAAATGTCCCTATAAACAAAACGCTTTATATTATAAAAATCAAACTAGAAAAAGATGGCAACCTTAAACAAAGAACAAAACTAAGTACATCATTGATTATGGAATTACTTGACTTATGCGTCAATACCACATATTTTCAAATAAGTGATCAATTCTACAAACAAAGCTTTGGAATGGCAATGGGAAGTCCACTATCTCCAATCTTTAGTAATATATTCATGGAGGAATTCGAAAAAGATGTAATATTCACTCAAGAATTGAAACCACTAATCTGGTGGAGATACGTAGATGATGTCTATGCTATTTGGCCTCATAATACAGAACTAATTAAAAACTTTGTAGAGTCCATTAACAAAATAGAACCAACTATTAAATTCACATATGAATTAGAACAACATGGAAAACTTCCATTTTTAGATATTCTAGTTAGCAAAAACGATACAACAATTAATACATCGGTATACAAAAAACCAACGCACACAAACAGATACTTAAACTTTGATTCAAACTACCCACAATGTGTTAAACGAGGAATTATCAAAACCATGTATGATAGAGCAAAATTAATACCATCAAACGAAGAAATTTTAAAGAAAGAGAAAGACCTAATCAAATGTACACTAGTAGAAAACAAACATCCTAAAAGAATAATAGAGAAAGAAATGAATAAAAATCCTAAAAATAAAGAAAAAGAAAACAAAATCAACGATTCACACCAAAAAATGCTCTCAATACCATACATAAAAGGATTCTCCGAAAAAATCCAAAGAATAGGAAACAAATTTAGAATTAAAACAGTATTTAGAACCAACAATACACTAAGAGCACAAATAACAAAAACGAAACCCAGAAACGCAATACAAAGTTCAAAAAACTGCATCTACAAAATACCGTACGAATGTAACAAGTTTTATATAGGGGAAAGTTCCAGACCATTTGAAGTTCGATTAAAAGAACATAAATCATATATAAAAAATAAAAAATTTGAAAAATCCATGATTTGCCAACATGCATGGGACTCCAGTCATAAATAAAATGGGAGGACGCAAAAATTATCGACAAAGAAGAAAACCAGCAAAAACGCAAAATCAAAGAAGCTGCTTATATAACCCTACATAAAAATAACTGCGTTGCAAACGAATCCGTGACTTTCAGTAAACAATGGATTCCATTACTAAAAGAAATAACAAATGAAAATCAAATGCCCACAATATCTAGGTAGCATTGCATGTTTTTCCTGGGTTTTCCTTGCGATATTAACATGAAATACAGCCTACATACATGATTTCTATTTATACATACAATAACTAATTACATAACAATAAGCATATCAACAACTCCTGTAAAACAGCGTTAGTATCTGACAAGTGTGAACCCGCAATAGGGTTACCTCAAAACCATATACAATATCCGTTGAACAGTATTGGTATCTGACAAGTGTAAACCCGTCTTAGGGTCGCCTCAGAACCATATACAATCTTCATAGAACAACATTGGTATCTGCAAGTGTAAACCGCCATAGGGTCGCCTCAGAACCATGTTAAAATCTACCAAAGAGGTAGCCTAAATCATAATGATTTTTCCCCCTCAAAATAAATATAAAAAAACGACTGCTTATCCCTTACGGTAACGCAATCGCACACATCTTTAATAACCATCCTCTCAATTGTATATATAGAAACATGTTAAAAAATGTTTTCAAAATTATTGAATTTATATAAATTCACCAATAAAAATTAATCAGCTGATTTCACGTTAAACGTATTGGCTACCTAAAACAAGTCGGTCCCAGGCCGTAACACAAATTGAAGGCAATTATTCTTTTAAACTTTAAAATTTTTTGCTTAGTGTACTCAAACCATATATTTCAAACATCAATAAATCAAAGTCACCTTCAATTTATGTCATAAATGTCAAACTTGAATTTTTTATTATTTTGACAACGATCCTAGGTCATGGATCGAAACGTAAATAAAATAGATTTTAAAAACTATGAGTGGTTTCATTCCTAAAGAAGATTAAGAAATATGTGTGGAGCACAGCACTATTTGTCTGTGAAGCCTGGACAGTAGGAGAAGCAGACAAGAAAAAGGCCTTTGAAATGTGGTGCTACAGGCGTATGATGAAGATATCGTGGACAGACAAAGTTAAGAACAAAGAGATACTGGAAATGGTAGGGGAAGGAAGAAATATGTGGAAAACAGTACAAAATAGGAGAGATAGGATGATAGTCCACATACTAAGGCATGAGGGATTAGTACGGAATATATTAGAAGCAGAGATAGGAAAAAAGAGAAGTAGAGGTAGACCTAGGTTAGACTACTGCACACAGATAGTGAAAGATGTAGGCTGTAAGAAATTCAGGGAGATGTGTAGGCTAGCCCAGAATAGAAATCAATGGAGGTACGCTGTCAGTCAGTCGCAAGATGGAAAACTAATGACAATAATAATTACTGTACTTAAACGTGGTGATTATTATAAACAACTACAGATATTGGTTGTGCAATACTCTCAACTAATGTTAATTGTGCGATAGGATTTACTGGAAAACTATTAACACAGCAAATGTCTAAGTGTTGGGGGATCATTGGAAACCACAGGCTAAGCACAGGTTAAGCAACCCCCTTCACATACCTTACTTGTGATTTTCTAATACTCCACCCGAAGGTACTACATTGGCCAGGAAGCGAGTTTGTTTTTACCTGGAAAATTTGGAATTTTGCCAAACCCTTGCTGTTCCAAGCAAGGTAGGGATCTTTAACGTGCGTGACAACACTCACACACAGCACCTCCATTTTACCTCTTATCCGAACGAAGGTGTTTTTTGGTGAAAAATGCTCGCCTAACATTTTTCAAGCGGACCGTGTCGGGATACAAACCCGGGACCTTGGGCGTAGTAATCACACACATACCACTACGCCACGGAACCGCCTCCCCTTCACATACCACTGAATCACAGAAAACAATAGAAGGGAATTGAGTTATGTACAGGCTGCTGGGAAAATTGTAGGGAACTGCGTAGGCTAGCTTAGAACATAAATAAGCTGAAGTACAAGTTCAATCAGTTTCAAAACGTAAAAACCAATGACGAAAAATAAGTGCTCTTAAATCTGATGATTATTCTAAACAACTACAGATGCTAGTTGTGAAATATTTTCAACTAATGTTGATTGTGCGAAAGGATAAATTGGAAAAACTATTAATTCGACAAAGGTTCAAGTGCTGGGGGGAACTTGGCAGGCACGGGCTGCTTACCCCCCTTCGCATACAACTGAATATCGGGGAAGTGGGGGATATAAATGTAAAACAATAGAAGGTGACCGAACTTCATCAAACAAGAAAGAACACGCAGCTATGTTCAAAGACAACGAACATAGATACAAGAAGAAAACTGTTCAAAGCATAGTGTGGAGCACAGCACAGTACATCTATGTAATAGAGGCAGTAGGAAAATCAGACAGAATGAGATAGAAGCCTTCTAGAATGTTGTGCTTCAGATGTATGAGAATGGTAGCATGGACAGACAAAGTTAATAACAAATAGGTTGTTGAAATAGTAGAGGAATAAAGATATCTGTGGAAAGCGAAAAAAAATAGGAGAAATAGAAGGACGGGATACGTTCTAAGGCACTCCTGGGGAATAGTACGGGATATATTACAAGCAGAGATAGGAAAAAATAGGTAGAGGTAGACCGAGATCAGACTTTTGCGCACAAATAGCGATACATGCAGACTCTGCAGATTTTAGGGAAATGTGTAGATTGCTTCAGACTAGGAAACAATGAGGGTGCGCGTCCAACCAATTCTAGGACTGAAAACTTGATGATGATGATGATGATAATATGTTTACTTTCATTACAGTTAGTTGCTTTTCATACACAATTTTTTTTCTTCAAAAGGAATCATAGGATAGATAGGTGGGGCGAGGTGTATCCATTTGTGCCCACTAGGTGGTTTGCAGATGAAATTGTATATTGTACAGTGATTACATAGGTACATAAAAAAATCTAGATATACTTTGAAACTGTTCATTTTTTTATATGGAAAAACATCCTATACATAATCTCACGTCACATTTTTCACACATTATGCGCCCCTTGCTACTACAACTAATTCCAGCACATCTTCTCCGTTTGTTATTTGGAACCGTTACCACAAAATGACCAAAGGTATCAAGTCGTTGCTCGCTAGGCAATTGTGAAACTCTTCCTACATATTTTGGTGGAATCTTATATTTGGTTAAGTATGCCTGAAAGTGAAAAGATAAATAAATATATTTTGTAAAATTAGTGGCGCTACCTGTGCAATACTTTTTCTAAAATCAAGCTGACTTACTGGACGACCACTCATTATACAAAGATGCCATGCATTATGGATGGTTGCATCAAATAGATAAGTAAAAATAGGCCAGAACCATTTTTTGCTCTTACTCCTACACGATAACTGAAAAGTAAAAATAATTTTATTAGTTCGTTGTTTCTATATAACTGACACATTTACTTTGATATACTTTCATTCATCAAATCTGTTCCACCCATGTATTTATTGTATTCCAAAAATGCATATGGCCTATTTACACGAATCCTTTTTTTGTTTACGACAAAATCTCTCAACCGTTTTTTAAGGGTTCTACACCAAATACTGTACTCGCAATTGTCACACCACTATTATCCATCCAGCGAATATATTTTATACCACTTTTTCTTTCAAGTGTTGTGCTGTATGAACCCCTTGCTTTCTTCAACATTACCTTTTTTGGATAGTATAGGACACAACTTTGGAATTCTGTTATCTCTTATTGTTCCTGTTCCACTGTAGCCATTATTTTTTAAAGTGGATAGTAAATTTACCTCAGTAAAAAGGTTATCAAAATAAAATTCATATTTTAGTGATCTTTTATCAACTAACTCTTCAATCATTTGTAACAATGGTGCAGATGTTTTTCCAACAAAATTCTCATAAGCGTTATTTGCCTTAAGATTTTTACTTTGGTATACCTCAAAATTAATTAAACATCCACTGTCGGTATTCAAGCACCACACTTTGTAACCGAATCTTATGGGCTTGCCACGGATGAACGGCTTACACCTGTGCGACCGTAATATCTGATCATTGATTCTTCATATGAAAAATTTTGTTCGGCTACTAAGTGTTCGATACATTTGTTTTTTAAAAAGTCACTAAGAGTTTTAATTTAAATATTTTGTCATTGACATCAATTGTAGTATTATCTGCAAAGTGAAGGAATCTAAAAATTTGTAAAAAACGATCCCTTTGCATTGCTTCGTATATCAATTCATTTGTCATATCTTTGGATACTTCCCAATAGTGCCGCATAGAAGGAACTTGATTGTAGTCGCTAACTATTAGTATTCCTAAAACTACCTTCATTTCATCAACAGATACCTTTGGGTCTGGGTAATTCTTGAAAAGAGCATATTTTGAGGTTTCCTCTACCAACAGCTAAAATTACTAATTTGAAAAGAATGCGACGGTCGTGGGTGTTGCGACAAAATAAGATCACGATTGGGGCTATGGTCCCGATGCACCGATAGCAAGGCAGTGCGGTGGCTAGACTCCGCCGCAGGAAGGGGTGGGCGGTTGGCTTCCGGAAAGGGGACCGTTATGGTTTACGGAAGCAGGAATGGGCGCCAGGGTCAAAGCCGCTACTAAAAACCTAGAACCTTGACCCAAGGGTTCCGAGAAAGCACAAGGCAAAACAATAGCCTCACAGAGTCCCAAAATCTCAATTCCCTTACCACAATAACAACTCTCATAAAGCCAAACTCAGAGGGATTAAATTACACAATTTAATACCAGCGACAAAAGTACATGGATTACAATGCTGAAATAATCACAAAATAACCTGTAAAGTAATATAATGTTAAAGCATAAACTATTTGCAGTACATGAAATAATAAATGGTGAAAATAAACTTATTTGCAATAGGCAAAATTATAGATGGCACAAACGGTTACTAAAATAAATAACACGAATAAGTAAACGTCTTAACTATGAAAACTATTGCATAGGGCGGGTCCCGATCCGCTAAAATTTGTGTTGATTTAGGTGTGACCCACTATCGGGCACTACACGTAGCATGTAGCACTGCAGCTAAATATTAGAGGGGAGTATGTAATAGGCGTTTTTGTATACCAACACAGACCTGGTTTCAATAAATAAAATACCATAATAATAGAAGAGGGTTGCATGGAATCATAGCGGAAGGGGTTCCGTACCCATTCAATAACATACGGACTGTATTGAGGGGAATATAGCCAAAAGGAAAAAATATTGGTGCGGGAGGTAAACTACACTGAACGTTTACAAAAGCTAGCGGCGGGTATGAATAGGCGTTATGACTATTAAATACAGGTAAACTTTAAAACAATACTACATAGATGGTATTTACTGCCCTCCTAAGCCAAGAAGCGGTAACTGCATTTTTATCGGATTTTAACAGATGGCCATTTTGTGAATGTGTGGCATCGAATGCGTCTATTACTATGATTTTACAGCGGTAACAATACTTTAAACTATTTAAAACTTCAATCCAACCCCCTAATATGTAGAATTTGCATACTTCTACATATTAGCAACCCTGTCTCTCACAAATAATAACCAACAGTAGTAGCACAAGTTAATTTTAAGTAGTAGAATAGGGAATTTCTTTTCTTTTTAACAAACGCTAAATTTTAAGAACTTACACATACCCGAGGCATAGAATACAGCAAACAACTCCTTTCCTCTGAAAGAACCTAATTTTTTATTTATGTAATAGTATAAGTTCAAACATGTACAAAATATACTAATCCATTCCAACCTTTTAGTAACCTGGGCAAACATAAACACAAATTAACATTTCAAACACACTTTACACACATACACAAACACACACACACACACACACACACACACACACACACACACACACACACAAACACACACAAAGCACCTCTTATGCACTGTGCAAACACAAAACACCATTCACACACTTACATTGCCTTTTCAATATCTGGATTTCCGGCTGCCGATGGTCCAGACTGACAAGGAAACATCCGTCGAGCGTTCCTCTTTGAAGATTGGGATATCCGGCTTCCGAGGGTCCTGGTCCTAAAGGGGGAACGTAACACGGATACCAACATCACACAATACACACAACTCTCTCTCTCTCTCACACACACACACACACACACGCACACACACCTAAACACACGCTTCCATTGCCTTTTCAACATCTGGATTTCCGGCTGCCGATGGTCCGGACTGACAAGGCAATGTCCGTTGTGCGTTCTTCCTTGACGACTGGCATATCCGGCTGCCGATGGTCCTGGTCCTAGAGGGGGAACGAAACACGGACCAACAACACACACAACACACATACACACAACCCCCCCCACTCATACACACATAACACATAATGGTTACTTTCTGTGGGGAAGCCAGGTCTGCTTAAATTTCAGGTAGCAGACTACTGAAACGTTGGAACAAATAAATAAAAATAAATAAATAAATATATTTAGCGGTAACTACAACTTTAGATAAATATTCAATAACATCCTAAAGCATCTAGCAGTAACTAGCATACATTAAGGCGATAGAGAGGTATCTACAGCAGTTACTGCTAACTTACATTAGCAAAATGTACTTACTTCATAAATACCTAAGCATTGTGTAAATGTTACCACTAAACTCTCTTAATGCTAAAGTTATGAAAAGTGCAATTTCAATGCCTAATCGGCACGTTCAATGCAAAGGTATTTCTCGTGAGCGACGAGATGGTATTATTAATTTAATTAAAGGACACAACAACATAATCCCAACCAATAGACTTCCATTTTGGGAGAACATCCCCGTTACAGAAGCTGCTGCAGTAGATTTCGTTGAAGAAAATGACTTATAGAATATTCCAAACAGTGCACATTGAAATGTGTCGTATTTTATTAAATTTAGTATACTCTATTTTATGTTTCCTGAATTTTTATTAAAAAGCATTTTATTTTCTGTTGCCTGATGTATTTATGCTACAAGATTTTTTAATAATAAACCAGGTTTTCACAGTCGTTTTAAATTTTTGTTTATAATAATAATAATGAATAATAATCGATACCTCATTACTTTTAAAAAGATTCGCTAAATTGCCTTAGTATTATAACTAAAAACATTAGTTAAAATAGCAATATCTACATTCTAGTTAAGAAATACGTAATTATTTAAATGTATCAGAAAGGCATTAAAATACTACATACACATACAGCAACTATAGCAATTTTTATATAAATATGTCAATAAATACACTTGGCAGGTCCAAAAACTTAAAACGTCAATTATCTTAAAACAATTCCCAAATCAGTTACCGCTTCTGAACTTAGTAGCAGAGATGAAATGGGTCACCGAATAAGTGACCCATAACCCAGTGACCCAAATACGTATGTGACCCACGACTTATTGACCCACGGACCCAAATTGACTCAGTGACCCAAATTTACCCGGTGACCCAAATTGACCCATGGACCCAAAATAATTTATGTCTACGCTTTACAAATATTGTCATCAACAAAATACTTTATTTTAAATAATCACATAAAATGTAAACAAAAGCACCAAAAATAAAAAAGAATTATAATATATAAATACAAATTATCTTATAAACATACGTAATAAAAGAAGGTTACAACACTTATGAATTTATTATGATTAGGATATATTTTTAAAATTCCGTTTTTTAAAGATTCTGAAACAATAAGTTGACTTTTCACGGCATCAGCCTTGAGTCGTGCCCTATCTTTGCGTATTATTTTTCCAGCACCAGAAAAATGTCTCTCTGACTCAGCAGATAAAGCTGGAGTTGCTAGGATTTTTTTTGGCAATTTTGCTTAGAAGTGGGTACTTCTTTTTATTAACACCCCACCATTTTAATGGATCAAATCGTGCTTCATCATTGTCTTTATCGCCCTTAAAGTGCGTTCTTCGTTGCTTATAAAATTTCGCAGTTTTTCTTCGGTCTGCTGTTTAAAATCTAAAGTGCGTGTAGATGTAGAAAACATACCTCCGCGTTGTGCTCCATTTGATTTCTATAAAAAACAAGTTGTTTCAACAGAATCGATTTTATGAAAACTTGAGACCCCTAGTTACTCCTAATGTTACATTAAACTTTGAAAAGCAATGAAAAATAAGTAACAGATAATAGAACCCTGGTTCTGTAAAATTTATACAATTTACCATTAACATTTTAAATAAATTAACTATGAAATTTACATTTTTAATAAATTAATTCGAGATAAAAAAACTATATAATACATTAAAATAATTACCTGGGATTTCTTATCTTCTGATGAATTTATGTTGGAAAAACTTGTTTCCTTAGCTACTCAAATTCCATACTCTATCAAACCTTCGTGAATTTGCATGTAAAAACTATTTTTATCTTCACTCTTGTTGATAAATAGAAAATCTTTTAATGATGGATCCAGAAATGTTGCCATCAAATGCAAGGTTGTTATTGAAGGCCAAAACTTTTCGTTCAATGCTTCAACAAATTTTCGCTTCAATAATTGTATTTCGGCGGGATACTGTGGACTTTGAATTTCCCACATGTTTCGCAAACAGTAAAACGAAGGTAAGACGTTTTAGAGGGTGCATCGGAGAGACTGTTCAAAAAAATCAAACATTTGTTACGCAGGATTTAAGAAATTTAACACATCATTAAGCAGTTGACTATCAAGGCACTCAATCAAACCGATGCGTTCTCCTGTCGTTAAGAGAAAAACTAATACTGGACTGCCCGTTCATCAGTTACATTAAGATTTTCGCTAATTGAACTAAACATGTTGAGTAATGACCGCCAGGGCCTTGCTTTTCTACCAGGCTTCAGGGATCAAGACAATTCCGATTGGATGTCTGTTGTCTTCTTTACGTACGTTGCAAGTGCATTCGAACTTTCATAGAGAAGATTGATATTTTCATTTAACTGTCTACACTGTTCCCAAGCAGTTTGTATGCTGGAGTTTAGTCTATGACTCGCACAGTCTACACGCACTTTTAATTGGTAGCAGCTATAATATTACTACCGCAATCTGTTGTTATTGGAATATCGATAACATCACAATTGCACTCTAATAATATAGTATCTAAAACAAATGATTCAATCCAAAAAAATGTCACGTCTAAATATGACGATTACTAACCCTGATGTTAGTTCTTAATTGTCATTGTTTTTTTTAAGTCCAACTACAATCCAGAATGATGCAAATTTTGAAATCTTATAGTATTATTGCTACAATAGTGAGAAGAGAAACTAGAAACATAAAATTTTAAATTTATTAAGATTATAATATACAAAATTTATAACACCGCATTGTGTGCCATAGCACGTTTCTTTGAAAAAATTTAAAAATGTATTTTCATATTAAAAGAAAGGCGCCGTACTCTAATCACATTATAAATTATTTTAGCGCATACTTCAAATTTAGAAAATGAGTACAAGTAACTAACTGAACCAATAACTTTATGTATAGTTTTGTGAACGTACTTAATAAATTGACCTGAAAGTTTACTAAACTATGGCTTTCTTAGGGAAAGTCAATCTGTAACTTTATTAATTTGGATCACTGGATCAATTTTGCTCACCGAGTCAATTTAGGTTACCGGATCAATTTGGATCGCCGGGTCAATTCGCGTTCCCGGGTCAATTTGGGTCACCGGGTCAATTTGGGTCACCGGGTCAATTTGGGTCGATGCACATGACCCGTTGACCCGGTAACTCAAACAAAAAAGTGACCACTTGGACCCACTGACCCACTTGACCCATGATCCATTTCATCTCTGCTTAGTAGGGCAGATTAGGTATAAGCACTTAAATTAACATGGGTAATATTCGCACAAATACTAAGTGACGGCAATGGGTGTCTTAAAAATGTTACATCTTGAATTAACTTATTTGTATAGCTTAATTTATAGGTAAATCTTCTGTAAAGTTGAAATCAAGTAAAGTCATGCATGACTCATTATTCAAATCTGTAAGAACTAATAGTAGTATAACGTTTTTCTTAACTTTATACGGTGGTCGGTTAAACTTTATTAGAGGTGGGAAACGATTAAAGAACACGTTAAATACATTAAACGAACGCGCTTTAAAGTGACTCGTGATACCTGGATTGAAAAATATTATTGAAAGAGCGACTCATCTCTACACTTCAGTCGGTCCATGAACAAGTTATAGGTTATGACGGTTATGTTAGGTTTCTATTTAATTACCCAATTGGATATTTTGTTCCGTGAACAATTATATTTAGATTATAAACAAAGCAATGCTAAGGTTTATTGAAGAGTATGCAAGAATCAAACTGTTAAATATATTACAATATTAAAACATCGAGCGTGTGTGTGCAAAATATCTCAAATAAAATTCCATATTGTAGTTTGTCTGGTTGAAGAAATTTTGTTTTTGAATACGTACAGAGCTAATAATTTAGGGGTTCTACGACTTGCCGATTTTCAATATCAATATAATTGGAATAGCGAAAACACTTTCAGTTTACTGAAAGCCCTAACGTATTCCTTTCCTTGTGGTAGCCAACACATTTGGCCGATTTAAATTGTCACGTTGGTGATAATGATGTAATGATTGTATCCTTTTTTAACTTTTGAAAGCAAACAAGTTTTCTGTAAACGAGTCGTTATAAATTTATTGCACAAATAATAATGACAATGAAACTTAAATCTAAATTTCTTGTATAAAAACTCTAGCAGGTCATGAATGGTTAAACATCAATCGCTAAACATTAATAATTTGTTAACATAAATATTGCACAATAAATAATGCAAATTGGTGACCGTTATCATACACTTGTGTATTGTGTTTGTGTTGGTACCGTACTAACAAAACCAACTAAAATTACCGTGTAGGTAATACTGGTTATTCTGTTCCACTGCTCTGATCAGTCTCACTGCCACTACTATCACTATTTGTATCACCCACTTTGATACTTAAAGGTTCGACAACATCAAACTGCTGTTCTATAGCCCACCATTCCATCATACATTTTTCTGCATGTGTGATACATTTTTGCTAATATGACCCATCTCTTCTTTGCAAAGATTCTTGCCATATCAAGTTGACATTTGTTTGTACATTTCATATGCAATTAAAAACTTTACTCGTGCAGCAGCAATATGTTCCTGTTCAAGCACAGCCCTTCTACCATCGTCCAATTTAAAAGAAAAACCAATTGTTGATAGAAGTCTCGTCAGACTAGACTGGCTGAAGTTAAAAATTTTAGGGGCTCCAATTTCTTGTCGTAAAGATTTAACAGTTACATGGAGCCCTAAAAGCATAAAACTAAAAACACTAAATAAAATTATTATGAAAACTATATTACGTTTGGAATACATTTCGTAAATTTTTCGTTTAACCGCATCTATTACAAAACCATCTACATCAGACGATTTAGACGTGTTGCATTTTCGGTGCTTGCTTGATGACTCTGGAACTTTATTTTCTTTTCGGGCTTCTAAAACTCTCTTTTTAATGGAACGAAGAGAACTTAGTCCTATCCCACAAGCCTCAGATGTTCGCTAACAATAAGCAACAGTTAAAATACAACATATCACTTGAAAATTTGATTATACCTGCAATACTGACTCAAATGGGGCCAAGGCTCCATGATTATCACGTTCTCTTTCAAAAAATGTTAGAACATTCATCACCAACAACTGAGCTTGAGAGTTCAAATGTTTGTTACGAAGCGTGTTCATTTTGATAAGTGTTGACCAAACACTATTCAATGTGTAGAAGGTTCTTAGTTTTAAAAAAAACTGTTTTATATCAGAATTATCTTTAAAAGAAAAGTAGAAAATCGCAAGTTAAATAATAAAGCACAAATTCTAACCTAACCTTAAAAATGTTTGACAATTAATTACAAACGGAAATATTTTATGGACATGCGTTCAGAGTGGTTGCATTGAATTATACAGCCGACGAATATTTTTCTAGCTATCCTTTTTAGATGGGGGAGAGCCAGGTAATAGAGTAGCATAACAATATTGTGGCTGTGTTTTATGCATATGCGCAACAATGAGTCATGCTTGACTTTATTTGATTTCAGCTATAAATATAAATTTCAGAACACCCAGCATTGATAGTATAAATAGTAAAAATAAATAGGTGAGTAAAATACAAGTGCAACCCTATTTAAACACTGTTGGCGAATGAATAAAAGATCTAACTCACCCTGTATGGTTGTCTAATAGTACCTTAACCAAGTCGAGGCGGGTCCAACCACTTCTGGACCTTGATGTCTACGGCGAGTAGCGTCAACGACTACGACAGGGATATGTCCATCAAGATCAATTTGCAACAGGTTCCACACGGACAAAGCGTAAGATAATCCCATAACCATCAGGCTCAACGACAAAATGCAGCAATCACAAAAGGGAGACGACAAACCAATACGGAAGAACTAAGCGCCAATCAGAACAAAAGGGGAAAGAAAAGTCGCTGCAAAAATATAAAAGATAAATTAATATAATCGCAGGATTGGCTACTTGCGTTCTTCGGCTTAATAATTAGATGATGTAGGTGTAAACAAGAAATGCCTTTTTAACAATGAGTTAAATAACTTCAACGCTAAATGCATGCAAATCCACCAATTTAGGCTTTTTTTAAATTAAACAACTCAAAACAGAGTGTACAACTACATTTAGCGTAATCAAATCGTGAAAATGCCCTTATCGAAGTAAGTCAACGTTCGTCTGCCGGTCCTAAGAGGGATCGAGATAACAAAACTAGTCGCACGGGCAAGGTCGCGCGTAATTAAATAACAGGAGATTTCCAATACTATACTAAGCGTTATAAAACATAAAGCTAATACAATTGAATATTTAAAATATAAAGGACGTTAATTTGAACGTTACAAGAAGAGCTCAGATAAACCAACGTAAGATATGGTTTTGTATGTTGAGTAGTCGCTCTTTGAAAAAGGATTATTGGTTTGCTCTACCAAATCACCATTGAAAAATTTCCAAGTGGATGGAAGTTGTTTATTATTTAAATATTTCTTCAGACAATCTGATGAGGGAGTCTTTTCAATAAAATCTGTAGAGGTAGAAACACTAGCATCATCACGCTCAAGTTCATTTTCTGTATTCTTGTATTATTAACAAAACATATTTCGGCTCCAGCAGTCAGCTGGCTACTGCTAAGATTGTCCGCTAATCC
The DNA here is from genome assembly GCA_036346225.1 of Platerodrilus igneus. Lineage (NCBI taxonomy): Eukaryota > Metazoa > Arthropoda > Insecta > Coleoptera > Lycidae > Platerodrilus > Platerodrilus igneus. Next base: position 2,286,720 of record JARFIW010000289.1, read on the forward strand.
ACCTTCATCCTCATCTTCGGAGTCTTCATTTGTTAGCACGTGACTGTCGGCGGTTCTATATAGAGGGCACTGACCTCTGTATCCGATGCATAAGCTAAATCTAATGCTTCTTGCAAGGTAATTCCACTAAAACATTTAACAAATAGGATTAGTCAATTGTTCCAGCAAAGCGCATAGTGGTCCCATATGGGTACATGATTCTTTACGCAAGCATAGTATAACCCTGAACATAAACTTGAGAAAACCAAGCATGCAACTAGTTACTTTAACGCTTTCTTCACTAGTAAAACAGCTAAATCGACAATAAAGTATTAGATGTAATCATAAAATGTACTTACAGAAAACGAACTCCTGTACTTTCTGCCGTTTTAGAAAGTCTTTCAGATATTTTACTTTTCAACAAAAATTAACAAACACATATGCTCTTAAACGACTGTTATTACACACTGCAGTTGTCTGCAATACAATCCTCAATTTCACCGACAACCTGATCTGTGGTGCGTGCGCATTATTGGTTTAAACTCATGTTTTATGGGACCATTTGGGCCCACTAGGCGCTAATGGGTTAATCTCAGCAATTGTCAGGATAGATTTAGATATATAGGGTTGAAATATTAACTCGCTTACAGTTTTGCAATAGATCATCTTGTAATGAAAAAAGATTACTGCCCTAACTCAACCCTTAGCTAAGCGTCAGTGTCACAAAAACTCTCGACTTACCCGAATAAATTAGCAAAGTTCAACGAAGGGTTGAAAGGTTATTAACCAAGATATAACTGAAGTGGTTTTTTATTGTTACAGAAGAATTGATTGGCGAACATAATCAAACTGCATCTTTATACGACCAATTTTTAGGTAAAAAATAAGGCGCGCCTATTTGTTTCAAAAAATGGTGCTCTTCTTTTAAAAAGACAGCAGGGTTAAAGATTTACATCATCATCATTAGGTCTTCAGTTCTGGAACTGGTTAGACGCGTACCATCATTGTTTCCTATTCAGAACTAACCTACACATTTCCCTGAAATTTGCACAGTCTGCATCTATAACTATCTGATCTAGGTCTACACTACTTCTTTTTTCCTATCTCTGTTTGTAATATATCGCATAATATTCCCCAAAAATGCCTTAGAACGTATTCTGCCATTCTATTTCTCATTTTTTTACAGATATCCTTGTTCCCCTACTATTTCTATAACCTAATTATTATTAACTTTGTCTGTCCATGCTATCATCCTTATACATTTGAAGCACAACATTCCCAAAGGCTGCCACCGTTTTCTGTCTGCTTTTCCTACTGCCCGCATTTCATAGGCATACTGTGCTGTGCTCCACATATATGCTTTCAACAATTTTCTTCTTGTTTCTATGTTTGTTGTCTTTCACCATAGGCGCTGTTCTTTCTTGTTAGATGCAGTTCGGTCCCCTTCTATTGTTTTACAATTATTACCCTATTTCTCCAACATTCAGTGGTTGTGAAGGGGGGTAAGCAGCCTGGGGCTGCCAAGTTCCCCCAGCACTTGAACATTTACGGATTTAATATTTTTACCAATATATCTTTTCACACAGTCAACATTAGTTGCAGATATTTCACAACCAACACCTGTAGTTGTTTATAATAATCATCAGATTTATCTGCGCCTATTTTTTCGTCATTAGGTTTTCCATCTCAAAACTGGTTGGACACGTACCTGCACTTACCTACTTATTTTCTGAGCTAGCTTACACAGTTCCCTGAAATTCTCACACAGCCTGTATACAGCTCGGTTCCCCTTCTATTGTTTTTTAATTTTATGCCCTATTTCACCGAGATTCAGTAAAGGGGGTCAAGCAGCCTGTGGCTGCCAAGATCCCCCAACACTTAGACATTTGCCGAATTAATAGTTTTCCAGTAAACCCTTTCACACAATTAACATCATTCGAGAGTATTGCCAAACCAATACGTGTAGTTGGTTAGAAAATCATCATGTTTAAGTTACCTTTTTCGTTATTAATTTATCTATCTTGGGGCTGGTTGAACATTGATTTCTATTCTGAGGTAGCTTACACATTTCCTTGAAATTCCTACAGCCTACATCTTTCACTATCTGTGTGCAGTAGTCTAACCTAGGGCTACTTATACTTCTCTTTTTTCCTATCTCTGCTTCTATCATATTCCGCACTATTCCCTCATGCCGTGGTATGGGCCTATCATCCTATCTCTTCTCTTTTTTACCGTTTTCCACATAGTTCTTTTTTACCCTACCATTTTTAGTACCTCTTCGTTCTTAACTTTGTCTGTCCATGATATCTTCAGCATACGTCTGTAGCACCACATTTCAAGGGCTTCTACCTTTTTCTTGTCTGCTTCTCCTACTGTCCAGGCTTCACAGCCATACAGTGCTGTGTTCCACACATATGTTTTAAGCAATCTTTTCCTTGTTTCTATGTTTGTTGTCTTTGAACACAGTAGTTGCTTTTTCTTGTTAAATGTAGCACGACCTTGTGCTAATCTTTGCTTTATATCTTTTGCGCTTTTCCCATCTTGCGTTATTTGGCTTCATAGGTAGCAGAAATCCTTAACCTCTTGTGTTCGCGTTACATATTTGTATTCTTGTTTTTGATTTATTTTCCACTCCTTTGCATAATAGTACTACTTTAGTTTTATTTTTGTTAATTTTCGTACCATATCTCTCTGTTAGAACCGTTTCCATTTTATTAAGAGCAAAAATCCTTAACCTCTTGTTAGTTCTCGTTATCTATTTGTATTCTTGTTTTTGATTTATTTCCCCCTCCTTTGCATACTAGTACTTTAGTTTGATTATTGTTAATTTTCATACCGTATCTCTCTGTTAGAACTGCTTCCATTTCATTAAGAGCAGCTTCTAACTCTTCCTTGTTAGATGCTAATTCCACTATATCATCTGCAAATATAAGCATATCAATTTTTTGTCGTTGCATAGTAATTCCAAATCTCTTTCTGCATTTGACGGTATTCATTGCCTCTTCAATGTACAAGTTAAAAGTTAATGGGGATAGGGCACATCCCTGTTTCACGCCTCTCTTAATGTTTACTTCTCTACGTTTCTGCTCTAATTCTATTACTGCTCTTTGGTCTCTGTATAAGCTATGTACTATTCGTCTATTCCTATAACTTGTAACATTATTTTGTAATGTTAACAATTAAACAAATTAATTAATTAAAAATTCAGTAACTTGAATAAAGTATAGACAAAAATTCCCACAATAAATTACTTTACATTCAGTCAGGCTCCCTTATAATAAAAGAGCACATTTACCGATAGCTTCGGGCTAGTAAATGCCAGCGGCAGGTCATCATTTAAAGCTCTAGACCCCATCGTAAGTCAAATACAATAAATCTTTTAAAATGTATAGTACCTTTTAGCGTAAATAAAGGAAAACCAATTTCAGTTTGAAAACCTTAATACTTCGTTGATTGACAGCGGGTTAGACAAAACAAAATATTATAATAGCGGACACTATTTCCAATTTGATTTGTTCAAATATTACAAGTAATCTTAAGTAGTCTGGAGACATCCATTGTATTTCAAATCCATTTCGGCTCAAGTAGGTTAGCCGGTCTTTGTTAATGCCAGACTACGGCCGCCATAGGTAGATTCCACATTGCCATATTTAAGTAATTCGTAGAAAGTAAGATAATTTAATCCCGTGGGAGAATAATTGCTTCCGTGATTCTCATCTAAAAAGGGGTTGGATTTGGTTTCTGAAATCTTGTTTTGTGGGAGGTTCTGTTCAGTCATTGGATAACAGAAAATGACGCTCATAATTATTAGGGTAGGGAAATAGTCTATATATTTGAAGGCTTTAGCCAAAGACGGAGAGTTTTTCCAATGGGGCCGACCGTGGTTAAGAAGCAGAGAGAAACGTAGTTTGCGGGTAGCGTTTTTCTGGCATGACATAGAATATTCCACTTCGTATCACGTTACTAAAAAAATTGGATAGAAGTGTTACTCTTCCAGTTTCGCGAGGGTTATGCCCATATGTCGCGGATTTATAGTGATGCAAGATAAATATTAAAAGCTTGTAGGCGTGTGACGCAGCAAGTAAGTGATATTGTCAAAATTCTGCCCAGTTCGTGTACCAGTCAATTTTCTTAAACATTACAAACAGAAGCAACAAGCGAGATTCTCTTCCCAAATTTAAGAACTGCTCTACATTGGAAAACAAACCCTCAAACAATGGACAATTATTAGTAAGTAAGTTTTTATAGTTAAGTAGCATAACCAATTTTTAGTTAGTTTATTTGTTAGGACGTTTTGGCCATAAACCGTAGGATTAATTTATTGTACGATTTATAATATAAGTTTCTTTCATATACAAGTGTTTGATAACTACTTATGGACTCAAAGTTTGCATAAATTCCATAGTCACCTATTCACTTAAATTTATAAACTAAAATCAATGAATGTAAGAGGTTCACGTTTATTGCTCTGTGAATTAAATAGTTTTGTCTGCCGTTGATTAAGTCAATAGTTTTTCTTATTTTTGTATATAAGTAGTAAAAAGTGAGGAATTGATTAAAAGAAACAATTGCCCTCCTTGGGATGACAAGTCTCTCAAGGTTTTCTACGAACATTTGGACATTCTCGACTTGTCTGGCGCCCTTGGCAATTGTCATTAAGCCACAATATTTTATGAAAGGTAAGTGCCACATTTTTGTAGTATATTATAAATTAATTTTAACCCTCTATATGATCCACGACCTCCCGCTAGCTAGTGCCGGTGACCCCCCTTTAAATTTTGTTTTACAGGCCGCCCCCATTTTATAATTTGACTGGAAGAGATACACTTAGTAGCTTTTACGCCTGTAACAAACTCATTCCAATTTTTTTAAGTATTTCGAACATTTTTTTTTATTTTACATGGTCGAATGCTTTTTTCAGATCTACAAACCCTATATACACGTTTTCCCCTTTTTCTATTGTTTTCTCCATTATCACTCTTAGAGCTAAAATAGCCCTCTGTGTTCCCTTGTTTCGTCTAACACAAATTGATTTTGCTCCTAGTATTTCTTCAGCTCGTTTTTCCATTCGTCTTTGTACAATTCTAGTTAATATTTTTGATACGTGCGCTGTCAAACTTATTGTTCGAAAATTTTCACATCTATCCGCGCCTTTCTTTTTTGGTATAGTTACTATGATGTTACGTTTGAAATCTTTGGGTATCTCGCCTGTCTCATACATATAGCTTACAAGTTGGAAGAGACGTTCTGTTACTGTTTGTCCAGTGGCATTTAGAGTTTCTGCTTGCACCGTATCTGTACCCGACGCCTTACCATTTTTCAGACCCTTTAATGCTAATTCAAACTCATCTAAGTATAGGATATCCCAAGTCATCATTTTCAATGTCTGCTTCCTGTTTTAATGCCGTTAGTTCCTCTCCTGCATATAAATTCCCTATATATTCTTGCCATCTACCCACTTTCTCTACATTTACTATAATGACATTTCCTCCCGCGTCCCTTATATTTTTGCTATACGGTTTTATATCCCTAAAATTGATTCTGATTAGTTTGTATGTTTCATCTGTCTTTCGTACTTCCATCTTAGTTTGTACTTCTTTGTACTTTTCATAAATCCATTGTTCTTTAGCTCTCCTGCATTTGCAAATAATTTCCCATTTTATGGCTTTGTATCTTTGTTTTCTTGTTTCGTCTGATTTATTTTTCTATTTTCGTCTTTCTTCTATTTAATTTAGGATATCCTTTGTAAGTAATTTGTAAGTAATTTTATACACAGTATCTTATCTTTTTCCGCATAACTATCCCCACACTCAAATTTCCTTCCTCTGCTCTTGTATGAATTACCCTAAAGTCTCCACTCTAAAAATCCCCTGCATCTGGCCACCGAACTTCGCTGATCCCTACTATGTCTAGTGCTAACCTATTTATTTCGATTTTTAGGTTCTCTAGCTTACCTACTCGTTCATGCTTTAAACATTCCACGCTCCGACTCGCAAAATGTTTCCAACTGCTATTCTGACCTTTCTGATCGCATCCTCCGAAATAGTCCTCCCGGAGATCCGAATGGGGAACTATTTTACCTCCCGAATCTTTTACCCCAGAGAATTCCATCATTTTATTATAATTTAGGTACGCTGCGTACTTGGGAGGTAATGTGGTGGTTTCCCGTGTCCTTCCACGTCGCGGTAGAGTGTTTTAAACTGCCATACCAACCCCTATGGTCTCTGCCAATCTAAGCACCGAAAGAGCCGCTGCCCTCTTTCAAGGACCTGTTTTAGTCTGGTGTCTCACTAAAGAACCTACTACTTTGGTTGGACCTGTAGTTTGGCTTTTTAGCTTATTAGAACAAGCCTTTTCACCTTTCATTCTTTCATCCTTGGCAAGGAATGGAATACACAATATTGTAACGAAGTAGCATAGGAGTTTTATCTTTTGTGTTTGAAAAAAGTTGGATGTAACAAAATTGACATAGGACAGTCATCACAATGGCTGCGATCAAGAATTGTGCAGCATAAGAGCGATTGCAAAATAAAAAAGAATTCATGAGCATTAGCGTGTCACACAAACAATACTAACCATTATCCGGATTTTAATAATGTAAAAGTGTTGGATAAAGAAAATTCATACAAGAGTAGACTTTTTCTGGAAATGGCTCATATAGTAAACAATGAAAAAGCTTTAAACTTCAAAACAGATACAAACAATTTGAACGCTGTGTATATGTATTTACTCAAGTATAGGAAATCAAACAACATTAGATAAATACAGATAACCAACCATGCACTTCAAGAATGTTATCGTACTAATTATTTTAATAATCGTCATGTTTTAGTTCTCAATGGAATTTATATTTTAAAAGCCAAATTTTATTTTAATTTGTAACGTGTATTGTGATAGACGTGAATAGTTGTTTTTTGTACTTTTATCAAATGTTTTATTTAATTTATTTATTTTAAGTTTTAATGATAATTATCAAAGCCATGACAGTATTTTAACTCCAGTTTTTGTAAGTAATATTTTAGAATTCTTATGTTAATGACAGTCACAGTTACTTTACAGCACCCTGAAGAAGATTTTAAATAAATCGAAAGCTCGGTAAAAAAAACAAATAAGAGTTTTATTACTAAAAGACCAAAGAACCTGTTATTATTAATTGATATACACTGCTGGTCGTCACTTTTAACTAATTGTATATATATATATATATATATATATATATATACATATATATATATATATATATATATATATATATATATATATATATTAATGTAGGGCCTTACATGTGATTTTCCAATGCTCCACCCGAAGGTACTACATTGGCAGGAAGCGAGTTTTTTTTACCTGGAAAATTTGGAATTTTGCCGAACCCTTGCTGTTCCAAGCAAGCCGCACGTTGGTGCGCTACTAAAAGAGTGCTGTGATAAGACCTGCGTTTTGAGCGTCGCTAAAAAAGCCCTGTAATAAGCCCGCACTGAGAGTGTCCCTGAAAAAGTGCTGTGGTACAGATAAAGCAATTTGTAAAATTTGAAATTGTTCACTTACCTTCCTTTTTAACTTTGCCTGGCTAGCTCAACGGAATTAACGGAGTTTTCAAAATGAAATAAAACACAGCCATATCACAAAGCATTTATACAGTATGAAATATTTTCTATCATACACATGCATTTACAACATCGTTTCTTTCAAACATAAAATAATTTCTAAGAAGTATTCATTATAAATGGGTCCTTACCTTATTTTAAATTTTCAGAACTAAGTTTCTTTTTTATGGTTGGTTTACCTGGTTATGTTTATTGCCACGCTTGTAAGATTTATTCGGTCAAAAAATTCTTGACAGATAATCTATTAAAAGGTCAGAGTATTTCGAACGCTGATCACAAATTTTCCTGGTCAAAATCTTTTACAAAAAAATATTATATGGTTAACACTTATTATTCTACCTTAAATTAGATACAAATACTCCAATATCAGTTAAAATTAAATCTAAAAGTAATACTATCAAAATCCACAAAAACGCTCCTCACAATTAAATATCTTTTTATTTTAAATTGATATCCAAATCAGCTTGCAAGATTTTCCATATTTAAAATCCTTGTTTCAAACAGCAGTTACCAAAGTACATTTTTGGTTAAATGTTCCTTTTGTTTATTTTATAAAATTTTTAAAATAGCGTTATCTCTTTATTGTTAATAATAAATTCCATTTTTTCTTTATGTAATTTGCATTTAAAACATCACTTCTATATTCATTGTACCAACGTAATAATTATTAAATTAAGGTATGCTTACTGCATACTTCAAATATTATTTTCGCAAAGCAACAGTTCGCGATTTAAAATAACATTTCACGAGCGCATTCAAGAATCGAATCAATCGAATGAATGAATCTAATGAATAAATCCAATATTTAATAAATGCTTTCTTATATATTAAAATTATCTATATCCAAAAATTACTAGGATAGTATGGAACATAATAATGCAAGGATTCTCAGAAAAACTCATTAGCGTCTAAAATCCCGGCGTTTTAATACCTTATTATCTGGTTTCAGTTATTCGTGACGCGCGCTGTTTGTTCTTGTTTAATACCCAAGGTTAAGGTGTCGCATCACTTCTCTGTAACAGCGAATACAAAAGGTAATAAATAATTTTTTATCAGTTTTACGGGTTTTTTAATGATCGGGGCGCTTATTGGAATAAAATCTTTCATTTATTAATTAGATATTTACGTGGTTCTAAATAGCGACGACTCATCTCTTTATATTCCTAATATTCTGGAAAATTCTTTATTTAAAATAAATTTCTGTAATCCAGGGGGCAATTAATTTAAACTTTAATTGCTTTTTAATGCAAAAGGGGTTGCATTTTATAAAAATATTTGCTTTCGTGTTTTCGTACACAAAATTTACTAACATCGGGGCTTAAAATATACGTTGATTGTAGTTTGTTAAGCAAAGTGCATAAAGCTAGTTTTATTTACAGCAAATCAAAAGTATCTTTATCAAAAATGCCTTGATAATTAATAAGTGAAAATTTATCTTAAGACGATCGATTTGCGTTCGCATTGAATGCGTTTTACGGTATCTTACAATTAATTATTTTTACATATACAACTTATACTTGCTATGTATTTACAATATACTTATATTATATAGAGTGATTATTTATACACGGGGAATTTAATTTTCCGCTTGTACCTGAATGAATAAAAGTACGTTTGTATTGAACAGGGCATAATCATGAATTTACGGAAATTTTTATTTTTTCTGATTATATTATATTTTAGTGTGATTTATTTGTAGAATTTGGGTATCAATGACCTCACCAAAAATAAAAGAAACCCGAAAAAATTTTTTCCTAAGATTCATTGTTACACCCTGTATAATAAAGCGTATTGTAAATACATAGCTGTTAGTGCGCAAAGCGAAAAACACAATTCCGTGCTTGCAAATAATCACTCTAAAATAAATACAAGGCCATTCATCTATTGTAAAAAGGCAAAACACACTTTCCGTGTATTTAAACCTCCAATTTTTAAATCGATAATACAGCCGCGTGTACAAAGTTAAGTCGTAATACAAGTGACGGTATTAAACCCCGAGATTGTTAGTAAACAGGTTCCCAAACGCAAATGTAAAAATAACGTTAAATATGAAAGTGCCCTGTATTGGAAGCCTTTATTCAACGCTAAGTTGGAGTAATTGTTTTACCTGCAACCAATTCCTGTACTAGAAAGTTGCAGGGGCTTTGGGAAGGACCGTAAGTTTATTGAATTTTGCTTTCCACTATTTTAGACATTACATGCTGTTTTATAATTAATAATTCTGATGGGTGGGAATAATAAGAATGAGTAAAACTTATTATTAAAAAGGACTTTTTACGTTGTTGCACGCTTATATAAAATGTTTTTTAAACACTGGAAAAGTTCACAATTGTATCTGCATAACCCATATGTACAAATTACTTGTTGAATGTCCACAGTTGAAAATTTAAGTTGTTATTTTATAGCTATACACATATTTGGCCAATTAGGGGTAGATTTTAGTTTTTTGTTGTTGTTATTTACTGTGATAATCATTTTGATAATATAGGTTAAGCGGACAAACCGTTTTTTCCTATTATTTATGTTTACTTTAAACTAGTAGAAGGTGAGATATATGTAAATGAGGCTCCATCAACCGCTACTTTAGTAGATAACCGTTAAATCGTCTCTCGGAACACCCATTTTCGGGGAAGGCTTTAAATAGGATTGATTTTTTTCAGATGGATTGGTGCTCAAAGACTTTATCGACAAGAGCTCAACGACCTTTCAAGCATGTACGTCACTGACTTTAATTTAAATTTTATATTTTTTTAGACAAAGCAACTAAAAATACTTTTTGTCTCTTGCTTCGTTTACGAAATTAAAAATAAAAACTTTTTCAAAAATGTTTTATATTATAAATGGACAAGCAGTAAATTGGTTTTTATTTTTTTAATCTCGTAAACGAAATCAGATATGACGAAAATTCAAAAGACAAAAAATTGTATTTTTAGTTGCTTTATCTCAAAAAATATCAAAATTAAATTAAAATCAGCGGCGTACGTTTTTGTCAATAATCTTGGTTGAGGTGTCCTCCCTGACGCCACTGGACTTAATAATTTTAATCTAGTTAGGGCCAAAACAGCCTCTTATAACTACAAACAACGCTGCCAAATTAAAAAAAAAATCGGTCAAAGGATATTTGAATGCTTTTTACAAAACTGTTATTTAAACAAAAAACTTTAACAAACTGAATCTTGAAAACAATGCATTTCTGGACTTATGTTTATGGGAACTTTTTTTCATAAAATGACCTGAGAAGAAGAAAATTAAATATTGTAGCGTCTTTTTTAAGCACCCAATTATGCATATAGCAAGATATGATTGCTCAATATCAGTATTAGCAACATTTATTTTCTATGCAATGTAATTAATTTGTGTAAACACAATTAGATTTTATAAATAAATCAATTCGAAAACATGTCCTTCTCTCAATAATGGTCCTTGTGAAACCTCAGACCTTGATTTGTGGTAGATATTTGACGCACACCCAACTGAATGAAATTAAAAGAGGCCTAAATACGCATTTTTGTTGTAGGTCAATCGGTTCAACATTACACTTAAGTACAAAAAAAATTAACAAATTAAGAATAAAAATAGTTGTGTAATAGAAATTATTTTAGGTTATTAGACATAATGAAGGGCACCTATTTCGTACAACTAAACCTTGCGTGAAATAAGTGCACGCATATTACCTTGGTTCAGTGAAACGTGTTATTTTTGTATTTCTTAAATAAAAAAGAAAGTAATCAGATAATCTCTTTAGCAATGTTTTTAATTGAAAGGGTAAGTGCTGTAAGCCATTAAGTTATGAATAAAAACTCAAAAAGGAAGGGCAGGGATGTATAAATATAATTAAGGAAAATATTCAGCGTAGGGAGGGTACTTTACATAAAGAATTATAATACCACTTTTATGACCAACAGAGCAAGATAAAATAAATAAATCAACAAATAAATAAAGTTTGCTCAATAAATTTGCATAAAAAAGCCCATGGTCTGTAAGATAAAAAACAAAAATATAAAATTTTTTTAAATTTCTTTCAAACACGACATTAATTAATAAAGGTATCGTGACGTTCTTTTCTTCGGTCTTACGGATTTCGGGGGCCAGATTTTATAAACAAGTTTGCTCTCCGCTGCTTTGCCGTTCCCTGGGGTTTGGACAAAGACCTGAATAGTTTCCAGTGAAGAAACGAATTCCAGGATCAAACTGTTCAAAGAAGGGGACGTGCACTAGCGACTTTGTGGCGTGGTTGGTATGCGTGTGGAGGTCAAGTCGGTCTAAAAGACGGTTTTGTAGAGACGGATCTTCTTTGCGATATCGAGCGGGTTTCTTCTATTTAACAGCAGGTATAAGCTTGAAGTTTCTACCTTGGCTCGTGTGGTACAAGTGTTGACATGTGCTCTTCAGGTGAGTTTTTGGTTGATCGTCACTGGCGGCTCTGTGGATCAGACCTGTTTACGTATGTTTGCTGATTCAAAGGTCCCGTGTGATTCTTGACACGGACCGCTTGAAAAACATTAGGCGAGCATTTTTCACAAAAATATGCCCTCGTTCGGATGATAGGTAAAATGTAAATCCCGTATGTGAATGTTGTCACGCACGTTAAAGATCCCTACCTGGCTTGGAACAGCAAGGGTTTGTCAAAATTTAAAATTTTCGGGTAAAAAGGAACTTGCTTCCTGGCCAAAGTAGTACCTTCGGGTGGAGCATTGGAAAATCAAATGTTGTGTGGCTTGCACCAGCATAAGTTGCTAGCTGCGACAACAATCAGGCTCATCGAAGTACCGCGTCGGTCACAAATGACGCCGGTAAGCTTGGACGATGGGATAGCGACAGTCTACAGGATAAAGTCGGTTTCGTCGGTTAATTGGTTCTATGTGCCCACTAAGTCCAAGGTCTCTGGTTCAATTTTCGACATGGACAGTTGAGAAATATTAGGCAAGCCTTTTTCACAAAAATAGGCACTAGATTGGATGAGAAGTAAAATGTAGGTCCAGTGTCGAGTGGAGTGTTGTCACGCACGTAAAATATCTAGCTTGCTTGGCATAACAAGGGTTCGACAAAATTCAAAATTTCAAGTAAAAAAAACTCTTTTCTTGACCAATGTAGTACCTTTAAATGGAGCATTGGAAAGTCATATGCAGGATCTGCAGGATTGCGGAACCACATCGCCTTGGCCACTAGTGTGATTTCGCAGCTTACAAGACGGTTTAAGAAACGCTTAGAATACGTGCCGCGACGGACACAAGCACTATTCCTCGTGTTAATCGATTGTCTAGACGGCACAAGAGTACGGATTTGGCGGCCACATTATCGAAGAGTTCCATCGTATTGGTCACTAGTGGGAATTCGCCACGCTATCCTTGAATCGAGTAGTAACCGCGTCGGTTACAAGCATAAGTCTCGACACTAGTCGCTGGCTGGAATGGAGTGTTAGAGTTTGGAACGGTCTCTAGAGGTTAAATTTAGGGAAAAGAATCTTAGAATTTATCTACACGGCAATATAATACAATGGCTTTCTTATATGTTGTTTAATTCGCAATACTACCAGCTCTGAGGTTACACCTCTGATGTTATTTATAGTTAATGGTACGTGGTGGTAACTACAATTCTTACTAACGGTATGAATGTCACTTTAGTGATAAATAAATAATAAACTGTAATTTTTTGTCCTAATATCTACTACGTCCTTGCATTTTATACCTTTTTGGTAACGTTACGGGAAACTGATAACATAGATTTGAGAGCGGATTTTTGGCAGGTCATGCGTTAAATTAAAATACAATTTACCTTTGATTCGGTACGTCCTCGTTATTAACTGATTTGTTTAACACTAGCTGTACATGTACATTATTAAATCAAAGTGTCTTCTTTAGATTAACTTATTAAATGCATAATATAACTTTGTGAAATGGAAAGAAATGAACTTTATAACTCGACGGTTTTCATTCTTTCTGGAGCTACGTCGTAATAAATAAAATGAAATTCTTTACTTTCATAAGTAACGAAATATGCTTTGTTACACACTCCCTCTTCTTCAGTGGAAAAGAACTTCGTTCTTTTCGGGAGAGTGTCCTGGTATCAAAAGAACATTTGTGCTGGTGAGTTGAATGAAGCTGGTAGCAGAAGATTGCACTGGCGTCCCACGTTTTTCTGGGTTTTCCTGGGTATGGGGCATGGGCACGTTCTGGAAAGTCAGTTCCTTCGCCGTAATGAACAAAATAGAATTTTTGGTCTGTTGCAGTGGTTACAATGGTAGCCTTCGTTGCCGCATCGTCAACAGACGACTGTCCTCCTTACTGGGGCGTGGTTATCAATGGGAGGAGGTTTGATTTTGCGGTTCCATCGTAATGGCCGGTGGATCTTGGTTTGACTGCTTGACGGTGTAGCTGATGATCCAACATCCTTTCTCGGATGGCGGCCGATGGAGAGAAATCGGTTTTCATTGTGATGTTTAATACATAATCGGATTTGCTGTCCATGACAGCATTCGGTACGACAACAGGTTGTAACTGTATACCAGTATTGGACATACTTGCTGTAGGGATATATAGCAGACTGAGTAGCTGCGGATAGTTTTTCGATTTTTTATATAGCTTGGTATGGGCACGGTAAGAGTGGGGGAGTTAGGAAGAGGTAACGACCATTCTAAAGATAATAAACTGGCAAAACAGGTAAACGGTAACAGGTCGATCATAATTAACATAAAAGATCGGCATGATGGACAAACGCAAACATCTACGGTGCTGGTTTTAAGTCTTTAGTGTGAACGCGGGGTCCAGGTTGAGGTATACCACCTGGAATACATCTTGCTTTTTCTGTAGTTTAGAGTGGTGGTTATTCGTAACTGTTTTTGATGATCGGGTTCGTTCTGGCCATCTTACTGTCTTCGTAAGATACTTACTAGTTCTAGTTTCTTATTGAAATATAGGAATGCTGACGTGAAACTGAACGCTGTTTACTGCCATCATAAATTCGCAAAGGTGTTGATCCCATTTTCGCTAGTCTGCTTCGCAGTATAATTCTATCATGGCCTTCCTTATAGCCCTATACTGTATTCATTTAGTGAATCGGTCTTGAAAAACTGCCAAGTAAGAGTTTCTATTCGATGACTTCGGAAGTGGATGTTTTGATTGGTGGAAGGCTGCATGTGTCCTGGTGTTAATTGTTGTGGAACTGGTATCGATAGCAAAGCAAACATCTTCGCACATACCTAGCTCATTCTCAGAACATTCCTAGCCAATAATGTTTTTCGGTAATACAAGCGATGGTCTTAGTAATCCCCATGTATCTTACGGTTAGGGTAAAATGGATTTCTTCTAAAACTTTAAAGCTTTCCTTCAAGAATGGTACAGCCGGGAAGTTTTTTAGCACTTTCGGAAACTTTTTAATTTTGCGGTTATTCGGTGTTTTAGTGGTACATATTGGTTTTGCAGCCTGAACGAGTCTCCACAGAGGGTGTCCGTCACTCTATTCAAGGCTCCTTTCCAATATTTAATCTCGAAGTCAAATTGTTGTAAGAAAACACTCCAGCGAGCCAGAAGGGCTTTTTATGGAATATATCCATCGTAAACATAGGCGATCTGTAATCATCTCAAAATTGGTTATTCCGGATTGAATAAGGTGTGACTATCGTATGTTATTACCTTTTCCTTCCCACCACTTTGACTGTTAGGGCAGCCACTAATTTCTTCGTTGACGCATCGCATTGCAGGACAAAGGGTTTAGTTAAGTCCGCACAAGGAAACACTGGAGCCTACGTGAGCGGGAATTTTAATAGTTTCAGTCCAACTCGAACACCGCTTTTTGTGTAAAAACTGTGCTAGGTATACTATTATCTCGGAGAACCTTGGTAAAAAACAGCGATGCCAGGAAGCTACACTTACGGAACGCTTAAGCACGCATGCATTGGCCGTAGGCGGTATATTTTGGATCGCCTCTAATTTAGCTGGGTTGGTGTGAATTCCTTGGTTGCTTAGCATATGTCCCAAATGCAGAAGGGGTAATCGACAAAATTTACAATTTTCTGGATTAAGTTTCAGCTTTACTTGTCGAAGGCAACAGAAAATTTCGCGGAGATTATTCATATGTGTGATACACTTCGTTCTCGCCATAATAATGACGTCTAAATATGCAAATGCTTTCGGTTCATTTCAGGTTCTATAACGGTGTCAAGAATATACTGGAAAGTAGCGAGAGCGGAGTGTAATCCGAACGAAAGAACACGAAATTGGAACAAACCTCGGCCTTCTATGGTGAAAGCGGTTACCGGTTGGATGTCTTCCGTCAAGGAGATCTCCCAGTATTCCTAGAAAACTCAATATTGGAGATATATTTAGCTTCTTGTTATTTGTTCAGAATGGCATTGGTATGGAGTAGAGGATAGGCGCCCTTTTGCAATACTTTTTTTCTTTCCGGAAGTATTTACAAAATCGCAGGCTACCCCTTCTTTAGTTTTCCAAGAATACATTTTCTGTCCGAAGGTTAATATGAAAGTGCATGCTTTGTAGAAAATCTATTTCTAGCAACATATCAGTTATTATATTGGGCATGTAACTACACGTGCATTTCCTTTCTTGATGCCCTATCAGTACGAGTACGGAATATGCTCCCTTGATTTGGATAGCACTTCCATCTATTGCGGTGGCCTGCGAGCATAGTGGTGGGTGGATTGGCATTTCCATTACTATGCACGAGTATCTGACTCTGTTTTCTATATAGGAGATGACAGCACGGGTATCTGCAAGGGCGAATGTAATCGTTTTTTAATTTGGAAATGTATAAAGGCCGGGTACCGATAGGGAAAGAAACAATTATAGCCGGAAATGGGTCAGATCGTCTGCCGGTTCAGGAGCAATTATAATCGTTTTTTAATAGCCATCGCTGTCCGCACCTAGAACAAAATAAGACGGCCTATTACGGTAATGTTGGTAGTTGTTTCCGGGTTGGCCACAGCGTCTGCTACTCGTCTGGCTATTCTGAAAGCTAAGTAGTGAACGATTTTCGGTTTTCGGTCGACGTTGGAATACACTCGAAAAATACTTTCAAAGACGGTGCGAGTTGTCAAAACAATCTATAACGCTCGGCTAAAAGAAAAGAATTATTATCCCTTAACTAATTTTTTTAAAAACATAGCAGTTCTAATGGAAAGAAAAGAACCGTCTTTGTTCAGACGCCAATATTGTGACGTTCTCTTTGGCATTACGGATTTTTAGCGTCACATTTATAAAGGAGTTTACTTTCCGTTGATTTACGGTTACTTGAGGTTTGGACGAAGGCCTGAATAGTTTCAGTGAAGAAATGGGCTTCAAGGGTCAAACTGTCTAAACAAGGGTGGGAATTTAGAGTAATGATGTGGTTTGCACTAGCATAAGTGTAGCTGCTACGACCACCAGACCACACCGCGTCGGTCAATAGTATGACTGATCAAGAAACGCAGTACGACGACGACGGTCACAGTATCTGAGAACTCTACCGTGTCGGTCACTAGTGGAATTTTGCTACACTATTCTTGGATCGAGTAATGTCAAGGAAATGTACCGCGTCGGTCACAAGCAAAGGTCTTGACACAAGTCTCTGACTGGAATAGAGTCTAGGGTTCAAATAGAGAGTAAATTTAAGGAAAATAATCTTAGCGTACAATAACAGGTTTATTTACACGGCAATATAATACAAGAATTTCTTACTTGTTGTCTAACTCGCAATACTACCCCTTCCAGGATTACAACTCTAATAGTAACTACAACTCTTACTAACAGCATGAATGTGACTGATGAATAAATAATAAACTGTAATTAACTGTCCTAATCCATTCAAAATGAACCTGCACCTTGAAAAAGTTCTAGATTGCTAAAAATGGTAGGAATGGTCTGCGTGTTCCAGTGACCTAAAGAGCCGAACTATAGGTTTAACCAAATTAGTGGGGTCTTTAGCTAGGAACAAGACAAAGACAAGTCCCAAAAGAGGGAAGTAGCTCTTTCGGTAGTTAGAGTAGCGGGGACCATAGGGGTCGGTATGGCATTCTAAGACACGCTGCTGCGATGTGGAAGGTAACGGAAAACCATCACATTACCTCCCAAGTACACAGTGTACTTAATTGTTATTTAATATGATGACATCCTCGGGGTAAAAAATTCCGGAGTTAAAATAGTTCCCCTTTCAGAACTTCGAGAGGGGACTACTTCGGAGGATAGGATCGAAAAGTTTAAAAGGAGAGTCGGGAACATTTTGCGAGTCAAAAGTGTCAGAAGTATCAAGGAAGTAGGTAAGCATTTTGAAGCGGAGACTTTAGAGTAATTCGTACAGGATCAGAGGAAACAAATTCTGATGTGGGAATAGTTATGCGAAAAAGATTGGGCACTGGGTAGAAAACTACTTACAAAAGAACAAAAAGTACGCATGGTTAGATTAGAATCTAAACCGGTAAATAATATAAGCATACATGCCCACCCCTAGCTGCAGTGAGGAAGAGCTAGAAACGACGGTTATCGTGTATATTTACTTTCAAAAAATTAAAAAAATCTTACAAAATCACTATCAATTCAACTGCATATGAGACACCCAAACCTGAAAAACTTCAAAAACCTAAGAAAATTAATGATTATTATGTTTATTCAGCTTGCGACGATTTTGTTTTCTCTGCTAAGAAATTTGTTAATGCTAGTCACCCTCGTTCTTATCAATTTATTCTGATAAATGGCAAAAGGCAGTGGAAGAGGAATAAGTCCTAATATGAAAATCAAACGTGGGAACTAGTAGAAAATCCTCCAGAGAACAAATTGTGAAACAGGCGCTGGGTCTATGGTCTTTAAGTTAATACAAATGGTGATACGCGTTTTGAAGTACGTTTTATAGTCAAAGGGCGTGCTCAAATCTGTGGCTTGGACTATGATGAAACGTTTATCCCAACATCCCGCATGAAATTATCCGAAGCCTGCTGACTATTTCTGCATACGATAAACTGCAGTTTTGACAATTTGACATAATAACTGCTTTTCCTTATGGTGAACTTCATGAGAAATTTTGTATCAAGCTACCGGTAGATTTTGATGATAATACAGGTCGTGTTTGTTCTTTAAATAAAAGCGTATATGGACTGAAACAAACGCCACGTTGTTAGAATACAAAATTTGTTGAGTTTATGCAATCAAGGGAAATGCAACAGAGCAAGGTCGACCCTTGTCTGTTTACTAGTGAACGAAATTGCAAAAAGCTTCAAGATCACCTCGGGCAAACTGAACAATTTTCTGGACATTTAAATTCTGCAGAACTCTGATGTGTAAATCATTTAATTATGCCAGTATGCATATACAAAAAAATTGTTAGATCGCTTTAATGTGGGTAATTGTAAGAAAGTTGCTACATCATGTGAACGCAATGGATCTGCAGATTTAAATCCTGTTTAAGATTATGTACCAATGGGTTGTTTGATGCATCTGACAGTTGGAATTGTTGTCCTGGTATAGCTTTTGCCGTAAGCAAAGCCGCACGCTTTATAGAAATTCCAACGGAAAATGATTGGTATGCTGTTCAGAGTATCTTTAACTACTTGCAAGGTACCAGTGGTTATGGCATACTCTTTAAACTTCAAGACCTTGAACTTCTGGTATACAGCGATGCTGATTTTAGAGGATGCTCAACGACACACCGATCAACGACATGTGTTATTCAATCATATCCGGTGGAGCAATATCGTGGACCAGCCAACTACAACGCTCCGTAGCGCTTAGCACTACAGAAGTAGAATTTTTGGCAAGTAGCAAGTTACATATCCCCCAAATTAGTTATATATGTAATCAAGTGGAATTATTAAATCTTAAGTTAGATTGTTACAATGTATAATCGAAGGACATATTACAAAAGGTTAATGGAAGTTCATAAACCAGACATGAGAACGGATGTGAATACTTTGTATTACAGACGTAATATGACACCGCAGGTGCAAGTCACAATAGATTGTAAGAAACTTATTGTTAGAATTATGAAAATAGCAGACATGAGCTCTGCAGTTTCCACAAGCAATGTGAGGGACAGGGATAGCATAAATACCCTCAAGAGCACAAGGTGACTAGTCAGTCTCGAGCTTCGCAACTTTAACATTGTTGGTTGTTCAAGCTACTCAATTTAGTTTAATTAATTTAGTTAGTGAAAAGTAACTTTGATTGTTATACGTTAATGAATATAACGTAACCACTTGTTAAATTCAATTGCAATTTCTGTTTTAATCAAAATTCATAGAAAAGTTTTTGGAAGAAGTCTTTTTAAAAAGCCGCTCCAAGAGGTCCAAAACCTATTTAGCGTAGGTGCTAAAAAACGTATTTGGTTTCAACGATTTTTAATTGATCTTGGTCATCGAATCTGCGAACCAAAGTTGTTTGTCGATTCAGGAAGCGCTCTGAAACTAAGAATCCCGAATTTCACAAAAGGACCAAACATATTGCAGTGCGATATTTTTTATTAGAGAAAAACATATAAATGATGATATCGACGTAAAGTACGTCAGCAGCAACATGAATGGAACTGATATCTTGAAACGTTTTTTCTAAAAGCACCAGCCACACATTGGGTGGCAGTGAAACTAAGTCTTCCGACATAACTAGGGGTCTATTCCTTGGGTAGAGCTATGAGAAATGGGGGGGTAAGTCGAAATCTGTTTGTAGATCAAACTTAATCTAAACCAAATAGGCGCCACCAAGTCCTGACTTATTCATGATAATGGCATGGCATATTTCTAAGGGCGGACGTAGAGACCCAAAGAAAAAAAGATCGCCTTCGATGACAAAAACCTGTCTTAATAAAATAAGACGCTGTTCCTGTAAGAAATTGTAATAGTTAGATAAATAAAAAAGTGGAACACTATTTGTGTCCAGCAAATATACATAAAGAAGTAGTAAAAAGATATTTTCAATATAAAGTTGGCATCAAAATTCTACTCATAAGGATGTTAGCTTTATGTGTTTAGGTTTGATCATACTTGATCAAAATAAAAAACTTTAATCTTGAACCAATTGTTTACTAAAAAGAATCTCTTTTAAAATAAAATGATTTGCAACAAAAATTTAATTAATAACTGTATCACTTCATGGTTTTCAACTTCAGGTTTATCTTAATTATTTCTAATCAAATATTTTACAGTATATTGTAAGCTTGTTATACAAAAAGGGCTCCGACCTGTGCAGATCTGTTCAGGAAGATGACAAATTAATAACTTCTAAAATTGTTAGTACTCAAGTTTTTTTTAAATTACATATGCAAGTTTTAATTTCTATAAAGCAGATCACAAAAATACTCTTGTTTACATAACTTGTACTAAAACTGTTCGAGGCATTTGCTTTCAAGAATACATCTGTCAGCTGTATACTGCAGAAAAATATGTGACGTCAGTAACACCTGTTGTTGTTGCTAACGACTCATAATGAACCACGCGTGTTGTTTCTCAAAACATCAAATCAGTAAACTTTAATTTCGATACTGGAAAATCCAGCTCAGCAATAGTTGAAACTTTTATAATATTCATGCTTTTACGCATTAAAACAAATTAACGTGTTCCTAGTGTGAAACACATGAAAAGAACTTAAAGCTATCTACGAACCAAAACTGCATTTCTCGCCTTGTTGCAAGGAAGGATGAGATACTCGTTATTTCATGCAAAGATCACTGCGTGTAGTGTGAACCAAATTCATACAAAACAACTTCTACTATGAAGTCGTTCCACGTGTAGAATCAAATACGGCCACGATACATTCTGCAGCCGTTGCAATCCTGTAGTTGAATTACGCTGCCTTACTAAAGTAGCATCTTTACATTGTCCTAGTGTGTCTTAAAAGTTTGTATAACAAAGTCGTCTTCATAAAATTGTTTCCTACATTTTCTATTCTAAAAGTTGCATCGTAAGTTGTAGCAAAGTCGTCTTCTTAATAAACTGCCTTCTAAATTTCGTGTTTTCAGAGTTGCATTGTAAATTGTAGCATTATATCTTGTCGCGCGCTATTCGAAGATGTGTCCTAACTCATCGAAGTGGATTCGCAAATTGCCGGCCTGCAATCTAGGATACATATTCTCGCTTCTTCCACGTATGGCCGACTGATTACAAAACTAGCTCGGGCGGCCGAGGCGTCCGAGGGAGGACAGTCAAACAGAAACGCGCCTGCAAATAGCTGTAGATGGCACAGATATTTACCCACAAATAGAATACCAAAGGATGATGCGGCTTTAACGTATTACTTTTGTTGTCGAATGTAATTTACTATTGTTTTAATAAAATTGTTAAGTTATTCTCGCAATTTTATGGAGGGATTTATTATCAAAATAAAATTGTTAAATTAGTCTCGCAATTTTATGGAGGGATTTATTATCAAAAATAAAATTGTTACAATCTTAACAAAACCTCTGGAACGTCAAAACTTCACATAGATGCATTGTGGAATATCTGCGACAGCATTAAGTAATTGAATTTTTAAATTAGGGTGCTTTCTGCTATGTTGCAAGATGGGTTGAAAATTAAAGTTGAGTATCTATAACTGTATAGCTCATCTGTTTTAAATATAAAAAAAATGTAGAAAGTATCTGTCAAAAATTCTTCTTTCAATTTTCCAAACAATTTTGCGTTGGTTAAAAATAACTCTCTCTGACAATAAAACCAATTTTCAAGTTTACGCTAACGCAATTCAAAACAATATCAATATTTACTTTATACTCATCTTGAAAACGTTTTTTTCGTACAGCATTAGGATCCTAATGATTCTCGGAATCTCACAAATTATCGTTTTCCAATTAAAAACCTTTTGTCTAATAAACATTGTCTTGTTGGACAAACAAATCTTATCAAGAAAATTTGGGTTTGCATTCTGTTTATCTTTTAAAAATTAAGTAAATCGTGGGCGAGCGGGTAAATCACGAGATAATAAATTCTGAACGGGAGTAGAATAATATGGACGGAGTTTTTCTTTCTTCAAAATTGTACAGATAGGCGGTCGACTTATTTCCTGTTGCTGCACTTAATTGACCAATGATCGGATAGGGATTTTCAGAAACACGAATTAAAACCCCTTCTTCTTCATAGACGCTGCTTGGTCTTGTAGTGCAAATGTGCCTTTAGGACTAAAAGATCCCGTTTTACCTAAGCGGTTGTAAAAATGTCTAGACGGTTTGTGATTGCCTTGCCTTGGATTTCAGTATAATTGTAAATATTTTTAAGCCGCTTCTAGCCACTAAAATTTGATTGAGCCAAATTACAAATCATATCACGCATCTCACTGTTGAAAAAACTATTATATGGTGTGGCATTTTTTAAATAGTAGAGTTTTACTACAGAGAACTACTAAAATCACAATAACAGAGGTTTCTTACTGAATACAACTATTAGAGCACGCAAAATAACCTAATATTTATTGACATTTAAATGCTGACAGAAGCGTACTTGGTAATTTAAAAAAATAAAGATTTCATTAACAAAATACATTCGTTTTAGAACTAATAACTCAAAAAACCAAAAGATTTACATAAATGAAACAAAAATAACATCTTTGTGTAAAATAGTACTATCTTTCATATATTTTATTTATTTAAATCACAGTTTAACAGACAAAAAAGTTGTTTAGCGTCCTCTATGAATGATCATCATGAGGTCTTCAGTCCTGGAACAGGTTAGTCGCGTTTCCTATTCTGAACTAACCTACACATTTCCCTGAAATTTGCACAGTCTGCATCTATCACTATCTGATCTAGGTCTACATCTACCTTTTTTTTCCTATCTTTGCTTGCAATATATTCCATACTATTTACCAAAAATGCTTTAGCACGTATTCTGCCCTTCTATTTTTCCTATTTTTTTCCACAAATATCCCTGTTCCTCTACTATTTCTATAACCCACTTGTTATTAACTTTGTCTGTCCACGCTATCATCCTCATACATCTGAAGCACAGCATTGCAAAAGACTGCTACCGATTTTCTGTCTGCTTTTGCTACTGCTCATGCTCCACACATATGCTTTCAACAATTTCCTTCTTGTTCCTATGTTTGTTGTCTTTCATAATAGGCGTTGATCTTTCTTGTTAGATGCAGTTCGGTCCCTTTCTATTGTCTTACAATTATATATCCTATTTCTCCGATATTCAGTGGTTGTGAAGGGGGTAGGTAGCCTGTGGCTGCCAAGTTCCCTCAGCACATTTGCCGATTAAATATTTTTTCTTACACAGCCTACATATAGCCTCGTTTCTCCTTTTATTGTTTTATAATTTTATGCCCTATTTCACTGAGATTCAGTGAAGGGGGTTAAGCAGCCTGTGGCTGACAAAATCCCCTAGCACTTAGACATTTGCCGAATTAACATATTTCCAGTAAATCCTTCCACACAATTAAAATTATTCGAGAATATTGCCCAACCAATACTTGTAGATGCTTATAATAATCATCATGTTTAAGTACAGTTACTTTTTTTGTCATTAGTTTATCCATCTTGGGACTGGTGGGATGCGTACCTCCATTGATTTCTATTCTGAGCCAGCCTACATATTTTCCTGAAATTCCTACAGCCTACATCTTTCACTATCTGTGTGCAGTAGTCTAACCTAGGTCTACCTCTACTTCTCTTTTTTCCTATTTCTGCTTCTAATATATTCCGAACTATTCCCTCATGCCGTAGTATGCGGCCTATCATGCTATCTCTCTATTTTTTACCGTTTTCCACATATTTATTTCTTCCCCTGCCATTTTTAGTACATCTTCGTTCTTACCTTTGTCTGTCCATGATATCTTCATCATACGTCTGTAGCACCATATTTCAGATGATTCTACCTTTTTCTTGTCCACTTCTCCTATTGTCTAGGCTTCACAGTCGTACAGTGCTGTGCTTCACACATATGTTTTAAGCAATCCTTGTTTCTAAGTTTGTTGTCTTTGAACACAGTAGTTGCTTTTTCTTGTTAAATGTACCACGGCCTTGTGCTAATCTTTGTTTTATATCTTTTGCATTTTTCCAATCTTGCGTTATTTGGCTTTCCAGGTAGTAGAAATCCTTAACCTTTTGTAAGTTCTTGTTACCTATTTGTATTCTTGTTTTTGATTTATTTTCCCCTTCTTTGCGTACTAGTACTTTAGTTTTATTTTTGTTAATTTTCATACCGTATCTCTGTTAGAACCGTTTCCATTTTATTAAGAGCAGCTTCTAGCTCTTCCTTGCTAGATGCTAATACCGCTATATCATCTGCAAATATAAGCATATCAATTTTTTGTCGTTGCATAGTAATTCCAAATGTCTTCCTGTCCTTGACAGTATTCATTGCCTCTTCAATGTACAAGTTAAAAATTAATGGCGATTAGGCACATCCCTTTCTCACCTCTTTCCTAATGTTTACTTCTCTACGTACGTTGCTCTAATTCTATTACTGCTGTTTGCTCTTTGTATAAGCTATGTACTATTCGTCTATCGCTTTTACTCATTTCAATCTTTTTGAGTATTTCAAACATTTTCTTCCATTTTACATTGTCGAATGCTTTTTTCATATCTAGAAACCCTACATGCACACTTTTCCCTTTTCTATTGTTTTTTCCATTATCATTCTCAGAGCTAAAATAACCTCCCGTGTTCCCCTGTTTCGCCTAAACCAAAATTGGTCTGCTCCTAGTATTTCTTCAGCTCGCTTTTTCATTCGTCTTTGTACAATTCTAGTTAATATTTTTAACACGTGTGCTGTTAAATTTATTATTCGAAAATTTTCACATATATCCTCGCTTTTCTTTTTGGTGTAGTTACTATGATGTTATGTTTGAAATCTTTGGGTATCTCGCCTGTCTCGTACATACAGCTTACAAGTTGGAAGAGACTTTCTGTTACTGCTTGTCGAGCGGCTTTTAGAGTTTCTGCTTGCACCTTATCTGTACCTGACGCCTTACCATTTTTCAGACCCTTGAATACTAATTCAAACTCATCTCTAAGTATAGAATATCCCAAGCCATCATTTTCAATGTCTGATTCCTGTTCTAATGCTGCTAGTTCCTCTCCTGCATATAAATTCCCTATATATTCTTGCCACCTACCCACTTTCTCTACATTTTCTATAATGACGTTTCCTCCCGCGTCCTTTATCTTCTTGCTATACGGTTTTATGTCCCTAAAATTGATTCTGATTAGTTTGTACCTCTTTGCACTTTTCATCAATCCATTGTTTTTTAACTTTTCTGCATTTGCGAATCATTTCCCATTTTATGACTTTGTATCTCGGTTTTCCTGTTTCGTCTGATTAATTTTTGTATTTTCGTTTTTCTTCTATTGAATTCAGGATATCCTTTGTTATCCATGGTTTCTTATTTTCTTTTTGTTTATATCCCAGAATGTCTGGCCCCCATGTTTAGGCTGGATTTAATGTTATTCCATTCTGTTTCTACTTCCTTAGTATCAGATATTTTCCCGATATATCTCAGCAATTCATTTGACTTTTTTCCAATCTTTTTTGAATATCTTTATCTTCTGGTTTTTCTAAGTCTAAGTACCTTTTTCCGTTCCTTTTTTTCAAATTTTTAAATTTAAGTGCGGCCTTCATAATTAAGATGTTGTGGTCAGTGTCTATATCTGCTTCTGGGTAGCTTCTACAGTCTTTTACTTGATTCCTAAACCTTTGTCTAACAAGAATGTAATCTATTTGGTATCTTCCTATATCTCCTGACATCTTCCACGTATATCGTCATCTAGCATGATGTTGAAATAATGTGTTTGTGATGATAAAATTGTTTTTGTCGCAAAATTTTACCAGCCTATTTCCCCTGTCGTTTCCGTGCCTAAACGAAATAAACCTACTACCGCTCCTTCCCTACCCTCACCGACCACTGCATTAAAATCCCTCGTAATTATTAAATTTTCATGTCCTTTTACGTATCATAATATGTCTTCGATATCTTTATAGATCTCTTCTACCTCTTCGTCACTGTAGCTAGAGGTGGGCATGTATACTTGTATTATTACTGTGTTTACCGGTTTTGATTCTAATCTAACCATGAGAATTCTTTCGTTCTTTTGAAAGTAATTTTTCTTCACTATATCCTATCTTTTTCCGTATAACTATCCCCACACCCAAATTATCTTCCTCTGCTCCTGTATGAATTACCCTGAAGTTTCTACTCCAAAAATCCCCCGCTTCTGGCCACCAAACTTCGCTGATCCCTTCTATGTTTAGTGCTAACCTATTCATTGCCATTTTTAGGTTCTCTAGCTTACCTACTTGCTTCATACTTCTAACATTTTACACTCCGATTCGCAAAATGTTCCCGACTTGTATTCTGGACTTTCCGATCGCATCCTCCGAAGTAGTTCCTTCCCGGATACCCGAAAGGGGGACTATTTTAACTCCGGAATCTTTTATCCCAGAGAATGCCATCATGCTTATTTCAATTTAAGTACGCTGTGTACTTGGGAGGTAATGTGGTGGTTTCCCGTTGCCTTCCACATCGCGGTAGTATGTCATACCGACCCCTATAGTCTCCGCCAATTTAAGTACCGAAAGAGCCGCTGCCCTCTTTCAGGGACCTGTCTTAGTCTGGTTCCTTACTAACGACCCCACTACTTTGATTGGATCTGTAGTTTGGCTCTTTAGCTCATTAGAACACGCAAGTCACTTCACCTGTTCTAGTAATCTAGAACTTCGGTCAAGGTGCAGGTCCATTCGAAATGGCCTCTATGAATAATGTAAAATTGTTTCAAATTCGTAATTCGCATGCCAAAAAAAAAATAAAAGTATAAACTTTAGAATTACTTCTAACAAAACTTTCAAAATTATTTAGACGTTTCAAAATAAATTTTCAACTTTGAACAGCCTCTATCTTTTAGCAAGCGATTTTTGTATAATAGATTTTGAGCTAAATCGTAATATTTGGTGTACAGTATCTCTACTTTAGAGATTTCCCATTTTCAACGAGTCACCTCACTTTGTACATATACAACCAATACTGCGTAGTAGAAAAATTTGTAGTTTGCAATTACAAAACAAAATAGCGTCCCATTAGATGAAGCAGGTTATCATGGCCATCGATAGTAATTGAGTTCATACTAAGAATAACAGTTTAATATTGCCATATGCGTACAAACATAACTATGTTCTAAGTAATTACTTTTTTAAAATAACATCGTTTGTTGATACTCGGATATGCCAGTCAATAGGCAGTAGTCCATAAAAAATATTTATATTCACAATTGTCCAGATGGATATAGTAAACTAGTAAGTAAGCGGAAATACTTTGTATGCTTATTACTTTATCCCAAAATAAATGTAGGGTCAACTAAAATTAACATGGTTACCATTTGTAAGCGGATAATTTAAAAATGTCAATTGTTAAAAATATTTTCTTTAAATAAACAAAACGAATACTCACTAATTTCTTTATAATCAATTGTAAATACATTCATAAATAATTTTCATATTGTTTACAGGAAAAAATCACTTATGTGACATAAACAGTTTTCTCTAAATATACTTCTGTTACGGTTATTAAAGTAGATTCCTTCATTTTGAGGAGCATGTCTTTATTATCAAGCGTAGACATAGATGACATCTAAAGTGTAAGCACAAGATTCCATTACCCCTACACATCACAGACATGTTAAAGAATTGCTTTCTATTGTAGTAAGTTGTGATATAAATTATCATGGTTGATAAGTCCACACAGCAGGAGTCTCACGAGATTCAAAGCCGTTCGTATGCCACTCCATAATTTGGCGTCCTCTGACGAATGCGCTAGGTTACACTAAAAAGTTCGAGATTCTTTGAATAATTAATCGTCATCATCATCATTAGGTTCTCAGTCCTGGAACGGGTTAGACGTATACCCCCATTGCTTCCTATTCTGAGCTAACTTACACATTTCCCTCAAATTCCCATAATCTACATATTTTTTCTGTCTGTGTGCAATAGTCTAATCTACCTCTCTTTTTCTCCTCTCTCTGTTTCCTATGTATTCCCCAATACTTCCTCCTGACTTAGAGCGTGAACTATTTCTCCTATTTTTTTACAGTTTTCCATAGGTATGTTTCTTCCTTTACTATTTTTAGAATTTTTCTGTTCTTAACTTTGTCTGTTCGTGATATTTTCATCATGCTACAAATTTCAGAAGCTTCTATCTTTTTCCCGTCTGCTTCTCCTACTGTCGACGTTTCACAGCCGTACAGTGCTGCGCGCCACACATGTTTTAACAATTTTGTTTTGTTTTTGCGATTGTTGTCTTTGAACATAGCAGCTGATGTTTCTTGCTAAATACAGCACGGGCTGGTGCTATTTTTTTTAATAGCTTTTGCACCTGTCCCCTTCTAGTGTTTTACAAAGATATACCCTATTTCACCGATATTCAATGGTACGCGAAGGGAGTTGAGCAATCTGACGGCCATCAAGAGCTCTCGCCACTTAGACATTTGTCGAATCAATAGCTTTCAAATTACTTTTTTCGCACAATCAACATTTGTAGAGAATATTTGAAAACCAACAACTATAGTTGTTTATGATGATCATCAGGTTTAAATACAATTACTTTTTTATCATTAGGTTTCCCGTCCCACTGATTGGACGCATATCTCCATTGATTTCTATTCTGACCTAACCTACACATTTCCCTGAAATTCCCACAGCCTACATCTTTCACTATCTGTGTGCAATAGTCTAATCTACGTCTACCTTTACCTTTCTTTTTTCTTTTTCTACTTCTAAAATATTCCGCACTATTCCCTATTTTTTATTGATTTTCATACTTTTTTAACCTAGCATTTCTGGAACCCCTTTGTTTTTAATTTTGTAGGATCAATTATCTTCATGATATAAATGTAACATCGCATTTCAATGGATCCTATCTTATTTCTGTCCGCTTCTCCTACTGTCCATGTTTCACAACCGTACAGTGCTGTGCTCCACACATATACTTTTGACAATTTTTTCCTTCTTCTTATGTTTGTTGTCTTTGAACATAGTAGTTGCTTTTTCTTGTTAAATGCAGCACAGCATTGTGCTAATCTTTGTTTTGTATCTATTGCATTTTCCCCATCTTGCGTTATTTAACTTACTGGGTAACGGCAATTTTCGTTTGCTATTTGCATTCTGGTTTTGACTTTTTTTACCCCTTTTTACATATTAGTACTTTATTTTTATTTTTTTTAATTTTCATACCGTATCTCTCTGTTAGTACTGTTTCCATTTTATTAAGAGCTGCTTCTATCTCTTACTTGCTAGATTCTAATACCGTTATCTCTGTACTTTAGCACGAAAGGGAGCTATCATAATTTATATTTCGTGTCAATCATCACCAAATTTAAGCATGTCAATCATTTGTCCCTGCATAAAATAATCATAATTGAAATTAACTATACTGAAAGCTTTTTTATTTAAACATGTATTGCTAATCTAATATCAAGAAATAACTATTGGGTAATAGGAGTTATTCGACGAGCGAGTTATAATAGCCATTACCCGTTCGGAAGGTTTGCACGCGGGCCAGTGACGACGAGCGGCGTAATCCGAATGAGTAATAGCCATAACTCGCGAGTAGAATAATATAATTTTTCCACGACTACACAAATTTTTATTATCAGATATTTATTTTCTAAACGTTTTAACTAATATCCCAGACACTGACAAGCAAAAATTTATTTGTCAAAGTGTAACAGCCTACTTTGCATGTTACGAAAAGTATACTTCGCGGATTATGAAGATTGAAGGTTTGTACTGATTGGTCAGAGGTGTTAGATTATGATCATAATCCACGACCTGGATGTTTCTGATTGGTTGAAGGTGTTGGATTATGAATTCATATGCACATACGGAATAATGAGTGCTGTTATTGACTCATTCATAAATGTGTAAGAAATGCATAACTGGATAGTCGTGAGAAAAGTATTTTTTCCACGACTATCCAGTAATGCATTTGTTACGCATTTAGGAATGGGTTAATAATAATACTCATTATTTTGTAGATGTATGTGTATGTATAATACAACACCTTTAACCAATCAGGAACGTCCAGGTCGTAGATTATGATCACAATCTAACACCTCTGACCAATCAGTACAAACCTTCATTTTTATAATCCACGAAGTATAATTTTCGTATTATTCAAAGTAGGTTGTTACGCTTTGACATAAATTTGTGCTTGTCAGTGTTTGCGATATTAGTTAAAACGTTTAGAAAATATTTAATAATGAAGATTTGTGTAGTCGTGGGAAAATTATATTATTCTACTCGCGAGTTATGGCCATTTCTCATTCGGATTACGCCGCGAGCTCTTCCGAATGAATAATGGCTAGCATAACTCGCTCGTTAAATAATATACTCTACTACTTCAAAAATTAAAGTACATACCGAAATTCTATAACACCACGTTGCATAAACAGGACCGACCTAATGAAATTTCTCACACCAGGCCGTGGTCATATTTTTCGCCCCTAGTTTAATTCTGGTTGGTATTAGGACGTATAAAAAATACAAAGAAAAAAGCAGTGATAAATGTTTACAACTAATATTTCAGTACCAATTAACGCGCAACAAACTTATTTACCATAGCTCATAAAATTAAAAATATTAATAATCATTTGGAAGACGTCATGGAATCTGTCTACCCGCATGTAAGTATGATTTTTGTATGTAACAAATTACAAACGCTTTAGATGTTAATCGATTAATCCACAATTGCTTTGTCCAAACTAACAAAAAGGTGTCCTTCATCAGTGCATTTAGCCATTAAGGATAACAAGAATGTTCGCCCTTTTGTTAGTTTCTTCCCAAACAATTATCGATTAGTTTTCAAAGTGTATGTATGTTGTTAAATAATAGTTATTTACGATACCAGTGGGGATATGGACATCATTATCGCACGCAATGTGAAATTCGCACAACGAAAACGTTAGCCCGATTCATATAACCACATGAGTGCGATAATAATGTAGTATCCCACGTGTATCGTATAAAACTTTATCTACAACCCTTAAAAATTTTATAAATTTCTATTAAAAGTAGTTACTAAGATTTAAAAATATACCTGTGCAGTGTCTCATAAATTTGATGTCGATAATGGGAAACTTGATTATTATTAATGATTCAATAAAACTGTTTGCGCAGTTATGGACTAACTTTTTGAGATTGATACAATCGTGAAATTAGAAATGAGCGATCTTCTTTAGTTTTCAAATTATAACCAAAAATTAATATTTTTAACGATTCTATTAATTCGCATAACCTGTTTCTTTGCAAAAATATTCAAAAATACTGTTGAAGTTTTTTATACAGTTTTCTACATAGAATACAGTGACGTGCGCAAATATTTAATATTTACAACATTTTTTAAGTTATAATATATATATATATATATACTTACATTTTTTTTAATGGAAGCGCAGCTGCTCGCCACTTTATTTAAAAGTTCTTTTTATGAGCTTTAAAAAAATATATAGTTCAATATATTTATTTTTCAAATGGCCGAATTATTGCATGTTTGCGGTATAATAAAATAATTTATTACATTGGCAATAGATAGTTGACCGCGAAACAAAAGGTAAACACAAAACAACAATTTATTATTTCACCACATCAATTGTTAAACAACAAGGTTTGATAACCAGAAGAATACAATATTATAACTGCAAATATTACAAAAATTAATAATTACATCTTAAATTAAAAATTCTATTGCTTTGTCCAGATATAGATAATCTATATATGGATTCACACACACACACTCTTACACACACACACATGCACACACACACGCACGCATGATCGCACTCACGCACGCACGGATGCACGCACAAACTCACGCACACGCACACGCGCGGCACACACCACACACACACACACACACACACACACACACACACACACACACACACACACACACACACACACACGTACTCCACTCCGATCGTCGAAAATATAACAGGGACAGCTGTTATTGGTTGAGTATTTGTTAACCAATAGTTCAGCATTGAGTTTCCTATAAATTTGTTTAGAGAAATTTAAAGTTACACCATTGTTTAGGTGTGACGGTTTTTGTTTTCTTAGAATTTGTTTCAGCGGCGGGAAGAAATGTGTTTTAGCCTGTTGCCTGCTCTAATTTGTTACTGGAGCAATGAACGTAAATAATTGTTTTCTTTCTATCAACATTTAAAAATTTTAGTAACTAAAAGACTGAACTTTAGTCTATTATATATTGTTGTTTAATTTTCTTTTTTGCTTTATGTGTGTTAGAATTGAAGTTAAACAAAGAAAATGTTAGTTCTTGGTAATAAAAGATGGATATACATTATTTTTGCGATAAAGTATTATTTTTGCGTAGATTTTGTGTACGGTGTAAATCCTGCCTATGGTTCTAGAAAATGTTATTGTCTACACGAGTTGGTGTTCCTTTTGTGTCATATTTCTTTAACTAGAGGTTTTGTAAATATAATTCCATTCTTAAGTTTTCTATCGCACTCTACGGCGTTTTTAGCTAGCACGGCATTAATTCTTCGGTCCCCCATGTTTTTGTTACGGTACTCGGTGCGGGCTACTGTTATTTTGATTACTATACCTTACCTTTCTCTTGTCCGTACGGATTACCGTAACAATTTGTCTCGAAAGCAGTTCATGCAGTAACAATTCCTCCACAAGATTATCGAACTATTACTGTCGATTAGTATACAACCATTTGTTTACCGCAAGTCATCGCGTAGTTTTAAAAAACCAACCCCAAATGACGAATCATTCCCCACCGAGACAATGTAAATTTCTACACAGTTCACAAGATAATTAAATTTTTAACGCAAGAAAGCGTCGAATTGTTAGACCATCCTCCGTACAGTCCCGCTCAAAGTCCCAACGATTTCTATATTTTTCAGAAAATCAAAGACGGACCACGTGGTCAAATGTTCCAGTCGTCAGAAGAAGCATTCGATGTCTTCAAAAATGGGGCGGCTCCGTGGCGTAGTGGTATGTGTGTGACTACTACGCCTAAGGTCTCGGGTTCGAATCCCGACACGGTCCGCTTGAAAAATGTTAGGCGAGCATTTTTCGCAAAAATACACCCTCGTTCGGATGAGAGGTAAAATGGAGGTCCCGTGTGTGAGTGTTGTCACGCACGTTAAAGATCCCTACCTTGCTTGGAACAGCAAGGATTCGGCAAAATTCCAAATTTTCCAGGTAAAAAAAACTCGCTTCCTGGCCAATGTAGTACCTTTGGGTGGAGCATTGGAAAATCACATGTAATGTCTTCAAAAATGCAATTTTGACTGTACCAACAAACGAGTGGAATATGCTTGTAGAGTGGTTCGAGTGCTTGCAAAAAGTACATTCATCTTCGTGGAGAATATTTTGAAAAGCAATAAAGTCTTTAAAAGCTACTGTTTTATTCCAGCTTTATATGCAAAACTTAAACGACAACCTTCATATAAAAATGTTAGTTAAATAAATTACCAGTAAGATTAGTGTCACGATAGTGATTAATTTCTCGTATTTAGAATATTAAATCAATGCCTTATGACAATTTTCAACAGGATTTTAAGAAATCTACTCTATATTAAAGAAGCTTATTCTTCTAATGCATTTTTTTTTCAGGGGAAATGGTAGTGACATATTTATACACCAGATTCCGTTTCAATTGGAATGAAGTAGACTTCAGTATTTTCTCTTCCTATAACATGGTCATTGCGCTACTAGGTAAGTAAATAAAAATTACAATTGTTAAAGAGTAAGATTTTAAATACAATCTTGCATGTACCTGTACACGCAACATAGATAATATGCACATCTGGACAAATATATTCATTTTTAGCAAACGAAGTTACCCCTGTAATTATGTGTTTATCTTGTTTTTCATGGTTAATTTTTTATCAGTTCATATTATCGTCACCAAAGTTGATACCTAAGTCGCTTAAATAAAAATATAATTTAATTTGTAGATAATATTTGAAACATTAGGGTGACGAAGCGACATTGGGCACTGATAATATGTACTCTATGGGTTTGTGTGTGCGTGCGCGCGCGTGTGCGTGCGTGTGCGTGCGTGTGTGTGTATGTGTTTATGTATTGCCATGACACTGCAGAACTTTGGTGTAGAAGCTAAAAGAGTGCTATGACAACGGTACAGAAAATTGTATATTTGAAATAATTATCTTATTTTCCTTTTCTTTACTTCGCCTGGCTAACTCAACGGCAATTTTTACTATGGAATTTACAAATTGAAGTAAAATGCAGCAATCTCAAGACAACATCTATACATTCAAAAACAATTTTCTTTCATACAAAAGAATATAGAATAGTTTACAACTTCAGTTCATACATAAAATTATTACTAAATAATCCTTACTTAATTTTTGTTGACATTTACAGAACTCAAATCTCTCGTTTAGTGGATAATTTACTTATCTCCCACTACCACGCTTGTAAGGGTTTTTGGCCAAAAATCCTTGACAGAAAATCTATTAAAGGTCAAATGCTTCGAACTTCAGCCTCAAAACATTTTGGTAAATATCCGCTTACAAAACAATAGTATATTATTCAACGAGCGAGTTATGATATCCATCACTCATTTGGAGGGTTTGTGCTGCTAGTCCGTTAGGGCAAACGGCGTAATCCGAATGAGTAATGGCTGTAACTCGCGAGTAGAAACTATAATCCTTACTTAATTTTTGTTAAAATTTACAGAACTCAAATCTCTCCTCTAGTGGATAATTTACCTATCTCCCACTACCACGCTTATAAGTCTTTTTGGCCAATAATCCTTGACAAATAATCTATTAAAGGTCAACTGCTTCGAACTTTTTAACCTCAAAATTTTTTGGTAAATATCCGCTTATAAAACAATAGTATATTATTCAACGAGCGAGTTATGATAGCCATTACTTATTCGGAAGGTTTGCGTAATCCGAACGAGTATAAGACTTTTTCTAAATGTTTTAACTAATCTCACAAATACTGACAAGCAACAATTTATTTGTCAAAATGTAACAGCCTACTTTGCTTGATACGAGAATTATACGTCGCTGATTATGAAAAATTGTAACCTCCTATTTTCATTTATTATTTGGTTTTGCAAATAACCCATGGGTTGGTCTTAGATTTACTGCCTGTAGCTTAGACACTACTATTTTATTTTCCTTTGTAGTGTAACCGACCAGAAGTTTGACCCAAAACGCCCTCTATAAACGGTACACCGGGCTCTGTGATCTAACATCTAGTGGCAGTGGCTCGACGACTCGAACGTTGTGTTGTTATAATGTAACCCTAATTTCACACTGGGAAGATGACGTTAAGGCGGGAAGGTTTGAAATAAAACTACAGCAGTTACCTAACTTCACTTTTAATCAAAACAATGTCTACTAAATAGGTCATCCGCATGAAAGCATAGAAAAATTACATTTAAAGCAAACAGTGCCGTGCTCAACCTGGGCGATTAGGGATAGAGCACGGCAGAGAAAACCCCAAACTGCCCTCACACTTCCAACTGCATTTGGCACATCCTGACAAGGACGGGTAACGTAGAAGCACTCAGAACAGTAACACTAAAATTGACGGGATGTCAATTGTTTCCCAGACATATCACACATGACAACTGAAGAAACGTTAGTGTAGACAAGCTAGCCTTTTCTGGTAGGTACTGAGGTTGGCTAGGTCAATACTACCCAGCTAAAGTTGAAGATGGGGACACCAGGAAGATGACCTATAGCTTGACTTTCCAGTTACAAAATATTTCACAAGAGCTAGCCGACTTTCTATTATTTACAAAAAGGTACATTACAAGTACATCGACAAGACAACATGAATCGCTGAAATGAACTTATGGTATGATTGCGCATAGTTAAAAGACGCTTATCATTGAATAGACTATCTCCAACATAGTCATAAATGCAAACGCGAAGGCGCGAGATGGTCGGTCATACCAGAGGTTCAATTTAATTACATCACAATAATGATCACAAACGTTAAATACTAGTTAATTATATAGGAACATCGGCTAGATAATAGGATAAACACACAACAAACCTATAATTAAGTTTAAACCAAGATATGAGCGGTGCAGTTGTAAATGTGATTAATATGCTGAAATAAAACAATTACGCATAAGAAAAATGTCAAATGCATTACAAATATCAAACAAATGTAACATAGAAATATAATACTGTTCATATTCAAACTTGCCTAATAATTTGATTTAATATATCTAAGGAATGATGTTGGTACTTTTCATTAATTGCTCGTAAAATCACAGTGATGGTACGTTTACTATTGGTTCTGCAATAAGTGCAATGCAATGGAAGTTCGAACTCTGTATTTAATACTAAATAAACAATATTTCAAATAAACAAATATTAGTTTTACTTTGATTTAGATACTAAATAAACAATTCAGATAAATAAATATTAGTTTTCGTTTGTTAAACCAAATCACACTCATTTATTCATAAAACGTTCAATAAAAGCGTAAATTCACCTTTATTAAACATCATAAGTAAAACAACCGGCATCGAATTCTAAGCCAAAAGCAACAGGTAACACATAAATATTTCCTTCAACGGTTAAACAACTAACGGTTTTACAATAAGTGTCAACATCACACTCAAAACAAGGCTGGAATTACCAGATGTAATCAGATTACCTTAAATAGCAACTACATTATCAACATAAATCATTACCTTTAATAAAAAACCGCCAAGTGAAATATTTCAACCTTCCATCTTGAAATCTAAAAACAAAGTTCTTTAACCTTGTCCACTCGATCAATCGTCTCTACACATGCGCCCTTTATAACGTAAATTTTTACGTCACGGAATGCAAGTGGTTACTGAGCTATTCTAACAAAAACCTTCAAATATCGAAATGTACACTATAATATTTGCAATAATTATCAACCAATGAGAAATCGACTTAGAGACACTACGGATCACTACAACTTGTATGTCAAAATGACTATTGCTGTTTATATTTCATTGGTTTTCGGTATAAATTTATCAACATGTGGTTATCAAGGATTGTGATAACCAGCTGTTGCTTCCCTTTTGCAGTTTGCTGATTCGAACGGTGTCGGATACATTTCAGCATACCTTCTACAAGCTTCTAACCCATTACCCTGCGACAGACCGTAAACGTAATGCCTATCAGCTATTTCCGCATTTGTGTATGCCATTTTAATAACAAGTGAATTATCAAACTAACAAATTAAGAACAGAACAGCGACACACAATTATTAATTCAATTTCAAAAATTTACAAACTAGATAAATTAGTTTTGCATTTTCGTCTTATGACGATGTATCTCTGTAGTTGTTTGTAAAATAATTCTTTTCTGCGAAGTGGTTAATTTTGGGCAAAAATTCAAGAGACATTTTTTGTTTAGAATGAAATAAGCTATTGAAAATCAATTTTTAAATGGCAAACAAATAATAAGACAAAAAGTTACATTGGAAATAAATTTTAGGGGTTGCGTTTTCCACCTCTTACAACCATGGGGTAAACCAAATAAATTACTGAGTAAGTGTATTTTTGATAGCAAAAAATTCCACCTTAATTTCAATTTTGTAACTTTTTAGTGTTTGTAAAAAAAAATGAAAAACAAATTTTGTGTACACCCTTTAAAGCGCTGTATCTTAACAAGGAATGCTCGAATGGAGTTTCTTTATATGAAAGACTATATCTCTTTTACGATGAGGAATCACCCCCTGAAATGTTTTACACTTATTTTGTTACACTTGGTATATGCAGTTTATGCGAAAAATTTGGTTGTGGTGTGGAAATATGTACGGAAAAGCTAAAACATCCCTACAAAGTTGCACTGATTGTTTTCCTAAACGAAATAGAAGAATTGGGTTTTCTAAAATTATTTACTCAAATTCAAACTAAATTTGTTCTAGATTGTAATATAAATTATTAAAACACGTATAGCTTTTTATATTTTGGAAAATTTATACATAACCAATACAAATCCAGAAGTGTTTTAATAGTTTGCTTTGGCAAAAAACTAAAAAATAGAGGTAACTCCCCTAGTGGTAATCTGATTTGAAAAATTCTAACAGAATTGAATTTTATACCAACAGTACCCAACATTGTTTATAAAATATTAACTGTGTTTAATTATACCACTATTTAACTTGTTAATGAGCTTATAAGATCAAATTTCTTCAATTAGAACTGAAAATTACTCCGCATGTTTAAAATACATTGTATGGCACTATCCACTAATTTTTCTTGTTGTATTCATATCAATACAGAATTGAATTACGCATTAAGAAATGTAGTGTCTAGCAGTTATATTATCTTGAAACGGTTTTCCTTATTATGTCTTGCACCACGTTGTGTGCCATTGAAGCGAATTTTTTCTGAAGCACCAGCCCCACATTGGGTGGCAGTGAAACTAATCTTTCTTATAATTATCTGGCCTCACGTTGTGAGCAAGTATAACGAAGTCTTCCGACATAACTAGGGGTCTATTCCTTGGGCAGAGCTATGAGAAATGGGGGGGTAAGTCGAAATCTGTCTGTAGATCAAACTTAATCTAAACCAAATAGGCGCCACCAAGTCCTGACTTACT
Source organism: Platerodrilus igneus (assembly GCA_036346225.1). NCBI lineage: Eukaryota > Metazoa > Arthropoda > Insecta > Coleoptera > Lycidae > Platerodrilus > Platerodrilus igneus. The sequence continues at coordinate 2,325,809 of JARFIW010000289.1, forward strand.
TATGATAATTGCATGGCATATTTATAAGGGCGGACGTGGAGACCCAAAGAAAAAAGGATCGCCTTCGCTGACAAAAACCTGTCTTAATAAAATAAGTTGCAGCTCCTGTAAGAAATTGTAATAATTAAATACATAAAAAAGTGGAACACTATTTGTGTCCAGCAAAAATACATAAAGAAGTAGTAAAAAAATATTTCCAATATAAAGTTGGCATCAAAGATTTACTCATAAGGACGTTAGCTTTATGTGATTAGATTTGATCATACTTGATCAAAATAAAAAACTTTAATCCTGAACCAATTGTTTACTAAAAAGAACCTCTTTTAAAATAAAATGATTTATAACAAAAATTTAATCAATAACTGAATCAAACCATAGTTTTCAACTTCAGGTTTATCTTAATTATTTTTAGTCAAATACTTTACAGTATAATATAATTTATAACAAAAATTTAATCAATAACTGAATCAATCCATAGTTTTCAACTTCAGGTTTATCTTAATTATTTTTAGTCAAATACTTTACAGTATAATATAAGCTTATTACACAAATAGAGCTCCGACCTGTGCAGATCTGTTCAGGCAGATGACAAATTAATTACTTCTAAAAATGTTAGTATTCAAGTTTTTCGCTTTTAAATTACATATGCAAGTTTTAATTTATATTAGGCAGATCTCAAAAATAGTCGTGTTTACATCACTTGTACTAAAGCTGTTCGATGCATTTGCTTTCAAAAATACATCTGTCAGCAGTATACCGCAGAAAAATATATGACGTCAGTAACACCTGTTGACGTTACTAACAATTCCTAATGAACCAAATAGTTGAAGCTTTTACAATATTCATGCTTTTACGCATTAAAACAAATTACCGTGTTCCTAGTGTGAAACACATAAAAAGAACTTAAAGCTATCTACGAACCAAAACTGCATTTCTCGCCTTGTTGCAAGGAAGGATGAGATCCTCGTTATTTCATGCAAAGATCACAGCGTTGCAGTGTGAACCAAATTCATACAAAACAACTTCTACTATGAAGTCGTTCCACGTGTCGAATCAAATACGGTGATGATACATTCTGCAGCCGTTGTAATCCTGTAGTTGAATTACGCCGCCTTACTAAAGTAGTAGCATCTTTACATTGTCCTTGTGTGTCTTAAAAGTTTGCATAACAAGTGTCGTCCTCTTAAAATTGCCTCCTAAATTTTATATTCTAAAAGTTGCATCGTAAGTTGTAGCAGTATACTTCGTCGCGCTAAATAAATTATCTCAAATTAAACAAGTTAATAAACTTTATACGTTACCAACCGTTATTCAAAGAAGTGCTAACTCATCGAAGTGGATTCGCAAATTGCCGGCTTGCAGTCTATGGTACATGTTATTGCTTCTTCCACATATGGCCGACTGACTACAAAACTAGCTCGGGCGGCCGAGGCGTCCGGGGGGAACGTCAAACAGATTGTAAATAGCTGTAGATGACACAGATATTTAACCACAAATAGAATACCAAAGGACGATGCGGCTTTAACGTATTACTTTTGTTGTTGAATGTAATTTACTATTGTTTTAATAAAATTGTTAAATTATTCTCGCAATTTTATGGAGGGATTTATTATCAAAAATAAAATTGTTAAATTATTCTCGCAATTTTATGGAGGGATTTATTACCAAAATTAAATTGTTACAATCTGTCTGTTGATTTCGCACGCATTTTAGTTGCATAAGGAGGAGACTGATTACTCTTGGTAGAATTGGTAGTTAAATACCGAATATAACAACCCTTGATTTCAAGTACGCGAAACTTCTTGACAAAACTTGTGAGCGAAATTTTTTGGCAAAATTTGTGAAATCCCAAATTAAGATTGTATTGATATTGCAAAAAATTTGCATGTGTAATCCTAGATGCTGCTATTAAGTGTGAAGACCTTATGCAAACGTTTGTTAATTTTAAAAGTGTAATACATTAAGCAAATGGAATATGCTAATACTGGTAATACACAGAATAATAAACATAATTTAATACGGTTATTTTATTTCTGTTTGCAAACAAAATTTTATTTGAAACTAAATAATTTATAGGTAATAACTACAATTGAGATGAGATCTTATAAAGTAACCGATTGATTGATTCAGAATAATAAATTCATAACAATTTGCTACGTATCTAGACGTAGCCGGAAGAAAAGTAAATACCAGGCTAACTATCAAACGCGGAGAGTTGGGGGATTCACCTAAATACCAAAAATACAAAAAAAAAACACATCGCCCACGATTATCTATTAAAACATAAAAATAAATAAAGGTTTCTGTACAAACAAGCAAAAAGAAAATAAATTAGGTGTTATTATTTCACAGCAAACAATTATATTGTAAGAACAATTTAGAAATTTAGATACGAAGTGCGCATCTCGCATTTCACACAAAATAAAATTAATCAGTAGCAAATAAACGTGTGAAAGCTTTTGTCAAGCGTTTTTAAAATTTCACCTAATACTTTTGTCACGTAACTACACTAAACGTTGATATGGAATATGCCATTGACACACACAGAAGAAAACGAGTTGCATATCTGAAAGTGTCTGCATACTTAGCTCGTAAGCCGAAGGGGGTGAATCAGCACAGCAACGCCATGGTCGTCAGGATCTATTTACTTTGCTACCATAACTGCAGCAGCGGTCTACGTACAAAAACAGTTGGTCTACAGACAAAAGCAGTTGGTCTACAGAAAGAAAGAACCCATTTGGCCTCCAGCTAAAAAAAGTTAGAAAGAGAATCTGATTAGAATGGGTACGCACGGGGAGACTCGCCAATACACGCAAGACACCTGCTAGTTGTCGAACAGGAAAAAAAGAAACGTGCATTGCTTTTGAAATACGGTGACGTATAATGTAGAAAATATTTCGACACACAAGCTGGCAGAATCAAATTTAACAATGGTTCAAATAACACGAATTTGAACTGCAAATCCTCGCTTATCGAAACGCGATTGAAACTGGAAAACTCGGATAGTGCGCAACCTTATTTCAACAAGTCTTTACATTGGAAAAATAGAGAAAACTATTATACGCGGTCGTAATGTATCAAGATAACGGGTACCTAAAACAGGATATAAACCCTTTAATTGTAGCAGAAACTATACGTTTCGAAATAAATAAGTTCAAAATGAAAATTTGTAGAAAGCGAACTTGAAGAATTTAAGAATTGAAACGGAATCGATTTAACCAAATTATGGTAAAACGGGCTTATGGATTAAGAAGTAAATTTTAAAAGCAAAATTGGAACGTAACAAAATACTATTATTCCTCACATTAGTATCACAATTAGAACACTATAACCACGAGAGCTCTACGACCGAGTGGTTATAAAGAATGTTCTCCCACGTATCCGCATAGAAAAACAGTTTTTAAGTACCTCGTTCAATTTCTTCTTGTGTCAACTTTTTTGCGATGGTTTGAAAAATGGCGGATAATAAAATGTGTTAAAATGATAGTCGTGTGACGTTAGTGGTTGGGAGGCTGGTGATCAAAATGTGATGTCATAAAGGTCCAGCGGAAGGATGCTGAGATCCAGTTGCCCAGCGGAAGGATGCAGAGGTCCAGTGGTCCGTAGCAGAGATGTTGAGGTCAAGTGAACCATGCCGCAGGCTAAAAAATGGCTAATTGAAGAAAACTATTAGGTCCTGATGATTTAAGATGACAATGTTATGTATACGGGGATCAAATTTAAGACGACAATGCTGTTTAAATAGGAGTCAAAATTTATCCAGACTTGGCTAGTTTGTACTACTTAATGGTGTGCATTCTTTGAGTACTTAGCAATATGTTTATGCTTCTGAACATATATTTTTGAATAACGAATTTGTTTTGCAAAAAGAACTAAAAGTAGTTATGACTTTCGAATTCGCCACTTAGACTTCTAATTAATTGATTTTCTTATGCGGTCAAAATCTTGATGCTAAATAGTCATCTTTAATAATAACATATAACGATACATAAAATTGGCACATATTATATTTATCGATATTACGCTAATTTTGTCACGTAGACACTATGAAATACGACCTCATGTAACCGAACTATGAATACAAACTGTATTAAATTAATCGATAATATCATCAGCGACATTCCGTAGTTTTAGTAGGCTCTTGGTTGCCATAGTTATTATTGAGTTGACTTCAAACTTGCAAAATTAATCAAATATATTATTAAGAAACAACCTGATAAAACCAGATTTAAAGGAACAATTATAGCGGGTGATTTTTTAACTTGAAATATTCAAATACCTCGAATAATAAGCACTTTACAATAAAATTGTGCACAATGAAATTTTAATCAATCTGCGGACGAAATACAGCAGAGCTAAAATTACTCCCCCGTCTATCCTTGTAGGTAAAGCGGAAAGTAACTTTAAAATCTTAAATAGGAGTCTATTTTTTATTGTAAATTTGAATTCTTCACTACATTTGTTTTTGCAAAGCTCCACCCGAAGGTACTACATTGGCCAGGAAGTGAGTTTTTACTTGGAAATTTTGAATTTTGCCAAACCTTTACCGTTCTAAGCAAGGTAGGGATCTTTAACGTGCATGACATCATCCGAACGAGGGCGTATTTTTGTGAAAAATGTTCGCCTAACATTTTCCAAGCGAACCGTGTCGGGATTCGAACTCGGGATTTTGGGAATCTTGGCCACGGAGCCCGCATATTTGGATTTTACAGCTAAAAACACGTAGGATTTGTTTGAAACTTTTTTCGATTCATGATAGATAGCGCTGCAATTGATGAAATTCTACTCCAAATCAGTCTTAAAACAAATTTTATTTCTCACATTTTCAATTACAGTAAGGCTGAAAATGGTGGCCTTTGACTTCAATGCATCTCTTAATCCGTATGTCAAATAACTGTACATAATTGAGAAGCGTATCTGCTTAAATTTCATGTTGTTGTACTTGTTTGTAAACTTTGTCTTTGAAACAGCCCCGCATAAAGAAATCGGTCAAAGTAAAATCTGGTAATCTAGCTATCAAAGGACATTTTCTAATTGGTCGTCCGCTTCTGGCTCTGTATGAAATTGATAAGTTGGACGTTCCGCTTAATACTAGCTAACAGTTCCTAGAATAAAGTCATATTGCAAAATGACTTACTAAATAATAAAATAAGCAATTTCTTAGGAAACCAATGCTTTTAAGCAAAGCTTGTTCAACTTGTCACGATGTAAGTCAAAATAATGTACTTTGTAACATATTAGTATCACTGCATATTCAATGCAGTTGAAATGTATGGGGTGTTGGACCTACTACAATCAACATATTGGAAGAACAATGGTGGAAAATCTTGTGAAAATCATCAAAGATTGGTAGGAAAGTGTGATCAAATTCGATCAAGGGAATATTGCACCTGTAATTATTAACATTGGTGATAGCGATAACTAATATAGATTTTCAATCCAATTAATGAAACTTTTTACATGATTAATGTATCTTTAATTTTATGTACTATAAACAAGTATACCTGCATATATTTTAATGCTAAATTACAAGCTTTTAATCCCTTCTGTTACCTCTTGAAGAACATTTTAAGTGTCAAATTATAATTATATACATCCATGTTTAAATAGTAGAGCAATTTATAATTTAATAGCACAACCTCTTGAATGTCTGTGGCTATTGTCCCATGTCTGGTAAAATATGCATATATGCCTATAAAATTAAGATCCATAGAATTTAGCAATCATATTTAAAATATGCTCACTAATAAAAATTCACAGGTTAATCACATTCATTATTAATTTAAAAGTTTAAATTGCAATATTGTTAATAGAAAAATCATTCTAAAAATATATTTTAAAATCTTAAATCACGTTTCTCATCCACTATTTAATATATTTTGAACGGCCGTATGCTACCGATAGCGTTTTTATATTCACGTAGTAACAGTTTTTGGTAATGACAACATCACCACTATGTGACATCACAAACATCGATGACGCAGTTTATTTAAAAATTGCAAGGACTATACCATTTTTGCAACGAACATCTAGCAAACCAAATTAGGAATTTGTGCATGCATTTTCTGTCTCCATATTTGTGCTGAAATGGATTTGTGAGACCGCCCGCTTATTCACTTACTCTACTGTTTTATTTCTTGTCTGCACAGAATACCGCAACAACGTAACAAGGCGTCACATAGTTTACGTTTGATCGGAACAAATTCATTCGGCACCACGAGGCGTCCAAACATGATAGGCAGTTTACAAAAGGGCGCCTTTATACTTTATAAAGCTTACAATAGGAACCTTCTAGATGTTATTGATATAATTCTGGATTATTCTAAAAATGCGCCAGAATTATGTAAATAACATCTAAAAGGTTCGCGCTGTAAGCTTAAGAGCCCTCTCTTGTAAATAGTCAATCATCTTTGACGTGCCGTGGTGCCGAATGTATTTGTTCTGGTGAAGGGTAGACTACGACATCTCGTTACAGTAACTAGTGTTAGTATGTTCTTCTTTGTTTTAAACTTTAAAATATAACTTCTAGTTACAGTTGTTTGTATGATCTAACCCATGTCGTATAATATAATATATAGCTAACCCCGTGTCGTAAATATTACATAAATATTCAAATTAGGCTAAATTGCAATTTATTAATGTGATTAATTCGTTAATTAACATTGATTTGCTTTTTGTTCAATTTGTCAATCGGAAGCTCTAAATTGTTTACTGAATTGTCAAGCACACTTGTTTAATAATAGGAACTCATAGACTTATTAGCAATATACCTTCTGTATACACACACAACAGCAACCGTGTACGTATTCTTGTAAGCGCATACACGCAACGCGCGCCCACATGCATGCACGCACACGCATACTGCTCTGCACGCACACATAAACACTTGACATGCGCAGCAACACATGAGCCTCTTTGTAAGCGCGCACAAATACACATGAGAACGCAAGGCACGTACTTTCGCATATACGCACGCATAAAAGCTCACAATGACCAGACAGTTACTCACGTAAGCACATGCACGAAAACGCAACACAGTGGCGCACTCAGATACATTCGTAGACGCGCCCATCCGTTTGCACCGACACGCTCACGCACTCATTATCACTTAACCACACATAAACGCATGTTCTCTAGTATCATGCATATTCACTCGTACGTAGGTACGCCACATACGAGTGCGCTGGCAAACACTAAACATATGCTTACTCAAACACACGAACGTACAAGCGTACCCGCACGAATAAGAACTCACTCACGTAAGTGTGCGCGCGTAAATGCTGCTAGCACTCTCTCGCAGGCATGCGCATGCACTTACCGCACGCTTTCTTACACACGCATTGCATAAGCTAGCAGAATACATTAGTGTGTAGAAATCTTATCTTATTAAGTTTCATTGCTGTACATGTTTCTTTGTGTAGATGTACTCCTAAGTACTAATTTACGTATGTCGTTGCATTTGCGCATGCTCATAACTTCAACAGCTGCACTCTATCCCACATACATACAGTATTTTATGGACTATAAGACGCTACGGACTATAAGACGCACTTTAATTTTTAAGCGATTTTTAAATAAATAACATTTTTATTATTAGATTGCAGTCACACAAAAAATTCTTGGTTTATAAAACCGAACTGACATTTGAAATCCCTAAAAATCGTCTTCTGTTATTCTTCTTCTTCTTCTTCCTTATCTTCCTTTTTATCCTCTTCTTCCAATTCTTCATCCTCTTCCTCTTCTTCCTCTTCTTCTTCTTCTTCCTCTTTTTCATTATCTTACTCTTCTTCCTCTTCTTTCTCGTCTTCTTCTTCTTCTTCCTCTTCTTCCTCTTCTTCCTCTTCTTCTCTTCTTCATCTTCTTCTTTTCTTCTTCTTCTTCCTCTTCTTCCTCTTCTCCTTTTCTTCCTCTTCTTCCTCTTCTTCCTCCTCTTCTTCTTCCTCTTCTTCCTCTTCTTCATCTTCCTCCTCTTCTTCCTCTTTTTTCTCTTCTTCCTCCTCTTCCTCTTCTTCCTCTTTCCCTCTTCTTCCTCTTTCCCTCTTCTTCCCCTTCTTCCTTTTCTTCCTTTTCTTTATCTTTTTTCCTTTTCCCTTTTCTTCCTGTTCTTTCTTTTCTTCTTCTTTTTTCTCTTCTTCTTCTTCATCTTCTTCCTCTTCTTCCTTTTCTTCCACTTCCTCCTTTTCTTTCTCTTCTTCCTCTTCTTTCTCTTCTTTCTCTTTTTCCCCTTCTTCCTTTTCTTCCTCTTCTTCATCTTCTTCCTTTTTCTTCTTCTTCTTTTTCTTCATGGTCATCGTTGTTCTCTTTATATATAAGATGGTCTTCACTGCCATCGAAAGCGTTACTTATGCCGCATTTCTTGAGAAATTTTTACAATAATACCTTTTCTCACTTTAGACCACGCCTGTCTTATTCACTGACACACTTGTTTAATTGTAGGTCGTTTTAAAGCTCCCTTCGGCATGAATTCATGTTGGTTTTCATCCATCATCCATTTGTTCCATTCCTCCCTCATGTACACTTTAAATTAAATGGTTTACTAATTAAAAATTTTAATTAATACAATAAGTAACTCTATAAATATTTACATATCCAAATTACTATTAAAGAATTACAGTTTCAAATTCGTTCATAAAATAGCAAATATCTGTGCTTTAAGTACCCTTTTTTCGGGTACTTCTAAAACATAAGAGTCGTTAACATAATACCACTTTCCTGGCAGAATTTCAGCATTGGCTTTGCTATTTTCGCAAGATAAAGGCAATACGCCATTTTGATATTGAAATAGAAATTGCCAACGGTAACTGTTGTTGTCTAAAGCAGTTCTTATTTTTATATATGCGTCATAATGTCCTTTGTGAATTGAACCGCTATGTTGCACAACACCATATAATGCATATAACACTTTAGTTTGATTATCAATTGAACAAAATGGCGTTAAATCCAGTAACAGGGGAAACGAAACATATTTATTCACCTTTGCAGATCGGAGTCTTAAAACCCGAAATCGTTTTAAATGTAAAATCAATATAGCAGGAGGACTACATATTAGAAGTTGTTTAGTTGCGTTTGTATAAATAAATCCTTTTTAGTTTCGCCATGTTTTTGTGCAAAATTGCAACTTACTTTATTATTCCAAAAAGCAGATCAGAGTCTGTGAATTGGCTTAACAGGATTGTATGGAATATTCATCTGCATATGTATCATCGGTTTCCTTATCGTTATTAAAAGGCTGTAAAATTTCTCTTTTCGATATTGGCAAACTTAGATCAAAAAGAATTCTTCTTGACGTGAAATATGTTTACAGTCTTGGCACTGTAATGTACTGACTAAGACTCCTCTGAATATTTGTTCAGTTGGTAGTTGTACCTCAAGCCTGCTTTTCATAAAATTTTATAATTCTTTCTTTATCACTTTCACAAGATGATGGAACTATTTTACAACTAAACCTCCATTTTCTAAAATTACGGTTTGATACCTTTTAAGTCATTTTCACTCAATATTTCTAATAAATGTCGTAATAGTTCATGTGAGTCATGTTGTTGACCATCAGAAAACTGTGGTATTCTTTCTGTGACTCTTGAAAATAGCATACTTGGATCATAAATTTCTGGTCTATCATTTTGTAATTTTTTTAACGTTTGTGATAAAATATGTGTTAATGGTAGCCATTCTTCTAAAGTCCCATTAAGTGGGCCTAACACCAATGAATCTTTATCATCTGGATTTAACCTCCCGCCAGGAAGTTTAAAATATTGTCCTGGCTTTGAAGTTTCAAGAAGTAATTGTAATAATGGTTTACTTATCGAGACATTAAGAGGTTGCAGTTGTGAAGTAAGTCCTCCCAGTATAACAGCAAACTCTGTATTTCCCTGTCTCAATTTCTCTTGCACATAATTTTTCAAATAACTAGTAAACACAAGAAGAGAACTCATGTTCAATGAAGCACCTTTACTTGTCTTCGACACTCCGTTAGTCCATAATTTCATACCAGCCTCGTCCATCCAACCCTTATCATGTACGTGAATAACAACACCTGGCGGTATTTCAGATGGATTTGGCAATGTTTTTGCGCTTGAAAATAATCAATGGATTAAGTTTAGTACCATCAACATAATGTAAAAGTTCAACAGTGTAGTGCATTTTTTTAAGTCCACTTGTTTTTATAGTTACAGTTTTAGCACTTTTCATGGCAACAGTTCTGTTACTCGGCGCATCAAATGTCAGAAGAGTTTCGTTATTCGCTATTTGACTTGGTTCAACACTGGTTTTCTTTCGATGTTGAATAATGAAGTGATGGAAAGATATTTTCTCTTCATACGCTTTGCCACGTACCTAGGCGTAGCCGGAAGAAAAGTAAATACCAGGCTAACTATCAAACGCGGAGAGTAGGGGTATTCGCCTACATACCAAAGAGAAAAAAAACACATCGCCCACGATTATCTATTAACACATAAAAATTAATAAAGGATTCTGTACAAACAAGCAAAAGGGATAATAAATTAAGTGTGATTATTTCACAGTAAACAATTATATTGTATGGACAGTTTTGGAATTTAGATACGAAGTGCGCATCTCGTATTTTACACAAAATAAAATTACTCAGCAGTAAATAAAACATGTGAGCTTTTGTCAAGCGTTTTTAAAATTTCACCTAATACTTTTTGTAAAATAAACTAGTCAGTAAAGCGAATAAACGTGTGCGTTCTTTTGCGAAGCATATTTAAAAATAGTATCTCGCACCTGTAAAGCGATAATATCGATTAGCAGCAACAAACAATAGTTCTACAATGTCACATAATTACACCAAACGCTGATACGGATATGCCATTGACACACACAAAAGAAAACGAGTTGCATACCTGTAGGTGTCCGGATACTTAGCTCGCAAGCCGTCGGGGGTGAGTCAGCACAGTAACACCATGGTCGTAAGGATCCATTTACCCTAAAGCAGCGGTCTACGGACAAAAGCAGTTGGGTGTACATAAAGAAAGAACCCATTTGGCCTCCAGCTAAAAAAAGCTAAAAAGAGAATCTGATTAGAATGGATACGCGCGGGGAACTCGCCAATACACGTAAGACACCTGCTAGTTGTCGAACAGAAAAAAAGAAATACGGTGACGAATAATGTACAAAGTACTTCGACGCACAAGCTGCAGGATCAAATCCAAAATGGTTGAAATAACACGAATTCGAACTGCAAAATCTTCGCGTTATCTAGGCGCGATTAAAACTGGAAAATCCGGGTTATATCGGATAGTGCGCGACTTTATTCCAACAAGTCTTTAGTTGGAACAATAGAGGAAACCATTATAGGTTGTCGTATTGTATACCAAGATAACAGGTACCTAAAACAGAATATGAACTGTTTAATTGTAGCACAAACTTGTCGTTTCAAAGCAACTAGGTTTAAATTGAGGAATTTAACAGTAGAAACGAAATTTATTCGAGCGGGTATTGAATTAACCAGGGAAATTTTAAAAACAGAATTGGAACGTAACAGCTTGTGACATTTTCTGAGATATTTTGGTTTTGGTCCGCATGCTAAGTCCATGACACTTCATAAAACCGTAGCACCTACCAACTTCACCCTTAAGGTAAGTTCCACTTTAGCGATAGCTTACAAGCGTGATTTTAATCATTTTTGTATTATTCCAATGACATTTTGACGGTGTCATTGAATTCATTTCAATATGTCATCTTTTAGTTTTGGCCATCAGTCTTCTATTCGCACATTTAGTTTTCCTCGTTTTTTTCAGTTATCTTTATTAGCCCGACAAGCACGAATGGTTTTTCCGTTGGCAGACGGCCGAAATGCCTCTCAGCTGCGCTGTTTCCATGTCCTTCCGCATATACTATTACTTTCAATTTATAGCCCGCATCATATGAATACTTTCAATTTTTTTTTCCATTGCGAAACTAGCCAGCAACAAAAATATTGTACTGTTACCGATAACACAAATCGCTTTCAATTCAAGTTCGCTTGCACCGTAGACAGTAGACAGGAAGACAGTGTTAGCAAGCTTGTGAATTCCCGCCTCATGTTTGTCGCATCGGTGCACTGCTGCCGCCAGTTGAATCCAATGTTGCCAGATAGAGAAGGTTTTCCGCAGAATCGAATATATGGCTATTTTTAAGACAGACGGAAATTTTAAATCAAACATTGAACATCTTTATATTAATTTCGATTATAAGACGCACCTGAATTTTGTAGGCAATTTTTTGAAGGAAAATGTGCATTTTATAATCCTTAAATTTTGGAACTTATTTACACACATATACACTAACTTTGATTATCATTAATAATTATGCTTTTTAATTGCAGGTACAGGAATTTCAGTTGGAGTATTCAGCCATTTATTACAAGTTGACGATGCGATAATTGGTTTGATGTCATCCGCTAGTAAAATTTTGTCTAGTTTGGTTTATGCTTTCGCAAAAGTGGCATGGGTATTTTATTTAGGTGAGTTGATTATTTTGTATATTTAAGGTAAAAACATTTCGAATTCTTTACGCTCTAGTAGAACTCTAAAGATATTTAAAATGGTTTTTAATAGAATAAAGAAAATTACAAGTGATTCAAACGAATCTTCTCAAATTTATATTTTTTATGTGCAACTTTAGTTAGTCTGCTATAATTTTAGTTTGATCGCATTATGTTAATTTTTACTAAATCCTATTATTATTTGCAAAATTATTTTCGATTAAAAACTACATTACCTCATAGACACATTTGTTTATGTCTACGGTAAGTCAGAAGTTTTCAGTACTCTACCCAAAGGTATTACATTGACCAGCAGGCGAATTTTTTCACCTAAAAATCTTGACACGGATATTTCTGGGAGAATATTCCAAAAGTGCGGTGTCAAAAACAAGAATGGGATAAATTATAAGTATGTAGGGAAAGTAGAATGGGACTGAGCGATAGAACAGCGTTCAATGGAAAAGAAATGGTCCGGTTTACGGGTAGCTACTTCCGGTAAAGTGGTGTAGTCAAAACACGCAAAAAATAACAGCTCTGTAGGCGCCAAGGATACGCCGTAAAGTAAAAGACAGACTTCCCGATCAAAGTACGAAGCGATAGGACCGTACCCAATCACCAAGATAGAAGTAAAACAGGAACAGAAAGAAAACCAAGTCGTTAATAAATAGAGAACGTATAATAAACTTGATTCGGTAGTTAATCAAAGGGTTATACAATATTTAATAAACAAAATAGGTTTTATCTCTACTAAGAAATATTTATCTAAATTTCCAAGCAAAGTTTGTAACAAAGAAAAAAAATCGACAAGGTTAACTCACCGTCCACTAATTGACCCACGTGAGTAGTAGGAGATTAACGGTTCTGGGACCACATTTGTTCCAGCATCCGCATCTGCTCGCTCATCTGGACCAAATTTACATGTAAATTCCCATAAGGAGGAAATGTGGGAGATGAATCTCCTCCTGCTCTCTCCTTGCTCTCCTCCTTGCTCGGACATCCCGACATCAACCATTTTGATTACGTCACACCCGCATTCTTTCCACCCGCGAGATAAATCTTTATCTACATTTCCACCCACGAGATAAATCTATACTGTTGGTTATCAATTAATATTAGATTTTTCTCAGCCGCCCGAATTTATAAAAATTTTTTAGATTGCACCATCCCCCAGAGAGTTACCCCAATTTTAAGATTTTTTACGGCTAACATTCTGAACCAAATAGTTTTCTTTGACTTTGAATCTGCAAACAGATTTAAAAACCGACCATCACTTACAAAGTTACACTTTTAAAGTCCTGAACCTCTAAATTCTGCTCTTTGCTCTATAAGCTAACGTAACAAATAGTTTTCTTTGACTGGCCATTGCATCTTTCGATATAACCCTATCTTGTTTGGTATCAATTAATATTAGATTTTTCTCAGCTACCTGAATTTCTTGGAATTTTTCAGATAGCATACCCCCCTCCCCCCCCAAGGGAGCTACCCTCATTTTAAGATTTTTTTACCGGTAGCGATTTCTGGCTGTCCTTATAAATCTTTTAGACATGCGACACATTAGATTAGTCTAGAATTTTACACAGAATTTGATTTTGCTCATCTATGACATATGCTTTAACCAAACATCTCTGAAAATCTAAAACCGCGGGAGTTTTAGAAATGAGTCCTTTATAGGCCATAAGTGTTTAATATTTAAAACCATTTTCAAACGGTGATGTAGTGTTTTTTTAAAATATTAAAAAAACATGACTTAAAATTTTAAACAGTTATCAATTTCTGGTTTAACATTTTCCTAAATACTAAGCACGTCATAACGTAATTATATACTCAATGCTAAATATGTACTTGAAAAATACATTTCGCTTCCAAAACTAATTGCTTTACGATTATGTGAAGTACACGTGAAAGCAGTGTAGACCTTTCTCTTTATTATTGACTATATGTTTGAATACAGTGCATTAGATATCGATGCATCGTTGCTTGTAGATTATTAATAACACATGGTACTTTCTAGTACGTCCTCGACTACGTATTTAGGGAAATACAAACTTTATTTTTAAAAGTATATATCTTCTCCAAACAAATGCGTTAATTACATAGAGAAAGTATGCTGAATGCAAGCAAATTAATAGCAATTTAATACGGTTTACTGACCTACCTTAATTGTTTGTACAAGGAAACACAATAAAATATATACAAATATAGCAACTATCTTATATATTTGTCCTCCATGCGTAGGTTGCTGTACTATTAGGAATGATGTACCTTTTGTCATCCTCGCCCGACAAACTAATTTTATTAATTAATTGGGTATAAAGTCGGTGTTTACATAGTTTCGTTTAAGAGCTCGTACATATTTTCCAGATTACTAGAAGATGTTATAACCATATTTTTGTGTTAAAAGAAACTCGGACACTCCATCGTCGACACTGGTGTTCTTTATGCGATAGCTTGCCATACGGTTTTTAAACGCTGTGATAACCATTTCTACACTATCTTCGCCAGTAGCGGTTTTTCCAGGTATAGGAAGCACCGCAAGAGTTGCATTTAAAAACGTTTGCAGGTACCATTTTAGTACAAAACATAATCCGCACTATAGGACTTTGGTGAAACTTGTAAGCGAACTAACTTATAAACTAAAAAGTTTACTCTTGCGTAGCTGTTTTATGCTCCCTATAGAATGCAAACCGAAGGTTTCCGAAGACAGCCGAACGATATTAAGGATTCGGCAGGGAACAAGTGACGTTATCTTTTGCCAATCCTTGCTGCTCGTCCAGTACATTTAGCACCAATGCATGCACCCGGTTCGCATCGTCGATGCTGCGATTGCAGTTAGTAGAAACACCGGAAACGTCTTCCATGTTATACGGATCAACAATGGCATCGCGTGCATATAGAAAATCTAAAAGGGTGGTAGCACACGCACAACAATTGGGTTGCAAGTCGTGATGTAGAAGATGCAGTGCTACTATAAACAAAAACTTAATAAAACACTTTAAACTTTTACTAAGGGAATACCAAACTTGTTGTCTACAGAATACTTACTAATAAAACAATCTAATTTTAAATAACTTCTACGTCATATTTTAGGAAATGGGAGGCTTGAATATTTTCCTTGGAAACAATCGAAGATTGCCGAAGACACTTGAAGAGTGCACAAGCGCGGACGCTAAACCAATTAGCATTAATACCGAGTATTCCGTACTTTCGTAGGTTGCTCATTTCCTAGAACCATATCTTCTGCATAGCAGTCGGTAGCATGTAATTATTTCTAGAACCGGCTAGTACTCGATATCGCCCAAATAGAGAATTAGATGCTCGATGTCTGCCAACTTCCGATTCCCTCGTAAAGGTAGAAAAAACTCGGTCAATCATCCATCTAACTTATACTTCAACCCGCTCCCGTTCTGATAATTTTCAAACATTTTTTAAACGACACATCCCAGCCCATGCACACCCCTGACCATGCGCACCCCTGCCCATGCGTACCTTTGCCCATGCGCCCTCCTGCGCGCGCACCCCCTGCCCATGCGCACCCTTCTCTGTGCGACTGCTATTTCGTGGTGACGTCATAGCGTTTTATAAATCAAGAACAATGTAATACTATTCTAAAAAATGTTTATTCTGACATTATACATAAAAAAATTTAAAAATATTTAATGCCAAGCATGAAGTCATTTAAACTTAATTTTAATAAAAAGTTATACACAGAAGATACTCCTTTCTTTATGTTTGTTTGGAGTGGTTTTAATTTTATCTAATTTTATTCACAACTAAAAGAGTCTTTCTTACTAACCGCAAATGCATATAGCTTGTAGAACCCGGATGCATCTAAGTCAGTCCATCGGCACCTAAAATAATCTTTTAATTCTTCCTTATTTTCTCTTATAAGAAGTTCTTTGTCTAACACATCTTTGTATTGTTCGCGTATTGTCGCAGTGTTTTCCATGTAGACCAATTTTCGCCTTTTTTTGCATCCATTTTCTCTAATTCCAGTTGTCTTTTCCTTCCACTTACAGCGTACGGCATGAATAATGAGGCAATTTCCTTTAGCGTAAACGGATAGAGTTTACTACCAATATTTACGCGTTGTCGTACAAGCTCTGGGCGAGTGTTAGGCGTATCTATCAACCCCAATTTCGAAATGACTATTTCTTTTGGAATTGTAGAATATGGTGTAGCCGATTGTGTAAAATATGTA
Source organism: Platerodrilus igneus (assembly GCA_036346225.1). NCBI lineage: Eukaryota > Metazoa > Arthropoda > Insecta > Coleoptera > Lycidae > Platerodrilus > Platerodrilus igneus. Next base: position 2,342,488 of record JARFIW010000289.1, read on the forward strand.
CCACCTGCTTTAATGTAGCACTTGTGTAAGATTTTTATTTTATCTTGGCTGTCTTCCTCCCCATACCATATCTAAATAATTTACAGGTAAATAGTTAAAACTAAAAGCCAAAAGCACATACTTTATCAATTTTTCCCTTTCCTGTGGTTTTTCGGGCAACTTAATTTGCAAGCCCGTCAATTTCTTTGTATTACCATTACCCCAATACACGTACTGTAGCAGGTTATTATACACTAAACAGCAGCTATTTTGTAGCTTGTCCGACAGCTTACTCCGCATTTTGACAAGTGGTACCGAATACATTGGCGTTTCTAGAAAGACTCTCATGATTCAGTGAGAGGGTGTGTAGCTTTGTTGGTGGTTATGATTCTTGTTTATTGGCTTTGTTTTTTTCTAGTGTTAAAGTCCACGTGTGATTAATTTTAACAGCTTTTTCTATTTTATTGAAGTTGTTTCTGTTTGTGTATTTTGATGGATTCTTTATACAGGGTGCCTCAAAGATAGTGTCCATTCTTTGTCACATACTACTAACATAACTCTAAATCAAGAAAATGTTTCTATGATGGTTATTTTTCAAGTTATCACTGTATGAAGTTGTGTCTGCAGATTCTTTTTTTATAATATTTTTCTAAAAATTCCGGAGTCACTCGTTTAAAAGTTCGAAAGCTAAATTAAAAATTTATTGAAATTAATTTTTAACACAATTTTGAAAAATAATGACTATTTTCAAACGTCGATTAAAGCAGAAACACATTTGACAAGTATAGAAGTTCTTACATGCGGAAGTATTTAAGTTTGTTTTGTAACCCAGGCTTGAAAGTGATTAATCAATTTTGTCATCTTAACGTTTTTCGCGAATGAATAAAACTTGTGTACTTTTTACTCCAAAAAAATGTATATTAACAAAAAGTACCTCGTCGTGATACTGTTGGGTGAGCATGTGAATCTGACAAACCCAACGTGGTGTCTCGAATTTGTGAAAATTTTCTTTTTACTCAACGTTACGCTTCGATTTCTTTTATGTTCTCAACCATTCGCTTATCTTTCACCCTAGAGTATCAGTTTTGGGTTTTCGCTGACAAATTTAATTCTCTCAGTAGACTCTTAAAAACTCGGGATTTTACTTTATTTTTTTTGTATTTTTATACTTTATTATTTATTATTATTATTATTATAATTGTCTTGGCGGAGTTTGACAAAGAACTTGGTGTAAAAGAATTACGTAAAGCCACTTGAGCTACGATTCGTATAGGGACAAATTAGTCATTTACTTCACAACCGCATGATATTGATTTTGAGGTAGATCATGAGACTATCAATATGGCACTAACTGAACTGAGACCGTACACTGAGGAATTTACTGAATTTACTACGGAGAAAAGCTTTGCTCGTTTACGATTCTTGTGGGCTCACACCCAGTGATATTGTTGCCGAAGTCGGACGAGGATACCCTTAAGAGGAATAAAGCATTGTTTGCGTTAGAAACTATTCGTTCTGAGGTTGACATGACGCCGACAAAGTGAAAAGTGTCGCTTTTTGTCCTTAGATTCCGAGTCAAGCATTGATACTTCCACCGCCCCAAATCTTATAACTGCTACCAGGTGATGCTCGGTTTGAAAATTAAATAATTCGTTTCCTGGGAAGATTATCTACCCTAATTTTTGATCCGTATAAAAGAACTTAGCATATTTTGATATTTTCTGCTCAGCAACTTCTTATCGGCACTTCGGAAGTACTGGAACGGAAGACACTGTAATAAAAAATTCTTTCTTGCTAGATTTTTTATCATTAACTTTATCCTCGTGACTATCAGCTAAAAAATTATACCTTTAAATTTTCTAAACCCTAACCTGATATCACAAGGTCGAGAATTTCTTCTTATTAATGTAAGCCAAAGGTAAAGTTAGATGGAGAATGGCTTGAGATAAAGAAAAACTCTTAAGACATAAACGGCTAGTCGAGTGTTAGCTCTGGGTAGATCATGAGCTTGGGTCATGGGTTGTTAAAAGACCAAAAATATATTTAATGAGCGCCACCGTATTTTTCAATACTATAACCAACAAAATTTAACTGTGCTTGTATTAGGGGAATGCGGAAACCTAATGTCAACACCACTAACATAGCCATAAAACCTGAATTTCACTCTTTAAAACACACTTACCAAGACCTCAAACACCAAATGTCATACAGATGTCTCGGCTTGACCTGTGAACAAACAAAGGTACAACATGGACACCATTTGTGTCCCCAAAAATATTTGCCAAAAATAAAATAATAGAATTTAGGCTTCTAAAATATATACCCAGGGAATTTGTTTTCATTACACACAATTTCTAATCGGGGATGACTTGTAAATTTTTTTTTGAATTCTAAATAATAAAAAGTCATTCAAAAACAAAATAGATTCTATTCGTATAAATTTCTGGATTCAAGTAATTACAATATTTAAATTCGTATCTGTATAAAATTTTCTCTAAATTATTTTTCTAGAACAGAAACATACTAGCAAAGTCCTGCATTCAAAATTAGGAAGATCTCTGAATGGATCTTTTCTATAAAATTTAAATATATTGACTTGGAATTTCTAAGTTACTCATAATACATAAATTTCTTTAAATCAATGAAGTGCTTCCTTGACCTTCACAATAAAATTTAATTATCAAAGTGCTGATATTGTAGAATGTAATTACTCTAAGTTATTTTTATTTAACAGTAAGTACGCGAATTTCACATGTCGATGAAAAATGCAAGTTCATGACCTCAAAATGTTTAAACATATTTTAAATTAAATTAAGGCGACATGTGACGTCTAGATCGGACAACTGAATCTATGTTTTTTATATATCTGACATAAAATGTCATTTACCGCTTTACCAAATGTACACTTTGTGTACGTGTAAACATTCTGACACACAATAGATTTGTTATTTAATTTCCTGTTTCATTAAAAGCTTTTTACGTTACTCAAATTTTTAATGTTATATTCTTTATAGCAATTTAATTAATGTTCAAAGTGATTAAATCCTAAGATACACTCACGTGCTACGAAACTGCTTTGAACGAAAGATATGGGACCTTGACCTCGGCTATCGGAAATTTCCTTAACCATCGAATATCATAGTTCTTCGTAATACAGCGATTACAAAAAGAAACCGACCTCAGCCTGATTGAATTTAATTCTCCAACAAAATTTTAGCTCCAAGGTTTACTTGTCTGATGTTATTTATTGGTGAAGTTGAAATATACGGAACACATGTAATTGCCTTCTTAAAATATTGCCTTAAGATACTGCGTCAGGATATTGCGTTACGATATTATATAAGATATTATACAAGATATGTCCTTAAGATATTGCACTATGAGAAAAAATATTAGTATAATCTATTTTTCTATTTAATTAATTTATACCAACTGTATTAATGATGTCAAAAGGGGGCTTTCATCTCCTTAGGCCTGCAGGGATCAACTGAACCGCTCTGAGTGAAGCTTATTGAAAATCATGCTCAAGCTACAGCAGTTAGGCTCGACCTCCAGACACCAAAAATCAATCAATTAATCTTCTTTTTCTAACACTGTTAGAAGCCACGTGTTTACACACGGCCATCTCGACTCCACTTATTCTGCAGAGCAGCTTGCTCGTTCGAACGCTGATAATGAAGTGAACAAATTGACAACTCGACAGAGCTTAGTAACGAACTTTAGAGCATAAACGTAAAAGAATCTATGTGTTATTATCAATTTTATGTATTAATTTCTATTGGACGGTAATTCACAAATTAAATATTTTAAATTATAGCTGTTTTATTTTTATTTTAAAAACGAAGTGTAACTAGAAAAAAAATACGTTACAACACTACTTATTTTTCACTCACACAAGGATCCCACACTTGTTAGCAAGACGTTGTCTAGTTATTAAGAGCCGAATTTTTGCTTCTGGATTATTACAAACGCTTACTCGATGAAATAAACTCCAGGACCATGGGTCCTACTGAAATTATTTGATTATACGTAGTCACCATGCGCAGTTTATTTACGCAATTGTTTGTTTCTTATCAAAAACACCACAATTAGGGATTTTACGACGTAATTTAGCCTACCAATTTGCTTTATCCTTTTAAAAATTACTTCCCTCCCACAATTATTATCTTTTCGCAAAAGATTGGAATTCGCTAAATATTCTGTGGAGACGTTCCGACCATCACCTCCTAACATTATCTAAGGGAATGTGGATGCGGGAATGCGAAATAATATTATACATATGAGAATGGACCGTATATGCGGAGTGCGTTGCGAAATTAGTTGGGGGAGTTACACAGTTTTATTAAGAGGACACAGACACATGAACATAAAACTTACTTGTTGTTGGATCACTGCATTGCACACGAGTAGTACTTCTCACGGCCTCCTTGATAACAAGAATGAATTATAGCGCGAGGCATTAACTTGTCCATTATTTACAGTGCGGCGCGGTACAAAAGTACATTATAGATAGGACCTCACCCGTACCTCTAATGCCAAACCACTACCCCTGACTTACCGTATTCTTCGTTAGCGTATGTCATTTTTAGGGCACTTAGCGTTCTAAAACCACCCCTGCCATGACTTCGGTTCTTACCACCACTACCTCCCAAGTTCCGTTATCTTATTCTAACCCAAGTAAACCTACTTCTATCTATAGGCCACCCTACAGGGTATACCTTTTTTTTATGGTTATCCAAACACGGTGAAGTGGAAAGCTTTTATAGCCAAAGTGTGGGACTCTCCTTGCGGCATATTCACTGAAACCACTCCCCTTGGCGGGTGCGTCTGCCAAACGGCTCCGCCGCACTGTAGCCTAGAAGGCTCATTGTGCTGACCCTGGTTAAGTTGATTGGTATACAAGTCCTGGATCTATCAGTGGATCTACTATATACAATACTATACAATACAATACTATATACACCGATTGAATTCAGTCCCAGCACCGTTCCCCTTGCAAATCCAAGGTTCCTGGATAAGGGCTTTATCGCAGTCCCTCATCAGCTTACATAGTGGACGGGTTTGACTACGTGCAAGTCCCAGACTCGACTTTCTTGGCTTTCCTCAGCTTTCTACGCTGAGGTCCCAAAAGCCGGTCTGCTTTCAGTTCAGTATCTGCAAGTTTCTTTATAGTATTTTCCATGTCTGGTGTTTCAGACACCGGTCTGGCAAGCGGACTGGCATTCCAGGTCTGCTTCACCTCCATGGATACATTTTGGTTACCTAAAGAGTCTCCCATTGCTGGTTCCACCTCTTCAGCTTCAGTTTTACTAGTGGTATAAATATTATTCATGATTGTTCCCACGAGTATGGGGGAGGTAAATGGTCGTCATGCTATGTGCCCCCTATTGGCATGGAAGGCGTGAATAAAACGGGGTGCCGCCACGTTCTCCGAGTTTTGGACCGATTGGGACTGGTCGACTATCCAGCCACGGAGCCCTTGAGCTCGGTCCTACACCAAGGGATTTAGGAATTTTTAACGAGGTTGTCTCCTTTTGGTCCGGGTGGTTAAGCCAAAATCCCCATACCCTCTTGCCCGTGGGACATGATCGCGACGGCAGGGAAGGCACGGTATGGCGGTGTTGCAAAATTGCCCTACCGGCTTCGTTTACCTCAGTGCAGGCCCATTAGCCATGAAACTACAGCTTGGGTTGAGGGGTTTGGTCCGTGGGATCGTTTTCACTTGGCTAGGAAGCGGATTTTATCCCGCATCAGCACAGTCTCGTGCTCTCCACCATGTTGTGGGTCTTATGCCACCCAGGTCACTGGGTCTCTGAAAGAGAAAAGTTTATCAAGATCCTTCTCAGAGTAGATAGCCAATCCCTTGGCCATATATCCTGGGATTTCCCCTATTCGCCACCTGGAGACGCGCCCAATGGGTAACTAACCACATGGGGGGTATACCACCTCCTAACATTATCTAAGGGAATGTGGATGCGGAAATGCAAAATAATATTATATATGAGAATGAACCGTATATGCGGAGTGCGTTACGAAATAAGTTGGGGAGTTACACAGTTTTATCACGAGGACGCAAACACATGAATATAAAACATCACTTGTTGTTGGATTACTGCATTGTACACGAGTAGTACAACTTCTCACGGCCGCGTTGATAAAAAGAATGAATTATTGCGCGAGTGCGGTGCGGTACAAAAGTACATTATAGATAAGACCTCATCCGTACCTCTAATCGCCAAACCTCTACCCCTGACTTACTGTATTCTTCGTTAGCGTATGCCATTCTAAGGGCACTTCGTGTTCTTAAACCACCCCTGCCATGCCTTCGTTTCTTACTAACACTACTTCTCAAGTTCCGTTTTCTCATTCTAACCCAACCAAACCTACTTTTATTTACAGGCCACCCTACAGGGTATACCTCTCAACCACACCGAGTGGATCTAACTCTGCTAATCTCCCCACTCCCACCCCACCCACTCACTAAGAACTAATTTTTCACTTATCGATCCCATTTGAACTACAACTATTCTAACTAGACCAGTTATTTGATTTAACTGTAACCAAACTGGTCATATCTCTTCTTAGTGCCCCCGTCCTTAGGTGCTACATTGTTATGGCTGCGGTCATCAAGTAGTGACCCGTCGCGACTGTCCTCATAACTGTACGCATACTTTAAACCAACGCTAGGGTTTTTAGGCCGAGATTATGATTCCATCCTTCCGCTAGTCTCGGATTCTTCTTTCCTCGACTTTAATGAATAATCTCGACTTTTATTGAATTTTATATACATTAATTTTCGTGACGACGAATGCCATTTTCTACAAGTCCAAATTTTTAGCATCCATCCTTGGCGGTCCTGGCTGGCATCATTTACATTCACTAAAGTTATCTTTCTCCTATCCTCTTCCTCTCTTTGTAGTCTGATGAATAATTCGAAATGTTCCATCCTAGGTTCCGTTTCTCTTGCTATAACCCTCCAGTATTCGGTCAGTACTCTGGATATCCTCGTGCTTCCTGGAGTTTTCCATCAGCTCATTCTTTGTGTTAATTTTTGGAAGTCAGTACATAATGTCCCGAATTTCCACGACGGCTTATGGACTTTTGGTCCCCCTTCCTCTTTAGCTATCATCACTTCCGATCCCACTCATGTCATTTCCGAACCTACTTCCAAGTTAAAACTTCGTTTAGACTCTTTAATTACTACCGCTTTTTTTTTAGCAGTTTACTAGTCTTGGTGGCACTACTTTGGTACATCATATTCATACTTCGGCAGAATGCATCAAACAACGGTACTACTACCTTCTTTTTCCTTTGCTCCTCAAAGTTGCTCATTGTGAACTCAACGAGATGCTCTGCTTCGAAGTTGTTGAACTATCTACTAGTCCGTGGTCTAACGCCATTGTTCTGGTAAAGAAGAAAAGTGTCTTATAGGTTCTGTATCAACTTTCGTACGGTCAACCAAGTAACTCAGAAAGTTCCTACCCACTTGCGTATATCTCCAATGTCCTAGACCGTATTGATGACGCCCATTTTCACTCCTTTCTAGATATCCCCTCCGTCTACTGCTAAATTCCCTATTTCCTGATTCAAAACCATAAGGTTTTGAATCGGGAGATAGGGCAGTAATAACCGCTTTCACCGTACCCCAGAGAGGCCTTTATCAATTTTGTCGTATACCTTGTGGTCTCTATAATTATCCCGCCACTTTTCAACCACTTGGAACAGTTCTGCTTTGCATGTCGACAATATCATTATACCTACCCCCTTCTTCGACGAACACCTCCGAGTCCTCAATTTTCCCGCGTATTTCATATCTGGCCCTATCCTTTGCTAAGATAAATCTCATTTTTGTTTTCCCGAACTCCGTTGTTACTGTAACTTTCTGAAATAGAGCGATTCTGCATTAAATTACAACGACTCTAATTGAAAACACTAATCTAAATCTTTTATGTTATTTTCAAATAATAACAAATTCAATATTCAAATATTTAAACCACCCTGTAGAAATGTTCCATATTACGTAGAATAGATTCTATAACCGTTTAAAAATTCGTTAAAAATACACAAGAATTTGCTTCTCCTAAACCCTCTTCCTTGAAGTACGTGCTAGTTAGTTTATTATTTCAAATAGTTATTCGTCGAAAGATTAAAGCTTTGCTATATTTGCTATCGTAAAACCACTTCTAAACCCTAGCAACTCGCCTCAGTAATTGTTCGTAACAGCTGCTTATTATTTTCAAATAGTTATTCGTCGAAAAATTAAATGCTTAAATGTGCTTGTTATTTGCCCCTGTTCTATGAAATTCTATTTCGTTATATTGGCACGTGTTTGTTGCTCAAGTTTTATGGGCAATAACGTCCTTCCTCATTAAGTTATTCCGGGATAATTTGTAGCATGGATCGATAATCATACAAACTCCTATTCTTTTCTAAAAAGTCAGTCCACTTTATATGCTTGACAGTAGTTCTAGTTGTCTAAATTGCAGGAGCATTTTAAAATGTTGTTGCTTTCGCATACGAGCAACGAAGTTCAATGGAATTAATTATCGTATTTTGTTTTCTTAATTCTAGGAAGGTTTTGTCGTTGTATATATTTTCGATTGCCTTCTTAGAATATTCTACATCAATACCGGTGGGAATGGTTTTATGTCTTTTTTCTAAGTTTTCAAAGCTGTATAAATAAAAGTCAGAGTTTGAAAAGTCTCCCATTTTATTCGACTTTGTGCTTGTTGATCGTTGAGCGTTGTAAAGTCGCGCTTTTAAAATGCGTTTGTGCTAATACAGTATAGTTAAGGTGTTCCAGCCCCAGCTGCACTTTTTGAGATGGTAAAGGTGTTTCAGCCCCAGCCGCATTTCCTGAGATGGTACCAAAACGAAGATAGCTCCAGGTACAATGTTTTTCTGTTTGCTTTATTTTGTGTTTCTGTTTTGGAAGATGGACACTTGCTTTTGATCGATTTCGCAATAAACTGCTGACGTTAACAAACGCTCACAAACACGAACCATTATGTATTTATTGTTATCAATTACTGTTTAAAAATTTTAAAGCGTTTAGAGCGCTCTTCTACTGGTCACCTTTTACTGTATAAATTAATGTGAACGTCAACCACAGACTATTTAAAATTTTAATGTTACGAGATGCGTTTTCTACAGAAACTTTTTACTGACTATATTATTATTTTGATATTTCTTAAACATATTTAGGGTTGGAACATATTGTAAGTATGATTTTATTTAGATAGTAAGATTTTGTACTTGATATTTTTTAATGTATACTGCATACTGTACTATATATAAATTGATGCTTTGTGTAAATTACGTTGTAACGAACGATTACGCAACTATGTATTTTCGACGTTTGCAAATATTTTTTTGGCTTTGTATGTTTTCCTTTATGTGCGTAATATAAATTTCTCTGTTGCTGAGGTCTCCAATTTTTTTTTTCTAGGTTACCCACCCCACTCTGACGTTTTTGGGCTAGCCCGAACTCTGATTCTTTTGGAGTTCGATTTCGTTCCTGTGTTTTGTTGCGATATTCGTTGTAGGCGATTCTTTTTACTGCGTTTTTTCTTTCTTGTCCGCACAGTATAACATAACATAACACCGTTGCCTCGAATATTTTGTTAGCCGAAATAGTCTACTTGTCCTAAACAGCTACCCGCTATCCTCAATATCCCTCTTCCTTCCTCTGTTGAATAAGTCCGCCGACTGATTTTCATAGCTAGTTGGTACCGGCACTTCTTTCAAAAAATTTCTACCCTTACTTCTCCACTTTGAAATCTTACTCGTAAGAATGTCCTTTTTTTGGACTCCTGATTGTCAAATCGCATTCCAAGCCCTACTTGCGGAACATTCTTTTTCAAGTTTCAGTATTTTCTGATATTTCTAAACAAGAAAGTAATTTTCATATTGGGTTTCAAAAAGCTTCTACAAAAAACAACTGGACGTTATTGGATTAAGACGTGATTGTTTATTGAAATCCATCAATTTTTTATTTTGACCAATATTTGCTCGATAAATATGCAGTTTTTAAAATCAAGCATTTTTTACTTTTGTATTACAGCTACTTTATTAGATAATTAGTGTTTTTAAGAAACATGATTAATATCTAAACCCTATCTATTCACTTTAGAATAAATTGTTTGATAATTGTTACCATTACTACGTCATCAAATTTTTTGCAAATAATATGTCACTGTTATTAACGTGATTTTCGCAGCTTTTTAATTCAAATTCTTTTCAAATAACTGACCACCAGACTATATTTAAAAAGCCATTTTCTTAAATAGCTTACTACAATAGATACTTTAGCTACACATGTAATAAATTATGATTACATTTCAGTGGAGGAAAAAATTGCTGGGAAACAAATTATGAGACAATAATGTCCATAGCATTAAAACTATACTGCGTTGATGTAATTATTGTTAAAAATGTAAAATGCTACTTTACCTTTTCCAGAGTTATTATATACATCATATTCTATGTAATTTATACTTTGTATTTAAAATTGTCGCACATTTTTAATAGCTATAATATATTATGTAATATTGGTTTTTCAGGGCCGATTGTTGAAATTTTGAATGGGACGTCGTTTATAGCAATGAGATCAATAGCATCAAAGTTAGTTCCTTCTGAAGAATTAGGTAAGGTAATTATTTATGGATAATTATTTAAATATTATAAATATTATATATATATATATATATATATATATATATATATATATAAAATAGTTTTTTTCGATAAAATGTTACGGTACAATTGGGATATTTTAGTCCAAAAAATTAAAATAATATTTTGCATATATTTAACTACAAATTGACGTTTCGGCAAGGGTTGTTGCCTTTATCAAGATTCTACAAAAGGAAAAGCAATCAATACAGTCGTCAAAAAATTTTTCTTTTAAAAAATTACTTACTTAATTGTTAATGCATAAATATTAAAATTATAAAAACAACCCTACACATCAGGGTTGTTGTTAGTCATAACTGGATAAAATAAAAAATAAAACAAGTTGAAAATGCAAGGCATTGTCGCAACGAACTTCCAAATGTAGACTTACTTTAAAACAATTTAAAGAAATTAAAATTATTATGTTGTAATAATTATAAGTATTCAGATAAAATAAAAATTAATTCCGGGGAGGTTGGGTATCCGTGGTCAGATTTTGTGGGGGGTACCATATTTCGACTCAGCTATGTTAGGGGAGTCCAAATATGTATCGCACATTAATTTTGGACCTATTTGAAATTTTAATTTTCCCGACGGAATATCGCGGGGGCACGGCGTCCCCGTGGCCCGATTTCAACTGACATCAAAACTTAAGCTCAGGACACCGAGCTGAATCGATTGATGTATCACACATTGATGTCCGACCATTAGAAAGGCCTCGGACGGACAGACGGACAGACAGACGGACGACAAATCGATTTCATAAACGAACGAAGTTGGTTGAATATTGGAGCACCAAAAAGAGGATTATTTAAAGTTAATTAATAAAATTACTTGTTCATAGAGTAAACGACCAACTATGAATGAATTAATATAAAACTAGTCTGATAAGAGAGCGTGTTCCACATTTTGTACGAATATTAGGTAAATAATATGCGCTCTGGCCTTCGCATCATTGTTGAAAATTAAAATTTGACTTTGCAATTCTGTACAGATTGGAATATATGGGATGCAAATTTTGGATGTCCTGCCTAAAATTTAACGAATTAACTTCATTTCGTATATAATATGCCTCCAAAAAAAGCCTAAGCTTATGGTTAGCTTCAGAATCTAAAATTCGAACTTCATCATAATTTGGGGTGTGATGAGTCATATTTATATGTTGTGAGAGGGCGCAGCTGTTCTTCCTCAATTTTACATCTGACTTATGTTGAATTAGTCTATTTTTCAACCACTGACTAGAATTACCCACATATGTCTTATTGCAGGAACACGTTATTTTATAAATAGTGTTGCTACTTAACATTTTTTTCGTCTTATCTTACAGCTTAGTGAAAAAGTTTCTTATAGATTTTTCATAACTAAACGCTATTTTAATGTCTGGTTGTCTCAAAATTTTTGCCAAAAGAGGCGTTAAAGTTTGAATATACGGTAACTTCCTGAACGAAACATTATTAGGTCGTTCAGTATTGTTCAGACAAAGAGTAGTGTAGAGCAACTTCCTTACTAATTGCTTAGAATAACCGTTGTTACACAAAGTAGTTTCGAGTAGCATTAGATTATTTTTCTTAAATTGTGGTTCCGCTATCAATTGTATCCGGTGTTTCAATGCCAAAGCTGTATTAATCTTATGACTAAACGAGTGATTGGAAAAATAATTGACATACCTGTCAGAGCTCGTAGGTTTTTTATAACAATCGAAGATCAGCTTATTGGTGAAGTCTCTGACGACTAAAGTGTCCAAAAGTGGAGTTTTTCTTTCAGTTTCCTTTTTATAAGTAAACTGCAGATGTTGGTTGAAAGCATTGAAGCATTCTAAGAGATGTTCAATTTTATTAATTGGAGCGGAACAAATGATATCGTCTACGTACTTCACCAAAAAAACCATGTTGAAATCCAACTTAGGAATAACAGCTTCGAGTAGATGGTCCATAACTATTTGGGCTATAACCGGTGGTAAAGGGGAGCCCATTGAAGTTCCAAATTTTTGCAAATAGTATACACCTTGAAAGACGAAGTAGGTGCTCTTGAAAATTAGAGTAATAGTTGCAATGAACAATGATTTTGTAAGGGTGATACCTAATGACATTTGTAACTTTTTATCTTTGGGACCTAAATTTAATTTAAGTGTGAACTCTAGTGATATCAATATGGGGAAATTATTGGGAAACTTTGAAAATATTCTGGACAATAATGAACTGTCACAGGAAGAAAAAGACAATCTTAGAGCTAGGGTTACTAATTGCATTACGAATTTTGTCAATAGTATTTTAAACAATAAAAACTATGGTCCTTCGTTCCGTATTTGTCAGTGGCAAAACTATAGTTTGATAAACAATTAATTAAAAATCTAGAAAGTTTCCCGCTCATTTCTACTAAAGTGTTAATATACCAGCTTGCAAACCCTAAACGAACTTGTTTTTATGAAACGAAAAGCGCATCGTTTAATGAGTCATCTCTACCTGATGCATCTGGAGCATCTGATGCAACTTGGAATTCTAACTGACAAATTTTTATACCTACCGGACCTACCCTACTATCCATTCATTTGCTGTTCCAATCACCTATTAATAACCCATTTCCACCTTCATTTATAATGTAAATAAAATTAACTTATACACTAACTATTTCTTATTTTCGATTACCTTTACTGCAAACGCTTATGATTAAATAAATTAAATTGATTGATTACTATAAGGTTGGAGCTTAATCTTTATTTTTAATTATTTATTGTTGGCTTATAAGCGTTTTGGACACATAAACAATAATTATAGGTCTATATTTTATTGACAAATGCGTTTTATTCAGCAATTTAACTATTTAAAATACATTACGTATCACAATGACTAAACAAAATCGAACAACTGTAATTCTAGCTACAGCTCGCACTCTAATTGATGAATTAGAATAGTTTGAAAGATATTTCGATTCAATTAGAGAGGGAGCACTTACCGAAACTATTTTAACTAACTTAAGTCTACGACTAGATATTATTAAACCATCTTGGCCAAAATATCGAGAGTTGTGTATAGAATTAAGTGCTGCTTCGGTTTCTTCCGAAGAATTACAATTGGCAATGACTTTTTTAATAAATATATAAACTTAACTACTAAAGCTACTTATTTGCTAGAAAACACATCTATTGCATCTAGCTCTAATTATTCTGAATGTTCAAACTTAGGAGCTACCCCCGAAAGTATTTCAGCGGGAGTAAGACATATAAAGGTCAAATTGCCAAACTTGGTTATACATAATTTTTCCGGATTCTATTGTTACGGTATTTCGCGCAAACACAAAAGAAAACAGTAAAAGTAAGTAAGGAAATCGTTTACGCCGAACACCGCAACAAAACGGGGACAGAATGGTAGAATTTGGGCTAGCTCAAAAACGTCGTAGAGGGGCATGGGTGAAATAGAAAGAACACATTGGTAACCTCTGTAAAACTATATTGTTAACATCGAATCTTGAAAGACTATTTACAAAACAATAAAACAAATAAGTTGCGTAATCGTGATTGTAACAAAGCGTCATAACATATAAACATTGGTAAGCAAAATAGAATAACATCTTATAATCTAAATACTTACTTAATAGTTAACCTTAAATACATACAAAAGAAAATAAGACATAAACTATACGGTAAATCTAGGAAAAGGAATATACCTAAATTATATATACATGCTGCTTTGTGAAGTGCACCTCCTCAAGAAATAGTATAACATTAAAATTAGATACTCTAACTTAAATTAATCATATATTAAATACTTTTAAATTGAGGCATAAGTTCTTTTAGTTAATGTTTATACAGAAAGACAAAAGAAACAGTAAAACGGACTCTAACACAAACTTTGAATAATTAAATTTTTAATTTATAGAATAATAACATAGTTGTTCGTGCATCGTGCATGTAAGTTTTGTAACGTGGTGGTGCCAATTTATCGGATAATTGTAAGCAATAGCGGCAAATAAAAAGTCTATTTTTCACGGCAGCATAAAAGAATTATGGAAATAGAAAAACTGTACTTTGAACTAGTTGGCTTCGTATCATGTTGTGGATGGAAAAATGCGACTGCATTTTTTTATTGACTGCATGCTGGAACCACCAACTTCACTTATACTATCGCAGAAAGCATTTTTAATAGCGCGACTTTACAATATGTATCTTCGGTAAGAAGGTATTCAATCTTTAATGATCTCTTTCAAAGCACGGTCTCTATTTTATAAGGCCAGAATCATGTATAGGTGTAGGGTATTTGGCTTTCAAAGATATCGCAAAAGAACCACGTGTGCAGAATTCTCAGACAACAGCATAGATAACGCAATTATCAAAAGATTTTTAGACAAAGGAAAACAATCTTGTTACTTTGTAACATCTTAACAGCTGCAGAATACCAGATAACAAGTCCATTGTAAGCAGATGTAGGCAGGTGGTGAGTGGTCTTATCTTTTAAAGAAAGCTGTGCATTTGCATGCAGCTTTTAATTAAAATGTAATCACTGCAGGTGCTAGAAAATATTGCAACTACTTTGTAACGTAATGTTTCCTAAGCAGCTGTTTGATTTTATAAAGCAAACTTTTATACAGAGTAATTACTTGAGAAATTTTATTAAATAACACTAATTCAAATGGCGGGAAATCGAGCTTGTTGAGAAATATTTAAGGCATTATAAAAATGAAAGCAGGAAAAATTGTTTGCAGGGTTTTGAACGTAACACTATACAGAATTTCCGTCTTACCTAAAGATTTTCACCGCATTAATGTATAATAATCCCAATTTAACTGATGGTGAGCGCTTCTTGCATTTAAAGAGCAGCTTGAAATGCTCGGCTAGAGAATTAATCGCCAATATCGCTCCGTCTGGGGATAATTACTATATCGCCTTTCAGTTGCCTCGTGAACGTTTTGATAATCCTAAATTGATAATACAAAATCATATTAAGGCTATTTTTGATTTAAAACCCATTACCACAACAAATGTCTCCGAACATTGTTGCTTATACGACAATTTATTCAAACATGTACGGGCATTGCAAAAATTGGAAACACCTATTGACGATTCCGGTATGTTCATATCGCACATTTTAATGTCAAAACTTGATGATAACTCTAGAACAGAACTTTTAAAATATAAACCTAATGCAATCCTAAGCTTAACTGAAATAGGATGACTTCCTTAAAAATCGTTGTCAGTTGTTGCAAGAAATCGAAAATGACAAACAAACTTCCGCTAACACAAAAATAAAACTAAATTACCATCAAGCTTTTGTCGCTACTAATAGCAATTCCCATTCATGCCCTATATACAAGCTAAATCACTTTATAACATAGTGTCCGGATTTTCTAAAACTCACCGGCCGACAACGATTTGACAAGGCTTCTGGTTTAAATTTATGTGTAAATTGTCTTCGCCATTCTAAACAAACACCGTGCCCTTCTAAACTAGGTTGTAAACGCTGCAACAAGAAGTACAGCACGCTCCATTTCGAAACAAACAATACCAATACTAATTCGACAGCTAACAACGTTCCCAGCACTTCCGGAAATAACGAGCTAACTACTCTTTCTTGTTTTCCTACTGACTTACAGCAGGTACGACTAACCACCGCCTCTGTTAAAGTAAAGGATATTTACAATCAATAGCAAATGGCAAAATGCGCGAGTCATTCTAGACTCGGCTTCTCCTGCTAATTTTATCACCGAAGCATTTGCAAGTAAGTTTGGTTTCAAACGCACACCTATGTTGCTTTCTATTTGCCCAAAGACTAAGATAATCTAAGCTAAATTAAAATAATCTCTTCTTAAGCTTCTTTGGGAATTAAACCACTCATAGATTTTAAAATGATCTTTATTTACGTTTCGATCCATGACCTAGGATCGTTGTCAAAATAATAAAAACTTCAAGTTTGACGTTTATGACATAAATTGAAGGTTACTTTGATTTATTGATGTTTGAAATATTTGATTTGAGTACACTAAGCAAAAATTTTTAAAGTATAAAAGAATGATTGCCTTAAATTTGTGTTGCGACCTGGGATCGACTTTCCTAAGGTAGCCAATACGCTTAACGTGAAATCAGCTGATTAATTTTTATTGGTGAATTTTATATAAATTCAATAAAAGGATTCTCCGAAAAATTCAAAGAATAGGAAACAAATTTAGAATTAAAACAGTATTTAGAACTAACAATACACTAAGAGCACAATTAACAAAAACAAAAACGCAATACAAAGTTCAAAAAACTGTATCTACAAAATACCTTGCGAATGTAATAAGTTTTATATAGTGGAAAGTTCCAGACCATTTGAAGTTCGATTAAGAGAACATAAATCATATATAAAAAATAGAAAATTTGAAAAATCCATGATTTGCCAACATGCATGGGACTCCAGTCATAAAATAAAATGGGAAGATGCAAAAATTATCGACAAAGAAGAAAACCACCAAAAACGCAAAATCAAAGAAGCTGCCTATATAACCCTACATAATAACTGCGTTGCAAACGAATCAGTGACTTTCAGTAGACAATGGATTCCATTACTAAAAGAAATAACAAAAAAAATAACAAATGAAGATCAAATGCCCACAATATTTAGGTAGCATTGCAAGTTTTTCCTGGGTTTTCCTTGCGATATTAACATGAAATACAGCCTACATACATGATTTCTATTTATACATACAATAACTAATTACATAACAATAAGCATATTAACTAGAAAACCATTATTTCGGCAAATTATAAATGTTGGGGGATCTTGGTAGCCACAGGTTGCTTAACCCCTTCACTGAATCTCGGTAAAATAAGACATAAAATTAGAAACCTCTCAGTTGTATAAATAGAAACATGTTAAAAAATGTTTCCCAAATTATTGAATTTATATAAAATTCACCAATAAAAATTAATCAGCTGATTTCACGTTAAGCGTATTGGCTACCTTAGGAAAGTCGATCCCAGGTCGCAACACAAATTGAAGGCAATCATTCTTTTATACTTTAAAAATTTTTGCTTAGTGTACTCAAATCAAATATTTCAAACATCAATAAACCAAAGTCACCTTCAATTTGTGTCATAAATGTCAAACTTGAAGTTTTTATTATTTTGACAACGATCCTAGGTCATGGATCGAAACGTAAATAAAGATCATTTTAAAAACTATGAGTGGTTTAATTCCCAAAGAAGCTTAAGAAGAATGCTAAACATACCACAACAAACATACAGGGAGTATTTAAAATAATCTTATAGTTGTGGACACGTTTTTTTACTACTAAGGAGCTTAGATAAAGTTAGATCTTTTGCATTCCCCTTACCCCAGATAAGGTGTCTATAGATCTACCTTAGATACTAACTTCCCTCCCTAAGTTTATATTGAGATTATATTTTTCGTGTTGTGTATGATATAAATTTTTATTGCACATTTATAAAAGCAACTATAAAATAACAGTTAATACCAAGTTGATTCTTAACAAGAATCAGTTGATTTTAATATCATTTTCAAACCCTTTATAGGTTAGTTAGCTAAAATGCTAAGTTTTACCTTCTAATAAGCAAAAGCAATGAAGTAAGGTAAGGTTAGATTTTTACCTAACCTAATTTTAAGCCATTCTTAGCTAAGGTGTAAATAGAAAGCACCTCTAGTAATACAAAAATCCTAGGATTAAATTCTCATTCTTCCTTTTCTAATTCTACAGTTTCTTTAAAACTATGTTGTATGACTAATGATTATAGTTTGAATGTACAATGTCCTACTATTCCTAAGATAACAGAAAGCTTACCGCTAGCTTCCTTTGACAAGTCTTAATTGGATATTCCACAAACAATTAAACTAGCCGATATTAATTTTAACAAATCCTTTTCTATAGATATTTTTATAGGCGCTGGCGATTTCTAGAATTTACTATGTATACGCCAAATTTCCCTAGGTAAAAATAAGCCAACTTTGCAAAAGACTCTTCTTGGATGGGTGATCTGGTAACTGTCCAGCATCGCCACACTTTCCCAAAGTTGTCTGTGCCAATCTGGGTATTAGTTATGCTGGCACATCATTACAAAATCTTAACAATTCTGTACAAAAATTTTGGCAATTGGAGGACGTTCAACCCTTACGCAAAACATCTAAGCTCTCTCAGGAAGAGCGTTTCTGTAAACGCCAATTCGCGGAAACCATCACTCCAAAACTGACGAAACTTGGTTATTCATTAAACGGTTTTTTAATTTAAAGCGCAAACTTTGTGCTAATTCTGAACTCCAAACTGAATATACATATTTATCCATGAATATATTTCATTAGGACACATGTCTAAAGTTTTACCCGTTAAAAACTTGGTAGCCGAACCAACTTTACATGCTCTTGGTTCTTAAATAAACTCCTCAAGTATACCTCTGTATTACTTACCGCACCATGCGGTCATTAAGTCAAATTCTCTGACTACCAAACTGAGGGTCGTTTTTGATGGCAGCGCCCCCTCATCTTCTGGCATTTCCAATAATAATGCACAAGTTGTCGGACCAGTAATTCAGAATGACTTATTTTCGATTTTAGTTGGTTTTCGACAATACCAAGTTGCTTTAACTGACGATATCGAAAAAATGCATCGCCAAATACTGGTACAACCTGCCGAACGCCAATTTTAGCATATTCTGCGCTGGGATAATCCCAGTTTACCGCTTGATACTTACGAGCCTTGTACCGTAACTTACGGAACAGCAAGTGCTAGCTACTTAGCAACCAAATGTCTAGAGCATTTATTCACACTATATACTAAAAAATTTCCGACTACCTCGGCCATAATAAAAACGGTTTTTTATATGGACGACCTAATCACAGGAGCTAACAATGTTTAGGAAGCAAGACAAATCCTAGAAGAAGTTTCCTATATTTTAGCCAGTGTCGGTCTCACAATTAGAAAATTCCTATCTAATTCTACCGAAATATTGTCTAACGAAGAAGACAATACTTTTTATACTTTATACTGTGATCGAGTTAATGCCAAAACGTTAGATATTGTTTGGAACTCTACACATGACGTTATATTATATGATGTTCAACTTGTATCTAATTCTTTGAAAAATACTAAACGATTCGTTCTATCTATGGTTTCGCAAGTGTTTGATCCGTTAGGCCTTATACCTCCCGTTGTAACCATCGGAAAACTTCTAATCAAAGGCTCTGGCAACTCAAGATTTCCTGGGATGAAAGTATTCCCCAAGCTCTCAACGCGGAGTGGGATTCCGTTAAAGAACAATTGGGTATGTTAAAAACCTACAAATATTTCGGTGCGTAATTCTAATTAATCATTCCCGTTTGGAATTTCACGGTTTCAGTTATAGCAGCAGCTAGGCTTACGGTGCTTGCGTTTAACTACGTGTTACCGATATGGACGGCAAATCCTATGCTAATCTTATATGCTCAAAATCTCGTGTCGCGCCTCTGCATGGGGCGACGATTCCTCGACTCGAATTGTGTGCTGCAGTGTTGCTAGCTCAGCTCATACAAAAGGTCAAATCTAATTTAAAACACCCTATTGCTTATACCCGACTATGGACGGACTCGACCATAGTGCTACACTGGATTATTTCTGCTCGTAATAAGTTCAAAATGTTTATCGCTAATCGTGTAGCCTTAATTCAAGAGCTTACTGATTTGAATTCTTGGTTTCATGTGCCATCAAAGTTAAATCCTGCCGATCTGACTTCGCGCTGTGTTACTGTGAACAAGCTACTTGGTCAACCTTTGCGGTGGTACGGTCCAGACTTTTTAATCGAACCTTGCGACAAGTGGCCCGTCCAGCCTAAAGCCATTAATATCCAAGTTGACGCTGAACTAAAATCATGTAGCGATACTTTAAACTTGCTTAGTGTTTGTCACCCTAACATTTTGGATATCTTTTCTACACTAACTCAACTACAACGAATCGTCACCTGGTTATTACTTTTTAAAAACAATTGCAGACCTGGCACAATTAAATTTTCTGGTTTATTACAAACTTCTGAACTCCAAAATAGTCTAAATGTTTTGCTACGGCTTTGCCAAACCAACACGTTCAGTAAAATAATAAATCAGCTAAAATCTGGTCAAACCTTACACGCAGATTCTGTAATAATGTCATTGAATCCCTTTCTAGATACCAATAATGTGCTCCGAGTAGAGGGCCGACTAAAAAACTCTAATTACTCCTTTCAAAAAAATTTCCAGTTTTGCTTCCCAAACAGCATAAGTTGACAAACTTATTTTTGAACAGTTTCACGTTAATCTAATGCATTGTGGTCCACAACAATTACTATCTTGCTTGCGACAGTACTATTGGCCAATATCAGGTCTAAATCCAGCTAAGAAAATTAGCCACGAGTGCATTAAATGTTTTAAAGCAAATCTTAAGTCTTATAATTCGCTAATGGGCAATCTGTCCTCAAAAAGAATTGAATTCGGTACTCCGGTGTTCCACAACATGGGAATTGATTACGCGAGACCAATACGCATTAAAGATCGCAAGACGAGTAACTCTAAGCTTCTGAAGGGGTACATATGCCTTTTGTCTGCATGGTAGCAAAGGCAGTGCATCTAGATATAATTACTGACCTAACCACCGATGCCTTTGTTGCAGTTCTAAAACGATTTATAAGCCGCAGAGGAAAACCAAATTCAATTACTTCCGATAACGCCACTAACTTTGTTGGCGCGTCCAACGAGTTACAGGAACTCTATCAGTTTTTAGATAATCGCACTAATAGGGATCGGATATCCAACTTTTTAGCAAATCAATATACTACTTGGACTTCTATTATCCCATGAGCTTCTCATCAAGGAGGCTTATGGCAAAGCGGTATTAAATCCGCAAAAACTCACTTAAAGCGAGTCTTGGGCAGTGCGACTTTAACTTACGAAGATTTTTAAACCGTATTGATCCAAATTGAAACAACACTAAACTTCACGACCTCTTTCTCCTCTATCTACCGACCCCACTGATATCAATCCCTTAACTCCCGGTCATTTCTTTATTAGTAAACCGTTAAACCCCCCCTTACCTGAACCTAACCTCCTGCATCTGACCGATAGTAAACTAGATTTGTACCAACGTATGCAAAAACTGGTGCAAGATTTTTGGAAGCAAGGAGTGTACAAGTAATTCCTGAAATGCAGAAAAGAGTAACGTGGTCTAAAATTCTTCCTCAGCTTCTAAAAATTGGTTCCTTAGTTTTAATAAACAAAGAAAACTGACCACCCCTACAATGGACTTTGGGTCGAGTAACAGAATTGCATCTTGCATATGACGGAATATTGAGGAACGTCACCATCCGCCTACTTAATGGGCATTTTACTAAACGCGAGTGCATAAATTGTGTACATCTCCAGAAGTGAACTGATATGTTCCTTCAAGTTCGACGCGTCGTTTATTTTTTTACTGTAGTCAAACATATTATCCAAGTTTATAGTTAAGAAAATGTGGTTATTATTATTCTTAGTTTTTTTTTCCTTTTTTTCTCTTTGTATGCCTTTTAAATCTTCGAGATTTCAAGGTGGCCGGCCTGTGTTATAATTTTAAGAATTACTTATGTTATAATTTCAATAGTTACCTAACTAATGTAAATTGTATAAATATAATGTGCAAGAATCTAAGCCCTTGCGGTCATCCCCACCTACATGACACTATAGTTAAGTAAGAGATGAAGCTTTCTTCTTTCTGAGGTATAAAGTTAGTCCGGTTCTAAAATTTGCTATGAAAAGGTTTTTGCAGGCTAAAATTAATGTTCAATCAGTTATTATTAAAACTACTTAAAAAATATATATTGTTTTATTTTATACAATAAAAACCAATTAGAGATACAAAAAAATGTCAAAGGAAAAAGTTTCTTATTTGAATTCTGTCTTAAAATTAGGGAACATAATACTTTTCCATGGTCTACTGTTTTTGTGTAAAAATACCCGACATTGTTTTTTAAATATAACACCCTGTATTTTATTTTAAAATTGAAAAGCTTATAAAATTCAGAATTCAGTAGTTGTTTCACTTTACTATTACTATTACTGTTACTAAGTAATTCAAATTAGCAACGAAGAAAACAAATTTCTTAATTAATAAACTGTCCGCCATTGTTGTCTATGCACAACTGCGCTCTGTGCATCAAATTATGTCGGCAACATCGTAACATTTTAGGGGTAACTTCTTGAACAGCTAAGAGAATTTTATTTTTTAGTTCGTCCACTGGATTCGACAAGATCTTATAAACTGTATTTTTGAGAAAACCCCAAACAAAAGCATCTAGCATTAAAAGATCAGATGATCTCGGAGGCCATGAATAATGACCTTTATTCCCAATCCATTTATTTTGAAGTTTTTGTTTAAGAAGTTTGTTACAGCTCGACCATTATGCGGTGGAGCTCCGTTATGTTGGTACTACGAAGAGCTAACGGTATATTGTCCAAATAATCTTGTAGAATAGTTTGAAGACATAATAGGTACCCTTCCTGTGTTAGTGTGCCATCATAAAAATACGGTCTTAACAAATGATCCCCTATTACACCTATCCACGCATTTGTAGAAAACCAAACTTGATGCCGCACTTCCTGTAATCTGTGGGGGTTTATATCATCCCAAACATGAGTATTGTGTTTATTAAAAACACCATTTCTACGTAAATTGAACTAATCTGTCCATAAGATAAATGGTAAAAAAGACTGATTAATAATTAACATTTAATCAAATACTTAACGTTTCGGTATGCTTTTATACCATTTTCAAAAGCTAAATGAAAACAGAAAATAGAATTAGCAAAAATACATAATGTGACGCTAACTACTTACTTTGATTATTTTGAATTCTTAAAGTTAGCGAAAATAGAGAAACGATTTACATTATAATTGTGGGTCCATAAATAAAATTTAAAAGTGTCTGAAGGGCACGTCATGCTACGATGGCGGTTAAAAACGGAAAGTAAGAATGAATGTAACAGAATTATTTAAAATTGACAGAAGAACGTTCCAAAAACGACAGCTTGTTAATGTAAAAAGACTAAATGAATAACCCAGTTTTATAATTAGATTAGTTGTCCAAAATGATGGTGTCATCGAAACAAAGGTGTATGTTTGGTTGCAGAAACATGTGAAGACAATGCACATTTTGTTGAGTTTTTTCTCCCGCCACTCCTGAGCTGGGTTAAGCGACTTTTTAGCCACTGACTAGTCTGTCCGATGCAACTATTGTTACAACTGCACGTGATCTTGTAAACAACGTTACTATTTAACAGTTTAGGAGTACGATCCTTTAGTTTAGTAAATAAACTCTGGATGGAATGATTGTACTCATAGACGGTAGCAACCTTTGGTTGTTTCAATAATCGTACTAGAAGAGGAGATAACTTATGTATATAAGGAATCTTTTTATAATTAATGTCTGTGGTGGTGATGTTAAGACTTAGGAAGTTACTATTCATCAGCTTATATAACACTCCTTTCGGGTAACCGTTGCTCACTAAAGTGTCTATCAATACTTTCGTGTTCTTTGCAATGAACTGAGGATCTGATGTATGCTCCATGCGATACCGTAGGGCCTTCACTGTGTTCACCTTATGTTGAATGGAATGGTTGGAATTCAAATACTTGATAGAATTAGTAGGTTTAGTGTACCAGTCAAATAGTAGATGATTGTCTGCGTCCCTGATGACCAAAACATCCAAAAAAGGTAATTTACTGCCCACCTCCATTTCATACATGAACTGAAAGTGTTCATTAAAGTCATTAAAAGATGTTCCCACGCTTGTAAGGTTTGTTTGGCTCAAAACTCCTTAACAGATAATCTATTAAAAGGCCAGAGTGTTTCGAACTCTGAACACAAACTTTCCTGGTAAAAAATCTTTACAAAAAAGTATTATATGATTAACACTTATTATTCTACCTTAAATTAAATACAAATACTCCAACATTTGTTAAAAATAAATTTCAAAGTAATACTTGCATAAACCACAAAAACACTCCTCGTAATTAAACATCTTCTTATAATAAATTGACATCAAATCAGCTTACAAGATTTTCCATATTTAAAATTCTTATTTCAAACAGCAGTTACTAAAGTACATCCTGCTTAAATCATCTTTTCTATTATTTAATAAAATATTTAAAATAGGATTATATTGAAGAATTTTCCCTCGTCATTGTAATTAATAATTTCCATTTCTTTTATGTAATTTGCATTTAAAACATCACTTCTATATTCATTGAAACAATGTATTTAGTAAATTACAGTATGCTTACTGCATACTTCAAATATTATCTTCGCAAAGCAACAGCTCGCGACTTAAATCAAAATAACATTTCGCGATTGAATTTAAGAATCGAATGAATCCCTTATTTAATAACCGCTTCCTTATGTATACTAATTTATGTTTCCAGAATGTAGTGTGGAACATTATGATGCAAGGTTTCCCATAAAAACTCATTAACCTCTAAAATCGTGGCGTTTATTGCATTGTAATCTCTTCCACTTATTAGTGACGTGCACGGTTCTTCCTATTTTAACACATTTATAATTATTGTGGTGTCGCATACTAATGCGAAGGATAATCAATTTGTATCGGTTATTTTATGAATTTTATGGGTTTTTCGTCTCCCTGCCGCATTTTGGAATAAATGTTTCATTTATTAATTAGATATTTACGTAGTTTAAATACGGATGATTTATCCCTTTATATTCTTAATATCTAGAAAGTTCTTTATTTAAAATAAATTTCTGTAATCCACAGTGTAATTAATTTAAACTTTAATTGCTCTTTAATGCAAAAGGGGTTGCATTTTTTAGAAATATTTACTATCACGGCAAAACGTGTTTCAGTACACAAAATTAATATTAAAATTGGGGTTTTAAATACACGTTGATTGTATTTTTTATGTTATTTACAATAAACGAAAAACATTTTTATATGGAAAATTACATCGAAAATGTATTGATAATTAAAAAGTGAAAATAAATGACTCTGTATTTATCTTCAAATGCTATTTATTTACAATACACTTATATCATACAGGGTGATTATTTACACACGCGCAATTGCATTTTTTGCTTGTACATCAATGAATAAGAGTACGCTTGTATTATATAGGGCGTAACCATAAATTTACGGAAATTTTCTTTTTTTCGGATTCTTTTATATTTTGGCGTGATTTATTTGTAGAAGTTGGGTTTCACTGACCTCTCGTGACTCCTTATCACGTCAATATATATATATATATATATATATATATATATATATTTATATATATTTATTTATATATTTTTATTTATATATTTTATTTATATATATATATATATATATATATATATATATATATATTTATATATATATATATATTATATATATATATATATATATTGCTGCAATCTCCAATAAATTGAATTATTTTGAATTAATATTCAGCAAATAAAACGTGAAGATTATATATATATATATATATATATATATATATATCAGACGAGATATTTGCAGTCCGCAATCTGAAAAATTTGTGTACAACAAAAGATTCCTTAGATGTATCTGTAAATAAACTTTTATGGAAACAATAAAAACGTATTTACCCATACAAATCGAGCTAATACTTGTATAGCCATCAACAAAACAATAACTTTATGACTTCATAAGGGAAAGAAATATCGACTGAACAGTTGCGGCTCTTTTGGAGCCTCGTTAGAGCTGCCCAAACGTTGGAAACCAATAAAGCCGCAATGAATCGTGTATACCTACAATAAATGTGCTCCTTTTATGTGGGGTTTTAATAAAATAAAAAAAATTGATCGTACATTATTTATTGCATGAAGATGCCCGCACTAGCTAGCTCAGATGGAGTGAAACAACGAAATTTCAATAATGCAGTTAAAATAAAAATTTTACAAACATTCCTCTAAATTATAATAATCTCTACATTCATTAACATCATTCTTTAACACATAATCCATAAAAATTAGTTTACAACAGGCATTAAATCTACAAATACAATTTACAACTTACGTCTAAACACACTAGTGACTACTATAGAAAGCATATAATCTCCTTCAAACTTTCTTATGTATGCTACAATATATACAGATTATTAAAAAAGGTATGGATCATTGAAAAGTCTCTCTTACTTCTGAAAGGAAAACAAGTAGCTGATCAGATACCCCTTTATAATCTTTGATAATGGTCGAACTTATAGAATTCAACCTCGAGACAGGTTTACAATATCCATTTACAGAGAAACGCCTATATGTCAAACTCTTATGTCATTTAACCTTCTTAAATTAATTATCGTACACATATGTCCTTTAAAGGATTTGAACAAATATATACTTGCGTTTTCAATTCAAGACTTTGATCAAATTTTTATCTCCATTGTGTAACCATAATAACTGATTCGGAAAACCAAGTTTCAATTCTTTCGTCTATGACTCTATTATCTCCATAATTCCATTTAAATGCTTTTTATTTTAATAAGATTTTACTTATGTACGTTAAAAATTGTTTTAACTAATATATAAACGTCGAGCATGACCTTGCATACGATTTAAAAATTACAGCGGAGCATGGTACGATAACAGGAAAGACAGGAACTAACAGGTAAACACTCCACTACATTTTACAACGTACGCATGCACACGTCGATCAAGATAGCTGATTCATTCGAGAATTTTTTATGGTGCCTGCTTTTCCACAAATTCTTCAACCACAACGTCTTTGCTGCGCATTCTCATTGGTCGAGAAACAACATGTGCATTTTACGAACTGTTAAAAGTTATACTTCAAATTCATTCCCGCGGTATAAAAAATTATTACTACACAAACAGAAAAGGCAATTCACACGACCTATTTTCCAATTATTATACAAGCATGTGTAATTCTTCTAAATTAATTATATAAATAGTCCCTAAAATAATTATTTACTAGAACTTCTGTGAAGCGGTTTTGGCGCGTAATAATTCAATGACTTTGTGTGTGAACGAGTATACAGAAAATTGAGGTTTCAATTTGAAAATGTTTTGCAATATAATGAAGTGGTTGGTATTAATTAAAATATAGTATTAATAAGCAATAATAGATGCGCGTATACTAGTAATTTAGGTCTATTAAGTTGTCTGAGCCAAACTATCAGAACACATCAAAATATATATAGGAATTATTTGCTAATTATTTACTTTTTTTGCTGATAAAACCAATTTTTTTGCTATATCTGTAAAAAAGTTACAAGTGGCAAGATATCTTAATAGTAAGCTATCTAGTCAACAAAAAATAAAATAAAAAAATTAACAATATATAGATTAGTTGCTATTTTTTTGCTACCATTTGCAAAAGAAAAAAAATTAAATTTTCAAATAATAAAATAAATATCAATATCTACAAGAGTAAAGTACATTAAAAAAATTAATTGCAGACATGACTAAAACCTACGTTTTATGAATTATTTACTCTTAAAATATGCAACTCCCAAATTTTTTGCTCGCGAAATTAATATAAAAAATGACAAAATATCATTTCGAATTTACAAGAATAAAGTAGGTTAAAGAAACTAATTCTTGGCATAACTATATCATTCATATGTTCTATGAATTACTTGCGCTTTAGATATGCAACTCACGAATTTTTTGCTAGCGAAATTAAATGTTCAAACGATAATAATGGCCTTTTGTCGTTTTTTATATTAATTTCGCGAGCAAAAAATTCAGGATTTACATAATTAAAGAGCAAATAAATCAAGATACATGATTATGAAATTATGATAGAAGCAAGTAATTTTTAAAAGCACTTTACTCTTGTAGTCTCGGGCTAACTTATATTATTATTATCATATGAACATCTAATTAAGGAAGCAAAAAATTTGGGAGCTACATATCTAAAGAGCAAATAATTCATAATCATTGTTAACGCTGTAGTTGTGCCAGCAATTAATTTCTTTAATGTACTTTATTCTTGTAGATTCGGAGTGGCTAAATGGTTTTTTGTCGTTTTTTATATTAATTTCGTGAGCAAAAAATTCAGGATTTACATAATTAAAGAGCAAATAAATCAAGATACATGATTATGAAATTATGATAGAAGCAATTAATTTTTTAAAAACATTTTACTCTTGTAGTCTCAGGCTAACTTATATTATTATTATCATTTGAACATCTAATTTGACGAACAAAAAATTTGGGAGCTGCATATCTAAAGAGCAAATAATTCATAAACAATGTAATTGCTATCAGAACTATAGCGTTTGCATTGTTTATGAATTATTTGCTATTTAGATATGCAGCTCCCAAATTTTTTGCTCGCCAAATTAGATGTTCAAATGATAATAATTAGATAAATTGGTTTTATCAGCAAATAATTAGCAAATAATTCCTATATATATTTTGATGTGTTCTGATAATTTGGCTCAGACAGCTTAATAGATCTTATTAATTTGTATTTAAGCGTATCAGCATAACTAATGTTTACACTGCGTGTACATTAGCATAGAAGTTTCTAATGAGAAAATATAAGGTATAATATGTATCGTACGGTACGACCCGTTTGTCTAGTTGTAAAGGTATTCATTTTATAATGGAATTCATAGTTCTAAACCAGGCAGATCACCTTTTTTACAAATAAACCGACATTTATTTTTATCAGTCTTATAAAAATGTATAAAACAATTATTAAATCGACCGTGCTATAGAATTCCTTTTGCGTTAACCTTATGAGGAAGTACCCAACTTAATATGTGTAACCGGTAGACATTAAAGGAGTTGAAATGATTAAAGGTTAAACAAAAGAGTTTATAAAAATCTGGCGTAAATAACCACGTGAGGCAATCCTTGTATGAATGACCTAATAACGAGAGTCAACTTAGATGTTCTTACAATTTAAAAAGTCGATAATTACCGTTAAAGAGTCGATAAATACATCGCGCAAGCGCGAAATAAGCGACGTCACGGGCGGGTGGTAGCTCTAGCTTACACAGGCTTTAGCGCGGCCATCTGCCAATGACGTCACCAATGCACAAAATTAAGACGCAATTATCGGAAAAATATAAAAAGTTAAATCAATAGGTAATACAGAATTTACTCACATGATAGGTCCAGATTTCCACGAAGTACGCCTATCGTCCTTCAGGATAGATAAAGATGGTGGCTGCACGTCCTAAGGGCTGCTGCTGGCCCTCTTACAAGAAACGGCAATTAACGTGGGTACGTCTTACGCACATCCAGATAGCTTGGACTCGATCTCAGGGCTCCACTCTAGCGTGGAATGCGGTTCTGCCTACGGCTGCAAATTCATCACCTATGTAGGGAATGGACAGGAATACCAGGTATAAAGGGCGACAAACAAAGATAATTTAGGCAAGGGAATCTACATAGATAATAACAAGCACGATACGATACCTCAACGTCCACTCCACTCGAAGGTTCAGGCAAAAAAGCCACGTTCAAGCGTCTAACGGAAACTTCTCACCACTTTTTCCCTACTCCACTCGCGTCGCGCGATCTGGCGCAAACGCACTGTGACGCAACGGAAATACGCGCCCCGAGTCTTTTGAAATTGTGACGCGAAGCTTCCGCACATCAAAATTAACCTAAAACAATGTTTAAGGGCCAATTTGATTGGCACGTAACAATGTCCTTATGAAGATCTAACGCATACTTGGCATATCTACTTATGTTTATTTCTTTTTTATTGTAACTTCAAATTCACAAACTAGCTTTTGAACTTCTCGTATAACAGAAAAGCATTTTTAGTTTTATCTTTTCTATAATTAAGAAGTTAAGTGGCAAAATATATTTTAAATTTCTGAATATACTACAAAAGTATTAGTAGTGTGAATGTGCATATCTGAACTCAATGCAATAGGAATGCTATTAAAATCTAAGAAACTTGCATTTGAAGAAACTCATTTAAATTTTTTCAAGGAAAAATTAATTCGATATTTGGGGTATGCGAAGCACTAATGCCATTGGTTTATGGACCTATGTATAGCAAAACATATGCAGCCACAATGCAGACAATGCCTGGAGCTTTTTACTTATTAGGTGGAATTCTAACCGTACCGGCGTGTGTTATATTTGGGTAATTTTGATATTTAAAATAATTTAAAGATTTCGACTGTTATTTTTTACAATTTAAATATTATATTTTAGATGGATGTACTTTCAACATCGTAAAGACGCCAAAGCCAAAAATAATACAGTGGACTCGTCAAATGGTATTGTTCTACCACAGACGTTAGGGAACTTGCACACGAAAGAAGTACTTGAAGATAAATCTAGTTCAATTTCACAAGGAGTTACAAATGCAGCATTTATTGAGGACGAAAAAAAGGTTCCTTGACATTTACTACTTCAACCAAAGTTTTACAAAATGTGATAACTACTTAGCGTAGATTAAAAAGTATTAACAGAAGGTGATATATTAGTACGTAGTATTAGAAAAGTAGCAATATCATCTGTTTTAACTAATTGTAGTTTTCTACATTAGGGTAAAATTAATAATTATTTATTTAAAGCTTTATTTATGAACATAGATTTGCTGAAACGCTCATTAGTATAATAGCGATTGTAGATGTTAGCAAAATATGATATGTAGCTGTTACTTAATAACAATTTTATAAATTAAAAGCAGGAATAAGTGAAGTGTACATGTACCCAGCATAGCAACCTATGTATGTATATGTACATTTTTGTAAACGCGTTTGGACTGTTAGACATTAAATACTAATGAAATCAAGGTGCTCTCAGCTTTCGTGAGACGTATCATCTGGAAAATACGTGAACTACTACTCTGAAAGGTGAAGATTCACACGTTCTATTAAGCCCGAAGGCGTATGTAGCAACGCAAAGTGTAGTTACATCTGGACGAGCAGATTCACTCGCTCTAACTAGTTGACACGGTTCTATTAACTGTTATGGATAAAATGAGCAATACGTTATTGAATTTTGATTGGTCTTGAAGTAGCGGTGATCCCGTAGCAGTTTAAGGGTGCTTTACCTAACTACAGTGTTCAGGAATGGGTTCCTACGGAAGAAATAATAACAGGAAATAAATGAGATTCGGCACAGAAATAATAAAGTGGCTGATGTACAAACAAATTGCGCTATAATATTCACTTACCCTGAAAGGCTTTTTTTCTTGTCATAGTTAAGGGGCGCGAAAGTGCCTTATCGCAGCAAACCCTTCGATATTAGTCCGACACGGAAGACGGTTATTCTCCATATGACTTCTTTGCTTTGGTTTCCTAAATTTAATACATTATTCTTTACCTTTCTCTAAAATATCTTAAAAACACTCGTTAAATTTTGTCGTATAAAAGAAAACTTTTAAAATAAAATGCTTCGCCCAAGTACGACTTCGTCACTGCGGTAGCTTAGATATTTTTTTACAATTATCTGATTTTACCAAGTCCCTAAATAAAATTCAACCTATACTTAACCTCTATTGACATTAAATAATTACAGTATAAATACAAATATACTTTCTTTAAAAAAACGTAATTTGTTAACCTGACTCTTGCCAGGCATTATCAGAAAAGAAAACCTAAATATTTAATGCGGCTATTATCATACAAATTTTCATAAATTTTACGAATATGGGTAGTTATACATTCTGAATCTCATTTCTAGAAATCTCAACTTTAAAATAAACAAAAACGTCGGTCAATGCAGCTTTTCATGTTCGCATTTCATAGTCCCTTAAAAATTACCAACTCGATGTTCACCTCAGTTTGATTAATTTTCTACTACATGATCACAAGCCGTTAACATTTAAAATTCACATTACATATTATTAAAAAATATAAACATGAAATATAATAATATTACTCACTGTGATTAAATTCCGACGTGTTAAACTTTCAGGTCGTTCAGAGACCTCCAGCATGTCAATTTCTTGTCATCCAGCTAACACAGCTCCCTAAACCTAGCGCAACACACGGATTCTAACCCTTTTAACCGATTGTAACGACATTAATTCTACAACACGTGGAATGAGACTTACCTTGTTCATGCAAACGTAGGTTCAAAAAATTAAATCGCACGTCGCGTTTTTCCTTGCGGGAAATCTAGTCACATATTGAACTTAAAGCTGCATTTCTTTTTAACCTTCGGACCCCTCGACCCCCCGCACTCGCTTGTATTACTACATTTTGACGTTTTCTAATTACCTACCACCGAATAATTAATTCAATTCAATTCCGTCGGGTCTAACAACCGTCATTTATCCCACTTCTTCTTACTTACGGTCAGCATCCAGTAATACAATGTATCATGTTTTAATCTATGCTGAATAAAGATTATTGTTACGTTAACTATGTAAAGGTCGTACTTTATATGTAATTTCTATTATGTTGTAATATGGTACTATTTTAATGTCCGTGGTGGTCGAGACGGACGATGTCTGTCTATTGTAAATTATCTTTTGTTTAAAATGCTTACGCCGCGTCCTGTAATATTAAGATATTTTTTTTATTTTCTGTTTTAATTTGTCATTGTCTGGGATGGCTTCGCCTACAATGTACTTAAAAGAAACAATATTACACCTTTTGAAAAGATTGTTAGCTGAATGACCTTTATAGCAACAAAATTTGAAATATCATACTTAATTAAGATTAATTATTCGTGAAATCTATCATACAGGGTGCGTCCATATCTTTAGTCTTTCCATCCAAATTTAATAATTTTTCTTTCTCATCTAATTTATTTTTAACGTAACGCGCCCGCATTGCATAGCATTTTAATCGGAGAATAATGAAAAGTAACCGTATACATAGTCATAATCCTGCATGAGTAAACAATACTCATCCCTGTTAATAATATTGGGATGCTGGTAATATTCATAAGTTTTTCTGATATCCCTACTGTATAAATATGTTTTGCCATCAATTTTGTTTTTGCTTTAAATGATAGCATGTCCTATGTATGATGATATTCAGCTGCTACGGAACAATTGTTTTAACTAGTGCAGACGAACCGTTAGTGTTTATTTAGTCTGGTGTATACCGATATCTCTTTTTCTCCAATGAATTCAATACCATAGTTGTAGGGTTTGCTATAACCTTGCAACTTTGGTATGACATGAAAACCGGTATGGACAATAGTAAATGAACATAAACAGTGCTTCACGAACAATCGCTTTGATCGTGGTGCTGTGCCCGATTGCCTCCATAAAACACGCCGTACTATCGACTTTGACTAAACACAAATAACAACCCAGATACTTATTTCTACAGTAAACAATCAAAGAAACTGTGCAGATTAGTAAGAAATTATTTTAACTAGTATGAGTGTTACCACCCTTCCTCTGTATAGAAAATGGCACTGAGGTCACTGAACTCTAAACCATTACCTTCACTTAAGTTAACTATAACGACCAACAGTTTGGATTGGTTAATTATGCTACAAGTGAGAATGCCTATATAAATCACGTGTTGTTCTTTCGTTACTTTTAGTCTGATAGAAACGAATAGGTTTGCTCATCCACAAGTAATTTTCCTATCACTACATTTGGTTTTTCCAATGCCACACGAAGGTACTACGTTTGCTAGGAAGTGAAGTATTTTTGCCTGGAAATTTTGAACCCTTGTTGTTACAAGCAAAGAGATCTTTAACGTGCGTGACAACACCCACATGCGGAAACTCCATTTTACCTCATCCGCACGAGGGCGTATTTCTGTAAAAATGCTCGCCAAACTTTTTCAAGTGGACCATGTCGGGATTCGAACCTGGGATCTTGGGCGTAGTAGTCACACGAATACCAATTAAGCCGCGGAGTTGCCAATTTTCTATTAACCAATACGTTGCTTACAGGTTACTAAATTTCGAAATTAATACATGATGGTAGGATTATAAATTTCAAACGTCATTAAGAAACGAAGTCGTAATAAGTAGAATTTGATATTTGTAAAATAACAAAATTTGATAACTACTTGGCTACACGATACTTTGGGTTAATTGGAGATGTAGTTCCGCTCGTCTGAAAGTCACGTCTTGCCTGAAATTTACTTTAGAGAAAATGAGCAAAACATGTATTTCATTAGTATTTAATATGCAATACCTCAAACCCGGCTTTGTTATAGTTTTTTTGTTAACAGATTATTAAAATTTTTTGTGAAACAATAGTTAAACACGTGTACTATTCAATGTATTCTAGAAATTTATTTATATTTTGTATTTTGCTTTCTTTCACAATAAATATGTTTTTAGTAGATAGTAATGCTTTTATGAAAAAAGAACCGATTAAAACTAAAAACAACGTAGAAGTACTTTTGTTCATGCAAGTCTAAAAAATAACCGTCAATACTACCACATGCTTAGAGCATCAACAGAAATTACATAAGTAGACACAAGTAGCCGGCCTGGATTCACTTCTGCTGTTCTCTCGCCTCCTCCACCTCCCGTTTCCTCCATTTGCCACCTCCTCTTCCACCCAACTCTCACATCACCCTTTTCCCACATCTGACTACTTGCCCCTCTACCTATGTCAATTATCTAACCTAAACCGTTACATCCCTATTCTCTTTAACACAACTATCACTTTTACACCATTTTCATTATGTCACAACAATCATTTTGATAGAACTATGGCTTTTCTTTCTCGCCATCTTGGTATAATTTGTAGGCTTACCCTGTATATTTCTATTATTGAGCATTACCAAGTCACAATTTTTGAAAAGCACTTCTGATCAACTTAACGATTCTTCGACAAGTAAGATACCACAATTTATTCTCTTGTTACGTATGGCAGTTTCTTATTATTTTATCCTTTAACTTTTTTTATCATGCATTTTGAAACTTGCATGTATAAAACTGTTATATTTCTATTATTATTCTTCGCAGCAGTTGGGTTTATGCATTCAGTTTTATTTTTACATACCTGCCCTCTATACGTTATTTAATAAACCAATCTTAGTTATAACAGCAAAATGAATATAACAATTTATCTAAAAACACAAGTAAAACATTTTCCATTGCACAATGTATAGAATTGCTTAAATGTATCATACAGCGGTTTGTTCGATTGCTGTTTTTCTTAAAATCTTCTGATTTTGAACTCCAAGTTCTTCCATAGTCACACTAATACTTGCTAGCAAGTACCCAGCAATAATGTGTTGTTTCTACAATCCCTTTAACTAAATCGGTATCTTTACAAGCATCAACTTACATATCCGGAACCAGGTAAAATGAGGGCACCCAACCTTCTAAACAATTGTGTGAGCGTTTTTCCCACACCCACATTTACTATATATTGGTTGGGGTGGCATATAATTATTTCTAGCGATGTCAGGTAATTTGTATTGCTGTGGTCTTTAAACAAATAATGGCTTGCTCGGCTCTCACCCTCCAACAAAATTGTAACTTTTCTTCTTCTGTTAATTCTATATTTCCGCCTATAGTTGTTGTAGCGCACACAAACCTTTCGTAAAATTTTGGAAACTTCTGCAGCTTAGTTCTTCAAATTTGTACTTAATTATTTCTCTCATATTGAATAGCATAAAGCACGTTCATTCAAAACAATAACATTTCGACTTGTTCAATTTCTAAGTTAAACGCGTTTTTCTAAAAAGTGATTATCACTCAGACATTTCTATTGGATGTATTGGCAGAGAGCTTCAACTAAATTAGAAACGTCAGGGCCATTATCTAATTCCCTCAATCGCGCGTATTTGCTTTCTTGTGCAAACTGTCAAATTCTAAATTCCGCTTAAAAATTGCAGAAATTAGTTCAATCGTTGTAATCCATTTTTAATTTTTATTGTGTATATTTCTGTAAAAACAAT
Source organism: Platerodrilus igneus (assembly GCA_036346225.1). Lineage (NCBI taxonomy): Eukaryota > Metazoa > Arthropoda > Insecta > Coleoptera > Lycidae > Platerodrilus > Platerodrilus igneus. The sequence continues at coordinate 2,378,889 of JARFIW010000289.1, forward strand.
TACAGCAAACAATAAGAATGACTGGTCGCATACTTTCATATACATTAAGCCAAACATTCACGTTATTATGATGTGAATAAGGTTTGAAATCACTTAACTTGTTGCCTGTCCCTGCATGTAAATATTTTTATTCGTGCGTAATTAAATCCTATATTTTCAGTTATATGAGTATTCATTACCTATTTCAACCACCCTTTCAATTTAAACGGTTACTTATTTATCACCCTTTGGATTTTCTATTAAAATATCCAGATAAATTTAAATCTATTTTATTTCAATATAGTTGCTGCGTTATGAGGCGTACGGGAGTTAAAGCTCGGGCCTTGGCAGCTGCTTTTTTAAAAACCAGTTCCAAAACTTCTTAACAAATTTTATTTTAATTAAACAGAACTGAATATGGAATTTTACAAAACTATATTTAATTTTACTCTAAGTTCAAAAAAAGAATTAATTGTACTATTTTGAGTAGTCTAAGCAAACTGCAATGCTAAAGCTGGATACTTGACTGACTGCTGGGTCCTTAAGCTCTCGGGTTTTTTATAATGTTCCTACCCCCTCACATGGCTGTGGGAACTTGCAGATCTCATGTCTGCTTATTCTTAATACTATTCATAATTACAATGTTGTAATCTCAATTTCTAAGTAATCACGGTACCTGACCGTCTGTGACCTGACATCTGCAGTGTCACTATCGTCTGCGATACAAAGTAGCGCATCCGTTCTCATGAACGTTAATAAACTTTATAAATTGTCCTTGTATTTACTTTGTTGCACTTCACTTAACATTTTCTTACACTTTCTAATAATTTCCTAATTATTCTATTTTATAATATATACATCAATTGGGGGATACATAACTCCTCCCGACGTACATTAAAAATTAAGGGTTTTCCTTTTCTTGATTTTTAATTTAAGATTTATTAAATTCATTTAATTTCATTGCTTAAAATTCATAGTTTCTAATGGTACATTTGTTTCCTTGTTTACCTTGGTTGCCTTAAATCTAAAACTGTTTTTTTAAATTTTATACCTAATATACATTTTGTAAATTACATAAATGATCAATAAAATAGTCAATAAAATCAATATAATTGTCCATACACTAATGTTATCGTAGTGCACTTTGGTCGTTTTAGTTCACTTAGATGTTCCTCATAATTTTCCATAAGTTTCATGGCGAGGTTGAGGTTGTCTAGTTCTAGATGTTCGAGTTGCATGGGTTTTGAAGTATTCCTTCGTCTTTGTTTTGCGTTATCTTGATTTGTAATTCTGGTAAGTTTGCTACTTTCTTGGTTTGTACGAGATCTTGGTAAACTCTGATTACTTCATTTTTCAGTTTTAAATAACAATCTTCCTTAAGGGTGATTAATTTACTTCCGGTTAATGCTAAGTTGTTTTCGTCTTGATTGCAGTGGACTGTTGCTATTACTTCTGTGGGGAAAATAGCTATCCATTTATTTTCTGTAACTTTTTGAATTTTCATATTGGTGGTTTGTACGGATTTGGCTTCACAGTTCTCGTAATGATTTGAAAATTTTGATAATTGTACTTCGCAAGGGATGTCTTCTTGAATGGTTGTCGTTATCAATGATTGGCATAAATATTGATTTGGGTGTGACTTCATCACATTTTTCGTTTGTATAACCATATCTTTGTTCATTTAAGGATAGGAATTTGGTTTTTGGAATAATAACTTGGTATGTGCTAGTCATTTTCATTGGAAAAGCAAATAAATGATAATAATTATAATTGTTATTCTCTACTATTGGGATCTTTATTAAAAATGTTATGTCGTTTTCTTAATGTATCCTTTAACTATAGCTATTTTTTCAAATATTAGAATGATCGATTCTATTACATCAAAAGGTTGTTTACTGTTGGTTTTAAATGATCTAATTCTTAATAATTCCTTTAATAAATCAATTGGTTCTATGATACTGGAATGTAGGGTATATAATTTTGCAAATGTTACTGCGTTTTTTAACATGATTAAAATTTGTTGAATTAAGGTAAGGGTTGATATTATTTGGGTGTGGATTGTGTTAAATCGAATTAAATCTCGCATGCCTAACATGGTAGTTTGCATGTTATTTTCAAGAGTTTGTATTCGGTTGGCAATACTATCTTGGTTTCTAACTAATTTTCTTAGCGTTTCGTTGAATTTTGTTGTGTCCGTTAGTTGTTTTAATCGGTAATAATTGTTTTTGATTATTTGAAATTCTTGTTTTAGTTCCGTTAAGTCGAATTTTTGTGCAAAAGTCCTATAGTCTATGATATCCTGCATACTGCTTAATTTTATTGATAGCATACCGGGGTTGTTTTTTATGTCTTCAGTTGTTATTTCGGTGTCCGTTCTACCTGGGTGGAGGTTGACGGTAAGGGTGATGATTGTCCATCTGAAAGTTCAGGGTGTCTTAAGTTTTTCAAGTAAATATACTTTGTTATCTTGCCGTTGTTTACTACGGCTATGTTTTTGTCCGATATTCTTTTAATTTTAAATGGGCCTAAACTTTTGGGTGCCGTTTTGTGTCGTTTGCTTTGGAAATTTTTCTCGTATACGGTTTGTCCTATTGAGAATTTATTTGCGTCGGTATCTTTATTACGGGTTGTGGTAATGCGTTCCTTGTCGTTATCTAATTTATCTTTTACTTTGTCATAAGTTATTTTTAGTTTTTCTTTATGATATTTGGCATATTGCTGATAAACTTCTTTGTTATAATGTATGTCATAAGGGTTGCGTGAATCTGAATGTCCTAAAGTTAATTCTAATGGTGTAAAATTGGGGGATGAATGGATAGTGTTATTATAGGTGATTAGTGCGTGTGACATTAAATTAATAATGTGTTCTTTCTTATAGGTTATTCTTAATAATCTGATTTGTTCTAACAGGGTCGAATGTAGTCTTTCCATTAGTCCATTTGATTCCGGGTGGTTTTCAGTTATAAAATGAATTTTTATTTTGTGGAGTTCCAAAGTGTTTTGTGTCGTTTCATTTTTAAATTAGCTGCCGTTATCTAACGTTATTGTTTCGGACATTTCATAAAATGTAAAGTACTGTAAAAATTTTTGGGATACGTCAATACTATTTTTATAGGTAATTGGTATTGTTTGCCCTATTTTTGTGAATCCGTCTACAATTGTCAAATAGTTTTGTACTTCTACTACTAGAGTATCGGCATGTAATTTCTGAAGAAATTTGTCAAGTGTTTTAGTTAACATTAAGGGTGTTTTTGGGGGTTTCCTGTCGTATTTCGCTTTGTCGCATAGTTCGCATTGATTAATAAAGTCTGTGGTTAGTTCCTTCATGTCCTTGAAATAATATCGTCTCATGATTTGCTTTAGGGTTTTATTAATTCCACGATGGTTGGTTTTTCCTTCGTGTTGGTTTCGGATTACATCATTTATTTCGTAAGGGTCGTCTAAGTTATTAGTTTTCTTGTGCATCTTATAAGTTCAGGGCTTGAGTTATTAATAGTATATTATTCAACATACGGTAATGTAGGCAATTACTCACGCAGATGAAGTTTGCGGCACGAGCCGAAGGCGAGTGCCGTAATTCATCAAGTGAGTTATTGCCATTACCGTATGTTGAATACTATACTTTATCTACGACTATAAGCACAGTAACAAGTTTTAATAAACACATGTAATCAAAATTATTTTAAAAAAATTATAGTACAAATTTGTTTGACATTAGGTAAATGTCAATGAGAATGGCTACTTTGATATTTTTGGTAGGTAATTAAATACAAATATAAGCTGGAAGCGTGAGTTATTATAACTCACGCTCATAACTCACGGTGTTTAATTATGAACACTATTACTTGTTCAAAAGTATATGAATAATGGTCTTATAACTAAATAGGAGTAGATAATAGTATATTATTCTACATACGGTAATGTAGGCAATAACTCACGCAGATGAAGTTTGCGGCACGAGCCGAAGGCGAGTGCCGTAATTCATCAAGTGAGTTATTGCCATTACCGTATGTTGAATACTATACTTTATCTACGACTATAAGCACAGTAACAAGTTTTAATAAACACATGTAATCAAGATTATTTAAAAAAATTATAGTACAAATTTGTTTGACATTACGTAAATGTCAATGAGCATGGCTACTTTGATATTTTTGGTAGGTAATTAAATAGAAATATAAGCTGGAAGCGTGAGTTATTATAACTCACGCTCATAACTCACGGTGTTTAATTATGAACACTATTACTTGTTCAAAAGTATATGAATAATGGTCTTATAACTAAATAGGAGTAGATAAATAATTTTACATATAATTTTGAAAATCGTTTAAACAAGTTTTCGGTGTTAAAGTAAAAGTAAAATCGTTTTTTCTCGGGGGTGTATTTTTTTAGAACTTTAATTATTTGTTCTTCATTATCGTCTTTGGTTATTTAAATTTGGTATATTTTCTTGTTATCTACTTTTGTATATTTTACAGGGTTGGGGTTAGTTAAAACTTCGGTAATTATACACTGATTGGGCTTCATATCGATGGCTTCGTTTAAAATTTTAATCGCGGTTTTTGGCTCTTCATTTTGTGTTGAGTGTATCTGTATGGTATCCATCTCGTCTGAATCTTGTCTGATTTCCGTTTCCAGTGCGTTGAGCTGTATTCTACTTAAGGCGTCTGCGTTATTATTATAAATTCCTTTCTTGTATATGATCTCGTAGTCATATTCTCCATCGTTGTAATTTTGAATTAGGTTCTTTAAGTTTGCATAGCCATACTAATGGTCTATGATCGCTATATATATATATAAAATTTTCGTCCGTATAGGTATGGTCTAAAATACTTTGTTGCCCAAATTATGGTTAACAATTCTTTTTCTATCGTGCTATATTTCTGTTTGGTTTCGTTTAGGGTTCTGGATGCGTAGCTGATGGGTTTATCAGTGCCTACTGTTCCTTGGCTTAATACTGCGCCTAATGCTACATTTGATGCGTCTGTCGTTAATATGAATGATTTCGAAAAATCGGGTATTCTAATACGGGGCAATTTGTTAATATACTTTTAATTTTATCTACGGCTTTAATCAATTCTGGGGTATGTTCAATTTTATTTTTTTTCTTTAAACAATTTGTCAGGGGCTTGGTTATTTGAACATAACCTTTAATAAATTTGCGGTAGTAACCACTAAGTCCTAAAAATCTTTTTATTTCTTTGTTCGTTTTTGGTATGGAGTAATTTAGTACTGTATTTGTTTTATCGGGGTTTGGCATAACTCCTTGGAGTGTTATTATATGTCCTAGGAATTCTACTTCTTTTTGTAAAAATTCGCTCTTATCTAATTGTACTTTAAATTGTGCTTTTCTTAATCTTTCTATATGTTCTACTAATGATGTTGAGTAAACTGTGATATCGTCCAGGTATGCAAGACATTTTTCGTTGTGTATCCCACGTAGTATATTGTCCATAACTCGTTGAAAAGTTGCGGGTGCGTTCTTTAATCTAAATGGCATTCGTTTATATTCATAATGTCCTGTAGGTGTGCTGAAGGCTGTTTTAGGTGTATCCTTTTCATCCATTTCTACTTGATGGTATCCTGAGGCTAGGTCTAATGTTGAAAAATATTGACACTTACCTAATTTATCTAAAATTTCGGTTATATTGGGTAGTGGGTATTTATCGTCTATCGTTTTTTCGTTTAGCTTTCTATAATCTATTACCATTCTATATTTTCTCTTTCCTGATGCGTCTAATTTCTTGGGTACTATTAATACAGGGCTGCTCCATGGTGAGTTGGAGAGTTGTATGATATCTTGGTGTAATAAGTCGGCTACTTTTCTGTCAGCTTCTTTCTGACTTGCCTGAGGTAGTCGGTATGCTTTTGTAAATATAGGTTTGTTATCCGTTAGTTCGATATTATGTTTGACTGTATTGGTAAATGTTAGGGGTATTTTTTCACAATGGAATATGTTGCGGTATTCAAAACATAAATTCTTAATTGCTCTTTGTTCTTCTTGATTGATGTCGGTATTAAAACGAATGTTACTTAAATTGTCTCTTAACATTTCGTCGTTTTCTACGGGGTTATAATGATCGTTTAAATTTTCGTCTATTTCCATCTCGTTAAAATTTAATTCTTCTACATTAATTGGGTTGGTTAATGATAGTTCTACGGGGTAGTCATTTGAATTTAAAATGGTCGTTGTGGCATAATTATCTTTTATTTGTACTAATGCGGTTCCGGTCTCTACTCCTTGTTATGTGATTTTTTATTTCTAACGTGTTATTTGAATTTATTGAGATTTGTATTTCTTTCTCTGTTCGGGGTTCTACTGTGTATTTTGTTCGACTTGGGTATTTTGAAATTTAATGGGGATTTGTCAATATTTCGTTCTTAGTAAACGGTTCTTTATGTCAATGTTGGCTCCTAATTTTCTTAGATAGCCCATTCCTATTAATCCGTCATATATGTCATTGAATTCGAAAATACAAAATTTATGCTTCATTTTTACGTTGAATGTTTTAGGTAAGGGTATGCTAGCTACGAATTGGTGTAGGGTTGTTTGATGAGCTGTTTTAATTTTAAACGGTTCTCTTTCTACATAGTCTAAATAGTGTTTTTTTACGGTTCGGGGGTTAATTAATGTTTTCGAGGATCCGGTATCGATTAATAGTTTAAATTCGGCATGGGGTATTTCTATATAGGGTAGTACTAGGTGATTTATATTATTTAAGTTTATTAAGTTTGGTCGTTTATGAATCGGTCTATCTGAAAATTTGAGCACGCGTTCTCTTCGTAAGATATTTCGCTTGCAATGCCTTTTCGGAAAAAATGTTTCGAACAAAAGATGCAGGATTTTTGACGCTCGATTGAATGGTGACCTTGAATTTGACCTTGACCTTTACTTTTTATTGCGGATTTGGAAAGAGCAGAAAATTTTACATTCAAATACCACCTTGACTATGATCTTGACTATGACATTCAACGGCATTCCAAGGGCAAATTTGTTATTGTGACGGGAACACTGAATAACTTTTGAGGCAATTACATTTATTGAAAAATGATGAGAACAAATGTTTTAGGATTTTTTCTTGGCTATTTATTGGTGACCTTTGATTTGACCTTGACCTTGTCCTGCAAGGTCATTTCAAGGTCATTTGAAGGTCATTTCAAAGTCAACGTTATTTTTTCAAATGAAACTCCTAAGCTTAAAGCGAAAGTCCTGGCGAATAAAAGCAAAAAGATATCACGACTATTTAAGAAAAAGTTAGCCAAGGCGATGCGAAGGTTCCCGGTCATCTAAGGCAAGGAGAGTAAACCCGGCCAGTTAAGGCAAGGCTAACAATGTTGGTTCAAGATGTTCTGTATCAAAATCCTAGCAGACGGACATCAAAATTTTCAATGGAGCTCCTAAAGTATCAGATATAATATTAGCGCAACCACTGTCTTTTCTTTGTCTGAGATACTCCACATCTTTTGGTTTAGTAACATGCACGATTATTTTTAAGTAGCTGTAAAAGAGTTAAATGAGGGATCTTAGCTAGCTGCTGAATAGTTATTCTCCGTTCTATCCAATAATTATCAATTTGAAGCTTTAACAGCTATTTCATAAATTATTGAGGCTTTCCTTCTGCAGTGATCGACTTGGTCGATTTGTTTGAATAAATAGTAACTTAAAATTAAAATACTGAACAATCCTTTCCATCATGTTTTGACAAAATTTAATTTCTCCGTCATGATCATCTTCATTAATTTGTTGATGTAAGTATGTTTTGTATTGATCTTCAAAATTATACAATTTTTCATTTGATTCACTTGAACCCGTTAAGATATCTCGTCCGTCATCTTGGATCTGCCATCTTGGACTCTGAATTCCCCAAAACTGAGTGCAGAATCTCAATCGGCAACCGGACACCCCTGTACCAAATTTGACGTAAATTGGTTGAGTTTTTGAAAATCTTGGCCACCCACGTTTACTGTCCTCTTAATTTCGCTGTATTTGCACCTTTAATATTTAGTTCAGTATATTGATCTGGCGGGTTTGCTGTTTTTAGTAATTCTATTCATTCGTTGCATTCGCTTCTCTAACAGTTCTTCTCAAGATAGTTAGTGGAGTTTATTGCTTTTGGTGCCTTTTTGGTTTTCAATTGTAATTTTAATTCGACCCTCTAACAGTGCCGATTCTGTTTTTCAATTGTCATTTTATGACTTTTGAATAACAATTACTTTCGCTGAATTCGCTTCTCTAACAGGATAGTTAGTAAGGTTAATTATTAATTCTTTCTTTTCAGGATAGTTAGAGGTTAATTTTTTGCCGCTATTGCTGTTTCTTCAAAGTTCTTTCATGTTATTCTTTCCTTTTCTTTTGCCAGGGCTACTCTAACAGAACGAGAGAGGGTTATTTCATTAATGATGAGAGGTTGGGGTGATAGATGTAGGTCATATGACGAAGTAATGGTGTTGTTTAATGGAACATTTCGAGTAGGCTTACCAGGCATTAGTAAGTCTACTGTCTCAAATACAATCAGGCGATTTGAAGAAACTGAGACTAATAAGAATCGTCCAAAATCTGGAAGACCGAAAATTGAAACCTCAAATGAGCGGCAATTGAAAGTGGCCCAATCATTCATCGAAGACCTGCATTTATCTATTAGAAAGGGTTTTGAACAGCTTCAAATTAGTCAGATGTCGCTTTTAGGAATTTAAAAAGCATTAAATTTCACCCCTACAAAATGAATCTTCATCAAGAATTAAATGAAGATGATTCAGACCGGCGATTGGAATTTTGCGAGAACATGATGGGAAGGATTGTTAGAATATCAATGTTCAATTGCCCATTGTTTTTTCAGATGAATCAACTTTTCAACTCAATGGTGAAGTAAATCGTCACAATTGCAGATTATGGAGCAACGAAAATCCTCATTGGTTGCGGAACATCACACGCAATAGCCGCAAAGATTAAATGTTTGTGCAGATATTTTTAGGGACCGAATAATTGGACCTTTTTTCATAGATGGGGCTTTAGATGGTCCGAAGTATTTTGAATTATTGCAGGCTGAAATAGTACAGGAGATAGCTGGTGAAGAATACAATGAGATATGGTTTCAGCAAGATGGCGCGCCTACCCATTTTCGGACAATTGTAAGGGACTATCTAAACGAAGAATTCAATAATCGTTGAATATCTAGGAGAAGAACAATTGAGTGGCCAGTCAGATCACCTGATCCGAATCCACTGGATTTTATTCTTTTGGGGCTATATAAAGAATAAAGTTTATGTAACACAACCACAGGATCTGGAAGATCTGAGACAAAGAATAGTGAATGTTTGCACTGATATAACATCTAAAATTATAAGAAGTGCCATTAAAAATTTTTGTGTCCGTCTAGGAATCTGCCAAGATGTTGATGCAGGCCATTTTGAACACACGTTGTAAACTGTGCCGCAAATTGCTCAGCTATCATATTGCCTAAACTGGCCGGGATCTATTCTTGCCTTAACTAGCCGGGCTCTATCCTTGCTTTAACTGGCCTGAATCTATCCTTGCCTTAACTGGTCGGGCTCTATCCTTGCCTTAACTGGCCGGGTTTCTTCACCAAGTCTTAACTTGCTGGGACCCTTTGCCTCGGCTCGACTGGCCAGGATCCTTCGCTTTCCTTAAATAGCTGTGATATCTCCCTGCTTTTGTTCGTCAGGATTTTAGCTTTAGGCTTAGGGGTTGCATTTGCTAAAACATAGCTCACTTTGAAATGTTCTTGAAGGACAAGGTCAAGGTTAAATCTAAGGTCACCATTGAATAGCCAGGGAAAATCCGAAAACATTTGGTCTTAACATTTTTCAAAAAATGTAATTGCCTCAAAGTTATTCAGTATTCCCGTTGCAGAAACAACATTGACTTTGGAGTGACGTTGAAGGTCATGCTCATGGTCAAGATTATGGTCAAAGTCATATTTGAATGTAAAATTTCCTGCTCTTTCCAGATCCGCAATAAAAAGTAGGGGTTCCTATTTGAAATAACGCGCTTGACCTTGAAATGAACTTGAAGGACAAGGTCAAGGTCAAATCCAAGGTAATTAATAGTCAGGGGAAAATTCTAAAACATTTGTTCTTATCGTTTTTGTCAAAAAATTTAATTGCCTCAAAGTTATTCTGTGTTCCATTGCAAAAACAACATTGACTTTGGAGTGACGTTGAAGGTCATGGTCAAGGTCATGTTCAAGGTCATATTTGAATGTAAAATTTCTTGCTCTTCTAAAATCCGTAATAAAAAATAGAGGTTCCTATTTGAAAGAACATAGTTGACCTTTAAATGACCTTCAAGGACAAACTCAAGGTCAAATTCAAGGACACCATTTAAGCGGGCGTCAAAAATCCTATAACTTATGTTCTAGACATTTTTTTCGAAAAGACGTTCCAAGCGAAATATCTCACCGTTTCCATACGTTTGGAACACCCAGTATATTTAGAAAACGATAGAAGGTAAGCCGAAATATATCTAACAAGAAAAAACAGCTGCTATGTTCCAAGATAACAAACATAGAAACAAAGAAAAAATTGTTGAAAGCACATGTGTGGAGTGCAGCACTGTACTGTTATGAAATATGGGGACAGTAGCAGAAGCAGACAATAAAAAGGTAGAAACCGTTTGGAATGTGGTGTTTCATATGTATGATGATGATAGCATGGACAGACAAAATTAATTACAAAAAGGTTTTAAAAATAGTAGCGAATGAAAGATATATGTGGAAAAATAATAGAAGTAAAAGGACAGAACACGTTCTAAGGCATTTGGAAAATAGTGCGAGATATATTACAAGCAGCGACAGGAAAATATAAAGATAGATATAGACCTAAATCAGACTATTGCACGCAGATAGTGATAGATGCAGACTTTTTTTTATTGTTCTAACGTTTTAGAGCATGTCATCTGACAATTTAAGACAAGCCGTGTGTATTAATGACCCTAATCGATGTTTAATGTGCTTTGGCCGTGTCTGGGATTTTTAGTTCAGGCGACAGCGCGGAGACCTTGTGTGTTCTGAGGAACTCACCCCTTCTCCGGTCTATCCTGTGACCCAGACTTCGTTGTCGTCCCTTGCCAACAGGAGGCAGCACATCCCACTTTAGTGATCTAAAAATAATATTGTCCCCAGATGTTAATTTGTGTTGTGATTGTTTGTGTTTGTTGTTGTGATTTTTGCCCCTTTCCTCAGATCACGACCGTCGGCAGCCGGAAATCGCGATTTTTGGTCCAGGCCGAATAAGAAATGTATTTGCTACGTTTTGTTTTATATTTGCTACTGTTTATGTTAGAGTACTCGTCGCCCTTGCGGGCGGGAGCACACTGGTTGACGTATTTGCTACAATAAGAGGTTTTTGTGTGTGTGTGTTTTCGACCTTTCCTTCAGACCACGACCGTCGGCAGCCGGAAATCGTGATCCTTGGTACGGGCCAAAAGGAGGTTTTCTTTGTGAGTTGAGGTGCCAGTGTTGTGTGATTTTGTGTGCTATCTCGGATTTGGTGTCCAGTCCCGCGACCGTCGGCAGCCGGAAATCGCAAGACTCAACCCCAGACTGGAGACGTGGATGTATGGAGTTTTCCTCAGAGGTCCTTTACGGGACATATGAATTACTCCGGTGTGTGTTATTACATGCATGTAACATTGGAATTGTGTATTGCTTGTGTTGTGATGTTTCCCCGACCCGTCTCCCAGAACCGCGACCATCGGCAGCCGGAAATCGCGGTTCTGAGCGGCGGACCAGGGAATGTGTGGGTGGCACCCATGGATCCTCTTTCAAGGAACCACAAGCCCACTCCTTTGGTGTATTTGCTACGGTTTGATGATGTTTGTGTTGTGTGTGTTTTGTTTTGTGTTGGTCTTCCCCTGAGACACGCAACCATCGGCAGCCGGAAATTGCGAGCCCCAGTTTTGACCCTGTGCTGGTGACGCCCAAAGAGGTCCCATGTAGGACATTTGGGAGTCACCGTTTGTGTATTTACTACAGGCATGTTTCGTTTCAAGTGTTTTGTGTTTGTTGTATGATTTCGCAGGGCGTCGCCGTGGATCAATGTAGTAAGCGTAAGACTACGGATCCCAAGGTCCTGGGTTCAAATCCCGACACGGCCGACTGCTTGAAAAATGGCAGGTGAGCATTTTTCACAAAAATTACGCCCTCGTTCGGATGAGAGGTTAAATGGAGGTTCCGTGTGTGAGTGTTGTCACGCACGTTAAAGATCCCTACCTTGCCTGGAACGGCAAACGTTCGGCAAAATTCTAAATTTCCAGGCAACACAATGTAGTACCTTCGGCTGGAGCATTGGAAATGTAAATGCAATGTATGAGTTGGCACTTTCGCTCGTGTTGTTTATTTTGTTTGTGTGCAAGTCCACAACGTTTTGTGACAACCACAGGCCCAACGGACCTGTGGTTGCCACCAATGTTGAGTATTTGCTACATTTTATAAGTTCTGTGACGCTCACTGTTGTGAGTGCCACATGTGTTGTGTATTTGCTACATCTTGCTTTGTTTAAGTATTTTGTGTGTTTGGTTCGATATCATTTTCCTGCTTTCTAAAAGGTTAGAATTTATTTTGTTTTCTACTTGCTACTTTTACATGCTTCGTTAATTTTTTACTTCTACTTCTACTTCTAGTTTACTAGTTTTCTACTTAGTTATTTATTTGCATATTCTATTCTAATTCTACATTTTCATGCTTTGTTTAAACTTACATTTTGTTGGCTTTTTATCGAGTTGCAACTTAATCTCTATTGCAGGTTTTTATGTACATACATTTCTTCTTTGTTTCTTGATTTTCGTTTTGTGTTTTTTATAATTAATATAACATTTTTATTTACATACATTATTCTTAACTTAGGTTAGGTTAATACATTTATTCGTTTGTAGTTTGCCACATTATAAATTGTTTCCTTTTATGATATAATTCTGTTAATTGTTAGTTCTTTTCTTAATCTACTAAAAGTTAGTCCTTCACCAATGTTATTTAACCTACGTCAACACACTAACGTATTAGTGTGTTTATTGTCTTTAGTCTTTCACTGATCACTCTCGGTAAGTCTTTGTTTGGTTTTAGGTTCATCAGGATTAAATCCTGGAATCCTGGTATAACGTGGGTTTTTTGCAAATTATTATTCATTTGCCCCCTCGGTATACTTTTTGTGTATGATTTTAGTTGCTTTGTTGGTTATAGAGTTGAAATAGGAAATATATGTTTTTATTACCTAACATATCTTTAATTTGCATGCTGCGGAGTATGTCTCGTTCAGTTTTGAGTTGATTAGCTAATTCAGTACAATGAAATATGGTATGTTCCGGTGTTCCAATTTCGCCATAGGAATATACGTCAGTTTCTTCCAAGTAAAATCTTTTTTTGTAGGATTGGTATGGTCTATGACCCGTGAGAAACTGGATCATTCCTTGTGTTGGTGTTAAATGTTTTATTTTGAGTCCGGTCAATCTTAGTAGCAATCCTCTTTGTGTTCTGTTGATTTTCTGGGCTGGCTTTACAATTGTAGCCTATGCGCCCACGCGCTTCCCGCGTGTGCGATCATTGCTACTAATACATTGTTTAAATAGATTCGTATGTTACACAGCGGTATATTATATTGTCTAGGCGCTAGTGTAGCTATGCTTTGCATCAGTCTGGTTGTGTTTCCACTTATAGTTTGTATGTGTTTTTCAAAATTTAGGGATTCGTCAAATGTAACCCCTAAATACTTAAACGATGTGGTTCTTTTAATTAATTGATTTTCTAATTTTATACTGGGACCGCGATCTTTATCGAGCTTTCCCTTCACCAGTAGGTATTTTGTTTTACTTGGTTCGATTCTTAATTCGTTGTCTTTGCACCAATTATTTATTGCGACTAAGATGTTTGATGCCTTGTTTTGTAATTGTAATCTGAAGTCTCCCTCCACCAAGTAAAGGATGTCGTCAGCATATGCGATGACCGACAGAATATACCGCTCAGCTTCGAGATTCTTTAGTAGTTCTTCGATTACAATGTCCCAAAATATGGGACCGCAGACCGAACCTTGCGGACAGCTATTGGTCGCACATTTTGTTAATTTGCATTTTCCTTCTATTGTCACGTACCTGTCCAGGCAATAATTTCTGAAAAGGTGATATAATTGCGATGGACAGTCCATATCTAAGAGTCGTACAAATAGAGAGGGCCACCATAGGTTATTAAATGCCCCCTCTGTCTATGGTTAACATTATAACGTATTTTTTTTCGGACAGCTCTATGTTCCTGGTGGTTTCATTTGCGTCCTCGGTTGACCTACCCGGTCTAAAGCCGAATTGACGCTCATTCATTCCTCTGATAGATCTATGTTCTTGTAACCTTCTACATAGGATTCTTTCGAAGGTTTTCCGAGTACGTTTAAAAGGCTTATTGGTCTGTATTTGTTTGGGTGATTATGTTTAAGACTGATAGTTTTGGGTATAACTATCAGCCTTGAGTGTTTCTATATTGTAGGAAATTTGCATTGTTTTATACATTCATTAAGAAAGCTTGTCAAAATTGGTATTAGTTTAGGGCTCAACGCTTTTAGGACTTCAGATGGTATACCATACGGTCCCGGAGTCTTCTTGTTGTTGTTATCTTCTACGCTTTCTCGAACCTTTTCTTCCGTAATTGGTGGTAGATCTTGGTCAGTTCCAATTGTATTATGTTCTATGACTGTTCATCTTTTTTGTTTTTGGATGTCACTTTTGGTTTCTCGAGATGCAGACTGTGGGAATTTTACGAAAATGTGTAGGTTAGCTCAGAATAGGAAACGATAGATGTACGCGTCTAACCAGTTCCATACAAGCGTCTCGCTGCAGTGTGGCTCTTTGGCTGCTATACCACTATAACGTCTTTATGGCATTTTTGTTCAGAATGTAAGAAGACATTACCTTTCTATCACGCGCTGCGACCATCTAATGACATAGTTTTGGATAGTGAAGAATGTATATTGGATAAATGTGTTTAAAAATTGTCATCCCAATATGTAGATACTAAAAGAGATTGTATAACATTAATATCCAGAGTTTTTCGGTATAACCAATGACCATGAAAAGACTTTCAAAACAAATAATACTAGAATTTTTCATTTTACTGAAACTATAGTACCCCGCCGCACCGTTTCAAGATATTTAAGGATAGGATTATTTTCAAGGACAATTTATATTATATTAGATTATATTACAGGATATTATCAATAAGTATGGCCCCAGAATACAATACCAGAAGCGACACTCTCAATCTTGAATTTTTGTGAGCATGTCCCATTTCGGCCATGTTCCTGGTGGTTATTTACTTTTGTTACTTCCATAAATCACAATATTTTTACTATGAGATTTAATTTATCTAGTAAACAATATAGTATGTGATCCTCGCGCTCTATTTCATATTATTCAGTAAATATATACATTATAAAGAAATTAGAAGAAAATTGAGGTTATGTTTACAAAGAATTAATTCAAACTTTGCGCCTAAATAACCACCAAGAACATGGCCGATTTCTGCCAAGGTTACCTAGTTTTGAACATGAATATCAAAGGCGCCGACAGAGAGGGTCGCTTCTAGTATTGTATTCTGGGGTATTTGTTATTTGCACTTTCATGTTGGAGAAGTTTAGCATCACGTTTCCTGTTTATTTAACGTTATTCTATTATATAGCGTTCAAAATTAAATTTACGTGTACGTTATGGTTTATCTTTATAATTATATGTATAACGAAAGCATTATAAGACCAAAGTGTGCATTCGCAAATTCTATATTAACTTTTCCTGTAACGATTGATACTAGGGAATGCAGTTTTTCCTAGATGAAAATAATAAGCAATATCTATAGGAAGGGCAATCATAGATAATATTATTAGACTTGTCTACTTTAGAAATTAAAGAGCCTTGGATGTAATTAACTACTATAATTAACAGTAGCAAATATAGACCCGGAGTTGCATAATATGATGACTCTGCTAGCTTTCGAGTACAGCCAGAGGAAAACGTAAACAAATAATGTGCAAGTTGGTGGTTACGAACAAAACATCGTAGATATTCATTAAATAATTGTGTATTACGAGTAGAAACTACATTACTGCCAATTACAAATCATGACATATTTAAGCATCGTTTCAAATATTAAATTATCATGCCATTGATAAAAGAGGAATATTGATTTCTATCACTTAATGTACATTTCACCCGAACGGTTTTTGATTTGCGTTTTGGTTCACTTATTTTCCGGGTTTCATGTTTACTTCTGTGAGCTGTACAGTATAATGCAATGACCGTTCAATATATTCATTTGAAGGTCGCAAAGATAAACCGAGTCAAGGTTTTTATTTCAAATCTAAGGAGTAAAATTAGTATTCAACATTGTAATCCTTTGATTTTAATAACTGTCACTAATTACACATTAGCTAAAATTTGTTTAAAATTTATGTATCACATATTTTAATTTCTATGATTTTACTATTTGTAATTAACAGTTTATTCTAATGAGTAGCAAACATTACTTTAATACACACGCCATTGTTTTACAATGAAGCACTTGAACTCATAAGCTTTACTCTTAATTGAAACTCAACGAATTTTATTTCCAGGAAGACGAGAATGTATGATTGTATAATTACTATATAGTATTGAAGCAATTAAACCCATGTTTTGTAAAGCTTATTCATTATTAATGCAGAAAAATACACGCTTCATTAGTTTTAAATAATCCTATAATTATTTGTAAAATAAACAGAGGTGACAAATGATATCGGATTAGTTCAAACTTTGTACCCTCCTCCTTTTTTATTTACTCTAACTATTCAAAGAGAAAGTTGTATTTAAGGTTATGTTTATAGACGTCTGTTGCAGTTTTATTTTAGTTTTCAAATTAGTAGTGGATTAATAGTAAGGAATTATCTCAGGGACGTAGTCAGTATCTTATCAATGCAAACACAAATTCCATTTTATAAATATTAACTGTTTTGAACAATTTGCTAGTGAAATAATAACTCTTTTTTATTAACATTTTTTTGGATCTTCAGTGTTTAACATTTTAAGGAAGTTGGTGTAACATAAGAAAAGAAAAGAAAATGGAGGTAAGTGCAATTTTAACTAGTGTATAGGAATTGAATTTTCTTTAATGACTTCAGCTAAATATTTCTTTGATGTATTTTCTATGTGCCTAAACAAGTAGATGGATTTATCATCTCTGTTATTCAGAGAATTATTCATTTATTCCATGCACAAAAACAACATTCTACTGTTTGACTCACACATGTCTTTTTTAAATTCAAGGTATTGGGAAATCCCTGAGTTTATAAATGTTCCCTCAGTAGAAAAATATGATTAAGATTAAAAATTTTAGAATCCATTGGGTGTTAATAATCAAAGAAGCATTATTAACGAAGTCTCATCAATTCATCTGAAAGTTAAGGATTTTATTTCTACATATCAGTAATTTTTAAAACATTAAATTGATTTCTACTATCTTTTAAGTCCTTGCACACAAAAAATTAGTTGTTAAATTTGACTAACAGGGCTGCATATTTTTTGTTATTAATGTCTTTTAAAAAACAAGTTCATTAACTAATCTGATACTTGGTAGTATATTATTTGTTAATTAACATAATGGGTTTGATTGTCATTCATTTGATAATTAAGACTTCACTTTTGCAAGTCAAAATATGTTTAGGAGTCATATTTGTAGTTTGCTTGGAAATTGTTTGTTGAATCTTGAATATATAAATTATTAGTTTCAGGGCCGAGCAAAGGGTATCTGCTGCCCTGGTGCAAGATATAATTTGCCGCCCCTATAGAATATAAATACAAATAGTGTTAAGACTGGATTTTTGTTAAGAAACTTTGATACATTTTTGTGACACCTACCTGAAAATCTACACACTTACTAAAAATAGTGTGAATGGAACGAATTGAGAAAGATTAATAAAAACGGTGAAGAATTCTCACCACAATCATGTAGCACATTGCCACGGTATAATTTAGAAATTGAATGATACAAGGCGTTCCTAGGGGTATGGTGACAATAAATTGCTCCAGACTAGCTCAAATAAGACTCTTCAAGGTGTAGGTTCAAAAACAATCAGAAAGTTAACACTAAGGAGCGACTGAAGCTTGTTCGCAGGAGCTTGAGGGGAAAACCGCTGACCCAAATGTTGTACACTACTTCCTAAAAAGTATATACTTCCTGTACTTCCTAGGAAGTATTGTGTACTTTCTTGATACTTGTGGCACTTCCTTGATACTTCCCGTACTTCCTTGATACTTCCCATACTTTCTTGATACTTTCCATACTTCCTATGTACTTCCTCTATACTTCCTTGTTACTTCCCGTACTTCCTGCATATTTTGCTGCTGTAGGATTCCAAAATCAAATATGATAGTTGTTTATGTATTAAACAAATAAACCTTAACGTAAAGCTCTTCAAAAGTAAAATAGGTTTTACCTCTGTGATGATATATTGCTTTAAAATTGTTATTTTTGCCAAGATTTCATTAGAAATAATCTTAAGTTAAGTAACTTTAACTGAAATTTTGCAAACCTATAACATCTATGTATCATAGATAAGTGAATTTATCAAAGTTAGTTCACTTTTGACAAAATTTAATCGATTATTAAGTTTTTTATCTAGTCTATTGATTACAAAAATCTTAATACTACTCTATTTACAATTTTTTAAATATTTATATTTACTACATCTGGGACGTTCCTTAGTTAATGTCTAAAAAAATCACAATTGATTTTAACTACAATCTCTTTGGAAGGCGGATAACAAGTCATATTATGTAAATCACAAAATATAAATTGATTACAGCGAAGTAAAATTATTGTATCTACAGATTATCTATGATAAGTTTGACACAATATTAAGTCTGATCTATTGACCCAAAAACAGTTTATAATAGTAATTTAAAAAAGATACGGAAATCCATTTTACATTACCTACATCGTATAAATGAAGCTGCCCAAGAAAATACGTTTCACTTTTCATGAGGACGCCCAAATAATTCTTTAATTTTTAACACGTTCTCTGCCAAGCAACATTTTCAAAAACTGCTCCACCACGCCAACTAATTTTAATTAATCAATTGTATTATAAAGTTACAAAACATATATTTATGGATAAGATATTAAATTTAGATCATTTTTAATTACTTTATTAATTATACGAGTTATATCGTGGTCGGTTTTGGCAGTAAAAATTTTTATGGCAGCGCCAACTACGGACGTACTCGTAACGAGTATATTCGTGGTTGGCGAATACTTGTAACAAAGATACATTGCTGAGTTGATTAAGAGGGTTTTTGAACTTGTATAAACAGTTATAAACTAGTCTAGGAATGTTGCCAAATGGTGCACATATTGCAATATATGCATTTGAAGCAACAGTATTGTAAAGACCTTCGAAGCAGCCGGATTCTTTCGTGTTCAATGTGTAAGTTTCCTGTTATTATGCCCTATGCGAATTTATTCTGAGATATTGCTAAAAAATAGTGAGAGATATGGCCAATAAAAGACTAAGGGATCAGGAAATTGAATATTACTCAAATTTGAGTGAATCTGATTGGGATACTCTTGTCACAGGCGATTCTGATAGTGATAATTATTTACCATCTGATGAGTCGAACTCGGGTAGTTCAAGTGCATCAGGTGAAAACATAACTACAGATGATCTACAAGATGACGATATAACTGAGACTTCACAATCAGGTGATCCTGATATTTGGACTGATGTAGCCCAAATTCCACCAAATTTTATATTTGAAGAAGAAGTTGGTTGAAAAAAAGATTTGACTAATATTGGTATACAATATTTTGTCGATAAATTTTTTTCTGATTCGTTTATTACACTATTAGTAAATCAAAGAAATTTGTATGCATTACAAGAAATCAGTCGAGTTGGAAAACAAAAGAAATACAACAGAACAACAACATGGAAAGATACAACTTTATCAGAGATGAAAGTGTGTTTAGGCTTATTATTGCACATGGGGACAATATCTTTTCCAACAATTGAACATTATTGGAATACCAGCGTATTCTATAAAACTTCTTTTTGGCGACAATGTATGAGTCGTAATCGATTCCAGTCAATATTGCGATATTTTCATTTCGTCGATAATATTATTGAAACTGATAATAGACTGTACGAGATTCAACTAGTTTTGTACCACTTCAATGATATAATGCGTAATAATTACGTACCTGATAAAAAATTATGTATTGATGAATCCATTCTTCTGTGGCGAGGACATCTCTTTTTTAGACAATATATAAAAAACAAGAAACATAAATATGGAATCAAATTATACATATTGAGTGAATCTGACAGTACAATCATAAAAGTGCAAGTCTACACGGGAAAACTTGAAAAATTTGTTAAGAAAATTGGTTACGCCGCTGATGTAGTATTACATCTCATGGAAGGTTATTTAGATATAGGATATACCCTTTATATGGATAATTTTTATAACTCCATTGCAGTGACAACATTGTTGTCTGAAAAAAAACCTATGTATGTGGAACTTTACGGACCAACAGAAAAGGAATCCCTAAAGTTGTTTCAACTAAACAACCAAAAAAAGAGGAATATATATGGAAACGAAAGGGCACAGTAGTAGTCTGCAAATGGAAGGATTAAAGAGATGTGCTAACAGTTAGTAATATGCATAAAGTTGAAATGGTGGAAGTTCAAAATCGGAACAAGAAAATCTCAATAAAGCCTAATATAATCCGTGATTATAATTTGGGAATGTCCAGCATAGATAAGGCGGATCAAATGCTCTCCTACTATTCTGCTCTAAGGAAGACAATTAGATGACCAAAAAAACTGGCGTTACATCTCTTTGAAATGTATATCCATAATGACTACACTATTCATGGCAAAATAACAGGCTCTACGATGACTAGCTTGAAATTTAGAGAAAATTTTATAAAATGTCTACTTGGAGAGCGTATGCCTGAAGATTCACATTCCAAACAGCCTAAATATACGCTTCATTATTTGCAAGCTCTACCACCTAGTGTGAAAAACTTCGTCCTACAAAACCATGTAGGGTATGCACGAGGCAGAAAATGCGAAGAGAAACAAGATATCATTGCCCCATATGTACTGAGAAACCTGCCTTGTGTGTCGAAAATTGTTTTAAAATTTACCACGAATAAGATATGCAATATTGTGTTCAATTGTAACAAATAGTTTGATTTATTATTACTTTTTACAATAAAATTATTAGTATATTAATCATTTCATAATTACTTATTTAAATAGTAATAAATTTATTAAATTACACCAAATTGTTGTGCGTTTTTCTAATCCCAGACGCCAGACACCTTCAAAGAACATGAATCTACTACCAGTTTATTTGTATGTGGCGTAGGTTTAGAAAAAACATTCTACGACTTAATTCGTAGCTGGCGCCAGGATAGCAACCTTGACATACGAGTTAACTTGTAAGCAGCAGCGAACGTGTTAAAGTAATCAATGAAAAATTTTTATTAGTTGTGTAGACCACGACAGGGCATCTTTATGAGTGAATTCGGTTTTTCTAAAATCAAAATCTGGCCAACTATGATTAAAATGAAAAGTAGCGACTAAGATAAAACAAAAAAGTATTAAAAAAAGTTGTTACAAATCACTCAAACTTCGCAAATACCAAATTTTTCCTACATATTTACACTTTTAATTTTCAAATTTTTTATGTAGTCAAAAGATATTAATTTGTTAAAATTTCAGCTACTACAAACAAACAAATAAACTATGATTCCATTCGTCTATATAGTTATGTTATGTAAAATCTTGATGATTGTCACTTACTTTGTATTTTATTAAGTTCAATTCATCCATATTTAATTTAATTTAAATCTGTTTAGTGGATAGGGTAAGTGGAAGAGCAGAACGAGCTCAGTTGCTTGCAACTTCAGCTCAACTTTGAACTTCTCCCATTTTTACCACAATCATATTTTGCATTTTATGTTTACATATTATTATCATTGTTGTGAATTACTTGTGATTTAAATAAAGACAATAATAATAATAGTAATAATGAGAGTGCTATGAAACAAGAAAAAAATTTGCAAATTTTATTCTGCATTAATAAACAACAAAATAACAACAATTTAACGAACAATATTTTAAATATAATTTTTTCAACTAAATTTTTTGTAGAGGAATAATTTTTCCAATTAAATTTTTTCAACAAAATTTGTCATTTTGGGTTTTTGAGTGATTTACAACAACTTTTCTTAAGTAACACTTTTTTGGTCTATCTTAATCGTTACTATGACTTTACTTGAAACGCTCCTTTTTATTTTAATCATAGTTGGCCAGATTTTGACTTTATAAAAACCCCATTCACTCATGAAGATGCCTTATCTTGGTCTACACAACTGATAAAAATTTTGTATCGATTGCTTTCAAAATGAAAAAATTATTTGGCTGTCCTCATGAAAAGTGAAATGCACTGTGTAGAGGGTTATTCAATTTGGAAGCTCACCATTGGGATCTTAAAACGGAAGGAAGATTGGTTAAATGGGGTTATTAATTTTGATGCTGTCAATTCCAAAAAATTCCGTAAGTTTCTTTTGTATTTGGAAAAATTTGAAAAATTGATTTTCGTTTTTTCCAAAAATTTTTATCATAAAACTTTTCTGGAGTTTTTTAAAAATTAAAAAGATTTGAATCTCAAATTTTATCAATAAACTTTTGGTGAGCTTTTGGGCAACGTGTTAAAAAATTAACAGAATACGTTTTTTTTAACATTATTTCAGTTTTTTATACAGTTTCGTGTTTAAATTTGTTCAATAAACCTGGTTTTTAAAATATAAATTACAACTTAAATTATTTTGAAAATTAATTGAAAAACAGATTTTTAATTGAAAACATTAAAAACAACAAATCAACAATAACAACTGTTGGGTAACCGCAAAATTCCCGGAGTAACATGTAATCTACCAATACTTCTTTATTAGAATGGAATTTACACTTAAGTATTATTACTGAGTGATAACCTTTCCAGCTCCCCCATAGGGCCGCTTTGGATTAAATTTCACTTATTTAAACGCAGGGAACTCTTGGAGTCACGGCGTTAATTACAAGTTTTGTTCAGAGTAAATGGTCTGTGAATTAATATGTTATTAGAGTAAGCTTCTAGAATGAGCGATTAATCGTCTGGCATTAAGTGAGGGGATTGTGTTATAGTGCATCAGCAGTATTATGGTAGTAAAAGCCTCTTATGTGTGGGTGCACGACAGTGAGTGAAATCTAGGAAATTTCCTGGTATTTCTGCTACAAGATAGAACTCATGCACTGGGCCCAAGATAGAATGCCTTGAAGAGGAGATCCGGGTATTTATTCTTTGTCTGTAAAAACAATTTAGTTTAGAATAAGGTTATTAGGTGTTATGTTTCTTATCCTAGGAGGTTACATGGTGTACAGAAACCTCTCTTAATAATGGTGATGAGATGTTATACTTAGAACCCTCTACATAGTTGGTACAATTTAAATGTGAATAAACGTCGCAAACTTTGCAAAGAACGGTGTTTTAAATTAAACGGTGCCCTGAGAGAAAGAGACCGTGTTACATTGTCGCCCAACTTAGAGCAAGATAAAGCTGTCATCTGGTATTTGAGTAGAGGTTTTTATGATGTTTAGTTAGATAACGATAGGTCGTTGGACTGTTGTCTTATAGCGTATGAAACATTAAGGTGGCTTAAAACTGGATTTATTACATAATTACTAAAGGCAGCGTAAAAGCAGGTGTTTATAAGAGACTAATTACATTATGTTTTAATTGGTGCAGGTGATTGTAAACCAATTGAAATAGGCGTAGAAGCAGAAAAGCAAAGTTGTAGGCAAATTGTGAGAACCTGCTAGCGATAACGAAATGGTTAGTCAGGACGATGTAAATAAAGTGAAATTAGAGCAGGTTGGTTCTTAAAGTTAGCGACAGGAATGCCTGATATGCAAAATAGTATTTCTACATTGGCGGATCAATTAGCTACCAATGTAAAATTAATCAGGTGAAGAATAAGGCAGATATTTTGGATAGATCGCCAGAAAAAATTTATGATAATGTAACAATTTTATTTTAGCAGTAAAAGAACCTATTCATTAAACGTACAATGAATATTGAAATACCTTTATTAACTAAAATAAAGATTCGAGTAACAATCAAATTTTTATAGTATTACTATATCTAGGATTAGTAGTCTATTTGTTTCGAGTTCGGTGCAACTCCACAGCCACTGGCGCGCGTGAGAGGTTCGAGAACCCCACTTATGATCCTCCCACCATGCAAGAACGCAGCGAGCGCACTCGTCGATAGTTAAAGGCAGCGTGAAGATGCATTCAAAAGAATGGCGAGTGACCTCCGGGTCGCCTTATTTTGGTGAAACACTTCCTGAGTAACGGTTAGTACTTAATCCACATTTTGCATATTCGTTATCATATTAGCTAATTTAAATTTATTTACGCACAATTCAGAATTTACGTAAATTCAAACTGCACCTAACTTGTGAATTACAATTTAGAGTTCCTTAGGATACCCTCTTCTTCGAAAGATTTATGTAAAAAAATTAGAAACAGTAGAGATGAGTGGATAATGCCCGTGAACAGTAAATCAGCTACGTGAACAACACACCCCATCGTTTTATGATAACTTCTGACGTTACGAACATTGGTCCAAAATAATCAACAACCCAACAACTGTAAATGGCGTGTAAATGGAGACAATCTGGCTCGAGGTAATTCTCCCATTTCTGGAGGCACAGGTAATGCCATTTGGTTCTTGCATATTTGACAATTTTTAATCAATTTAAGGGTGAGCGCAGAAATGGTATGTCATACGTTTCGAGTTCATTAACATAGGTTTCGTTTTGTGGTGATGAAATCTGCAATGATAATAATTGATTATGAGCGTGATCCTTGGTAATAATATAGGTCGCTTTGTATTGAAATCAATCCCAAATGCTGCATCTATCGACCATTCATTCTAAGAATACAATTGTCATCAAGATATGGTGATCGGTTATATATAGAACTTGACTGTTCTACAGAAACTACCTTTCGGTATCATGGCGCTCCTTTTGGTGTTCAAGTGCTCTAATTTCATTTGAATAACATTGAGATTGGGTAAAGCGATATACACAGTTTTCCGATCTTCCATATTTTCAGCGAAATTGGTCCGTTAACGAAATTCTTTGCTGAACTTTAGCCAAATTTTATTTATAAACAATGCAATTTTTACGAACGAATACACGAAACCAATTTGAAAAACACTCCACTGGTAACCAATTGTTGCTGACATCCTTGTGAAAATTATGTGGTAATTTTTTTCCAGAAGAATTCATAGGTTCTTCTTTTGGGCCAAAGTGACGGATCCTCCAATTAAAAGGATGGCCCTTAAACCATCGACTTGTTGATTCTAAAGAGAGGATTTTGACCACTTTGTGGCTTCATCGGCAACATTTAGATTTGATGGAATCCACCGCCATTCTTCTATGTTAGTAATATCCAGGATTTCACAGACTAAATGCCACAAATTGTCGAAAACGTCTCTGTTGGGAATTTAACCAAGACAAAACCGTCTTGAATCTGACCAAATTTTCCGACGATCGATTTTAATGGTATGAGCCTCACAAATGCTTTTTGCCAGCGCACCTAATCAGCAGCTGGTAGTTCTAAACGTGGAATTGAAAGCATTTTCAGTGGGGCGACCTTTGTCTTGCATTCGATGCTTGACATGCCTACAATTCTAAAATATCCAACGCAGCATATGCATCTTCACTTGCGTCCTCGAAAATGTGTAACTCTACTGATTTGTAAGTCGCAAGAATGAAGTGAATAGGATCTTTGGACTTGCAACTTTTCTATTTGGAAGAACTTGAATCCATTTTAACCAATTCCTGTATTGTGATTCAAATTTGATCATCCCAATCCATGTTTGATTTCCAAATGTCCTGTAATAAGATTTTACATACACCAAAATGATGCAAGCAATCCAATAGGATCAAAATTGACATCAATGTCTCAGATCTCGCTTAGTCGGTTTTCTTCGACCGCATAAAACGTCTTCATTGGCCTTGTTATATGTAAGTAGATACGTAAAACTGTCAGAATTGATACACCACCACATACCCAAAACCTTTTCAGTCGTTGGCTCATTCTGAATATTAAGGCTTTTAGGATCAGCTGCGGAATTTCCTCCAAGAGCTGCCACAACTCTATTTGAATTTGAAGCCCAGTTTCTTATTTCAAACCCGCCTTTAGCATGTATAAGTTTAATTTCTTCCGCTAACTGTATTGCTTCGTCGGCTGTATCAACACTCTCTAACAAATCATCAACGTAGTGATTCTTTAATATTGCTGTCACGGCCCTCGGGTAGTTATTTGCGTACCGCAGTGCATTATTATTTTTAACGTAGTGTGCAGAACATGGAGAGCATGTTGCGCCAAAGGTCATGACGTTCATAATATATACATCTGGCGTGCGTTGACTGCAGTTATCTCTCCACAAAAAACGTTGAGCTTGCTGATCCTTTTCAGAAATTAGAACGTGGTGAAACATTTCTCGAATGTCACCAGTGACTGCTACACGTCCTTCTCGAAAGCGCCAAATTACCTCCGGGAGGGAGACTAATTGGTCTGGGCCTTTAAGAAGGAACGTGTTTAATGAAACTCCATTGACTGTCGCCGCAGCATCCCAAACAGTTCGGCGTTTACCTGGCTTGTTTGGGTTACTCACAGAGAATATTGGTAAATACCAAATTCGCGGATAGGGTACTTGCAGTTTACTAACTGACATCTTCCGTATATAACCTTTAGACAAATGGTTATTAATCGTTTCATGTATACTTTTCGCTATTTCAGGGCTATGCAACATTTGTTTTTCCAAACATATGAGACGATTATATGCCATTTTGTAACTATCGGGCATTTCAAAGTTGTCAAACTTCCATAATAACCCGGTCTCATACCGGTTACCTTTGTAAATTGTGGTAGTTTCCATTATCGTCCGGGCCCGTTTATTTTCATCAGATTCTACAATTGTCCCTGGAAGTTTTACACCAAAGTTTTCAATGGAAAAATACTCCTTCACCATTTGATGTAATTTCGTATCATGCTCACATTCACATATGTGTTTTGTTTGATGTTGGTAACTAACATGGAAATCCGGAGGTGTGTCTGCTAATGTATCATAGAAACCATGTAGAGACCAACCAAGACGTGTTTTTGTCGCTACGGGTTCTTTCCATGTCCCTTCACGAACTTCTTGAGGAAGTGCCAATTTATAATTATCGATACCAATAAGAATACGAGGAACCGCATTTGTGTAAGATTCTATCTTAACATTGTTCAAGTAACGATACTTCGTGATGAACTGAATTGCAGATATGGTCTGTGAAGGTAAATCTAAGTTATCCACTGTGCGGACATCGCATATTTTGTATTTTCGCGCACCTGAGTATGTGCCAGAAATTTCTACAGATACTCTTTGCGAATTTTTTTCACTCGTAAATTTTTTGATATTGTTTTGGCAAAAATAATTTTACCAAAAACATTTTTTGATTTTTACCTTTAGCAGTACGAATTTGTTTTGATCACTTT
Organism: Platerodrilus igneus; assembly: GCA_036346225.1. Taxonomy (NCBI): domain Eukaryota; kingdom Metazoa; phylum Arthropoda; class Insecta; order Coleoptera; family Lycidae; genus Platerodrilus; species Platerodrilus igneus. The sequence goes on from JARFIW010000289.1 coordinate 2,406,489, forward strand.
TGTAAGGTTCAGATCATTTAGATCTTTCAGTTTGATTCCATTAGGCTTTTGTAATCATGTCGGATATTCCGAATTGTTTGTCTGCTTAAAGAAGAACGGAGTAGTGAGTGAGAAACCAGTTTTGAGGAAAATTTTAGGAAGACTGTCAGCTAAAGAAGCTGATAAGCCTGTTGTTTGATTTGTTTGAGTCAATAAAGAACATCTTTGTCGAAATTTGATGATAAGGCTAGAGATTCTATTTTGAAGGTACATTGGAGTGAGCTGTCGTTGTGTCGTTTGAGAATTGCTGTTTGTGCATAAGCACGTTTTTGATTTTGTTAGCAGATTTTTGTTTAGATCGGCATTGCAACGCAATTTAGTCTAGGCGGAACTTGTCGTCGTGGTTGGTCGCTCAGCAGTATGTCAGTCCAGACGAGACTCAGGAAGAGTTGGTCGCTTGGCTTTACATAAGTCTAGACGAGACTCGAGGTGAGTTAGGCGCTCTAGAATTTTTGCATCTTTTTTGATTTGATGTAAACTTTGGTATTGTTAGTCTAGGTGAGACTCGTAGAGGGTTTGTCACTCTAGCATATTTAGGCGTTGTGAAGCATTGTAGTTGTTTCGACAGTTCAATTGGTAGTAGGGTGTGAGTGTACCTGAACACTGATTTTTTTTGTTAGCTATTGTCATGATTAGTTTTTTTATTGAAGACTCATAAGCAGGTAAATGGCTTTTGGTTGTTTGTGACTGGTTCTCAAGTATTCGATTTTGCAACCTTTATGAAGTGCCACGGCACATTTGATTCAGAAATTTTGGAGGAAAAAGTATTTCTTGTCTACGGTGTACCACAGTTTGTTATTTGTGATATTGGTCCACAATTAATTGGACGTATTTTAAAGCTTTGTGTGCAAGGTACGAAATTCAAAAGATTTGGTATAATGCTGTTTATGCTCCTCAATGCAATTTTGTGGAAAGAATCAATAAGACAGTTGGTACAGCAATCCGTTCATACGTAGAAGAACATGATACGTGGGATATGGAGATATCAAAGATCCAATACGCAATCAACTCAGCAAAACATGAGTCCACCAACTATTCGCCAAATTTTTAGTTTTTGGTCGTCAGGTACCTTTAAGTGGAAAAGCTTATAATGATAATTTTATACCGGTGAAGATGTTGATGTCGTCTCCAGTAGTAGACCTTCTTATGTTTTGGATCGTCAACCTTTGTTTGAAATTTTGGAAATGTCCGTGAAAATTTGCATGTAGCTTACCAACGTTCGAGTAAACGCTACAATCTTAGGAGAAGAGACATTTCATTCCGAGTCGGAGAAAGTGTTTGGAGAGCTAATAAGGTCCTCTCGAGTGCTAGTGATAAATTTTCCGCTAAGTTAGCCTAAGTTCGTTATGAGTAAAGTTCGGAAAACATTCCAATTTAGTATATGAGTTAAACGTAAGATGGGCCACTTCAAACATAAGGACTGCCGGGTAACCAGATAGCCCAAGCTCGTCCGCCAAATCATGCTGAATCAGGGTGACAGATGACCCTTCATCGAGGAAGGCAATGCGTAGTTTTGATCCTCTCCTTCCGTTCGGATAATGGGAATAACTCGGAAAAGAACAGTTTGAAGTTTGTTTAAATGAACATTGCAGCTAAGCAGGAGGCTCATTGATAAGAGCATTTAAATAGTCAGCTTTAGATGCGAGGCCTGATCATCTTTGTGAAGCAGCGAGATGTTGAGTTTAGGAATTATCAATCCCACAAATTTCGTTTGATTTACAATTGCGAGGATTAATTGTGCTAAACATTTCCTGCATAGCCTATTTTGACGAACCGCATGCCATTTTTCTGAATGACTCAGCATTTTAAACTTGTGCAGCTCCTGACATGATGTGAATCACTTTTGCATACAACGCACTTTTGTTCGTTAACATGATCAAACCTGATGCTCAATTTATTATTGATCTTTCAATATGAGTATTTACATATCCAGATGTATTGCGTCTTTCTGCTTTACCTTCACGGTATTGTGTATCGCTCGGTAGCAAAGTCACATCACTTGCACGTGCAACCTGCATAGCCACGTCCCAAAGGTAACCAAACTGGAACATGCTACGGTTTGACGATACATAGCCCAATTGAGCTTAATTGTGGTGGTAGTTTATCTACAAGCTCCTGTTGCAAGCACGGATTTGATAAGTGATCCACTAAACCAGCTGCTTCCATTGTAACACATAAATTATCTACAGATAACGCATAATTGATAATAGTGTCGAATTTGTCTGCTTTTGGTGCTGGTTGGGCTCTAATTGAGTGCAGAAGTGTATGAATAATTTGTTCTGGCTTACCGTATAAAACACCTAGCGTCTCAATTGCACCAGGAACCGTTTGAGGAAGAAGCAGCGCTTCTGACCGCATCCAGTGCTTTTGCCTTTAAACATTTCTGTAAGCGGATTAAGTTCTCAGCATTTGTAAAGCGCTGGTTTGCGTTGAACCTTCATAACTACTTATAAAGAGTGGCCATTCCTCTGGCTTACCGCTAAATGTTGGCAAATCCTTTGGTAACCCTTGCCTTCTTGACCCATTGGTCGGTGTTTAGTGTCTCAATCTGACGGGTACTGTCACAGTATTTACGCCGTGAGCGTTGGTTGGATCAATGAAGTTGGAGTCTTGCGGGATTTTGGGAAACATAAAGCCGGGTTCTACCCAAGATTGTAATGCATGACTAACTGGGTATGAAGAAATGCCATTGTTCGGTATGCCTTTGGCAGTTAGTAGTATTGGCTGTAAAGATCGATTGGTCTGTCGTTGATGAGACACATCCTGTTTGAACAGCAGTAGGGCTACTGGTAAATATTGAGTGCTTAATGGAAACGAAACAGCACGTACATCATAAGACCGCTGAGGTGATAGAATGTTTGTATTACCACTGGGTGCTTCACTACTGTAGTTGGGTAGAGCGATTATGACCTGTGTGAGTTAACGGAATTCTATTAGCATCACAATGTATTTGAGATGCAGTTGAAGATGGAAACTTAGCATTTGGTTTTAGAACACAACTTGAAGCGTTCAATATCCACTTATTGACTGTACCGTCCTGCAGTTGTACATCACAATCTTGCATACCATTGTCCTCTCCGCTGTCCGAATCGCTGGCATTTAAAATGCTATACTTTTGTTTAAATAAACTTGATCTTGATCCTGCATGTTACGTTTATGCATTAATTCACGTTTCTCGTTTAAAATCGTTCTTCTTCTAAGCGTTGTAATTGCAACTGCTTTGTTTTGCGGACCGCTTTGAAGATGATAGTACAGCCCTGACTGGCTCAGTTTTGTATTTGAATTTGATAAGTAACCTTATGGTTAGGTTACCTTTGTTTTGATCATCTCTTTGCGATGAAGCGATGATATTTTGTATTTGGATTAGATAAGTAACCTTATGGTTAGGTTACCTTTGTTTTGATCATCTGTTTACGATGAAGCGATGATATTTTGTATTTGCATTTGATAAGTAACCTTATGGTTAGGTTACCTTTGTTTTGATCATCTCTTTACGATGAAGCGATGATATTTTGTATTTGCATTTGATAAGTAACCTTATGGTTAGGTCACTTTTGTTTTGATTATCACTTTGTGATGATGGTGTTTAAATATAGACCTATTAGTAGGGTCTTACTTTTGATTATCACCTTGTAGTGATGATGTTTTGAATAGTTATGCTGTCTTGATGAGGAAGCGTTCCTTTTTTTTGTAGATAGAGTTAAATGAGCTCCTGGAAGTGAAGTTTTTTTTTGAAATTAGAAGTAAATCGTAAGTGTTTGGTTATAGGTAAGAAATATTAGCCTTGTTAGAAGTATGAATCTCAAGTCAGGAAATATTGTAAATTTGAATTTTTTTTGTCCCGTGGAGTGTTTGACTTTCTAATTTGACCCCCTCCCAATTTTGATTATTACCGATTGTGACTCCCCGATTTTGTCTCCCGATGGACGTCAGGTACGCGTAGTTACCAACACACTCATTTGTAAATATTTGTCCCCCCCATTTGAATAAATTTATAAAATTGCATAGTTAGTTAGGAAGGTAGGAAAGGCTAGTATTGTTATAAAAAATTTTTTTTGTATTTGTTATATTTGAAGTTTTTCTAAAAAAAAATTTTTTTCTTTTAGGAAAGGGTAGTGTAACAATTTTATTTTAGCAGTAAAAGAACCTATTCATTAAACGTACAATGAATATTGAAATACCTTTATTAACTAAAATAAAGATTCGAGTAACAATCAAATTTTATAGTATTACTATATCTAGGATTAGTAGTCTATTTGTTTCGGAGTTCGGTGCAATTCCACAGCCACTGGCGCGCGCGTGAGAGGTTCGAGAACCCCACTTATGATCCTCCCACCATGCAAGAACGCAGCGAGCGCACTCGTCGATAGTTAAAGGCAGCGTGAAGATGCATTCAAAAGAATGGCGAGTGACCTCCGGGTCGCCTTATTTTGGTGAAACACTTCCTGAGTAACGGTTAGTACTTAATCCACATTTTGCATATTCGTTATCATATTAGCTAATTTAAAATTTATTTAGCGAACAAGTGTAGATGCTCAAAGGATTTTCATGCTGATCACCATTAGAAGTTTACAATTAGAAAACTTTAACTTTGGTTTACAGAATCCCAAAATAGAGTTAAAATGCAAAAGGATAATGGTCTGCAATAAGTTGTTAAGCTATATAGACAGATATAGACAGTGGGAGCACACACAGTAATAGTACGAAATACTAAGTACAAATTATGCGCCGTAGATGCTCGACCAAATCTTGCCTATGGCATCTGCTGGTTATGGATTATCACACCACCATATTGCAATAAACAAACTTCTGTCCAGGATGTAATAATATATTCACAATTCAATGGAATACAAATTTTAAAGGCTATTGAGCCTAGTACTGGACCTCAACGTGTTAATAAAATTTAAGAGAATTACGTTTTATTGAACAGTTATTTGCAGTTTGTTCTAATACACAGTTGCTATTTAAATTTGTGTACATGCCAATAAACCCTGGTTTTTCAGTATAAAAATTAAATTACATACATTAAATTATTTTGAAAAATGTCAATTGAGAACTACTAATTTTTCTCTAAATTGAATAACACTTAAAGTAATATATTACAATTAATCAACACACTTGTTGGGTGAATTTGTAGTGACCTACACATCATCAGCTTTATGTTGGGTTATGGACGTCACCTTAGATTGGTTTTACACTTTGTATAGATTGAGTTGATTGTTGATTTCAACTTACAACTGTACCAATGAATATAATATTTTTGTGAAAACATAATTATTGATAAAAAGCGGAATATGGTTTGAAAATAATTAAAAGGTTATAATCTAACATTAAGTTCAAAATTAGAACATAGGTTTGATGACCTGCAAAACCACGAAAAGTAAAAGCTGTAAAGCTTTAGATACTTGTAGCGGAATTTAGATATAGGCACAAATCACACAGAACTCCATCTGTGTTCATCATTGTAGCAGATAGCTTAACATTTCGTTCAGGAGCAGTAAGCTGATTCTGAAGACAAGGTGACAGCAAGGGATACACGTGTCTTATCGGGTACCTAAAAGGACCGCCCTTAGAAATTGCTTAGAGTAAATGATCTCTGAATTAATATGTTTAGTTTTAGTTTGGTGACCCCCGATTAATCACTGGCATTAAGTGACGATTGTGTTATAGTGCACCCAGGAATATGACCCTAGTAAGCCTCGGAAGTGTTGGGTTGCGACACTGAGTGGAAGCTAGGGAAATTTCCTGGTATTTCTGCTACAAGAGAACTCATGCACTGGGCCGAAGATAGAGCTGAAGAGGCCATCCAAGTTATTAATTCTTTGTCTGTAATAACAATTTAGTTTAGAATAAGGTTATTAGGTGTTGTTTATTCCTAGGAAGTTTAAATTTTTCCGGATGTAAATTGCACTTGGTCATTTTAAGAAAATTAAATAGGTTGTTAGATGAAGTGGGGTGCAAGAAAATAAAAAAGTTTAAATGGCTATGACATGTTTGCGAACTTCAGTTTTAGATTGGGCTGAGAGTAAGGAGGATTCTTTTGACAATTTCGCAAGTTTCAGGAATCTTTCAAAAAAATATTGGGGCGAGGCGATGAAAAGGAGCTATATTATGAGATTAGGTATGGTAAACATAAAGATGGGAGAGCATCTGATTATATAGTGGAATTGTATAAAAAAGCGTCGTATTTATCGGAAAAAATTCCTGAATGGAAATTGATTCGGTGGCTGGTAGGTCATTTAAATGAAACGGTGCAAAGGGGAATTTTAATAAATGGGTTTAAAGAGATTGAAGAAATAGAAAGCTATTTGTGCAAATATGACAAAACTTTTGTCGCTAAGCTGGGACCCAGTGAGGATTATAATAATGGGCGTCGTGTAATAGAAGGTACCACGAACGTTCAAACGAACGGCGGGGGGTTGAAAATGATCGCGAACGCATAGAGGAAAATAATGAATTTGTGTCCCGTGAAATTAGAAGTTTAACCAAACTTGAATTTTGTAGTGATGAATTATTGAGCGACGAGGAAGTAGGGGAGCCGCGAATCAGATGATATTGCCTCTGTTAAAAATAAAAATTTGTGGCTACGAAGTAAAAGCATTAATCGATTCCGGAAGTCAACTTACGGCTATTTCGGTCGAACTCTTAGCAATAATTAGGGAAAATAGCGTGGACCTTCCGGTATTACCAGTGTCAAACACTATCGTCTCGGTTGCTGTAGGTGCAAAACAATATCGAATTAGGGAACAGGTATTATTACCCATTCAAATTGGGGAAAATGTCTTCGACACTCCAAGTTTGGTTATTCTAAATTTGAATAAAGAGATCATACTTGGGGTGCGATTGGTTAATAAAAAATGTGTATTCATTTTGAAAATAGGGAGTTAAAAAATGAGAGATTTCAATTACAGAGATTTGAGGAACCTGGGTTATCAATAAATTTGTTAGATACCAAGGGAAAGCACAGTTATTTTGAGGAGGAGATCAGCCGAGCGGCTGAATCGGCAGAAAGATTTGATAAGGAATCAAAAGGTAAATTAAAAAAGTTAATTTGTGAGTACAAGGAAGTTTTCTCTGAAACACCAGGACTTACTACCAAATATGAACATAAAATAGAGTTGCATGACGGTACCCGATTCTTTAAAAGATCGTATCACGTCCCTGTTATTTATAAGGGGGAAGCACAACGTCAAATTGACGAAATGTTGAAATTATTGGAGAACAACAACGGAATATGTTTCTCTGCTGGTAATGGTTAAAAAGAAGGATGGTGCGGTGTGAATATGTCTAGATGCTCGTCACCTAAACAGTAAAATGGTTTTGGATCACGTGATTTCTCCAAAACCAGAGGAGTTGTTATTGAAATTTATGCAGGGTATGTATTTAACCCTATTGGATATGACCAGTTCATACTGGCAAATACCGATTGCGGTAGCGGATCAGAAGCACACTGGATTTCTTTACAAAAATACAACGTATGTTTTTAAAGTAATGCCTTTTGGGCTGGCTACGTTAGTAGCCAGTTTTATTAGAGCGTTGAACGAAATTTTAAGTCCAGAGTTTGAATCATTTGTTCTGGTGTTTGTCGGCGATTTGCTGGTGTTTTCTCAGAGTGCTAATGAACATTTAGGGTATTTAGCGAGACTTTTTTCTGCTTTCAAGGAAGCCAATTTAACATTGAAATTGCGAAAATGTGTGTTTGCAAAGGGGAAGTGAATTATTTAGGCCACATTGTTTCCCCGAAGGGAATCTGCATAGACCCTGCTAGGGTGGAGGCTATTTCCAAAATGCCAAAACCTCGAAATCGTAAAGAACTGCAAGCATTTTTAGGGTTAGTGAATTATGACCGACGTTTTGTAGAGAGCTTTGCAGATAAAACAATACCTTTCTTGAGACTTTTAAGGAAGGGTTGTCTGTGGGAGTGGTCTGTCGTTGAAAAAGGAGCTTTTGAATCTATATAGCAGGGATATTTAGAAGTTTGAATGGTTCATCATCCGAATTTTGACCTAACGTTTTTAATACAGAGCGATAGCTCTAATTATGGGTTAGGAGCGGTGTTATTTCAATTAAATAATGACGGTGACCGCATGGTGATTGCATTTGCAAGTTGGACCTTGAAAGGGGCGGAAATAAACTATACCGTCACGGAGAAGGAAGCCTTGGCAGTAATATTTGCATTGCAACAGTGGCGCACCTTGGTACTGGGTCAAAAGTTAATAATTCAAACCGATCATAAGGCTTTATCATTTATTATGAGCTGTCCGTTAAGAACCTCACGATTAGCTCGGTGGGCTATTTATTTACAGGAATTTAATTTCAATATCCAATATACTCAGGGTAAAGAAAATGTTGTCGCCGACACATTGTCTCGTTTTCCTTTAAAGGGATCGAGAAGGGCGAAACCACACGGTTGTGAAAAGGTAGGAATGATTATGATAAAATTGAGCTAAGAATATCAAAACTTAAGAGTAGTTTAAAAAAGATCAAACAAGATCAACGAAATGAAAAAAAGTTCGATACGAATTGACAAGTGGTATAAACTCTACCAAGGATTATTATTCCGCCGGCTCGAAGATCAGCAACATGCTGATATAGGGCATTTTGGTGCCGAAAAAACATTTGCTCACATGCGAGTAGATTTCTACTGGCCGAAGATGTACAAAAATGTTTGCCAGTATGTGTATTCTTGTGACATGTGTCAGAAAACAAAAAGTTCTTCTACTACGGTGGGAACGTGTAATTCAGTAATATGTTTAAAACCAGGTGATTTAGTTTCTTGTGATTTGATGGGGCCTTTGCCGCCTAGCCAAGGAGGTGCTACGGTTATATTGGTATTCGTGGACGCGTTTTCACGGTACGTAAAATTGTATGCCTTAAAGCGGGCAACGGCTCGCAGTATTGTTAATCGACTTGTAAAGAATTACTTTACCGAGGTCCAAATTCCAAAAGCTATATTGACAGATAATGGGACCTAATATAAGTCCAAGTTGTGGTTAGCAACTCTTAAAGAAAAAATGGTGGAGTGTAAACATACCTCCGTATATTTTCCACAGGGAAATTTAGTGGAGAGGGCAAATCGCGAAATAGGTCGGATTATTAGGGCATTTTGTTTTGATAAACACAGCAAATGGGCACATGTTTTGGCTGAGGTGGAACACTGTCTTAATCACTGTGTCCATTCGTCTACGGGGTTTACTCCCATGTTTTTGCAATTTGGACAAAGAGCAGAAAATAATACACGACGAATAATTGGATATCCTACCGTGAAAGATCCTAATTTAAAGTCTCAGGTGGAGTGTTGGCAACTAGCTCATAGTAGGATGTTATCTAGGGCTGAGCTTCGCAAACAGAAGGCAAATAAGACTCACAAACCTGTTGTTTTTAAGCAGGGTGATTTAGTATTAGTAAAAACCCATCCACTCTCTTCGGCAGAAAACGCCAAGATTCGTAAGTTTTTTCTTCTTTATGAAGGACCCTACACTATTCACTCACAAGTGAATCCAAATTCGTACTTGTTGTTGACTGAAGATGATAGTCTGATTGGTCCGCAAAACGTGGTTAATTTAAAAAAATATGTTTCCGAACCTGTGGAAGGTTAATTAGTTTCAATGTTTAGCTCTAGTGGTTATTTTAGCCAGTAAATTGTTTATACGTAGAAAGTAAGTGAAAATTGATTATCTCTGGCCCTTCAGGCCTATCGACATTCAATTTGGGGGGTTGTGTAGTGAGGTACTTAGATATAGGGCACAAATCACACACAGAACTCCATCTGTACGTGCATCATTGTAGCAGATAGCGCAGGATCGCACCGGATGTGCTACGCAATAAGGCAGGTTAAGCAGTACGAGGGCAGACAGCAAGGGATACACGTGTCTAACCGGTACTTAAAAGGACCGAGCGTGGGAATTGTTAGAGTAACTGGTCTGTGAATTAATATGTTATTAGAGTAAGCTTGCGAGAATAAATGATTAATAAATCGTCTGGCATTAAGCGAGGGGATTGTGTTATAGTGCATCAGCAGTATTATGGTAGTAAAAGCCTCTTATGCGTGGGTGCACGACAGTGATAGATAGATAGATAGATAGATAGATAGATTTATTCGTGCTCAATAAAATGTTACATTTTTTAACGCACACGTCCTATAAAATACATAGATTAAAAACATATACTATAGTTCTAGAGTATATGGCTCTTAATTAATAAAATAGTGTATTTTCAACACACATGTCCTGTTAGTATATATATTAAAACTTAAATTACTATAGTATATGGCCCCTGGCTAAGAGAAATTGAGGTCACTATTATAATACTCTTCAAGTGAGTAGAATGCTTGCTTTGTTAAAAATGCTTTTATTTTTGTTTTAAATTGTAAATGCTGTAATGATTTAATATTTTGTGGTAGACGGTTATATAATTTTATTGCATGGTAATTTACTGAGTATCTAGTTCCACTTAGCCTAGTGTATGGGATTCTAAGTGTATTGTTGTTTCGTATGTAATGTTTGTGTATTTGTAATTCTCGATTATTTGTGAAATTATCCAGGTTCTTATGTACATAAATCAGGCAATTCAATATATATAGTGAGGGCAAAGTAAGTATCTTTAGTTTCGCAAAATATTCTTTACAATTTTCTCTGAAACTTAAATGAGTGAAACCTAGGAAATTTCCTGCTATTTCCGCTACAAGATAGAACTCATGCACTGGGACCGAAGATAGAACGCCTTGAAGAGGAGATCCGGGTATTTATTCTGTGTCTGTAAAAACAATTTAGTTTAGAATAAGTTTATTAGGTGTTGTTTCCTATCCTAGGAGGTTACATGGTGTACAGAAACCTCTCTTAATAATTGATGAGCTTATACTTAGAACCCACTCATAATTTGTACAATTTAAATGTGAATAAATGTATGCAAACTTTTGCAAAGAACGTGTTTTAAATTAAACGTGCCCTGAGAGAGAAAGAGACCGTGTTACATACTAAAATCAAAACTACAACAAAATATTAAATACTCGAATTAAAAGCAATTCTTTTTGCATGTAAACAAAGGTTGTTTCTGAATTCAACTGTTTACTGCTCTTTGTATATATCGTTTGCAAGAATAAAAAATGATAATTCATCTTGTCTAACAGCGACCTACTGTGAAGTGTTTTAGTGCTTTGTATGAGTGCTCGTATCTGATGAATCGAAGACACAAAGCAGTACTTTCAAAAACTAATAATGTTAAAGATTTAAAACTTACGATTGTTAATACATTTGCATCGATCCGCAGATGAGATATACAGAGAGCAGTAAACAGAGTTGAATTCAGAGCCAACCTTTATTTAGAAAAGAATGGCTTTTAGTTCGAGTATTTAATTTACTGTAATTATTTTGTTGCGGTTTTGATTTGGTATTGGTAAGCTTTTACGGCTTTTACTTTCTGTGGTTTTGTAGGTTAATATCAGATATGTTTTAATTTTAATTTTATTAGCTTGGAATTGAATACATTTCAATTGTTTTTCAAAGCGCTAAATCGCATTTGTATGGCCCTGCATTTAGCTTTGTTCAAATTCAGTGTACGTTATAGATTTCTGTGTCACGAATATCGTATAAGTGAACTTATCCTATTATTATAACAATAATTCAATTCTGGTACTACATGTATAGTTTAGTTACATAGAAATGTTGTGAAGTACAAAAATATATATTGGGTGTCACAAACTTCACTCCTGAGATAACTTGTTTATTTTGAAAAATAACAATAATGAACCATAATTATATATTTGTAAATGGGCGGAAATTCTCCGTAAGATGGCCCAAAAAAAAATTTCAAAATTTGCACTGGTATAATAAAGGCAGAGATTTTCATTTGTTTTTTTAAAATTAAACCTTTTTTTCTGGCTGTTACAATAATAGAACATTTTGTTCTGTTTTCAAGCATGTATACAAATATGGATCTTACATAACAAATGTTGGAACAAAATTGAAATATAGGTTTATGATAAATATCAGTTCATGATGGAAACAAGCGTTGTTATTATTTTATTTCAATCTTTCGATAGCAAATAATTAATAATATTATAAAAGTTTTGAACAATTTCTATAATATTAATTATTTGTTACTCTAAACGTTCTGGTTTAGACTATCATTACATGATACTTCCCTTGTACTTCCTAAGGTTTGAACACCAAACTTCCTCAGTGGTTTACAACTCGATTCCCTTCTATTGTTTTCTAATTATATGCCCTATTTCACCAAGTTATCTCTACTTCTAATATATTCCGCACTATTCCCTCATGTCTTAGTATGTGGCCTATCATCCTATCTCTTCTATGTTTTACTGTTTTCCACATAGTTCTTACTTCCCTTACCATTTCTAGTACCTCTTTGTTCTTAACTTTGTCTGTCCATGGTATCTTCATCATACGTCTGTAGCACCACATTTCAAAGGCTTCTACCTTTTTCTGCTTCTCCTACTGTCCAGGCTTCACAGCCATACAGTGGTGTGCTCCACACATTTGTTTTAAGCAATCTTTTCCTTGTTTCTATGTTTGTGGTCCTTGAACACAGTAGTTTTTTTTTCTTGTTAAATGTAGCACGACCTTGTCTTATATCTTTTGTGCTTTTCCCATCTTGCATTATTTGACTTCCTAGGTAGCAGAAATCCTTAACCTCTTGTAAGTTCTCGTTACCTATTTGTATTCTTGTTTTTTATTTATTATCCCCTCTTTTGCATACTAGAACTTTAGTTTTGTTTTTGTTAACTTTTATACCATATCCCTCCGTTAGAACTGTTTCCATTTCAATAAGAGCAGCTTTTAACTCTTACTTGCTAGATGCTAATACCGCTATATCATCTGCAAATCTAAGCATATCAATCTTTTGTCCCTGCATATTAATTCCAAATGTCTTCTTGAATTTGCCAGTATTCATTGCCTCTTCTATGTACAAGTTAAAAATTAATGGGGATAAGGCACATTCCTGTGTCACCCCTTTCCTAATATTTACTTATCTACTTTCTTGCTCTAATTCTATTACTGCTGTTTGTTCTTTGTATAAGCTATGTACCATTCGTCTATCCCTATCTCATTCCAATCTTTTTGAGTGTTTCAAACATTTTTTTCCATTTTACATTGTCAAATGCTTTTTCCAGATCTACAAACCCTATATATACGCTTTCCCCCTTCTCTATTGTTTTCTCCATTATCACTCTCAGAGCTAAAATAGCCTCCCATGTTCCCCTGTTTTGCCTAAACCCAAATTGATCTTCTCCCAGTATTTCTTCAGCTTGTTTTTATTTGTCTTTGTACAATTCTAGTTAATATTTTTGAAAAGTGTGCTGTCAAGCTTATTGTTAGAAAATTTTCACTTCTATTGGTGCCTCTTTTTTTTATATAGTTACTATGATGTTACGTTTGAAATCTTTGGGTATCTCGCCTTTCTCATATATATATTGCTTACAAGCCGGAAGAGACATTCTGTTACTGCTTGTCCAGCGGCTTTTAGAGTTTCTGCTTGCAACTTAACTTATCTGTACCCGGTGCCTTACCATTTTTCAGACTCTTTAATGCTAATTCAAGCTCATCTCTAAGTATAGGATATCCCAGGTCATCCTTTTCAATGTCTGATTCCTGTTCTAATGCTGTTAATTCCTCTCCTAAATATAAATTCCCTATATATTCCTGCCATATCGCTACTTTCTCTACATTTTGTATAATGACGTTTCCTCCCGCATCCCTTATATTTTTGCTATATGATTTTATATCCCTAAAATTCATTCTAATTAATTTGCATGCTTCGTCTGTCTTTCCTATTTCCATATTAGTTTGTACCTCGTTGTACTTTTCATCAGTCCATTGTTCTTTAGCTTTCCTGCATTTGCGAATAATTTCCCATTTTATGGGTTTGTATCTGTTTTCCTGTTTCGTCTGATCTATTTTTGTATTTTCGTCTTCTATTAAATTCAGGATATTCTTTGTTATCCATGGCTTCTTATTTTCTTTTTGTGTATACCCCAGAATATCTCTGGCTACCATGTCTAAGCTGGATTTTATATTATTCTATTCTGCTTCTACTTCCTTAGTATCAGAAATTTTCCCGATTTTTTCAGCAATTCATTGGAATTTTTTTTGAAATATTTCGTGGATATCTTTTTCTTTTAGCTTCTTAAAGTCAAAGTGCCTTTTTCCGTTCCTCTTTTTCAGATTTTTAAATTTAAGTGCGGCCTTCATAATTACGATGTTGTGGTCAGTGTCTATATATGCTTCGGGTAGCTTCTACAGTCTTTTACTTGATTTCTAAACCGTTGTCTAACAATAATGAAATCTATTTGATATCTTCCTATATCTCCTGGCATTTTCCATGTGTATCGTCTTCTAGCATGATGTTGAAATAATGTATGTGATGGTTAAGTTGTTCTTGTTGCAAAATGCTACCAGCCTATTTCCCCTGTCATTTCTCGTTCCTAAACCAAATAAACCTACTATCGCTCCTTCCCTACACTCATCTACCACTGCATTAAAATCCCCGTAATTATTAAATTTTCATGTCCTTTTATGTATCTTAGTATGTCTTTGACATCTTTGTAGATCGCTTCTACCTCTTTCTCACTGTAGCTAGAGGTGGGCATGTATACTTGTATTATTCCTGTATTTACTGGTTTAGATTCAAATCTAAGCATGAGTACTCCTTCGTTCTTTTGTAGGTAGTTTTCTACATGTTGCCCTATCTTTTTCGCATAAGTATCTCCACACCCGAATTTACTTCCTCTGATCCTGTATGAATTACCCTGAAGTCCCCCGCCTCTGGCCAGCGGACTTTGTTAATTCCTACTATGTCTAGTGCTAACATAACTAATCAATGAAAATAATTAATTTGCAGGAACTTCAAGCACACAATATTTTACCTTCACAAATGACACCCTAAATAGCAAATAGGTATCACCTACTACAATTTTAATTTAATAAGGGCAATCCACCATCCGACAAAAGTGTACAGGTAGTTGCAGTAAATTTTAATTTAATAAAGGGGTAGTTGAATTATTAAATTTCACTCATGTCAAGTAAGTTGACATGACATATGCTTAGAAGCATCATACAGCCTGATTAAGATAAGCTCCACAATTGCAATGGGCCCAGGGCTTCCAAGACTTCTTACAGCAGGGCAGCGTTATCTTCTGATGACTCAGCAAGGCAGGTGATTAAGTATCAGCATCCAATAAATTTCATGAACAGTAATTTTCATGCAAATAATTTAACAGGTTCCAAATAAATAAGGTTACGTTACGATGAAACTTCTATTGAAAATAATCTGCAGAAGGCTCTTCTAAACAGGAACGGTACACCAATAATATTGATAAGGACAGCGCTTAAACAGAAACTAACTGCAATTCCGACCAACAATTAACAGTAATGACGATAATAACCCATAACATCACGAATCCAAAAGTACTAATATTTATTGCACACACAGTTTTGTGCTCTGAACATAAAGAACCCACTACAAGTGGGTAACAAGGCAACTTAGAATGCAGACAATTAACAATCAAAATTCTTCACCAACAGAAACGACTGCAATCTGCTAAAAGCGTAATTAATTATCTTAAACCAAACCAAACACAAATAAAGTAATTAAACTAAATCTCAAGTGGATGTTTAAAATCGCAGAATAAAGCGTTTTCATACAAGCAAATACGAAGTACATCCACTAGGATATCGTTTCTCAAGTCAAATGGATTAAATGAAATGAACGTTGGCAACAGCAAACCCAGTAAAGCCTCTTCGATATCAATGCAGCTGATAATAATGTTGCGAACAAATAACTATATAACCACTTTTTCTAATTGAATTAGGAATAACAACCGCAAGGTCGGCATATGCAGGTTAACCCAGGGGCCAAGGCCAATAACCAACAAATATATCAATAAAATATTCCAATTTGAGGAGAGTATCGAAGGCTGCTACCAAATATAACATTAGCTCAGAATGCACAGAGTAACAACGAATAGCATTAATTCGTACAGAATGAAGTACCAATAAGAATAA
Organism: Platerodrilus igneus; assembly: GCA_036346225.1. Taxonomy (NCBI): domain Eukaryota; kingdom Metazoa; phylum Arthropoda; class Insecta; order Coleoptera; family Lycidae; genus Platerodrilus; species Platerodrilus igneus. Next base: position 2,422,550 of record JARFIW010000289.1, read on the forward strand.
AGTATAACAGTAGCATTACTAAGTAATCTGAAAAATACGTAATAAATATCGGAATATGACAAAATAAAACAGGGCGTTTCAACATTTATTAAAAACCTTTTTCGAAGTTGGGTAAAAAATTTGATTTCATAACCTGGCACCTTGGATGTGTACTAAAGAATTAGGAAACCGTATCCACAATTTACCGAAGCCAGAGTGTTATTACCTAGTTAATCTATTTATCATATTACACGAAATGTATATTGTGGAAATTTATAAACGGTATTGCATTAAAAACAGTAGGTTAGTAGATACCACATTTCGAGCATCCAGTGTGAATTGTGGCGAGAATTCTTCATCACTTTTTTTAAACTTTTTCAATTGGTTTCCATTCAAACTGCATATTTTCAATGGAATCTCACAAAAAACTACCTAAAATGTAGCCAAGTTTTTGTAATAAAATGCCAACCTTAATTGTAAAATTTTATATTTCCTCCGTAACTTTTAACTTGTTTGAAGAATGAAAAATCATCAAGGTTGATATGAACTTTATTATTGATATAAATTGAAAAAAGAATTTAGAACAAAAGTACACCTTATTATTACCGATTATTAACTTACAACGGAACTTAGATGTTACAAACTTATGAATTCATCATCATCATTAGGTCTTCAGTCCTGGAACTGGTTAGACGCGTACCATCATTGTTTCCTATTCTGAACTAACCTACAGATTTCCCTGAAATTTGTACAGTCTGCATCTATCATTATCTGATCTAGGTCTAAATGTTTTAGAACGTATTCCGCCCTTCTATTTCTCTTTTTCCCCAGATATCCTTGTTCCCCTACTATTTCTATAACCTATTTGGTATTATCTTTGTCTGTCCATGCTATCGTCCTCATACATCTAAAACACAGCATTTCAAAAGGCTGCTACCGTTTTCCTGTCTGCGTTTCCGACTGCCCGTATTTCATAGGCATACTGTGCTGTGCTCCATACATATGCCTTCAACAATTTCTTCTTGTTCTATGTTTGTTGTCTTTCCTCATTGGCGCTGTTCTTTCACCTTCTATTGTTTTACAGTTATATACCGTATTTCTCCGACCTTCAGTGATTGTTGCACCTTACTCTTTTCTCGGTGTTATAAAAAGAGTAAGCGCACGACGAACTATAAGAAATACTTCGGCACAGCTTGCATCGACCTTTATGGTTTCGGAGGCTGCGTGAGACTTGAAATCATCAGGGTAAGGGGAATGTTTGGAGAATATCTGAATGTTAAAATTTAAATATCAAGACACCTGTTTACACAACTGTAAGATAACTTAGAGAAACAAAAGTTAAAACACGATAAGAGAAATCCGACTAAATATGTATATTAATACTCAATTCTTACAATTCCAAAGGCATGTATAAGATATATGCTTGTGTCATTAACATAGTAGACATCGCTATATATTTTAACATGATATAATTCACATATTTAATAAATGTACACGAGAAATTTCTATAGAGAAAACAAAATAAATAATCTCTGTTTAGAAACTCAAAATTTTACTTAATGCAGTATTAAATCAAAAAGTGATCATAATTGTACATGTAACAAATGCACATGAAATGACAGTTCAAGTAATAAACCTTTTCACCATATGAAGCTTCAAATGTTTACATATTTTTAGGTTATGTGTTAGATAATTATATTTGAAATCATTTAAGATAAGGTTATATATTAGAGAATGCTATTTGAAATCAATTAAGGTAAGTAAAAGGTAATTAATAATCAATACAAAATATTTGTAGTGACAAAGACAAATTTAAATAGAGGTTAGGTCTCTTTCTTTTAACAGAAAACGGTAAGGTAAAAGTTTTAAATTCATATTATCTGTAGTATCAGTACCTGACTAATACTAAGTTACTTAATTTACAGGAATCCTTCAATATCCAGGAAACTGAAACATCCTGCGTTGGAGGAACTCCTAGTGTAGGTACAAAACAAAACATGTGGTCAACTTCGAATGTTGTCTTTAACAGACTTCTGTTCCATAAAATTAAACTTGTAGAAATTTTTCAATAAGATAATAACTGAGCATCATAATGTAATGTAGAAAAAAACGAAATATAAAATTCTTGGGATGAGTGTTTATTTTACATCATCTGGTTGTGCGAATTGCACATGCAACTTTTCCGTGTGGAAAATCCGAAGGATGGCATGACGCATATTTGACCGGAGAAACATATGTTACAGGAACACATAAATCCATTGGAGCACATGTTACAGGAACATGTATTACAGGAACATGTATTACAGGAACATATATTACAGGAACATACTTTACTGGAGAATACTTGACCGGAGGACCCATCATCATAAATACTTGATGGGATTAACGAAGAAACAACTTCTTCATCCATTAGATAACACATCAGGTAACACATGAGGCAAAGGTAAAAGTTAAATCAGAAATGCAGTGCCAGATAAGCAAACAGATATTCGAGAAATGAAAATTTGACACTTCAAATAAATTATTTTCGGCCATCCTCGGGATGGGCGATCACTAGCAATTATTCTCAATAATACAAAATTAGAACCACACCAGTTGTGACTTTAGAATGAACACTTCAGAAATAACCAATAGGAAAATTTCATTTAGTTATAATTATAATACAACCAATAGGAAAATTTCATTTAGATATAATTATTTGTACTATGTAAACAAATTAGTAACATGTGGATTAAAACTAATAATCCAGGATTGTGCGAGATAAATTCTTATAGAAAATATATTATATAATAAAGAGAGTAATTTTATATTTAAATGTAGGTATAAGCATTTATATGCTAATAGTGCCAAGCACAGATGTAACATGCTAAAATACAGGCAAAAAGGCATGTTACATTGTGAAGGGAGGTAAGCAGCCTGTGGCTGCCAAGTTCCCCCAACACTTAACCATTTATCGATTTAATATATTTTCTAATATATCTTTTCGCACAGTCAACATTAGTTGCAGATATTTTGCAACCAACAACTAGTTGTTCATACTAATCATCAGATTTATCTGCGCTTATTTTTTCGTCATTAGGTTTTCTGTCCCAAAACTGGTTGGACACGTACCTGCACTTATTTATATTCTGAGCTAGCCTACATAGTTCTCTGAAATTCTCACACAGCATGTGTATACAGCTCGTTCCCCTTCTATTGTTTTCTAGTTTTATGCCCTATTTCACCGAGATTCAGTGAAGGGGGTTAAGCAACCTGTGGCTACCAAGATCCCCTAACACTTAAACATTTGCCGAAATAATGGTTTTCCAGTAAATCCTTTCATACACTTTACATTATTCGAGAATATTGCCTAACCAATTCTTGTAGTTACTTATAATAATCATCATGTTTAAGCACAGTTATTTTTTCGTCATTAGTTTATCCATCTTGGGATTGGTTGGATGCGTACCTCCATTGATTTCTATTCTGGGCTAGCCTACACATCTCCCTGAAACCCCTACAGCCTACATCTTTTACTATCTGTGTGCAGTAGTCTAACCTAGGTCTGTGTCTTCTTCTCTTTTTTCCTATCTCTGCTTCTAATATATTCCGCACTATTCCCTCATGCCATAGTATGTGGCCTATCATCCTATCTCTCCCATTTTTTACTGTTTTCCACATATTTCTTTCTTCTCCTACCATTTTTAGTACTTCTTCGTTCTTAACTTTGTCTTCCATGATATCTTCATCATACGTCTGTACCACCACATTTCAAAGGCTTCTATCTTTTTCTTGTCCGCTTCTCCTACTGTTCAGGCTTCACAGCCATACAGTGCTGTGCTCCACACATATGTTTTAAGCAATCTTTTCCTTGTTTCTATGTTTGTGGTCTTTAAGCACAGTAGTTGCTTTTTCTTGTTAAATGTAGCACGATCTTGTGATAATCTTTGTTTTATATCTTTTGTGCTTTTCCCATCTTGCCTTATTTGACTTGCTAGGTAGCAGAAATCCAACCTCTTGTAAGTTCGTGTTATATACTTGTATTCTTGTTTTTGATTTATTTTCTCCACCTTTGCATACTAGAACTTTAGTTTTAGTTTTGTTAATTTTCATACCGTATCTCTGTGTTAGAACCGTTTGCATTTCATTAAGAGCATCTTCTAACTCTTCCTTGCTAGACGCTAATACTGTTATATCATCTGCAAATCTAAGCATATCAATTTTTTGTCTCTGCATACTAATTCAAATGTCTTCCTGCATTTGACAGTATTCATTGCCTCTTCTATGTACCCTTTCCTAATGTTTACTTCTCTACGTTCCTGCTCTAAGTCTATTACTGCTGTTTGCTTTTTGTATAAGCTATGTACTATTCGTCTATCCCTATAACTCATTCCAATCTTTTTGAATATTTCAAACATTTTTTCAATTTACATTGTCGAATGCTTTTTCCAGATCTACAAACCCTATATACACACTTTCCCCTTTTTCTATTGTTTTCTCCATTATCACTCTCAGAGCTAAAATAGCCTCCCGTGTTCCCCTGTTTCACCTAAACCCAAATTGGTCTTCTCCTAGTATTTCTTTCGCCCGTTTTTCCATTCGTCTTTGCACAATTCTAGTTAATATTTTTGACACGTGTGCTGTCAAACTTATTGTTCGAAAATTGTCACATCTATCCGCGCCTTTCTTTTTTGGTATAGTTACTATGATGCTACGTTTGAAATCTTTGGGTATCTCACCCGTCTCATACATATAGCTTACAAGTTGGAAGAGACGTTCTGTTACTTCTTTTCAGCGGCTTTTAGAGTTTCTGCTTGCACTGTATCTGTACCCGGCGCCTTACCATTTTCCAGACCTTTTAATGCTAATTCAAACTCATCTCTAAGTATAGGATATCCCAAGTCATCATTTTCAATGTCTGATTCCTGTTCTAATGCAGTTAGTTCCTTTCCTGCATATAAATTCCCTATATATTCTTGCCATCTACCCATTTTCTCTACGTTTTCTATGATGACGTTTCCTTGTGTGTCCCTTATATTTTTGCTATACGGTTTTATATCCCTAAAATTCATTCTAATTAATTTGTATGCTTCGTCTGTCTTTCCTATTTCCATCTTCGTTTGTACCTCGTTGTACTTTTCATCAGTCCATTGTTCTTTAGCTTTCCTGCATTTTCGAATAATTTCCCATTTTTTGGCTTTGTATCTCTGTTTTCCTGTTTCGTCTGATTTATTTTTGTATTTTCGTCTTTCTTCTATTAAATTCAGGATATCCTTTGTTATCCATGGTTTCTTATTTTCATTTTGTGTATACCCCAGAATATCGCTGGCCACCATATCTAGGCTGGATTTAATGTTATTCCATTCTGTTTCTACTTCCTTAGTATCAGATATTTTCCCGATATCTTTGAGCAATTCATTTGACTTTTTTTTGAATCTTTCGTGAATATCTTTATCTTTTAGTCCAAGTGCCTTTTTCCGTTTCTTTTTTCACATTCTTAAATTTAAGTGCGGCCTTCATAATTATGATGTTGTGGTCAGTATCTATATCTGCTTCTGGGTAGCTTCTATAGTCTTTTATTTGATCCCTAAACCGTTGTCTAACAAGAATGTAATCTATTTGATATCTTCCTATATCTCCTGGCATCTTCCACGTATATCGTCTTCTAGCATGATGTTGAAATAATGTGTTTGTGATGATTAAATTGTTCTTGTCGCAAAATTCTACCAGCCTATTTCCTGTCGTTTCTCGTGCCTAAACCAAATAAACCTACTACCGCTCCTTCCTCCCTCACCTACCACGGCATTAAAATCCCTCGTAATTATTAAATTTTCATGTCCTTTACGTATCTTAATATGTCTTCGATATCTTTGTAGATGGCTTCTACCTCTTCGTCACTGTAGCTAGAGGTGGGCATGTATACTTGTATTATTACTGTGTTTACCGGTTTAGATTCTAATCTAACCATGAGTACTCTTTCGTTCTTTTGTAAGAATTTTCTACACAGTATCCTATCTTTTTCCGCATAACTATCCCCACACCCAAATTTCCTTCCTCTGCCCCTGTATGAATTACCCTGAAGTCTCCACTCCAAAAATCCCCTGCCTCTGGCCACCGAACTTCGCTGATCCCTACTATGTCTAGTGATAACCTATTCATTTCGATTTTTAGGTTCTCTTTGGGAATCGTGGTAGCCATCAGGTTTCTTAATCCCCCTTCACATACCACTGAGTATCAGTGAAATAGGTTATATATTTAGAAAATAATAATAGGGAACCGAGCTGTATGTAGGTTGTGGGAGCTTTAGGGAAATGTGTAGGCTAGCTCAGAATAGAAATATGGAGGTACGCATCCAAGCAGTTCCAAAACCGAAAGCTGATGATGAAAAAAAAATAATTGTACTTAAACGTGATGATTATTATAAACAACCACAGGTGTTGGTTTTGCAATATTCTCAACTAATGTTGATTGTGCAAAGGATTTATTGGAAAACTATTTATTTGGCAAATGTTTAAGTATTGGGGAATCTTGGTAGCTGTCAGGTTGCTTAACCCCCTTTACATACCACTGAGTATCGGTGAAATGGGGTATATATTTATAAAACAATAGTTGAACCGAGCCGTATCAAACAAAAAAGAGCAGCTGCTATGTTTGAAGACAACAAACATAAAAACAAGGGAATAATCGTTGAAAACACTCTATGGGGCTATGAAATAGGGACAGTAGGAGAAGCAGAAAGGAAAAGGTAGAAGACTTTTATAATGTGGTGCTTCAGATGTATGATGATGATAGCATGGGCAGACAAAGTTAATAACAAAGAGGTTTTAGAAATAGTAGGGAAGAAAGATACCTCTGGAAAACAAACAATTGGAGAAATAGAAGTGCAGGACACGTTCTAAGGCATTTGGGAAATAGTGTGGGATTATATTACAAGCAGAAATAGGAAAAAGGACCGATAGAGGTAGACCTAGATCAGACATTTTTGTTCTGAAAACAAAATTTTCTGCTGTCTCCAGACACTCTTGAGGGATTTTCTTGATTTTATATTTTAGACTGCCATTTCTTGAGTCTGTTAGACTTTTCCAGCCTGCCAAAAATTTTCATCGACTGTCAGGGATTTTTAAGCATCACAAATCCTTAAAGTGATTTATTTATTGATATATGGTTTCTGTCTACTAGTCTTTACTAGAATGAAGCCAGATATTAAATGCAGTACAGGTAGATTATAGTTGTTGCAATGGCTAATCAACAGTATTGTTAGTTGATGCAACAATGGAACAAATATACATTTAAAAATCTTTCGTGAATTTATTATGAGATTGTACTTGTAAGAAAATCATTATCAATTTGCCTACCTTGCGTTGTATGTCTGCCGTATTTCTAACTATTACCTGTGATCTGACACAGGCCACAATGAAACGTACTATTGAACAAACATTGCATTTGAAAGTTGGATTCGAGTTTAGAAAAAGATTTCGTTAATATGAAAATTGTAGAATGTATTATGAATCAGTAAAAATTGTTTTAAATGTTATAAATTTAAAAATACCAATGATTCCTAGAATTTGAGGTTTGTCTGTTGAGTTAATTTTATTCTAAGGTTTTTGCATGCCTAACAAAAGTACTTGGTATTTGGATAAATTTATTGTAGAAATTGATATTACCCAATTTTGTATTCCGCCCTTCTTTGTTAACCTTGCTAAATACCTGATTACTATTAGTTGAATGAAAATATGTAAGCTAAAAAGAAATGAATCAAACACTCTTCGTTGTGGACCTCCAACCATAAGCTCTACAGGAGTTTTTAAACTTTATAACCTGTTGGGTGTGCGTTCTTTTAAATAGGACCTTAGTCATGCTATTGTCGACTTACTGAAATTGTTTAGGTGTTCTAATTTGACTAATAAAATGTCAAAATCCACACCATTGAATCCAGAACTAAAGTCTAACACATCGAGACTGTTATCTACCCGCAACACGTTTAGGGATTTTAAAAATCTTTGGTCTATTCTTTTACAGGCTATAATTTTATAACTGTACTTATGAAGTAGCAACGCCGAAGTTTTATGGACTGTGTTGTAATTATGAACATAATCAGAAACAAACTACAAAAGTTGTTTTTGATAGTAAAATTTTATTAGTTTGCTTCACATTATATTTCAAATATTAAATTAAAATATATAACATTTTATCCTTCACTAAATATGACTTTAAAACTGCTGTTGTTTTGAATTTCAACCGTTGTTTTTAATTGAAGTATTATATTTTTTTTTTTAGTATATATGTTCCCTATGTGGAGAAGTGGACGAATATAATCATAAAAATTCAGTCTCACATAAATTTAATTTTATGCTTCTGGAATGGAACAACTATCGGTAAGGTTCTTCGAAATTGAATTTACCATATTTTGAGGATTTTCTGATTTTTAGAAAAAAGATTATTAAGGATAGTCATGATGTGGCAGTTAGTGTTAGGCTGGTAGATTTTGTCAATGGTACCAGATTAAAATATCATGAAGATCAGAAAAGAGGAAGTTGTATAGCATATGTAAGTAGTTTTCATTTATGTTGTTATAATTATTTATTCATGAACATTATTACCACAAAAATATGTTGCAACACATAAGCTGCCTTATAACGGTACAACACACGACAAGACAAGACAAACATAACGATAAAACAGCAGGATCCAGGCAGCATAATCCACAACTAATGAAGTCACAAAGCTGGGGTGGGTTCATTCCAATTCGCTCCTCTGCCAAGATGATTATCTGTATCGTGATAATAATAATAATCCCCATAAATCTGGCGCCACCTAAGTTTATACAAATGCACAGTGTTTCAAAATCAACCCAGGAAGTCCTTCAATTCCGGAAGATACTCCAATCTACATACTATTACGTTTGGCACCACTATACGGTCCACGCTTCACAGTATTGCGCAATAGTTTATATTATGACATAATTACGTGGCAAATTGTATCAAAACCAAACACGTTTACAATGATACAATTTTTATTTTAAAATGAAAATAAAGCAAAGTACTCACTTAAAACACGCCTTGCAGTTCAATCTCAGGGCATCTCCTTGTTGTTGTTTGGTGTGGGTTGGCTACGCCATGGTTGATCCAAATTTATTTGTCTTCCTCTTTTGTTTGTAGGGGAGCGGCAAGGATACAGGTAGAGGTAACAATAGAAGGTAGAGATACGATAGAGGAACCTACATCCTAAAAAAGAAAAGACAGCACCACCACACAGGTAAACGTTACCGTTCGACATCTCGTGGCTAATAATGTCGTGTCACAACGCACTTGCCCACTCACTCCGCGCCTGCGCATTCTTTTGCGCCGACGCAACTGTCCGGGATGGCGGAAATTAACAAGTTTATTTTAAAATAATGGCGGGAATTTCCTCACAAATTTAAAAGTGTACATCTCCAAATTTGGAATGTAACAACACCTTATCAGTCACAAACTATAACACTAAAAAAATACACAATGCAATACATAAATCAAATCAACTTTACTATACAATGAAGATCAACATCATATGATTGTGCGATCTTATATGCACTTGAGTTCACAATCATGCACATGTAAATAATTTCTATACCTTTATCAACATAAACGTTAATGGTTAAACCAAACTACTAATTAAAAAGAAGTATCATAAGGAGTTTGATATACCATTAACCTCAGTTGCAATAGGTCAGCATTTAACACAACTTGCAGTTTATATTCCTGATAAGGAAAATTCAGATTAGTTGGCTCAAGTTTACAATCGTATATTTTTGTCTTAAAATTGTTATCACAATAAATTGTACCAAGGTTAGGATTAGTAGTAATTGTCCCAAACCAAACAGTAATACAAAGGATATGTTGCTTACAGATGTCCAATTCTCAGTGATATATTTAACCAGCATCTGACAACAACGGCTTCTAAGTTAACACCTGGATAGGTACATGGGAATCCTGCTTGTATGCATGCTCTCAATATGTCGTCGCTGAATACAGTACCAATAATTATACAACCATATAAACACAAAGAAGGCACGAAGGAATAACAAATAAAAGCAAACAACCCTATCCATAAACATTCAGTTGGAACTACACGTATAAACATAAACAACACTTACCGATATAAATCGGGTTATTCAATCAAAACAAAAACAATCTATCATTGTCAAGATCGGCAATCGATAATGACAACTTTCTGAAATACAAGTATAAGTTTGTGTTTTGTTGAAAACATACTTGCGCTTAGATTACAAACTTCCTGTATGGAATATGAGAAGAATAATTATTTGAATTTATATTCACCAAAACATTCGTCTCAAACAACATCCAAGATAAATAAAATACTTATCATCTAGATCAGACAACAATATGTTTATACAATTTAACTGGATCGAAAAAACGAAATATTAACAAGGTCGCTTTACTTGTGACCAACATTCGATTATTACACCGAAGATAACAGAACCAGAATTCTACTTGATTACTGTAGTAGAAGGATTTTCCTTAATCATATGAATTGTGCAGATTAATTTTTGAATAAAAGGCTATTAATAATGCAACCATTAAATCAGAGGTATTGTAAAAGATGGGTAATGGAATCGAGATGAATAGGAATGACTTAGCCAAAATTAAAATTGTAACATTATTAGTTGAATTCTTTATTGTTCAACAGATTAATTTTATTTATACAGCAATTGTTATAATCTGACTATTGCCAATTTGGTTGACCACAATATTAATGCCTATGGTAATACACTATATGTCAACGTAATAGAGTTAAACCAAATTTTGAAGTTTTCTCACCAGGTATAATGTAAAAATTTAATAAATATACAAAATCATCAACCACATAATTGTTTAAACTTATCAGTTATGACATATTGTCAACCTACCAAACATCATTCTTACTATAAATTCTTGTAACCTATGTGAATTTAAACCATTTGTAAATGGTGTAGTACAGTATAAGTTTAAAGATAATTGTATTTATGTGATTAGTGTTTTGTCTAACAAGTTGTTTTTTAAATTGTTAGTGTCATTATTTTGTTATGGTTTTCTGAATTACTGCTTTTTAACAAAGAAAGCTCGCATAGATTGTAAGTAACACCAGTTATGTAGATTTGTATTATAACTAATATTGATAGGTCATGATTAAGGGAATAAATTACTCGAAACGTCGACATATTTAATGAATGAGCATTCTTTTTTATTGACTAGTGGACGAACATATTCCCAAAGAAAATAATTAACAATTTAAAAATTTATATTATATATACATATATATATATATATATATATATATATATATATATATATATAACAGTGTAATAGTGATAACAGACATGCTGGTCTTAGTTCAAAAATTAAGCTCTGCTTTTTTTATAAACATCAGGAGTAAACAGGAACAAATAAATACTTACAAATCACAAGTATCAAATGACTATCCACCAGACATAAAAGTGATATCTAAAGAAATATAAATAAATAATTTTAGTATACGTGAGTCTTTACAGCACTAGACCTATAAACAACTACATTTAAAATAACAACTTGACAAATATGTTGGTAATTTTAGGCGTCAAGTATAAAATGAGATAGTATTGTAATGAAAACTATTTGCAATAACAACAGTTCTTTATTTTCAAACTGATTATACAAGCCCTTTTCGCACCTCATAGTTACAATGGGATTTTAAAAGCTCTCACGATGTAATTCCAGGTAATTGTTAACAGTACAAGTATTATCTTCTTAAAACTATGATGTTATCTTCTTAATTATTTACTATCGAAGTACTATAATTAACTACCTAAGCATTAAATATATTTTTATATATTCATCGCAGCAATTTATATCACACAGAGTAATTTATATCACACACATACAACTGGCAAAGCTTTATATTAGAACAAGTATTGTAGTCAAAGCTTCTATCAGAACCAACTTGACTAACACTCATAACTGCAGTTTGTATTTTATCCAATCATTTGAGAACATAGCAACATGTGCAAATAATATTCCTGAGATTTCCTATTGCGATCTAAATAACTCTTGAATGCAAAACCCATGTACCTGCCAATCAATTCCATCTGCAAGGTATGGTGCCGAAGGACCCATAAATCATCCCTTGTGTACAAACCCTTCGTTTACGTTTTAATGTAGTTATTCTAGTTAGAGGCAGGTCAATCGTTGTTACAATATTTTGAACACTTATCACAGACTGTTTGAATTATAGTCAAAACATATCTAACAGTACATGTGCAAAGCTAGTAGCTTGAGAACATTTGTTGTATTCAACCAATGGAGGTGGTAACTAACAATATACAGAGAAATAACAGGTTCTGTGGACTTATGTTTAAAAGGGTACATAAGTATAAACAAGACGTAATAATTAACAATTTATACTGTGTCAAGCGACTAACTTCAATTGGAAGTATTCCTGAAATCATTTTTCAGTGTCGTAAAATTTAACAAATATGAACTATTAACGCTATGAAGTAACACTACATGCATCCCATCATAACACAAATATAACGGCTTTTATAAGGACGATTTGTAAGGAATATTAATATCGGCATTAATTTACTGATATCTATTAAAATACCCAACAATTAGCAATGCTATTTGTCCTGATGGAATGATTTGGTCAATATTATTGGATCATTTTCTTCAGAAATAATTTTAACTAATTTCACCTTTATCTGCTTATCTTGATAAAGAATTTTAAGCATACAGTTCCATCACAATGGCATGCTTGTCCCAACTGAATTTATAAATTTAAAACTTTTTGTATAAGTTGAAATTAAAAGCAAATTACTTGATAGTAGAAATCTTAAATTGTTTGTTGTAATGTTTATTTTGCATTGACTGTTTTGTTTTTCTGATACTCATAGGCTACTGTTGCCCAAGCACGGATTCAAAATGCCAATGGAATTAATTTTCTTGTGACTGTGCGGAACACTCATGCAACAATGACAGTTGTTTTATTAAAAACATATTTGCTACATCCAGATTCCTCATTTAAACTAGTGCAAGTAATTGGTGCAGAAGATCTAGATATTGCAAAGGAACTTTTGCCTGGTTAGAATTTTAAAGCAATTACTGTAAGCTATTGAATGAATTTTTACAGGTGCATCCTATTCCTTTAAGATACGATATTTACCGTTATATATATCTGTAGGATCTTTCAAAATGCCTGTTATGATGAAGTTTCAGACGAGGAAGGGTGATGCATTTTCAATTGGCAGAGAAATGGTACATTTATTGAAATACTTAATGTAATCCCAACGGCAATAACTGTTTTAGGTTATAATTGTAAGTGATGAAGATGATGTGTTTCTTAGCGATGAAGTAATCAAGAAGAGTCCATTCACTAGTCGCATGTGGGAGCATACAGTCAAAAAATGGATATCAGCAGAAGCTTATAAGTATTAATATTTTTTTATATTATACAGGTACTGATAAACAATTTCAGTCAATATCCTGAATATTATTCCATTCCCAAAAACTATTTTAATGCACTTAAATCGGGACTAATGGAATATGAAGAAATGCTTAATAAAGATTATACAGTATTAGAAGAAATAAAGTAAGTTTATTGATTATGAATAATTTTGTCTGACATTAGGAAAGTCATTCGAGCATAGTGGACGAAACAAGTTGCCGACATGATAGTATAGATGGCATTGCCAGACAAAATTTTAAAAACTAGTCAAAAGACAAGATGAAAAATAAATAAACAAACATATGGCCGATTACCTACTTAACATTGACGGACCTTCAAATTACTTTCCTAATGCCAGACAAAATTATTTATTATCAAGTAACTAGAAACGCATTAGTTTCAGTTGGCCAAGTTCCTCAATTAGCATTGTGTGTAGTACCTTCTTAGGAGGTCCGCCAATGTTAAGTAGGTAATCGGTCATTTGTTTATTTAAATTTATTGTATTCAATGTTTTTATTATTTTTTTATTTAGGGAAAAATTAGCACCGAATTATCCAACTATGCATAATTACTGTGACTACTTCCATATTCTTCTGTGGTTAGATGAAATTGGTGCCCGAATAATGTTGAAGCGTTATAACATGGAAAAAGTACGTATTACAAAAATGTTGAAGTATTTTTTGAATATTTTTACATATTCATTTTTGCTGTATTAGATTTTAATACAAGGGCTGCAGCAGAAAATGAAAAGTAGAATTAAAATATGACCATATTGTTTTTCAAAATATTTTCTTTCACAGTGTGACATTTTTTTTCGTGTGGATTATCAAATTATTTTTCAGTTTGAAAGATGGTAGCGCAAAACTTTCATTTTTGAAAGCTTCATTGCATATTCTGGTATTGAAAACCATAATTGTCTGAATATTTAAAAAAGTAATTACAATTAAATCAGACAGAACTTTATGAAGGAATAAATATTAATTTCATCATTTGACTGACTAAATAATTCATTTTTGTTGTACTGCATGAGAGTTGGCATTGTCCCGATCCAGGATGATGTGCTATTCACATTTTAGAAAGCAATTGTACTAAACACAAAATATACCATTCTACATTTTGTTCTTATCTAGCAGATAATTCACAGAAAATTCAGTGAAGTTCTCCACAAAACATCCCATTTCGGTAAAATACCGGAAACCTCGACTGTACTAGTAAAAAGTTGATCGCCGACTAACTCAGTGAGACGAGTGGTATAAAATATGGTATTGATTGGGAAATAGTTTGGATGCCACCTAATTTCACTGGGTTGCTAGGGAGAAGCCCTAGAGTGAATAACAATGGTGTGCCAAAATCGTATATCAGGAGGCCGAATCTGGCTAAAATATACCTGAAAATTCGTTAAAACCAAGATTATATTAAATATAAAACACTTAAAACCACGCAAGCCTATTTAAAACTGCTGACTTTTGACTGCAAAGAAGAGATTCCTAAAAATAAATGTTAAATATCCTGAAATACCCAATTATGCTTCTAGATCATCACAAAACATTTTATCACGGCAAAACTGTAACTATACTGTTTACAGTAATGGAAAAACCAAATGCACAGTCTTTACACAATTTTACACGACACTTCTAAATATATAGCACACACGCTTTAATTACAAATACACAGTACAATCTTAAACATCAAATATCTTAAATCTATTAACTAATAACTTAATCTAAGCACAGGCGTACTTGTATGTTCAATTACTAATATGAGTTCTGAAAAGAATTGTTTAAATCAAAAACAGCCAAGTATTAACATATAAAAACAGAAAAATTCTCGAGGTCTTTGACACAAACTAAACAACGAATGACATATAACCTAAAACTTAAACATCAACATTTAACATTCGACTTTATTGCAGTTGCTTCTACCGGTAGGGCTTCTCTGGCGAAATGTTAAGGAAGATATGAAAGGCAGGAATGACAACACTCATGTCAACACTACCTGGTAGGTACGATAAGTTTATCGATGCAGTAGATGCGGCGGTACGATAGTCTTTTTGAATAATTGGTGGTCCTTGCCTTTTACGTCTTCTCTCTATAGCCGGGTCGATGCACTTCCGCTTGTTTTCGTGGGAAGATGAACTCTTTTCATGCCGGAATCCTGCATCAGCGCTTAAGTTTGCAACGATAAGCCTGTTGCCAAGATCCGTGTGAATGTTTCTTATTTTCTGGGTTTCATAACATCGGCAGAATTGCACTAATTAAATGGAGACTTTTATAAATATTAAAGTCCTTACACCCTAAATTAATAAATTTTAATTCCTAAATGCTTTAAAATAAAACTCGTATTTTTCTGTTGAATTTTCATTGCTAACTTGGATATGCTGTTTATAAATTAATTTTTTTTCTGCTTCTTATCATGCTTAAACTATTTAGTTTGTGATAATTAATGCATTAGTTGGATATGATTCCCTCTCCCACAGATTTACATTCTATTGCTAACTTTTGCTAAAGTGTTTTTTGTTGTAGGTGACAATGATGCGCTTACCTGGTGACTTTCTAGAACTAGATGTTCCAGGATTAGCAGAAAAAAGACCATCTTTAATAAAGGGTGACCAGGTAAATATTAGAATGCAATCAGATCACACTGGTTATAAAGGAATAATACAAAGTGTAAAAGACAAATGTATTTGGATAAGCGGTGTAAATTCAGAGTATGTTTTAAGGGTAGCGTCCATATTTGATTGTACAAAATTTGTTTATAGATTAACAGAAATTATTCAAAACAACCCAAATGCAGAGCTTGATGTGTCTTTTCAATTAGGCAGGCTTAATTATGAACGAATGCATGCTGCAGTAGATAAATGTGTTAGTGTTGGCCTGGTACAATCTTTATTTCCAGATTCTAGTTTATCGTTAGCTTATACTATCGGAAAATATGAAATTTCGAATGATGGGTAACTATCTGCTGTTGTATGGCTACTAATAGCAAGAGTTGTGATGTAATAATTTTAGGTTTATTAATCCTTTAATAATTAATAATCAAGAACAAAAGCTGGCTGTGTTAAATATTCTAAACTGCAAATCTGGTAGAGCACCATATATTGTTTTTGGTCCACCTGGAACTGGAAAAACCGTTACTATAGTAGAAGCTATTTTACAGGTAAGCATTATGAGTGATTAGTATTTACATTTGTCTATTTTCCAAACTAAATGTCGATTTTTTACATTTGGGGGGCAAACTAATGTTACTGCCAAAACTAAAATCAATCGCAACAAGGTTTATTTTGTACAGTATCTCTTGTTGCCGAAGTCAGTATTAGAGTTTGCTTCCATTATTTGTTTAAATGAATTAGTAGAAATCACTGCAAAATACATTTTTTTAAAGACTCATTATAGATTACAAGTAGCCATGCTATAAAAATTTACTTAAACCATAAATAAGAATACATTAATATAAAAAAAAAAATTATTTGACAAAAGTAAATTATAGACAGGTTCAAGTCATTTATTAAAAAATGTTAAGATAAATACTGTAGCATGTCAAAATATGTTAATCACTCAGAACTAATTATGAAAATAAATTATTTGTAAGTTTAGTGTAAAGTACGAGATTTGAAAGTATTATTAGGTTCAAAGTTTTAAAGCTTTACTTTTGAATGGAAGAAAATTACATTAGATATTTACAAAAAAATACAATTTTATCAACTAACATTTTAATAAAGCCTACACATTAATTTTCACTTCAGAAAACCTGTCTAAATACGACAAAATTGTGTTTCCTGTATTATTTTAAAATATTTCACAATAAGTTATATAAACTAATGCAAAAATAAACTCATTAAAGATCGTACACAATGTATTGTAAAGTATTACAACCTACCAACTTTACAATAAGGAACTGAAATATTATGAAATTTATTCTTCTAAACAAATTTAAGAAACACTACGAAAGTTTCTACTTTCATATGAATCTTATGAGAAATATGAAATTTATAGATATTTTGTGGTCCTCATCCAAAGATAAATAATAAAAGGTGCTTTTCAGATCTAATTCACTAAAATAATTTTTGTCTTCTGATCTATTTAAATGATCTTGGTAAAGGAAAATTATTGTTCATTAAATATTTATTTAGGGTTTTAAAATCAACATCAAGTCTATACTTTCCATCTTCTTTCTTAATTAAAGCAACAGGACACCAATATGGAGAATCATTTTTGCAAATCATATTTTAATTAAGCAAATCTGTTAAAATGTCATTAAGGACTTACTTTTCCCTAAATGATAAACATCGTGGATTACATTAGAACAGTTGTAATTTATTAAAATTGAAATGTATTTTAAAAGTAATTTTGAGTTCCATGGGATATTCTGCATACAAATAACTACTATCAAAAATCTGTTGAAATTATTGTTTTTTCACATGTGATACACATTAATTTGGCAATTTTAAGTCGTCTTCTACATAATTAATGTGCAAAATCTGTTCACATTCTCTTATAAAATCTGAATATGCTTGTGAAAGATTAACTTTGGCCTTTTCACCTTCAAATAAGACTCGTACATTAATATTTGAAATAAAATTTCTATCAAGTAAACATTCTAAAGGAACAGCCTCATTTGGCACAACATAAAATAATAAATCAATGATTACATTTTTAACAACTACTTTAAATGTAATTGATCCTAAAATTTTTAACTCTGTCATATTTATACACCGAAATGTCTCATTATTTACGCAATCAAAATTAATATTTTTAACATCATATTTTATTATTGATATGGGACTTGCAGAGTCCAACAAAAGTATCATGTAAAAATAGATATGCAAAATGGTTTACTTTAACTTGTACTTATTTATTATCACCAACTGAATTACCTGACTTTATTGTTTCTTACTGCAGAAGGTGCACTGCTTCAACCAGTTGTTTCCTAGGACAGATGTTCACCAAATGCTTGGTGGAGCGACAACCATAACATGAACCTCTACTTCGTTTTGGACTACGACATTGTGCTATTACGTGTCCCCTCCGATTATAAATGTAACATTTGTACGTTAGAAAAGTTAATTTGGCCGCCGGAGCCTTGCACAGTCCTTGATTCGGAAACCATTGACTTCTCAGTTTGCAGTTTGCTTTGCTTCTTTCTAAGATTACTTTCGTAGATAATCATGTCTTTTAATGAATCATCTTTATCGTTTTGATATTTCGATACAATAAAGGTAGACATTTTATGCGATAATAAACCAATTGATAATTGTTATTTTCTTTTCGGGCTGCTTTAGTTACCTTAGAACGAAAATAGATACACAAACTGTGGAAGTAGTTAGATTCCAAAATCGAGGAATAAAAATTTCTTTAAAATGGTAATTCTTCTTGGAATATTTTCCAAGCCTTGGCAATATCTTCTGAGGCTTTTTCATTCCAATCCAAATGTAAAGTCCAAAGCAACTGGATTAAATGTTTGGCAAAAATAATAGCTGGTGATAAAAACCCCAAAGGATCATGCATACTTACAAGCTCTGACAAAATGGATCTAAAATGTTATAAGAAAAACAATGTGTTGTAGGACTCCATTGCAGTCCCAAAATCATAGTATAGGGATCATCTTTGTCACGTGAAATAGACTGTCGAACTGATGCAGCCAATTTTTCTAACAACAAAAGTTCATTGCTTGCAAACTTCTTGACCTCAAACCCTGGCTTTGCCCAATAACGAAATTAATTCAAAGGCTACAGTGCGAGTTTCGTCAAAAGAATCGCCACTGGTAATTATATCATCAACATAAATGTCCATTCCTAAAACCTTGGAAGCGGTAAGAAATTCAGACAACTCATCTATGGGCAACTGTTTAATACTACGTAATGCTAAAAAGGGTGACGAATTTACTCCAAAACGTTACCCGCGTTAAAATATATTCTTTAACTGGGTCACCAACAGAAAATCTCCACAAAACTTTGTAAATTTATTGATGTTCTTCAGACACTAGTATTTGCAGCTACATCTGCTTAATATCGGCTATCAAAGCATATACAGGGTGTCCCAAATTGAGTAGGATAGCATGGGTATCTTTCTAATTATTAATGATAGAGATCTGCTTAAATGAGCAAAGTTGTGTCATTTGGATAGCTTATTTAAATTCCGCATAGATACATTCGAAATTCCAAACGGTTTAGAAATTATTTAAAAAAAAACTGAAAACTGCCAATTTCTTCAAGTCGAATATTTTGTTATAATAAAAGATACGAAAAATGTTTCTTATAAAAGTTACTTAGTTCAATTGTGTGCACTTAAAAGTGATATTAAAATTAAATTCAAGGTGGCGGTTATCGAGATATTAGCATCATCTTTCATATTTTAAATGGACGCCATATTGGATTTTTAGATGGTTAGATAGCATATTTTTTTCTCTTTTCAACGATGTATCACAACATATGTTTAAATGAAAAAATTTACTGAAAATGAAAATTTAAATTTTTTATCAAGTAGGCATCAACACAAATCAGTTTTAAAACAAATTAAACGAAAAAAAACATTAGAATAACATTAAACACCAATTAATAAATCATAGCAATTGTTCAAAATGTTGACCGTTATTATTTAAACACAATCAGCAACGTTTTAGAACACTTTTTGTTACGCGTCGTAATGTATTCCCATTAAGACCGTTTATTGCCTGCATAACCGCTTCCCGTAGTTCATCTACATTATTATACTGGAAATTACTTCCATATAGATTATCTTTTAAAGTGCCCCATAAATAAAAATCCAGGAGTGTTAAGTCTGCTGAACTAGGCGGCCATTTTACAGGTGTGTGGGTCGTGATTACTCTGCCATCAAAACGGTTACTTAAGTAGGTGATAACATATCTAGCGTTGTGTGGAGGTGCGCCATCTTGTTGATACCAAATTTGATTATTTTGTGACAAAGGTAGGTCGTCCAATAAATCTTCTAAAGATGTTTAAAGCATTTCCAAATAACGTTGAGAGGTTAAGGTTCCATCAAATATTATAGGACCAAGTAAACGGTTTCCCAATATACCACAAAAAACATTACATCCAAATCGAATTTGATTGCGGCGTGGAACTGTTATGCGTGGGTTTTCCTGTGTCCAATAGTGTTCATTATGACGATTAAATATTCCACAGTTAGTAAAATAAGACTCATCGGTCCACAAAACGTGATTGATAAAATCATCATTCTCCCTAACTTGATTGATAAACCATCTGCAAAATGTTGATCTGCGGAGATAGTCGTTTGGTTGTAAGTTTTGAGCAATATAAAATCTGTAAGGGTGATATTTATACTTTTTTAAAATTCTTGATGCTTGAGACTTGGATACGTTTACTTGGGTTTCTATTTCCCGTGTTGAAATGTTTGGATTAGCTTCCACACAGGCCAGTGTCAACACCTCATCTGCAATGTCTCCATTTATGTTTCAGTAGATTTTTAAACATCCATACTGCTGCATATTTGTGTCCAATCTTTGGAAGATTTTAATGTTTGGCTGTCTTTTTTCGGGAAAGTTTGTTAAGTATGTTTCGGCAGCAATGCGACTGTTCTTATTACATTTTATGTATGTACAAAGCATATGATATTGTTCGCTTGTTGAAAAATTTGCCATTTGAATATTTTATAGAACAAGTATATCACAACTTATAACTGGGAAAGAGAATACACAGTTGCGCGATGTTCGTCTCGGTGTAAAGACGTATATTGGTGTCGCTCCGTACTAATATCAATATTAATACCTTACATAATTTTATGTGTGTGTATTGTTACTCTTTCTTACAATGCCTTTTACTCGAGAACAGGTGAATGATATTACTGATATCATTAAACAATCCATAGCTAACTTAATGCAAGATGTCAAGTTCATGGAGGTCATCATTGAGAGAGTGTCCAGTAGAATAATGCAATCGTTAGAAGATAAGCTGGCTGGTTTACACAAAACTATAGGTGAACTTAAAAAAGAAAATATCGATTTAAAAATAAAGCTAGATGACCTAGAAAACTACACTCGTCGAAATAATATAAGAATTTTTGGTATGGAAGAAAAGGTTGATGAGGAACTGTTAACTGTGATTCCTAAATTGTTTACGGAGAAGTTAGGTATTAGAATTACAGAAGCTGATATAGATGTGTGTCACAGGGTTGGAAAAATAATTAGTGGAAAGGCACGGGCTGTTATTGTCAAAATCATGGCTCACAGAAGTAAATATATGGTTTTAAGTAATAAAAAATTGTTAAAGGGTTCCAGTATTCGAATAGTAGAAGATTTATCTAGACATAAATATTTGCTTTACCAGGAATGCTTAAAAAGATATGAAAGAGGTAAAGTATGGTCAATCAATGGAAATATTTTTGTTATCAAAAACGGTCAACGAACTAAGGTCACTGATATCACACAAATAAACTAGAATAGATTTACGTTCAGCTTGTGTGTTCCTTGTTTAATGGTATTATATAATAATTTAGTTTGTAATGTTTAAGGAAAATCATTGTTGATTATTAATTACTGGTGTAGGGTAAATTGGTTGTATAGTATAATCAATTTATTTAGCATGTGAGTGACGGCAAGTAGTTTTTACGGCAACCCCAATTATAGCAATTTATTATTCCCTTTATTCAGTATTTACAATAAATTAACTAATTTATTTTAAGTAGTTATTGTAATTATGCAACAACTTAAGTTAGCACATTTAAACGTTCGCTCATTACAGCCACATTTTCAGCAAGTTAAGGAGGTGATTTTGTTGAATAATTTTGACATATTCGGAGTTAGCGAAACCTGGCTTCAGCAACATATTACATCTGACAAAGTTAGTATTATGAATTATAATATTGTTCGTAAAGATAGACATACTTGTGGAGGGGGAGTTGCAATATATGTTAGGAATACCATTAAATATGATATTATACAAACAAGTAATGAAATCGAGCAACTATGGATTAAATGCAAAGTATCAGGTCATGTGTTTTCTGTTGGTGTAATTTATAATCCCCATAGGAGGTATTATAAGGAATTTTTTGACGTATTAGAAGATAGTATAAGAGATACTGTACCGAGGTTGATACAGTATTCTGCATGGCGACACGAATGTAGATTTATTGCATTTTGATAGGTGGAAAGTAAATATGCTAATAGGCTTTTGTAGATATAGGATTTAAACAAATGGTCAATCAAGCTACTAGGGTAACTCTGAACTCTGCCACATTGATTGACTATATTATTACAAACAAACCCGAACTTATTAGTATAATCGGGATATTACCCTTCGACTATGCTGATCATCATTTGGTATACTGTGAAGTGACAATTAAATCGCAGGTACAACGATTAGTTTATAAAACCTTTCGCAACTTTAAAAAATTAAACTACAAGCTATTTAAGGATTCGTTAATGGCAATACCATGGAGAAATATTTATGATTGTGACACTGTAGATGATAAAGCCGAGTTTCTCACCTCAAACTTAATAACTCTTTTAAATATGCATGTACCTGTAGAAACCTGCAGAATCACCAAACATTATGCGCCGTGGCTTTCTGATGATATAAAAGTTATCATGAAACTGAGGGACTGTGCCTTGGTTAAGTTTAAGCAAAGTCATGCCACTAGTGACTGGATGCAATATAAACAATTTAGAAATATGGTAAACTATGCAGTTAGGCGAGCTAAAAAGTTGCATTTTGAGAGTGTTTTTGAAAAATGTAGTAGTAAAAAGATGTGGATGGAGATTAAAAAGCTAACTAACCGTAGTAAGTTGAATACTTTGCCATGCCATTTAAACAATGCGGAAAATATTAATAATTATCTTATTAATTCACTAATTTTCATACCACCAGATGATGAAACAATACATTTTTATAATTCTAACGTCCTGGCAGGGGTAGATGAGCATTTTAAATTTCAAGCAGTTACAGAACTACAGGTATTCGATATTATAAATAAAATTAGTAGTAATGCAACTGGGTTGGATAATATTAATATATTTACCATCAAACTGTGTATTCCACTTCTACTGCCATACATTACGCATATTATGAATTACTGTCTAGTTCATAGTGGTTTTCCAACAATATGGAAGAGGGCACAAGTGATTCCACTTCCTAAAATCTCAGATCCTAAGACTTTTAAAGATATTCGTCCTATTAGTATTTTACCAACTTTTTCAAAAATATTAGAAAAAATTATGAACATCCAACTTAGAACTTACTTAGAGAAACATAACATTCTACCATTGCACCAATCCGGTTTTAGAGAAACCATAGTTGCTCGACTGCATTATTACATGTTACCGATGATATACTAAAAGCATGTGATGATGGTAAAATAACCTGTTTAGTACTGCTTGATTACTCCAAGGCTTTTGACACCATAAATCATGTAACACTACTGGCCATTCTACATTATATTGGATTAGATTCGTCAGCTATTAACCTAGTGCAGCAATATTTAAGTAACAGATATCAATGTGTTAAAACGGATAATGATATGTCGGTCTTAAAAAGTTACTTTAGGTGTGCCACAGGGTTCAATTATGGGTCCATTACTATTCATAGTTTATCGTCATGCATGCAGACATGTTTATTGTCGAGTAATCTTCATTTGTATGCTGATGATACTCAGCTATACATGTCTTTTGAAGTCGATGAAATTGCACAAGCTAATGCTGCGCTGAATTATGATTTATCTCAAATAATGAATTTCTCTAAAAGCACAGCCTGTGTCTTAATACTAGCAAAACGGATATGGCTATATTTGGCAGTCGTGTTAACAAACTTAAAGCAGTAGATTTTTGTCTCAATATTGGTGATACTGTATTAAGTGGTAAAAATGATGTTAAATGCCTTGGAGTACATATTGATGCAGGACTGCGGTTTTCCAAACACGTATCTAAATGCATGCAGAAGGCATATGTTAACCTAAAAAGTATCTACCCAAATAGGCATTTGTTTTCTGTTCAAACTAAAAAACTTTTATGTAATTCACTCGTGCTCTCTCATTTAGATTTTGCGGATACAGTGTGTGGTCCGTGTCTCACTGTAGTAGACCAAAATAAAATTCAAAAGGTTCAAAATTCTTGTCTCCGTATGATATACGGGGTAAGAAAATATGAACATATTAGCTCTAAAAGAGTGGAAGCGCAATGGCTCAGTATGATTAATAGACGGACACTACATGCGCTGTCTCTCTTTCATAAAATTATGTTAACAAAAACACCGCGGTACTTGTATAATAAAATTACTTTCCGCACTGACGTCCATAATGTGAACCTTAGATTTAAGGGTGCTTTAACTCCTCCTTCACATGTTAGTGCTATATATGAACGCTCATTTACTTATTGCATCGCCAAACACTATAATAATGTTTCGCTAAAGATGAGGACATTGTCAGTAACGTCTTTTAAAAAAGCTATGTTTCAAATGCTTGCTGGAATGTAGCTCTAATTTACTTAAGAATTGTCTGAACTTTAAATGCAAGTGGAGTTTAGTCTTATAAATATTTAATTTTTACATAAGATTTAGAGATGTTGAGTAGAACGTTAGCGTAAGTAACAATTATTTTGCTTCGATGTTACTAACTAGAATATTAAGTTATTTTGCGCAATTCACTGTGGGTTAAGTGGTAGAGCAACTGATGGTTATGCCCATCAAGTTGAACTTCGCCCATATTCTATTATTTTGTTACTTTATGTTTTGTTAACAAATACTTTTTTTGAATAAAGACATTTAATAATAATAATAATAATAAATGCCAATTATTAGTACAACAGATACACTAATTCAACATGACAGTTTGTTATAATTTCATTTGTTTAAGAGAAATCTGATGATGCCTACTTGATAAAAAATTAAAATTATTATTTTCAGTAAATTTTTTCATTTAAACATATGTTGTGCTACATCGTTGAAAAGAGAAAAAAATATGCTATCTAACCATCTAAAAATCCAATATGGCGTCCATTTAAAATATGAAAGTTGATGCTAATATCTCGATAACCGCCATCTTGAATTTAATTTTAATATCTCTTTTAAGTGCACACAATTGAACTAAGTAACTTTTATAAGAAACATTTTTCGTATATTTTATTATAGCAAAAATATTCGACTTCGAAGAAATTGGCAGTTTTCAGTTTTTTTAAAATAATTTCTAAACTGTTTGGAATTTAGAATGTATCTACGAGGAATTTAAATAAGCTATCCAAATGACACAACTTTGCCCATTTAAGCAGATCTCTATCATTAATAATAAGAAAGATACCCATGCTATCCTACTCAATTTGGGACACCCTGTATATGTCTTCGAAAATTTAACAAGACTTCAACTATTCTGTATGTAATTTTGGACCTGATTCTAATGAATCGTTCAACAAAATCCCTTTTATTTGATGATTTACTCGAAACATTCATAGCCACACGCAATTGCGTCAAAGTGCATCCCGATTTCAAAACCCCGTGTAATGAACATTAGATGGCTTTGACTCGGAAGCCAAAACCATATGTGACGAATCAATATAATTCTGCATGGCTCTTTTATAGAAAATATACAAATCCTTATTTTTCAACAGACGCTTCTCCAAGGAAGTCAAACAACGGAAAGCGGTTCAATAACTTTCTCCAAACTGTGGATGATATCCTCTCTTGATTGGTAATGTAACAACATATCTACCATCTGAATTACGACGATGTGTGTGTACAAAATACTTCTTGAACGGTTCTATGTCCCTACTAGAAGGCACTTGCTCAAGTTTCCACAATTTTTTGACATTATCTTTTAAAGTAGATTGAATAAAATAACACGAGGTCGTGTTTCTTTCTTTTTCGGAGACTCTCCCCATAACAATATATCCAAAAATGGTATTTATAGTAGAGGGTCCAGAACCACTTGGACTCGAAATAACATTCCTCAACAACACTCGAGAGAAAACATCTGCCCCTAATAGTATGTCGATAGATCGTTTCCCATGAAAAGTAGGATCAGCTAAATTTAAGTTATGAATATGATTCCTGGATGTCTCGACAACTTCCCCTGAAGGCATGTCTTTGCAGATTGCAGATAAAATTTGAGCTGTTACTGTAATTGGTGGGAATTTTCTATTAAGAGGTTGTATCGAACAAACAACCAATCCTCGAATAAAAGTAGGGTTTTGAACAAGTCCCTTAATAACCATTGACGAATTGGTACGCTTAAGTCCCAGCCGTTGTACGCAATTTTGTATTATACACCTCAACTGCGCTCCACAATCTAGAAACAACCTAATATGTGATTGAGAATTCTCCGCTATACAAACATTAGCAATAGCTATTCCCAAAAGAACTGTGAATTGGGATTCACAGCCATGCCTGAAAAGTCAGTAGAATTTGACACCTCTACAATAGAGTTAACATGGTCAATAGCCGAACTACTCTGAGCCTTACTGGCATTCAACCATCATTTTGTTCTTTCACCTTTCTATACTGATTTCATTCGAACTTTGTCCTGTTAATCTCACACCTTTTGAATAATTCCATTCTCACACGTTATGCATAGAAAGCTGCATTATGACCAAGCGCAAGGGTATCAATTCATATGAACCCATCAATGTTCCTTTCGCATTAAATTTTATGATATTTTATGCGCTCCTATCTATTTGAGTAATTTACAGTGATTTCAGTTCTTTTCAGTATGTGAGATTGGTTACGAATACACTTTACAGGATAATTATTTTCTAAACTTTGTCGGTATTTTTCTAATTTGAAATACAAAATGAGAAACTCTGGTTGTTGTTGTGGTTTGAATTCAAATGTACTAGGTGCTTTTCGTTTTATTTTTGTATTTTACTTTAATATTATAGTTAAATAGCCCCATTAAAAACTAGAAAATACCCAAGCGTCTATAAAATGTTAAGGATATTTTTACGCTAAAACTTATTTAACTAACTGAAATTAATGTGCTTCTCTATTGAGGTACGTATGTTTAATTAACGCGACGAGAAGGTTGCGTTTGATATCGCTCTATGGTACACGGTGTTTTATTGGTTGTTTTAAGTTGAACATTCTTGAAAATTAGCATACTTGTGTGTCTGTGCGTAAATAGGCTTATTTTGGTAAGTCTCATGTAGCTTATTCTGCAGCTGCATGAAAATCGTTTACAATCGGTCCAATTGATTTAAATCCCATATATCATAATCATAATGCCAAATACTTGTTTCATTTGTAGTATTGCTATTACAACAAGGTCGCCCGGCATATCATGTGCAGGCTGTTGTCGCGGCTTTTATCATCCCAAATGTTTAAATATATCAAGTGCTGTACTAAAAACATTAAATGCTGCTAGCGAAGCGGGCTCATCTTGGAAATGCAAGGAGTGTTGTCAATCACACGATGTATCAGTAATCATTGCAGATACAGGTGATTCTAATAGTGATAATGATAAATTTGAATCTGCTGAAAAAGAAGATTCCAGCTCAGTGACCTACATTTTAAGATCTATTCAGCATCAACTTTCAGAAATGAACAAGAAACATGATTCTTTGCCTGAGTCTGTGGAGTTTTGTTCCAATAAAGTATCCGAATTTGAAAAATCGCTGGCTGATATTAAGAGTAAATTCAAAAGGATTGATATATTAGAAACTGAAAACGTTTCTCTAAAAAAATAATTATTTATAATCAATACAAGATTCGACAATTTCGAACAGTATAGTCGTGCTAACAATCTGGAAATTCAAGGCGTTCTGTAACAAAATTTTGCTGATAACAATGATTCTTAACGAACCCCCATACAAAGAAATCAAGCAGGGTTACATCGGGTGAACTGGCCAGGGTGTTTCCGAATGCGTGCTAATCACCTTCTCTGGAAATCTCATTGAAAGGTATTCCCGAATGGCTCTGGAATTATGTGCAGGTGCACCATCCTGCTGTATCCAACAGTTGCGAACTGTTGCCAGAGACATGTTATCGAGAGCATCCTCTAAATCGTTTTGCAGCAAATGTAGGTAACACTCTGATGTTAAGTTACGGTGGTAAATAAATGGTCCTACAATCGTTGTGCCGAATATCCCAGCCCAAATATTAAAACCGAAACGGTGTTGATGCCTTGATGTTTTGTTTAAACGTGGATTGGTTTCAGACCAATAATGAACATTTTGTCTGTTGAAAATACCGTTATTCGTAATCATGCTTTCATCAGACCACATTATTTGATATGGAAAATTCATATCTTCCTGGCATTTTCTTGTATACCATTCACAGAATAAGCAACGCGTTCTAAATCACCTGGTCTAAGTCCTTGACAAATTCTGTACTTATAGGGATCTAAATTTTGTTTTTGTAAAATACAATGTGCTGTTGATTTTGGTATACCAACGTTTTTTTCAATCCGCCGGACTGATGTTCCAGGATCCTCTGTAACGGCTAACAAAACATTATGTACAGTTTCTTCATTGCTGGTCTTTTTCCGAGAAACTAAAGGTTTTTTAAAACTACCATATGCTTTAAGGTTTGCCACTAATTTGCTAAAAGTCCTTTTATTTGGCTATCTCCTTTCGGGATATTTCTGCAAATACATACGCTTTGCAACAAAACAATTTCGGTTGGACGAAATGAAGCATGCCACCATAACAAACTTTTCTTCGTTAGATAACATAATTAATGGAACAAATTACTAATTACTTCACAATAAACTAAGCACCATAAACTAATGTTACTGTCAATCCAAATATACCACTATCACATTCATTTGTTTTCCAAAGCAAGCTTTTAATTTTTTGGTCTTCTGTTAATATAATTTTATTTGTTCGTTGTTTATTCTATTAAATTAGTGCATAAACTCGGCCAGTAGACTATTACTAGACACATAAATGACTAAACTATTAATTGGTATAGCTAATTGTTTATTCTTTAAAATTAAAAACTATGCACTACAGGTCCGTAATAGGAATTTTATTGATTAAAGCCGAAAAAAAACGAAAACGCAATTAAACCGTAAAGTGTAACACATCGTTGAATTCAGCATAAAAAGGGCTTTCAGAATCTGATACCAGATCACCAGGACGGTATTTAAAAAAAAGTTGAAGACGGTTCCGCAAAGACGAAACGTCAGGTGAAAAAACTGACAATGCTATGTTAAGGGACATTAAAAGTTGCTGTGGAGAAGTGCCTTCGGTTTTGGTCTAGGTACCATATTAACGCCAGAACAAAATAATATGTAAAATAAGAAAATCCAATTTTTTCAAAATATCAAAAACCAAAAACTGTTTTGGGGATTTCTAAACGCCATTTTTTTAGGCCTTTGATTACACAACATTTCTCCCATTTAATCAAATCTGTATCTCATACCGTTTTCAAGATCCCCATAGTG
The DNA here is from genome assembly GCA_036346225.1 of Platerodrilus igneus. Taxonomy (NCBI): domain Eukaryota; kingdom Metazoa; phylum Arthropoda; class Insecta; order Coleoptera; family Lycidae; genus Platerodrilus; species Platerodrilus igneus. The sequence continues at coordinate 2,452,300 of JARFIW010000289.1, forward strand.
GCCCTCCTTATCTCAGACACAGTGTATATTAATGAGCATCTTACTCTAAAATGGAAAATTTTATTTAAAGCTGTAAGGGAAGCTGCTAGACAGAATAATATTAAATATGTGTGGATTAAAAATGGGCTTATATACACCAGGAAATCTGTCATCAAAAATCATTATTGTGGATTCTGACACGGAGATTCTGAAGTTAAATAAGGACCGCCTTGTTTAACTTCATCCTTTCCATTATTATTGTACAAATATTAATTATTTGCATTATAGAATAATTGTGTTTCGGTATATTACCAGAATGTTCGTGGATTACGCACCAAAATCAACACGTTATATAGTTGCTCATTTGATATTGATTTCGATATTCTTTGTTTTAGTAAAACTAGGTTAAATTCTAGCGTCGAGAGTAGTGAACTCCTTGGCAAAAATTTTGTGATCTTTCGTCGTGACCGCGACACTAATGCATCATCTAAAAATGATGGTGGTGAGGTGCTCATTGCCATTAACAATAAATTTAGAACTGTTCATCAATATAATTGGAGCAGTGATGCGGAGGATCTCTGGATCACTATCATTGGAAACAATAATCAAAAGCTGCACATATGCTGTGTATACCTGCCGCAAGGTGACGACGAAGCTGTTACGTACTTTATTTCCAAGTTATGCACTACTATTACTACCACTCCTGATGACACATTTTTAATTGTAGGTGATTTTAAGCTTTCGGAGATGCAGTGGGCTAGAACTACTAATAATGTTTCTTCTCCATACAATATGTTTAATAAATCCGCCATATTTTTCAATAATATAGCATACTGTGATTTAATACAATTTAACAATCTAAATTGCAAAAATCATATTCTTGATTTGATATTTAGCAACAAAGAAGTAGTTATGGACATTAATGAATGCCAAACACCACTTCTGAATTTAGATAAATATCATCCTCCAATAGAATTCTTAATTAACTTCAGCAACATTTCTTATTTAAAACTAAACATTAATGAAATATATCTATTTAAAAAAGCTAACTATAACGATCTCGATAAACAACATAAATTGGTCATATCTAGAGGAGCTTGACATGGATAAAACCCTTAATCATTTTTTCTTGACCATATTTAAAATTATCACACAGCAAGTCCCTCGTAAGCATCTTAACAATAAGTACCCTTTATGGTATTCCAAACCCACAATTAAGGCAATAATTGAAAAGAAGAAATATCATAAGTTATGGAAAAAATTTAGCAGTAGGTTAGACTATATTACTTTTAGCGTACTTAGGAAAAGAGTGAAACTTCTAATAAAGAAAGATTATAACATTTATGTTGCTGACTTAGAGCGCAATCCCAAAAGGTTCTGGACGTTCGTTCGTAACAAATGTTGTAATTCTGGTCTGCCAAGGATTATAAAATTTGGGAATGAAACAGCTTCTGATGGTCAAGCGGTGTATGAACTATTCTCGCATTATTTTGGTTCCGTGTGTGTTAGCAGTGTTAAAGCCCCAACAATTGACCCCTTAATGTCCAATATGTGTTCAATTTGTCCGTTATTTTCTGAATTAGACATTTGCAGAGCGCTAGGTAGTCTAGATACGTGAAAAGGCGCTGCTCCAGATGGCATACGGCCATTTTTCTTCAGAAATGCTCTTTCACTTTAGCTCATCCGATTTGCCTCCTTTATAATAAATCACTTAAATGTGGAATTTTTCCTGATTTTTGGAAAAAAAGCACAAATCATACCCATATACAAATCTGGCGACAAAAGCGAAGTTATTAACTACAGGCCTATTTTGATCTTGTCATCTATGGCTAAACTATTTGAGTTGCTGGTTTTTACAATAATATATAACATGGGTAGCTCTCAAATAATAGGTGAGCAGCACGGATTTGTCAAAAGACGTTCAGTGGAATTGAATTTACTTCTTTATACGCATGATATTGCTCGAGCTATGGATAGCAGAGTACAAATGGACGTAATATATACTGACTTTAGCAAAGCCTTTGGCAGAGTTATACATGAGATATTATTGGAAAAATTGCTGAAGTTAGGTATAATCGGGAACTTATTAAGGTGGATTATTTCCTATATTTCAAACAGATTGCAGATAGTGAACATTAGTGCATACCAATCTAAAGAAGTTTTGTTGACATCTGGCATTCCGCAGCGTAGTCATCTTGGATCTCTCTTCTTTATTATCTACATTAACGATATAAAAGAATGTTTTCGTTGTAGTAAGTTCTTAATGTATGCGGATGACCTAAAACTTTGCTGTGAAATAGAATCGCTATCGGATTGTTAAATCTACAGGACGATCTTAATCGCTTTCACGTGTATTGTGTAACCAATAAATTGCAATTGAATTATAATAAGTGTTATCACATTCAATTCACTAGGAACACTTACAATATACACCATGTCTATACATTGAATAGTCATCCAATAAAGACTGTCACCACTATTAAGAATTTGGGTGTGTTGTTTGATTGCAAATTAATATTTAATGAACATGTAAATGCTATTTGTATCAAAGCTTTCAGAATGTTAGGATTCATTGTAAAAACCACACGTGCCTTTCACAGTTTTGAAGCAGTAAAGGTTCTTTATTACTTATATGTGCTTAGTATACTTAATTACACTTCAATTGTATGGAATCCGCAATATGCTTATTATTGTGATAGAATTGAGTCCATTCAAAAAAAAACTTGAGACGTAAAGTTTAAATATCATCGCATATTTCAGGAGAATTATTCTCAATTTTGTCAACGTACTGGACTATTACAATTAGAAAATTGTCGTTTTATGGCTGATGCGTGCTTCCACTATGTTAGTAAATAATTATATTGTCTGCCCTAGTGCTCTACAGTTAATAAATTTCAATGTGCCCAGGTGCCCTACTAGAGTCACACCAACCTTTCGTAAGCTAAAATATAACACTAACACTATGCAAAATTAGCCGGTAGCCCGTATGATTTGCACTTATAACACATGTTATAATAATTTAGACATTTTTCACATCTTTGTTAGCGTTTCGAAGCTCTATAAAATTAATTGAGACCTATATAGAATAATTTTTAAACTAATATAGTACCAAGCTAAATTGCTATCACACATATTCTTACCTTACTTGTGTTGCCTATTTATTTATATACTCATACTCTACCAAAAAATTTTTTTTTTGTTAAATGTGTTTTTATTTATTCTTTATTTTTGTCAACTTGTAAACTTTAAGTTTGCTATACTTCAATCAAGTGAGTTATTAAACTTATGTTTATAGATATTAGTGGATACTTCACTGGGACCTGTCCTGTTTGTATCTCATAGTTTTAATAAATAAATAAATAAATACCTTGAAATTTTTTAAGTAGCTATTGTAATAACGGTCGTTAAATAATAAGTTAGGGAATTTTTAGGTTTAGACTGTACTTTTTTTCTTTTTGAGATTATTAGTAATGAACCCTCTCTTACAGCGATGAGTGGAAATGCAATTTTAATATTTTGTGGTTTTTCATTACAAATCTTTACCTATTGGACAGAACTTTGAGGTTCCAACGCTTTTAACTTTTCTAATTTCCTTATGGACTTTTTGTGGGTTGTTATGCTTCAACAAAATGCAATATCTTTCACATGATGCAGTTTTATTACATTTTAATGTATTATTTTTCAAAAGTAAAGGTATGTCAAGACTGAGAAATTTAAAGAACAGAAAACAGTAACTGTGTGACTGTATGAGAATGTACTTAAAGATTTGAAAATGAATGATTTACTCAAAATGAAAAATAACATGTCATTTTATACCAAAATTAATGGTTTATTGAAAGGGTACATGCATTAAGGTGTTGGAGCATCTATCCTATTCATAGAATTTGTCAAGCATAACTTTGACTTTTCTTTGAACTTAAGTAATATCTGTGGAGTACGATATATTTCAATATAAAATAGGTTTATTCTGAAATAAATAGCATTTGATAGTTGTTTTTCAGAGGTCTGGCTGGATGCGTTTAAAGTTTGAAATATAGATGTATTAATGTACATTGTTTCTCGTGTTTATTATGAAATGTATGAAGCGGCATTTAAACCTTGATTTTGACCTACAAACTATTTTATTGTTATTAATACTGGATGTACCACTCTGCAATTTTAAATATGAATATGAGTTCTTGATTACATAACTTTTTCTTTTTAGATCAAGAAGCTTACATCCAAAATAGTTTTAGTATGTGCTCCTGCAAATGCAGCTTGCGATTGGATAACTGAAAAACTTATTATTTCAAATCTATGTAAAAAAAATGAATTACTACGATTACATAGTTCAAGTCGAGATTGGTATGCGATTTATAAAATACTATACAGATTAGTTTGATGCACTTTGTTACAGGACCTCTGTTCCAGAGATTGTCAAACCATACAGTAACTATATGGATGGCACTTATTACCAACCAGAGGATGTTGATTTGTTAAAATATCGAATTCTAATTTCTACTTTGGTTAATATTGGACGGTATTACTATGACAACTTGTGTATTTATTAATATTTTGCCTATAGGTATTATTATAAGCAAGTGTATCATCCAGACTTTGTTTTTATTGATGAAGCTGCTCAGGCATTTGAACCAGAAGCAGTTATACCTATTGGACTATTATCACCAGGAAAACAACTGATTTTGGCCGGTGATCCACAACAGTTGGGACCTACTTGTTCATCAGCAGTGGCTGACAGATTTAAGCTTGGTAACTATTTAAATAATAGTATTATTTCAGAATTAGCTTAAAATGCAATATGGATGACTTATAACCCTTTCAGTGAGTTAGTTGTATTCTATTTGAAACATAGTTACTTGCATATATTTGCATTAATAGAATATTGCTGCTATGGCAAACATGTACAGAACTCTTCGGTATTGAGTAACGTGTTACATATTATGTTACGGTAGTTTGTCGTACCACTACCGAAACACTTGTCATGCTAGACCAATCAGAGATTGGGGTGGGTAGTTTACGATAAACTGAACAAAACAAATCGCTGTGCTAAAATAAAGACAACCATGTAATAATTAGTAAAGAAATGATTAGGACAGAGCGTTAATCTGTTTAGTAAACATTTTGATACCTCCACCCAAGTAATAGGAAAAAAAACTCAATAATATAGACATATATTCACAGTTTATTAAAGCACTAAACACTTTCCGTAACTTTCAGGTAATCAAGTGAATCAAAACAAATAGGTAAGATTGATACATCTGTAACACTTCACCCTTTTTCTCTGTCCTAAGTTACACTCAAAGAAACAAGAAACGAGTTATCTAATACATATAAACTAAAATGCCAACTCTATATTACTTCTTAAAGTTCAAGATTTCAATACAAGGGTCGTCCACTCACCTATTCCAGGAGGTTGTCAACTATTTCTGATCCAACAGCAATCACTATACTTCACTCAAACGCCTCGGCTCCTCTACAGCGGAGAGTACATGGACATTCCCCAGGGTGGTTAGGCATAGAACTCTGAAATTGACACTGGTGAGTTAACTTACCAGAGAGTTTACAAAATACCTGTACCTAAATGTATTTCAACGAACACCTTTTAATTGTAGTATATATATCTCAACATTCGTATCAAGTAATGAACTTAATAATCTTTAATATGGTGATATATAACTATATACATTACCTATATCGACATACTTGAATGCAATAAAAGAAATATCTATTACTTAACTAAAAGTTACCTTAACCCGGGTTGTTATACACTGTACTAATCAATGCAAATTCTACAATTAAAACAAATTGACCTCGAATTAAACATCACCAAGAACTCTTGATATTCTACACAAAATTCATAATATTAAGCGGTAACGTTAATAATAATGTCCAAAAATTCCAACATTAACCTAGCAACTTAATAACATTCATATAAAAGCATATGTATAAATATAAAAAAGTTCATATCTGCATCCTCACATGTATGCATGCATATGCTTATACACGTCCGTTTTCTCGAATCATTTATTCATAGATTCACCCAATACCTGTTTTGGGTATACAATACCCACTGTTGCTCCAGTGTCTAAAGTAATTCCGAGGTAACTTATCCTCACCAGGGTTGATATTGCTTAACACGGGTGTTGATAAATTTTGTGCTCGAAGCTCTTTATATTCCCATACTTCTGCACCAAATTTAGATTGGGACCGAGCTTTCAAAAACCGAACTTCCACCATCACTAAATAATGAATCGTATGGGTGGGGTTAGTCATCATCTTCTTCGCAGTTAGTAAACCTGCGCTTCCTATCATTAAACGCCTTACAGCTTAACCATTTCGTTTTCTGATTAAATTTAAATTTATCGCTATTTAATTCTCCTTTAAGAGCCAAACTTATCTTATGGACTGGCACTAATATTTGTATGTCTCCAAATATGAATATTTAGTAGTATGTCCACCTTCAACTACTTAAATTCACTATTCTTCCTGTATAAGCATACTCACTTCTTAGATTTGTTCACTAAACATTACTTTAATTTAAACTGGCATATAACCAATACTGCTACGTGGCATTGCAGCATAACCCGCACCAGCCCCGGGCTAGTTACATTAACGTTCACGTGCCTCCTTTCATATCTTTGTGTGTCTTTTTGAGGCTTTGTGTGTTGTATTTTTTAATTTTCCACTAACCGTAGTTATATACCTTCGATCACGTGACTGGTATAGCCAATCAAAAACCTTACATATATCACAATGTTAAATCATCCCTACATGTGCTTTTAGGTTAATTGCTTAAATCAACTTTTATTATTACCATTGCTGATTGAAAACTACCCTATATTTAAATTTAGGTTATTCTCCAATATTCTAAAGTACTTCCTGTTAATATTTTTTATAGATATCACGAAAAATTAAATATTATTGCGCACTTCCAGTTTCGAATTTTCTAGAACAAACTAGCATTTCCTTTGTCGCCTTAATTTAAAATTTTCTAAATTTCACGGGATGTTAGATATCAGTTGATAGGTTATGTTCATTTAAGTTGTCAACTGTCATCCAAAATCAAACTAGGGTTGGGTAACTATATTAATTCTGTTCCGTGATGAGTTACATTTTAGATAGAATTGTCTCTGATTGGCAAAATTTTATTTGAAATTTGGATTAATTTAAAAATGTTCTTGGGTGTTACAATACGCTTCATGCCTGTGCCTGTAGCCTACTGCACTAATGAAAACGTTTTCAAGAAGCATTGCTGTACAAAGTACACTGCAACACAAAAGTAATAAATAAAATATTTGTACTATTAGTGCCAGTATAAAATATTGTTCTTAGAATAAAATTGCTTGCCATTAAACAGTTAAAGATATTTCACTTAGTAAAATGTTATCCACATCATGTTTGCGTGGCGAGGAAAGGTTTACTAACGTGTGTCGGAACTAAACAGATACATTAAATGTTGCGTTCCAGGCTATTGTAAATATGTGTGTATATATTAGAATAAATAGGATAAGAATTTAGTACACATCCAGTTAAATTATGTAAGTACTCATAATGCCTTATACTAATCTCACCAAAATTAATTCGTGCCAGAGGTGGAACAGCCAAGGTGGTGTGTAATTAAACAGTATGGCAGCAACCCAAACAGTACCTCGGATTCAGCGAATAACAACCAATAATCAGGGGAGTAAACCATTAATATAGACAGCAGAGGAGAAATCAAGCAGTTGGCGCTAGAAACAGCAGGCGGTAACCAAAGCTAGAAAATCATTTCAGAATTAGGCGATGCCGAATGTAAGGTAAATTTCTAAATCAAAGCGCACTTACCACGGGTATAATCTAATCCTTGTATACTCCGTGCTGTATTTCAAAAAGGAAGAATCAGTAGGATAAGCGTAGAGCAGAATTGGTGCAAATACTTTTAACTTTGTAAAGTAATATTAGGTAGTATGTTCTTACACTTTCAAATTGTTGGGAAAGAATATTTAATAACGCGATGAGCGCATTATAAAATTAACAACCAAATGTGAAAGAAAACTTCTAGACTATCCAAATTGTGTAGCATGTGTTGATAACAATACTCGTATGAATTAAGACGTTACGATAATATATCGATATAAAGGTGTAAGGTTGGTTGACTAACGAACTATTGTAGACTTAAAATGAAATACATAAAGTGAATTACGAAATTGTAATACTTGAGCAGAAGCATCACTCATAACAGGTAGTTATACAAATGTCGGAGAAATTTGAGAAAGTCGGAAATTGAACTAAAATATTCAGCCAGGTGAAATTTAACGTAACAAATCCCCCCCCCCTTGCAAAAGTAATAGTTTGGGGTGGAAAGGGAGAAGTAGAGGAACAACAAAACGACAAAGCAAACCGAAAGGACAATATTAAAAAAAATGCATCCGGCTCGAAAGCCTAATAGTGGTAATGATTGGACTACCGGAAAAAGCGACACAAGATACTCACTGGAGTGAACCAAGTACTAGAACAACATAAGAAAGAAGAAGGAAGGGAAGACGGGTAATAAGCCATTAACGAGGACTAAGATGAAACGGCATCGGCACTGTAGAGTCGTCAAGGGACGGATGTATCTCAGAAAGAAACATTAAAGTTTTCAAACCTCAAAACCAGAAAGTAAAGGAAAAGAAGAGAGGAAGAAAACTAGCAGTAACCAATAGCTGTCTAGCCTTAAGTGAGTTATGGGAACGACAAGAATGCTGGATAGAAAAAAAATGAAATTACTTCAAACTGTGGTGCCCAAGAATCGCAACAACCGAAGAACCAAAGAAAAGAAATGCTAACTAGTCCTAAGGTCAACTAAGTCGTGGTTTCCGAAGAAAAGAAACACAGACTAGAAAGCACCTACCACAGGAAGTTAATCGAAAAATATACTAAGTCAGCACGAAGACCGACAGAAAGTAACTCTAGCCACAGGAAATAGGAGAGGAATGCGGAACGAAAGGAATGAGGAAAAGAAGAAAAACCAAGCAACAAGTACAAAAACCACAAAAAACCCTAAGAATTGCACAAAAGAAAATAAAACAGAATCTCAGTGTAGTTATGTATGAGTATGTGTGTGCGTGCGTGCGTGGGTGCATGTGCGCGTGCACATGTGCATGCGTGGGTGCGCACGTGTGTGTGTTTGTTTTGCTGATGTATGAGTGTGTGTGTTGATGTATGAGTAGGTGAGTGTATGTGTATGTGTGCGTGATTATGAACTGTGTGTGTATGTAGCGTGCGTATATAAAGTGTGCTTGTGTGTATGTGTTGAACCACTGTAGTCGCCTCTTACGACAGGCAGGTCGTACTATGGGGTTATCCTATTCCTGGACCCACACGGGTGTTGGGGTACAAGAAGAGAACAGAAGAAAGGAGAACCAAACATTAATCTGTGTGTTTGCGAAGTGTGTGTGTATGTGTTGGACTGCTTTAGTCGCCTCTTACGACAGGCAGGTCGTACCATGGAGCTATTCTATTCCCGGGCCCATACGGGTGAAAGAGAAAGAATGAAAACCCAACAAAACAGGGAAATGAATAAAGAAATCTTAAAGTCAAGAGGTCAAGTCTTAAGGAGAGCAAAATCGGCATAAGAACATGGGGAGGCGTGAGGACTGGGTATTGAGCTTAAGACGTTTGTGCTGCCAACAAGAAAACAAAACGATATCAAGGACATTAGGACTTCGCCGACATACATCTTCAGGTTCGGTATCCGCATAGACTACTTTATGTCTCTTTTGGGCAGTTTTCTGCAAAACAGGAACAGCAGGGTGTAGTAGTTGTAGCACTCGGTTATAGGAGGTGGCGAGGGTGGATGTAGTAGTGGTTGTCATAGTTTATGAAACTCAGAACACATTATGGAAGAAAGTTGTTTGTTGTTAGGATTGGTGGTAAGAAAGTCAACGGTAGAAAAGGAAACATCATGGGTTGTCAGAATATTAACGGTAGAAAAAGAAAAAGTATTGGCTGTAAGAGAATCAACCTTACGAAAAGAAACACAAGCAGAGCACACTTCAGTTGCGGTAGATAAAGGGACAGAAGTAGATAAAATTTCAGTGATGTTAGATAAAGAACTGGCAATATCACTGTCAGAACAGAAAACAGCATTGGCTGTAGGAATATCAACCTTAGGAACAGGAGCAAAATCTGATAACACTTCAGCAGCAGTGCCTAAAGGAACAGAATCAGGTAGAATTTCATCCCTACGTGTGATTTTTCCAATGCTCCACCCGAAGGTACTACATTGGCCAGGAATTTTGCGGAACCATTGCTGTTCCAAGCAAGGTAGGGATCTTTAACGTGCGTGACAACACTCACACACGGGACCTCCACTTTACCTCTCTTCCGAACGAGGGTGTATTTTTGTGAAAAATGCTTGCCTAACATTTTTCAAGTGGACCGTGTTGGGATTCGAACCTGGGGATAGAATTTCATCCACGTTATAAGAACAAACAGTATCAAGTAGAACTTCATTAATGTTAGATAAAGGAGTAGCATGAAGTTTATCGACATTAAAGAAAAGTGCCGAACCAGGCTGTATTTCATCAACCATACAAAAACAAACTGCATCAGGAAGAACTACAACAACAGTAGTTAAAGGAACATCAGCTAGACATTCATTGACCTTAGCTAAAAGAACAGAAGCAAGTAGAAGTTTGTCAGCATTAGATAAAGAAACACAATCAGAAAGAATTTTGTCAACATCAGAAAAATGAATAAGAGCAGGTAACATTTCATCAGCGTCCGATAAAGGAGTAGAATCAAGTAAGACTTTATCACTGTTAGACAACGGAGTAGGAACAGACGAAACTTCAGCCACAATAGGAACTGATTCCTTGACAATAGGACAACAGGACCTTCGCTGACTGAATTAGAAGTTATCGTCACTTCAGCGACATTTGTGCTTGCAGACGCGACAGAATTTCTTGGGTAGAATCTTTTGAGAAAGCGGGAACAAACTCTTGAGAAGCTAGCAGTAAGTCACTAATCCGAAGTGTGGGTTGCAATAGTGGTGGAGGCACAGTTTGGGGTAGAAGTGAAAACTTCTAGTTGGTCATCTTTTGAATCGCGAAGGACAGAAGGAATTTGGTTCCTGTTAGTAGAAGTTCGGTAAGTAGGAGGGTGATAGCCGTAAAAATCAATATTACAGTACAAAGGCTAATTTGGCTGAAAAGGGTACGAGGTGATGGTAGTAGGGCGATCAGAAGGTGGTGTAGAAAAGGATGTAGAACTAGAGACGTAAGAAATTTTGTTCAAAGCTATATTTGCCAAAGAATGTATTTTCTAACAATTCAGATGCCCTCCTGGCATTATGTGCTGGCACCTTTGGCAATATGGACTGGTACGCCATCATACTTGTACCAATGACATTGATGGTCAGTTCATCTAAATTTTTTTGGTGGCACATTTGAACACTTCTTGAATTAATCAAATTTATGTTATCTCTCTTTTAAATTTCAAAATACCTAAAATAAAATCATTCGCTTACTAGATTCTATTGTTTTCTTTTTTTGCGTAACAAAACCACCAATATTGTTATATATTTCATCAACTTCTAAGTATACGACATGTTACTTGAAGTAGTGTTAAAATTTACAAATGAATTCAAACAATTAATGTAATATACGAGTTGTTCCATTTAATAAAATTGAGTTTCTGCACTTTTTTATTATCGCTAAATGAATTCAATATTGTAGTAATCCTGTATGATTGATATTAGGATTAAAACATTTAACTATATGTTGGTTAGACCTATTGGGAACAAAAATATGTTAAAACATTCTTTTGTTTTTCAAGGGAGTTTGTATTATACTTAAACCTAGTATGCTATGCAAATTTTAAAATTTTCAAAAAATTAAGAATATTTCGAAAATGTTACTATTGTATATGTAGAATTGTCATTACAATCCAAAAAGTTAATAATATACAGTGTTGTGTTTGAAATAGTTGCAACTACTTATTGCAGAACCGGAAGTAATAGAAGGTCATCACTATGTTCAATAGATAGGGCTAGTTAACAAATGTGATCACTCAAATTTTCAGATTTCAATTCATATTACTTTTCCATATTCGGCTAATGACCCATCATCGTGACACACCCTGAATAGTAGTGGCAATTCTAAATAACCTATCCGCACCTGTCCGGAATATGTTATCTTCTAATCATTGTAGATGTCTTAAAGAACAAATTGCATGTTTGCAAAGCATTTTCACAATTTAAATCAAAATTGGAAGTATTGTTTCCATCCGAAATAGTAAAAGCCCAGACAGATATGGATTGGAATTTTGTAACAATGACCTTGAAAGATTATTAGCAGAATCTGTTATTGATCATTGTAGAACTGACTTACTCACCGCAACAAAATAGCATTGTTAAGCATTCTCAATTGTTTCATGAAGTGAGGGCATAGTTAATATATTTAAAACTCATTCAGGTAGTGCAGATAGAGGCATTGTTTACTGTAGTTTATATATTTGAAAAAGAACACTTCATGCTACATTAATTAATCAAACACCGTCCGAGTTATTGCATGGGCACAAGTCCAACATCAATTATTTGAAATGTGTTAGGGGACTAGCTTTTTATCGCAACCTAGAAATAAATGTCAAAACAGAACAAACACTGGCATTATGGTAGGATACGTGATTGGTACTCACAGTTATAGGATTTATGATTCTAAAACAAAAGCTTTGTAGAAATGAAATACATACGATTCGATGAGTCACGACTTGGTGTGGAATAAAATTGGAAGGTTCATGAATTTGAGAAGCAAAATGTTTCCATATTAGAAAATGTTATCCAAGATGTAAAGAACAGGAACTATAGATCAGAGACATGGGGAACGTTTAGAGTAACATCTGGTTGGAATAAAACAGTTTCCACTATACAATCTCTAAAGTCGAGGGGTCAACAAGATGTCTACTACAGTTACAAAGGCTCATGCAGACTTAGGTCAATGGGAATTTAGAGAATTTTGTATAAGAGAGAAAGTACTACTAGATAAAAATTTATTCGACTTCAGAGCATCTAGTGGTCAAACTGAAATCATTAACATCATTTTGCATACAAATGAAAGCTACACGAAAACGATTTGTCAAAATGAGCTTATAGCTTAATTTATGAAAAGTGATTATTTGTTTGCCGGCTTAACTGAAATTCTACATTCATATGAAGAAGCTGTAAACTCAATCGAAAAAGATAAATAGATAGAAGCAAGGAATAATAAACTGAGCACATTTCAGAAGAGAAAGGTGTGGGAAATTGTAACACTGTAACAATATTATTTTTTGGTTCTTAAATCCGTTCATAAAAGTGCTAGAATTATAGAACACTTTTTATTAAAATAATAAGTAAAATACATCTAACAACTTTGGTATTACGCTAAAGCGGCATCTTTATGTAGCATTCTATGTATAGTCAAATATCTGTGTCTTCGATAGCGAATTGCAAGCGCGTTTTGGTTGACAGCCCCCTCCTGAGACACTACGCTCGTCCGAGCGAGATTGATAACCAGTCGGCCATGCGAGATTGTAGAGTCAAGATGTACGAAAGAACGCATGCCGCCAATCTGCGTATAAATTTTGAGCAGTTGAGACACATCTTTAAATAGCGGTTGGTATCCTAAGAACCTTAATAATTTGTTTAATTGAGATATTTTATTTAGCGCAAAAACAACATTAATAAATGCAACTTTGAAAACACCACTTTGTATTACAACCTATAAAAAGCAACTTAGAAGATGGAAAATTTGAATAATTTATAGAAGACCATTTTAGAACACAACGTAAGGATGTTATTTGGTAGAGCAGCGCGATTCAATATAATGCAGCAGCTGAAAGAGGTAGTGTGACTGCATTTAATTCGACACCTGGAGTAATTCCATGTGCTAGGAGCTGTTGAGCATGAGCTGGGTTCACACAACATACAGTGAATTCGCTTGATATAACAAATACAAAAAAGCAGTTTTGGTTCGTAGTTAGTTTTAAGAATCTTTTTTGATGGTTTATACTTTGGAAACACTTTAATTTGTTTGATTAGGCAAAAGTACGAATGTTATAAAAATTTCAATTATTTGTTATGCTGGAATTTTCCAGTGTTAAAATTATAATTCACTATTTTGATGGTTTTAGAAACCACACACGTGGTTCATTTTGTACCGTTAGTAACAGCAACAGGTGTTACTGACGTCACTTGTTTGTCCGCAGTACACTGCTGACAGATGTGTTCTAGAAAACAAATGCTTTGAGCAGCGTTTGCCCAAGTTGAGTAAACATGAATATTTTTGTGATCTGCTTTTTTTTAGTAGAAATTAAAACTAATACAAGTAATTTAGAAAAGCAAAAACTTGAGTAACAATGGTTTTAAAATGTAATCCGCCCCAACAGATCTGCACGGGTCGGACCTTTTTAGTGTAACAAGTTTACACTAAGCTGTAAAATGTTTGATTATCAACAATTTTGATAAACCTTAATTTAAAGTTCACGAACTCATTTAATTATTTATGAAATTTTATTGCATTGCATTTTGTTTTAAAAGAGAATCTTTTGAGTAAATTATTGGTTCAAGATTAAAGTTTTTTATTTTGATCAAATATGGTCAAACCTAACAACAGGAAACTAATATCCTTGAGAGTAGAATTTTGATGCCAATTTTATATAGAAAATATCTTTTTAATATTTCTTTAGGTATGTTTGCGGGACACAAATAGTGTTCTGCCTTTCTATTAATCTAATTATTACAATTTCTTACAGGAGCAGCGTCTTATTTTGTTAAGACGAGTTTTTGCCGTCGAAGGCGATTTTTTTCTTTGGGTTTCCACGTCCGCCCCTAGAAATATACCACGCAATTATCATAAATAAGTCAGGACTTGGTGGCGCCTATTTGTTTTGGATTAAGTTTGACTTACAATCAGATTTCGACTTACCCCCCCCCCATTTCTCATAGCTCTACCCAAGGAATAGACCCCTAGTTATGTCGGAAGACTTCGTTACACTTGCTCATAATGTGAGACCAGTTATATGTAAGAGAATTAGCTTCACTGGCTTTCAATAAACGTTTGGGGTTGGTGCATTTTGAAAGACGTTTCACTGGCGCCCATGCTTGAGAATAGTTGAGCCCTTTCAAAAAACTTTGTTTCAACACGTCCGACTGACCACAAAGTAATAACAAACGGTTGAATTTTTAGCCGTAAGACTCACATTGATCAAAATTCTGATCAATTTAAGGTAGGACTCGTTGCTCATGGTGTTGACAGCAACAAGGGGCGGACTTTCAAGAAGTTTTTGCACCTGTAATTGAATTTGTTTTGGTGAAATTTTTCTTTGCATATTTAGTGTGTCTTGTTGAAATTGTTGATATACACTTCGACATTAAATTTGCGTATTTATATGCTGGTTTGAGTGAATTGATTTATGTATGTGGAACAACCAAAGGCCTTTGCATTGAACAATCTGCAAAAATATGTACTGAAACATATTGTTTAAAAGAATCTGGAAAAGAATGGAACTTGTATATCAATTCAACATTGTTAAACTATGTGCTGAATTCATTAGATTACTGTACTTGCTTGTATCAAAAGAACTTCGAGATATTTATACTTACATATGTAGACGATATACCAGTTTGCCAAAAACAAAACGTTAATCAGCTCAATTATTAGATACTTATAGGTAAAACTTGAAGGTATAGACCTAGAATCAATTACAAAAATCCTTAAGGAGCAGTTTGAAAGAACAGCGATAGAATTTTGTTGCATCAAAAGCATTACATTGAAAAAGATTGCTGATAAATTCAATATTAATTAAGAAAATGTAGCCTCAATTACTATTAAATCTCAGAATTAATTATAGGAATTTAAATTATACTGAGCAAATATTGGTTCATCTTTAGAAAGAATTAGTTGATACTTTGCTATTTATATCAGTTAGAACAACATTAGTTTTGCAACCATTTAGTTGGCACAGTTTATTTCAAGCACAAATAGTAATGTAATAATAGTAACCAGCCACATATCAATGTATAAAACATATAAAGGCACTTCGTTGGCAAACTATACAAAGAGTTTGATATAACCTAAATTGTAGGTAATATTGCACGTTGCGACTATTAAATTCAAAGCTGTAAACAGATATTGTAAGGTATTATATTGGCAAATGTCATAAAAAATTGGTATGTTTGTGACGTTTCCGGTGAAGACGTTTATTTAGACATTGCGAGGACTATAATAATAACTTGAAGATATATTTGTTGAAAATCATCATTAAACACCTAACAGGAATTAATTTGTTGTTTAATGGTCAAAATTTGAAATGTCAATTCAAGGATACACAATAATATTATACAATGATGTTTGATTCTTCAGCCATTCAGGACTACAATAATATTGGCCATCGGTTAGCTATGAATATTAAAAAATCTGCTAAATTTTTATAGTTTTGGTGTTATTACTGAATATTTATCTTTAAAATGTAAAATATTTTATAATAAGTAAATTGATTACACCATTATTTTATTATGGTTCTTGCAGTATATTTTTTTGTTGCTATTCAATTGCACTTATCGATTTTATTTACTATTTTTATGTCTGGGTTTTATTTTATTGTATTATTATTATTTTGTTTGATAAAATGGTAACAGCCTTTTGCATTACTTTATTTACTACACTACCAAAATATTTCGATCTATCGGCTTTGAGTTATAGAAGTTAACATGTTAGATTATCTCACTTTTAAATTATCATTTTGTTTTAACTTAATACCTTGTAGCATTAATGTGTACCTTCAACTTTCATTTGTTTTTCTTGTGCAGCACTTCACGTGCATGTGCAATAAACAATTCGTAAGATCAGGATGTTTGATATGTCTTAATAATATCCGCATAGTTGTTGTATGACAATAGCCTAGATATGTAATTGTATTGTAGCCTTCTAAATACAATTTTGTACAGTATCTTTTTTTGTAGAAATCCCACACTGATAAATAATTAATTTGTATCATGCTCTTAATTATATTTAAACGTAATTATCTTCAAGTAGCTTCTGTTAATTTTTAGAATTATTTTGACTTTCAATGGTGAAGTTGAATTTGGTGAAAATTGTTATTTGTGATCGAAGCTTTGAAGTGTGAGCTCCTCAATCGTATTTTGCTGAATATGGTATCTGTCAAGTTTATCGATGTTAAGGTTGGTGGAACAATTTGCATTGTATTTGTTAGTAGATTGCATGTCTTGTTTCTACTTTCTTTTTTGGCAGCGATGTACTATTAGATTTTCTATTTATTAATTGGTCTTATTCTTTTGTAAATTTTTCAATAGTGTTTTGGTAGTAGGATACATGCTTCTTATTTTGTAGTTTCTTAATTGCACGTTGGCCATACTTGAATTAGATATATTTATGATTGCCATTTTTTAAATTCATTTACTTTAATTTCTGAAATAATGTATTATTTACATAAAATGTTAAATCACATATTTTGCATTTATTTGTGGGTTTATATAAATGTGTGCGCTTGTGTAACAAACTCTTTTTTAATATTGTTATTTAATGTTTCAGGTGTATCGCTTTTGGAAAGACTAATGAAAATGCCTGTGTATCGAAATGAAGATCCAAATTTTATTACTATGTTAAAGTTGAATTTTCGAGCACATCCTGTTGTACTACAATTACCGAATGAATTATTTTATGATAATCAGCTTACGGTAAGTAAAATAGATGGACTAAACTGTAGTTTGTTGAAATTGGAAAAACATAAACAGTAATAAATCCAATGTTTGTTTCTAAAATGAGGATCATTAGTATGTTTTTGTGAATATTCGCTTAAGCGAAATCTTTAAAAAATACGTTTGTACAGACAATATTGTTACATAAAATGAACAAATTAGTGCCTTATTGGTTATCTAATCAATGAGCATTTTAAATTAGCAACAACTTTTTGGTACTGTATTCATATTTTCACCAATATTCACTTCCTTATGTTCTGGGTGTTTCGTACATTCACTTTGGGTAGGCGGGTGGTTCTTGTAATATTGAAATAATAACAGAGGGGTTTCGTATAGCATATAAGGACCTTCCTACGATAATGCAATCGGATATTATATTTGTATATTTAAGCACTAATCTTATAATAGTGGGAGATGAGCCGCTGAAGCAGTATGTCAGAAAAATTGCTGTTCATTACACGCATAATAAAATAACACGAATATAAATATAGCTTGTGTGTTGCACTTGTTGCTTCTACCATGGTTTTCAACATACGAGCTTGAACTTGGACTAGTCCATATATATACATACCGTAAATGCTTGATATACACTCATGGCTGTGTCTAAAATCACTGCCCAATTGCTTGAGAATTGTAAACACAAATTGGTCGTGGGCCAAATGTTCTAGTAATAATACCCAATGATGGAACATACCGCGCCCCAATTTTTGAGAATTTAGGGACAAGGATGGTAAGGTATGAGCAAGGAAACTTTAAGAGGTTTGGCTGTATGATTACATGAAGAAAAAAATAATAAGAAAATAAAGAAAGAGAAAATGTATATATATATATATATATATATATATATATATATATATGTATGTATGTATGTATGTATGTATGTATATATATATATATATATATATATATATATATATATATATATATGTATAATTATACAGTTATCCTGCCAAGATTAAAAATGCCGTACTATGCGGTGCTAGTGAAACAAGTTTTAAATAATTGAAGCAGGCTTAATCACCATCATTGTACGTGAGATGCGATAGTAATGTACTTTATATTAAATTAAAGTTTTTACGCGTACTAGATGGAAAGACTAAAAACTTTTGCCAACAGCTAACTTAGCTACCACCCTAACGGAGAGTTAGAGATGTGTGTGGGCTGAAATTTTTTAGTTAAACTGAAAACAATTTAAATTAATGTTGCACACCATTGTATCTGCAACTATTAATAAAAAAAATAATTTTTAGGATAGATGGAGAAAACCTTTTCGTAGTTGATGATTCTTAATTTTTCTACTCAAATTGTTGGTTAATTGGTCAGACCTCTTTAACTTAGAAAAATTACCAAAGTGATAATACTTATATTCCATAGCAAATAATTAGAACCAAATAACAGCGATTGTTAACAAATAAATTATATCACAGGCTTTTTAGTTTAAAAAACTTGAACGAAATCTTTCTACATAATCGTCATGTTCATTAATGAATGTCGGATTTTTGGCAGTCATGTACAAATTTAATAACTGGAATTTTAAGCAGTCTTAATGTAAATCTTATTTTGTTCTCATAAAACATAAACTCTTTTAAGCTTCTTGTAAGCGAGAACTTCAAACACAACAAAATTTAAGGAAAGATTTTTCTTTAACAAAAATTTAATTATATAGTATGCAAAATTAAGGGCGATTACATTTTAATATCTTATGAACTGGAACAGTGGGGATATTTATGACTGGTAATTTGACATGTGGAGAAGGGAGTTGTGGAATAAATCCAGAAAAGGATTCGACAAAAGTAAAAGACACTCTTAACTAATGGTTGCCGACTGCTACCCTTGCATTGGTTATGATTTGGTTTCAACTCGTCTCCTGCTGTTCACATGCAGGAATAAACTTCAATGGACCCCAGACTGACTTGGGGGTATTTTTGACCTATGGGTGTTTCATTAAAATGTAGGTTTTTGCGTAAAATGAGTTGTTTACACACATCGGTTCAGATTTTTTTTTTGCTATAGAATGGACTCGGCCTTGTCCGATTACTTGATACTTTATGGCGCTTAAGTGGTCAGATTATTTACTACAATTTTTAAGAGGTCTTAGTCTAAGCAACACTTATTCTTCGTTTTGCAAAGAAAGTGTCTCTTAAAGTATTTGCACACCGAGTTTGTGAACGCTTAAGGTATTTTTCAAGTTCGCTCGTGGCTGAACGACGATGAATAAGTTGTTTTACCTTGCCTAAATACAACGAAATGGTTACTTAAACTGTTTTGTTATACAATTAAAATGATCTACTTTGGCGCTTAAGTTATATTTTACTACACTTCCATTATATTATTTACAATGGTATTAAGTACTGAAAATATTATAAGTTTACGTCTTTGTCGCTTAATGCTTTAATTATTCCCAAGACTAAGATGTTTTATACTTACCTTATTTTAAAAGTTTGTTCTAATGTAATGGAATGTCGGTTTAGCTATCAAGTTCAAAAACTGCATTGTGTGTTTCTTGTAAGCTATAAATAGAAGTACCGCCGCTGTGGCGGTTCAGTACTTAAACAAGCATCAGTCAAAGTGTATTAATTGTTTAGTCGGAAATTGCAAGTTGGCTTTTTTAAATTTGCTGTTATAGTGAGTATTATGCTATTATTTATAAGTAATTATCTGCAAGCAAAATAGTAGGTAACTCCTGATGTAATCACATTAAAATTTGTTTAGATTATAATTATTTACTGGTTTAAGAAACCTACTAGTTGGTTGCCAGATAGATGTACTTTTGGGTCTCCTATTTTTTTAGTAACAGTCTTATTAAATTTTATGTTGTTTACAGACACAAACATAACTATGCGACGCAATCAAAGAAATTGGAAGATTTTAAACTTGGCTGCAGGTAGTTCTGTGGAAAACAGTGACGCAGTTGATGGTATTAAAAAACAGTCCTCTACAAACAAAAATGTTCGTCGACGTATTTTGTGTGATGCATCAAATTTAAATCCCTTACCTCAAAGTTCAGATATCTTACCAATGACGAATTCTCTTCAAATACACGAT
Organism: Platerodrilus igneus; assembly: GCA_036346225.1. NCBI lineage: Eukaryota > Metazoa > Arthropoda > Insecta > Coleoptera > Lycidae > Platerodrilus > Platerodrilus igneus. The sequence goes on from JARFIW010000289.1 coordinate 2,473,043, forward strand.
ATGCGTATTCTAAATTCTTCAACACGAGATAAGCAAATACATACTGGACAAATAATATCAGAAGTGCATGCACAGTGTTCTGAAACTATTCTGGATGCCGAAGTTGTATCCAAATCTTCACAATTTAATAATGCGGTGGAAAATCTTGAGAGTACCTCTGAAAATTTTGTCTACATTATTTTTTAATAACAATTTTACTACCGCAATAAATACTATTAAATTACCTAATACAGATTCAGTTTTCAAGCAAAAAGAATTTAACTTACAGCAAGTAACGTATCCAGTATCTATACTTCTTGATATAGACGATAATGCACCACCTTTTGTGTTTCCATTACATCAAAAAATAAATAATGGTACAAATGAAACCGAGTCTATTACTTCTAGCTTCAATGGATCGCCCTAGGAAAATATGCTTGTTGAAGTGATGCAGGAAAATTGCACAACAAAAGAGGACGAAGTGCTTGTTCGTGAATCTAATGCAGCTTCTACTTGTATCAATAAAGAAGACAAACAAATTGTTTACGAAGTTGCGGAGAGGACACTGCAAGGTATTTGTGTAACACAAGAAAATTATTATGATAACCAAAATATGTTTGTTAAAAATATTGGCTCACAAGTATGTTCCTCTGAAACAGAAGCGCCTATAACAATTAGTGAATATCAAAATCATACCGCACGACCCATTAAAGTTTATCAAACACGCCCTAATAAAATGACTGAAAAAAAATTTATGGATTTTTTATCAGACGACGATGTAGATAATATTGATTTTGAATGGTATTCATCTTCATGGAGAGGTTCATCAGGCAATGAATCCAATTCTGATAGTAACTCAACAAAACCAGTAAAACGAAGAAAGAAGGTATCGTGTCCTGCCAAAGGCATTTCAAATAAGAGCAATGACGAGCCCGATAAGCAAGTGGATACATACTTCCCAGAAGAGTGTGTAGGCGATAAGGCCTCAAAAACAACAAAAATTAATATACGATATGAGCAAAAACTATCGCATCAAAAAGGTAAGAGCTATCTGCGACCGAGTGGAACATTGAGACCAGCTAGAAAAATGAAAGCGAATTCATGCGTCGGTAAAAAGTGTCAATTTAAATGTGAGGAAATTGCTGAAGAGAAACGGACCAAAATTTTTGAGCATTATTGAGGTTTAGATCCGCAAAGACGCCGTGACTGGCTTGTGGGAATGTCCCAAAAAATGGATGTTAAAAGAAAAAGAGCAAAAGAGTCTAGTCGCCGATCATTTACGTTTGCTTATTTTATTAATGAAGGCGAGGGTCGTCGTCAAGTATGTCAACAATTTATACTGACAACCCTGGATATAACTCAAACATATGTCTACTATACCTTAACAAATGCTTCCGAAGGATCAGCGAAAACTGACTTAAGAGGCAAAACTGTTCCTGCTAACAAAACTAAGGATGACGTTCTGAATAGCGTTCGTAATTATATTAAATATTTGCCAGCAGTACCGTCGCACTATTGCAGGAAAGATTCTACCAAATTGTATTTACCACAAGAATTAAAAAATATCACTCACCTTCATAAACTTTATAAAACTGATCTTATGGGCAAAGGACTTGATGTTGTTGGAGAAAAGGTATTTAGAAAAATATTTATGACAGAGTTCAATTTAGGGTTTCACGTACCCAAAAAAGATAAATGTGTCAAGTGTGTTGCTTTTAAAAATAACCCTAATGAGTATACAAGCCAGGCGGTAGAGGAACATATGAAAGAAAAAGATGCTAGCGATAAAAGGTTTAAAAGTCACAAATTAATTCTCAATGATAACAAGAGTATAGTGTGCACTAGTTTTGACTTACAAAAAGTTTTAAACACCCCACATGGAGAAAGTATGTTATTATACTATTCTCGCAAGTATGCGGTCTTCAACTTGACATTTTACGAGTGTGGTACGAGAAATGGTTATTGTTACCATTGGAGTGAATCTGAAGGTAAGGGGGTGCTAATGAGGTGGCTACAATACTCGCAAGATACATAAAACTTGTTGATGATCGTGGAACTGTAAAGCATCTGCTGCTATATAGTGACTCCTGTACCGTTCAAAACAAGAATACAATTATATTGACCGCAATCCATTATGTCCTGCAGAGTTGCATTAACTAGGAATCTATTCAAATCAATTATCTGCTGCCAGGTCACACTAATATGCCGGTTGATTCAATGCATGCAATAATTGAAAGGATCATTGAAAATATGATTATCTGGGGGCCATCTCAATGGTCCACGATTTTTGAGTTAGCTCGAAAGCATCCAAAACCGTATATTGTGGAAATGTTGAAGCATACAGACTTTTGTGGATGGAATAATATAAGCGATAAATATTTCAAAGGTAATTTGGTTGGAAAGATATCTAAAATTCGCATTGCTACTTGTAAAAAAAGTAAACCTTATAAAATATGCGTTAAGTATTCTATGGATGCAACTGCTAGCACAGAAGAAATAGATGTGAACAAAACAAGATTGATTCCTACGGAAGGCATTTATAAATCAAAATTGCCAATTCCAAAACAGAAATATGGGGATTTAGTGAAGCTGTGCAATAACAATGTTATTCCAAAACAGTATCATCAGGAATACATAAATTTGGCCACAAATTCGGTTCGAGAAGTGTTGTTGGATTCTGATGTCGAAGATTTAGATATAGATTAAATTAATTTCTATTGTATTATAAGAACGATTAAGGTACTTTAAAATTTTGGTTAGCGTTTTTCTGAACAAGCTATTTAGATGTACTATTTTTATTTTTGTGATTATACTTCATTATACCATGTTCCAATGGTTTAATTAAAGTTGATTTTCTTTAAGAAAAGGCATACCTAACCCGCTTTTACTAACCTTTATAATATAGTCTCTTGGAAGTAAAAGTGCGTTTCTCAATTAAATACTTTTTCCCTCTGTTTTTTAAGTATCGTAGTAAGTTAGCACTTTTTAAACTTTTATTGGGGTGAAATTAAATTATAGAATTATATTCGGCACCAGGTAGTTAAAGCTATTTTTCAATAAGGTTTCCAGGATAACGTACAGTATCGGTCAACTGTATCTTAACTTGATGTGTTTTACTCCATTCAAAAGAAATATTATGTGTTGCTTCAATTACTTATGCAATCACATTTTTGAAATACAAATTCGTTTAATTTACTTTCCCGCGCTGCAAAAGACTGTTTATTTAAATTAAGCGCCATCTATCTTCACAACCCTATTAGATGGATTTACCGTATTCGTACGACTAATGCGTGATACAGTTCTATTAACGGTATTCAAACTTTTATCGAAAATAATCAGCGCAATAAAATGTTAGAAATTTTTTTTTAAGGAAAGAACCTTATTAATCGTCCTGTAGCAAAACTGTTAAAATGTCGCTTCAGTGGATTTGCCTTTCCAGCGTCGATATATTAAAGCACTTGATTTTTCACCACTCAACGACTTCCATCCTGCTTGGCTCGAAGATTATGTGGAAGTGAGCGGACTAAGAAAACGACATAGACAATTCGATTTGAGGAATTCTTATCAGAACAAATGCCTGGTGACCACATGCCATGTTTACGAAGCAAGTTGAAAACCTTGAGATATATTGTGAACAACAAATTATTTACACTGATGTTTAAATCATTAGAATGCTAATTAAAACTTCCTAAGCAAGTTTTCAAAACACCTGAATTATCTTGAATATTATTATCGGTACCACACTTGGAGCTTAGCCTTGCAATTTAGTCAAACCTGGAAATAACATATCGTTTGTTGTTTTCCATGTGGAACCAAAGATTTATTAAGAATTTGAAAAACTTATTTAGGTTTGCAAATAACTAATCACAGCTTTGTTTTCTAAAGTAATTTTGTTACACACAAAAGAAATTATTACAAAATAAATTATGGTAATGGTAGGGAACAACGTGACAAGGGATCTTTTGAGAACACCCTTTGAAGTTTTAACTTCTGCAACCCCTACAATCCTGTGTGTTCCAGGAAAAGTATTTGTGATGCGACCCAACTTCTTTAATTACAATTAGTGTATCAATTGCAATATTCTGTGCACCATTTCGGTTGTGCCATTTAGAACGATATAAGGTGTGTAAATATTTGTGGCTGTAACGAGACCAGAAATCTTGATAGCGAGCTTTTGAATTAATTTCCAACAGTTTCGTAAAGGAAGTTTCACATTTGTGAAGCCCTCATCAGGAGCAGTCAGCAATTGCATGGTCAAAAGTGATCTGAAATAACACATTGTGTGTCATTAGAATTAGCACTTTGGGTGCATAGTGATCTGGAATTGAGTAAACATTCAATTTGAGTTAAAACTGTGTATCTCTTTGAACATAAGTACTGGTCACCTATAACACGGGGTGAGGTATGTTGTAATGGATTTGACACCAGATACTCGCAAGCCACCCAAATGAGGTGCAGTCGAAGGGTTGAAAGTCCATCGAATATCCTGAGGTAACTGCACTGCGAAGATAACTGTAAGTTGGCAATTGGCGCCAACAATTGGACCCAACAATTCTAAAGGACTTCACTTAATTAATAAATGCCAGGTGTCACTTATAGGAGGTATTACCAGAGCTGGTTTTTTGTACAAGAACAAAACATTAAGACAGATAGCTTCGGACCAATGTTTAAAAGTTCTGTAAGATGTGGTATTAATACCAGGGTTGTGATATTTCTCATGTATGAAACGGACAGTAAGTTTGACTAACCTATGTCAACGTGCTAATAAGGCCGGAGCTTTTCATCATAAGGAAGAGCTGAATGATTACAATAAAGAGGAAATTAGAATAAGAAAAAGATTGTTTGCAATTACTCTAACTAATCCTTATCATTTTTGCGGAAAGTAAAAATATAAGATGTTGGGTTTGTTATAATATACACAAAAGCAAAAATATCTAAACAAAATAATATTGTGCAAAATGTTAAAGCAAACCAGCATTATGTTCACAAGGACATTTTGAATATTACTATTCAAATTTGTGATAAGTTTGTACGTCTTTGTTTTTTCTTAGTTTGTACATTAAAATAATTTCTTTCGCCTAGACATTTCGTATTTTTACTTACAAAAAAATATTTATAGGATATGACTTACTGTTCGGTCTCTTTGTCGCACGTTTGCGTGTTTAATTTTAAGTCGTAAATTTTGTAGTCGTAAATCTAATAGTAAAACTGTCATCCCTTGTTCCCTTATATCCTGCCATAAAAATTTCTTGGGCATGTGTGAATAAGTGGACAGAGTAGTGAACAAACACTTGCTTATGGATATTGAAGCAGAACGGTCGTTGGTTTCTTCGTTCAGTGTACCGTAAGTTAGTCAAGTGCCCCAGACTTTCGTTGTTAAACCCTAAAAAACATAGTGCAAGTGTTACGTAACATATAAACTCAATTCGCATACAGTCCACTTGGTTGAAAGAATAGGAACTGCAGCATAGAAAAACAAAACACCGCGGAGGTAAGTCGATTTATAAATTTATAAGACCCCCCGCGCGTGTACAAAATTGGCCTTCATCGCTGGATCTTTAATTAAATAATTAGTTCCTATCCTTTAAGCTCCTTATATTTAAATTTATAAAATTGTCGTAGTTTTTATAATGGTTAAACGTGTTACACAGAAAAGAACATCTTGCTTACACATTTAATGCTAAATACATCTGGTTATAACGGTAGATTTTACAATACATTCCTTATCCTTTGTGGCAAAAATTAGGGTCGTCGTCATCGTATCCTTTTAGGTAAACTATTTATGAGGGGTTATTGTATTGTAAAGCTTTACCTTATTTGTCGGTTCAAGTTGGAGGAACCATTCCGGTTCATGCAACTTGTATAACAAAGGGGTTATTGGTATTTATTTGAAACCTTAAAAGCTTTGTGGGGCAAGCACTGTAGTTAGTTGCACTTTTCTATTAATAATTTAATTTCGTAGATGAATTAGTAATTTAGCGTATTCGAGTTACGCATTGTTTTTACATTAATTTATTGTCGTTCATTAATCATTAATCAAATATGGTTATATCAATTGATAAAGCTATTCTTGAAGCTAAATTTGTAGTTAAAAGGTTGGATCACATTTACAGTAAGATCAACCAATCGGAAGACGTATCGATTGCTTTAATTAGAGCGTCGATTAAAACTGTCGAACAGATTGAAACGCTTTTCAAATCCTTTTGCAAGGATATTTTCTTTGATGAAGAAAGTGAACAATTGGATGAATTTTCTGCGCTTAGGGTGAAAATCGATGATTACCTATTAGATATTCGTATTATCGCTGAACAATGCGAATTAGATCGTAGAAAATAAGCCAAAGGTGGAAAATATGAATAATTCTTTTTCGTCGAATTGTGGAGGAATTCGCTTGAAACATCTTTCAGTTCCCGCTTCTCCGGACGCATATTAGATTTTGAGAGTTACAATGCAATCTATAAGCGGTTGATTCATGATAATGTCAGTTTGTCACCCGTTGAAAAATTTTGCCATCTCGTTGATACATTAGATGAGTCGTGCGTGGCTTGATAAAACACTTGCCATTAAATGATTATGCATACGAGGAAGCCTATAAAATCATTACTAATCGTTTTCAGTCCAAGAGGTTATTACTTTCAACATATTTTAATGCTCTCGAAAAATGCCCTAAGGTCAGTTCCTCAGACTCGCATGCGAACTCCGCAATTAATTAGTTGTTTAAATCATTAGAATGCTAATTAAAACTTCCTAAGCAAGTTTTCAAAACACCTGAATTATCTTGAATATTATTATCGGTACCACACTTGGAGCTTAGCCTTGCAATTTAGTCAAACCTGGAAATAACATATCGTTTGTTGTTTTCCATGTGGAACCAAAGATTTATTAAGAATTTGAAAACTTATTTAGGTTTGCAAATAACTAATCACAGCTTTGTTTTCTAAAGTAATTTTGTTACACACAAAAGAAATTATTACAAAATAAATTATGGTAATGGTAGGGAACAACGTGACAAGGGATCTTTTGAGAACACCCTTTGAAGTTTTAACTTCTGCAACCCCTACAATCCTGTGTGTTCCAGGAAAAGTATTTGTGATGCGACCCAACTTCTTTAATTACAATTAGTGTATCAATTGCAATATTCTGTGCACCATTTCGGTTGTGCCATTTAGAACGATATAAGGTGTGTAAATATTTGTGGCTGTAACGAGACCAGAAATCTTGATAGCGAGCTTTTGAATTAATTTCCAACAGTTTCGTAAAGGAAGTTTCACATTTGTGAAGCCCTCATCAGGAGCAGTCAGCAATTGCATGGTCAAAAGTGATCTGAAATAACACATTGTGTGTCATTAGAATTAGCACTTTGGGTGCATAGTGATCTGGAATTGAGTAAACATTCAATTTGAGTTAAAACTGTGTATCTCTTTGAACATAAGTACTGGTCACCTATAACACGGGGTGAGGTATGTTGTAATGGATTTGACACCAGATACTCGCAAGCCACCCAAATGAGGTGCAGTCGAAGGGTTGAAAGTCCATCGAATATCCTGAGGTAACTGCACTGCGAAGATAACTGTAAGTTGGCAATTGGCGCCAACAATTGGACCCAACAATTCTAAAGGACTTCACTTAATTAATAAATGCCAGGTGTCACTTATAGGAGGTATTACCAGAGCTGGTTTTTTGTACAAGAACAAAACATTAAGACAGATAGCTTCGGACCAATGTTTAAAAGTTCTGTAAGATGTGGTATTAATACCAGGGTTGTGATATTTCTCATGTATGAAACGGACAGTAAGTTTGACTAACCTATGTCAACGTGCTAATAAGGCCGGAGCTTTTCATCATAAGGAAGAGCTGAATGATTACAATAAAGAGGAAATTAGAATAAGAAAAAGATTGTTTGCAATTACTCTAACTAATCCTTATCATTTTTATGAAAGTAAAATATAAGATGTTGGGTTTGTTATAATATACACAAAAGCAAAAATATCTAAACAAAATAATATTGTGCAAAATGTTAAAGCAAACCAGCATTATGTTCACAAGGACATTTTGAATATTACTATTCAAATTTGTGATAAGTTTGTACGTCTTTGTTTTTTCTTAGTTTGTACATTAAAATAATTTCTTTCGCCTAGACATTTCGTATTTTTACTTACAAAAAAATATTTATAGGATATGACTTACTGTTCGGTCTCTTTGTCGCACGTTTGCGTGTTTAATTTTAAGTCGTAAATTTTGTAGTCGTAAATCTAATAGTAAAACTGTCATCCCTTGTTCCCTTATATCCTGCCATAAAATTTCTTGGGCATGTGTGAATAAGTGGACAGAGTAGTGAACAAACACTTGCTTATGGATATTGAAGCAGAACGGTCGTTGGTTTCTTCGTTCAGTGTACCGTAAGTTAGTCAAGTGCCCCAGACTTTCGTTGTTAAACCCTAAAAAACATAGTGCAAGTGTTACGTAACATATAAACTCAATTCGCATACAGTCCACTTGGTTGAAAGAATAGGAACTGCAGCATAGAAAAACAAAACACCGCGGAGGTAAGTCGATTTATAAATTTATAAGACCCCCCGCGCGTGTACAAAATTGGCCTTCATCGCTGGATCTTTAATTAAATAATTAGTTCCTATCCGTTAAGCTCCTTATATTTAAATTTATAAAATTGTCGTAGTTTTTATAATGGTTAAACGTGTTACACAGAAAAGAACATCTTGCTTACACATTTAATGCTAAATACATCTGGTTATAACGGTAGATTTTACAATACATTCCTTATCCTTTGTGGCAAAAATTAGGGTCGTCGTCATCATATCCTTTTAGGTAAACTATTTATGAGGGTTATTGTATTGTAAAGCTTTACCTTATTTGTCGGTTCAAGTTGGAGGAACCATTCCGGTTCATGCAACTTGTATAACAAAGGGTTATTGGTATTTATTTGAAACCTTAAAAGCTTTGTGGGGCAAGCACTGTAGTTAGTTGCACTTTTCTATTAATAATTTAATTTCGTAGATGAATTAGTAATTTAGCGTATCACCCGTTGAAAAATTTTGCCATCTCGTTGATACATTAGATGAGTCGTCGTGGCTTGATAAAACACTTGCCATTAAATGATTATGCATACGAGGAAGCCTATAAAATCATTACTAATCGTTTTCAGTCCAAGAGGTTATTACTTTCAACATATTTTAATGCTCTCGAAAAATGCCCTAAGGTCAGTTCCTCAGACTCGCATGCGAACTCCGCAATTAATTAGTTGTTTTGATGAAAATATATTCGCGTTAAGGCAGATGGAAATAGATTTATTAGATTTCATGTTGTTTAATCTGTTATCGAAAAATTAGATACAAACATTTTAAAGCGTTTGAATTAGGAAATAATGACGAAATTCCTTCGTTTAAAGATTTAAGGTCGTACATTGAAAAACAATGTAAAGTGTTGGAAATCAATGACATTGCTTCAGGAACATGCTTAAAATCTCGAGACTCCGTTAAAGAAAGAGAAAAAGGAAGGTTCGTTAGCACTTCGACTAAAACCTCTTTAGTTAGTACCACCAATGATGGTAAAAATTGTAGTTTATGTCAAGCTGTGCATTCTATTTATAGATGTAAGCAGTTTCGATAAAACCCTCAAGAAAGATTTGAGGTGGTAAAGCTTAAAATCTTTGTATCAAATGCTTAAATACTTCACATTCGATGAAAAATTGTACGTTAGATTGGTCGTGTAGAAAATGTCATCAGTCGCACAATTCGTTGCTTCACTTCGATAAACGAGAAAAATCGGTGTCGCCACGCCGACAAACCCATCGTCAAAGGTCAGCGTCTCCTCGGAGAGCGGCGCCTAGACTTACTTCTACTAGTAGACCTAGTTTTGGCTGGCGGGGCTTATCTAGTTGGTAAGATAACGGAACTTTATAATAAATCTATAACTACTGGATTTTTTCCATCTCAATGGAAGGAAACTGTAATAAAACCAATACCTAAAGTAAGAGGTACCCTAAACCCTATAGAATTCAGGCCAATAGCTACAGTGCCATTCCTTGGAAAAGTATTTGAAAAACTAATATACGACCAAATTATTAAACATATTGAAGTGAATAACATTCTCATCAAAGAACAATCAGGATTTCGTGGCAAACATTCCTGTGAGTCTTCACTACAACTTGTGCTGTCAGAATGGAAAAGAGTACTGGATAATAGTTCTAATGTTATAGTTGCGGTATTTCTAGATTTTAAACGAGCATTTGAAACGGTTGATAGACTGATTCTAATAAATAAATTAAAATGTTACGGTTTTACGGACCAATCCTTGAAATGGTTCTCGGACTACCTATATCAGCGAAAGCAAATGACTAAAATTAATAATCATACCTCTAGTGCTATATTAAATAACCACGGTGTACCACAGGGAACTATTCTAGGCCCATTGCTTTTCATACTGTATATCAATGATATAGCAGATGCAGTTGATGACTCTGCAGTTTTACTGAACTTATTTGCAGATGATACCCTTATAGCAATCTCAGATACAAATATAGATAACGCAATACATAGGATGAACAGTTTGCTCAATGCTGTTTCAAAGTGGTTGATCAGTAATAAATTAGTTATTAATACTAAGAAAAGCAAAGCAATGATTTTAGGGTTGCGTTATAATGGAAAAATGCATATGTTACCTCCCATAGTTTTCAATTGTGACAGGCTGCATTATGTTGATGAAATTAAGTACTTGGGTGTAACTATAGATTCATCGCTTTCATTTAAAACACATTCGGATAAATTGATAATACAACTTACTGGTAAAATTAATTATTTTATCGTATCAGTCATAACCTTAATATGCTAACTCGATTAAAGTTTACCAAGCGCTAATTGCGCCACATTTTATATACTGCTCGTCTATTTTATACTTTCAGAGTCAAACAGTGATAAATAAACTACAGGTCCTTCAAAATCGTGCTCTCCGTATAATATTAAAATGCAATATTTATACAAAGGTACATTTTATGTTCGATTGTTTAAAATTTTTGTCAGTGCAACAACATTTGTATTTTTTAGTTATGTGCTTTATATATAAGATTACCAGAAACTTGTTGCCTACTTACCTACAATGTAAGTTAGTTATGGTTCACGGAATCCATAACTACACCACTCGCAATTCGTCTAATTTTTATATTTATCCTTTTAAGAAAACATGTACTAAAAGATCCTTATTTATTGACGGCATCCGAGAATTTAATGCGCTCGCTGCCAATATTAAACAATCATCATCTTTGCGATTATTTAAACGTCAATTGAGGACATCAATGACGACAAGGATGTGAAACTATCGTATCAACTATTTATGTGGTTGTATTCTCTATGTAATATATTTAATACTATAAAGTAAAAAATTAGGGTCGTCGTCATCATATCCTTTTAGGTAAACTATTTATGAGGGTTATTGTATTGTAAAGCTTTACCTTATTTGTCGGTTCAAGTTGGAGGAACCATTCCGGTTCATGCAACTTGTATAACAAAGGGGTTATTGGTATTTATTTGAAACCTTAAAAGCTTTGTGGGGCAAGCACTGTAGTTAGTTGCACTTTTCTATTAATAATTTAATTTCGTAGATGAATTAGTAATTTAGCGATTCGAGTTACGCATTGTTTTTACATTAATTTATTGTCGTTCATTAATCATTAATCAAATATGGTTATATCAATTGATAAAGCTATTCTTGAAGCTAAATTTGTAGTTAAAGGTTGGATCACATTTACAGTAAGATCAACCAATCGGAAGACGATCGATTGCTTTAATTAGAGCGTCGATTAAAACTGTCGAACAGATTGAAACGCTTTTCAAATCCTTTTGCAAGGATATTTTCTTTGATGAAGAAAGTGAACAATTGGATGAATTTTCTGCGCTTAGGGTGAAAATCGATGATTACCTATTAGATATTCGTATTATCGCTGAACAATGCGAATTAGATCGTGTAGAAAATAAGCCAAAGGTGGAAAATATGAATAATTCTTTTTCGTCGAATTGTGGAGGAATTCGCTTGAAACATCTTTCAGTTCCCCGCTTCTCCGGACGCATATTAGATTTTGAGAGTTACAATGCAATCTATAAGCGGTTGATTCATGATAATGTCAGTTTGTCACCCGTTGAAAAATTTTGCCATCTCGTTGATACATTAGATGAGTCGTCGCGTGGCTTGATAAAACACTTGCCATTAAATGATTATGCATACGAGGAAGCCTATAAAATCATTACTAATCGTTTTCAGTCCAAGAGGTTATTACTTTCAACATATTTTAATGCTCTCGAAAATGCCCTAAGGTCAGTTCCTCAGACTCGCATGCGGAACTCCGGCAATTAATTAGTTGTTTTGATGAAAATATATTCGCGTTAAGGCAGATGGAAATAGATTTATTAGATTTCATGTTGTTTAATCTGTTATCGAAAAAATTAGATACAAACATTTTAAAGCGTTTCGAATTAGGAAATAATGACGAAATTCCTTCGTTTAAAGATTTAAGGTCGTACATTGAAAAACAATGTAAAGTGTTGGAAATCAATGACATTGCTTCAGGAACATGCTTAAAATCTCGAGACTCCGTTAAAGAAAGAGAAAAAGGAAGGTTCGTTAGCACTTCGGCTAAAACCTCTTTAGTTAGTACCACCAATGATGGTAAAAATTGTAGTTTATGTCAAGCTGTGCATTCTATTTATAGATGTAAGCAGTTTCGATAAAACCCTCAAGAAAGATTTGAGGTGGTAAAGCTTAAAATCTTTGTATCAAATGCTTAAATACTTCACATTCGATGAAAAATTGTACGTTAGATTGGTCGTAGAAAATGTCATCAGTCGCACAATTCGTTGCTTCACCGATAAACGAGAAAATCGGTGTCGCCACGCCGACAAACCCATCGTCAAAGGTCAGCGTCTCCTCGGAGAGCGGCGCCTAGACTTACTTCTACTAGTAGACCTAGTGAAGACAATCTGTCGTCATCGGTTGTGCATGAACAACCTGTCACTAGTTCGTTGATTTCGACGTCATTAGAACACACAACCACGCTGTTAGCTACGGCAATGGTGTCCGTTCTTGATTATACAGGAACATTGCAATCTGTTCGTGTAATATTAGATAACGGATCCATGGAAAGTTTTATGACTGAAAGGTGCCGTCAGAAATTAGGTTTAAGGAAACGGAGAGCCAATGTCACTGTTCAAGGACTTGGCTTGAATTCGTCGTTGGTGTCTGGTGCACTATCGTGTGTAGTCAGCCCCTCGGGAGCACGGTCTCCAGCATATGGAATTGATTGTTATATTTTACCTAACATTTGTAATCAATTACCTTCGTCTCGATAGGGGTCAAGGAATGGTCGCATACTCGAGGTTTGGCCTTAGCTGATCCTAATTTTAATGTTCCTGGTAAAATTGACATGCTACTCGGAGCGGAAATCTTTGCTCAGGTTTTGTTGAACGAGTCTCGTTGGGGTGTCGCTAACGAGCCAGTTGCTATTAAAACAACCTTTGGTTGGGTTTTAACGGAAAGGTCGTTTCCCGAATAGTTCTATTACGTCGTTGTGTGCTTTCGTTGAACCCTTAGACAGTGACATTCGTCGATTTTGGGAATTAGAAAATATTCCCTTCAAAAAACACATTTCTCCTGAAGAAGAAAGGTGTGAAAATCAATTTGTGGAAAGTTATAGACGTAACAAGGACGGTCGTTTTGTAGTGTCCTTGCCCTTTAAAATTTCGGAACCCTCATTTGTGGGTACGAGATCAATTTGTATTAAAAGATTTTTGTCGTTAGAACGTCGTTTGTTAAAAAATCCTGAATTGTATTCAGATTATAAAAAATTTATGGAGGATTATTTGACAAGCGGGCACATGGTTCAAGTGAAATCGCTTGAAAATTCGTCGGGTAATGAGAAAATGTACTACATTCCCCATCATGCTGTACATAAGCGTGACAGCACTACCACCAAATTGCGGGTGGTTTTCGATGCTTCGTGTCAAGATCAATCTGGAAAGTCGTTAAATGATAGCTTGGGTATTGGTCCTGCTTTGCAAAAGGACATTGCAGTTTTGTTATTGCACTTTCGTGTACATCGTATCGTAATTACAGCTGACATTAAACAAATGTATCGACAGATTTTGGTTAAAGATACTCATCGTGATTATCAACGTATCGCCTGGAGATTTTCTCCGTCAGATCCTATTATGGACTTTAAATTAAATACTGTGACTTATGGAGTTTCGTCGTCGCCTTTTTGGCCTTGCGTACTGTTCAAGAATTGGCAAGGTTAGAGTCGATTAATTTTCCTTCGCGTCATCGGTATTGGCGGCGATACCTATGTTGATGACTTAGTCACTGGATGTAATTCGATTGAAGCTGCTAATCAATTAATTGGTGAATTGAATAGTATCTGCTCTAGTGGTGGTTTTCAATTAAGAAAATGGAGTAGTAATTGCCCGGAAGTGATGTCCAACTTGAGGGAGTCCCTGTCCAGTTCGGACGCAATTACATTTCAAGATAATGATAGTGGTTCGATAAAATTTTGGGCCTTTCGTGGCGTGCTCTTACAGATGCATTTTTATACAACTTAGACGTTGAAGAGCGCACTTGCACTAAGCGTAATATTTTGTCGGCTATCGCAAAATTTTTGATCCTCTCGGTTTGATAGCACCTGTAGTACTGTTCGCTAAACGTTTAGTTCAAGATCTTTGGCTATTAGGTCTGGGGTGGGACCAAGAGCCTCCATTGAAGTCCTACAAAATGGAAACATTTTTGGGTGAATTGCCAGCGGTTTCGAATATTGAGATTTCGCGTCACATCGTATGTCATAATTTTAAAAGGGTGGAGTTGCATGGATTCTGTAATGCTTCTGAAGCCGGGTATGCAGCTGTCATCTATTTCCGTTCGTTCGATTTAGAAGATAATATTACCATATCATTAGTATGCGAAAATCGAAGGTTGCTCCTACTAATCGCGTTTCATTGCCCCGTCTCGAATTGTGTGCTGCCGTACTCTTGGCAGATTTAGTAGATTTCGTCAAAATACTTATACAGATATTTTATCATTTAGTAATATTTTCGCGGTCAGATTCTACTGTTGTTTTGTCTTGGATTCGGTCTTCCTCGCATAAGTGGAAGACATTCGTTAGCAATCGTATTTCGCATATTCAAGAACGTATTCCTCCATCTTCGTGGTTTCATGTTAAGTCCCAGGATAACCCTGCGGATTATGCCTCACGTGGACTTTTGGCTTCAGAGTTGGTTCATCATCCATTATGGTGGACAGGACCTTCCTGGTTAGTGCGTCGAGCGAAGAATGGCCAGTAACATCGCTGCCAAAACTTATCGACCCATCTCGGATGGACATCGAATATCGCATTCCGTCGTTGAACAGTCGTTATGTCTGGCAATTTCTTAGATATGTTGTTGGATAAATTTTCAAAACTGCAGAAAATTTGTAGGATTATTACATGTATTCGTCATTTCATTCGTAATGTTCAATGTCCAGATTTGCATTCAAAATATTCTGATAGTTTGTCTCTAGCTCAACAGCAAGAGGCTATATATTTATTGATTAAAAAAGTTCAAACAAATGTTTTTGCTCAAGACATTGCAAATATTAAAACTGGAAAACTTGTTAGTAAACAACTTCGTAGCCTTAGTCCGTTTCTAGATAGTCGTTATTTGTTGAGGGTGGGCGGTCGCCACGTAATTCTGACTTGTCGCATGATGCAAAATTTCCAATTTTGCTTCCTCGGTCGCATCGGTTGACTGAAATTATTATCTTAGATTGCCATGAAAGACATTTACATCCTGGTAGGGACGGTATCGCTCGGATACCTACCATCAAGACAGCCCAAGGGTTAGTTAAACGCCCCTAGTGAAACTATGTTTACTGCCAGTTACTTGATATTTAATGGTATGTACACGTATATTCACTTATATAAGTTTGTCGGTTAGGTTCTTAGTTAATAGCTCTAATTAGTTTTAAATATAAAATAAGTTAGTTCATACTTATTTTGGTGGGCGGATGTTCGGTCTCTTTGTCGCACGCTTATGCGTGTTTAATTTTAAGTCGTAAATTTTGTAGTCGTAAATCTAATAGTAAAACTGTCATCCCTTGTTCCCTTATATCCTGCCATAAAAATTCGTTGGGCATGTGTGAATAAGTGGACAGAGTAGTGAACAAACACTTGCTTATGGATATTGAAGCAGAACGGTCGTCGGTTTCTTCGTTCAGTGTACCGTAAGTTAGTCAAGTGCCCCAGACTTTCGTTGTTAAACCCTAAAAAACATAGTGCAAGTGTTACGTAACATATAAACTCAATTCGCATACAGTCCACTTGGTTGAAAGAATAGGAACTGCAGCATAGAAAAACAAAACACCGCGGAGGTAAGTCGATTTATAAATTTATAAGACCCCCCGCGTGTGTACACTTACTACATTTTAAAACTAATCGTATATTGGTAATAATACTATGTGCATTTAGTAGACATGAACTATTACATTGAATATGGGATTTAGAGGTTACATATCACTTTCAAGCGTAAGGTTCAAGGGGTTAAGTAACAAGTCATTTTTAGCTTGTGCCGAAGCGCCAAACACAACACAATGATTTTTGAAATATTTCCTTCTTGCTTAAAAATTATATGATGCGGAATAAAAAAATTATCAATCCCAGCAGGTGGGTAATTCAAACCAGTCATATGGTTGGTTCTAAGTAATCCTTCATAAAGCTATATTGAGTACGTAGCTTCAGTTGAGAATTTAATTTATTCTCTAATGAAAAATAGTTGTCTATCAATGTCAAAAGAATCATCGAATTCGGGTACAATACCACTGAAAGAAAATAAAACTTAAAAACAACCAGTTCTGTTGCGAGAAAAGATGCTTTCAAAAACCTTGTCTGCCTTCTCTTTATCGGGTAAAGCGTAAGGCTTTGTAGGAAGTTTCTCCATTTCCCAGCAACGTTTGATGCACTGATCAATAGTATTGTCACAAGAAGTGAAGAATACCTGGACAGTATCTGACTGCAAGCTGTTTGTAGGACCTAATATAGTCCACTCAAAAATTGTGTTTATTGGGACAGGCTGCAGAAATTTGCCTCGAATGATTTCGCCATTAACAACAAAAGGATAAACATCAGTGCCCAAAAGAATGTCAATGGTAGTTGGGATGTTCCAAGTGGGATCTGCCAGAAGAAAACCATTCAAATGTTTCCAGTGTTTAGGGACCTCCGCACTGAGAAGTTTGTAGAAATGAAAGCAAGAATGAATCTAGAAGAAATTTTTAGAGATTCATTAGGATGAAGAATAGATCGAATCATACAGTTTTTGGCGCAACAATTAGGAGTAGAAGTTGTTGGAAGTTCATAAATAGGAATTTGAGAACGTCTGCATGGAAGCATAAGTTTGCTCATGCAATCAAAACAAAAAAGCTAACCTGGGAATCAAGGTCCAAAAGACACCTAATTGGTTTAAAATTACCAGACATCTTGAACCTCTACAATAACTATGGAAAGCAAGATTGTCGCCTCAGGATTAGCACTTGCAGTAAAAGAGAAGGCATTTGCATCGACAGGAGATGTCGATTATATCCTGTCTATATTTTTATTTTATATGTGCATTCAGTTGGTGCATTGTAATGCAGTAGCTTGTGCTGCAGTTTTCCACATGTTTGACATGTCTATTTCGAATTACATTGCTTGAGTGCACGGTCATTGCATAATCAATTGATGCAAAGAGGTGATAGTCTTGCAGTATTATAACGATCATCAGCATTTGTATCCAAAAAGTATTTGCAATGATAAATAGAAGGAGTCCTCTTACATACTGAACAATTTTGACCAAATGGAGTGTTAGAATAATAGATACTTGGGGGTACTTGGTTTTACTAGAGGGGCCATATTGGTAGAAGTCCTTCGTCATCTTTATTTAAACCGTTGACAAAGTTTTTCGTCAGTTGCAGCCTTATGTGCAGAGTGGTAGCAAAGCTTTCTTTGTATCAAGCCTTGCATAAGTTGATTGTATCGAAGTGGAATAAGATGAGATTGACATTGAAGAAACTGTTTCTAACAGCACATTGTTAAACAAAAATCTTTTAATGTATCAAGGACAGGAACTTATTTTGAGACAATCTGTAACTCAAAACGTTTCCTTGTAGAAGAACTTCTAAATAAAATTCCAATTGTCAACAAGAAAGTTTAAATTAGTTGTTAATGTAACTAAGTTTTCTGGAAAAAAATCAATTGATGCAAATATAATTAAATGTTTTATATATTATCTGAACTTTTTTTAGGCTGTGTCAAAGTATGCGTTGGATGATCCTATTGCTGGAATGTTTGTTTATTGTAAAATATATGACATAAAATCAGAATATCCTGGTCAACCAGTTGAATTTTGTTCTGTAATAGCAAAGGAAAAACGAGAAGGGAATTCGCCAAGGTATTAAACGTTACTTTATCTTTGTATTAGTATCTAGTTTTTTGCAGTTACTTTAATGAAAGAGAAATTGAAATGGTTTTAAAATACGTAAAAACATTACTAAACCTAACTGAAACAAAAGTAAGTCAACCCCACATAGGAATTGTTACACCATATGTAAGACAGGTATTTGATTTTTATGCTTTTAGTACCATTTAATATTTATATTTTGTTCTTTCAACGAAGGTATATCGAATCAAAGATAAATTAAAAGGATGTGGATTTCCTGAGATTGAAGTGGGTACTGCTGAATCATTTCAAGGCCGTGAGAAGAGAATTGTGATTGTTAGCACCGTTCGTGCTCAAAATTGCTTATTGCTACACGATAAAAAATACAACTTAGGCTTTGTTAAAAGTGAAAAGGTAAGTGTTCTATAATATTGTTCCATCAGTGTTTAGACCATCTTTTCCCTAATTTTTAAATATATAATTGATCTTATTTTATATTTTGGAAATGTATACAATTTCAGTCCATAAAATTATACAGATATTTCACTAAAAAGCTCAAAAATTTTGTAATTCCATAAAAATTACTGTTATTCTCAAATATAACTGACAAGTTAGATGTTCCCTATTAACTAACATAAAACTAAAGTACTATCGTTAGCGAATACTTGTCTATATCGGCAATTTGGTTGAATTGCACCTAACTTCGAATAGTTTTGAATCTTCTAGAAAACAGTCGTAACTAGTGCCAATGCCACGTTGGCTCGTAACAAATAAAAATGATAAAACTTGCTATAATAATAGATAATATAATTAACAACATAAAAAAGTCATATAGTTAACATATTTCAAGTTGTTTATAAAAAAAACTGACACAAGCCAATAGTTATTTTAACAAAAAAAATTAATAATTCATGATGAGATGTGCATATTGTTCACATAATTTTATTTTAGTAGTTCTATTCTTCAATAAGCGCAAATTGTACGCATGTTTAAAAAAAGATTCATAAAGCTCTTTGAGGATTCAAATAGAAAACATACATCTTGGCATGTAATAAGAATATTTGTCAACCGTAGTGAGTTGACCTGGGGCAGTACTGAAAAAATTCGTGTACAAAAAGAAAATTCATAAATTATTATTGTCCATTCTAAATGATATAACTTTGAACTAAACTACAGCCACACACAACGACTTCTTTAATGTAGCAACAATTTAACGACGTGCTTAGATTCAGACATCCCATGAGTAAAACTTATATCTAAATACTGAATTTAATATAACATATAACTTTAATCATAGCAATTTTTAAACTACTTGAAACAGTATTCGTTCTTTTGTCGTGCTGTAAACCGAAAGCGTTTGCTAAGAAATCAAAATCCTACAAATTTTTAAAAATTTATTGCTTAACGATCCATTTGCGAAACTAAATCACAACTTATATCAAGAATCACTAGAAGCCCCTTATAGGCACTCACTGTAAGGAGTTCGTGCATTATGCTCTGCTCTAAAATTTGAACTGCCGAAGATGACTAACGTATGACTTTTCTAACCAACAGGAACACATTAGTTCAAAAATACGATATGCATTTGAATAATAAACAAGATAACAGGTACTAACTAAAACAAGGAAATTCAAATAATTCAAGGATTGAATATTTTTCGAAAATTTTAAACAACAAATGATTGAAAAATAATTATGCTGCAACTTATTTAAATATTACACGAGTGTTCTGATATACTAAACTTAGTCTTTTTCTAGATCAACTTAACTTAATGAATATTTAATGTGTTATCAAGAATTCGTAGGCATTTCATGCATTAGTTCTAGCCACTATAAATTAACTAATATGAGCTACACATTTAACGAAATATTTTTGATTTGCAGAGGTTTAATGTGGCATTGACTCGTGCTATTAGCAAATTGATTGTTATTGGTTGTCCAAATGTACTGCGATATGACAAAAAATGCTGGTTGCAATATATTGACTTTTGTGCAGAACGAGCCAGTTATTTTGGAGGAAAAATGGATAGACGAACTGAAATTGTTAAACGTGAAGTTATTGGTAGGATGAAGAATATAGACTCGATTAATGAAAAAGCATCTTCAGGCAATGGAAAGCATAGATAAGATTTTTATTTTTTGTGTTATACTTTTAATCAAGATTAATCGTGTTGCTATTCAAAACAGTTTTGAAGAAGACATCTTGAATACATGTGTTTTTAATCAGAATATGTATGTTACAGACAGAGTACAACATGCCGCTGGATTATCAATACTTGATGTTGAGAGTTTAATATTCTGCTTGTAGCTCAACACGAGTAGTTTATTTATAACCTGTGATATTGTCGGCTAGGAGGGCGATGTACGCTCATTTGAGAATGTTTATGGTTGGTCTCATTAATTGGGGGAAACACCATTTGAATGCATTTAATACTTAAAAATTTAATGAATGCGTCTATTCTGCTTTTCTAAATGGCAGCTTAAACCCCACTTATTGTTTTACACGATGTAGACCATTTTTATCTTATTCTTATGCATACCAGAAAGGTAGGCTTGAAATGCCATATGTGTGCATATATTAAAATATTAATAAATGCTATTTTGTTAGTCATTTCTTGAAGAAATACCTTTAAAAACCAGAAATTTTTATTTGCAACGTATGTGATAGGTTTAAATCATATCAGTTTTCTTAATTAACAGAATTGGAGGTTGCTGTTCTTCATTTCTGAAAAGCAGTTTATATGATTATTTTGTATCTCCAAAAATATTCTGGGACACCAATTAACTTTAAATGCCTAAATGATCGACGGGTATTTTTCAAATTTTTCATATACTTTATTTATTTTATTTATTTATTTTAATTAGTTATTTCAAAATTCTACAAATTGAAAAAATAGATTGAAAGGATGTACGAAATTCTACAAATTGAAAAAATAGATTGAAAGGATGTACGCATTTAAATACTAAAAACGCATAAATTTAATTTATTTTACATTGTGGAAATCTGGTTTGAAACATTAGGAGTTGTCTGCAGACTAGTGGGACACTATTTGATTGCAATTTGTTTTTTTCCTCATCTTGAAAAGATAAATTGAAAGGTTTATATGTTCAAATGCATTATTATGCATTTCTAAAAGACGGCTTAAAACTTTATACAAGTTTACATTTAATATCTATTGTCTGTCATTTATTCTTTTTCGAAAAAGTTTTGTGCTTACAACTAGCAAGTACTGCACGTCCTGTTTTCCTCCAGGCCCTGGAAATACTGGTTGATAAAAATTACAACCTTATAAAACAACTAAACTTCTGGAAACCAGAATTATCTTATATTTTACAAAGTACATTAGGCAGCTATAAATACGGACTGACATTATGGAAATTATATACGTAGTTAAATGGTTCACAAGATTATGTTTACCATTTTTGAACAAAAAACATGTTGCTCACTAACGTATTGACCTGTTACAACGACGAAAAATTGTTGCTGTTGTTTGTAACATATCAAATGTGTTTGTTTTCAAGTATTAATTTGAATCGCACGTCTTTATAATGGTGGCTTGTAATTTTTTTACAATGTTTTAAGAAGTATGGTATGTACATTTAACGTGCTTTTTAAAAATATTATCATGTGAAGTTGCAGAATTTGGTGATATTGGAAAATGTTCAAACTTTAATAAAGAATACAAATTCCCACTCTATCAAGTTACATATTTGTGTGATAAGTAATATTCTAAAGTGTGTAAATCGATATTCTTTGTAATTTTTTGCTTGGCGATTTTGCTGTCATTCCATTTTGAGGTATTTCTTCCGTACTTCTTACTATTGTCATATGATTAGCTCAATTCGGTCAGCTTATCTTTAATGTTGCTGATAGGTGCTTTCTACAATTTTTTGTATGCATATGCATGATTTTGAAGGCCAGCCAGACGTGACAACTGAAATTATTCAACTGCAAATAAAATAACTATTTTTAATGTTGCAAACAAATTCCCATTTACAGCATTAATTAATATTAAATTTCTTCTTGTTTTTGCAGAAGAATGTGAATGATCCTTTTTGTTTTCCATGTTTAATAAATTGCAACAAATACACTTAGATAAGTGTAAACAAAATGCTTCTTTCAAATTGTCATTGAAATTGAAATTAGTTTACCTCCATTCGCATTGCTTATTATTTTGGTGAGCATGTTTGTGCTTGTTCGTTTGATTTGTGGAAGAAAAAGTGTGTATAATTAATGTATGTTTTTATTCCGGAGCGTGTAATCTGTTTGTGAACAAGATATTAATCTCTTATTGTCAGAAGAATTTGCTTGACAAATTTTTCATCAATTTACATTTAATCCAGTCGTTAGTTCAGAACATTTGCACAATATAAATACATTATCATGCTCCAAAAAAAAAAAATTCTTACTGTTGCCACATGTACAGAAGCTTTGCCCAAATATTTTTGAATAGTAAAAGAGTAATTTTAGTTAGGAATATAAATTTACTATCCTATATCACAGAGCCCCTTTTTCAGTTTGAGCAAATTGTGGATTACAGTCTGGTCTGTTTGCCTCCGCTTATTGTGGCCCTGTTAACATGTTCATCATGACATAGTGAAGTGTATGAAGTATGTAACCTGTGGGTATATACATCTAAACCATGAAAAGAATTTATGATTTGTGGGTGCATTGAACTTCGATTATTTTTGTATCGGTTGCAGTTGAAAACATTAACGTTGATCGTTCTAATTTTAATTTTTGTCAAACGTTTCTTGTTAATAAAAAGTATTCAAAATCTAATAGTTTTCCCTGCCTAATTTCTTCACTTGTGCAATGATTTTCTATATTTATCAGTGCTTAAGCTTTGAATTTATTCTGTTTACACATCAACATTCAGAATTGCATATTATTCATTAATAAAGTGAACATTTCAAATATGCTTAAGAGCATTTATGCTATTTTATATGTTCTACGATTAATTATTTTCATGTACAAATGTGTTAAAAATACCAGTGTGCTTTACTAAGTAATAATGCAGTTTAACAATACATACACATATAAGTAAATCAAAATAGGTCCTTTGTAAGAATACAGTAATACAATACAATCGAAGCTACAAAGTAAATATGATTAAAACTCAGACGTAAAAACGGATTACTAATAAAGTGTGAAATTCTGTAAAAAATTTAATTTTAGGCATGTTGTGGTTTTGAATAGCAACACATTAATATTATTGGGGAATTATTTTTTATCATAAAATACCGGAGACTGAAACGTGCAATTTTTGAGCTGTGTGAGTAAATGTATTGTTGTATTTGTTTTTATTCTTATCATTGAAATTTGACAAATGTGTTGAATGTAAAAAATTAATTTTAAGTATTATTGTCAAAATATCCTGTGATGTAAGCAATTTTAATAATTGCATAGATATCGTGAATTATAATATGTTTGTATTCAGTAAATTTAGGAATTTGCTGCAAATTGTAAATATGTAACTATTTTCAGTAAATTTTTTACATTTTATTATTCTAATTTACAAGTTCACAAATATAGTATTTACACTTACAATATTTTTGTCTTAGGTTCTGGCCAGCCTGTCATCAGTTGCTACGTCGGTACGAGAGGTACCTTAACATTGTAACATACTCTTGCTCATAAATTAAACTCCACTGCATTTTGTTTGGTTATCCCACGTATCCGAGTCAGAATAACCCCACGGTGTAACGTATTAAAATTCCTAAGGCAGAGGAATCAAATAAATTTAGTTTCAAATCGTTTTAGACATGTACATCCTGTATTATGTTTGTTGCTTTCTATCAAATTCGAAATTATAAGTTAATGCACATTGCAAAACAAATGTTTGGTTTTGTCATTTAATTTATTGAAAACAAAGTACATATATCTTTAACCTTCTAACGAACACCATGTATTTCCATCTATTTTTAGTCGTTTTCGTTCTATTATATCATAATAAGAAACAACATCTGGCACATGCCTGTTCTGTCCTAGCCTTGCGATTCCAGGATTGTCGTTTCAAATCGGCAGTTGCTCATTACGTTTTACAAAGGTTAGATGGCAAAGAAATTAGCAATGAGTGACTTAAGGATCGCTTTAATTATATTTTGTTTGGGTGTCTGAAAGAACAGACACAATATGTTAGGATAACTATCAAACCAAATGGTTAGTAATTTTCATCTAATTTAAATGCATCTAATCTTCTTTTTTTTACAGTGCAACCACGTTTAAATAACCACATTTAGATTACCACGTTTAGATAACATTTAGATAACTTTTAACAACCAACTATTTATTGGTTTTCATTCAACAATCTGTTGGTATAATATAAAGAGGCAGAAGTTTTTATCTGAGTCCGGTATATGATGGTTTAATTTATAGCAAACTGCTGTTTGTTTGCTGTAACATGAAAAGATTCCATTACGAAATTATGCATGAGGATCTAATGGAATTTCCTGTCGACGTTTGCAGATGTGAGGTCAACACAAGGACGATTGTGTTTGTTTGAATTTGTATTACCCTCCAAATACACTACATAATTTTCTGGTGAGTGTTGTTTTACAGTTTTAAGAATTTTGTTTCCCTTTTTTTTGTTCTTTCATGAATTTAAGGTTATAAGACTCAGTTTGGATAGCATTAAATAAACTTCACCATATGAAATCTTAACTATATTATGATAAAAAAATCTAATCTTATTTAACGTTATATTAAAGTATAGTCAATGTAGTAGACTATAGATTCTAAAGAGATAATAATATTTTTATTGAAACCATCTTTAATTAATAAATAAAGATCTGCAAATTTTTGCCAAAAACGGCCATCAAGTTGATAACAAATGCATCTTATTTTCATTATATTAAAAATACTTGATCCTTCTTTGTAAATATCTCACAAAATGTTGGATATGATTATTTAAATTTAAATTTTTATTATTCAATCTTACGATTTCAGTACGTAACCACGCTAAAGGTATTATGAACACATGCCTATAAGATTTCCAACAAAATTTTAAAAGTTAATGATAAAAGTTACACTAAAAGTGATTAGTAATTTTTCTCATAAAAAATAGAGCATCTATGTAGGTGTGAGTTCAAGTATACATGGCAGTATATTCGTATATTCTCATTATATGTTCTCTTCCTTTTGCACTAATATCTATTTATTCAACACTTGCAGAATAAGGTTTACAAGCCTATGAGTACCTTTTCTTTTGGTTTCCTCAACGAGAGTATTTCAACTTAAGCATTTATGCTTAGATCTGTTATTTACCGTTTAGTTCCTACACTTTCTGGGCGGTATTCTTGGTAAACACTTGTTAAGTGTAGTGACGCTTAAAGGCAATGTATAACGAACCACCGCGTTAGTCTTATCAATCTCTGCCGAAGTTAGAGTTCAGAGTTAGTTCAGAAGCCTCCTCAAAGTCTTCTTTTATTACCGATTAAAATTTTATCTTTATTGAATTCTGACTTTAGGAGAAGGTACGTTTGTTGAATTCGTCTTTTAATGCAATCGCACCCACACAGTTTTCATTTAAACCAGCGTAGTGCTTGCTGCAAGGAAAATTGTAACAATAACGCCCAATATTAGAGCTATAAAAATATATAAAGAAAAGTAAAGTTTGTATCTTTGACGCAACAACTTTGGGCAGAACTCTAGAGAACTGTTAACAACGTTACGGCCTGCCTGTTATAGAGGTAACAAAAGCGGTCAAACACCCTTTCTACACAGGAAATACATACACACACGCAATTCTGCATGCATGCACGCATGTACACACACACACATGCATGCATGCACACACATGCACACGAGTTTTCGCAGCGAAAAGACGTGTATTAAGTGCTCTGTATAGTTTAGTGAATTAAAGTGGTTAAGAACATGTTTAGTATTCTGATTTTTTCACCAAAGTGCTTCGCGTTGTGCAACGCAATTTTTAGCAAACTTTAAAATGCTATTACGATGTGTAAGTTGACAAATTTTTTATATATTGTATTTAGAATCCATTTTAATAATTTAAAGAACATTAAAAGGAGTTAATAATCAAACACTGCTTTATGCTGCATGTTGAGAGATAAGAGCTGTCTCTATCTCATTCCATTAATACCTATTAGCCGAAGGTCTTGTTATCAATGTATACATTTCCTTTAACTTAATAATAATACAATGAGTGAATCTGATTCACTTGGCGCTTTTGATAGCAGGGGTTCCGAAATTAATAATAAAACTACTGATCAGAATACTGGTGAATTAAATGCACTTAATGTTGATAAACAGACTTTAACTCACGATGCTAATAAGTATTCAGGAGCAAGAGAATCTGGACTTTTTTCTGATGTTATTAAGGCAACAGTATTTCCAAAAAAGGAACAGGCTATTGTTCTTCCAGCAATAGAAGATTTACAGGTTAGAGATTATGTAATAGCAATAGGCAAATTGATCACTCCTAAAAATGTGCTATTTGCTTTCAGAATATCTAATAATAGAGTGTGCATATATGCATTCACTAAAGAAATCGTTGCCTCTTTCGTAACTACCTGATACTAGTGCTTCCTAGAATTGGGGCGTTTATTCATTAATACAAAATAATTAGCTTATTTAATGGATTTTAGAACATTTCTAATAAAATCGCGTATTCTTTTATTAAATAACGTAAACACTCGAAAATTCTGGAATTAATTTGAAACTAACTTCTTTGAAAGAATGATACGTTTTATTAAAAACTCAAAGTGTTTTTTTTTAATGAGAATGAATGCGTTACTTTTGTTTTAAATGATATATCTTGACACCGAAATTTATTTAATATTCTTAAGGCTGATAGATGTAAATTAACGTATTCTGTCGTTTTAATGATAGACATCAACATCATTTAGTACTCTTAAATTGCGTGTTGTTTTTTTAATGAATATCTACACACGGAAAATACGCTTTGTTTTATAAATGTGTAAACTTGATAGTTTTTAAATACGCTCTAGGGTAAATGTATTGAAAACTTGTTATTAAAAGGTATAAAAATAATTATTTACTCACAGCTGAGTTGAATGGCTTTTGTATTTACATTTTATATTCACTTCACGATCTTTCCATTCTACAATAAATGCAATACAACTTTCATTGTTCAGAAGAAAAATATTCACACACGGATTAATGAAGAAATACTAAAATATTCTTTAAGATTGGGCTTCGTTTTTTAAATGGTATGTCCTTATAGAGTGTTGTTTTACATGGGAATCTTATTGTATATGCTAATGGAATACTCTTATGTTTATACAGAGTAAAAAATTAAATATAGGGAAATTTTACTCTCCGTTTTCCTTCTCTTTGGGATTATTTTTTTCATAGAATTTGGTGCTCAATGACCTTTCGTCATCTGATTATGACTATAATATATATATATATATATATATATATATATATATGTGTACACATACATACACACGCACATGCACACATATCCAAACACTGAAGCTCCCTGTCACTTGCAGAGGCATTTCATTTTGTTAAATGTCGCTGGCCACATAATTTCTTTTTGGAAAACCATACCATTTTTCTTGGAGCTTTCGTACTTTTTATCAAATCCCCATCTAAAGACTCACAACTGTCACCTCCAATCCCTCTGTTCTATTTGCGCGTATCTCTGCATTTTTATCTTTTCAGGTAATCGAGCTCTATATAACTGACTCACATTGCACGTGGATATAATGATTTTCCTTTAATTCCCCTACTGCTTCGTATGCCATCTGTGGTTTTTGTCATTATTGCACAATCTTACTATTGAGTTTATGACAGAAAGATACATGGGAAGTATATGTAATTTACATCGTTTCATATTATTTTTTTTATCTGGAGCCATACAATAGGATACTGCAGATGTACTAAAATTACTAAAATATACTTTCCAATTATATCAGACCAATCTTAGTTACCGATAAAGTTGACAAAATTGATTACTTTTTATGTATAAACAAATAATTAATAATATAAAATCATTATTATTTGAAAATTTATCATGTGACACAAAATGATTTTCCATTGGTCTGATGTCACAAACAGTAAATATCAACTCTCTATTATTTACTTTTTGCAAGCAGTTCTTTGTATACATCAGCTGAAATTCGAGGCATAAAGGCTAAAAGGTTAGTATATTTATATAAACAATCATACTTAGTTAAAATATGCTCCATTGTTTATATTGAACAAATTACATTAATTTCAGAGCTGGTCGGGCTAACTATGGCAATGCAGTGTTGGTTGCATTCAAGTAAAGCGGAAGGGAAATATTTGCACTGTGAAAGCAAGAATATGCCCAGAACACAAAGTGCAAAACAAGAATTATTGTGTTACTTTGGTTGTGAACGAGCACACTGAACAAGTGGAGAATGTAGTTTGTACTTGACCATGTAGCTTCATGAGGCAGAACTATATCATTAACAAACAATGAGGTAATGCATTATTGTATACTGCAGTATTTTTTGCCTAACAATTATAGGTTCATTCTATAGTTAAAATGAATCACTTTCTCACTTTATGTTACTTGATTATAAATAATACTAATATATTACCAATTTGCTTACATCAAAATGATCTCAACGTAAAAAAACACTGCTTGTTTCCGAAAATGTAGAATCTCTTTTTGCAGCTTGAAACCATAGTTTTCTACGCTTTGCATTCTTAAGAACTCGTATAAATGTTTTAGCTGGAGTTCTGAGACGTATTTATTCAATGGGAAACTATATACCAACGATAGTAAGATGATTTTAACGTTTTTCTGTATAGCAAGCAATACATTTACTAACATGCATTTCAAATTGACATTATTTACTTATTTGTGACATCACACACCACCATGTGAAAATTGGCGTTTTCACGTGGAATTTGGGAATGCTATCTTTAAGCTTGAATAACTTTTTAAATCATTAAAAACTAGAATTAGACATTGTTTCCTGTTTCCTAACCCGTAATCAATAATTTTAAAATGGTTTTCTTTTTTATGCCGGTATCTGTGATTTACTTTTGTGGTAATTACAACAATGTTCGTTAATACTGTGTCATAATACATAGAATTTATTAAACCAACTTCCTAAAACTTATAGTTGGGATGCATATTAATAAGTTCAATGTTTTCCTTTATAATTCTGAAAGCTTTCTGAAAAACATGACACATTTTCACTATAAAATTTTACGGTTATATAGTATATTACATATCGAGCAGGGAAGTAGATCATTACAGCCGAGGCGTGCAGTGCCGAGGGTAGCCATAGGCACAAGGCTGTAAAGATCCTTCCCGCGAGGCATGTACACTATTTTACTCACAATCGGTTAGCAAACATAGATAAGTGTCAAATCATTTTAATTTTTATATAATTTGTTAAATTATTTCAACAAAGACATCTGTGAGACCGTTGCTAGGGTACATTATGTTTGTTGATTTTGACATAATGTTGTATGAGTTACGTCTATACCTCAATGTTAAAGGTTGTATTTGTACTTTGACACAAAATATGTCCGATAGCGATATTGATTGTACTCCTCCCGAGCTGCGGGATGCTGCAGAAAAGCTACTGAAGGCATGATTCCAGAAAAAAGCAGGGCGAGATACGAAAGCACTTACAAAATATATAGTAAATGGTACATAACTAAAGGCGTACAGCATTCTTCTGGAACGGTACTCCTTGCGTATTTTTTAAAATTAGCTAAACAAAACAAAGTTTTTACATTATGATCAAGATACTCGATGTTGCGAGCAGTATTAAATATTAGGTGTAATATTGATATCAGTAATTATGTAAAGTTGCGAGCATACTTAAAAAGGCAGATTGTGGGTTATAAAGCTAAAAAGTCAAACGTATTATCAGAATTTCTAGATGATGCTCTGATAGAATATCTTCCTCAAAAGGTATACATTTTAATTTCTTCAGTGCATATCGATAATATGTTTAATTCATATTTCTTTTAGGTTGCTTTGATTTTTGGCATTTCTGGAGCCTGCAGGTGCGATGAATTTCTAAAAATGAAAATAAGTGATCTAGATATTTTGGAAAATCGAATTATAATAGTGATTCCTGTAACGAAAACTTACTCTTCCTGTACATTTGTAATTACAAAACCGAAATGGATAAAAATAATAAAGCAGTACTATGATCTTCATAATAATATTGAATCTGAAAGGTTTTTTTTTCAAATAAGGGTTGGCAAAGTAACACGGCAACCTTTTGGGCATAATGCTATCAGAAATTTCCTAAAAAAAAAGCAACCTATTTGAAAAAAAATGTTATTGGATTTACAGGCCATTGTTTTAGACTTACGTCAACAACATTACTAGCAAATACACGTGGAGATATTCTGCAGTTGAAAAAATTAGGGAGTTGGAAATCCAGCACTGTAGCCGAAGCCTATGTAGAGAACTCATTACATGGACAAGTAAAAAATTGCTAATAATGTTGTCGCATGCAGAAAATCCAGGAACGTCGGCTACTTTATCGACTTCTCAAACTCAACAATATAATTTTCAGCATCAGCATGGTCTTACTTTAACAGTTAACAATACTCAGAATTCTAATGTAACAATTGATATATACAATTCCAAATAGATGTTGCTTTTGTATTAAATAAGTACAGAGTTGTTTGTTGTTAATTAACTTTAAAAATCATGATTTAATGCAATAAGAAAGTGACCTTGCTAGCCGGGAAAGTGACACTTGCTAAGTACTTTCCCGACTAGCCGGGAAAGTGAAGTAAGTAATGAGTCGCTTCCCGACTGTATTGAAGGGTATAAATGCACATATTACTAACCGATTGTGAGTAAACTTGTTTGTTTACATTCTTGAGGTTTAAAACAGCTAAGTTTTAATATGTATTTAATAAAACGATTACACTGTTAAACTCAATTTTTGTATTTTGCATATTATTTACAAATTATCGTATATCGAATCATATGAATTAAAATTATACAATTATTTGCTCAAAGTTGGTGTGCATTTTGGAGATAATTGACATTTATTGTCAAGTATGATGGATTTGGTTTTTATCTAAAGATGCCCCAAATCAAATTACTTTTCTTAACGGATTAATCGGAAACTGTGGTTTTTAAATTCAAAAGCTAAAACTTAAAATGAATTTCAAGAATTAATTACATTTTTAATTTCAGTACTAATTAAAATTTTAGAAAAGTTTGATTTTTTTTAAATTCCTAAATTGGGGTTTTTAGCTCAATTTTTCAGGTAAGTTAAAAATTAAAAACTAATTGAACAAATTTTTTAAAATTAAAAAATAAAAATTATTTATTTAAAAAATTTTTTATTTTTATAGAATGAATCGAAAGTGCAAGAATTCTACAGATTTGTTTTGCTATGTATGTAGAATTTCCAATCCTGTGTCAAACAGAAAATCAATGACTCCATTATTTTGTACGTATGCAACTCAAGTTGCACCTAACACTTCATAGGCATCATAGAAACGCAAACGTGCACGCTCCTTAATAGTAGGCTCGCCAATCAATAC
Source organism: Platerodrilus igneus (assembly GCA_036346225.1). Classification (NCBI taxonomy): domain Eukaryota; kingdom Metazoa; phylum Arthropoda; class Insecta; order Coleoptera; family Lycidae; genus Platerodrilus; species Platerodrilus igneus. The sequence continues at coordinate 2,504,956 of JARFIW010000289.1, forward strand.
ACCTCAAAATTGAATAGACTCGCCCTGGAATTCCAATTCTTACAATACAAACATCTAGTATAATGATAAAGGCGGCGAGCTTTTGTTTGTGGTTGAAAATATATTGACAGGCAATAGCCAGGATCAAACAATAGCGTCTGATCTGAGTTTAACCTTTCTTCACGGTACACCAAAGCCTGAAGATTAAAGCAGAAGGTTGTGCGTCATGCACTAACGTGGATGGGTACTCCACGCCCTGCCGGCAAAGTGCACCAAATCTTACCACCAGTAGACTTCCACCAAAGATAGTTACTTTGTAAAACATTTTAGTATTAGCATCTACTGCTGAACGTGGTTCACCAAGATCTGATATCCGTGTTGTCCTCCTCTTTGCCACCCTCCATCACTGAAGTGGACCTAGCTGCCTACCACACCCCAAACCAGTTTCGACATGTTTTACGAAGAATCTGCCATCAGTATGTCGTTCAACGCCTCATATCACTGATAAGGGAATCCGCACATTACATGCCATCTGTTTTGATTGACCTGCCACGTCGAGCGCCATATACCGACGTCGATTCAACACAACTGTTAACTGCAGATCCCAGACGACAATGTATCTGTGAGTACTTACTCTTATGATAATACATTTTTACATAGGGTTCTTTTTGAGCCGTGTGTTTTAACAGAAACACGCATCAAAGTTCAAAGTGAATCCAGTGCACGAATTTCATTTATTCTTGTGTACAAACATTACACGCATTTAAATACACGCTATAAACTTTCTATCGCTAAAGGACATTTGCAGTTCTAGCGTTAACAAAATTTGTTCACATATGTTTTCTCATGCATAAATTCAAGGACATTTGTACATTGCATATGCATGTAGAATCTCATGTAATTGTTATTTTCAATTTCATGTTATTGTATATATTTCCTGCAGCCGTTGTAAATAAATTATACACATTTGTTGTCTCTATGCATTAACCAAACAAAAGGTGACCCCACAAAAATACAAATTGTGACTGAACACCCTCAAATTGAAAAAGCCTACGAAATGTATTTTTCTTGCAAAATTGAAGATCAAGACAAAGTTTGGGCACCACATTTTTGCTGCAAATCTTGCTAATCGAATCTGACAAACTAGATAAATCTGTTACATTCAAAACCCCGCAAATAATTTTTTCTGCGTTCATTTTTATAACGCCCTAAAATTTCTCAACAAGCTCGATTTCCCGCCATTTAAATTAGTGTTATTTAATAAAATTTCTCAAGTAATTACTCTGTATAAAAGTTTGCTTTATAAAATCAAACAGCTGCTTAGAAAACATTGTGGTACAAAGTAGTTGCAATATTTCCTAGCACCTGCAGTGATTACATTTTAATTAAAAGCTGCATATAAATGTGCAGCTTTCTTCTAAAAGATAAGACCAATTACCACCTGCCTACATCAGCTTACAATGGACTTGTTATCTGGTATTCTGCAGCTGCTAAGATGTTACAAAGTAATAAGATTGTTTTCCTTTGTCTAAAATCCTTTGATAATTGCGTTATCTGCTTGTTGGCAAGCTGTTACAGTTTGTATTTTGGCAGCTGTTGTCTGGGAATTCTGCACACTTGGTTCTTCCGCGATACCTTTGAAAGCCAAAGGCCTACTCTAATACATGATTCTGTCCTTATAAAATAGAGATCGTGCTTTGAAAGACAAGATTGAATACCACACCTTACCGAAGATACATGTTGTAAAGTCGCACTACTAAAAATGCTTTCTGTGGTAGTATAAGTGAAGTTGGTGGTTCCAGCATGCAGCCAATAAAGAAATGCAGTCGCATTTTTCCATCCACAACATGATACGAAGCCAACTAGTTCAAGGTACATTTTTCTATTTTCGCAATTCTTTTATGCTGCTGTGGAGTATAGACATTTTATTTGTTGCTACTCATGATTATCCATTAAATTACCAACACCACGTTACCAAACACATTTACAATGCACGAGCGACGATGTAATAATCCTTCTTCAAATTAAAAATTAATTAATCAACGTTTATGTTAGAATTCGTTTTTACTGTTTCTTTTGTCTTTTAATTTAAAAGTAGTTAACACTTGAGTAATTTAAGTTGGGGTGTCTAATTTTAATCTTATACTATTTCTTGAGGAGGTGCACTTCACAATGCAGCATGTATATATAACTTATGTAGATTTATTTTTCTGAAGTACTGTATAGTTTATGTTTTATTTTCTTTTATATGTATTTAAGCTGAACCATTGTAAGTATTTAGATTATAAGATGTTATATATATTTTGATAACCCATTTTTATATGCTTATGTTATGACGCTTTGTTTACTAGCACGTAACAAACGATTACGCTATTTATTTGTTTTATTGTTTTGTAAATAGTCTTTCAAGATTCGATGTTAACAATATAGTTTTACATAGGTTTCCAATGTGTTCTTTCTATTTCACCCATGCCCCTCTCTGACGTTTTTGAGCTAGCCCAAATTCTACCATTCTGTCGCCGTTCTGTTGCGGTATTTGGTGTAAACGATTTCTGTACTAACTCTTACTGTTTTCTTTCGTGTTTGTGCGGAATACCGTAACAAATCAAACACGTGGAAAAATGCGATTTGTCAAACCAATCTTATGAAAAGAGCTAAAAGATCATTTCTCTGATTACTATTTTTGTCAAATAAATCCAACAGGAATAATAAGGCAAAAGCAACATTTCTGAATTATCCTGATCTTGAATCAGCTAGAAAACCAATTGAACATCTCCACCTTAATCATATCCAATTAAATCTGAACAAGAAGAACTTAATGTTACATTTGATGACCCCTCAGATCAAGATTTTGTTTATGAAGAAAGACATTTCATAACCCAAAGTGATTTAAATGATTTAGTAAGGGCTTTAGATTTGCCAAAGAGAAAGACTGAATTGCTCGGATCGAGATTGCAACAATGAAATTTATTGGAAGAAGATACGAGAATTTATAGAAACAGGCAGCTAGAATTTTCCAATTTTTTTACGAATGAAGAAGCCATCACATATTGTAATGATATAATTGCCTTATTTCAAAATTTGGAAAGTGAACATGACTCAAATGAATGGATATTGTTCATCGATTCTTCCAAAGTGAGCCTCAAAGCAGTGCATTTGCATATTGGAAATTAATTTCCATCAATTCCTATTGGTTACTCTACAACCATGAAAGAAACCTAATCAGATTTATAAATTTCGTGCTGGACGTTTTTCAGGCCACTCTTCAATCAATAACCCAATAAAATGTGTCCTATCTTCCGCTAAAAATCCTTCTTCCTTACAACCGACTGGCACCAGCCGCGATGATGGTAAACGTCCAGACGGAATGTCACTAATTCTATGGAAATTTGGCAGACTGATTATATGGGATTTCACATCTGTGGATACTTGGGCTCAATCACATGTTAAATCATCCTCAAACCTCGCAGCTTCATACGGAGAAAATTTTAAAAATCCAAATATAGAAACCTAGAAAATAATTACATTTTTGTACCGGTCGCTATCGAAACTTTGGGCGTATTCGGTGCATTAGGCTTGAAATTCATCAAAGAAATCGGATCTAAAATTTCACGAGATACCAACGATACAAAGGCAAGTTCTTTCCTCATCCAACAAATCAGTATCGCACTCCAAAGAGGAAACACAGCGTCTATCTTAGGTACAATCCCTTCAACTACAACACTATATGAACTCTATATGACACCATATCAAAACTCTCACTCCAATAGAAAACAACAACACAGCGATTCCCCATCTACGAACTCCACAAAGCAGAATATATTTAAGACAAAACTTTTCTGCTACGATATTCTATTAAATACAAATGAAACATCACCATTACTATCACAATTGACAAATTTATTTACACTACTACAATACTCTTCAAGATCATCGCTCTCACCACACGAAATTTTAAACCATGTAAATACACCTGGATTTCATCAAGGGGAAGAAAACGACAGTTCAGAATTTTCCTAGGTTTTCTTATAGATACCCTAAATAAACAAGAACGATCAAGTAATGATTTTAACGTTATTGATCACACCATTACATGGCCTCCAACAAGGACAGTCGTTCAATGGTCCTTCATTGGAAAATACGTAACAATAACTAAATGCAACAACTGCAATACTCAGAACGCAAAAACGGATAACCTTCATGAATTACAACTATCTTTCTCAATTAACACAAGTAATCAGTCGATACAAAAGTTACTGGACTACTAGATTCAACCAGAAAATTTAAATGCTGAAAGTAATTCTGATTGCATTACTTGTGAAGCTCTAACAAATGCAGAAAGAGTTACTAAAGTTACAGGACCACCTAACAGACTAATATTAACACTCAAAAACTTCAGATATGATACAACCTCATACAAAAGAACTAAACTACTCAAACACGTACAATCAGAAGAACCATTTATAAAACTGACCAACCTAAACTATGCCACAGTGATACACGTCGGACAAAATTTAGATTCTGGACATTACTACACATATGCACGCGAAGGTGATAAGTGGTACAAATTCAACGACATAGTTATCACACAAGGTTCCCTTGAAGACCTAAACGACGAAAGACAACCTACAACACCTTACATACTCTTCTACTGTAAACAAATATGCCCAGATCCGGATAGATTACCACAATCGGCATTATCTCCAAAATTGAGAGATCTTCTAATCAAAGACCTGCAATTTCTCGTGTCAAACAATTATGAAGAACTATATACAAATGAATGTGAAAAACCAAAGGTAGAATATTCTACATTGAAACAATGTACATGTAAATTGATGAACAACGTCCAGGAATAAGAAGATTAGTATTGAAATTGGTCAAGAAGTATTTTAAGTTAATTATTTTATTTATAATTTTATAAATTACTGTTATAATTTATGCATATTCTGAATATATAAAAGAGAGTATGAAAGACACCAACTTTTTTGAAATATTTATTTATTTATTTATTTTATCAATACGATGCTGTTGCCAGCGGTGGTAGCAATATAATTACAATTATAAATCAAACTAAGAAATACTAATCTAACAGGTTAGTAAACTGGGCTTTTGTTCCAGGGAAAGGGTCAAAGACACACTGAGGCAGCACATTTCACAATGCGATACCCCTGCCAACTGGGGAGTTTGCACCAAAGGAGCTTGCAAATTTTGGACGTTGGATCTTACACCAATGGTCATTACGTGAGATGTAGTTGGCCACACGTAGACGGTTATCAATCTCCGTTAAGGAGGGCAATTTAGTTATGGCTTCGTAAATCAAAATTAGCAGTCTTCGGTCACGTCGTAAAACCGTCTCCCATTCTAAGAATTGTAAGAGTGCTGTGCAACTAACTGCATAGTCATAAGTATTCAGGACCTGCCAAGCCGCTCTACATTGAACCGCCTCAAGGGCTAAGGCAAGAAACTTAGCTGGCGGACTCCAAACTGATGCGCAGTACTCCAACATAGGACGTACAAGACTAATGTATGCGTGTCGCTTCGTCTCATAGGAAGCACCACGAAGACAGTACTTGAGAAAGTATAGCTGCTTATTGGCTTTAGAAATAGCATAAAGAACATGCTAATTCCACTTCAGGTTTTGGTTGATAATAACACCCAGATATCTACAACTGTCTGTTGGAGTGAGGGTAGTTAGACTCAGTCTGTAGGAGTAGGCAGATGAGGTTGAGCCGAATGCAACCCAGAGTGTCTTGGTACAATTAATGAGCATTCCATTTGCTTCTGTCCAAGCTGTGAGGTGGGCCAGATCTTTTTGCAGAACATTACAATCTTCTTTAGTCTTGATTGCCCTATAGAGGACAATGTCATCAGCAAAGAGTCTAATAGTGGATGATATGTTATTTACAATGGTATTAATGAAGATCAAAAATAGAGTTGGACCAAGTACCGAACCTTGCGGCACCCCTGAAGTAACCTGAACTGGTTCAGTTTGTGGGGCACACTGTCAAATGCCTTAGTCATGTCGATAAAAATAGCATCAACGGGTATTCCATTGTCGCGATGATCAGCTATGTCTTGTACAAAGCAGGCCAGAGCTGCCTCACAGGAGTACCGTGACCTGAAGCCAAATTGGAACGGGCTTAAGAAATTATTAGAAATTAGGATACGCATTATATAGCGGTTTATGATCCTCTCGAATACACGACAGATAACACATGTTAGGCTAATGGGTCTATAGTTACCTGGCTGAGATTTAGACCTCTTTTTATGAATGGCACCATGTACGCTTGTGCCATTCAATCGGTATATCACAGTTGTTAATACACATATTAAACAGCATAGTTAAGTAGGGCACGATGGAGTTGCCACAAACACGAATCAGTCGACCTGAGATGCCGTCAGGACCACAGGAACCTGCCGTAACTTTTCGTAAAACTTTGAGGACATCGCTGTCGTCGAACTCAAATGGGGCGGCGGCCGGTTCAGGATCCAATACTGCCATGCCAATACTCATTTGGGGAGCATCTGTATATGCTGATTTAAAAGTGTCACTAAAGACAGCTAAAGCTTCGGTTAAAGTGCCTGGAAGCCCGTGACAGGATCTGGGTTTCCTTAAAACATTGACGTATTTATAGAATACATTCCAATTGCCAGGTTTGCTGTCCTTAACGAGAGAAGACGACATGGTGTAGAGCTGCAAGCTTTGCACAGTGAAGTTTCCTGGATAGTGCGAGAAAACATGTCCTATGAAGTTGAGATAGTTTGCGATTGGTGTAATCACGACGACAAGCTTTCCTTAATTGCCTGACCTCGTTGTTGTAATAAATGGGGTCAGGGTTGGAGGATAATTCTTTGGACGGCACATACACATCACGAGCAGCTAGTAATAGGTATTTAAGCGACTCCCAGTAATCATTGACAGAGCCAGCTTGGTTAATCCACCATAGATAACGGCTCGAAAGATACTTGCGAAGATCCATAACCCTGGTATTCTTATAATGAAACACTTCTATGCATAACCTGCGATGAAATGTACTGGTTCAGTTTTTATTTTAGGGTCTAAGTATTCAAATTTGGTTACTAGTTTTAAACATACAGAAAAAAGCTTAATTTTGTTTAACCGTGTTATCTTTGTGGTTTTCAGTTTAATTTGAATAAAAATACGGATTTCATTGCGAATCTTGTTCTACATGAAATTAAAATTATGCAAGGTGCTTTCATTACAAGTTAAGCCATTCAAGATTAATTTTCTTTCTTTCACTCTAATTTAATGTTAGCATAACTCATCGCGTTACATGTATAGGTTAGCTCAGAATACGAAACAATGAAGGTATGCGTATAACCAGTTCCAGGACTGAAGACCTGTGATGGTGATGATTTTGAATATGGCGAAAGTACAAATATCTGAAAAATAATATGTTACAATAAACTACTACATCACGAATTAACAATTTATAATTTATTTTATAAATTTTTAAATATAACAATGTTACATAAAAACAATTTGTACTACAAAATAATGGTAAATTAACGTATTAGTTTCGTATAAGTGTGCAATATAGTTACAAGTAACATCAAAATTACTATAGATATTTCGGTAATAATATGTTACCGTTAATATAAAACATTAAAGTCTCTTTAGTATATTTACTATGAATCTGTAAAGACGATATGGTAGGTCTAATCAGATATGAAATACTGTACATTTTATAATTTATAAAATTTAGTATACGAATAACATTAGATAAGAAAATCTATTTCTCACTACTATTTAACAGAACATAAATTCTTTTTACAATAAATTGATCATTTTAAAATTTGAAAGAAAACTAAACAGATATGTTGTGCCTTTTTCAAATGGGGTTTTAGTTACATATTAATAATGATCTTCTATGAAAATGTTATTAACTATTTACATATATGTCTAGTATTATCAAACCTTTAATAACAACCCTTACACACAAGTGCAAATTATAACATGGCTACTATAAAAATTGTAGCTCAATTCCAATAATTTATTGTTCTGTTTCCCTTCTTTTAAGAGTGTTTGAAAACATTAATTATTTGGAAGTAATTGAGTTTTCAAGACTGAAAATAATATGGAATATCAAAAACTTAACAATGCTAACTATCAACAAAAGAGGTAGAAAAGTAGAAAAATAGATGAAAGACAGTATGGCACTAGTTTTCATTTTTTTACCTAATGTTAATAGCTTAAAGTCTGTTGAAAAGTCATCATGAATGACTAGATCAATTAAATACAAACTTAAATAATGCAATTTCAGTTAGATTAGTAATTTGTTAGTGTATTATAACAAATCAATACTTGTAATGAGCACCTTTTGAAAAATGTTCTCTCCTAAAGACAGTTACACTCAGAGGAAGAAATAATAGAAAAAAAGTCACATGAAGTAAAATAAAACTCATCGGTATGTAGTTTTTATGCAAATATTAAAATTACAGAAAGAACCTATAATTTTTATGTCAAGGGTTAAAAATATTTTGCACTAAAGTAATTAATATAAACTTATTTTTAACAATTCTACTACTACAAAAACTTCCAAATCTGAATTTTATTATAATATTAATTGGTGTCTACGAATCATTACTATTTAATGTACTAAATAAAAAGATTTTCAGTTAAAGGTAACAACGAATCTCTAGGCAATTTGGTTTATGTTATTTTGCAAAAGTATTGAATTGTTATTGTCGTTCAATAGCCATTCGATGTGAAAGAATTACGATAATGACAAAAAAGGATATCTATATTGTTACTGTTTTTGTTTTGGCTAAAAGTGTGATTATTTTAAACTTTAAATTATGCAGAGAACAAGTATAACTCTTTGTCAAGATTTGATATAAATTATGGCACACTAGTTACATTTTGTATTTATTTTACAGCGGTAAACATCGATTTTCTATATTGGTTTGGTAACTGCAAGATGACAAGCTTGAAAAATTGTAAATCATGTTAACTCGTATTCGTTTTGGTGACACCTTTCAGTAAGTAATTCAGATATTACTTCAAACGAAGCACGGAATCTTGTCTAATGTAGTCTATACCATTGCAGAATAGATTATACATTGAATTAGGAATAATGAGAAAAACATTTTTGCTCTTTAACATATACAGTATTATTTTAGCTTCTTACAGAATAAGAATTATAAAAATAGGAACGTCTTTTACAAACATTAAATATGTGTTTTTAATTTCTGCCATAATCACACATTGTTTCTTTAGTATAAGCAAATGTTTTTGGGGAGAAGAACTTGTACTCACTACATTTATAAATGACTTCTATTAACTTTAAGCTTTTAAGTTTTAAACAAATAACAACTATGATAGCAGTAACATTACATCTTTCTCAGAAAGATTTATATAACTCCACAACATTCAACAATCCATGACTACCTACAATATAATTTTTATTGAAAATTACATTTCGGTAGTTCAAACTATACCAGTATTGTGACTTTACGTTATCCTATCCAGCAGTCAGGATTTCCATTCTTTAAATTTTCGTAGAGATACTTTTTTGAGCCGCGACACCGCTGCCATAAGATCAGACTCTTTATTTTCATCGTCACTGAGTGTTTCACCTTCTGAATGCACTTCTCTTTGATGTACTTGTGCCTTTGCTTGAAGTGTTTCTTTTTCTGAATTTACTTTTCCCCTAACAAAACCCTTTGCAGAGCGTCCTTCATCACTAGACCTGCCTTTCCATTTTGAAGTTGTTGGATCACTTAAAACTACTTGAACTGGAACTTTAATACTGTTTGTAGCAACACTGCGGGCTGCATTAAGTCCACGGCTTATACGATCTAATGTTGCTAAACGTAAACTAGTTGTAACACGACTTTTACGCAAGGATGTAGGTGTTGCATTACCACGCTCTTGCATAATAAAGCGGCCTATTGTTTGCCAATGGGATTGAGCACTATAAATATTTTCATCATCGTTTAAAGCACGTTGTTGTAAATTGTGACTAACACCACCCCATTCTAATTCTTCAACAATCACAAAGTTTGTGGGATCTTCCATACGGCGAGCTTTTACTAATGCCTGTGCTATTACATCTTGTGCACATGCATTTAATGGCACTTTTAATATACAATAAGGTATTTCTGGCGATACATTATAAATACACACTAAAAAAGTGTCGTTTTCCTCCCAAGCATTCATAGGCGCACCGTCCGATTTTCTTGCTTCTCTTTCTCGATTTGCAACACTTCTTATTGATGATAACCATGCTCGACTACTGGGGTCATCACCCATACGTTTAAGAATAAATTTTCCTTCGCCCTTCCATTGTGATTGCGCTTGCAATGGTCGTTCGTCGAGATCTAAAATACGCTGAGTAGCCGGCAAATCAGTATCCTTCTTTTCCCATCCTCTTGCGACCTCTTCCACTAATATATAATCGTTAATTTTTTCTGCAGCCACATTAGCTTTTTGTAATGCAAGTAGTAGCACTTCTTGTGTAGTGCTTTCTTGAGTTACCTTTAAAATTGTATAAGGTTCTTCTGTAACTACACCATAAACCATAAGAAAAAACATTCTCCTTTTGACACATAAAGGTGTTCCTGATATACCGAAATAAGTACTGTCTGAACTAGTTTCTACCTGTGATTTACCATCTGATTTTGTTCTGTCTACGCTTTTTCCAGAGTTGCTATTGTCTATGCTTTCTTCTTCTGAGCGAGAATATATGAACAACGTTGACATGTTGAGGGGACGATTTTGAGGAGATCGGAGACGCAAGTGCCTGTAGCCGGGACGTAATCGTTTTAGTGGTAATATTCTTTGTGCTAACATGTGATTACTAGTTGCGTCAACTACAGAAAATTTTACAAATGCTAAGTCATAAAACATTACTCGAAAATGAAATGTATCGTTCCATATGGGATTTAAGGCATTTTTTTGAATTATCTTTGTTTTTTGTTTATTACAGTCCACTGGAATTCCAATAATTTCAACTTCTACAAAAGTACTTAGGTTAACGTTACTTTGAGATACATACTGTCCTGATACAATATTAATAATAATATGAGATGAGTGTAGACCATCAAATTCTTTATCCCAAGGGTTAAATCGTTTATGCATAACATGTGTACGATCCCACATAACCTTAGGTTTACTAACGTAACCACATCGTCCATTCATTTCAAACATTGCTGTATTAAGTTGCATTGCTATATCTTCAGTTTGATAATTTAAAGCGGCCATTTGTAAACCAAACGACCAAAAAATCACAGGGTTAAAGTTTGATGAATCAATTCTCATACCTGCTGGATAAGTACGCATAAGTTGTGTTTGTGTATGAGTCACTAAAGCCAAAGGTTGTTTCCTGCACAATTTCTTGGCTGTGTTTTCATTAATCGATGAACACTGATAACAAGGGTGAGTAATTTGACGAATTTGTTTCAATGGTTCAGTTTCAGATATCGATGCTTCGAGTTCTAAAGAGCTTGGTCCACCTACACCTGTTGAACTAGCATTTGAAGCAGAACTACTGATTGTCGTCACAATAGAACTTCCGGAGCTAGACATGGTCTTTGGCCGTTGTTTGACTGAGCTACTGGGGCTGATAGTATTTAAACCTCTAAACTTTATGGCCTAAAAATATTCTTGTACATATTATATGTTAGATGTATTTCCTTAATAAAGTACCTGAATATATACCACCATATCGGATAATTCTTTTGAAATTTGGCTACTTCGTTTTTTGAGTTTATCATCAGGTGCTATTCTTTTAGTTGAACTTGTTTTAGAATGTGGCATTCCATATGATCGAGGTGATTCAGTAGCTGATAAAATACCATGCATTGCTTTTTCTGTAACAAATAGCTAATTAAAAAGAAATTGCTTATTATTAAACTTTACCGTCCATATTATCTTCATCGTCATCATCCTCATAATCATCATCACTAAAATCATCATTAAATGAACTGCTGCTGGTATTACTAATTATTGAACTTGTACGACCAGGTACTGAATGTCTTAGTCCAGAACCAGGCCTAAAATATAATGTTTTAAAAAAGCAAAGTTGAGTATGGTAATTACTTTATGAATAAAATCTAATATATTTTGGAGAGACTTAATAAATATTAAAGTCTAAAGAATGAGCATTGTAAGCTTAAATTGATCTTTGATGCATGTACCTTTAAGTAAGTTTATTGACCAATGAAATGATAAAGGTAGTAAACAAGGTGATATTTTATATTTAAGGATAAAATTGGACGTGGTTTGAATAATTTATCTGTGGACCTGAAAATTGCTATAATACCCTTTTAACAAATGCATTATATGATTACTATAAATCCAATTCCAATTAAAAACTTAAAAATAAGAAATTCTATTTTTTTTATTTCAATAGTATTTTTGGTAACAATTTTTTAATGCACAACAAAAAAACTTTTAATAAAGTAGTAACTACAGTATAGATATACATTTAAGATTACAGTATGTTAGCTGTGGAAGTCGGCTTTGGCGACAACATTTTGTGTTTTATTTTTTGTTCTAATTCTTTTTCTACCGTATTCCTGGGTGAGTGTGGATAAGAATAGACAGGCTGAATTTTTGAAAATGCTCTCTTGGTAGCCAAAATACTGTTCTGCATAGAAGAAAGCATTTCTAAAAAATAATAAAAGTAGATTTTGGGACATTTACCACGGCGAGCAATGCCGCTATAAAAGCAGATGAGGACAAATTGGAAACTAGCTCTAGGTGCAGAGCCTTAGTTCCTAAACAAACAAACAAAGATAAGCCTTTAATGACTTTGAACCACGAGTGTGGCTCATGGTAATTGCGAACGGTCCACCAAAATCAACCCCATTGTGGAGAAAAGCTTTACTCGAAACTGTGCGGGTTGCTGGTAGGTTACCCATAGGGAATTAGTTTTATACGATAACAAATGGTACATGCCTTTAGAAATTTTCAAACAGCCTTTGTTGCGGTTAAAATCCAAAAAATTTGCGTTAAAAGAAATTGGTTTGTTCTAAGACCAGGATGTAAATATTTTTGATGACTGTCCAAAATAACGAGATCTGTTAAACGGTGAGTACGAGGTAATAGGAGTGGAAATTGATCCCTATAAAGTAAACTTGAATTTCGAAGGCAACCACCCGCCCTGAGTAAAACATGTATGTCCAAAAATGGACTAAGGGGTCTAAGGTGTTTGCTAATGGTTCTCGTCTTTTCAATATTCTCTATGTTCTTAAAAAGAATTCTAATTGAACTCTTTTAACCAATAAATGAAGCGCAACTTGTTGCTGATTTGAAATGATTTGCGATACTTCGTCGTCGACTGGGTGGCATCAAAATATTTGTTTTTCTTATTTTTTTCTGATAAAATGACAAAAACCTTTTAATCATATTAAACCAGGAGTAAAGTTACCTGGCCAAAAACCACTAATAAAAGGCCATGGCAGTTTTGCAAACAAAATACAATTGAAAAATATCTTTTACTGTAGATGGATGGGATGGCAATAAATAGAAAGTTTTATTATGGTATAACGACACACCTAGGAGATAACAGCTGGGGGCTGCAAACAGTAATACTGGACTTTGTGCCTTCTTAAATCCAAGTTACAGAGAATGACCTTGCCATGGGTTCGGACTCCGTAAAAAAGAAGATAATTAAGTCAAAACTCCATGGGTATCACAGTAGAGAACGCTGCAGAAAATTCGACATTTATGACTCAAAGAACTATTTACCAACCTTCGACGATATTAATCAGTATTCCAGATGCATGGCGCATTACTGAATCTTGCTGTTCAAGATATGATGTAAGCCCTGACAATGAACAGCGAGGATAGCCCAACCCCAGAAAATTTAGAGAATGAGGAAGAGGTACGAAAGGGAAAAGACATGAGGCCTTAGATGCACATGCTTCAGTTAATACAGTGGTAAAAATCAGGGAGTTTTAAAAAGATAAAAGAAGCAAAGCAGATGAAGATCCGTTTTCACAGTGCTTGCCGAACAGCAGGGGCATCTACAACATTATCTCCTGTGGTTGATGTGGCTACACTATAGAACACTACCCAAGAAATGCTAAAGGATGTCATTAAACTTAAAAAGGGCATAATGTGTTTCCTGCATGACTGTGGTACAGTATTATATACATTGAAAATAACTATTTTTAAGGCATTTACACCATTGAAAGCCACATGGTCAAAGCACACCGAACTAACTCTTACGGTCACTCCCAGTGTTAAGTTATTACCATGCTCTCTCTAATACTCGTCTGAAACTGTGCACACGAAACAAAAGGCACTCGTGCGCACTCCTACCAATGTTCAAATTTGTGTGTATAAAGTATACGTTAGGCGATAATAGGGAAGAAGCTTTAATAATGTTAATAGCAAACCAAAATAAAATAATGTGATAATAAGTAACCAAAAATGTTATAAAATGCATAACAGAAGGTATACATCCAACCAGTTCCAAGACGAAAAACCTAACGATGAAAAGAAATAATTGTACTTAAACCTGATAATTATTCAAAACAACTACAGGTATTGGTTTTGCAATATTCTCAACTAATGTTGATTGTGCGAAAGGTTTTAATGTAAAACTGTTAATTTGGCACATGTCTAAGTGTCGGGGGGATCTTGGTAGCTGTCAGGTTGCTTAACCACTGAATATTGGTGAAATGGGGTATAATTTAGAAAACAACAGAGATGTATCTAACAAGAAAGTGCAGTTACCATATTTGAAGATGATAACAGAAACAAGGAAAAAATGTTTGAAAGCATATGTGTGAAGCACAGCACGTACGGCTACGAAATGGGGAATAGTAGAAGCAGATATAAATGTGGTGTTTCAGATGTATAATGATAATAGCGTAGACAGACAAAGTTAATATCAAAGATGTTCTAGAAATAGTATGGGAAGAAAGATATCGTTCATTGAGTTCCATAGTAGCACAACTTCAATAAAACAATGTTTCACTTTACAACGTATTTGAAATTAGAAAACTTTGTTTTAAAGTTTGAATAAACCGGCTCAAAGATAGTTTGGTTAAAGGCCCAAAGTTGGCGGTATGTTTCATGAGAATTCTCAAAGTATTGGTACCATTTGGACAGTAATACCGGCACATTTTTAGTATACCCCCGACTTCTGAAGAGTGTTGTTGTGTGTTTGAGTGAAATAGTGGCACTTTTTATTGCATTTGTTTTCTGAAGGAAAAACATAATTTCAAGTTGCAGTTTTTCATCCAAGCTGCATATTATTACCGTTAGACATTTTTTTAAATCAATCATCCACAAATACTTTACAGCAGCTAGATTTAAGATCTGAAGACATTTCGAATAAAAATTACTTACAAACAATACTAAACATAATAATAATTATTATCAAAGATGAACTCTCTTTGGGGAACAAGGGTTTTTGTTTTTTAAAAGCATTATAGACAGTATAATCTTATTAGGTAGCAGTTTCAAAAAGACGAATTATTATTTAAATTCCAAACGTATAAAATGTAGCAAAAATAATAAATCCTCTAAGTATTATAATAAAAGTGGCACCCAAAACAAGTTCTTTCATAGTCCCTTTTTCAAAACCACACCATATCACAAAAACAAGAAGTACACGTAAACGTGCGAAGGGTATTTTCAAAAATTCAACCTGTCCATTCTCATCTACACATGCACAGAAATATGATATAAAAAGAATTAGAACAATAAACAATACATAAAAAAACTACAGCATCTGCATGGCAGATAATATTCCTCAGAAGCGTCCAACATGCAAAAATACACACAGACATCAAAATAAAACATTCTTTTAAAATTTAGCCTGTGTATTTTCATCTACATACACAAGAACAATACAAAAAGTATCAGAACAAAGAACAGTACATAAAGGAAGCTCTAAAGAATCCTCTACAATCTTAATATTTGATAATCATGATAGTCACCATGCCATAGAAACACCGAATATTGCAAAATACAATGGAGTCACGATTATAATGCTATCTCCACACTCTAGCCATAAGTTTCAATCATTAGATACATCAATATTTGCTCCACTAAAGGCATATTATAATACTGCAGTTGATTCCTGGCTTCTACCGCATCCCGGGACACTGTTATTACCTACAAAGTTGCCGGTTGTGTAGGTGTAACATTTGAACGATCCACGGCTCTATAAAATATAAAGCTTGGTATCAAAGAACTGGAATTTTTCCTTTTGATGAGGAGATATTTGCCACTGATGATTTTTTAAGTAGTTCAGTGACTGATCGAGATGTTTTAAATGATTCAGCTTTGTCCATTGGTGATGAGCAAATTGCGCCGACTATGGACATTCAAAGTGCCATTGAACATCTGACTGAAGAAACGCCATCAACTTTTTGTGGAAACACCATATTTTATAGAAGATACGCAGAAAAACATCCTATAGTGGCAATTTCATCTATCTCCTTAAATACACATGTTAAAGATAATCCAGCTGGTGCAGTTTTTGTCAATTTGCAGATATTCAACGGATATCCAAAAGTAGGCCAAAGAAAATTACAAAAGAGACAATGTAAACGAGATACAAGTTGTATTCCCACTGACACTGGAAAAGGAGAAAATTGAACAGAAAAATGGAGAATAAAAACAGAAGAAAAAAAAGAAAGTTTGCATAAAAACATATTTGCAAAGAAACGAAAACCGAGTATAAGAACGTATCTTTCGATGGAGAAGTTGAAAGTGAAATGCCGTTCTAAGACGATTCTGATGAGAACAGGTGGATTCTTGATGTTGATCTGTCAAGCTTTGAAGAACTTGATAAAGATCCTAAGCCCAATGATTTCGTTTTGGTACAATTTAAAGAATGATGTATTTTTTATAGGAAAAGTGATGGAGTTATAAACAGTAGCAAGTGATATTAAAATCAACTTTCTAAAAAAAGCTCGAAGTTTAAGGGACATTTTATATTTTCAACTGTGCCAGACATTGCAACCGTTCCAATCAATGATGTTAAAATGATTTTACATAAACTAAGTATTTTAGAAAAAACAAAATGTTTGGAATCCTATTATAAGTTTGAAATTAATTTTTATCAACTGAACATGCGCGCATTAGTTTTTAATTATTATTTGTGTTTTATACGTTTTTTTAAATTTAAAATGATTTTATAATGTTAATAATGTTTTCTTTAGCGTTTTATAAATATTTTCGTATAGTTGCGTTTTTCCTCATTTTCTCCTGCCTCATAGTGGCTCTAATAAATGGTAACCACGAGACAAGCACTGAAATATGAAAGTGAAATGATTTTTAAATCTAATCAAACTTTATTAGTTTATATTCATTTTTTACATTATCGTAGCCTTATTTATTGACCCTTAACGTATTTGTGTCCTATTCACAATAAATTAGCAAAAAATTGAAATTGGTTTTTAAATGGCTTTAGTAATGATCCAGTAAGGGTTTTTTAAAGGGAACTACAATTGGTGGTACCTTCAGGCAGAATGACTTTTTTCTTTTTCTACTAATGTACATAAAAATTTATGAAAAAAAATCATTTTTATGAAATACGAAAATTTTGTATTTAATAAGTTAACAATTAATTTTAAAAATCAAATACACAGTACTAAACAAAAGATTTCATTAGTTTAAATTACACAAAATTATATAGGTAATACTGTCAGTGTCCTTTTCTACACTTTTTCTTCTCTAAATTAGAAGGGTCTACACAAATTAATAAAAAAAAAGCCATTTTGCTACTGTAATACAAATTATAAAGCAGGGTCAGCTCAGCAGCAGATTTGTACTTTGAAAAATACATGGATGGAAGGTAAGTTTCTCTACTAATCTTTCAACTACTTGCAATAGCAATTAAAAGTTGGAAACTATAATGAAAAGTAACGCCTGCCATAGATAGGTGGCAGCTATTCATTTATGCTATTTACAGTTTTCCTTTTTAAATTACAATTTGATTTCAGCTATTCTGATTAATTGGTCTGTGTTCTAATTGAAAATTTAAGTTAAGATAATTTACTACTATTGATTTTTTTGTCTTAGGTAAGCAGTTTGGGAAATTATTTATTAAACTGTTAATGTACCATTTAAAATAAAATGTTTTTTCACTTGTTTTTGGAAAAAGTATGAATATTGGTGTTGATCACTTTTAGAAAACATAATAGCTCTTACTAATATTAAGTGTACATGTTTTTTCTTGGAAAGTTCTTTTGTAATTACTTCTTATTGTAGGAAATATTACAAGACTATCCTAAAACAATTCAAATCTAAAAGTCTTCATGTAGGTACAAATAATTTATTGTTTTTTTTGCAATTTTACAAAACTTGTGTGCAGTACAGAAGCACTTTGAATTTGGTAGGAACAATGGAATTATTTATATCTCCTCTGCAATTTTTTGGCACTACTTGAGTTACAAATGTTTTTTTGTTGCTTTTGATCTGTTTTGAGCAACCTGCTGTATTTTGCATGTGCTTTGTCATGTATAAAAGTTCAAACAACCTTAGGAACATAGAGTTGCTGCACCTTTTCAGGTAATAGCTATCAGAATGAAACCCAAAAAGATGTGTATATTATTGCATTTGGTTTTTTTAACTCTTTTCTTTAGTAGCAAAATGGATCTGTATCAAAGATCTTATTTGGTTGAGATCAATCTGCTTGGGTTTGCATATTCATTTTGTGTTTTCATGGATTACAACTTTATTAATTTATCTAATTTTTAGGTGTGCACAGTTGTGATACATTTGTACATTCAAATGTGTTCATGTCTGCTCAATTTAAACTTAAAATAACAACGCACACACATGATTTGTGATATATTTTTGAAAGATTTTAGAATATTTTGTAACTGTTTCAAATATAACTTAGAAGAACAATTTATACAGTTTATTTACATTTCCAATGCTCCACCTGTAGGTACTACATTGGCCAGGAGGCGAGTTTTTTGTTGCCTGTAAATTTAGAATTTTGCCGAACCCTTGCCGTTCCCGGCAAGGTAGGGATCTTTAACGTGCGTGACAACACTCACACACGGGACCTCCATTTAACCTCTCATCCGAACGAAGGCGTAATTTTTGTGAAAAATGCTCACCTGCCATTTTTCAAGCAGCCGGCCGTGTCGGGATGAACAATTTATACAGCATGATAAATCTCAATGCAGTCTTAAGGCACCTTAGTAGGGCAACACACAATATATACTTTGAGAACTACATACATAATGGTAAGTGGGTAAAGATGTATCGGGCCTTATCTGTAGACAAATAGTTTAAAGTTTTTCTAAACACCTTATCTATATACTTTGACAGGTATTTCTCCATTACAGTGATTCAACACAAATGTTACGTTGATGAATATTATACTTTTGTGGTTACTCGGTTGAACGAAAATCTTAGTGATTTAAACATTTATTCTCTCTAAACAATATGCGATACTAAAACCAATATACAATATCAGAAGAATGCAGCATTATAAGCAAACTAAAAAACTCTTTGTCGTGTGGGATATATGGAATCCCTGTCTCCCTTTTGACACGGATTACATTTCTTATTAATGAGTGTCTTACTAGCAGCACTTTTCCTGCAGTACTTTAAGTTGTAATTATAAGGCCAGTATTTAAAAAACGCAATCTCAAGTTAATATCTAATCATCGACCCGTCTCTGCGATCAGTATTGCTCGAATATGCTATGTATACGAGGTTAATATCATATTTAAATAAGTATAACATTAGCTTTCGATATCAACACGCCTTTATCAAAAATAAGTCAATAACTACTACTATGCTTAGTTCTTATAACTACCCTGTAGTGCTCTTAGGAAACAAACAAAACCTTCCAACTATATTGTGTGACTTTAGTGTCGCCTTATTGGGTTGAGGATGGAATATTGCTCCACAAACTATTAATTTATAGTACGAGAGCTATTGCTGCCCAGTGATTTAAATTGTATGTCCGTGGCCATGCATAAAAAGTAGTCATACGTGGCATGACTGTAAGAACGTGAAAATTGTAGTCCCACAGGGATCTATTTTAGGACCTATTTTTGTTCATAATTTTTATAAATGACCTCGCACAATTTATGGCTGATACTGCCAATACTATAATGCAGACGATACTACAATATTAATTGGTGTGGATACCATGGAGGATCTTCTTCAACATGCAAGGGAAATTCTCGAATCTCTTTTTGAATGGTTCTGTGTAAATAAACTCCACTAATTTAGGATAAAACCGTGTTTATACTTTTATACGTAGGTTGTATTTTCCATGTAGGGTTTAATTCTCAAAGAAGATCAAGAAAAATACAAAACAATTGAAACAAATAAAAATAGTATGTCATGGATAAACATACAGTTTAATATTTATATGAAGACAGGTATCACTCATTTACAACCAAGAAGAACATGTTACAAGCGGTACATTTCATTCACAATATTTTTGTACCACATTACCCACCTGGAATCCCGGCTCATCTAATTTTTGATATGTACCATAACGCTGAATGCAACCACTTTCCTAACTTCTGAAAATTACTATAATACCGAACTTGACTACTTTTCTCAACTTTTGACTAAGAACACAATACCCAACAGGACCATCTTGTCCACTTCTTGATTAGAGACACAACGCCCATTTCGACCACTTTGCCCAACTTTTGTGTAGGTTCACAATGCCCAAAATTTTGCAGTCATATAATAATGTGCACATAATAATTATTGTGTGATAATAGTTAAGCTTTATGATCAAATAACCAAATTATTTCTCGACCTCACTACAAAGTGTAAATACCAATTACTCAAGAGTGGGGAATGTGAATATTAAGTATTCCAACCCTACGGATGGACGATTCATCACTCCATAAAATTTTTTCAAACAATAGTCAATTCTGACAGTGTCTGAGGAGCATTGTGCGGCAAAACGCCACTCTTTGTGGATAAACAAATTCAAATTCTCTATTAATTTCATAACAGTAAAATGTAGAGGAAAAGTCACCAGTACATATACACAATTAAGGACTTAATTTGACATTTTAAATAATAACTAATAGGTAATTCAGCACTGAAATTAGTATAGAATATACTACAGATAAGATGGTACAAGTAGTATAAATAACAGTTATTTTAACAATTTCTCCACAGCTGTCGATCAACATATTCCTAACCATATTCTTAAATGCGCCTATAGATATAGCAACCTTATTGTTGCTATCAAATCTATTATAGATCCTTATTCCCAGACACTCATGACTTCTATCGGTTACGACTCAGCAGTATTGTTGTAAATACAATTCTTCGCAGGATCTAGTAATCAGCCCATTAGTAGAAAAGTAGGTTGGATAGATTTTTAAATGTTTATATATGTAGATATCAAACAAATAAATATACAGACATGCAAGGCATCATAATTTTGTGCTTGCAGAAAAGGGGTTTACATGAATCGAATCTACACTCATTAGCCATCCATCTAATAATTCGTTTCTGAATAGTAAACTCCAGCTTTGCATAGGGAGACTTGCTGCACTATATAATCCCATAGCGTAATCGATACTGAACCTCAGCAAAATAAAATATCCTTAAAATGTGATCATTCAGGATAGGTCTAAAAAATCTAACTTGATAGCATACACAACTTATTCTTTTAAACAAAGCAGTGTGCAAATTGTTGTGTAGATGTAGTTGGACACAGCACTCATAGTTGTTAAAATCGTCTTTATTTACGTTTCGATCCATGACTTAGGCTCATTGTCAAAATAATAAAAATTTCAAGTTTGACATTTATGACATAAATTGAAGGTGACTTTGATTTATTAATGTTTGATGTATTTGGTTTGAATGCATTAGGTGAAAATTTTTAAGTTTAAAAAAATAAGTGCCTTCAATTTGTGTTGTGCCCTCAGAACCAAATACAATATTCGTTGTACAGCATTGGTATCTGACAAGTGTAAACCCACCATAGAGTCACCTCAAATTTATATAAATCTTTGTTGAACAGTATTGGTATCTGACAAGTGTAAACCCACCATAGGGTTGTCTCAGAACCATGTTAAAATCTACTAAAGAGGTAGCCTAAATCATAATGAGTTTTCTTGCTCACGATAAATATAAAAAATGGCTGCTTAAACGTTACGGTAACGTATTTGCATACTTCTTTTATAACCATCCTCTCGATCGTATAAATAGAAACATGTTAAAAAATGTTTTCCAATCCTCAAGTTATTGAGTTTATATGAAATTTAACTATATAAAAATGAATTGGCTAATTTCGCGTCGAGCGTATTGGCTACCTCAAAGTCGCTTCCAGGGCACGACACAAATTGAAGGCACACATTTTTCTCAACTTTAAAATTTTCATCTAATGTATTCAAACCAAATATATCAAACATTAATAAATCAAAGTCGCCTTCAATTTATGTCATTAATGTCAAACTTGAAATTTTTATTATTTTGACAATGATCCTAGGTCATTGATCAATACATAATCGATGGCAATCAGGAGTATGCTTTATTTCTTTAATAATCTTGTAACAATTTTATTTTCGATAATAAATCCCTCCATATAATTTTAAGAATAATGTAACAATTTTATTAATAACAACAATAATTTGCATTCAACTTCAAAAGTAATACGTTAAGCCTGCATCGTCCTTTAATAATCTACTTATATTTAAATATCTGTGTCGTATACAGCTATTTACAAGCACATCTCTGTTTGATTGTTCCCCTCCTGACTGCGCGACCGCCCGAGCTAGTTAGAAGATAGTCGGCCACAAGTGATAGAAGTATCAACATGTACCCTAGATTGCAGGCCGGCAATCTGCGAATCCACTTCAATTAGTGAACATATCTTCGAATAACGGTCGGTAAGGTATATATTGTGCGAACTTGTATAATTTGAGATAATTTATTTAGCGCGACAAGAAGGATGCATCTTTTAAGACACACAACGACAAGTAGGATGCAACTTTTAAGACACACAAGGACACAGTAAAGTATACACATGTAAGATGCTACCTTTGGAAGGCGGCATAATTCAACTTCGAGATTACAACTGCTGCAGAATGTATTGCAACAGGATTTGATTTGACACGTGGAACGAAGTCATTATAGAAGTTGGTTTGGATGAATTTGTTTCAAATTACAAACGCTGTTATCGTTGCTTGAAATAACGGGGATCCCGTCTTTCTTTGTTACAATGCGACAAATGCAGTTTTGGTTCGTAGATAGCTATAAGTTCTTTTTATGTGTTTCAAAACTAGGAACACGTTAATTTGTTTTGATGCGTAATACAAGTACGTTATAAAAGTTTCAACTAATTGCTGAGCTGGATTTACCAGTAGTAAAACTAAAGTTCACTGATTTAATGTTTTAAAAACAACACGCTTTGCTCAATATGAATCGTCGGTAACGTCAACAGGTGTTACTGACGTCATATATTTTTCTGCTTTGTACTGCTGACAGATGTTATTTTAAAAGCAAATGCTTTGAACAGCTTTAGAACAATAGATGTAAACATGTCTATTTTTGTGATCAGCTTTATCTAAATTAAGGTTTGTATATGTAATTTAGAAAACTCAAATGCTAACATTGTTAGAAACTATTAATTTGTTATCTTCCTGAACAGATCTGCACAGGTTAGAACCCTATTTGTACAACAAGTACATATCTTAAAGTAAAGTATTTGATTGAAAATAATTAAGACAAACATGAAAGTTGAAAGTTTTAGATTGATACAGTTAATGAATAAATTTTTGTTACAAGTCACATTATTTTAAAAGAGATTCTTTTTAGTAAACAATTGGTTCAAGATTAAAGTTTTTTTATTTTGATCAAGTATGATCAAATCTAATAACATAAAGCTAAAACCCTTATGAGTAAGAAATTGATGCCAATTTTATATTGGAAATACCTTTTTACTACTTTTTTATGTATTTTTGCTGGACACAAATGGTGTTCCACCTTTTTATTTATTTAACTATTACAATTTCTTACAGGAGCTGCGTCTTATTTTATTAAGACAGGTTTTTGTCAGTGAAGGCGATCCTTTTTCTTTGGGTCTCCACGTCCGCCCTTAGAAATATGCTATGCAATTATCATAATTACATCAGGACTTGGTGGCGCCTATTTGATTTAGATTAAGTTTGATCTGCAAACAGATTTTGACTTCCCCCCACTTCTCATAGCTCTACCCAAGGAATAGACCCCTAGTTATGTCGGAAGACTTTGTTCACTGGCGCCCATTTAGAAAATTTGTAACACTGACGCAGCACATATAAAAAAATATGTTTCAATGGCACCGGCAACGGTTAGGGCCCAGTTAAATTCGTTTCACTGCCACCCAACGTGGGGCGTGCAGTAGATAAAAAGAAAAAACGTTTCAATCTTAAGATTGTCTGCATAGAGAAGGGCTTTACTGTGTTTTATAGTTTCAGGCAAATCATTGATGAAAATTATGAACAATAATGGGCTTAAATTACTCCCTTGCGGGATTACTGATATTGTTGGAAGTTGTTGAGATGTGACTTGCTTATATTTTACATATTATTTTCTAAGGAACAAATATGAAGTGAAGAAGTTTAACATTCTTTTGGAAAGTCCAAACAGTACTAATTTTGGTATCAAAACATCATGATGAACTCTATCAAAAGCTTTCGTGAAGTCCATATATATTACATGAACTTGTCCTCGTTTATCTAATACTTTACTGACATAATCCACAAAGATTGTTAAATTTGTTTGGATAGGCTTCTGTGGTATGAATCCGTGTTGATTATCGTTAAGCTGTAGTTTAATGCGGTTATACATTTTTTTAAATAGAATGTGTTCAAATAAAGACGATTTTAACAACTGTGAGTGGTTTAATTCCCAAAGTAGATCAAGAAAAATTATTTTTATTGTTGTACATATCTTTCCTTAGATTAAATTTCGTAAATAATAATTAATTTTTTACCTGACTGGAGTAGACATTGGAGTATATGTAGGCACATCCATAATAAGTTTCTTATTTTTAATTAAAATCCTATTTCTTAACTGTTCAGGAGAAGGCAACATTGGTTCATCAGAATAATCTGCTTCAAATAGAAAATTGGTCACTAATTTATCGCCAAATGCTCTCTGAAAAGAAATGTGGAGATTTTAGATTTTAAACACTTATTACAGTTTAATGTTTATTCATAGAACTATTGTACACGTCAATTTAAATTTTTTTTTTTGAAAACCGTAAAAATGTTAGTACTGTGTTAAGTTAGACAAAGCAAGTCACATAATAATTTGATAGTTTCAGAAGTATATTTATATATTTTAGGTAGTTTTTTTTACACAAGGTAAGTTTATAAATACTAACGTATTACAATTAATAAGATGAAGTAATAACTTAGACTTTGGGCTTTGTATAAAAGTCTTGTCATTATTTCATATTATTATATATATATATATATATATATATATATATATATATATATATATATATATATAGTTATTAAGATGAAATGAAAACCCAACTTTGTATTTAAAGTTGAATTACCATTTCAAATCGAACTAGTAATTGAAAACCACTAAAAGAACGGCTACAGCAGGATTTGAACCTGCAACCTCTGATTTTCCGGATCAGTGCTCTAACCAATTGAGCTATCTAGCCTAATTGTTTAGATGATGTTATACTTAATACTACTGAAGCTTGGCCCTTGTTAATGATTTTCAATTACGTCTTGCATTTAAGGAAATTGAATCTAGTTATATACATAATTCATGTACTAATAACTTGATCATCCCATTTTTGCAACGTTCGGAATAATACAAACATGTAATTATATTATTATTATTATTATTATTATTATTATTATTAGTACATGAATTATGTATATAACTAGATTCAATTTCCTTAAATGCAAGACGTAATTGAAAATCATTAACAAGGGCCAAGCTTCAGTAGTATTAAGTATAACATCATCTAAACAATTAGGCTAGATAGCTCAATTGGTTAGAGCACTGATCCGGAGAATCAGAGGTTGCAGGTTCAAATCCTGCTGTAGCCGTTCTTTTAGTGGTTTTCAATTACTAGTTCGATTTGAAATGGTAATTCAACTTTAAATACAAAGTTGGGTTTTCATTTCATCTTAATAACTATTAATATATATCAAGCATTCATTTGCATTCCAAATGTGGATTATTCTTCTGTATTAATAATATATATATATATATATATATATATATATATATATAAAACTTTTATAGTAACGACCTTGCTATAATCATATGAATTGTTTTTATTACAGCAGACCTAAAACCCGCAATAAAAACAATTGATATATATATATATATATATATATATATAAAATTAGTAATATTGACTGTTTTTATAATGTATAAGCAAGATAAATATTGGGGATACAGTCAGATTGGGCATGGATTTCATATAAACTTCTTATAACCATTTCAAGCTTTCGAAAATGTTTATTTTCTTCATCAGGATACTAAAAGTCTATAATTTAACATTTATATGATAAAATTATATAGGTTACTTACGATTATAAAGTTTACAATTATATAAACATTAAATGACATCTATATGACATGGACAGGTTTTTGTTCATACGCGTAAGTATTTTAGTATCCTGATGAAGAAAATAAACATTTTCAAAGCTTGAAATGGTTATAAGAAGTTTATATTAAATCCATGCCCAATCTGACTGTATCTAATATTTATCTTCTTATATATATATATATATATATATATATATATATATATTATAACAAGATGGTAGTATACTGGGTATGAAGTCCAAATAATAATAGTTTATGTAAAATTCAAAATTTAATTTCTTCTGCTTAACGTTTCGGCAAAACTTTTTGCCTTTGTCAAAAGCATTGTATAAAATCAATATTTGTCAAATTTGAAAAATAGCAGAAGAAATTAAATTTTGAATTTTACATAAACTATTATTATTTGGACTTCATACCCAGTATACTACCATCTTGTTACCAAAATAATTAAGCTAACCAGTCCATTAACGATTTATATATATATATATATATATATATATATATATATATATTATTAATAGAGAATAATCCACATTTGGAATGCAAATGAATGCTTAATATATATTAATAGTTATTAAGATGAAATGAAAACCCAACCTTGTATTTAAAGTTGAATTACCATTTCAAATCGAACTAGTAATTGAAAACCACTAAAGAACATCATCTAATCAATTAGGCTAGATAGCTCAATTGGTTAGAGCACTGATCCGGTGAATCAGAGGTTGCAGGTTCAAAATCCTGCTGTAGCCGTTCTTTTAGTGGTTTTCAATTACTAGTTCGATTTGAAATGGTAATTCAACTTTAAATACAAGGTTGGGTTTTCATTTCATCTTAATAACTATATATATATATATATATATATATATATATATATATATATATATATATAGGTAATAATAATCTTGGATTTAGGTGATCTCTAAACCTTGGTATATTGGAAAAGTTTCACATGTAGTTAAGTCAAGTAATAACAAATGTAGTGATAATCTTTTATTTGACGCGTTTCGGTAATACCATAATCAATAAATTTATCTATAAATACATTGTGCAATTTTAATTATAGTACAATAGAAGTCAAAACAAACAAATAATGCTACAGACTAACATTTTAACTTGCATCATAGTTTCGCTTCAATAAGAAAACTGTGATGCAAGTTAAAATGTTAGTCTGTAGTATTATTTGTTTGTTTTGACTTATACTGTATTATAAAAGATTATCACTACATTTGTTATTACTTGGCTTACCTACATGTGAAACTTTTCCAGTATACCAAGGTTTAGTGATGATCTAAATCCAAGATTATTATTACCCATATTATATATATATATATACAGGGTGTCCCAACGCATACGAAACGCTCGATTACTGCTTAATGGTAACGTTTAGCGAAAAAACTTTCAAATAAATGTTATGTATATTCAAAATGGCTACAACGTAAAATTAATTAGTGTTATACAGGATGTTCAATAAAAAAGTTATATACCAAAGTTATGTTTTTTTAAATGGAACACTCAGTATTTTATTACAAATTCTGATTTCTCGTATCAAACTAAGGTAACTTTTATCAGGATTACCTATACCTAAATCTCATAGTTGTTGAGATGTTCAACTTTTTTCAAAATCGCATGATTCATTAAAAATTTTTGTAACACCATGATTTAGATGATGCTGAACATTTAACTTTTGTAGGGGAATAGTATAAACTTGTAGTTAATGGAAACATAACACTAGTTATGAAAATAATATACAGGGTGTTCATTGCATCGTTCTCCGTTTATTAAACAATTAATGCCATTAAGTCGCTTATTTCAAATGGAACACCCTGTATATTTTCAAGTAGTAAAATGCAGAATTAAATTCTCTATTCAACAATATAAGGTTACCCTATATTCATATTCAACCGTTTCCGAGTTATTAGCGAATAATTAAAAATGTTGGTACATAATTCTAAAGTTAGGTATAATTTACTTTGATCACAGGCGGCGGCGCGTTGCCTACCAAATAATATTAACTAGTTGACTTCTTTGCAACAGCAACCATGTTTAAGTTTTGTTTTTGTTGTTTATCAGTTTTGTATCTGTGTTGTTGTGAGGTGAACATTTGTAAAATGAAAACCTACGGTC
The DNA here is from genome assembly GCA_036346225.1 of Platerodrilus igneus. NCBI lineage: Eukaryota > Metazoa > Arthropoda > Insecta > Coleoptera > Lycidae > Platerodrilus > Platerodrilus igneus. The sequence continues at coordinate 2,533,562 of JARFIW010000289.1, forward strand.
TTAACGAAAGGATTGATATGATGTTGGTAGTTGGCAAAGCTGAAGAAAATTGTCTATTAGCTACAAGAATTTACGCTCAAAAATTTCCTAATCGAATGCATCCTAATGCAGCTGCGTTTGAAAGATTATTGCAACGCTCTAGAAGTACTGGTAATGTTGAATATTAAAAAACTCAACAAGTAAAGCATGTTACTAATAGTGAAGGAAATCAATTATTGGTATTGGAATTTGTAGTAGAAAATCGTAATACTAGTTTGCGTAAAACCAGTCAAACAATCGGATTGAGTAAACCTAGTGTTTCAAAAATACTAAAAGCCAACAAATTTCACCCATATAAAATTTAGCTTCACCAAGAGCTTAAGAATAGGGATTTTCAAAGCAGAATAAATTTTGGATTATGGGTAATGGGTCAAATCGGAGAAGATAATAATTTCTTGAATTTTGTTTTGTTCAGTGATAAAGCAACATTCCATAACAATGATTTTTTTGAGTTTTTTCACATTCAACATTACCAGTACTTCTAAAGCGTTGCAATAAACTTTCAAACACAGCTCTATTAGGATGCATTCGATTAGGAAATTTTTGAGCGTAAATTCTTGTAGCTAATAGACAATTTTCTTCAGCTTCGCCAACTACCAACATCATATCAATCCTTGCGTTAAGACTATAGGTTTTCATTTTAAAATGTTTACCTCACAACAACACAGATACAAAACTGATAAACAACAAAACAAAACTTAAACATGGTTGCTGTTGCAACGAAGTCAAATAGTTAATATTATTTGGTAGGCAACGCCGCCGCCTGTGATCAAAGTAAATTATACCCAACTTTAGAATTATGTACCAACATTTTAATTATTGGCTAATAACTCGAAACGGTTGAATATGAATATAGGGTAACCTTATATTGTTGAATAGAGAATTTAATTCTGCATTTTACTACTTGAAAATATACAGGGTGTTCCATTTGAAATAAGCGACTTAATGGCATTAATTGTTTAATAAACGGAGAACGATGCAATGAACACCCTGTATATTATTTTCATAACTAGTGTTATGTTTCCATTAACTACAAGTTTATACTATTCCCTACAAAAGTTAAATGTTCAGCATCATCTAAATCATGGTGTTACAAAATTTTAATGAATCATGCGATTTTGAAAAGTTGAATATCTCAACAACTATGAGATTTAGGTATAGGTAATCCTGATAAAAGTTACCTTAGTTTGATACGAGAAATCAGAATTTGTAATAAAATACTGGGTGTTCCATTTAAAAAAACATATCTTTGGTATATAACTTTTTTATATATATATATATATATATATATATATATATATATATATTGCTGTAGTACTCCACCACGATTGAGCAGCCGGATGTAATAAACGTCCAGCTGAATGCCACCGCTTTGTGTTTCTCTCCAATCTTGTAATTTTATTATGCCATGGCTAGCCCTTTTTAATTTACACAGAGTGCACAGCGTTACGATGATCAATTTTCATTTACCCGTTTAACTCTTACCTGTGTGAATTGATAAAACGAATAAAATATATATATATATATTTATGTATATATCTATATATGAAACAAAGAAATCTCAAGAAACGTTTATGAACAATCCTCAATACATTTAAAACTATTCTTTCTCTACACACATTATCTAAGAAATCTACTTACACACATAAAAAAGCTTACAAATGCAACTTACAGCTTAAATTTAGTAAGAAACATTTTATCACTACCTACATATTAATACAATCTTGACCTAATCCTTGTTGATAACTAGAAAACCCCAAAACATGTGTCACAAAATTTACTTTAACTTTTTTATGAATAATTTAAATATTCTTCTATTACACTGTCTCAGTGTAGATGATCAACGACGTTGAACAGAAATTTTAGCAATGATCACTTCGAGATATGACCTCAAAATTGCTAAAATTAAAACTATCCTTTTACAAATAATTTTCTATATGCAAAATAAAAACCTTCTAGCTTAATCTACTTAATGATACATAAATAGTCTCTTTACGTTTAAAACAAAGTTATACTTATGCATTGGAACGGCAAATTCTTGCAGATATTTGTATCTCTTTGCTTATAATTGTTTATAATTGTTATCTGAAAGATCGATTCCATTAGAATTAACTGCGTCGACAAATTCCTGGTACCAAATTTTTAGATTTCCATTTTTAATCAGTCTTCATACGCCGAAGTATGTTTTTGAAAGTAGTTTTAATACATTAAAAAAGTCGGTGACCTTGCACTAAATAACTAATTATTTATATTAGAGCAATAATTAAGTGTCGTTGCACTCCATAAAATAACGATCATCTATCAATGATAGAATTTCAATGCACTTATGTTCAAAACTTCAATGCTAAATCTTGAAGTGTTAAATCTTTAATGACTCCCTCTCATTAACTTTTATCTTTTATATAAACACATTATGTCATCGGTCTCGAATTTCGGTTGCATTCCAGAAGTACGAATCAACCATGTAACAATTAACCGTAATTTCGTGTTTTCTTTATCTTTAATGGCCCGCCATTTTAAACTTATTGCAGTCATAAAACTCTCCCATTCTTTTTTAATGAATGAAATCAACAACCCGTTATTTGTCTCTCCTCCACGAGCTTCTGTAATATATAGCCATTAAAACTCGTTATCTAATTTTATATCCTTTCCCGGTGTTATCGCGTTCATTCATTCATAAAGATAATTAGCTGTCCCCTGCTTCTTTATAAATGATTTTGGCTTTGAGAACACTCTCGAAGGAATAGTTTGTTTAAGCGAATAAGTGCCGTATTTTAAATATTTCAAAAGAGGATAAATGCATTATTGAACTATTTTAGAAAAGTACGGATGTTTGTATTTTCTCCGGCCAGAACTTGTTTTAAATGATGTATTTTAAAGAAGATAACTTGACATCGAAGTTATTTAGTATTTTTAAAGTTGATGAACCTTTACTTTAGACTCGCTTTGGGGACCTTTCAGTCTGCAACAAAACTTGTTTTTAAGACATTTTTCTAAAGAATAAATATTTACACACGGATTATGAATCATTTGTATTTTCACGGATTAGACTTATTTTAAAATTGGACTTCGTTCTTAAATGGTATATGTCAGCACAATATGTACTTAGAGCGTGTGATTTTACATGGGATTTGAATTGTGTTAAAGGAATTTTACAAGAATATTATACAGGGTAAATATTGGAATATTTTACTTTCTGATCTGTTTTCTCACAGAACGTGGTGCTCAATGACCTCTTATGACTTCCCTATCACATCGTTTTCCCTCAAATTAAAATATAAAATTTGAAATAAATCTCACCGAGTTTACGTTGACCAGTATCTTTTTTTTTTATTTTTAATTTCAACTACATACTATATACAACTACTTTTATTAGATTTATAATACACACGCATAATCCTTTTCTCACACTGGCATTTCTCTTCAGTCACTCGTTTACAATATCTCAATTTCAACTTAACATCCCCCAACTCTATCTTTTCATCACCTGAATATTGTCCTCTTTTACTTTTTATTCACTTCTTACACGGTCTCATCAAGTTAAAAAAATATTCCTCCCTCATACATAAAATACTCTGATAAACTCTCCTAAAAAACGTGGCATAAATTTTTTGAATTTGTTCTAGAAACGCCCTAGCAATACTATTAACGTCATTATGCCCATAGACAAGCCAAAAAAAGGGACTTCTTTCAATTTACAAATACGCCCATCTACAGAAAGTTCTTCATACTTTCTCTCCAAGAATGAATTGTTTTCACTTTCTGATTTCAACTTCTGAGTATTCTTATCAAATTTGTTGCCCATTTGTTTCATGTTCTTTTTCATCTTCTTCATGCTTATTTCATTTCTCTCATGTTTTTCACTCATTTCTTTTATAGTTTCCTTTTGTTCCAGCATACTTTGATTTAGATTTAATAAAAGACCAATCATGTTTGATTCCAGAGTCTCTTCTAGACTCTCTTCTTTTTTCAACTCTGAGTCTTCCTTTTTCAGTTCTTTCAAATAAACGCTTTCTTGAGGACCAATTTCTATGCCTTCAGCTCTCAAACCCTCACGACGTCATTGAAAGTAATATATGATTAATAAAATATCTATGAAGTGCTTTCAAATAGTTAATTTTTGCCCATTTTGGAAAATTGACTTCAATTCGATTCTATTCGACTCTATTTTATTCCTTTATTAGCTCTCTCGGTTCGGTACAATTTAATTAAAATTAAACAATCACTTCATAAAGTAAGTTTTAGTATTAACTTATATGAGGAGGACACCCTTATTTATCGAACATTAATATTTGTATTATTTGGAATTTAAAAGTGTTGTTAAGCTTTGTGATTTATTATAAGAAACTTTATGAAGCTCTTTAAATCAGCAATTTATATACCGTTTCGGAATTTGATAATTTTTGTTGTGAGAGGTAGTAACTTTTATATTTAATTAATTTAAACTTAAAATTCGCAATTTTCATTTCGGAGTTTATTATTTGTACAACAAAGGGCAATTTAAACGCATTGGGGGAGAAAACAGATATTGCTAAGAGTAAAAAACGGCTGTGTAAGTATACTCAGACCCTGTAAGTGTAACAAAATTATTCATGGTGTAATTTGAAACTTTGACCTTTTTAATTTTTTTTATATGATCTAGTACTGTACAAATTTTTGTTTTTCTATATTTTATTTTATTATTTGTGAATATTTGTACTTTAGAAACCTTAGTAATTGTTTAATATACCAATCTATTAGAGCTGGAGAGTCTTTATAAGGGTCTACTAACTGAGATACTTGAGGAAGTGGATTCTTGAATTTACGTTTGAGATTTTGTGTCTGTTGTGTTTCGAAGCGATATTTTCTCTAATTCAGTCTGGAATTACAGAAGGTAAGTGAAGCAAGCTAAATATTTCACAACATTTGACATACAATGAACAGGGTTACAAAAGCAAAGCAATATGTATCTCACTTTAAGAAGTACATCTTCCAGCAAACTAGGGAGAATCTCTCGTAACTAATGGTAGTAATAGTTGCCGTTTAAACGGATTGGTAAAATAATTCATCCTATTACTGTACCATTTACCATGCCTGCCGACACATTACCGGAAAAACGATCTTGAAAATTAGTTCTTCGTACAGCTCTAGAAGTCTCTACAGTCCAAACATGTGTGTTGCGGAAATTATTAATTCCATTGTGGATAAACATTGCTTCAAGCATCACCAAAATCCATCTTAAGAAGTCATTATTGTTTGTACTTTGCTCTAAAAGACAGTTACAAAATCGTCTGACTTCAAAGCTTGAACCCGTTGAACATAGTGACGATGAAGCTGATTTTCATGTAGAGTTTTACAAACTTTAGTTTGACTTACTTGAATCTGGGAAGTGATTACATAAGTGCTTTTTGTTGGATTCTCGTATACTAAATCTAGAGTGTGTTCCTTCCGTTGAACATTTCTAGAGTGTCTTGGTCATCCTGTGTATCCTCTACAATGCTCTCGTAAACTACCAGTTTTCCTAGCCTTTAGAACAAAATTTGCAAATGCTTGAGGGTAGGGATCAATCCGACTAGGGAAACGATTGGCATACAATCACGATGCACTACCGTAATGTTGACCACATTCTCCGCAAATTAATAACACTATTAGCCATTCTCAGCCCGAGAGTGTTCGCGCCATGAGCATTTCTATCACATCGATTCAAGAATGTACAGTACTATTTCTGAAATCCTAGATAAAGTTACACCATGTATACATCGACTTGTAAGTGGAGGTAGGGATGAGTTGTAATAATTAGCGTTGCTTAATGTATTCATAATTGTATGACAACTTTATACCACACATTCCCTGTAAACATTAATAACTTTAATCATTGAAAATAATTTACTAGCAGGGTTTTAACCTTCTGCTATCAAATGTCACATCAATTTACGGTATAAAGCAGTTCCGTTAGTAACAATAGTAATAATAATAATAATAATAAAGAGAACAACTAGTCAAAAAGAAGCAAAAACTACAGGCACTAACCACAAGACTCAGATATCAAAAAAGTAATATCAGGAAAGAACAAAGAAAAAATTCATCCAAAACCAAAGGAAATTCTATCAAACTATAGACAAAACGAAATCACAATAAACAACCCATCAAACATAACAGACACTGAACACTTTTAGACAAATCTATGTTCCAACCCAACCTAATACAACCAGTCCGCACAATGGATCCAAACAGAAACAAACAATACAACACAATAAAAGAAATGCAAGAAATAACCATCATACACAAAGAAACTAGCCAAACCATTAACAAATCACACAACCTGAAAGCATCTGGCAATGACAAAGTAGCGAACTTCTGGCTAAAAAGAATTTACAATGACACACGTACACCCAGCCTCAACAAATATATCACACAACCACACACATTACCAGAAGAAATAACGCATCTCAAACCAAAGACACAGAAACCCCATCAAAATATTGCCCAATAACGTATCTATCGACAATATACAAAATACCATCATCCATAATAACACAAAAACTTGTCACACATGCAACGCAAAACAACATAGTACACAAACAACAAAGATGATGCAACAAAAAACATGAAGATGTAAATAGCAATTGATAACATACACAGAAATAATACACAAAGCAAACATTAAAAAAGAGCATTGCACTTTGCAAACATAAACTATCAGATATAACAACATATCACACTTATGGCTAATACACATACTACAAATATACAAAGCAAACACAACAGTAATAAAATACCTAAATACAATAATGAAAAAACTGGAACACAACATTAATCATAAAAGCAAACGCAGGTTACATAAAAACGAAACTAATAGAGATTAGAAGAGGCATATACTAGGGGGAATTCCTAAGTGCCTTCTGGTTCTGTCTAAACCCACTATTGAGCACAGTAAATAATACAAAATATGGATAAAACATCATAGGTACACTCCCGCATAAAATAATTCACCTATATATGGACGACATCAGAATAAAAGCACTAACAAACTCACAACTCAATCATCTACTGAAAATAACAGAAACATACAGCAACGACATAAACAGACACATGTAAGAAAAATAGTATGATAAAAGGTAAACTAACAAAACAAGATACTACACATTAAACAACTATGATCACATACAAGCAAGGACACCACAGACACATACACATATCTAGGATACAGGTAAAAACTAGGGATAGAACACTCACAAATGAAAGATCTGAAACAGAAATACAAAGACTCACTAAAATACTCAAAACAGAACTTACATCATGAAACAAAACAATAGCAATAAACACATATTCAGTGTCCATACTAACCTACTCATTCGGCATAATAAGATGGAGTAATACTGACCTAGAAGCACTAACACATTCACACGATCACAATGTTACAAATACAGAATGCACGACATCCACTCAGCTATAGAAAGATTCACGTTTAATAGAAAAGATAGAGTAAGAGGATTCATTGATACAAGAAACATGTGCATCAAACAAATAGATAATTTAAGAAACTACTTCATAAAACGAGCAGAAACAAGTAACACACAAAGCGATCATACACGCAAACACATCAGCCACACCAATATAACTTAACAACAGTACTTTCAACCCCAAAGAAATCACATTAACACACACAAAGCAAGAAAACTGAGAGAAAAAATACTACACAGGAAGCATCCACATTACCTTACACAATCACTTATCAACAAAGAAGCATCAAACACATGGCTCAAGAAAGGCAACTTATTCAGTGAAACAGGGATTCATGATAGCGATACAAGACCAGACAATCAACACACTATTATAGTAAACACATCATCAAAAACCTCAATACAACAATAGACAAATGTAGACTATGTAAACAACAAATTGAAACAACAGACTACATCACAAGTGGATGTCCAATACTAACAATAACGAAATACATCAAACAACTAGCCTTACAACACAAACTCACAAAGGAATATACACACTGCAAACATACTTGAAAACACAGAACACAAGCTATACTGGAACAAAAGCATAATAACTGACAAAGCAACATCACACAATAAACCAAACATTACACTTGTTACATTCAATTGTACCCTGCTAAATATTTTCATTCGTTTTATGATGTTTAAATATTCTCACGCTTCTACTTTGACTTCTGTGTAACTATCTGTTATAGGAGATGTCCCCAATCACACTTTATAATTTAATAAATCGGTTTGTTCCTATAAAACCCATCCTAATACAATTGAAATAAGTGCTAATTCAACACCCTGTAAAATGTTATTAGTGTATTTAGATCGAGTCAAAGTACCTCAGTCTATCTTTATTGGTTGATATAACTCGGTTATCTACAATCTTTGCTTTCTGAAAGTATATGTTTACTTTATTTAAAAGTAGTAATATAAGTGTGAATAGAAAAGCTTTTGTACCTGTGTGATCAACAAAGGCGATTGAATTTGCACATGCCGGTTTTCTTTATCTATTTATGCATTAACAAGACTTAAGTCGTGTTGTTTTGACATGTGTTACCCTAAATATTTCAATCGATTATCATATCGTTTCAAAAACTGGGTTCACTTTAATCCTGTCTTTCGTCCTAGCATTTGCTGTCTGCAGGGCTGATTCTATTACTCCAAGATCGATGCACGTCTATCACGAGAAGCTAATATCCTTGGTGGTACACCTTCGTGGATGATTAAGCGTGTAAAATAAGGTAAGAGCACTATGTTAGCTGTTTTACCTCAACGGATTTAGATACAAGATAAACATCTTGACACATGGAGATATGTTCCGATCTTTTTTTTTTTTTATTGTTTTTATCCACTTTTTGCTGTATGTGCGTAACAGGCGGCTCCGTGGCGTAGTGGTATGTGTGTAACTACTACGCCCAAGGTCCCGGGTTCGAATCCCGACACGGTCCGCTTGAAAAATGTTAGGCGAGCATTTTTCACAAAAATACACCCTCGTTCGGATGAGAGGTAAAATGGAGGTCCCGTGTGTGAGTGTTGTCACGCACGTTAAAGATCCCTACCTTGCTTGGAACAGCAAGGGTTCGGCAAAATTCCAAATTTTCCAGGTAAAAAAAAACTCGCTTCCTGGCCAATGTAGTACCTTCGGGTGGAGCATTGGAGAATCACATGTAATGTATGTGCGTAACAGATGAACCGCGGATAAATTCAGGTTGCAGTGTGCCGCCGAACGTAACCTTAAAATCCGTTTAAAAACTAGCTTCACTGGTGTTCCTTATTACTTTGAATTGCTTAATAGAGAGTATTCTGAATGTACTATGTTTATCTTAAATTGTTTGTTTAAATAAATCCTAAGCTTTACTTTTTTGTTCATTATCAATTGTTATGTTACAATACGAAATGCCGTATCTCAATTATTGTCCACAGATTAGAAATTTTTTTTGTTTCAATAGAAAATGGCAATAAAAATTCGATGGTGATGTACTTTTTCTTGTCTATATGAACCATCTCACTCTCCGCATTTGTAGTTAGCCTGATATTTCTAAATTTCCTTTATCTTTGTATATGTGATCGTGTTTCGTGCGGGTCCTTACTTTGCTGTCCTTTCTCTTTTAGCCTGACCAGTGCGTTTTACTGATACACATTCATCCACAAACAAAAGAAAATCACACAACTAACAGAAATATATATATATACACATATATATATTGCTGTGATACTTTCTCTAGCCCCTATGATGTTTTATTAATTTTTAACCCTACGTTTGAGCATGTCATAAAATGCTGTGATACTTTCTGTCCCACGATTTGGTCTATAAAATGCTATGATATTTCTTTAACCCCTACGATTGGGTCTATCATAAAATGCTGTTATCCCCTTTATATTAATGAAGCACTTATGATGTGAAATGTTAAGTTATGGATTTTATTTGCCTCAACTAGCTGATTCAATTAAATAAAGCAATTCTACAATACACAATATAATGATTAAATATTTACAACCTTTTGAATTCTTCCCCTTTTTAGAATATTTACATATACCAGATTTAAGAAATTGAAGCCAGCAAAACGAGCCTTTTCTTTATATTTAGAGACTTTTGAAACGTTTCAAGATGCCTATTACCTTTCATAAATTGATCAATGAAATCCCTGTTTTGTTGACTCTTACATATGCGAAAAAATATTGAATTAAAACAGTTTTCAGTAATAAATTATATCAATATGGCTAACTTGGAATGTTCCTATAGTTCCTCTGCATCCCCCAAAAGTTTTCGTGCCCAGTCTGAATATTTAGAGTCGAATTTGGAAATCGACATCAAAACCAAAATACTATCCAAATCGTTATTCAACATCCCATAAGTTAATCCAATTTAAGATTCAATTTGTATATCAGTAAATAAAAGGTTTTCCATTTCCGTAATTAACAAGACAGTAATAGAACATTTACCATGTCAGTGATTACCAAAATTAATTTAACAGGAGGTGATTTACCAGAGAATTTACCAGAGAATTCACCAGAGTATTCACCAGAGTATTCTCCAGAGTAATCTCCAGAGTCATCTCCAGAGCCCTGTTTTATTTATGTTAGAAATTGTATTTCTTTTAATAAATTGTTGTTTACTTACGTCTATAATAGATCGGCTAACTTGCACAATTTTTACACTTTTTAAAATGATTTTCATTTATTTTCGTATGACTGGATACGTAAATAATTTAGCACTTCTGAGTATCGTGGTAGCCCAGTTTAAAATGTATACTAAATCGTCGCTCAATTGTTGTCGTATTTATAGGCCCTACCTCTTGTTTTCTATTTGTTTATTTACGTGTTGGGTCGACACCTTCTGCGTTTATCTTTTGTGTACTCCGAAAAATTTTACCAATTGTATAGTTCAAATACTTGGATGAATGCTTAATTTGTCACGTATTCATTTACATACCATGCTGTTTAATTGAGAAATCCCACGAATTTTTGTTTATTTAGTCACGTATTCATTGCTGATTGCTTATTCTAATCTAAACCGAAATAAATTTGGTGTTTGTTTATTTTCTAGTTAAATTGCATTATTTGAACAAATGTAATACTTTATATCTCGTACGATTTATTTAAATAATGCATAATTTTAGCCTGCGTATACTATAATATATTTAACGCACTTGTTAAATATTTATCAAGCCAATTCATATAGGTTTTCCGTTGATTTAATTTTGATGCATTTCGTTACGTTTTTAAATCTTATCTTAACTTGTAACTACTCTTGGGTATTTCTATTTCTTATGCGTTTAATCTCTTGTACTATTATATACAGTGTGCTCTCAACTAACAATATGTATAGTGACCTATTTACTCTTATAGTACCTGTAATTATGTGCTTTTGTTAACTGGAAGTTTCTTTTATTTATTCTACGACCCCTGTGACTTAACCTACCCCTAAACTAACCTTATAATTATAGCAATATATATATATATATATATATATATATATATATATATATATATATATACATACACATCCCAAACATAGCCAATATACAGAAGAAGACGGGAGAGAAATAGAAAAATACATATAACTAGCTGAAGAAATCGACGACATGCGGCACCAAGATAAAGTAGAAATAATACCGATCATACTATCAAGTATAGGAGTCGAATCAAATAACTTACACCAAAACGTCTAAAAACTACAACTACATCCTATCACATTCACATCTTCAAAAAACATTCATACAATAACTAGAAAATTTCTAAATGCATAATATAATGTACAGATAAGAAAGCACGTTTGACAACAGTACATGTGATTATCTACTAATACCATATAAAATATCAGAAGAAAAATCAAAATAACAATAGAAATAATGTTTTTATTTTGAGAAAAAAGTTGCATGAAATATTTGTTTGTCTATGTGGGTTCTACATTCTGTTAATAAAAGTCTCCAATTAAAACTCTCCTTGTATATACATCACCAAAATTTTGAGATTGCTCTATGAGTAGGGAAAGAATAGTTTTAATATAACCTATATAATTTCTTGGAACAGATAATTTAATTAAACTTAAATTTTGTTGATCGTACAAAAATATAGAAAAGTAGATGCAATGTCCTCCAGCACCTCGCAGATAATTACAACTGCAAAGTTGTTACAGAAAAACTCAACCATAGAGAATAAACAATTAGCATTGAACGTACAAAATTATTTTATTAGGTATTTATTCAGGTTAACCAAAGAGTCGAACTTGGCTATGGCCACAAACAGATGAAAATGCTTTGATATGCTTGAAATGATAAAATAATTGTGCATGTTCAGTGCCAATTGTTTATTTTGCTCATTACTTACATGTGCACGCGGCTGAAATAAAAGAATAGAAACAGTTTAATGATTACTTTGCTATAATTTTTTTTTTGAAGAATTGGAATTTTAGATATTACCATATTCTCGCTTTATTATATATCACCTAGGAGACATTCAGAAAAATCAGCAAGAGAACGAAATTCTGTCAATTGAACAGAGGTTGAAATTCTCTTTATTTTATTAATGAAAGACAAATTTTAAAACTTTGCAGATGATAAATCTGTTTTAATGTTTGTAAGCATTATATAGCAATACCTGTGCATTCTCACTTATGTGATTCATCTGATTCTGTTTATAATACACTTTAAGTTTCTACTATACCTGAAATATATGAGCCATGCGATGTTGCTGTTGCAACGAACAATGATTTTCAATAGATAATATCACAGGGTAAGGAGAAGTTACAAAGGCATTTCGTTCAATTGTTTCTACAACAGCACTAAATGGTATTTTGGTTGTAAATGTATGACCATGATATATCATAGGATATCCATCATCTCCATCCCAGCAGTCTAGCTCAACACATCTACAACCTGTCAATAAAACCTGCAATTTTTATTTAAAAACATGCTACAAAATACTCTATCAAAAATTACTTGACTGTATAGCTCTACAGATGATTCGCCTTTCAGCTGGTGTCCTGTAAGATATGTATTATGAGAAGTTGCAATGAAATATGTTGACATTGGTCGATTCATATTGCCTTCATCGGGTACTTCCTGTTCATTTATAAATCCATAGTTATCCTTATCTAATAAGTACCTTGCAAAACCCTCAAAGGAAAGACAGTTTTGAGAACGTAAAGTGGAATCAGGTTCATGCCTCTAAAAGTACTTGATTACATGGTAGTAGTTTTATTATGAGTTTACCTGTATTAATTCCTTTATATCATCCTCAGACCAAACTTCCATTTGCCTTGTTTCTAAAAACTTTGTAAATGTTGATAAGGTGATTACTTGTGAATTGCTTGTGTCAATTCCAGCACAATTTGTAAAAATACTAGCTGCAGCAATTGCATCATAAATCTTTTTCTGGGAATTTACAACAATTCCCTCCAATTCTGGACGACTATTTCTAGTTAATAACCCCAATTTTTGAGGTTTCTTAATTGATTTATCAGTTGTAGGTTTAATTCCATTAATTTTAGTACTACTACTATTCACAGCCACCATGCTTCGATATGATATTGCTAATTGATCGAATAAATCACGTAAATCCTTACGAATTAATAAACTACGATTTAAATTAAGCAGTGATTATTTCAAAAAAGTTAAGCATACCTAAATGAACGAAATAAAAGAACAAAGTCTACAAAATCTAATTGCGTGTCATAAAGAATTGATCCCACTCTTGGATGACGTCCATGCCATAGATGTTCAGTAGATCCATGGCGATCTCTGTACACCAATAGACCTTTATATGAATTGCGAGATTCTTTTAAACTTACCTGTCAAATTTTGGTTGTGATTGAGAGTGATACGCTAATTGTCCTAAACTATGATGTCTTGCAACATCAGGGTGATGTTCTAGAAATGTTGTGGGTGTAGATTGACGGTGATGTGTTGGATTTCTCCAGTAACTACTCTCCATACACATTGTTGCCGGTTCAATAAAGTGAGTACGCAAACTTCGATCCTAGAAAACAATGGAAATGTGTTTAATGGTATTAGAAAATTAATTAAGTATAATTGTGTATACAGTGCTGTTTTCTGAGGCTGCTTCGCTAGATAGTTTTGAAAATTCTGTAATAATATTTATTATATTAAGTATTAATATACTCTGCTTGAATATATATTTTTTTAGATATTCTAGCACCAATTGCAGTTATCCCAATTGGCTGTGTACACTTTTTGATTAATAAACTTGAAAAACTGATGTATTAACGTGTAAAATTTAATAAATAGCAAAATGCTTTTGGTGTGAGCCATCCTCGGTGCATTTTTTGACTTCATCTCTCAAACCAACTAGCCACATCTAAATTAATAAATGTAATCATGTATAGCTAAAACTTCTAACTTAATTGTTACACCATTTTTTAGATTTTACAATTTAATATCCTTTATAGTTGTCTGAATTATGGAATTTTAATTAAATTTGACAAAAAAATGCCCTGAGGATGGCTCACGCTGAAAGTGCTTTGCTATTTATTAAATTTTTAAATTACATTTTACACGTTAATACATCAGTTTTGATTTTATTGATAATATTGTGTTATGCGTGTTAAAAATATACATTTTTGATATTAGAATTAATTCTTAAATGCACATTAGCACAAGTTTTTATTAATTTAGAGAGAGCGAACTAATCAGTTAGTGTCTGTTAAAGCGTTTATTAGTTTATTAATTTATATTAGTTTAATTTGTATAACTTTCTACGCATTCTATGGTACGCCTATGAGTGCAAATGTTTCCTCCGTTCATGATCGGTAGTCTTGTCTTCGGACGGCTCCGTCAAAGTTCAGTAACACTTCTTGTTCAATTTTCAGTGTGGTAGGACGTTCCTGCTACATTACAAAATGTCTTGTTTCTTTGTGTAAATAGTTTTTATATTAATAAATAAATGTAGTGTGTCAATTGAAACTCCTTTCATTAAAAGGCTGAGTTTATTGGTATTACAGTCCCCAGTAATCTCACGGCATGCTACACAACCAATTAGATAATTCCACATCAAGCAATCAACCAGCGCATATCGAAGGACAAGGTTAAATAATCGCTATTTATTCCGATAGCTTTACTAGCCGCCCTACATGGTGCCTTCTCACCGCATGTTACATTAATAATGGTATTTTGTCAACGACGTTTTAATCATATTTTCACAGCTGTAATTATCGAGCATTAATTACAAAGAAGTTCATAAAATCCAAGGAATTTATCTACAAATACAATACTTATATTATACAAGGTACGTTTCTCTTTCTACATTTCAGAGGAACGTGTATGATAAGAGAAGAAAGTATTAGCAACGGATGTACTAAACCGAAGCTTTGCATTCCATACCAATATTCAAGTTGCATTTTCAAGTTGCCGTGCGCAAGAGAGAGATAGTAACTAATAAATACCAAGTCAAGTACAAAGAAACAAGTTTCTTCACGCATACGCAGGTAGGTCAGGGTAAGTCCTTTGTTTACTGATTTCCTTTTCCAACCGCCTGTGAACATATTGTGCTCATCTTTTATTTGCAGCAAATAAAGAAATGTGTTTTATTTAGCTTTAAGGGTTAAAATTGCCAGTTTATATATCACACCCACATTTAAAATTCAGTATTGATTATTTCAATAAATGCAGGTTTAGCCTCACATTCCTAACTTACGTTCACAAGGGACGTAGAATATTTCAAGGGTACCACCAGTGGCGTGGTGTCAATATTTTGTATTCATTTCTACACTATTTGAATAACCATCACTTTCAGATGGAGTCCTTTATTAGAACCAGAGGCTATATCAAGGGTAGGCTCACAAGGTTTTCAAAGCATATTGACTTGCTTGAAACAAAACAAAGAGCAAATGAAGCTCTCGATTCAACTCAAATTGTGGAATTACGTCAAAGGTTAAATGATGTAATGCCAATTCTTTCTGAATTTTATGATGTTGACTTCAAGATCTTAGAAGCTGATCCCAATGCGGATTGCGATGAGACTTTTGAATCAACATACTATGCAGCAATTTCACGTGCTGAAAATATATTACAAAACTATGAAAGTGGTACAAAACATCGTTCTGTTTCCCCATCAAGTAGTAGTAAATCAAGTTCTAACAATTCAGGGCCTTCAATTCGCTTGCCTATTATTTCTCTTCCAAGTTTTAGCGGCGAAAGTTCCGAATGGTTGGAATATTATGAAATTTTCAAAAGTCTTGTTCACGAGAACTCTTCTTTGACCGACGTTCAACGGTTACATTATCTCAAAGCCAGTTTGACCGGATCTGCAAGCCAGATTGTCAAATCGCTTGAATTTCGCTCTGAAAGCTATTCGTTAGGCTGGAAGGCAATTTGCGATCGGTTCAACGATCCTCGCATGTTAGTGCACAATCATTTCAAAGCCATCTTTGATCTTGAGCCACTCTCTAAAGAGTCTGCATCAAAGTTGCGACAATTCAACGATACTCTTTTCAAACATTATACAGCTCTTAAGTCATTGTCTTCAGAACAAAATCTTCTAGAGTTCATGATAATTTTTATTGTATCCAAAAAGTTGGATTCCCGTACCTTTCGTGAATGGGAAGTTTCCAGGAGTGCTTCCAAGTCGGAGCTACCTACAATTTCAGAATTCAAAGAGTTTCTAAAAAATAATGCTAATCTTCTAGAAACATTAGAAGCAAAGCAAAACAAAGTAGTACTTGAAAGGCCATCAAAGGCACATTCTAAATCCTTCATTTCAACTACAGCATCGTGTGTTGTCTGCAAAGGCGACCATGCATTGTATAGATGCAATGAATTTATAAAGTTATCTCAAAGGGTAGACTTTCAAAA
The DNA here is from genome assembly GCA_036346225.1 of Platerodrilus igneus. Lineage (NCBI taxonomy): Eukaryota > Metazoa > Arthropoda > Insecta > Coleoptera > Lycidae > Platerodrilus > Platerodrilus igneus. The sequence goes on from JARFIW010000289.1 coordinate 2,550,390, forward strand.
GCAAAGTCGCTCCAAGTTTGTTTAAATTGCCTTTCAAAGGGACACTTTATCAATAATTGCACTTCTAAGTTTACATGCAAGAAATGCAAAGGTAAACATAATACGCTTTTGCATGAGGACAAGCCTCAACTCAAATCTGAAAATAATTCAGAACAAACAACGCCTACAGCCACGCCTGTAGAAACAAACCAAGCAATTTCCGCTTTCTGTTCAAACGATTTTCAAGTTTTGTTGCCAACTGCTACGGCTAAGATAACTTCCAGTGATGGTAACACTCACACAGTCAGAGTCCTTTTAGATTCCGGTTCACAATCGAACTTCATACGGTCAGATCTTTGCAGGAAATTGAACCTTCAAACACGTGATGTTGATATCACAGTTTCAGGCTTAGGACAAGCCGCTTCTCGCATACATTCAAGGTGTGACGTCAAACTCCAGGCGATTCACACTAACTTCACTATAGATATTTCCTGTTTAGTTCTTGATGAGATTACGGGTATCACACCTACATTCTCTGTCAAACGTAATAGTATCAAAATTCCAGATAACATCAGATTATCTGACAACAGTTATGACAAGCCTAGCACCATTGATGTATTGTTGGGTTCGTCTACATTTTGGAAGCTTCTTTGTGTAGGACAGATTCATCTGGGTCTTGATCTTCCAGTTTTACAGAAGACTCGTTTAGGTTGGGTTATTTCTGGCCCTATGGCTACTGTTGCATCGCACACTGTTCAGTGCAATTACATTTCTGTTGATGACACTTCAGCTATTCTCAGTAAGTTCTGGGAAGTTGAACACTATCCTATTGAAAGGGTTCACACACCGAAGAAAAGGCCTGCGCGGCACATTTCCAACAGCACACACGTCGTGATGCTGACGGTCGTTTCACAGTTCTCTCCCACTCAAACAGTCCATTGAGGTTCTGGGAGATTCTCTTCAAACAGCACAAAAGAGATTTCTTTCTTTAGAAAAACGATTACAATCTAATCCAGATTTATTTGCTCGATATTCACAATTCATGCAAGAGTACATCGACTTGGGTCATATGTCTATAGTTGATCCTAGCTCTTCTGTAATATCCTATTATCTCCCTCATCACGGCGTGATAAAGGAAGACAGTCTAACAACAAAGCTGCGAGTTGTTTTAACGGTTCTCAGGAAACCACTTCAGGGCATTCCTGAATAGTATTCAAATGGTTGGTCCAACCATTCAACAAGATTTGTTTTCGATTCTGATTCGTTTTCGCAAACATGCCTTTGCAATTTCAGCTGACGTTCAGAAAATGTACAGACAGGTACTCGTTAATCCTGACCAGAGAAATTTGCAGAGGATCCTGTGGCGCTTTTGTTCTTTAGATCCCATTCGTACATACAGTTTAAATACAGTTACGTACGGTACAGCATCCGCTTCTTTTCTTGCCATTCGTTGTCTCGCTCAGCTGGGTCACGACTGTGAAACATCATTTCCTGAAGTCTCTAAGACCATTAAGGAAGACTTTTATGTGGATGACCTTTTAACAGGAAGTAGTACGCTTCAAGGTGCACGTGATCTTTGCAGGAAGGTAAAACAAGTTCTTGATTCAGGCTGCTTCAAACTACAAAATGGATTTCTAACAATCCCCAAGTTCTAGACATAATTCCAGATTCGGATATTCATCCAGGTGTTCTTGCTTTCGGCTCTCATGAGCACACTCGTACATTAGGTTTGACTTGGTGTTTTGAATCCGATAATTTCATGTTTACGATTTCAAATGCATCTTCATTCAAGGCTACCAAACGTAGCATGCTTTCCGAAATATCACAAATTTTCGATCCTTTAGGACTCCTTGGTCCCTGTACTTTAGGAGCTAAAATTCTGATTCAAAAACTTTGGTTTGAAAAATTGGGTTGGGATGATTTCATTCCTGAAACCATTCAAGCAAAATGGAGTTCTTATTGTACTGATCTCGTCGATTTAAACGATTTGAAAATTTCTCGTCATATTTTATGCAAGGAATTTACTGATGTTCAGCTTCATGGTTTTTGCAATGCATCCCTACATGGATATGGTGCATGTATTTTTGTACGATCGATGGATCAAGATGGGAGATTCCATGTTAATCTTCTGTGTTCAAAATCAAAGGTTTCTCCTCTGAAACCTCTTACAATACCAAGGCTAGAGCTTTGCGGAGCAGTTCTGCTAGCTAAGCTGACTGACCAAGTTTCAAAGGCATTACAATTACCCATTTCTCATTATATATTTTGGTCAGATTCAACAATTGTATTAGGATGGCTGAAGGCCAACCCTAATCTCTTGAATACATTCGTTTGTAACAGGGTTGCAGATGTACAACAATTGACGTCGATGGGCATTTGGCGGCATGTACCTACTCAAGATAACCCTGCAGATATTCTCTCAAGAGGAATAACTCCTCAAGCTCTGAAAGAGTCTATTTTATGGTGGCATGGTCCATCATGGCTCATCGAAGAAGAATCTTCATGGCCTACTTTCAAGTTATCATGTACAGAACTTCCTGAAATGAAAAGGGAAGCTCGCTGTATTACAGTCAGTTCACCTGACCCTTTTCCGTTTAACATTTATTCAAGTTTAACTCAACTTGTGAGAGTTACTTCTTATTGTTTGCGCTTTCGCAATAATTGTTTGAATTCCAAGGCAGCACGCTTTTCAGGATCTCTTTCAACTAATGAAATTCAAGAATCCCTTCTAGTTCTTATTAAGCGCTCTCAACAGGAATCTTTTCCTGATGATTTAAAATTGTTATCACGGGTGCTCCCTAAAGACTTCATCATTGTTATCGCTTAATCCCTTTTTGGATTCAAGGGCATGATTAGAGTTGGTGGCAGACTGCACAACTCACAATTTATGTTTGATAAAAAATTTCCATTGCTAATATTCGGCAAGCACCGTCTTGCAAGACTTCTTGTTACACAAGAGCATATCAGGCTGCTTCATGCAGGCCCTCAAATGTTACTTGCTAACCTCAGAGAAAGGTATTGGATCACTTGCGGTAGGAATCTAATTAAACAAGTTGTACATCAATGTGTACGATGCTTTCGTTATTCACCTCAGGTAACAGAACCCCTTATGGGCAACCTACCATCTTCACGTATTAAGCCATCCTTTCCATTTAATGTAGTAGGAGTCGATTATGGCGGTCCCTTTTTTGTTAAGGATCGCAAGGGTCGTGGCTTCAAGACCACAAAATCATATTTATGTCTTTTCGTTTGCTTTGTTACCAAGGCAGTGCACCTGGAGTTGGTCACTGACTTATCTACAGAAATTTTTCTAATGGCTTTTCGGCGATTCACAGCACCTCGCGGTAAACCATTGCATGTTTACTCTGACAATGGGACAAACTTTACAGGTGCTAACTCTGAGCTTAAAGAGTTAGGCATGTTTTTAAAGGAGCAATGTCATACAATTTCTGATTCAACTATTATTGAAGGTATAACCTGGCACTTTATACCCGCCCATAGTCCACACTTTGGTGGTCTTTGGGAGGCCGGCATAAAATCTTCTAAATTTCATATAAAGCGGGTTATTGGAAATACATTATTTACCTATGAGGAAATGAGCACTTTACTAACACAGGTGGAGTCCGCATTAAACTCCCGTCCAATATCTCCTTTATCAGCAGACCCTAGTGACCTGTTGCCACTGACGCCTGCACATTTTTAATTGGTAGAACTTCAGTTTCTTTGCCAGATCCAGATTTGTCTCAAATACAAGAATCTAGACTTGCAGTCTTTCAGAAAATTCAAAGATTCCATCAAAGCATATGGAAGAGATGGAATAAAGAATACATATCCGAGTTACAGCAGCGCTCCAAATGGCGTGCGACGTCGTCTCGACTCGAAGCCGATTCTCTAGTCCTTATTAAGGAGGACAATTCTCCGCCATTAAATTGGAAACTTGGCAGAGTGATCGATGTTCACCCTGGCGCTGATGGCATCAGTCGAGTCGCTTCAGTAAAAACTGCAAATGGAACAGTGAAGCGTTCTTTTTCAAAACTGTGCCCACTTCCTATTGTGCGCGAGTGAGTGCAAGCATGTTCAAATTGCAATTTGTGTGCTACTGTGCGTTAGGTCTATCCTACAAAATAGGTATTAGTTATAAGTTGTTATAATTACGTTTATATTTAGTCTTTGTAAAAAAAGGTGACTTATTCTTTTGTTCATTTTGCTTTGTGCATGATTATTTTGTTTAGATTGTATATTTTGCATTTGTTCATATAATTCATAGCTTGGATGCCTATTGTTTACTATCAACTATTTTGTTGAAAGGTCCCCCTTTCAAGGCGGGCGGTATGTTAAAGCGTTTATTAGTTTATTAATTTATATTAGTTTAATTTGTATAACTTTCTACGCATTCTATGGTACGCCTATGAGTGCAAATGTTTCCTCCGTTCATGATCGGTAGTCTTGTCTTCGGACGGCTCCGTCAAAGTTCAGTAACACTTCTTGTTCAATTTTCAGTGTGGTAGGACGTTCCTGCTACATTACAAAATGTCTTGTTTCTTTGTGTAAATAGTTTTTATATTAATAAATAAATGTAGTGTGTCAATTGAAACTCCTTTCATTAAAAGGCTGAGTTTATTGGTATTACAGTCCCCAGTAATCTCACGGCATGCTACACAACCAATTAGATAATTCCACATCAAGCAATCAACCAGCGCATATCGAAGGACAAGGTTAAATAATCGCTATTTATTCCGATAGCTTTACTAGCCGCCCTACAGTGTCCTTATAAGATCTAAAAGAATTAGAAATGCAGTTTATTCCCAATATACCAGCATTTTTTGAAGTGCAAAATTAACTTTCACTGCGAACAAGGCCCCATTCTTAATTACCCTTGTATGGAGATACTTATTTGCAGTTACTTATTGTTCTTATTTTTAGTCTGGAAAATTTTTATTACTTCCTTGTTTTTTTTCATAAAAGATAAAATTTGATAGATGATTAAATATCACATAGCAATAAGAATACAGATAATTATTACAAACACCAATGTGCTCCGCATATTTCAAAAGGTAGCTGGGACTGTTAGTTTCTCCTTTATATATGTACTCCATATAGGCTGATCCCTGAGTTATTGGAATAACTGTGTACAATGATTTGATGAACAACTGTAAGCGAAATGTTCCAATAGACAACTGTTATCGAGATACGTAGCATGAAAACTGTCAACTACTGATTGTTTTGTATTCGTTATTCTTTGGTTGGCATAAAGCATTTTTGATCAACTTCATTTTTGTTGTCATAGAAGTGACGTCATGATTAAATTTCAATTGAAACACAAAATTCCATCTAATATCAGACCCATTGGATTAGAATATGTAAAATTGCCTTTGTGATATCATTTGTAATGCTAATGCGTTAATTAAGCATACATTTGTATGTAGAACATTTATTAATTTAAGTTAGGGAAAGGAGCTTTAGTGCGAAAATACTCGTACAGTTTTGAAGAATCTAGGTAGTTTACAGGTTATAAAGGGGCTGTTCAATGATAATATTAAAGTGAAATACCGAAATAAACAGGGAAAGTATCGAATACATTCTTATAGAACCGGCAAAAAATGAACTTCACATATTTAATATCAAATTAGAAAAAAACGTATTTTCCATTATTAATTAATCTACGAACATGTATTCCTAAACCTTCTCACGCATTGAAAAAACCGAAATCGTTGTAAATTACTCAAATCGACAGAAACCTATAAAAATAATATAAAATTTAAGACGTATTGACCCATCCAATGACCCAGTTATCAATATTAAATAGCAACTGTTGGAATACATAATATTCCCAGGCACCGAAAAACTCTTGACCTCAATCACAAGTTCAGTTCAAATCCTACAAACCTTGTGAACAGAGGAAATGGGAAATCTCTAAGATAATATAGCATATAAATACAGTCATAACATAATAGAAGGGAACATTCAAATTTATTCAAATCCTACAACCATTTATCTTCAGTCAAGTGACAAACACAATCTTCGGATGGATGAACTGATTTACAATAATTCATGTAACGGTAACTTGATTTGGGTTTATAAGACACAAACTGCAAATGCAAACCAATGGATTCGATAAAAGTGTCGTTACATTGTGCAGGTTTCTGTAGTGAATATTTTCAGTTAACGGAAGCTAGATACATTTGTCCTGCACTGAAAGGGTTTTACTTGAAACTTATACTCAATTCACAGGCTGTAAGTCATAGAATTTCTACTTTTAGGTGCTACATATTCTGTTGATGTATATTTCATTATTTACAAATAACTTATTAGTATTAGACTTTTACATTCGTGCATACTTCGTTAAGAGCATAATGCAATAGAAACAAGTACCGCAGTTGTATTCGCATAAATTTACATATACCAGCCAAATTTGTTGAATAATTATACTTGCATAAATTTAAGATCTTCTTTTTTCTTTTAGATACATACAATTGGTCATTTAGGGTAAAGCTTAGTTTATTTGTGATTGTTAAATACTATGATTTTCATGTTTGCAAAATATGGGTTAGGTGAAAGTCTTGCAGTTTTATTATTGTTTGTGCTTAGTTAAATTAGTAGGTAAGAAAGAAACTGCACACAGGGTTCCATCAACCTGCGTGGCCGAAATAACCATTTAGTCGTCTCATAGACCACTCACCGTTTATTGAGACCAAATTCATAGAATTTGCCCCTCGCCACTGCAAGCTAGCTGGTGCAGTATTCCTGTTATGTTTCCATGGTGGAGTAAATTTCATTCAGGTCACAAGCTTTAATTTACAACATAACACATTTCTTTCTGATGCTCATACTAACGAAAATTTATTTTATTAAATTAATTTAAATACTAAGTACAATGACTTTTGTATTCAGTAACTCTGGATATGCAGACATGTTTCTGCGTATGGGTTCTGTAATGAGAGGTGAACAATACAAAATATTTCCAAACAGGGGTGCTTCGAAATGCAAAACCATTTGCAGTGCTTTCCAGTGTTTATGAGGAACTGGATCGTTTCTTAAGCACACATGTGACAGAAATGTTCCTCATCAAGAAACTGCCAAAACGTTTGCGTATTGTCAATTAAGATCCACGAACAAGTACAAGAAGAATTGCTGCTGCAGCTAGCCTAATTACAACAAGCTTTATGAAAACACTTTATAAAGAGAGTTTCTATTACTATGTGCAAATCGTTTAACAATTACTTCTGGGTAATTATGGATTAAGAGAGTGGTTCAGTGAATTAATTAATACCTGTCATAACGAGCATATACGTGTTGTAAAAAATCCTCATTCAAGTACTGAAACACATCTGCAAACTCTATTTGTTGACAACGTTTGGGCAGGTGTAATAAGAAACAACTTGATGAAACCATTCTTTTTTTATGAAACTCTAAACTGCTACACTACTAACAATTCTTAGAAATTGAACTGCTACAAGCGATTAAACTTGAAAATGTTTCACTGGCTATCAGAAAGAAGTTATGTAATTCCACGATGTAACCCCGTCACACTATGGCCAATAGTCACTGATTTTTCTTAATAATAAATTTCTAAATAATTGAATTGAGCTGATGGTTCAGCTCATTGACCTCCTAGATCTTCAGTCCTTAACTGTTCAGGCTTCTCTGTTTATAAGTGCAACAAGCCTGCAAACCACTAACAGCTAATTCAACCTACTCATGCAACATCTGAAGAAATTCATATTGAAATGGAAAATTACAATTGGAAAGTAGACGCATTAACAGATAAAGTTCTGTGTTGTAGAAGACGACCATGTCGAGCAATTACAGTTTAAAAAAAATTAAATTTAATTGCATTATTGCATTACTTTTGTTCTGCAAATTGATCCATGTTCATGGAACACCTCCACTTAGAATTGTTCGTAGAATCATTGTACAAAGTTATTTTTAACTTGGTGAACACCCTTTTGAGATCCCAAACGTGTATTTATTATTTAATAAATGTGAATGGAATAAGAATATACATCATTTAACTAGAAGTAGAAAAGAAAGTGCTGGTATGTAAAATTATTTTGCAAAAGTGTAGTCTCCTTAATAAGAGTCATATTCAAAGCATTTAATATCTAAACAATTTCAAATTTTTGTTATCCATTCAAACAATGCTAGAAGAGTCTTCATATAACATTATGCTCAAAACATTATTCTTTAAAACAATATCGTTAAAGCTGGCTTACAAATGTTTCTGGAAACATGCATACCTAGCACATCTACAAGAAAATGTATTAGTAAAAATGAAAACTAGTTCCAACTTAATTATATTTTTTTATTTTTAGAAGAATTAATACAGTTAAATAGTACATTTTTATTGCGTATAAAATTGTGAGAATTACATACAGAAACAAGTACATGAAATGGTTGCTTACGACATGAAAATGAGTGTCAAATCAAAGTGATAATGAAATAAGAAAAGTCTGCTTCAAATCAATAAAGACAACAGTATACATCCATATGCTTTTATGCTTAACAGGTAATTGAGAAAAATTGTTAAGGTGAAGCACAGAAAGTGTATAATTCAGAATTAGAATACTAATCTGGATCATGTTCCATGTCATTCTGGTGCATGTCAAGCTCTTTTTAGTTAATAATTTTTTATGAATAATTTTATCATAATTTTATGTTTAAATTAAGTGTTTTTCTGAACATTTATGTCACTTTCTGTTGAGATTGTCTGATGGACTTTCGGCGATCGCATGATGGCCGTAAGCCAATGAGAATTGATTCTTCATCATAAAGGGGAATCGTGTAGTTTTCCCAGTAGTGAAATAGACATTTAATACTAATGAATCGAGGTAGTAAGCCTCTGTGCTCCAGTGTTGAATAGGAAGATCTCTACCTTATACCCTTTCCTTCCTTTGTCTTTTTTATCCCTTCCTAGGTTTCTTCCTACAGGAGACACGCCGTATAATGTAAGTAAGTGCCACTACAGTTGCAGCCATGTCCCCAATGCTCCACCTGAAAGTACTTCATTGGGTTTGAACACGAAAATAAACGTGTTTTAAATAAATGTGGCTTTAAAATCAATTAATCATTAACAGGAGATGCACAGCAGAATCTGTCGATAGTCTCATTCCAACCTGAGATTTTCTCGAAGCTGTTTCTATCAAGAAGAACTTTTGGTAGTTATATATGTATCTGGATATACTATTTAGTAGAATATGATGTTAATTATTCATTTTATCCTTACTTCATTTTATTTTAAAAATTTTGCGATGTGGCATAATTTATATTTGTTAAATTGTAACTATAATAGTATAAGAATCGATAGTTACATTGTACAATATAAATGCAATAAGATATCGCTGAACGGATTGGAAAAATTTATTTACAGCCGAGAAGCTTCATTTTCAAAGTCAATAGATGTTCCGTTACCATTTAACTTTATTTAGTGGTGACAGTGTGTAACAGTAAATAGTGCAGGTAGTATAGCAGCTTCTATCGCTGCCTTAGTTTATTGTACTTTAACTCGTGCACGTGCACGACTATGGACTGGTTTCGTACCCGCGAGGTGGCTTGAAGTGCAGTGTAACTCGAACACATAAGTGATCAACAAGCAATCTGGAAGGCCAAGCACCCATTAAATTACTTAATCAATAGTTGTACTGGGGAATCGCTACAAATAGTAAAATCTGTGTCGCTTATATTCTCTTGGGTGAGCGACTTTTTAATCCTCGATTATTGGCAACATCACATAAGGTCATTAAGGATTTTTCAGCTTTAAAATTAGAAGATCCTAAATAACTTAGGGATCTTATTGATTCTTTTTCCGAAAATCTATCTGCCCTAACTAATTTAAATTTTCATACTGAACATTGGAACTTCATTTTAGTTGAGCTGCTTTTAGAAAAACTCAATTCATCCAGCACAAAGCGTTTTGAGCAAATATCTAAATTTGGTGATTTGAAATACTTTTGAACACAACAATGCGCAGCTCTTGAGACTTTCTCTTTAGCAGCTTCTACTTCGTATTCGATGACTGTACATATGACAGTTGTCGATTCATCGCATAAGAAATCCTATGTGTTTTAATCTATACAAAGGGTTTCCGCTAATGTTGTTGCGCTAAATAAACCAAGTAATTCTAGCAATTCTAAAATTGTGTCTTCACAAGATTGTTCTTCTTGTAAGGGTAATCATTTGATTTATAAATGTCAATCATTCCTAAATAAACCATCGAGTGTACGTTACGAAATTGCCAAACATTTACATATTTGTCTAAATTGCTTACGTACAGACCATGCGTTTAAGCAAAGCAATTCAAAAAATTATTGTCGAACTTGCCAAGCCCCATCATCCCTTGTTATATTTTGAAGCACAAGCTGCTAATCACTGTTCATCTGAACTCAAATATAAAAATGTGAATAGGACACATTTGGCCTCTCCTATTCCGACAACGTTTTGCTTGGCAAACACACTCAAATTCTGGGATTGCTGTCTTACTTTCTACAGTGGTTGTAGAAGTTCAAGATCGTTCTGGTAATTTTATACCGGTCAGGGTACTTCTAGACCCTGGCTCCCAAGCTAGTTTTATTCGCAACGAGTGCATAAACAAACATACTTTCACGCAAACGTTGTCTGGTTCTGGTCAAACAACTTTAGTGGTCAATAGAGGTGCCACTTGCTGCACAATATGCTCTACTTTAGACCCTAAAAAATCTTTGGAAATCACAACCTTTGTGCTTTCATCTATATTCGAGACTTTACCAAATGTTGAGGTTCTTAACAATTGGGATAGAACTTGCTCGTGTGCATGCACGATCATGGACTGGTTTCGTACTTGCGAGATAGTTCGAAGTGCAGTGCAACTCAAACACTCAAGTGATCAACAAGCAACCTGGAAGACAGACCATCCACGAACCTTGTGCACGTTCCGGTGTCCCACCAGCATTGCTTTATGAATGAAGCTCTTCCATAGTGATGTGTTCAACTACAGCACATTATCCAAGCATTTATACCGTTGTTGTTTACACTTCATGTACTTATGTTATTGAGTAATTCCCACACAAACTAATTTTGTTTTCTTGAATTACTGCCTTTGGCAGTTGATCCTTCCTATGGTTTTTACATACATTTTCTTTTTAATTCACCTTTATCCTAAACCCTTTAATCACAAACAATAGATAAACAATTTCTAATGTATTATCTTTAACTAACTTGTTACCATCTTCTAAAATGAGCTATGACTGTAATTGCAAATGTACGTATCCAACTTGTGTTAATTGAATTTATTATACAAAAAAGTTATTTTGTGTATGAGTTACAAATTATACAACATGTATATAAGCAAAGCATTGGTTTTTGTTTTATTAATACTCAAACTCGTTAATACAGCAAAAAACTATCCATAAGGAATAATTTACATCCTTTTCACATAAATTATTATTATTTGCATATTTAATAGCAACAAACAAAATGCATTTAATAGTTATACTTCTTTATGTACATTTTTCCATAGGTGTTTTGAGTTGAAAAAGTTATATGGCTTTTATATATAAAAGCTAGTGCAATTTCTAGTTATATCACAAGGTAAATATTTAATTACCTCTCTTTGGAATCTCGACAAATAACTATTTTTCTGCGACGGGAAAAAATTTGACATTTAATGTTTCTTGACAGTTAACAAAATGTCACTTTTTATGAATTTACTTTTTTCCTCTGGAAAAAAATGAGTACTTTTTTTCTGGGTATGTGCAAATCAGTAATAACACGAAGATATTTAATTTAAAGCCGGGTCCACACTTATAACATTCGGGTGTAACCCGAATGCTACAAGTGTTACATCTTATCGTAACTTCGCCGCGTTAAAAACAACCGATATAAACAACTTAAGTAAGCAATTTTTGAAATCACTTGCAGAATTAAATTGACAGATATTTGATTACTTTAAAGGTTTCCTTAGCAACATAAGTCTAACTGTCCCTATAAGTACAACAGCCTACATGTTTGAAACTTCAAATTTGACATTCATTGATTTTTTGACTTTAATATATTGTAATATTGTTTTAAATATTAAATCATTGTTTTCCCTGTCACAGAAAAAAATAGTGTATTATACACAGGTAAAAATGCAAGATTTTAACTCTCGGTGTTTTGTCTCCCTCCGCTTCGCGTTGGGAGACAAACACACCTCGAGCCATAATCTAGTACTTTTTCCCTTGTATAATAAATAACTATAATTTGTCAGAAACATGCACCCCAAGATGCAATTTTATGTTGTAGAGATTCAAAGTGGTGCTGGGAGCTTATATCATTAAGTAGTCCGACTCAAATATAAGGCGGCTCCGTGGCGTAGTGGTATGTGTGTGACTACTATGCCCTAGGTCCCGGGTTCGAATCCCGACACGGTCCGCTTGAAAAATGTTAGGCGAGCATTTTTCGCAAAAATACACCCTCGTTCGGATGAGAGGTAAAATGGAGGTCCCGTGTGTGAGTGTTGTCACGCACGTTAAAGATCCCTACCTTGCTTGGAACAGCAAGGATTCGGCAAAATTCAAAATTTTCCAGGTAAAAAAAAAACTCGCTTCCTGGCCAATGTAGTACCTTCGGGTGGAGCATTGGAAAATCACATGTAATGTAGAGATTCAAAAAAGTCTTAACACTTAGTTTTAGTTCATTTTTCCATGAACGTTTATCTTTATTATTCCTATACAATAACAAGTTGTAGCCCATTTTCAAATTTATTTAAGTTTAGACAAGAGTTGCAAAAATACATAAAAATTTAAAGTATCAAAGAAAACCAAGCTTTAAGGGTCATTTCAAAACTGTCTCTCTCTCGTCCACTGTTTGTTAAACCTGAACTGCACACATTTTACGTTTTACAGGTTTGTGCTGTTGTGTCGTCTTTATTGAACAGTTCTCAAGCAAAAGTTATTAAAAAAATTAAACTTGGCACATAATTTAAATATCGAAACAACCATAAACTATGTATTCAAGTTTATTTCTGCTTAAATAACTAAAAACAGTTACCTTTTTATGCATTTTTCAAAAAAACTAAATACTGAATGTAAACATTTAAATGGTTATGATAGCTAATTTACATATTTTTACATACCTTAAATGTTTGATTACTAAGAATTTGCTTTTTCTTGATTTTCATAGAAACTTCTCTTCGTAAAACACCTGGTGATTCTCCAGACTGACTACCAGATGTCATTCCAGCAAGTGACCAATCCCTTCCTCCGAATGACTGCAAACATAAGTCAGTTGAAAAATTATATAACTGTTCACTTAATTTACCCTAATAGCATCTGCAGCTAATGGACCACAACAATAACCATCTTCATGATAAAGTTGCATATATTGTTCCCTCAACCAAAATAAACGTCTATCACACAATAATTGTTGTCTTACCAAACCATGGATTAACCAACTAAGACCACTAAACCATATCCTAAAAATATTCTAGTTAAAATGTTTGAAGTAAATTAAAGGATTGTACCTTTACCTACATACTGATGGTGGGCAAACAATATATAGTAGCCTATTATCGCTAATACCATAACCATAAAGTATAGTAAGAGCACATTCATTACCAGGTTCATGATTGAGACCATACTTTCTACTTACAGATGTTAATTCTATTTCTTTTTCAGCATCCCTTCCACCAAGGTGGACTTCTTTAACAGTCAAGAGATCCAAAAATCTGTAATTATTATCACTTTAGTTTAAACAGTTGACTTCAAAGGGACATCGTCAGGAAGTGTAAGTGATATATGTATATGAAAACAGTCAATACGAATAATGCCTGTCATTAAGGCATCTGAAGGTATTAATCCATGGTGTGAAAGATATATTGTACACTTGCAAAATATGAATTGTTTAAGACATTACGTAATTTAAACACATTATTCAAAAAACAAATTCCTTTTTTTAAAGAATTCGAAGGCATGCTTCTTAGTACCCTACCAAAACTTTATATTTTTTATTATATTCTGTCCTAAGATAGATCCTGACTTTTGAAGGATGTGGTACGGTTTGGCATTTTAAACTGGGGCAAAACAATGCAAGGGTTTTGAAAACGTCACAAACAAATCATATTTTGTTTTTCTATGCAAATTCTTCTAAGAATGAACTGTGAATGTCACAAGCTTGAATGTGTTTGGCGTATTGTATAATTTTGAAGTCTAAAGCCTAAATGTAGAGCACAAATAAATTACTTGTGCAGCAATTATAAGAACAAAATCAGATTGTGCTGTTAACAAAAAAATGTTTGTTGGTACAATACTGTCTTTTTATGGAAGGCATTTAACTTCATTACAGATAATGGTAAACCTGCTGAGGTTATTAGTCACTAACGTTTGGTTACAATATCTGACACTAGTTAACTCAAGAAAGTCAACTAGCAAAAGACAGGAGCCCTATGACTACTCTTTTCTTCATCTACAAAAATGTTAAACGGATGACTAAGCATATATTCATAACATTTTTAATGCAGACGCAAAATACAAAATGCTTCTAATATATATGTCGAATCCAGAAAATGTAATTGTACATTTCATGAAAAGGACATCCACTTCATGATATGATTCCACATACTGTAATTTCCAAGTTTTCCACCTCCATTTCATGAAGTAGAACCCATCCTCTTCCAGATGGTGATATTATACAAGACTACAGCATTTGGATAAGCAAATTGTCCATTTCATTAAAAGGTGGGAGAGAAAGCAATAGTCGGTGTAATAATTGTCGTGTCGTCGCAAGTGGATATCCAATTCATGTAAAGGTCACATGATCACAGAGTTGTTTAAATGGTTGTGAGTTGTTTTGTTTTAATTTCGTACTTGTTTTCTCATTATCTGGTTATTGGTGTAAATTGGAGTACGACGGTAAAAACGATTTCTTTAATGAAATCAGGCAATATTACTTAAGACAACCCGGAAAAAGGCTCTTCTCGAAAAAGACACAAGTTGCTGTTGTTGAAGAAATTATATGCCCCAAAGCGAAATCGTAAGTTATTCCTAGTGTATAGTGCAAATTCAACAAACTTGCACTTAATGACACTCAGTTCAAAGCACATAAGTAATTATTATAGTTATTTTTGCATGATGCCAAAAATCTAACCTAAAATAACAAACGATAAGCTAATTTCAATTCAAACAGTGGGGTATCTGCAATTAATCATATTATTTATGTGCTCCTATATTTGTCCTTTTAACAGTTATTGATTTACTTTTTTGGGTCTAAGTAATAATATTATGTTGGAAAAATATTATTTTTTAGAAAGCAAACTGAGCATCACTATATTTACATCTTTAACGTGTTTCCTCTTAAACACTCATTTAGTTTCACTGCTGCCTAACTACTTAACAGTAAATCTTGTAATCAATATTTCCTTCACTTTCACTTGTCCATTATCCTCAAATTTTGTATACCTGCATAATCCTGGTGGCAACGCAATATTTTGGTGCAGCTGAGTGCATACACCCCCCTCAGAACAGGGGAGTGTTAAAAAACTGCTTCAAATCTGTTAATCAATATTTCGTGAACAATGCATGAATAATTGATACATTTGTGGGAAATTAGAATAATGCAGATCAATAATAATGTAACAGCAAATTTTTTAATTAATTTATTGATATAAATTTATATAATTTATTGTAATTAATTAATATAATTGATTGTAAAATAGGTACTATTTATTCCAGGGGCTAAAAGAGTAGAAGGGAGTGTTATTTGTTTGCCACCTACGATGTTTTGTCCCTTGGCAACGAGAAATTTTTGATAAAAAAGATATGATAAAAATGAAGACACTAAAATAAGATATCTAGTCGCATACGAAAGCCTCTATGATCGGTGTCACGAAATACACGGTTCGATAGGACATGGAAGAAATGTGTGCCTTGCATTGAAGCATATTTACAGAGTTACAAACCATGCAAACAGAAAAAAAGCTTGTTAACTTATCGTAAACCAATAACATCAAAAGATTTTAATAAAAGAGATCAGATAGATCTTATAGATTTTTAATATTTTCTAGATGGCAAATTCAAACGGATATTGAACTACCAAGATCACAGTATCAAATTTGTTTGCTTGTGGCCTTTAGAGACGAAAAGAGCCACAGAGGTGGCTTCTCAACTACTTAAAATCTTTCTAACTTTTGGAGCAACCCGCATCTTACAATGCGATAACGGCCGTGAATTTGTGAACCAGGTGATTGAGAAATTGAAAGAATTGTGGCCTGAATATATTATCGTAAATGGGCTTCTCCGTCATCCACAAAGTCAGAGCAATATTGAGCGCAGTAACCAGAACATCGAGAACATGATCAGATCTTGGATGTTCGATAATGATTCAACACACTAGGCCATAATCCGCGTGTGGGTTTCACTGCTTCTAATCTTCCAAAAGAAGTCTTAGAACGCTTAATAAATGAAGACGACCTGAATACTGTTGCTGTTGAACAAATACTGCAGAGGAACCAAACAAGTGACAGCAAAATTGATCTTGGCATTGAAGTGCAAAATGAGGAACATGGCAAAGACGAAGGATTACTTGACTCTGCCACAGTCGACACAATGATGAGATCCATAGTGAGTTGAAAGATCGAGAAAAAAAATTCCAAATGAGAGAGAAGCAGCCTGCGAAGGACAAAAACGTGCGGCAGAGAAAATGTTGTAATCATCAAACGTAAAAATAAGGTATTAGATGTAAATGATCGTGTTCTTGTTTCTGTCCCTAAAGTTGACTGAGGACCAGCAGATCCCCAAAATATTGTGCGAATAATCACAGATTGTAAAAATGGGATATAATAAATTGCCACAGGGCATGGTTCATTGAAGGGTTGGTACGGGCATGATACATTACAAAGTGCTATTTCCAATTTTTTCAAATCAGAAGTTACACTACGTCGAAACAAGTTTCCATATGAGAAGCGGTTGCTGTTAGTTCTGGTGTGCAAGGTATTGTAGAATGTTCGTGCATACCTTCTAAACAGCAGTGTAAAAATAAAAGATGTAATTGTTTTAAATCCAATAGGTTATGTTCCAGTCGTTGTCATATGAGTCTGAATTGTACGAACAAATAGCTTATAATTTGAGAAAAAAAATTATAACTTCCTTATTCCATATCTATATTATATATTATCAGACATTTATGTGCCGGAAAGTTATAATTTTTATTACTATTCCTCAAATATTTGTATTTGTTCTTTGTTTCGATGTTTAATGCTTGTTTTCTTGACATTTTGCTATAGCTGTTTTTAACTATAATATAGAAAAAAAAAAAATTTTCTTCCCACTATACCACATAGCTATAGATATGAAAACAGCGAACACTAAATGGACATCCACTTGCGGCAATGCAACAATTTTTACACCAACTGTTGCTTTTTATCCCACCTTTTCATGAAATAAACAATTTACTGATCCAAATGCTGTAGTCTTGTATAATTTTATCATCTTGAAGAGGATAGGTCTCACTTCATGAATCGGATAGGATTTTTGTCCGGGTGGTGGAAAACTTTAAAATTATAGTATGTGGAGCCACTTCATGCAGTGGATGTCCTATTTGTGAAATGTACAATTACATTTTTTGAATTTGACATATATACAGAATGTATCTCAACTATGGGTCGTTAGCCAAATATGGAAAAGTAATGCAAATTAAAATTTGAAAATTAGTGTATACGTATTATTAACATGCGTCCCCTTTTGAAAATAGTGATAGCCTTTTACTATTTCCGGTTCTACGGCAAGTAGCTATCTACTTTGTTATTTTAAATGCAACAGTCTCTATATTATTAAGTTTTTGGATTGAACGGACAATCCTTGGTATAAAATATATAACATACCTTACATCTAACTAAAACCATTTTCGTAGTATCATTAATTTTCTGAAAATTTTGACTTTTGGCTATCATACTTGGTTTAAGTATAATATGAATTCTTGTGAAAAACAAACGATATTTTAACGTATTATTCTTCCCAATACGTCTATCTAACTTTCAGTTAAATGTTTTATTCTAAATGCCGTACATGACGATTCCAATATTGAATTCATTTGGCAATAATAAAAACTGCAGTAACTCAATTTTTCAAATGTTGCACTCTGTATATTATTGCTTATTTGGATTCCTTGCTAAATTTTAACACTACTTCACGTAACATGTCCTATACCTAAACTATACAAGTTGATGAGACATGTAACAATATGTTGTTTTTGTTCAGGGAAACAAGAAAACAATAGAATGTAGTTACATTAAACAATTTATTTTAGGTGTTCTAAAATTTAAAGGAGAGGTAACATAATTTTGATTATTTATTTCAAAAACTATTCAAATGTGCCAACATTACGAAGCAAATACTTATGTATTCTTATTAACAGATTATCTTGGGTTGTTTTTCTCAGCATTGGTGGTTACTGTATTGAATATACATGATTTTTCATAAAACCTCATATAGAGTAATCTAATGAAGTTAGATCCGGAGAACGGACAGACCAATGAAACGGACCATTGTTGGCAATTCATATATCCATAAACATATTTAGCAAGAATTCGGACACCCCTAGCATTATTGTTTGTCCGGTTCCAGTAATTTGTGTAATGCAGCAATAACTGCGTTTACTAGTAAGTGCACATTTTACTATAAAAAGCTAAACACACCATTCTATTGTTTTTGATAGCACAAAAGACATTGAAACTTCACGACTTTTTAAAACTATGTATGCGTGCCAAGTGTGGATTTTCAGTGGCCCAATAGTGGCTATTCTGTCTATTAAATGAACTGTTTTTTTTGTAAATTTCGATGTAAGGAAAGCTTCCCTATACAACACATGCAGAAACTTCTACTGAAATAAAAGAAACCTTACATGTGATCTTCTAATACTCCACCCGAAGGTACTACATTGGCCAGGAAGCGAGTTTTTTTACCTGGAAAATTTGAAATTTTGCCGAACCCTTGCTGTTCCAAGCAAGGTAGGGATCTTTAACGTGCGTGACAACACTCACACACGAGACCTCCATTTTACCTCTCATCCGATTTTGTTAAAAATGCTGGCCTAACATTTTTCAAGCGGATCGTGTTGGGATTCGAACCCGGGACCTTGGGCGTAGTAGAATAAAAGAAACCACTTCCCCGACTGTTTCTGTAGATAGAACACCAAAACGCTCTTTTGCTCGAACAAATTAGTATATTAAACCTTACTAAAATTTTTGGAGTACAAACGTATATATATATATATATATATATATATATATATATATATAATAATATTGAAAAATGAAAATTACTGCAATGTAAATCACCTAAAAATAAATAAAGTTTCAACTTACACTCGGAATAAAGTTACTTGAATTTCCAGGATCAGGGTACTCTTATCGCCGAGCTTATTTCTTTAAAAGTATACCTTATATCAAAGATACGTGAAATTGTCCTCAGATATAAATGATTTCTTAAATGAATTTATGAATTAATTAAACATTAGGACTACAATTTCTTACAATAAAATTATTAGATTCAAATATTTTTGTAAAGTCCCTCACTCAAAAACACAAATCTTAAAAGCTGATTTGACCTTGATTTCAGGAACCTTGAATTAACTCCAGACCAAACAGTTTATTAAAGATTCAAATTTTTAGCACTAACTTCCTTCTCAAGGATTGCTTCTTGAATGAAATTATGCATGACCTTCACCAAGTTTAAGTCAAAGAAAGCTTTTTTGCTGGGAATTTCTCCGCAGCAAAATCAAATCAAATAGATTTTTAATAGCGAATTGGAAGAAATATTCAAGATACTATCTGACGAAATATTTGAACTAATATTTGTAGCTATGATTGAAAGGTTAATTGAAGCATTAGTTGGGGCATTAATTGAAGTATTAATTGGAGTAATATTTGAAGCCGATTTTATTACCGCTGTAGAAAATAAAACAAACTGAACTTTACTTATAATTATAATATGTGTACTCGCACTTATTTTGTAGCATTTAGTTATTTTCAAATTATATGGTTTGCAGAAATACAGGAAGCATCATTTCAAAGTAAATAAACTCTTATATAACATATAATTCAGATGGCAGCCCCGTGAATCAGACAGGTTTGCGTATGACTGCTGATCCCAAGGTTTCGGGTACGATTTCCGACACCGACTGCTTGAAAAATGTTAGGCAAGCATATTTCATAAAAATACGACCTCGTTCAGTTGAGAGGTAAATTGTAGGTTCCATGTGTAAGTGTTCTCACACACGTTAAAGAACCCTACCTTGCTTGGAACAGCAAGGGTTCGGCAAAAATTCAAAATTTCCAATTAAAAAAAACTCGCTTCCTGGCCAATGTAGTACCTTCAGGTGGATCATGGGAAAATCAAATGTTGGGTATATCAAATAGTATGACTGCTGATACCAAGGTCTCGGATTCGATTCCCAACACAGACCGCTCGAAGAATGTTAAGCGAGCAGTTTTCACAAAAATACACACTCGTCTGAATGAGAGGTAAAATGTAGGCCCCATGTTTGTGTGTGTGTGTGTGCGCATGCGCACGTGTGTGTTGTCATGCACGTTAAATATCCCTACCTTGCTTGGTATAGCAAAGGTTCATTAATATTCAAAATTTTCAGGTAAAAGAAGCTTGCTTCATCGCCAATGTAGTACCAATGATTGAATGGTGAGTGTTATAATTTTAATATTTGTACAAAGAAAATGGCATTATTCGAACCTTAATATTTAATTAAGTAAGAATATAACACTTAATAATTGATGCCCAAACTAGGTACGTAACAATAGACGTTCGCCCGATTAAACCGAGTGTTCGTTTATTTCTTAATTTTTGTTTTTGTTATATATTTTAGGTTTTTGTCCGGCACATTCTGATTGTTTGTAAAATTATCGTAAATTAAGGTATTTTAGTAGTGCAAGAATATTGCAAGCATTATATGCCTGAACCGAACACCTACTGACATATTATAATAATTGATTAAAATCCAAAGGTTAATAAATAACCATTATAATGTACTACTTATATAAATAATCAGATTTTATATACAAAGCAGTATCAGATCTGCGAAAATTATAGTTTAGACATCAATATTTTTTGGTAACATTCGTGCTTACCTTCTTACCTTTCCCTATTATCGTGTTGAAGAAGCACCCGTAAAGTATCACCAGAAACAACACCAAGTAGCATCAATGCAACAACGAAGGCAGCAAGAACCTAATCCCCTGAGAACAACCTATGCACCCGTTTAAGGTCTATGGGGTAAATGCGTTTTTATTTACCTGGGGTTTTTTTATAAAGAAATGCTAGGTTTAAGAGAAACCCTAGTCGGCCAAGAATAATTAGAATCCTTGTCTTATAAGGCAAGACGTAGAACCAACCTTAAACTTTAAAACAAGAAACGAAACTGCCTTATTGAATGAATTTTTAATTTATTCGTAAATTTATTTCTATTTATGCTGAAGCACGAATAAGGGATGAAAGCAATAAAACACGTGCAAGTTAGTTTAGAAAGTGGCATTAACAAAAAAAAGGGGGATGAGAATTTGTTCCTCAAGCTCTAACGCCACAAATTTCAATGATAATTGCAACGACAGGTTTAATAGCAATAAATTAATGTTAACGCATTGTCTTTCAATATAGAATGGCTGTAAATTATTTTTTGAAATAAAAGAATGTGTGAGAAACCACAACAATATGGTTAAAACTTCTTTTACTCGTATGTATATTATTAATGCATAAATAGTTATCGATGTAAAAAATTATTATTAACACAAAATTTGGTATCTCCAAATAAAAGTATTGCTGATCGATCTTTCCAACTACTGCTCTATGCAGCTCATCACATATCTTTATCTGTTTAGATAATATTGTATCTTGCTTTCACATAACTTACTGTAAACACTTTATTGCTGGGTCCTGTTCCTGTTCATAGTAGTATAACGTCTATTATTATATCAGTAATTGTAAAACTTAAACCTATTGTAACTAATTATGCATGTTAGCAAACGTGATACTTTACTTATCATACATGATTAGGCAACTTAAATAGTACTACAAATAATGTATTGACTGTTATCATATTTATAAAATCTAATAAATCAATTTAGAATACTGATAATATCCCTTTTATAGACTACATTGTATTTTGCTTAAGCCACTGTAATGGATCAAAAGCTGCTTGCACTTAGAAAAGAAGAAGCTCAAGAGAAGCAAAAGCAAGATAAACTATTAGAAATATCACAAAAAATCTACACTTTGCAAAAACTAATTCACGACAATGAAGTTCATATCAATCACAAAGAAAAGGATCTTGAAACTTTAAAATCTCAGTGCAACAGTTTGAATATTCAATTAGAATTGCAAACTAGTAAAATTCAATTTCTCAAGAATATTTATAAAAAGCAGACTGTTATCCTTGAAGTTGAAAAGTGTGTATTAGAAAAATTGCACCAGAAAGTTTGGGCTCCAGTTGAAGAATTTATTACAAATACTGAAAACCCAGTGACAAATACTGAAGTAGAAATACAAACATTTTTGAAAGTGCGTAAAATGCAAAATGATATGCAAGGATTAAAGCAAGCAAATTTAAAATTGGAAGGAGCAATTAATGGTTTGGAACTTTATAAAAAGTTACAAGAAAAAGAAATTAAGAAATTAAAACAAGTAATGGTGGTACTTGAGCAAGCAAATGTAATTGAAAATAAATAATGTTGTACATTTTAAGATTGATGTTATATTCGGCAATTTCTGTTAAGTAGTTTGTTTTATAATAGATTATGCAACAAGTCATTCATTCAGGTAAATGTTAAATCTTTGATTAATTTATAATTACTACATAGCAATGTATTGTGCTGAAATACACCTAGTGACAAAAACAAACATGATAATTTCAGAATTATTTATCTCTACAAGGTTTGTTTTTATGTAATGTGGTATCGTATATATGGGATGCTAAATTGTCTCATAATTCGCGAATGGTGGTGTTTATAGGCAGAATAAATTACAATTATATTCATATTGTTAAAAGTGTATTTCATATTTATTTACATTTGATAGAATATAAATGCAACCATTTGTAGTATTAACAATCTAAGTTAAACTGTAGGTCCGAATAAGCGTGCACATGCAAGTGTGATGCAACAGTTCCCAAGCAGTGCTAGAACAACGTATTAAGTGAGCTCTAAGA
Source organism: Platerodrilus igneus (assembly GCA_036346225.1). Lineage (NCBI taxonomy): Eukaryota > Metazoa > Arthropoda > Insecta > Coleoptera > Lycidae > Platerodrilus > Platerodrilus igneus. The sequence continues at coordinate 2,573,526 of JARFIW010000289.1, forward strand.
CTGTGGGATGTGAGCGATATCTCATTCCATGAACCTCATCCCCGATATAAAATTTTCTTGTAAACAGGTGATATTTATTAGTTCTATTTTCTGGCATGTTTGATATGAAGTTTCATATAAATACACAGCATTAGATTAAATATAGCAAGACTGCCATCACTACTGTGTTCAAATTTATTAGGCGGCAATACTTATACTGTCTAGTGAAATATTTCTATTTTAGCTTTTTTGTGTTGTTCTTTTTCAGAAGCTGTTCATGAGGTTCTGGCATCATTAGGGTCAAATGTCAGATGAGCTGAGTTGAATTTAGAGTTGAAATACTGTTGGTATTATGTTATTATCGGGTTTCTCAGTTTTTCGTTTTAAGAGTTTTTTTTTATTTTAAGCATGTAGTGGCACTATTATTCTTGTTTTGGTCATTTTCAAATCAACGATACGCTCATAATACTGTGGTAAAAAATCTCGACTGGTCGTCTGCCTCCAAACAAAGTTCCTCAATCCTACAGCCATTATATAACTTAGATCACACCAGGCTACTTAATAATGGCAGGAAATCCTTGGTTGAAAGTCTACTCCTGTTTGAATTCGGATATAGATTAACATGTTTGAACAAAATCAAACTAATTGATTACACTGCAGTAAGACAGTATGATGGTTGCTTGGCAATGTCTGCACATAATTTATAAGATGCATGTACTTTCTAATGTTTTTCGAATAGTTTCTTGGAATTAACCAAAAAGACCAACCAAGTGCAATGGTGCATAATCCATTCTAACCCATTAGCGCTTATAGAACCCAAATGGACCCATATGTTGCGCTTCTAATAAAAGTACCTTAAAAATATGCCAACTGCAAGCGGAGGTTGTTTTATATCACTCATCTTTAGTATAAGGATTTAGTAATACGTGCAGTATTGTTAGTTGCTTTTTGATGATTCCTAAAAGAATTATTTTAACATGAACATTGTGTTGTTTTGCAGATTGATAAGTAGGATGTACTTCAAACTAGTGTAAATATTTATGTACTGTTATTTTTGTAGGAGTGAAACTGTACACTGATTGCGTCATAGCAGAAATACTAAAAGATAACATAGGTTTTAAATTTTGGACATAAGTAAAAACATAGCTAATGAATGCCGTCAAATTTTACTGTATCCATATGAACCCACTAAGCACATACATAGTCAAAACGTTTTATTTATTTTTTCAGTGGAGTCACACTAAAGGATGCATTGGATATAGCATATGATAAAACTAGTCTCAGATATTTATATTGGACCACACGATTCACGTTACTTGACTGATGAAGACTGAAGAAATGATGAAAAATGTGTGGCAGACAATTTGAGTTCATGACCAACTTTACGCTGGTGCAGAAATTGTATTTATTCTGAAAGAGTGAGAATTTCAATGTGATCCCCTGCAGCCCATTGATAATACAAACTATTAAAATTTCAATGACACTGATCAACATATGCCACTATCAGGTATAACATTGAAGCTAACACAGAATTTAACCATATCTTTTTCTATTGACACGACAAATATTGAAGGAGTTTTAACATGTGCGGTGCAAGATTTTCTATTAGGGGATTATACAAAATATTTTTCAATGTCGCGTGTTCAACTGTTTGAAATGTTTTTGACATTTGATCTGTTCAACAAAAGTCTCTGCAAAACCCAAAATTATGCCATGTTGAAATACAAACCAGGCTCAAATTTGACAAATTCCATAAAAATGTTTATCTCTAGTCCTTAACTCAGTGGATATAACTGAGAAAATAGTTTAAATGTAAAAAACATTTCGGTATCTGAGAAGGGATATATTTCTGCAAATATGTCGTCTTATGCACTTTTGAGATAATAATAAAATAGATGTAAATGATAAAATGCTCATATTTAGACCAATTGCCAAGATGTCGAAAAATACATTTTTAGAAAATTTTATTCCTGAACAGAATGTATCCTATGATGAATCCATGATTTGTTATTTTGGCCATCATGGATGCAAGCAGTTCAATAGGGGGAAACCAGTCAGATTAGGCCATAAAGTATGGTGTCTTAACACCCCCTAGCAGATATCTAATAAATTTTAGGTTTACCAAAATCAAACCAAAAGTATAAAGCAAGTTTTGGTAAAAGTTGCTGCCCCCTTAATTCAAATGAGAAAGGAGTTGAGGAAAAAGATATTTTCGCTACAATTTCTTTTTTAATAATATCAACACTAGCAAAAATCTCTCGGTACTTAAAAAATTAATCGTTATGGAAGCACGGATACAATAAGAAACAATAGTTTTCAAAAATTTTCCATTAGTTATATGTGATAGTTTTAGATTCCATTAGTTAGTGATATAACGAAATGCGGGGTATTTAACTGTTGGCTGTATTTGCTATGAACGATATGTCCAGTAATTGTGATTTATAAATGTCGTGTAATTAAATATTGAAAACAAAAAACGTGGAGTGATGAATAGCTTTGTTGATTTAAGAACTTTTTAGCATTTTTCTGTCTGGATTCGAGGCTAAGAAATTATTTTTAGTGAAGTATTTTTGTCATTACAATTGAGATTATTTTGTTAATAGAGTTTAAGTTAGGTTAGATTTTTATTTGAATTTATTTAAAAGATTAGGAAAACAAATATGTTTGTAAATGATATCCAGGTACTTAGTGATGGAATCCTATTTGGAAGAAGCATTTTATTTTGAGAAATTTCTTTAATTATCACAGAATTAATAAGTGTTTTTAAGGTATTTACGAGAAAGGTATGATATAAAGTTTTGTATACCGAAACCAGAGAGATTTATGCGGAATAGCCGTCTTTCATACAGAAATATTATGAAACGAGATTGCTGTGACAGGTTTGGCACCCCTTAAATTTGACAGAAAAAGCCTTTTATGGTGTTAGTGTAACATAGGGTTTTTTTTTTGTATTTCAGCTCGTTTATTTATTGTTTTTATTTCCTTATTATTATTATTTTGAATATCTTTATATTCTTTTACTAATTTCTTTATAGGAGCCCACTGCGCTTAGCCGACACACTCTTATATTGTTACAGGGTACCCGCCCCTTCAGGGCAAATCAAAATTTATTCATTCAACGCTCATTTTACCTGTAGCAAATTGTTAAAATCGCCAAAAGAGAAAAAACAGGTTGTAGCGCATTATAGATTGGAAAAATGGAAAGACAGACGTGAGTGGGTAGTGGAGTTGTGCTCAAAATATAAACTAGTAATTGCAAATACCCTTATCAAAAATTACAAAAGAAGATTATATACATGGAAGAAACAAGCAGATAGTGATAGACAAGATCGATATTAGCTTGACTGCATTATAGTAAAGCAGAGGTGGAGAGCTTGAATAAAATACTAGCGCTTATCCAAAACCAGTCACGTAGATAGTGATCACATCTTAATTGTTGGAAAATGCCAATTGCGCTTTAAAAATTTGACAAAAAGATCAGATCAAAGAAGCACAATTACGAATAACTGCAATAAGGGAAGGCAATAAGTACTTTACAGAACCATATTGCAAATGGCCTTAATAGCAAAAATATACGAAAAACGAAGACGAATGGGTAGTTACTAGATTAGAAATCTACGCATCGGCAAAAATCAAATAAGTTACCGATGCTTGGTAAAGAGGATATCTTACAAGAACTTTCAAGATGCGCTGGAAAGTATAATGTATAAATAACTTTGAAATAAAATAAATAATAAATGTGAGATAACTATCTCACATTTCATCAAGAAAGAATTTACCGCCATGTTTGGCTGTTGTAGATTTAGAAAAAGCATTTGAGAATGTCGAATGGCATAAAATGTTAGAGATATTGCAAGAAATGAGTTTGATATACATACATAAATACATAAATAGAAGAATATATAGTATAACAAATGAATAAGGACACTCAAGGGGGCTAGGGATGTTAGGAGTTGGCAAATATTGGTGCTTCAGCGATAATAGGCAAACTGTTTTGATACTCTAAACAACAGTTTACATAAATACTTGTGTTCAACAATACTACAGGTGTAATGTACTTGTGCTCTGTTGTATTGCTGCTGTAAATTTGAGCATGTAGGATATTGGAATAAACTTAAACATACGGTGGATAAGTAATTTTGTAGTGGCTTGGGTTATGAACACCGCCCCAAGAGATCTTGTTAGTCGTTCTTCTTAAGACATTCTACTGTATTTGAATGGAGACCATATTCCTTGCTGTCAGAAGCGCTTAAGCCATATTTTGGTGTGTTGGTTGTGTCCGTGTACGAATATATCGGATGCGGAATTGGAGTGATTGTTTGATTAGGTAGATGTATAGATTTAAGAGCCTATTTATATCTATAAACTATAGTGTGTTTTAAACTGTAAGTGAATTTAAGTCACTAGAGACTTTAGAAAAAGATTGAGATTCAGAGTAATTATTTGTCTATTTAATTAAGATGTGTAAGGATATATAGGACATGTATGTAAAAATATGATATTGAATTAAGTAAGCTAAGGGTAGCCATGGAAACATCTAAGAGAGAGTGATTTTAAAAAATTAAATGGGAATGACAGATGATTTTTGTAAAAATTAATTGAATTTAAGTTTTAGTTCTGAGACTATAAATTTTTGATAATGTTAACCTGCGGGTATGTTATATTGGAAACCAGATACGAGATCGTAAAGAAAAGTATATAATTAACCAAAAATATATTTGTTGGCAAGAAGGATAGAGTTTCATTTGATCAGAAGTAATTTTCCCAGAAAGTAAAAATAACCACAGAAAGAAAATAAGACCCAAGAGAAAACGACGCTTAGATACATAGAAAAGATAGAAGAAAAAGGCCCACAAACAAAGACCATCCACACAAGAATAGGAGAACCAGAGGCAGCACAAAACTTTAAGGAAAGTAAAACCAATTTAATAGTATTTGCCAGTAGTATTAGTACTCGTAGTTAGATAGGTGAAGAGGGAGTTTGATTATTACGTTATCTTGTAAAGGGAACCACTGCATTTTGGGATAACCGTGATTGGGATACAGGCTTTGGACAAGAAAATTAAGAAATTTTCTTGATGTAATAAATAATAATAAGTAAAAAATTGAGGTCATTATTTATAAATAGGGATAACAATACAAAACAGTAACATTTTTTTGAAGTTACAGGTAATGATACGAAAGCCCTGCAGCAGCACATGATAAGAAAGACACGTGGGTGAATCGTGTATGGTGTAAAATTCACAATACCCGGATAAACAGTCATTTGAGTAAGACCTAATGTATAAGTACTCTACATTTTGTTTAAAACCATAATTTATTCAAATAATTGTATATGAAACGGACAGATATTTCACGTTTAGAACAGTAACCATTATAAAACTATATAGGATCCGTGAGGGTAATTAAGAACAACTAAATACAGAAAATTTTTATATACGCATGACAGAAACTGTTACGATTGAACTCTCCCTGAGGTGTCTCATTGCTGGGGATAGGCAGTCGGTGCAAAGTATAGAACTGCAATTGTGTAGAGTTCTTGAACCTTTATCTATTATTATATATATATATATATATATATATATATATATATATATATATATATATATATATGTAATAACGGGTTTATTGGTCCAATTTTTTAATCAAACTCTTTGTTTTTCACCAAGCTTTTGATTTATTTTTAAATTTTCATCAGGGTCCTATGTAAGAGAAGTTATAAACATCAACTATACTAAGAAATTACAAATACTTACAAAACACGAGTACTAAATAGTTTACAAATAAATAAATATACATTTAGCAGGTTTAGGGTATAGCTGATACATTTGTAAAACAACACTATAATTCCTGCATTTAAAATATTTAAACAAACATTTAACGTCCATCATTAAAGTAAAACAAGTGTATGATAGCCGTTAAAATTTGTTTAAATATTTTAAATGTAGGAATTATAGTGTTGTTTTATAAATGTGTCAGCTATACCTTAAATCTGCTACATGTATATTTATTTATTTTTAAACTATTTAGTACTCATGTTTTCTAAGTATTTGTAATTTCTTAGTATAGTTGATGTTCTTCATAACCTCTCTTACATAGGACCCTGATGAAGATTTAAAAAATAAATCGAAAGCTTTTAGGTACTGGTTCTTATAGTTTGATTCAAATAAATAAGTTTTTGGTTTTATTTTTAGAAAAGTGGGCGTAATTGATGAATTTTTACATCGTAATAGAAATATCCTTTTGTTTTTCTCTTTAGCAAGTTGTGTTAAGTATGTATGGTATTCCTTAAGCAAGCGTTGCTTGTTACCTGATTGTTGATAGTTGTTGGTTTGCATAACTGTCAAAATTTGAACAATCAATATATTATTTACAAACATCCCCACAGACTTAGCAATTAATATAATTAAAAATAAATGGAACGTATTATCTCCACTAACAACAATCCCAATGAATGAATTTATAAAAGCTGTTAATATTTGTCTAAAGGAATCTTATTTCAAATTTGATAAAGACATATACGCACAAATTTTTGGAACTGCAATGGGATCTCCCATTTCATCCACTATTGCAAATTTAATATTAGAAGAACTGGAACACCATGCAATAAACCACCTAAAATACAAACCAGCATTTTACAAAAGGTATGTTGATGACTGTTTAATCTGCATACCCGAAGATAAAGTTGATGAAACATTGAAAACCTTTAACAGTTTTCATAAACGTCTACAATTCACCTATGAAAAAGAAGTGAACAAAACCATCCCGTTCCTAGATATACTCATCACTCACAACGAAGGTAAAATTTCAACAGACTGGTACCGGAAAGATACATGGAGTGGTAGATATTTAAATTTTAATTCAAATGTACCAAAACAATACAAAATAAATGTTGTGGAAAACCTAACTGATAGAGCAATAAAATTGACACATAATAAACACAGAAAGAGAAACATAAAACTTATTAAAACTACGCTTAAAAATAACGATTATCCTGAATCTTTTTATAAACCAATTATTAAAGAAAAAATCCACAAAATCTATAACAACGAAACTAATAATAAAAACCAACTAATGGAACACAAGATAGCAATCACGTATACCCCAGGACTTTCTGAAAAAATAAAAAAGTGCCTACATAAATATAACATTAAAATTGTACACAAACCTAACAATGTATTAAATTATATGTTTACTAAGCTTCTGCCACCAATAGAACATAAAAATAGGACCCACACAATATATAAAATTAATTGCACTGAATGCCCTGCAATATACATTGGCAATACAAAACAATATATCCACAAGCGAATTTATGAACATAAATACACAATAAAAACGAACAATACGAAAAGCACAGCACTTGCAACACATGCAATAGAAAACCTCCACCAATTTGATTTTAATAATGTTAGTATTTTAGGAACAGAGCAGAATGATAATAAAAGAAACATAATAGAAACTTTACACATACACAAACACACAAATGCCATCAATTCAAAAACCGACCAAGACGACTTTATTAATATTTACCACAACCTTATTGCTTAAATATCCAATTATCACTATTAACGCTAGAATGATTGTAAATATACATGTTATATGTACGAATATTAGTTATCTAACTTTCATGGCCACTCCCACTTTACACTGTGATCACACTTACTATACTAGTTTCAAGCAATTTATTTATTACCTTGATAATAATGTACACTTGAAAACATTTGACTTATGGTCAAACTTATATTTAAACAAGTATGTATAATACCATCATAAAATTTATTATAATACTCTTTTCAAAAAAGAAGTTTTGGTTTGTATAAATGTTTTATTAGTATTTTTAATTAACTTTTTTTGTACATTACAGACAATTTTAATTGAAAATGGTCGCTGACCGAAACGCGTCTTAACAAAAAAAACTGATGTAATTTGTACCATATTTTTATTAACTATTTTATTATACTGACAAAAGATATTGTACCAATAAATTACATATTATTTTGATGACCAAAATTCAGGAACTGCTGATTATTATTGTACTACAGATGGTCAAGAAATTATCAACAATTTATTTATATATATATATATATATATATATATATATATATATATATATTGCAAAATAAAGGAGGACTATTTTACAGTTATGTATATTACTTTCTGGAAAAATATTTTTTACAGTGAATAGCACATTTTATCAAATAAGTTTTAATAACATTGTATGAAAAACTATAAATGAGCTAGCAGGCTTATAAGTTATAGCATTTAAGCAGATCCATTATTACAAAAAGCATTTTGCTACTACTCAGGCCTAAGCAAGCAACCTACTGACCTGCCACACATCAGCCTTCTCATGAAAGTAAACATAAAGGATTACAAATTATTACTAGTAACAAATACTTTAGAATGACATTACAAGAAACTGACACATATTGAGCTCCAACTGTAAATAGTAGCTTTGTAAACAAATTATTTGTAGATAGTCGAATATTAAGTCCATCGTAGAAGAATTGAAAGCATATTTGCTTGTGTGGGAGATAAAATATTATTCACTAGTTTTGAGATAATATACTGGCAAGTATTGTGATATTTGGATCTTATATGAGTGTAAGAGCAACTACTATCAGTACTATTAAATTCAAAAGTTATTAAATCATCTATAGGTTTTTTATTGCAGTTGATTCCATTACTACTTGTAACGCGTAGTGTTAAGGTAAATAAATATCAGAGGCACAAAGAGAAACATAATATGAAATAAACATATTAAAGTAAAGCACCCTATGTAATTCTTATTTCATGTATAGTAGTGTTCAGTAAGCATGTCAGCAATAAATTAGTTTTTCTATTCAAATCATAAACTTACAAACCACAAAAATATCACTTTATTTCTGTTAAATACAAATTAGGATGGAATTTATGGTCATAAACTATTTTAAACCACAAAAGGAAAACCCTAATATTTACTTGTGTAAAGTTTTACACTACATTTGGTTTCCCAATGCCAGGAAACGAGTTTTTTAATACTTGGAAATTTTGCCGAATCCTTGCTGTTCCAGGCAAGATAGGGATTTTTAATGTGCGTAACAACACACACGGGTTGTACATCTTACTAATCATTTTTCTAACATTTTTCAAGCGGATCGAGTCGGGATTTGAATCCAGGATCTAGGACATCAGTAAAGTATTACTCTAAGTTTGATTTTCAATACGCTACCCGAAGGTACTACACTGGCCCGGAAGAGAGTTACTTTACGTGGAAAATTTTAAATTTTGTTGAACCCTAGCTGTTCCAAGCAAGGTAGGGTTCCTTAACAAGCATTACAGCACACACATGGGACCTACATTTTACTTGTTTTTCTGATTCGGGATTCGAACCCGACACAGTAAAGTTATACACTATGTTTGATTTTCCAGTGCTCCACCCGAAGGTACTACACTGGCCTGGAAGCGAGTTTTTTTTACTTGGAAAATTTTGAATTTTGCTGAACCCTTACTATTGCAAGCAAGGTAAATGTGCTTGCCAACACACACACGGGATTTCCATATTACTTTTCATCCGAACTAGGCATATTTTTGTGAAAAATGCTTGCCTAACATTTTTCTAGTGAACCGTGTCGGGATTTGAACCCGGGACCTTTGGGCGTAGTAGTCACACACATACCACTATGCCACGGAGCCGCCAGTAAAGTTTTACATTACATGTGATTTTCCAATGCTCCACCCGAAGGTACTACATTGGCCAGGAAGCGAGTTTTTTTTACTTGGAAAATTTGGAATTTTGCCGAACCCTTGCTGTTCCAAGCAAGGTAGGGATATTTAACGTGCGTGACAACACTCACACACGGGACCTCCATTTTACCTCTCATCCGAACGAGGGTGTATTTTTGCGAAAAATGCTCGCCTAACATTTTTCAAGCGGACCGTGTCGGGATTCGAACCCGGGACCTTGGGCGTAGTAGTCACACACATACCACTACGCCACGGAGCCGCCTAGTAAAGTTTTACATTACATGTGATTTTCCAATGCTCCACCCGAAGGTACTACATTGGCCAGGAAGCGAGTTTTTGTTACCTGGAAAATTTGGAATTTTGCCAAACCCTTGCTGTTCCAAGCAAGGTAGGGATCTTTAACGTGCGTGACAACACTCACACACGGGACCTCCATTTTACCTCTCATCCGAACGAGGGTGTATTTTTATGAAAAATGCTCGCCTAACATTTTTCAAGCGGACCGTGTCGGGAAGTAAAGTTTTACATTACATGTGATTTTCCAATGCTCCACCCGAAGGTACTACATTGGCCAGGAAGCGAGTTTTTATTACCTGGAAAATTTGGAATTTTGCCGAACCCTTGCTGTTCCAAGCAAGGTAGGGATCTTTAACGTGCGTGACAACACTCACACACGGGACCTCCATTTTACCTCTCATCCGAACGAGGGTGTATTTTTGTGAAAAATGCTCGCCTAACATTTTTCAAGCGGACCGTGTCGGGATACAGTAAAGTTTTACATTACATTTGATTTTCCAATGCTCCACCCGAAGGTACTACATTGGCCAGGAAGCGAGTTTTTTACCTGGAAAATTTAGAATTTTGCCGAACCCTTGCTGTTCCAAGCAAGGTAGGGATCTTTAACGTGCGTGACAACACTCACACAGGGACCTCCATTTTACCTCTCATCCGAACGAGGGTGTATTTTTGTGAAAATGCTCGCCTAACATTTTTCAAGCGGACCGTGTCGGGATTCGAACCCGGGACCTTGGGCGTAGTAGTCACACACATACCACTACGCCACGGAGCCGCCTAGTAAAGTTTTACAGCGGAATCATGTAATTTTTAAGAAAGCTTCATAACTATAAAGTAAAAAACCGTGAATTTATTAACATGCATCTCAGATACAGGAGAGCTTTTTTACAAATTTAGTTAAATATGTTAGAATGTGGCATATAAAGAAAATCCCAGCCACATTTCAATACAATGTAAGACCCAGATTGCAGATATAATTCAATCATTTCATACAATATGATACAATGTATTCATCTATACTGCTGAATAGAAGGAAACATGAACATTAACCTAAGTAAATCAGCAAAATAATACAAGTGCTTTCCCCGAAATTCATTCAATAAACTAACAAAACTAATAAAAAATCCCCGAAATGAGCATAAGGAAGGAGGGTGGAATTAAATGACAATAATTACATCTGACATAGAATGAGAATTAGTTATTCGCGAACTGGTAATAAGAACATATTGAAAATGTAGTCATATGAAAACATAATAAGACAGACGTGATCGTGTGGCTGGAGAGTTGATATGAGGTTAAGTTAAAGAGTAAGTCTTTCGGACACCCTGTATATTTCAAAATAATTTTAAAATGTAGCCTTTAATAACCCGCATATTATTACCGACAAAAATTTAAAAATTTGATACCGTTTAGCCATAATGGACCGTCATGCCTACCGAGACTCACCCTGTATATTATACACTCTTATATTGAATTACCTGAGATAAAGTAGATATTGATAATTTGGTATGGCACAATTTATACTTTCGATTGGAAGTTGTAATGAAACTGCAAATAAATATATCTAATATAAAAAAAAACATATCCATTGGTATAAACCAAGCCCATTGTCGTATAAATTAAATATAGAACAGCGATAATCAGCATTCAACTATAAGCACTTTTAATGTTAGTTTCATGTATTGTCATTACAAAGTATTTGCTAATAATCAAACAATTTAATTTAGATGTATTTACCTACCCATCATCCAGTGTGCTACCAGTTGATTGTTCTCCAGCTGCCTGCAAGGCCAATTTTGTTAGCAAACCAGGTGACAAAGTTTCTTCTGGATTGAAGGAGAGATTAAAATCTGTTGAAAATGGATCTGTTTCATTTGTATAACCAGTCTTTAATCCACTCCAACTTGGACGAACCCATGTGAGGGTTGTCGATGAGCGGTCTAATCTTAAATACTGTAAAATACCTCGAGGTCCACCGGGAGGTGAAGGTCCTTCAACACCCTCCCAAAGTATCACTGTACTACCATGATGTAATATCTACAAGTAAATTTAAAATATAGTGAAAAAAGAAGTTTGATTGAACCTGTATGACATGTTGATCGACCTTGGAGAGAGCAGATGATAAACAGACAAAACTAACACCATGATCATGAACTAAAGGTTGAACAGGATGGTAACTATCAACATCAGATTCGTATTCTTCATCTGTTTCAGTTCGATTTGGTGCACATGTAGCTACAAAACGTTGTTTATCTGTTGAAGTAGATCTACAATATGATAACGTTATAACCATTTTGAGTTAACTTTACAGATACTTACTTAAGGTAATCAAGAATACTTGTAGTTGATGAAAAGCGATTTCGCGTGTGATAGTGCTGATGACATATAGAGATATGGTCCATAACAGCTTGAGTTTTGTAAATTTTTTCTAAGTTCATGAGACCTCCTGGTCCCACTTTTGTGAAATGATGATCTTCTCCATTGTAATCTGATATAAACTGTATATGAATAATATAAGTAATATTAAATTACCTTTTATAGTTGTACATTATCTTACGAAGCTACACAATATATACAAAATTCAAAATATAATTTACATTTGTACAAAGTATTCACAAGGTATTAAAAGGTCATAGTGAAGCAATTATTCACTCTTTGTTTGCCGAGAGGGTAATCTGTTAATAGTATGATTAAACTGTAGATGTGCATTCTATAAACAGACTGTGACCTACCTGCTGAGTAATAGGTCTGTGACGTTAGTTATTGAAGTTTATTGTAAGGATGGCAACTTTGTAAAAAGCAGTAGGTAAGTCTAATCTTAAAATCGACAAAACAGCAATGAATTTAGTTGTGTGTTTAAAATGGTTAAGTAAACCGATGATTCAAAAGCTTGTAACACATTTACGTTACGTGAATTATAAATCAGACGAAAAGATGTAAACATTAAAATTTGAATGGACAGACTAGGTATGAACGTACTTTGTAGAGGGTGAGCCACAACTTCATAGAAATAGATGTGACCGTTCTGATAAAACTAGTGACAAATCACGGGGCGAAGGTGTTCTAATTGCTGTAAAAGAGCGCATAAAAGTGAAACAACAATCAGTAGAACAACTTTATTTATTATGTTCATTTAATAATGTGAATTTCATTGTCGATAGTATATATATTCCTCCAGCTAGTTCTATTGAAAAGTATTGATGTAATGGAGGACTTAGTTTCGAGATTTAATAATCATACCTTTTATGTGTTTGGCGTACTCATTTGTAGTATGTTGTTTTCGTACTACTGATATTAAGCTACAATATACTGAACCCTCTTACGATTTTAAAAATGCTGATTACAAAGCTTTGAATCTCTATCTTGCCTCAGTAAATTGGCCGACTCTCTTAAATATTCCACATGTAAATGGTTATGCGAATTATATTAATGATATTAATGACAAATTAACTTTCTGATCCTAGAGCCTTTTGGGAATTTTTGAAAACAAAAACTCTTTATATAGATTACCGCATAGTATGTTTCTTGAAGACCAACAAAAAACTCAGGGTGAAGATATTGCAAACTTGTTCTGTGATTACTTCTCAACTGTGTACGCTCAAGAAGAAAATTTATTAGATATGAGCACACCAAACAACATAACTCAATATGATATATCCTTTCCTCAAATTACTAAGGCTATTATATATAACAAAATATCAACTTTACCAAATAAATTAACATCAGGTCCTGATGGCGTCCCAAACATTCTTATTAAAAACTGCATATGTACTATTATCGATCCACTATTTCTAATCTTTAAGCTGTCTCTGAGAGCTTTATTGTACCTGTGTTCAAATCAGGTGATACGAGTAATGTAAAGAACTATAGGAGCATATGTAATCAATTAGCTATGTCTAAATTATTTGACAGTATTATCTGTGACCAACTACGTTTCACTTGTTCAGCAATGATTAATGATAATCAACACGGGTTTCATAGTGGGATATCTACTACCACTAACTTAATGGTCTTCAATCAAGACATTTTGGAAGCCTTAGAGATGAGGTGTCAGGTTGATGTGATTTACACAGATTTCTGCAAGGCCTTTGATCGTGTTGACCATAAATTTTTATTAATGAAGTTAAAACGGCTGGGTTTTGGTGATAATATAATTGAATAGCCAAAGAGCTTTTTGACAGGCAGATCTCAAAAGGTCAAAATCGGCTCGTTTAGCTCCAGAAATATTCCCATTCCATCTGGAGTTCCTCAAGGAGCACATATTTCGCCCCTATTATTTAACCTGCTCATAAACGATATAGGAAAATGCTTTGCAAACAGCAAGTATTTATTATTCGCCGATGACCTTAAATTTTATAAAGTCGTAAACTCACAACAGGATGCTGACTTTTTACAAGAAGATATAAATTGCTAGATAAACTGGTGCAATATTAACAATATGTCACTCAACATCAATAAATGCTACCATATGAGTTTTTACAGAACCAAAAAATTTGATAGCCTTTACTTTATAAATGGAAATTTGCTCTGCTCTGTAAACTTTGTGAAAGATTTGGGCATACTACTAGATAACAAATTTGATTATAATTATCATATAAACCATATTTCCTTTAAAGCCTTCAAAATATTAGGTTTTTTCTCATATATGGTGCCTTGCTTTCTACACGAGCTTTGAAACGAGTGTATGTCGTTGGTTGTTTCTACCTTAGAGTATGCATCATTGATCTGGTTTCCTATGTATAAGATACACATGTATACATTGGAAAGAATTCACCATAAATTTTTACGATACTGTGCTTATAAACTAAGAGTATTTATTGATAATCACGATTATTCGAGTATTCTTAATATCTTAAATTTACAAACACTTGAAACTCGCCGAAAGTGTAGCGATTTGGTTTTTGTGTATAAACAAATGGGGAAAATTGACTGTTTACAACTTATCGAGAGAATTCACTTTAATGTTCATAATAGACTCTTGTGTAACCATAATTTATTTAGTATTCCTTTTCATTCTACAAATTATGGACGGGTCACACCTTTAGACATCTTTAAATTTATTTAATAAGTTAAAGTAGGTCTATTTGTCTTTCATTAATTAAATTTTAAAAATGTAGGACATGGATAGTTGATCGTTAGTCACTAGTTATACCATTGATTTAGAGCTGCTTTAGTTTTTAGTATTTGTTATACGTTTTGGAAGAAAATGTTGTTTTTATAATGGGGATTTCCCGTTAAATAAATAAATATTTTAACTGATTTAAGAATGGGTCGTAGATTGGCATTTTTGGGAAAAATAATTTTTTAAAACTAAAATTGAACCAAATGTTTTCACTGTACCTATGAAAATAATGATGCGACTACCAATATGCTACAATTGAAAATCTTTGGTGAGTGATCTCCCATATAATGTTTATGCTGTATGACTCACATTTCAAACATTGTTTATGCGTTATTCATTGGTGAACTGTATTCTTTTGAGTTATAATACAAACAAGGGTGTTATATTTTACAGGTAGGGAGCTCATAAAACACTACCTTCAAAAACAAAATCTTTGATGTTTCCTAAGAAATAAAAATTCACAGATAGCAAAAGTAGATAAAGCTGAATTAATATTAAATAATAAATTTGCTATGTACCAAGGCTTACTGTCATTGATCTTTCTAAATTTATGACTGCGGTTATTGGGTACTTTAATACTGGCACAAAAAGAAATTGCAAATATCAATCATGTGCTACTAACTTATAAAGTAGCTTTTTACAACCTCGCTATCTGTAAAACAAGTTGAAAATGCAAGGCATTGTCGCAACTAACTTCCAAATGTAGACTTACTTTAAAACAATTTAAAGAAATTAAAATTATTATGTTGTAATAATTATAAGTATTCAGATAAAATACAAAAATTTATAAACAACAAAAGAGACATTTTAATATATTTTATTTTATTGAATAAATATTTTAAAAGCTATATATTAGTTCTCATCAATAAGATAAGAATTTTTTTTTTTATATGAATCTAATTATTTTCGGTAATCAAAATTTAAGTTTAAACAATGTCTATAATATTGGAATAATTGGCATGAAATGCCATAAATTGTTCAAATATGTGTCGCATATTGATTTTAAACTTATTTAAAATTTTAATTATCCCTGTGGATTTTCCCGGGGGCTCGGCGTCCCCGTGGCCCGATTTTAACTGACATCAAAACTTAAGCTCTGGACACCGAGCTGAATTGATTGATGTATCACACATTGATGTCCGACTATTAAAAAGGCCTCGGACACACAGACAAATAGATTTCATAAACGAACGAAGTTCGTTGATAAAACACCTATTATTTGTATCGAAACTCAAAACATGCTGTTTATTGAGTAATAAATTTGAAGCGTCCCGTTGGTATTGCTTATACTAAAACACATCAATTTGTGTTGTAATTTTTAAATCGCAAACCATACAATAAAATTTTACGATAGACTTGTCATGCAGCATTAACATTATACCCGAGGTTACTCACCAATGAATTTCAATAGACAATGAAAACATTCAGTTCAATTTTGGTTTTAAAAAATTTTTTTTTGGGAAATTACCAATTTATGACCCATTCTTAAGCATCACTTAAAATATTTATATGAAGTTGTGAATCACCCTGTAAAGTAGATTTCATGAATAGCTAGTATTAATTAAGTAGAATATTTGAATATTTTTGCTTTTAGAAAATATAATTTCAATTACAGCAGTTATGATGAAAGCAATAAAAATGAATTTTCTTAAAATAAATTGGTACCATTTAATACAAAGCTAAGATAACGCACTTATCATTAAATAGAATAAACGTCGCGCCTATAAAAACCGTTGAAACAAAAGATTCCATAAAACATACAAGGTAATACATATGTATAGAATCCAGGGGCTTCATGCAATAAAGAAAACCACAAAGTACATATTAATGAACTGGATTAAGATATGAGAAATACAGAAACCATTAACAGGGAAGATCATGTTGGAGACAAGGCTAGATGCCAAGAACAATTTCTGAAATACATGACCGCTGTACAATTAATGGGACAATAACCTTTTTTATTATGCATAAATTAAACTTGCTACATTGCACTATGGGATGCTGACTGCACTGAATAAAATCTTTCTAGAGGCACGGCAGTTGGAAGTTAAGTTGGGAAACGTTCAGAAAAACTTAAATTAGAATTGTAAGGATGTACTCATACAAATAAATAAGAAGGGAGATTGTTAGGGTTGATATGAGTATATTAAAAGTAAAAGTAACTTAGGTGCGAAAGGTGAATATGGCTGCCCTGCAAAAGATAAATAGGCGGCATGAGACATAAGGTTGAATTATACTAGCAATGGCTGTTTAAATTTCATATATGGAAGTGTGGATTTAATGTTGTAACAACTGAGGTAAACGGGTTAAGAAACTTCTGAGTCTATTATACAACTAGTGTGGAATTAGCTTTGGGCTAAAGAAGCTCTTCTTTGAAGAACGAAAAATGGAAATACTGATGGTTTCCGGACATTCTTAATCTTTTACAGATGAATTAAACTTTGAGTAATTATAAGCTTCTATGTTTACACTTATTAATTATATACGTGCAGATTGTAAATGCAAAGATTGGTATTTATGACATAGGAAATTTATCAAACATGGAAGTGATTATTTTGTTGAACGATGACTGTGCGACGGAACGAGTGTTGCTTAAATCCAAGCATAATGTCACAGTTTTGAAATATTAAAAAATATATGCATGTAGTGATTTACATTACTTTGCAATGGACAACAGACAGATTATAAAAAGGTGGTATTTAACTGTTTTCTATGTTTATTATTAATGTCATTTCCAGAAATTGAGATTTGTAAATGTCATGTAATGGGAAACGGGAAAATTTGGGGTGATGATAGGATTATTGATGATTTAGATTCAAGGTCTTTTTAGTATTTTTAGCAATATCTAGTTAGAGTGCGGTTAAGGAATTTATATTTTCGGTGTAAAAAAAGTATATTTGTATGTATATTGTGATATAGCTTTCACTTTTAAGATATAAAGTCTCAAAAACTGTGTCTTCATCTAACTTGGTTCTTGCCCCAATAGAGAAGTGGGTCGGGGCCGAATTTGCTTAGTTGAATAAAAGAAAATATAATTTTAAGTTGGATGCCACTGAATCTGAGAAATATAATTTTATTTTGAAGGGCAGGTACAGAAAACCTTTTAGTGTTTTTAATTCTTACCATATACCAAAATTCTTGGATAAATATAGCGATACAATTTAGGGATAAGTCTTATCTCAATCATTTAGATGCATTTCCTAACAAAAAAGATTTAGCATACACAACTCCTAAATTACCAAGACACAAAAAAATTGCCAACATAACAATACGTCTATTTCATTTTGGCTAAATAAATGTTTTTTTTTATCATAATAACACTATAAAATTCATAATCAATAATATCACCGAATAACATCACATGTTTCTGATTTTTACAGTACTCGACCAAAATTTTAAATAGTTCACGCATTTGCAAATTGGTTAACTCAATTACGATTTGTCAGATCTGGCATACCACTTACATATTTACTTTCAGATCTTTCCATAAAATTAATTGGCTAAATTTTAAATTATATAATAGGAACATTGATTGATTTTTTCTACTCTTTTACAAGACAAATTCATTGCAAATCTTTACACAAAGAAGTTTTTTTTTTAAAAGCTTCCTTAGTCTGGTCTCTTACAAATGAGAAGGACAAACAAAAGAAAGCTCTAAGGGTTACAAATTTTGAACAAGAATTCACTTAAGTTACTTTTCTTTTAAGAAAATATCTGTATCTGATGAATTGAAATTTTGATTACAATTTCTGTTTTACGAAAAATTCTATGAACTGCAATGATGGTACTTTTACATCTAGTTGGGTCAATGGGTGTATTGAAGCCTCTAGCCTCACATAAATTCCATAACGAATTCAGCAACAGAATAAGTCGCTTGCCCTTAACAGCGAGCTGTGGCTAATCACTCTGATGAAAGTAATCTGCATGGTGCAGGATTCCAACTAGGTAGAACCATAAAGTTTATTAACATCAGTTATAGATTTTCGTTATTTAGACTGACATCTCTGAAGGGATACCTGTATTATATTTCCCTCAGTTTATTTTTGCACATCAACGACTCAACTTCGAGCACCTTGGAGAACATAATAAGAGTGACAAAAGTATCAAAGCGATTCATGCGAACGATTCGTTATGAGAAATTCTATCTACATAGAACTATGTAGAAGAAAATATGAGTCTTCAGCTTGATTGCACCATTGAACTGTTTGATCTTTTTCCAAGCTTGTATAAGATCATTCAAAGAAGAGACTAAAGTGCTGAAATTATCAACGAAACGTCGATACCATGAAGATAATCCAATAAATCTCTTGACCTCCGTGTACGTTGTTGGTGTAGGATCATTAACTACTGAAAAAATTTAATCAGGGTCGTACAATATACCTGCTGAACTAACAATGTAACCTATAAGTTTAAGTGAAGTTTTAAAACTTGACACTTTTGTAAATTGACTGTAAGATTAGCCTTGTGCAAAACATCTCTAACTTTTTCAAGTAGTTTCACGTGTTCCTGAAAAGAAGAACTAATCAAAATCACGTCATTGAGATAGGCGAAGATCCTTGTTGAGTTTGGGTACTATTACATAAACGAAAGGGCATTATTGTGAATTCAAATAACCCACAACCGGCAACACTGAACGCAGTTTTCTCACAAAAAGACTCGTCTAAACCAATTTGCCAAAATGCACTTTTCAAATCGACCATAGAAATATACTTTGCATCTCTCAACATATCTAGAATTCTATCAGTAGGAAGGAATGGATAAGAATAGTGTTTAGTAATTTTAATGAGCACTCGCCCATCAAAGCAAAATCTCCATTCTCCAAATCCTCTTTTAAGAGAACTGGATTATTCCAAGAACTTTGCGACTCTCGAACTACTTTTAATTCAAGCATTTCATCAAGTTCAGAATTAAGAATATCTAACATATAACGAGATAAACAGAATTATTTTTTCTTGAAGAGTTTGTGATCTCCAGTGTCAATATGCATGCAAATTTTATCAGTTCTGCCTAAACGAATATCGTCATTTTTTGTTATTAAAGACTTAATAACTTTTCAGCTTCTTCTTGCTGCCGAGGGATTAAGTATTAACAATAAAGAATTTATTCTTTGCTCTCATTGTTCCTTAAATGTCAGTGATTGATCATTGCTATTATCTATGTCGCTAACAATACTAGCTTTATGATTTGGGTAATCCAAGATTCGTTTTCAAATCTGTGAACAACTGAAATCGGTTGATAAAATCACTACTAAAAATTAAAACGTTGGGTATTTACAGTATTATCAGGATTCTAATAATTCGACAAACGCCATCGACACAAATAGGTAAATCCACCTAACCTTTTACCACACAATGATATCCATCAGCTGTTGACACATTTTTATTGACATGGGCAAAGTTTTTAAACCAAAGTATTTTAAAAATGGAATAGCTTCTGTATCAAGCAATGCAATCAGCATTAAAGATTTTTTTTAATATAAGGATGGTTATAATGAAGTTGCTTCTCAAATAAAGCATCAGTCTTGGGTTTGACCGAGATTTGACAAAAAATTTTCACGACGTTTAACAATTTTGACCATTCCTTACTACAAAAGTAAGTCTTTTTATTGTTTCGTAAATTAATCATTGTTTTGGCTTGCTTTTGACAAAAGGTGCAGTCGCCAAAAAACGACACCAGACCTACGAGTTTTATTAAACAGTTGGGTACAGTAGTGATAGGATGCCCACACTTATAACAGAACGTAGATTTCCTCATGAAACAGTTTTGGAAAACGTAATTGGGTTTTCCACAATTTCAATTAAAATAGTTTTAATATTTTTAGGTCTACTAACAAACACATTAGATTTAATAAACTGACTTTTATTTCTATCCTTTTTATTCGGAATTGTATTAGAATAAAGCGCTGGCCTTTGCCTATTAAAATTTAATTTTTCTTTTAAATCCTCCTTAGGATGGGTGTTCGGTTTATTATCGTTACATTTTTTATGATTAGTTATTATAGAAACATTTAGGGATCTGTTGGTCTTTGATGAAATACCTTTATTTTTATTAATAAAGACTTCTTCTAGTTTCATAACTCTTAATTGAGTTACGTCAGTACCTAATTTCACAAAATGCCAGACCTTGCTGGGATTCAATAATTAAATTAAATTAAATTGTTTCCATTTCAGATGACGGCGAACTTAGACGACCAAAAGATTTTCCATTCCAGCTATAAAAATTGTAACTTTTTCAGCAGGTTTTGGTTTGTATGATTTAATTTTATTCCAAATATCAACATCAATATCTGAAGACAAGAAGTATTCTTTTAATAGCTCAACTAATATATTCCAACAGTAAATCAAATTCCGAATGCTTCTAAACCATTCGAATGCATCCCCATTGAATAGTTCAACAGCAGAATTGAATCTTTGGATACTTGTCTAGATTTTGCGAATTCTGAAATATATTCTAAGAAAGAATAGAGCTGTTCAGGTCACCACTAAATTTTATATTCCAACTCGACAATTTTTTGTCTTTGGAATGAGCAACTACAAAAGATCGTTTCATCGTTTGATGTTCATGTGCTAGGGGTTCCTTTGGAGGTGGTTACTCGGAATCTAATTTTAATGCAAAGAATGTTTCAGTTAATTCTATTTAAAGTTGCAAACTAGTTGCATAAGCTTCATTCCTCTAAGAAAGTTGTTTTGCCATAAAAGCAAAACTTTTTGGAACATGTTTAATAGGAGCAGTGACATGATTCACTTTAGACTGTAATCGAAATGGTAAACTTTCTTTATTTTCACTATTGGCTTCGGCTAATAAAGATGAAATAGAAGACAACAATAGCTTTTTGCTCATGTGCAATATTATATTTAAACTGCGACATATGAATAAAACTTCCTATACTCGTACCTTCTCCTGCTATGAATTTGTTAAAAATTTCCCTTTTTTCATTATGTTGTTGAACATATAGACTCCACAAATTTTTAATTCGTAGTCGGTCGTTTCTACTAAAAGATAATATGGCGTAATCTTACTAAACATGTTAACGGAAAAGAATATTTAATCTAAGATTAAGATTAAGAAGTGTTGAACCCCCACGGTGCACGTGTTACTTGCTACAATTAAATTTCGTCCACCTTATTTTAACCAAACCTTTTTCAGCATTGGATGTTACCGGTGCTATGCTCTAGACTTTACTCTAAGCAGTAGAAACCAATGGTTCAGGGGTGGGAATTGATATTAAAGAAATTAACAAAATATTGAACGCCACTACATTCAGAAAAAAGGGGAATGCAGAACCCAAAAGTTGACTACAACGATGAGATATCTGAAATAAATTACAAGATTAAAAATATAACACATGAGGCAGCAGTTTGTTCCTCCAATATATTTCAAAATAACATGATATTGTAAGTACCTTTATATCTTGTAGGTAGTATTAACCTTTATGAAAGTATTTTATATACTCAAAGATTGTATACCTTTTTGTTTAAATAAAAGTGTTCTAGGTTTCTTTGAAAAGTATAATATAGTATAATATCCTTTAACAAATTTATATGTTATAGTAAAAATGGAACATATTTATAATTTAGGTATTTAAAAATGATTGTGCAATAGTAACTTAACTTTCTTTAAATATATAGAAAATGAAAATATAACTCTCTTGATTTTAAGTTTCACGTTAATACTAAACCTAAACGTTTGATTCTAATAAAATACAACAATTATTATTTTATGTAGAAATCGGATCCGTTAACTACTCACAATTAGAATGTATAGATTGGATGTACATTAATATTCTAAATAAATTGAGCAACGTTTCCTAATCAGATGACAAAAGAAGTAAAAATATATTTAGTCAAAAATTAAATCAGCTTTATGATTTATACAAGTTATTTATTAATATAATTTGAAGTATGGAATATTGATAAACAAATAAGCTTCAATATAAACTTACTAGAGTATTATAATGTCTCTCTTTAACTATAATAAGAGGTGAACAATATAAAAATTTACTTGATAGCTGTTATAACAAGTTATAATTAATTAAACTAGAACTAGTGTTATGTTTAAATGTATTGATCAATATTATCAAATTACATAATCAACGCGAAATAAACCCTGTTTCTAATTTTTAAATTCACTTAAATTGCATGAAATATTTATAGCCGTATTAGATTTTATAATACAATTATTGGAATGTAAACAAAACAAAGTTGACAAGTGACATCTTTCGAATAAAATTATAAAGAGTACGCACCTTGAAAATCTAGTTCAACACCTGTTATACCAACTAGCTTTATGTATCTATTACGTGCTGTTTATGAAACGAAGTATAGCTGATCGGACTTTGACCATGCATCTTCACAGATAATTAATCCATTTATTTAATTCAAACAAGGTGAAATCTTGCAATCTTGTACCAAACAATTATACTGCATTGAAATTACGAGCATCCAAGATAGATGCAAATAAATATCACGGCGATTCTTCAAAAACCAGACTAACAATCATGTGTGTGCATCTTAAACGAATTGTAAAATTGGATTCTGAACTAACGTACCGAAAAGCGCATTCTTAATTCACTCCCGGAATGATCACGTAGATCATTCTCGACGTTTCACTCACATCCTTCCACTATCCCGATCCTAAGATCCGAGGACGCTAAACGAGCCATGTTAGTTTGATTAGAAGCGATCTTAGACTGCTCTTGCGATTAAGAACAAGTTGTCTTATACGACACATTCGTAACGTCCAATATTTACGGCAGAGGCTACACATATTACCAGATATTTCATAAAGATGTAAATTAGGAATGTATTTATTTATCTTCATTATAAATGTAATAATGAATTTTTATTAAATCAAATAAGAATATAAATTAAATGTTGTAAACGACAACTGAATCAATTGTTGAGATGTAATTATTATGTTAAAATGTATTAATTATAACCGATCAAATATACCAAATGCGTGATAGATATTGTAAAGTGTGTTGCATATATCAGGGGTTATGTATGACTACACAACAAAAGTAATTATTGCGGTCATTTTGCTAACGTAGCATTTGAAAATGCTACATTATAACTAAACATCCTATACAAATAGAAGTACCATACGATGCATAAACTTGATAAAGTGATCGACTCTACTACGAACCTCACCTAAACTAACTCACCAAAAAACTACAGCATTCTAACCTAGAGAACGATATAACTTTCTAGGGTGACCAACTCACCACGAGTCTCGCCTAGATTAATACACGCGTGCCGCGTCGCGACGCCGGTGAAACAAATTCGGGCTAGTGAAACAAAACCATGCATGTGTAACAAAACCAGGCTTCATACGTTATGATGACAGTAAAGCAAAGCACGCAGAAACAAAACGTGCCCCACTTAATTCAGTGCAAATGAAAAAATAATTTTTTTTTGGGCTCTCGTGGGCACCACTTGCTAATGTTTTTACTTTAAAGATATAAAGTCTAAAAAAAAGCAGTATGCTTTTGGTTAATTTGACTATTTACCATGGAAGACATATTTGATTTGGGACTGAATTTGCTTAGTTGCATAAAAGAAAATATAAATCTAAGTTGAACGCCACTGTATCTTGCAACAATTTTTTGTAACAAAATTTCTTTACAGTGCAACAATGCTGTATTAAGGAAAGAAGAAAAAATAAAAAATTCGCCAAAAATTATTTATTTGCAAACCTAAATAAGCATTCGAATTCATAATCAATCTTTTGTCCTGTATGGAAAACATCAAACGATTTGTTATTTCCTAGTTTAATTCAATCGCAAGGGTAATCTCCACATTTTGTCGCAATACTTCAGATGTTTTTAACCTTGTTTAGAACGTTTTAAAGAGCATTCTTATCATTAAAAGTCAGAGTAAATAACTTATTGTTCGAGGCTTTCAACTTGTTTCATAAACACGGCGCATGGCTTTCAAACATTTGTTCTGATTAGCATAAAATTACCACAATTTAAAGTCAATCTGGAGCCCTTTAAAATTGATATCTACAAGTGAATAGCAGAAGATGAACTGCAACCTGATCATATCCAGCATAAGAGTAGCAGTCGACGATCTGTGGATTAAGGGTGAGTCCATTACGTTTGATGAATTTTTCACAGGATTTATTAAATAACCCATTGTTCACGTATGATCAAAATATTTGCCGTAAAAACCGCATCGTTTCAGTTCACGAGATCCGTTTTTTTGAAAGCCGTAACAACACTTAATATTACTAATTTTTCATAACTACATATATTTTGTGAAAGAAAAAGCACGCGTTAAATTTTTGTAATATTTGAAGCTCTCTCACTTAAGAGACGTCTAAACGATATTGTTTTATTGGTAACAAAATAAGATTTATATTACAATTGTTTAAAATTCAGGTTTTTTAAATAAAATTTGTGACTTCCAGATTTGATAATGATTCATAAATATTATTAATATGTAACGAAATTTTATTCAATTATTTTAAAACTAAAGAATTATTTGTTATGAAATAGATATGTTATCACACAAGCTTTCTTTTTGTAAAAACACATCTGTTAAAAATGTTTCTATGTTGAAAACGTCTATTCGATTATGCTGTAAGTTGAATCAAGAATTTACATAGAAAATTCTAGAATTCACAACTACGAAAGGGTATTCTGTATCTATCTTTTTTTGTTTTACCAAGAAAATTTCAGCCTAGATTCATCTCTAACTCTCCATTGAAGTAATAGCCAAGTTAGCCATCGGCAAAACAGTTTTTAGTGTTTCCATTTTTTAAGTGTAAAAACTTTAATTTTTTTAAAGTATATTCCTTTAGCGAGTTGTGTGTAACACTCATAAATATATAAAACTATTTTAATCTAACAATTATTAATTAATTTTTAAAGGCAGATACAGAAAAGCCTTTAGTGTTTTTAATTCTTATTTTTTTACCAAAATTCTTGGATAAATATAGAGGCACAATATATAGATAGGTCTTATACCAATCATTTAGATGCATTTTCCACCATAAAAGATTTAGCATATACAACTCTTCAATTACCAAGACACAAAAATTGCTAATGTAATTACCGTCTATTTCATTTTAGATAAATAAGTGTTTTTTTATCATAATACCATTATAAAATTCATATTCAATAATATTAACGAATAGTATCACAGATATTTGATTTTACAGTATTCGATCAGACTTTTTAAATAGTTTATGCATTTACAAAATTGCTAACTCAATTATAATTTGTCAGATGTGGTATACTACTTACATATTTACTTTTCAATTCTTCCATAATATAAATTAGCTAAATTTTAAACTATATAATAGGAATATTTATTGGTTTTCTACTTTTATACAAGACAAATTCATTGTAAATCGTGACACAAAGAAATCTTTTTTAAAAAAAATTTCCTTGGTCCGCCCTCCCACAAATGAGAACGATAAACAAAAGAAAGCTCTAAGGGTTACAAATTTCGAACAGGACGCTTAATTTACTTTTCTTTTAACAAAATATCTGTATCTAATGATATGAAATCTTGACTACAATTTCTGTTTTACGATAAATCGTATGAATCTAAATGATGGTACTTTTACATCTAGTTGGGTTAACGGGTGTATTGACACCTCTAGCTTTAAGGGAAGCTGTTTAATACAACCAGTTTCCCATAAATTCTTTAACGAATTCAGTTTCAGAATAAATCACTCATTCTTAACAGCGAGCTGTGTATAATCACCTTGATGAAAGTAATCTGCAGCGTTGCAGGATTCTAACAAGTAACAGCCATAAAGTTTGTAACATCAGTTGTACATTTTCGTCTAACAAATCATACTGCTTCAGACTGACATTTCTGAAGAGATAACCTGTATCATGTTTCTTCCAAATTATTTTTGTACATTAAGGACTCAACTTTGAGCATCTTGAAGAACGGAATAGGTGTGACAAAACTATTAAAGCGATTCATAATTCGTCTCAGGAAATCTCATGTACACGGAACTATGTAAAAGAAGACACATGCTTAACAAAACTAGGATGAACCGCCAGCGGTGCTTATAAAATAACTCCGGAACTTTGAAATATGTGAGAATAATAAGGTATGTACCTACAATATCAAATGTTAAATAGCTATTTTAAGCAATTACTTTGAGAATTTGACAATATTTTGAATGAGTGCATTGCAACCGAAACATATAATTTGTTGTTACAATAAAGTATGGAACTTAATCTTGCAATAGAATTAAAAAGAAATAACTGATTGTTTATCTTTTCCATCCAGTACTAAAATTTGATATGAATATCAAAGCTGATCTAGGATTAAAAATAAATAATTCCGCGAATTTTTTTCATTTATTTCTCTTATAAAAAATCGTTATAATTGAAATTATTTAATGTTAATATAACTCAAGTTTATATTGAATTTATTTAAGAACTAGATAAACAGACGTATCTGCAAAGGATATTCAGTTATTCCAGTGATGGAGTCTTATTAGGAAGAGGCATTTTATTCTTCAATTTTATTTAATTTGACAAAAATGTTATAATTATTTTAAGATATTTGAAAGAAAGGTAACGTATAATTTAGTAGAATGTAGGATACCAAAGCAAAAGAGGCCTATGTGGAATACCAACCGTCTTCCATGTAGGAATAGTATCAAAAGGAATTGCTGTGACAGACGGTTTGGAACCCCTTAGCCATGACAAGAGAAAAACTTTCCAGGGTAAGTGATTAGCATAACGTAGTTTGTTTTTATTCCAGCCACTTTATTCTTGTTATTTCTATATATTTACTATTTTCTTTTATAATTCTTCTACAAGAATCCATTCCCGTGCCACTGCAGTTAGCCGACGCACCTTTGTATTGTTACGTGGTCTACGTGCCTTTAGGAAAAATCAAAATTTATTAACATAACGTTCATTTTATCCATAACACATTTTTCAGTTTTATTAAAAAATATATAAGTAGGAAAAGGTGATGTGTATCTACCACAAATAATGGGATCACTTGAATAATTATTAAGTCAAGGAATCTTTTATTAATATCAACAATTCTTCTTAATCAACAACTTTTCTAAACTGCATATACCCATACATATTTATAAAGGTTTTGGGTATTCTAATATGCATTATTTGCATCATTAAGGTACTAACACGTTCTATATTTACACCATTTAAACAATACATTGCATCAAGAAGATAAAAGCGGAAGTTGTGTCGTTGGGTTAATAATAGGCAACTAAATAGGATAAGAATATTTATTAATAGTGCATTTGCAGCTAATGATATCTATACTGACCAAAGGTTTTATAAATTTGGTTATATATAAAGCTACATTGTAAGTTGATTTTATAATTCCTAACAAAATTTATACGTCTGCCATCTCATATTTTTTTCCACACTTCTGGACTGACAATAATTGACTAGAGACAGCTCTCTATCACTAGTAGATTCCTTTAACGCAGTTAGGTAAATAACAAAAAGTAAACATAAATAAATGGACTTGTAAGATTCTCGCATGTTAATTTATAGATCATATTTGCGTTATTCACGTGTTTTGATTTGACAACAACTATTTCTTCAAGTGTTTTAGATAAACACTTAAAAGAGAAAGTTATACAAAAATCTGGTCTCACCTACCACTTGTCTTTGTTGATCTTGGTCCCGATCTCTTCTATTTTCGAATTTAGGTGATTTACTAGGTGGAGGAAGGTCCTTAACGTTGTGATCATGAAGACTTGAAGGAGCTGCTAATATTTCTCTCAGATCCCTCAAAAAAGCACCAAAAAAAGGAACCACTGGGCATTCTGCCATTGCTAATGCTCTGCTCAGGGCACGGTCGTATTCTGCAGATAAAAGTGCAGCCGATAAGAAGTCCAAGATTGGCAACGTCTCCTTCTCCGTAATGGATAGCCAAAATGGTTTAAGTTTATTTGATCTGTAACAACATGTAGTTATATCATATAATGTAATTAAGGAAACTCAATATGTTAGTAAAATAAACAAGTAAAACTTGCACCAGAAATAAATTCAAAATGCCATTGGAATTATTTTATTCATTAAATTCAGAATAATTATCATAATCTATTACTTCTGTAAGAAGTGCGTTTCGAGTTGTATTTAAAAATTCTGTAAACACCTTCAATATTCCTTTCTAGTTTTACATTAAAGTATTTTTCTAACTCATGAAGAAACATTGCTACACATCCTTTGTTATACCATAAGGCACATTAAGCACTAGCCTAAGTCTAATTACAAAAAATCAGTAAGCGCATAAGTATCGGAGAACAATATGAATATCCTATGTAGAAGACAAATACAGCATAACTAAGCCTAACGAACGATTAAATTATTTTTCCACGACTATCTAGTAATGCACTTCTTATGCATTTAAAAATGGGTCAATAATAGTACTCATTATTCTGTAGGTGTATTGAATCCCTTGATAAATCAGCAACTTCCAGGTCATGGGTTATGATTATAATCAACACCTCTAACCAATTAGTATATACCTCCAATTTTCATAATCCACTATTATGCGAAGTAAGCTGTTACACGTTAACACATAAATTTTTTGTATCTGTGTTTGTGACATTCGTTTAAATATTTTCAGAAAATGAATATTGAAGAAATATGTACGCTGCCTGAAATTGTAGAAGTGGCAAAAACTAACATCTTAAATTCACTGCTCGAGAAATCTAAGAAGAAGTATGAAACTACTTATAAGACATTTATGGATTGGTGTCATAAAAAATTTGTAAATTCGTTTTCAGAACATGTTCTTTTAGGGTATTTTGAAGAAATATCAGAAAGATATAAATCATTCATCATTATGGACAGAAGTAAGATTTATTGCGCTCATAAGATACAAGTTATACATCAAGCCATGTCATAATATACATTACATTTTAAACATTTATAATACTTAAGGTAAGAGAATAATACAAAAACATCCCCTTTATTCTTTTCTATATATAATACAATTTGAGATGCTACAAAACCCAGTCGGCAGTATTTATAGTGAAAAATTCATCCACTGAGTACAAGCAAGTTTTTCTTTACAATTTTTTTAATTGATGTACATTTTTTATATTTTTTATCGCTGATGGTATGTGATTATAGAGTTTTATTGGAAATATAAGACTACTTCTATGAATCATTTCAAGATGAAGCTGCTGAAATTTTAGTGTATTTCCCACCCTAAGTCTGTAGGGTTGTAACGTTTCACATATAGGCAATTACCAAATTGCTCTAGGCGTGAATATGTAGTCGACTTGTTTATCGATCCGCGCCGTCATGCGCGTGGGGTTCAAGGCGCCTGCCCGATGTACTCGATCCATTCTTGTATCGGATGTAGTCAGATAAAGAAGAATACTAAAAGAAAACGTGGTAGGAAGTTTCCTTACCAAGATGAGTCGGATTAAATTCGATTCTTGGGAGAGACACGTCGCCTGGTGTATGAAGAGGGCATAGATTTATTGAAGACAATCGGCAAAATGAACAAGGTCTATAAAACGGTTCGTAAGCATGACAATATGGCGTCTTTATAGTCAATAATTCATTTGAATTTTTAGCAAGCAGTTTTATCTATTAGTTTCACCTTTAATAATAAATATATAATGGATTTCTGAATTGATTAGCATAATTTTGGGCCATATGGAAGTCGATAAGCTTTGGAGATGTTGATGCATTCGTTGGTAATGTAACTACATTGGCACGTGGTTACAATCTACAGGTGTTGTAAGTGTGTGAACACTTCCCTTCGGTGAGTACGCTATTATTTGTTGTAACAAACATCGACCCAAACAAGAATTAAGCTTTTTGAGCAACGTTGCCGACTTAGAGGATAAATAATTTTCTAAATGATTTTTAGAAATTCAATACATTTCTGATAACTGAATATATTAAAGTTTTCTGTTAAACGATTTTAAAATTGTAGCATATTTTCATATACTAAGGTATAAAAGCTTTCTTGTTAAAATAAATTATGTGTCACTGAATACATATAAGATAATTTGCTTAACGATTTAAAATAGTTTTAGTGTTTTTGAATACAGAATTAGAAAGTTTTCCAGTAAAAATAAAATCACTTGATTTAGAATATGTTAGATAATCTGGCTAAATTTTTTGTATTACTTGTTAAATTTAAATAGTCGATTAGGGCACATCTTGGTTTAACATCTGCCAGATAAAGATCTGGAGTTGCATGTTTACTCAAACAAGTCAAATGCATGTTGTACAAATGAATTGTATGATAAGCTAATCTTTGACTTATCCTTGTGAGCCGAGAACAAAGATCTTTGCTTGAAGCATTTGCTTAATGTAATGAGATATTATTTTTATGATGGGCTTCACCCATTAACAACTGCTAGGTTTGAAGCGTTCGCTTAATGCAATGAGATATTATTTTTATGATGGGCTTCACCCACTAGCAACTGCTAATTTGTCAATTCAGCATTGATAAGACCTTTCCACTTCATGTTCTTATAATTTTGATTGGGTTTAATTTATTTTATTTATTTTTTTTTGTATATACAAGAACTTCAAATAACGTTATTACATATCTGCAAACTATGGAAATAATTTTATTGCTGGAAATTCTAGTTACAATGTTTAAGTGTAAAAGAAACACAGTTATGTTGTTGAGTATCTATCTTCAGGCATAAGTTAATTCCCTTAAGGTTTATCTACGTCTTTCCTTAAGAAGATTATTTTTTGTTTATGTGTTTGACGTAGTGGCGCCTTAAAATTGTACAAAGACAGGTTAATTAATAGAAAAGACCTCCTCCCCCATCTCGTGCCTCCGCAGGGATAGACCCCAAGACTAGTCCGCGAGTATAGATAATTCTTTTTGGCAACACTACTTGGCTTTATGTCATCTTAATTGAAGCCACCCTCTGCACCCTCTCATTTGAAGTTATACAATGAGTAGGGCACTTCTTTATATACATTACTGCATTTAAGATATAAATTGAGGTCACTGTAAGTATTTTGAGTTGCCTGAACAAGTCCCTGCAGGAATGCTTATATTTCTTGAATAACATTAATCTAACTGTTCTCTTTTGAAGTATAAATATCTCCCTAGCCTTTTGTGAGTTTCCCCATGCAACTATGCTATAACTTAACATTGAATGGCTATATGCATAGTAATAAGCAACCAGCATATTTAAGCTAACATCCTCCTGTAATCTCCGTATAAGATAGCATTTGACCTTTAGTTTATTTTTCAGAAATGCAATCTGATTATACCAGTTAAGACACGAATCAACTTTAATTCCTAAGAAACGAACGCAGAACTCCTGGCTCAGAAGTTTATTAGCCGAGCTTTTTATAAGAAAACCACGAGGGCCGTCCAGAAAGTACTACCCGTTTGTTACTGTGTGGAGCGTTGATTAGTAGAGTATCATCCGGACTAGTTATAACATGTTTTGTTATATTGCATCTACCTATGTGCAAAGTTACGCCTCGCTGGTACTGACTGTGTTCTTTCTGTGAGTGTTTATAATGTTCAAAAAATAGAGAACGCCGCCAGTTGTGAAATTAGGGCTGTCATTAGATTTCTCAACGCAAGAAATGTGAAACCCTGCAATATTCATCATCAACTCAAGGAAGCGTATGGAGACAATATTATGGATGGGTTATGAGTTCGGCGTTGGTGTCGTAATTTCAGTTTGGGCAGAGACAATACCCATGATGAAGAGTGTTCCGGATAACCGTCAGTAATTACGGACGAACTGCTGAGTTTACGAGCTTGGCACCCTCAGATTTTCATCTGTTTACAAAACTCAAGGACTTTTTGGCAGGAAAGATATTTGAAAGTGATGATGAACTGAAGGCAGCTGTGACTACATATCTCAATACAATGGCGGCATAAGAGTACGAAGCTGGCATACAAAAACTCGTCTCACGTTATGATAAATGCTTAAATTTGCGAGGTGACTATGTGGGGAAGTAGTGTAAGGTTTGTTCTTTTCAAATAAAACATCAAAATTTGTTAAGATGTACTAGTTTATTTTTTATTCAAAAACGGGTACTACTTTCCGGATGACCCTCGTATAATCAGGTAACACAGTTGAAAATAATACAGCTGCTGTTTTACAAAGATTTAAGATTAACCCATTTCTAGAACAGTAAACCTGCATGTCCTTTACACAACTTGAAGCTACCATCGTTAAGCTATCTAAAGTATTAGCTGACAATACCGCAGATGTGTCACCGGCAAACAGTGTTAATCCACTATCATGAATATAGTTATTTATGTCATTTATAAAAATAAGAAATAGAAGCGGCCCAAGTATACTACCTTGAGGTACCCCAACAGATATATCCTTTGGCAGCGACTGCTTCCTTTCGCCATCCAAGTCAATAACAACACATTGTTTTCTGCCCAATAAATATGAACCTAGCCAGCAATGTGGTACTTCTGTAATACCATGGTAGTGTAGCTTTAACAACAAAACAGCATGACTGACAGTTTCAAAGCCACGTGAAAAATTAAAAAAGTCCAATAAAAAAAGTTCAATAACTTTTCTCCTTCTGTTCAAACTTTTTAATATACCATTTGTAAAATTTAAAATCGCATCCTGAGTTGAGAACCCAGCTTTAAATCCAAACTGGTTTGTATTTAGAATTTTATGTTTTGCAAGAAAAGGGGTTATTCTATTAAAGAATGCTTTTTGAATCACTTTTGAGAAAACAGGTAAAATTGAGACAGCCATAAAATTACCTATTTGAGAGTTATCACCTTTTTTGTGAACAGGAACTACTTTTGCACTCTTTAGAATATTGGGAAAAACACCTGTTTTGAACGATTCATTGATCAAATCTGCAAGAGTGGCATTTATTGTATGCTATATACCTCAAAAGTGAGCAAGGTTTCAAATCCATACCAGAGAAACTCTTCTTACTCACACTCATCGTAATATTATACACTTCTCAATAAGTAACATGTGCAACAAAGAACCT
The DNA here is from genome assembly GCA_036346225.1 of Platerodrilus igneus. NCBI lineage: Eukaryota > Metazoa > Arthropoda > Insecta > Coleoptera > Lycidae > Platerodrilus > Platerodrilus igneus. The sequence goes on from JARFIW010000289.1 coordinate 2,607,587, forward strand.
AGGGTAGCTGGACACCTTTCCATCAACCTGCAAATCCATGCCATCCTTTAGCATTTTTATAGAGTCCACAAAAAATTGTTGAATAAATTCGCAACATTAGCGGATTCAATAGGATCGCCATTTCCATCCAAAAACTTCTTAGGTTAGGAAACCTTATATACCTTATATCATCAAAATGAAAATATTGAAAAATATTCAAAATGACGGGCATTTCTGAAGTTCAAATCGGAAGGTTACTATGCAAAAGAAAGCGAAGACCTTAACCTCTGAGGAAATCAATAAATTTATTAAAGAAGCGCCTGATTATATATATTTTGCAACAAAAGTAATATAATTTGGAATTAAATTTTGTATATAGTTTTCTCAATAAAATATGTTTTTTAGGTTGCATCATGGGAACTTGCGTGCAAATGAATGACACCTTATGAATGTTGAAGAGTTCAATATACAAATTCATACCTTTTGGTGCCAATTTCTAATACTAAAACCAAAATAATCTGAATCTTTACAATAACTGGTAATTTCGCCAAGACGTGCATGAAATATACTAAACTTCGTCCAAAATATGTCAAAATTACTTCATTATTTATTAATTACCAAAATGGAAAATGCACGTCTCAAAGAATCGAATTGAATAAATTCAGTAATATGGGAAAACAGATAGCAAAATATCTCAATTTGCAAGAACCAGAACAATACTTTGAATAGTTTTAAAAGACTTTCAGCTACTTTACTAGTCGATGCAGGGGATCATATTACCTCTTTAAAACGGCATGGCAGTTGGAAATCGACATCGGTGGCGAAAGAATACTTTGACGATTCCATGAAAAATAAGATAGATACTGCAAATAAAGTTTTGAACTCACTAAACAATGAGCAACCCTCTACTAGCAGAGCATTTAATACTAACTCAAAAAACAAATCAAAAATAGTTAGTCAAAATAATCAATCGTCAGCTGTACAATTTATAAATGCTCGAATGTTCCAAACATTACGATTAATTATAATTTATAATTTAAATAACAATTAAAATATTATAACAAACTGGCTATGTATGTTATTATTATAATTCCCTTATGATGAAGGGAAATTGACAGTCTTCCGACTAAGCTAGGGGACTATTCCTCGGGTAGAGCTTATGAGGAGTGATCGTGGGTTTCACAACAAAATTATTGTTTTCTGTACTGACTCTAAAATACAAAATAGGGGGTGCAAAAGGGGCGCCACCAAGTTCTAGAATTATTAAAGCACGGGTTATCCTAAGGGAGAACTTTGAAATCCTCAGGGGAAAACATCGCTTTTACTGCTAAACGCAGGATCTAAAGGACGCAAGAGATACAATCTTGCTACCTTATGCAATAACGGAAAAGAGTAGTTTTTAATACCAAAAATTTAAGTATAAATAGTAAAAGAAAATTTAGATATCAAACTTTTTGAAAGTGCTGTTTAGTACTTCTTTATTGAGTCACAGCCAATAACCTATTTTTTATAAAAGATATATATTCTTTTTATCTTTTAACTCATTTATCTCTATCTTTTGGACGCACTTCCCCAAAATAAAACAATTGTTCAATTAAATCATATGATGGTTCTTTAATTAAATTTATCTTATTCTGTAATAAAATTTTATATATAAAAATGTACAGCAATAAAAAACGTGGTCTAATCTTTTAGACTCAGATATTTAAAGATGAGAATTATGGTAATTTCTACTAGGTACAAAATGTCAACAATAAATTAAATATGACCGTAAAGTTTTTAAATACCCAAAACGCATAGATCTGTTTACTTTGGTTTACAAATATTTGTTATATATTCCATGCTAAATAAATTAGTTCTCGTAATTACTTTATGTGTTATTGAACTTGAATGCAATACTTTTCCGGATTAAATAAAGAAAATTCATAATTTTAATTATTTGCAGTAATATCAAATGTAAGCAATAATTTATACTATAATGAAATCCAAATGGTAAAAGCCCAATCGACTTCTTTGCAAAACAAATTAAAAAACGTTACCAATTTAGTTTCAAATATACGCCTCGCTGTCAAGTTATTCAGAACAGCTGTTGTCAGGTTAAGTCCTTATGCTAACGCTTACCTTAGCAACTGGTTGTACTTTTAACTTCATTGTAACAGACACATTGTCAAGACCACATGTGTTAGCCTGCGAATCTTGGACACACAAGTGACGTCAGCGAGGTTTCCACATCTGCGTTTTGCAAAGCGTAAGCATGAACTTCTTCTTTTAAACTAACGACGAATTAAATGCATTACTGCGTATTATACTGGACCATTATAGAGAACCATTTTCATCAATTTGTTGTGCACTCCATCGAAGTAAATCGAGACATTAAATCAATCCATAAAACGAGCTATACAATGTGCATCATTTATGACTCTTCTTTAACCTATTCCAAGGCGAGATTATTTAACGGTAAACTGAGAAATTAAACATGATATCTGAACTTGAAACTTCGAATCCTTCTAAATTGTGAACTAATGAGTAAACGTGTGAGTTATAGTTATCGATATAGGTGAGGGTGAGCGCGTTATCAGAAACAAACAAAAGTCAAGTGCATTCAGCACTTGATATCTGAACTTGTAAGTTCGAAACCTTCTAAATTGTGAACTAATGAAATTAGTAAACGTGTGAGTTATCGTTATCGATATAGGTGAGGGTGAGCGCGTTATCAGAAACAAACAAAAGTCAAGTTCATTCAGCACTTGATTACGCTGCCACGCGTAGATTGCTAGCTCGGACCTTATTGATCTCCATGATGCTTCTAACTGCTGCGATTGGTCGAACCAGACTGATCCTTCTGTCGACGGGATGCGCACAAGGCACAAAGATCGTCTGACATTGGAAATGCAATTCAAATGACCAACGTTTACGTACAGAGCCTATACTATTATTATTAATTAATATATGCCTCGTGATTGGGCTATACGGTACTGATCTGAACTTTTATTAATTGTTTATTTGAATAAACTGTGCAGTGTATTTTATAATTACATTTATAAGCTTTTATAATCGTCAAAAAATTGTTACAATATGTTTGATTAAAAATAAAAGCTACATTTCAACCAATTTAAGTGTGTATTTGTTAAACGTGCAAAAGTATAGTATTTCACGCGCGGGTTATGGTCATTACTCATTTGGATTACGCCGCTTGCCCTAGCGGAGTTGCAACGCAAACTTTCCGAATTAGTACCTAATGACTATTATAACTCGCTCGTTGAATAATATACTATTAGCTAATTTTCCATAAATTGTGATTTAACCAAAAACCTTATGCCTTTTACATTAGTGGATAAATGAGGGATGCGGTACAGAAATTTACAAAAGTCTTAAAATGACACTTTGATTTGTTTACATGTCTTTAATGCATTACTGTATTAAAATATTTAACATACCTACTCTTACAATTTGTAAGACTAATATAAAGTATTTGAGATTTATTGAAAAAAAAATAGAATTACCCAGAATGCAATGCAAGAAAACCTGATGTGTTTATAGCCTTTGAGTAGCTTCTGGACTATTCTTCAATTACCTGTGTGTGTATAGAAGCGTTGATGGAACACCAAGTGGTAGTTTAGAACTAACAGCATTTTGTTTAATGTTTAATGTATCAGATTGTTGACTCATTTAGATAAGTCGAGTACTGAACCGAAAAGACTATTTGTAGATATTGTAGCATATGTATGATTGTTCATCGTTGGCTGTTACGATAACCATAAGTGTTGGTTGGTATGTGAGAAATGGCTGTTTAAGGGAGGGTGAACAGCAACACTTCCAGTGGCAGAATGTGCATCAACTTGGTAGATGGCTCATATATATATATATATATATATATATATATATATAGAAGAATGAAATTTATTGGCAAGTGACTCAATATTAGCCACAAGGGCATCCTGTCGACGCGTTTCGCCCTAATTGGGGCTCATCAGGACAGGAGTAGCAAAGATGTAATATTTAACACGAACACATTATGGGAAGTACAGCTTCACCTAGCCCACAATTTGTGCCTTCGTGCTGTTTCACCTGACTTTGCAGGTTTTATCAACAGTCGGCACGGAGGAGATCCGGTGCAACTGCCTTTTTCCATAGCCAAAAGATTATAATTATAAAGAATATGTAAATTTAATGAGTCTTAAAATAATATTAAAGAATGAAATTTATTGGCAAGTGACTCAATATTAGCCACAAGGATGCCCTTGTGGCTAATATTGAGTCACTTGCCAATAAATTTCATTCTTTAATATTATTTTAAGACTCATTAAATTTACATATTCTTTATATATATATATATATATATATATATATATATATAGTTATTAAGATGAAATAAAACCCCATCTTTGTATTTAAAGTTGAATTACCATTTCAAATCGAACTAGTAATTGAAAACCACTAAAAGAACGGCTACAGCAGGACTTGAACCTGCAACCTCTGATTTTCCGGATCAGTGCTCTAACCAATTGAGCTATCTAGCCTAATTGTTTAGATGATGTTATACTTAATACTACTGAAGCTTGGCTCTTGTTAACGATTTTACAATTACGTCTTGCATTTAAGGAAATTGAATCTAGTTATATACATAATTCATGTACTAATAACTTGATCATCCCATTTTTGCAACGTTCGGATAATACAAACATGTAATTATATTATTATTAATAGAGAAGAATAATCCATATTTGGAATGCAAATGAATGCTTAATATATATTAATAGTTATTAAGATGAAATGAAAACCCAACTTTGTATTTAAAGTTGAATTACCATTTCAAATCGAACTAGTAATTGAAAACCACTAAAAGAACGGCTACAGCAGGACTTGAACCTGCAACCTCTGATTTTCCGGATCAGTGGTTTTCAATTACTAGTTCGATTTGAAATGGTAATTCAACTTTAAATACAAAGTTGGGGTTTCATTTCATCTTAATAACTATTAATATATATTAAGCATTCATTTGCATTCCAAATGTGGATTATTCTTCTCTATTAATATATATATATATATATATATATATATATATATATAAACATTTTTCAGTTATATGTTTAGTGAATAAATATATAATAATAATGGCCTTGTGTAAAATGACTTACTACTAGAAGATGTAACATGGTGTCAGGTTTGCTTAAAATAATAAGATGCAATTAATAAAGTGAGATATAAGATTAATAAGATGTATGGTTAAAGTACAATAGAAGGTTTATTTAAATCTCCAAGAAATATAACATTTGATCGCAATGTTTATGTAAATTTGGATAACTTTCTAAGAAGTCTGGATATCTATCTAAAGGTCACGGGGCTAGATAGTAAAAAGAGCGAAACAAAAGTAGCCATACTGCTGAATAACGCGGAGAAAAAAGCACAGAAGAAATTGGAGACTTTCAGGTTAACCAAAGAGAAGAATAGGGATTTTAATAAAGTAGTAAAAGAATTTCAAGACCGTTCATTTATGTTTCCAATGCTCCACCCGAAGGTACTACATTGGACAGGAGGCGAGTTTTTTGTTGCCTGGAAATTTAGAATTTTGCCGAACCCTTGCCGTTCCAGGCAAGGTAGGGATCTTTAACGTGCGTGACAACACTCACACACGGGACCTCCATTTAACCTCTCATCCGAACGAGGGCGTAATTTTTGTTACGTTTTGCTACGTACCTAGATGTAGTCGGAAGAAAAGTAAATACCAGGCTAACTACCAAACGCGGAGAGTGGGGGGATTCGTCACATGCCAGAAAAAAACAACAAAAAAAAGCACGTTGCCAACGATTATCTATTAACAAATAAAAACAAATAAAGGATTCTGTACAAACAAGCAAAAACAATAAATTAAGCGTTACTATTTCAAAGCAAACAATTAGGTGATATGAATAATTTAGCACTTTAGATACGAAGTGCGTATCTCGTATTTTACACAAAATAAAATTAATCAGTAGTAAATAAACATGTGAGAGCTTTTGTCAAGCATTTTTAAAATTGCACCTAATACTTTTGTAAAATAAACTAATCAGTAGGAAAGAATTAACGTATGAGAGCTTTTGTCAAACATTCTTTTAACTTGTACATAATACCGTTTGTAAAATAAACCAATCAGTAGAAAAGAATAAGCGTGTGTCTGTCAAACATTTTTAACACTGGTACATCACACCTGTAGAGCAATAATATTGATTCGCCGCGACAAACAATAGTTCTACAGTGTCACGTTTCTTATCACATAACTACATCAAACGTTGATACGGAATATGCCATTGATATACACAAAAGAAAACAAGTTGTGTACCTGTATGTGTCTGGATACTGAGTTTGCAATTCGACGGGGGTGAGTCAGCATAGCAACGTCGTGGTGGTCAGGGTCTATTTACAATGCTGCCATAACTGCAGCAGTGGTCTACGAACAAAAGCAGTTGGTCTACATACAAAAGCAGTTGGTCTACAGAAAGAAAGAACTTAGTTGGCCTCCAGCTAAAAGAGAATCTAATTAGAATGGGTAAGTGCGGGAAAACTCACCAATACACGCAAGATACCTCCTACTTGTCGAACAAAAAAACGCACATTGCTTTTGGAAGTACTGTGACGATTAATGTAGAAAATATTTTAACGCACAAGCTGCAGAATCAAATTCAAAATGGGTTCAAATAACACGAGTTCGAACTGCGATCCTCGCGTTATCGAAGCACGATTAGCAAAACTGGAAAACACGCTATCAAATAATAGTAGGAACTATCATTTTGACAAGTCTTTAAATATTAAACACCAGAGAAAGCAATGATACGTTATCAGAAGGTTTAACAAATTACCGTATACCTAAAACAAGGTATAGACTATTTAATTTATCGAATAAATTTTTGTTTTAAAAGCAGAGTGGATTTTAGTTAAAATTATGTTAAGCGGGCTTATACTGAACGGGTATACTATATAGGGCGTTGTTGAAGAATTTAAGAATTGAAACGGAGTTTATTCGAACGAGTAATGAATTAACAAGGGAGAAAAATAGGGTAATTAATTTATGCTGAAAATAAACGTAACAAACGTACAATAGATACACGTTTATCTGTGTGAAGTTAGCTACCAATTTACGAACTAACCCAAATACCCATTGGTGGAGCATTCTCAATTCCACACTCACAATTTAACTTATGCCGGTATATATTTTTCAAATAAGTAATAAGTGAATTTGATACCATAACTATTACAAACGGGTACAGAATATGGCGGTCTAAATAATTTTTAAAATTATAAGCTTGTAGACGTTTAAGCAATTATAAATCCACATCCAACTGATGAACATACTTTCTGGAAAATGGTCCGTGGGCAGTAACGTTTAACTAACAGATTACTGTCGACACATTCCATATAACTATCCTACAGCAAAACCCTACTGGTAAAAGTCTAAATGTCCAAAAAATTATTATCTTAACTTTGAAACATTATAAATAGAAATAGCACAATTGCATTAACGTCTGACCAACAGATTACTATTAATACATTTTATTTCCAACTATCTTACAGAAAAAATTTACTGGCAAAAGATATGTTCAGAAAAATAATCATTTCAAGTCAACCATTTTGAAAACTTTGAAAATTTGTAAATAGAAATGGCACAAAGGCGTTAATGTCCGACCAACGAATTACTACTGATTCATTCTATTTCTAACTATCCTACAGCAAATAATTACTTGCAAAAGTCTAAATGTCTTTATTCTAACCATTGATGAATTATATAAAAGGGTGCATATTTTAGAGAGCTGAGTTCCGATATTTCTTCGTGGGAGAGACGTGTATGTAAAATATTTACAAAAAAAAAGTAGTAGCGGTTTTGTAAATAACATATTTTGAGTTTATAAATAGCTTTTGAGATTTGGGAAATAATTTTTTCAGAATTTATTTCATAATGATAGTATTATGTGTACAGAGCTATAAATAAATGACGCAACAGGACACGCCTAATTTGTCCTTATATAATTTTGAATTTCCTGTTCTTTGTTTCTTGATGGATGAAAGATTTGGTGTTAGATTTCAAATTTTTATCTAAGACTCATTAGGCGTTTAAATATAGAAAGCAGAAATGTACTCTTTTAGGGTGAGTTTTGGCCTATACTAATCCCAAAATATACATGAATTTTGTGGTGCTAAGGCAAAACCCAATATGCCACAAAATATTGATTATCGTTTTGTATGCTGATATATACAGTTAGTCGCAAAGATTTTGATGACAAAATCTTATATGCATGTGAAGCAGGGGCAAATTTTAAGTTAATCAAATATGATTCCGATATGTCATATATCTTGCAATTTGTCGATGGCACATTCCAATTTTTATTTATTTTTACTTTTTTTTATTTTATACATATTTGGGCGCGCAACGGAATAAATACAATAACAGCACACCACGAATAAAACATTACAACAGTTATATTAAACACATGGGTTTTAGCGTCGACGCGAGTTATATATCCCCCAAATTAATATGTATGTGTATTCAAATGAAACTATTAAGGTAAATGTTAATGGAAGTTCATAAACCAAACATGAGGACGGAAAGAGTTACTTTGTATTTCAGACGTAATATAACACTGCAGGTGCAGGTCACAATAGACTATAAGAAACCAATTGTTAGAATTAAGATTACTAAAAAGTAATACTTTGTATTGTATCAAGAAATAGCAAACATGAGATCTGCATTTCCTACAAGTAATGTAAGAGCAGGGATAGCATAAATACCCTGGACAGCCCATGATGGCCAGTCAGTCTAAAAACTTCAAACTTGCATTGTTAGTTGTTCAAAGCTATTCATTTGTAATTATTAGTTTAGTGTCAGTCTCGAACTTCACAACTTTAACATTGTTGGTTGTTCAAGCTACTCATCCTAGTTTTAATTAATCTAAATTGGTGAATAATAACTATGATTATAATTGATTTTAATACGTTAATGAACATAACGTACCTTTTATTGAAACCATTTGTAATTTCTGTTTAAATAAATTTGATAGAAGTGTTTTTTTGGAAGAAGTCATTTTTAAAAAGAAACTCAAAAAGGCCCAAAACCTATCTCGCACAACAACTAAGAGCTATGAATTCCGTATGTCTCACTTTTCGGATTATGGCAAAGTTTAGTTTCAACTTGCCAGTCGCTTGAGTGACGTGTTATTGTATATTTGTCCGGTGAGCACATGCTTGTATACTATTCTTTTTGGTGGCTTGTAGTTTTTAAAACTTCGTAAAATGCATGGAAATAGTAGGGGTGCCAAACTTGTCAGCATGTCATTAGGAGATAAGTATGCTTTGATTACATAAAATACATTGCACTGAATTAATTATGTGGTTATAGCAGGCTGGCAAAACCAGATATTAGGTTTTGCCACCTGTCGATTATTGCAATATAATGAATCTTATTTTTCACGAGATTGGAGGGTTATTAAACGAGGCACAGGAAAGTTTTATAATCCACGTGTGCAAAAACTGAGCTAATACGAGGTTGTCTCTAAAATTTTTAAAATTTCTATTAAATATTCAAATCAAGGTCTATTTTGGTTAGAAGTTTATTTGTCATCATTTGTCTCAAGTGCGTTAGTTAGTTTTGGTAACTAAGGAAATGTCTTCAAAAAGCAATTTTTTTTCTATCCACAGAATTAATACGGGCATTTCTTCACTCAACTCTTATTATATTGTTACGTTTTGTGTAATCTTTATAAATAATTTAATGACACGTTCGCCGTCGGTGGTTGAAGATAATATTCTACGTATGGAAACCGTTCTTTTACATGGCGAAAAGAATAATTTTTGAAACACTGAATATAATGAATACTTCCGCCGCTTTTTATATATTGAAGCACCAAACATGATGGCTACTTCTGATGTGTTTCAAGGTTAATATTACAGCTTGATTCACCGGCTGTGTTCATGTAAAAATATTCGAAACAGCCCCATGATGGGCAGGATAAATTATTAAGAAAGAATATAAAAAAATTGAAGAACTCATTAAAGGTATCATGCTCATTTTTAAAGAAATAATGTTAACTCGTTAAAAATCTAGTGCATTTTATTTTGATTGCAGAAAACTTGACAGGCCGTAGACAGAATGTACCACCAACAAAAATTCTGATTTCTCGTCTGATAATTCGCTGGTGGACAATAAGATAATCTTTCGGACGAAATTCAAGGTGAATATAAGCAAGAAGATGGCAACCCAACACGAAAAACAAATGTTGAGGGAGAAATATTTGCCGATAACACCCAAGCTGAAGGTAGTTCAAAAATAACAGAAGCTGTTGTGTGGCCATAGAAAAGAGACAAAGAACAGAAAAGGCAAATTAGTTCCGAAAAACAATTCCAATCCGTTGATAACTGTTGCCGTAAAAGGTGCTTCGAATAAATTAACGTAGAACAGCAAAGGACTTTTATGAATGTTGTATGGTGGAATGAAATCAAATTTTAGCAGGAGGTTTAACAATTTTGAACAAAAGTGGCGAAAGAAGGGATCGTTGCAAAACGGGCATCATACATAATCGTCAAGTAACAGTCCGGTATTCTTTGAAATTTAGTGGAAGTTTTGAAAAAGTGTGCAAACATATGTTTTAATCAGTTTACGGCCGTACGAAGTTCAAGGTTGATTATTTAGTAGAAAAATTGAAACAGTGTCCTGTGCCGGTTACGACTCTTAAGATCAAAGAGGTTGGCACGCGTGGAAACAAGAAAACAGATGAGCGAATAGCTATGCTCAAACACAGAGGAGTACCCTAAGTATCAAAGCCATTATTCGCGTAGAGACACAGAAAAAATTATCTACAGAGGCACTTAAAGATTAAAATGCTTTATATCGAATACAAAGCAGAACATCCAAATGCTGCCTCATATGACCTATTTGGAGAGGTGTCTAAGTCAATGGATTATTCATTTAAAGCACCATAAGTTGATACATGCAAGACATGTAACTCTTTTGTTTTAAAAATCAAACAATGCAATGATTCAAATGAACGCAACCACATGACCTTAGAACATAACCAACACAAGGATATGGCAGACCTACCATACAAGTTAAAAGATGCAGATAAAAGGCAGGCGATTGAAGATTCACAAAAAGGGTCGTGGTATTCGATTTGCAGCAAATTTTATACATCCCTTCACTAACGACCTACGTTTCTTTTTTATAAACGCTTCCTTTCAACATTCAATTTGATTATCCGTGACTGCACAGATGGAGGAACCGCTAGTTGCTACATGTAGCACAAAGCAATGGGAAAAAGAAGGTCTGAAGAGATTGTTTCTTGCGTTTTACAAAAACTTAAAAATTTACAGGAGACTGTAACCCATGTCGTCACTTACTCAGATACATGTGGCCGCTAAAATAGAATCATTAACATGACCTTACATGTGATTTTCCAATGCTACACCCGAAAGTACTACATTGGCTAGGAAGCGTGTTTTTTTTACTTGTAAAATTTGGAATTTTGCCGAACCCTTGCTGGTCCAAGCAAAGTAGGGATCTTTAACGTGCGTGACAACACTCATACACGAGACCTCCATTTTATCTCTTATCCGAACCAGGGTGTATTGTTGTGAAAAATGCTCACCTAACATTTTTCAAGCGGACCGTGTCGGGATTCGAACCCGGGACCGTGGGCGTAGTAGTCACACACATACTACCACGCCAGGAGCCGCCACGCACACACGCACGCGCGCGCGCACGCGAGCGCGCGCACGCACGCGAACACGCGCGCGCGCACACACAAATACACGCACGCACGCAAACCCACACACGCGCACACACACGTACACACCCCCACACGCACGCACGCATGCACACACACACACACACACATTAAGATGACCGCTATGTTTTCATATTTTGTCAACAAGAGCAGTGATGTTAATTGTGTGGATAAGAAGTTCCTGTTACCGGAACACACACACCTTGAGTGTGATGTAGATCATGTACGCATTAAAAGGTAAAAAGAACTGCAGAAACACCCATTATGGTGTCCTGTGACTGGTTTCAATTTGTTCGAACTGTAAGGGTCAAAAAGCCATTTCAGGTTTATTAAATGATTCAAGAGCAGATACTGTCATTTTCAAAACTTGTTCAAGAATATTTGACTAGAAGGACTATTGACACAGAAAATAGAAAAGTGAACTCGCTTGAAATTAAATGGATCAAGTATGAGAAAACATTCGGAGTCATTCAATTCAAAGCTTCACTTGATGATCAAATCTTTTGTGTACTCGATTTGAGACGATTGAAATGGGGCAAACAGCCGACATTCATATTGACGAAATGTTGTAACAATTTTATTTTCGATAATAAATCCCTCCATAAAATTGTAAGAATAATATAACAATTTTATTAACAACAATAATAATTTGCATTCAACTTCAAAAGTAATACGTTAAGCCCGCATCGTCCTTTAATAATCTACTTATAGTTAAATATCTGTGTCATCTACAGCTATTTACAAGCACATCTCTGTTTGACTATCCGCCTCCGGACGCTTCGGCCGCCCGAGCTAGTTTGTAGATAGTCGGCCATATGTAGTAGAAGCATCAACATGTACCCTAGATTGCAGGCCGGCAATTTGCGAATCCACTTCAATGAGTGAACACATCTTCGAATAACGGTCGGTAACGTATACATTTTGTTAACTTGTATAATTTGAGATAATTTATTTAGCGCGACTTTTAGAAGACGACACTTAGAATGCAAACTTTTAAGACACACAAGGACAAGTAGGATGCAACTTTTAAGACACACAAGGACACTGTAAAGATGCTACCTTAGGAAGGCGGCGTAATTCAACTTCGAGATTACAATTGCTGCAGAATGTATTGCAACAGGATTTGATTCAACACGTGGGACGAAGTCATTGTAGAAGTTGTTTTGGATGAATTTGTATTAAACTACAAACGCTGTTATCGTTGCTTGAAATAACCAGGATACCGTCTTTCCTTGCTACAATGCGACAAATGCAGTTTTGGTTCGTAGATAGCTATAAGTTCTTTTTATGTGTTTCAAAACTAGGAACACGTTAACTTGCTTTGATGCGTAATACAAGTACGTAATAAAAGTTTCAACTAATTGCTAAGCTGGATTTACCAGTAGTAAACTTAAAGTTCACTGATTTGATGTTTTAAGAAAACAACACGCGTGGCTCATTATGAATCGTCAGTAACGTCAACAGGTGTTACTAACGTCATATATTTTTCCGCTTTGTACTGCTGACAGATGTTGTTTTTGAAAGCAAATGCTTCGAATAGCTTTAGTACAAGATATGTAAATATGTCTATTTTTGTGATCAGCTTTATATAAATTAAAACTTGCATATGTAATTTAGAAAACTCAAATGCTAACATTTTTAGAACTTATTTATTTGTCATCTGCCTGAACAGATCTGCACAGGCCGGAACCCTATTTGTATAACAAGTTCATGTCATACTGTAAAGTATTTGATTAAAAATAATTAAGACGAACATGAAGTTGAAAGTTATAGATTGATACAGTTAATGATTAAATTTTTGTTACAAGTCACGTTATTTTAAAAGAGATTTTTCTTAGTAAACAATTGGTTCCAGATTAAAGTTTTTTATTTTGATCAAGTATGATCAAATCTAATAACATAAAGCTAACGTCTTTATGAGTAGGACTTTGATGCCAACTTTATATTGGAAATACCTTTTTACTACTTCTTCATGTATTTTTGCTGGACACAAATGGTGTTCCACTTTTTTATTTATTTAACTATTACAATTTCTTACAGGAGCTGCGTCTTATTTTGTTAAGACAGGTTTTTGTCAGCGAAGGCGATCCTTTTTCTTTGGGTCTCCACGTCCGCCCTTAGAAATATGCTATGCAATTATCATACTTACGTCAGGACTTGGTGGCGCCTATTTGGTTTAGATTAAGTTTGATCTACAAACAGATTTCGACTTACCCCCCCACTTCTCATAGCTCTACCCAAGGAATAGACCCCTAGTTATGTCGGAAGACTTTGTTCACTGGCGTCCATTTAGAAAATTTGTAACACTGACGCCGCACATATAAAAAAATATGTTTCAATGGCACCGGCAACGGTTAGGGCCCAGTTAAATTCGTTTCACTGCCACCCAACGCGGGGCGTGCAGTAGATAAAAAGAAAATACGTTTCACTGGCTAACAACGTGGGGCCAGCTTTATAGAAAAAAAACCGTTTTAATGTTTTGATGAATCACTGCCCATCAATCTCCTAAAGAAAAAGGACCTGCTTAGTCTTCTTCCACTTATTCATTCTGACTGCCACAGTTATTAGACAAATCTGGAAACCATCTACTGAGTATCAGAATTACCAAACAATGACTATGAAGATAATGAATGAAATTTTGTGTATTCAAATTTGTTTATATAAAGAGTAGAAAATGTTGTTTGATTTTTGTATATAAATATTGTTTAGGTATTGTTTGATACTACTAAGGTGGCAACCTGTTAATCTAGCAGTCGTAAAAATCACTAAGAAACGGATTTTTTTCCAAATTATGATTTATTGTGTAAAACAAGTAAAACAGTTGTGCAAAAAGCTACAGTTTTTGATAGTCCAACAGCCTGTTTTTAAATTAACTAAAACTATACCTGCTATTATTATGTCTTTCCATTTTTAAGAGTTACCCATACTTACCTTTATACACGAAAAGTTTCCTATACAGAAAAGCAGCAATAGGTCCAGTGAAATAGACGACTTAGAGAAGACAAACACCGGTATGAAGTCATTGTAAGCGAAATGCCAATTTTCTCAATAAAACTAACAGGTAAAACACGATGTGCCAAACTTATCTAAATATTTTTGTTATTCAGGAAAATTTTGCAGTGACTTTGTATGACTTTGTAGAGGAGAATGTATTTGCCGTAAAACACTTTAATTAACTTGTCGCATTAATCTGAAGAAAATCATAATTTCGGCGATCTCGCAAACTTTAATATGCGTTTGCTGAAAAATCAAGTTTTTACCATATGGGATTTTGCCTTACTACCACAGAATCGATACCATGTGTAACAGTGTTAATTTACAAACTCCAACAAATACAAATTCAAGGAGCATTATCAAAGGATATTTACTTTAACAAATAATTACCTTATTTACCAGCCAAAGTTTATGTTAATAAACAGAGCACAACAAAAGTTTTCGCACCTATGTAGCATGATATGTTGATATGCTAAACCTATTAAATTAAGATAATACAAATTTACATACTAAAGCATCATTTTCACTAGCACACACTTATAGAATTGATCTTATAGTATATATTATTAAACTTAACATAGAGAACAGTTAACTTTAACTATATCACAGAACATTTACGAGTTTGAACGTTATACAAGTATGTTTTAACTAACAGTTCTGCTAAATCGTGTTAATTACAAAGTTAATTACGTTTAAAGTATATACATACTACTAGATAGGTTTGAACTAAATACATGAAAATTCAACTTACCATGTAATATAATCCTGGCGGATATTTATGCTTCATTTGTGAGTTTACCAAAGTCTAATGAAATCCTCACGCTCTCCAGTAGAACTTGTACATTAGTTTAAGTAATGCGTTTCTTTACTTCCAATGTTGATCATGAAATGCAAAAGCAAGTAGTTTCCGCCGGCCTACAACATCTCATATCCCGCTGGAGGCCGAAAGAAACCCCTGCACTTACATAACTTATTCAAATCTTCTCCTCCAATTGAAGCAGCTAGAATAATTGTATAACCTTAAAACTAACAGAAGATATGTTATAAATGAAACAAATATTTTTACAATTGAATATTTAACAAACACAATTGAGATCGTTAAAAACATTTACAATACCATAATAAAACAATGATTCTACATTTTCTAATATTAATGGATAGTTAGATTAAATGCTAGTGTTAAAAAATAACGTTCCTTAACTTCATATTAATAATTTGCTAGTGAAAATCCTAAACAAGTAAAAAAGATTCAAAACAACACGAAAATATTAAAATTAAAATACCAATTAATCATAATCAAATACACAATTAAATTACATACAAATTTACAAATTTATATATATATATATATATATATATATATATATATATATATATATATATATATATATATACATATATATATATATATATATATATATATATATATATATTAAACATATATATCAGAAAATAAAGGGGCGATCCTATAAATATCTTAACAATTGAATATTGAGTTAGTATACTTTGAACCTGGGCAGTTACTATACTCAAATGTGATAAAAATTTACCTGAAAAGTTAAGTGAAAATTATTTTAAAGAGTGTATAATCGTGCAAAGAGAGCCGTACTTCAAAAAATACGTAAGTAAATAAGATTTAGTGAAATTATATCATTTCTAATAATAAATAAAACAGGGCTGTAGTTAAATACGTTCTGATTGAATACCTTCTAATTAAATACCTTCTGGTTAAATACGTTCTGAATAATTACCATCTAATTAAATACCTTCTGATTAAATACGTTCTAAATTACATTCTGAAGAACTACGTTCTAAATTACATTCTGAATAACTACGAAACTTTTAATAACGATCCATTACGATCTTAAATACAATTTTGGATACGAAACTCTGGAAAATGCTTTCTGTTCAAACAATTTAATAATCTCTGAAAATGGTAAACCTCTCATTGGAATAACGACTTGGATACTAAATTTTGGTTGGATGTCGACTGCAGAGCCTACTAAACCACTTCAGGTCAGATATTTTTGATATGATTTATTTTTAAAACTGTTTTATCTCAATAATAATTTAAAGTGTAAGAGCCGACAAATTGGGGTTTCTGGATAAATTTTATGAAAAGCTGTAGACATTTTTGAAACGTTTCAACAGGTCTCTAAATGTAATAAAAGCTCGTTTTGCTGACTTCATGTTCTAAAAATCTAATAGGTGTAAATAATTTAATAAGGGAAAAGATATTTAAAAGGGGAAAAGTTGTAAATATTTAATCATTATACTGTGTATTGTGGAATTGTTTTATTTAATTGAATCAGCTAGTCGAGGCAAAAGAAAATTATAAATTAGCATTTTCACAAGTGGTTGAGCAACATAAGGGTTAACACAGCATTTTTATGTACGCCCAAGCCGTGGGGCGAGATAACATAATATATATATATATATATATATATATATATATATATATATATATATATATATATATATTTTGCTGTGAAACCTCAAAATCCGTGAACTACGCTTTTCGCCTCGGCTGCACACCTAATTTTATAAACCTCCTCATTCATAAATTAAACAACACATTCCTACCACAAACATCAGTCAACTCTATTTATCAATATTCACAATACATTAAAATTTCAAAATTAATATTCAGCATAAATTTTTAATATCGGAAAATTTCAAATTAAATTTATTATCATTTTAATGTGCATCCAGAATTAAAGTCCTTGTTGGATGCCTCTAATTAATATAACATATACAGACTTAGATTACCACCTTTACTTAATTAACCAGGTTCGTCTAATTGAGCTCAAAATCCAAATTTCATTCAGACATCAATACTAAATACCCTTTCTATTAAACAAGCAAATTTCATCAAATTAATTATAAGTACACAATTTAATGTCAAAATTTAAAGTTATTCAACACACAAAATGTCAAACAAAATTATAATTTACCTGAAGGTTACTGTCCTCAAAGTCAATGTACATCGTCCTTATTCACCAAATTTCTTTTTCCAATTTAAATTTTCCCGGTTTCTGGCTTTTCCGGAACTCATCTTGTATATCTGACCTTGTTTCGTGGATCCAGACACGTATTTGAACCATTAATTAAACACCCCGAAAAATAGCAAAGAAATTCATGCGTCTTTCACCAATATATCCAAACCGCCTACTTTTACATTTGTCGTTGTAAATTTTGCTAATTGGTACAGTGATACTAAATTTATTATTGCACTGAAGTACATTCATGAAGCACGTAAATCAAACTATTTTGAATCACTAAAAATACGAGCAAAATTTTAAATTATTTTATCAAACTAAAATGCACCGTTTAACATCTTGAATCAAGTCGCGGATGTAAGAGCTTTTAACGCATCGAATAGTCAAAGAAGCCCAAATTCATATTACCACCGGTATATATAGCAAAAGCCCGTCTGTCGGTCTGTTCCCCAAAACAGACAATTCTTAAAATTTCTATTAGTTCCCAGGTCCCGCGCGTCGGTTTACAATTTTCCCATTTAAATCTGAAATTCTCACGGCACGAAACATAGAAAAATAATTATCTTTACAAAAATTGTTTTTCACACTCAATTGCTCTATATAACCATTGTACACCTCGTCAGTTGTTAAATCACGCCTTGTACTCAAATCTTTGCTTGACGAATTCTCTCCTTATTCTAAACCTCGTTCGATTGGTGCAATGATATTTTTATTATCGATTATTTTCTAGTCATGTGACTATCTGATTAATAATTCCTATGACATTCTCGTCGAATATTGCCCGGTTTCTCAGATTTAAACCATTTGTTATTACATACGCGTACGATATTTAACACGATGTTCAACATCATCTAATTCTAAGTTTTAAAACCCTGTTTTGCTATTTCAGTGTTCTAAAAATCTGACGTTTATATCCTTAGAATCGACATGTTTATCAAAGATTAAACGAAATTTTTAAAATACGCAAGTTGTCAAACATTACTTTAACTTAACTGTGATTTGATTTTATTGGTTTTCAAGTTTAGATATTATCTGTACTTTTTGTTCAATACCGGTTACTGAAATAGATAATTATAAGATTAGCATTTTCCATTTGTTTAGGCAAAATTACAGTTACAGCAGGCAATACTGTTCTTTTGATATAGCGTCTTAGTACATGATTTAAATCTTTATGTTTAATGAAATAATAAATTTTATGCTTCACGGTTTTAATAACGTTATCTAATAATATTCATTATACTGATTAAAATTATTTGATGATTATTTAATTTTCACCCTGGTCTAAATATGATAAATATATATATATATATATATATATATATATATATATATATAATATTGTGGTATAACGACCTTGCAATTATAAAATATAATATTTTATTAACCAGCAGACCAAAAGCCTGTTACTATATATATATATATATATATATATATATTATACATATATATATATATATATATATATATATATATATATATATATATATATATATAATATATATATATATATATATATATATATATATATATATTACTCATATTTAGACCAGGGTAGAAAATTAAATAATCACATCAAATAATTTTAATCACCGTGTATAAGGAATATTATTAGATAATACGCGTTATTAAAACCGTGAAGATAAAAATTTATTAGTTTCATTAAACATAAGAGATTTAAATCATGTACAAGAGCTTTATATCAAAAGAAACAGTATTAAAAGCTCTCGGGTAATGTAATTATTCCAAACAAATGGAAATTACGAAAATTTATCTTAATTAACTCTATTTCAAGTAACCGGTATTGAACAAAACGAATAATATCTATAGAAACTTGTAAAACCCAATGAAATGCAAATCCTAGAAGTGTTAGTTAGAAGTAGATGTTTGAAATACCTGCGTATTTTAAAAGGCAATTTCAGTTTAATTGTTTAGATAAACATGTCGATTCTAAGGATATTGGAAACGGTCAGATGCTTTAGCACGAAATACAAAAACAGGGTTTATTTAAAAGCTCTGAGAATTAATATTATTTTGAACACCTGCGTAGTTTAAATATCACGTACGGCGAAAATTGTAGATAACAAATGGTTTCAAAGAATCTTGGAGAAACGGGCTTAATATTCACGAGAAGGTACGATGGGTTATTAAACCCAGATAGTCCACATGGACTAAAATATAAACGATAATAAAGAATATCAATTTGCACAATACGAACAGGTTAGAAAAGGAAAGAGAAAATGCGTCACAAAGACACATATAGTAAAGGTGATTTAAGCAACGTCACGAGGGTCACAATTGTTTGAAAATAGGATGCAAATATCAGAGGTAGAAACAACAATTTCTGTACAAAATTAATTAGTTTTTCTCGGACATGTTTGCGCCGTGAGAATTTCTGAGATTTAAATGGGCGAGTAAAATTGTAAAACCGACGCGAGCGACGACTGGGAACATAGAATGAGAAATTCTAAGAATTGTCTGTTTTGAGGACAAAAGCGACGTGCCGGCTATTCGCTATATACAGGTGGTAATATGAGTTTCGGCCTTTAGACTTTGACTATTCGATGCGTTAAAAGTCTCTAGATCCGCGACTTGATTGAAGATGTTAAACAGTGCATTTTAGTTTGATAAAATAATTTAAAGTTTGCTCGTATATTTTAGTGATTCAAAATAGTTTGTTATTTACGTGCTAACATGAATGTACTTCAGTGCACTTAGATACAAGGTAATAAAATTTAGTATCACTGTACCAATTAGCAAAATTTACAACGACAAATGTATACACAAAAGTAGGCAGTTTTAGTATATTGGTGAAAGAAGTATGAATTTCTTTGTTATTTTCGGGGTAATAATTAAATGGTTCAAAACGTGTCTGGATCCACCAAACAAGGGTCAGATATACACAGATGAGTTCCGGAAAAGCCCAGAAACAACTTTAAATAAATGGTGATGAAGAAAATTTTAAAAGCGTTGAGAATTAGAAGCCGTAAATATAATCCTGTTGAATGGTGTGATTAACTAAAGGGACGATGTACATTGAAGCTACGAGGACAGTAACCTTCAGGTAAATTATACTATTTTGTTTGACATTTTGTGTGTGTTGAATAACTTTATAATTGATTTACTTTAAATGGACATTAGTGAAATTGTACTAACCATAAAATTTTAATTTTAAGATGAAATTGCTTGTTTAATAGAAAGGGTATTTAGTATTGATGTTCGGGAATATGATGAAACTTTGGTATGTCTTTGAGCTCAATTAGACGAACCTGGTTAATTAACTAAAGGGTGTAGATGATCCCTTTATACTCAGACTCGGTCTGCTTATATTGTTATATTAATTAGTAGGCATCCAACAAGGACTTTAATTCTGGATGCACGTTAAAGTGATAATAAAATTAATCTTGAAATTCTTTAAAACTGAATTTTATGCTGAAATTTAATTTGAAAATTTAATGTATTCTGAATATTGATGTAAATAGAGTTAACGTTGATGTTTGTGGTAGGAATGTGTTTGTTTTTATGTATGAGGATGAAAGCTATCTAGAGGAGCAGCCGAGGCGATTAACAGAAGAAAATCAACAGACCAGGTAATTCAAGAGGTTTCACAGCATTCTTGACGCCCAATCTGTGAGGCTCGATTCAAAAGCGGAGTACCCGGATAGTGGAGGTTTAACAGCAATATATATATATATATATATATATATATATATATATATATATATATATTACTCAAATTTAGACCAGGGTAGAAAATTAATTAATTACATCAAATAATTTTAATCACCGTGTATAAGGAAGCTTTGGGAAAAAGTACGCGTTATTAAAACGTGGAGCATAAAAATTTATTCGTTTCATTAAAAATAAGGGATTTAAATTATTCACTAGACGCTTTCTATAAAAAGAAGCAGAATTAAAATGCTCAACTTGTATGTAATTTAATTGTTCCGAGTAAAGAAATAAATAGAAATTACGTGCAAAATTTATATTAATTAATTCAAGTTTCAAGTAACGAGTATTAAACAAAATGTACAAATAATAATTAATATTTAATTAGGATTCACTAAAAATTAAAGGGTAGAAGCCAATGCCATTCATTATTATTTTAATTGGAGTTAATTGAACGATTATTAAGGTATAATAGGCATAAAAGCTTTTAAGAAACCCAATAATATTCAAATCGTAGAAGTGTTATTTAAAATGTTACGATTGAACACCTGCGTATTTTAAATGTCAAATTCTAATAAATTCGAGCTGATAAACATGCAGATTCTGCGTATATTGCAAACGGTCGGATAAACCGTAGCTTATGTTAACGGGAAGGCTAGATACGGGGTTATTTAACCCAAATAAGAATACACGTGGACTGAAATAACCGATAGTAAAGAGTATCGATTTGCACCACTAGGAGCAAGTTAGAAAAAGACAGATAAAATGCGCAAGGCAGAGACACAGATAATGAAAGGCGTGATTTGAGCAACGTCACGAGGAAATGATTGGTTGTAATAATATGCAGATATGAGAGGTGTAAACGTAACGATTTATATACAAAATTAATTAGTTATTCTCGGACGTGCTTGTGAGCCGTGTGAAAATTTCTTAGATTTTCAACTGGCGCGTGTGCAAATTTAATAGAACCGCGTGCCGGACTGTCGAAAAGGGAACATAGTATGCGAAATTCTGAAAACTGGCCGTCGCGGTACAAAACCGACATACAGGCGAGCTATTATATAAACCCGGACTTTAAACAGTTTCGCTCTCTTAGATTTTCGATTTGATTCAATACTTTAAACAGTTTGCTCTTATATTTTGGTGATTATTGAATACTTTAAAACAGTTTGCTCTTTACGTGCTACGATACAAGTTATTATGCATTAGTGCACTTTGAAAAGAAGATACAAGGTAATAAAGTCTAGTTATATTTGCGAGTATTACTGTACCAATTATCCAAATTTGTAACGATAAATGAATAAACAAAAGTAGGCAGTTTTGGGTATAGCGGGAAAGAAGTATGAATTTCTGTGCTATTTTTCGGGAGTGAGTAATCAAATGTTATTAGTAAACGTGATTGGATCTACACACAAGATTTAGATATACGTAGATGCGTTCCGGAGAAGCTCTGAAACTTTTTAAACAAATGGTGTTGTAGATGAATTTTAAAAAGCGTTCAGAATCTGAAGCCGTAAACATAAACCAGCTGGAATGGTGGAATTAGCAAGTCCAATGTACATTGAAGCCACGAGTGCAGTAACCTTCAGGTAAATTATACAATTTTGTTCGAATTTTGATGTTTTGGTGTGTGTTGAATAACCTTATAATTTGTTTGCTAAAAACTGGACAGTAGCAAATTTGTACAAACAACAAATTTTTAATTTTAAGGTGAAATTTTCTTGTTTAAGTAGAAAGGAGTATTTAGCAGTTTATGTTCTTGATTATGATAAAAATTTGGGTCTGTCTTTGAGCTCAATTAGACTAACCTGTTTGATTAACGTAAACGGGTGGGAGATGCTCCCTTTGTACTCAGACTTAGGTCTGCAAATATTGTTAATATAATTAGTAGGCATCCTACAAGGACTTTAATTCTGGATGCAAATTAAAATGATGACAAATTTAATCTTGAAATTTTATGATACTGAAATTTATGCTACAATTTAATTTTGAAATTTTAATGTATTATGAATATTGATGTAAATAGAGTTAACGTTGATGTTTGTGGTAGGAATGTGTTTGTTTTTTTATGAATGAGGATGAAAGTTTTAACTAGGTGAGCAGCCGAGGCGGAAAGAGTAAAAAGGCGACTATCTGAAAAGATTCAACAGGGCGAGAATCACGGCAAATCTTGGTGCCCAATTCGAGAGGCTCAAATATTTTTTACTCTGGTGAGGCTTTTTGTAGGTATCACAGCAATATATATATATATATATATATATATATATATATTATATATATATATATATATATATATATACATATATACATACATATATTGCTATGATAAGAGGGTAGTTTAAGGGTAGATTAAGTCATAGAAGTCGTAGGATAGATATAAATAACTTAAACTTTAAGAAAATCAAATAATTCCATTAATTATAGGAGTAAATCGACTATTCTACAAAAAGTCAATTGCGAGCACACAGTTGTTACGTGCAAATCGAATTTGCACTTTAACATTTTATGTTAGGTTTAGTTTTCTTGATGTACGGAAGTTTCCCGCCATATTTTCAAATACGCAAGACGCGGGAACATTTTTAAATAGACTGGGCGGTGCTTCCGGCGCGTCATAGTAGTGAGTTTGCGTAGTGTTTTTATCCCTAGAGGGTTAGGACAATAGTAAAAAAAGAGTGGGGTCGTGTTTCCGTGACGCCCTGGAATCGAGGCTGTTTCCTTTCTACCTTCAAGTGTGACAGTTGTGCCGGGTGTGATACCTTATCGTATCTATGTAGATTCCTTGTCTCAGTTATCTTGTTGTCGTTCCTAATTAACCTGTTCCTGTCTTTTCCCTACATAGGTAGGTTAAATTTTGCAGCACCTCGAGGCCATTGGAGCAGCCCACGCCCGATGTCCAGCTCTACCCGCAGCAGCGGTGCCGAGGCTACCGTAGCGTGATTTCCTGCCGGTTACCGGATCCTTCACGTGAGTAGATTCTCTAATTTTATTGTTTTAATTTTATGTAAATTTTCCTAATTACGCGCAATATAAATTGTCGATGACGTCATGGTGTTTGGCTACGTGAAACCTGTAAAAGGGGTTTGCATTACCGGCCGCCAGGGCGTAGCATCGCTTTTAACCATTGCGCTTGCGCGATGTATCTTTTGAACTTTGGTAACTGTATTACAGGCTTTTAAGAGCCATCTATCGCCATTTCAATGTACCACCACCTAAGTGTAATATTTTGTAAACTGTTTTACCGACCAGATAAACATTCAAATGTAGTGTAACAGATGGCGCCTTCAACGTGTTGAGGCTATGAACTTTAGGGGGTTCTTCTTTGTTTTTAGGTTATGTTAATTTCAGTTATAAGCATGCAATGTTTTAACAGATGTTATTTAAACAGCTTTATCACTTAAGGAAACATACTTTTATTCATGTAAGTATTACAAATAAGTATTTACCTGACCTTATGTCTTCAAATACAGTTATTACAAGATTATCTATTATAAATATAACTTTGGTTGCTTTCTTAACTTTAGAAGACAGGTTTTTTGAAACTTTTATGTTACTTTCTAAAAAACTGCATTATGGATTTATATATTGAACTAATAATATCTTAATTACCTTCACAAGAAAACCTTGTGGTTAAACTTCTTGATTTCCGTTAATATCGTATACCTTATATATCGTGTCTTGAATATTGTATCCACAATGAACGTATCACATTTAAAATCCCTCGAATTAATCTACGAGCTGGAGTGTAGGAGTATCATAGCAGCTAGCAATCAGAATGATAGGCGATCTCAACTCAGAGCTATTTTGGCACAGGAAACCAAAGGCGTCGCTATCTTAAAGAACCCCGTTGGCGACTGGCCACTTAACGTAGCGGAAATTAAATTATCTTTAGATGACATATCGAATATAATACATAGGACGGATCCTAGTGCTACTAATATCGAATTAGGGAGATTGACTTCAAGAATAACGCACGTCAAACACCGTGTCGAATCATTATCTTTATATAACGATGACCAAGCGACTCAAGCTAAACAAGGTTTGTTGTCCGAGGTGTTATTGCTTGAAGGGATTGTTTTAGAAAGACTTAATCCTAATGCAGACGTAGATATATCGTTACCTTTTTCAAATCTTGCGCTTGCCGAACCTAAACCATTAGGAAAACCTATACCTGTATACAAGTGGGGTCTCACTTTTGAAGGGTTTGATTCGAAGGTTTCTTTATCATCCTTTCTTGACCGGATTAATGATTTTAAAATTTCTCGCGGGTGTACCGACCAGGACCTATTTATCTCAGCTGGTGATTTGTTTGCAGGCTCAGCATTAATATGGTACAGAAACATACGACACCAAATTTCTACCTGGGAGGAATTAGTTGCCTGTTTAAAACGAGATTTCCTACCTTATGGTTACATTAACGACCTTTGGAACGAAATTCGTAACCGAACCCAAGGTCCCGACGAAAATGTTGTTTCTTTTATTACCTCATTAGAAGCTTTATATAGCAGACTCGACAAAAAACCTTCCGAATCCGAAATTATCGATCAATTACTTAGAAATTTAAACCCCTATTTCTCAGAACGTTTGGCATTACAGCCCATATCTTCGCTAGCTCACTTTAAAGACCTATGTCGTTCTCTTCAAGAAGTGAAGTCAAGAATTGACAAATATCGGCCACCGCCCGAGAAACTATCTGGTCTTTTAGAACCTGATTTAGCTTGCCAAGTTCGACCTTTCCGTAAACTATCTACACTTAACGTTCCTCCTACCGTAACTAATAACTCACTTACCTGTTGGAACTGCAAGCGAAGTGGACATAGCTATACTGTCTGCACATACCCTAGAAATATTTTTTGTTATGGTTGTGGTCGCTCAAATATCTACAAATCTAACTGCACCAACTGTAATCCTAACGTATCGGGAAACTCCCGTCGAGATATTTCAAATCAGGGTGTGAATATCTCAAGAAACCAAAATCGCCCTCAACACCAATCATCCAACGGACCCAGACGCCAATAAATTTAAATTATAAAACCACTTCTAACGTTGTACCGTCATTAAATTTATCTAATAATAATACCGCTACTATTAATGTACAAAATACCTTACCTTCGTTAGAGGAACTATGCTATACTACTCCAGCCGAGTGGTCTAAGTGGTTACAAACCGTCAATTCCTTTTATCATAAAAAGACTGCTGTCGCTTCACAACTTGTTAAAAAACCCTACGATAACCGTCCACACTTATCTATCTCAATAGGTTCCTTAAATGTAATTGCTTTATTGGATACAGGTTCTTCATGTTCTCTTATAAATAACGAAGGTTTACATCAATTATCTCAACAAAATATCAAAATTCAAATTATTCCCGAAAAAACTTCCATAAATTTAGCTGACGATAATCAAATACATGTAACCGGCTCCCTTAAGTTAAAAATTCGTGTAGAGTCTCTTGAACGTGACGTTTTATTTTGATTGTCCCTGCATTAGCGTATCCTTTTCTACTAGGCGTTGATTTCTGTAAACTTTTAATCTGTCACTTTATTTCCAGGATTTTTCATGGCAAACCTCTATTAAAACGAACTCCTGTGCATCTACAGGAATATCTAACAAAATCTCTCTTACTGATTCCCAAAATGTAACCCTTAACGCTACAATCGACAAATTTCGCAAACTTAATACCTCTGAACTTGGTTGTGTTACAACGGCAACACACGTTATCTCTACAGGTGATGCCCTTCCCTTTAAGCAACGTCAATATCCCTTATCGCCTGCCTTACAAAAGCATTTACATGCTGAAATAGACAAAATGTTAGTATCTGGTGTTATCTCTCCTTCAAATTCACCATGGACCTCTCCTGTATTACTAGTTCGGAAAAAGAATGACGAATGGCGTGTCTGTTTTGATGGCAGGAAGCTAAATTCTGTTACTGTTCCAGACGCTTACCTCTACCTAGAACTGACTCAATTTTAAGCAGGCTTCGTAACGCAAAATTTATCTCATCTATCGACCTTAGACAAGCTTTTTATCAGATACCTCTCGACTTATCTTCTCGTCAAAAAACTGCTTTTTGTGTCCCAGGCCGAGGTCTTTTCGAATATAATTTTTTGCCATTTGGTCTCTGTAACGCTCCACAAACTTTACAACGTACTATGGATCAAACGTTAGGTCCTATCTTACATCAAGAACGTGCCTTTGTGTTTTAGATGATATCTTAGTTATCTCAAGTTCTTTCGATGAACATATCGCCACATTAGATGAAGTTGCTGAACGTTTAATGCAGCAGGTTTTAAGATAAACTGGGAAAAGTCTCAATTTTGTCGTTCATCCCTTACATTTCTTGGTTTTATTGTCGATGGGACAGGCTTACGAGCAGATCCTGCTAAAGTCGATGCTATTACTAAATTTAAAACACCAAAACTGTTACCGAAATCAAACGTTTAATAGGAATGATTAGCTATTATCGCATTTTCTACCTAACCTTTCAACTATATCTGCACCCATTACCGCTTTAATTAAAAATAAAAGAAATCCCAAACTATCGAGTGGAATTTAGAATCCCAACAGGCTTTCGAACAAATTAAAACATTAATCACTTCAGCACCTATCTTAATTTCTCCAAATTTCGATGATAAGTTTTATATACAAACCGATGCCTCACTTACTGGTTTAGGTGCAATGTTATTCCAGGTAAACAATGGTTTAGAACATCCAATCGCTTATGCGAGCCGTGCCTTAACTTCTGCCGAACAAAAATACTCTGCTACCGAACGAGAACTATTGGGCGTTATCTTTGGCATCGAGAAATTTAGAGGATATGTCGAAGGTACACACTTTACCGTAATCACTGATTGTGCAGCACTCACTTGGCTTAATAACTTGAAACAACCCGCAGGTCGTTTGGCAAGATGGAACTTGCGTATATCTCAATTTACTTTCGATGTTAGGCATAGGCCTGGCAAATTAAATATCGTACCTGATGCGTTATCTCGAGATGTTGTTTCTCTAAACCTTCCAAATTTAATTCTGGATACCTGGTACCTCAATATGATTAAAAAAGTTTCCGATAATCCCTACAAATTTCCTACCTTTCGAGTAACTAATAATAGACTGTATAAATTTGTATCCTCGTCCCCACATAAAATATCGAATATACCTGAATGGAAGCTCGTTGTGCCCACTGCAAATCGCAGTGAGGTGCTCAAATTATGTCACGACGATCCCTTAGCTGCACACCTTGGTGTTACAAAAACTCTCGAGAAATATCTGAATTATATTACTGGCCTACACTTAAGCAATCTGTTTGTCGCTACATAAAAAGCTGCAAAATTTGTGGTTCCCATAAGAGTTCGCAAGATGCTCGCCCTGGTTTAATGGGTAACTTTAAACGTGTATCTTATCCCTTTCAATTAATATCGCTTGACTTATTAGGACCTCTCCCTCGATCAAAAAGAGGCAATCAATATCTTTTAGTCGTTACCGATTGGTTTTCTAAATTTGTTATGGTACAACCCTTACGTAAAGCTACTTCCGCAGCAATAATTAAATTTCTATAACAGAATGTCTTTCTTATCTTTGGTGTCCCCCAGATTATCCTTTGTGACAATGGTGCACAATTTATCTCTAAAGATTTCCAGAATTTCGTTAAAAGTTACAAAGTACAAAAAATTTGGTTTAACGCAAAATATCACCCCCAAGTAAACCCTACCGAGAGAGTAAATCGAGTGTTAATTACCGCTATCTCTTCCTATATTAATTCAGACCATACCACATGGGATGAACATATCTTTGAAATTGCTCAAGCTTTACGTACATCTAAACACGAAGCAACCCAATTCACTCCGTCTTTTCTTGTTTTTGGAAGATATACCCCAATCGATGGGAGTTACTATGGGTTAGTGCCTGACGATACTAACGTAATTGAATTTGACGATAAAGTACGTTGGGACAAAGACCAACAGTCACTACCTTCTATCTTTAACGACGTTAGAAAAAATTTGTTAAAAGCTTACGAAAAGAGCAAGGACCATTATAACTTACGTAAACGAAATATTTCCTTCGCCTTGGGCGAACAAGTTTGGAAAAAGAACTATGTCTTATCGGATGCATCTAAGAAATTTTCTTCAAAATTAGCCCCTAAATTCATTCTTTGTAGGGTCACTCGTGTCATTAGTCCCCTTATCTACGAACTTCAGGATACTGAAGGAAAACGCCAAGGCAGGTGGCATATTAAAGACCTTAAGCCATTCTATGCCGACCCAAATGCTAATTAAGTTTTTCACGTTCCATTCTCCTCACGATTTTCCTAATATTTTTCTGTTTTCACCATCAATTAGTATCTTTAATTACTTATTCCTTCTCTTATACACCTACGTTTTATACGTTTAACTCATTTACCTTAAACCCTTTGCTTCTGGTTGACTTTTCCTTGACCATACCGTTACTCATATATCACTTCATTCTCTACACCCCCCAATATAACTCTGTCGTTTCATTTAATTAACCCTTGAAATTTTCCTACTACATATTGTTTGGTCTTTAGTATTTCTCTTATATGGTTTAATTGTATGGTAATTGTCGTAACTTTGGTTGAAATAACCCATTGAATTTTTATGATTGGTTTTAGCTGATGTTGAGTGGATGATTTTTTTTCTTTGGACCAACATAGGAGTCATGACCTATGCCATTATAAGAAATAGTTCATATTCGCAGTTGCAAGAACTAGGATTATCTATTCCGTGTGTTTTTCTTATGAATTATTGCAGTCGCCCACATTATACTGCATCATTATTCCCTTCTTTTTCTACTAAATCTACATAACTTATAAACATTTTTTTTCGTTGTTTTTTATTGAACTTTGTGGTGAGGTGCTATTGCTTTTTATTGTTATCTTATTAAATTCTCGGTTGTTTTAGCATATGGGGACAGTGTATCTGTATTTAACTGCTTATAATTGGGCATTTGTGTGTGTTTAGGGTGCTACCGTTTTGAAAAACTACCTTAAAACAGTTGTTTTTGTGTGTTTGTATCTATAATGATACTTGTAAGTTGTCGTGTCTACCTTTGTCTGATTTTCTTATCGTAGTCAATGCACTCGTTAGGAAAATGATCGCACTAGTTCTCTTAGGAGCCTAGTGAATGTTAACATATGTTATATCTTATCTTGTCGGATTAATATCGCAGGTGGTCCTTCAGACTACGCTGTGTTTTATAGGGTCAATCCCATTTAAACGGCTCTACTGGAGCCACTCTTTTGTTGTTATCATTGTCTTGGGTAATAACTAGGCCATATCTTTGTCTTCTTTATTATCTTCGATAATACCCCTTAGGTTTAATATCGTTATCTTATTGATTACCTTTAATAATAACTTTAGTTTATTATCGTTATCTTACTGACTACCGTTAGTAATAATTTTGGTTTAATTTATCGTTATCTTACCGACTACCGTTAGGAATGACTTCGAGTTATTTCGCGTTATCTTACCGGTTATCTTGAGTAATAACTTCTGTTTAAATTCATGTTACCTACTATCTCTTATAATCACTTTAACTTAATATCGCGTTATCTTATTGAGTATCTCAAAAAAAATATATAACTAAAGCTTAATACCGTTATCTTATTCATTACCTTTGAGGATAACAACTTAAGCTTAATATCTTTACCTTATCTATTATCTTTAACATCAATTTGAGATCTTATCTTATCTTTTATCGTCCTAACGTGTGGTATATATGACCAGACGTGGGAATTATTTTTTCCTGAAAATTAAGTGAAAAAGCTAACCCAATTTAGAAATGTAATTTGTCAGGTTAGCATATAAGGATTTAGTAGGCGGTACTTTTGGTAAATTTGTGGATTCACAACTGTGTCATGGACAAGTTAAATGTGCATCGGAGGAAACCAAAGTACCAGTAACAAAATTTGCCAGAGTGCAAGGTGACGCACTCTCATGAACATTTTTTTAAATTTGGGCACTTCTTGCCAAAAAAGAAGAATAGTTTGATGCGACACTCATGTGTGTTTGCATATAAGAACTCTATGTTAGCTTTAGTTAGATAAGTTTAGATAGGTTAGGCGACTTGTCGCACCCGTGTTAGTTTAAGTAGTGTTTCATGCTCCCCGACAAATTTGTGCTGTCGGTAATTAGTGTAGTCACAGACTATCGGGCTACCTATTCCGTTTCCTGGTACTTCGGTAGACGTGTTATCGGTCGAAAAACCAGGTGGCGCCTTATATAAACATTTTGTAGGTTTTAAGTTAGGGTTCATGTAGGGTAGTTAGGACTTAGATTTTAAGCTGTTACTGTGCTAACAGACTTTTTCTTTTTTTAAGTTTTTTCTTTTGTGGCTTTGTCGCGATTGTTACGTGCAAATCGAATTTGCACTTTAACATTTTATGATGTACGGAAGTTTCCCGCCATATTTTCAAATACGCAAGACGCGGGAACATTTTTAAATAGACTGGGCGGTGCTTCCGGCGCGTCATAGTAGTGAGTTTGCGTAGTGTTTTATCCCTAGAGGGTTAGGACAATAGTAAAAAAAGAGTGGGGTCGTGTTTCCGTGACGCCCTGGAATCGAGGCTGTTTCCTTTCTACCTTCAAGTGTGACAGTTGTGCCGGGTGTGATACCTTATCGTATCTATGTAGATTCCCTTGTCTCAGTTATCTTGTTGTCGTTCCTAATTAACCTGTTCCTGTCTTTTCCCTACATAGGTAGGTTAAATTTTGCAGCACCTCGAGGCCATTGGAGCAGCCCACGCCCGATGTCCAGCTCTACCCGCAGCAGCGGTGCCGAGGCTACCGTAGCGTGATTTCCTGCCGGTTACCGGATCCTTCACGTGAGTAGATTCTCTAATTTTTATTGTTTTAATTTTATGTAAATTTTCCTAATTACGCGCAATATAAATTGTCGATGACGTCATGGTGTTTGGCTACGTGAAACCTGTAAAAGGGGTTTGCATTACCGGCCGCCAGGGCGTAGCATCGCTTTTAACCATTGCGCTTGCGCGATGTATCTTTTGAACTTTGGGAACTGTATTACAGGCTTTTAAGAGCCATCTATCGCCATTTCAATGTACCACCACCTAAGTGTAATATTTTGTAAACTGTTTTACCGACCAGATAAACATTCAAATGTAGTGTAACACAGTATACATATATATTTAATTTAATGCATAAGAAAGAAGCTCATTTTGCAATAATCCGATACCATTTAGCTAAAATAATAATATGTACGTCGTGTAATATGTTTTAAGTATAATGTATAAGTGAAGATAATGTTTTAAGAAGCAACTAATTGCATCGATATAAATACATTATCGGTAAACATAGATAAATTGGCATTCTAAATATTTAATAGTTACCTCGAAAATATCAACGCATGTATAAGAAAACGCATTCTAATACGTCACTAAATACTTGACTAGAAAGAATACATTTGTTCAGAAAACCAACATTCTGTAACAAACAAATAAACAACAGGCGGTTCACTATCTAAGTTTTAGACTTTTAAACGACAAACATTAAATACGTGACTGAATAAAAGCAATAATCGGAAATCCTAACATAATACTGTAACGATTACGTGATTGACGAAGCATTTCGTCGATGAATTAAACCAGGGAATTTGAGAAAATATCGAGTTCTGCCAGAGATAAGGCAAAGTACAAGCCTTGCTCAATAAACACGCCAATGGAAACGATTGGTGGAAAGGGCTTATAAATACAATAGAAAATGAATAAAGAGGGCAGTTCATATTCAACCAAGCACAAACTATGTTTAAATGCAGTATGAATTTACGTGATGAAATTAATTAGTGAAACGTTAAAATTCAGAATAAGTAAAATTTGACAGTGCAAAAAAATTGTGCGACGAAAAATAAGCCGATCTACAAATAGACGGCTGTTATTGATGCCGCTTTTGTTGATGTCAGTTTCGTTGATGTCATGTGTACTAAGTTGATATTTAAGTTTATATGCAAGTCGATGTTCATGTCGAGATCTAAGCCTTAACACAAATCTAAAAATACGTCTGAAAGGGTACTCAAAGTTAATTAAGGAAAAATACCAGAAATCAAAAAGGGATAATTCTGGCCAATAAGTAGAGCGGATACAACAAGGAATGCAGACCACAGAAACTATGAGGGAACTCCAGTGACCTTTCCAGGGTAGCGATTTTTAAACATATTATTATTTAAAGACTGTTTCAAATTTAATATTTGCTATACATTATGTATTTGTAAGAGTCATGAAAAGGTCATTTGAAAATATGAAAACAGAAAAAGCATCTTTGAACGTTCGAAGATACTTGAAAGTAATTAAAAGATATTTTTGCTGGCTTTCAGGAAAGCATAAATTTGGTAAATGTAAGTATTCTATACCGGGGAAAACTTTGAAGTTACACAACATTGTACATATTATCAATTATTATATTGTGTGATTTTAAACTGCTTTATTTGAATCTATTTAAGAATCTATTTTAAGATTTTAAGATAAGATTCATTATTAGTAAGTCGAGCAGTCAGTGAGCTAGTCGTGGAAAACAAGAAAGTATAGAAAATTTAAAGGGCATCAAGAGTATACTACAACAAATAAAATATAACATACAAATCGTGTGGCTTAATAGGGCAGTTCATAGCAATAAAAATGTCGACACACCAACGTAGGGGAATATCACAGTAATTAAATATGGCGACCCAATCGTAGGGGCGAGAACACCACAAAAGGAATTTAAGAATTTAAAAAATCGTAAGGGCGAGAACACCACAAAAGGAATTTAAAAATCGTAGAAGCGAGAAATTTAAAAATTGTAGAGACACGAATAAAATTTAACAATTTAAAAAGCATAAATAGAAAAATGGACAAAAGCGAAGAGACCATGGATGCAGATTAATAAAAATAGAGAAAGGTTAGGTGCCGAAATAAAAATTTTGAGTGACGGATTAAAAGAAATGAATCAAACAATCGCGTAAATGCAGAAACAATCTGAAAATAAAGTTATTAGAATTATGGATGATGTGGATAAAGTTAGGGACGAAGTTTGGAAAATCTAATTAGATCAGGAAACGTGTGAAAAGGAAACTAATGATAAGTATAACGTACAAATCGTGGGGCTTAATAGGGCAGTTCATAGCAATAAAAATATAGACGCACCAACGTAGCATATCACAGCAATTTATATATATATATATAAATATATATATATAATATATATATATATATATATATATATATATATATCGCTGTGATACATTTTAATTCTTAGAATCGAGCCTCACGAATTGGGCGTCAAAGATTGCTGTGAAACCTCCTAAATTAACTGGTCCGTCGATTTTCTTCTGTTAATCGCCTCGGCTGCTCCTCTAGATAGCTTTCATCCTCATACATAAAAAAAACAAACACATTCCGACCCACAAACATCAACGTTAACTCTATTTACATCAACATTCAGAATACATTAAATTTTCAAATTAAATTTCAGCATAAAATTCAGTTTAAAGGGAATTTCAAGATTAATTTTATTATCACTTTAACGTGCATCCAGAATTAAAGTCCTTGTTGGATGCCTACTAATTAATATAACAATATAAGCAGACCGGAGTCTGAGTATAAAGGGAGCATCTACCACCCCTTTACGTTAATTAACCAGGTTCGTCTAATTGAGCTCAAAGACATACCCATATTTTCATCATAATTCAGAACATCAATACTAAATACCCCTTTCTACTTAAACAAGCAAATTTCATCTTAAAATTAAAATTTTATGGTTAGTACAATTTCACTAATGTCCATTTAAAGTAAATCAATTATAAAGTTATTCAACACACACAAAAATGTCAAACAAAATAGTATAATTTACCTGAAGGTTACTATCCTCGTAGCATCAATGTACATCGTCCCTTTAGTTAATCACACCATTCCAACTGGGTTATATTTACGGCTTCTGATTCTCAACGCTTTAAAAATTTTCTCCATCACCATTTATTTAAAGTTGTTTCTGGGCTTTTCCGGAACTAATCTGTGTATATCTGACCCTTGTTTCGTGGATCCAGACACGTTTATGCACCATTTAAGTATTAATACCCCCGAAAAATAGCAAAGAAATTCATACTTCTTTCACCAATATACGCCAAAACTGCCTACTTTTGTGTATACATTTGTCGTTGTAAATTCTACTAATTGGTGCAGTGATACTAAATTTTATTACCTTGTATCTAAGTGCACTCAAGTACATTCATGTTAGCACGTAAATAACAAACTGTTTTAAATCACCAAAATATACGAGCAAACTTTAAATTATTCTATCAAACTAAAATGCACTGTTTAACGTCTTGAATCAAGTCGCGGATGTAAGAGCTTTTAACGCATCGAATAGTCAAAAGTCTAAGAGACCGAAATTCATATTACCACCTCTATATATAGCGAATAGCCGGCACGTCGCTTTTGTCCTCAAAACAGACAATTCTTAAAAATTTCTCATGCTATGTTCCCAGTCTGTAGCCTGTGCGTCGGTTTTTACGAATTTTGTACTCGCCCCATTTAAATCTCAGAAATTCTCACACGGCACGCAAACATGTCCGAGAAAAACTAATTAATTTTGTACAGAAATTGTTGTTTCTACCTCTGATATTTGCATCCTATTTTCAACCAATTGTGACCCTCGTGATGTTGCTTAAATCACGCCTTTTACTATATGTG
The DNA here is from genome assembly GCA_036346225.1 of Platerodrilus igneus. NCBI lineage: Eukaryota > Metazoa > Arthropoda > Insecta > Coleoptera > Lycidae > Platerodrilus > Platerodrilus igneus. The sequence continues at coordinate 2,643,664 of JARFIW010000289.1, forward strand.
TCTTTGCTTGACGCATTTTCTCTTTCCTTTTCTAACCTGTTCGTATTGGTGCAAATTGATATTCTTTATTATCGATTATATTTTAGTCCATGTGGACTATCTGGGTTAAATAACCCCGTCTCGCACATTCTCGTGAATATTAAGCCCCGGTTTCTCCAAGCTTCTTTGAAACCATTTGTTATCTACACAATTTTCGCCGTACGTGATATTTAAACTACGCAGGTGTTCAAAATAATATTAATTCTCAGAGCTTTTAAATAAACCCTGTTTTGTATTTCGTGCTAAAGCATCTGACCGTTTCCAATATCCTTAGAATCGACATGTTTATCTAAACAAATTAAACTGAAATTGCCTTTTAAAATACGCAGGTGTGTTCAAACATCCTACTTCTAACTAACACTTCTAGGATTTGCTTTTTATTGGGTTTTTACAAGTTTCTCTAGATATTATCTGTACGTTTTGTTTAATACCGGTTACTTGAAATAGAGTTAATTAAGATAAATTTTGCACGTAATTTCCATTTGTTTAGGAATAATTACATTACACGCAGAGCTTTTTTAATACTGCTTCTTTTGATATAAAGCGTCTTGTACATGATTTAAATCTCTTATGTTTAATGAAACTAATAAATTTTTATTCTCCATGGTGTTTTACTAACGCGTATTATCTAATAAAATTCCTTATACACGGTGATTAAAATTATTTGATGTGATTATTTAATTTTCTACCCTGGTCTAAATATGAGTACTATATATATATATATAAATATTTTAGATAGTTTTTTACACAAGGTAACTTGATAAATACTAACGTATTACAATTAATAAGATGAAATAATAAGTTAGACTTTTATGCAAAGCTCAAATGATCATTTCAAATCGAGCTAATAATTGAAAGAAGGAAAATATAAGGTCTTGGACAGGGCTTTAACCTGCATCTTAGTCTTTCCGGGACCATGCGTTTACCAATTACGCCACCGAGACCGATAACAATAATCGGAAAATTTACAAATCTAAATCGTGTACACAACTATACATAAACCTAAATTTCAATTACAATATATATATATATATATATATATATATATATATATATATATATATATATAAATATAAAAAATATATATATATATATATATATATATATATATAAATATATATTAAAATTAAAATATTAACATTTGCAGAGCGGTTTCGGTGTTAACCATCCTCAGAGCAAGTATTGTCAATATTTAAAGATCCTTTCCATTACACGCTGAAATAAAATTGACTTCATCTAAATATATACAGTGTAGCTTATTTGAAATGACTGAAACGTTTATCTATACTATGATTGTGAGAATAATTTCAGATTACATGTTGCTTCTTTCGAAGGTAAAGTTGAGTGCATGTTACGTACAGAAAACACTTAGTAGGAAAGGTCGTGTAAGTGTTTGAAGAGAGTTTCGAAATGCTCTCGTATGTGAAATACCAGTCTTTACCAGGAATTATCTTGAACGCAACCTAGTCTTAAAATACAAGGATTTCTAAGGAAAAGTCCTAGAAAAAATAAGAAAACGATATCAAAACCCGAGATCAGGAAAGTGATTTTGACCAAAAATTCACACGGGAAATAATCGAGTGCAGTAATGCTAAGACCAACCGAAAATAAACGTTGACAAGAGCGTTAATATACCTATTTAAATACTACCAGCTAAAAAGGGTTTTCAAGATCAAATGTTAAATTACCTGTATGTTAGTCACGCCTTTAAGTAATTGCAATATATTTTATTACATCAAGGCTGAAACTATTTATTATCTTTACATTAGTTGCAAAAACATAAATGTAGGAAAGTCTTTACTCTATTACACAATCATGTTTTCATCATTCTTAAGCAAAAAAAAACAAACATAAATTATTTAGCCTAATGAAAAACGTTTTCAGTGAACAAAACTACTTTCTAAGTTTTTAAAGTATAAACAAGAACGTTCTGTGAGTACGTTTATAAGTTCATACGTTAAAAAATATTCCCATTGCAGTTACTGCAGGTTATACTTTCAGAAGTTTTATCATAAATACTTGGAGTAATTTGATTAGAGATGCCTTTGGAAACAACTAAAATCAGTAACATTCTGGACTCAATTCGTTTTAACCAGATTATACCGGACTTCTGAAAATTTGTTAAAACGTTTAATGTTCTTAATTAACACGTCTTTTCTCCATAATGAAGTTGTTAATGGTAACAAATTGTTCTTAAAATTGAAAGTAACCAGTTTGGTAGAGCGTTATTCCGAACGTCATTGGCTAGTCATATCAATCAGTTCGATACCTTATTATTAAAAGGTTAACTGTACCTACTCAAATTTGCGTGTATGTCTTTCAATGGTCACGACGAAGTGCTCGACAAAAAAATATCTTCTTTCTATATAGGGTGCGATTATCTTTGGCAGAATTCGGGCAAATGAATTAAACTTTCAGATTGATATTACGTTCGTCGTTTTTCTCTATCTAATATATTAAAAAATTATCATAATGGAACATAAACTTGAACCAGCGAAGAAATCTTTCATTTCCTGCACAGCACAATTTTGCGAGTAAACTTCCTTCGTTCCAAGACGATGATATCACAGGCGCTAACTTTGTACATGGTTAATCAAAACAAATGAAACATAACTGCAATAATTTAGAGTACGAAGTAACCATTAGATCATTTCTAACCATAGGACCGAATTTGACAATCTTTGAGTATAAACAATGTAAGATACAAAAATGATTATTCCTTAGAACAAGAATACACGTAAAATGTAATTGTATTTAAGAAAGTAAATAACCCTAACCCTATTGACAAGATTTACCAATACAGAAACTATTCAAATGAAAAATGATTATAAATATTTCAAAAGAATGTTACAAGCATGTAATTTGAAATTATTCTCCCAATTATATTATAATTAAATTGTTTAGCCATTTAAAATATGCGATACAGTAAATTTATAGATGCAGTCAATTTTATTTTAGGACGAAACGGAAAGAATTTTTAAATATTGATAATACTTGCACTCAGAATGAATAACGCCGGAAGCGCTCTGCAAATTTCAATATTAATAAAAAAATTTTTTTCAAATAATAATCGTGTACACAGCCTTTTGATAACAATTTGTGTTTAAAGAAGCACTGATTACAAATGTAAGTAATTACAGTTTCGTAGACTTCTACAGTTTGATTTATTTCTATTTAAATATGATAGTTTAGTTTTAGTTTGCCTCCACCTGAGTCCAATTTAATTATTGTGCAACTTTTCGTAAATTATAACCGTTAAAAATATTACATCAAAAATGCAACATATAAATGAGATACGAGGTTTGCCTATTAAATTCGGTGAATGGTCAAATATATCGGTAGTCAACGCTTGAAATAAGGTAGTTTGAATGCGTAGGCATGCACGAAAATGTCTGGACTTGTCTTTTGTCAGAGAGTGCTTGAAGCTGCTAAACCAGTACTATCACATTCATTTCAACAAAGTATTACAAGCAGTGTGCATCGAAAAGCCATGGAGCAACGACACAATATTAAGTTCTAATTCAAATTAGGTTAAACGGCGACGGAAATTCATGAAATGTTTGTGCAAGTGTACCCGAGTAGAAAATGTGTGTACGAATGGTCTGCACGCTTTGGAGCTGTAAAGAATCGGTGGAGGATAAAGCGTGTTTGGACGAGTCATTCACAAGCAAGACACGGGAAACATTGAACGTGTGCGAGAATTGTTACTAAAAAAAAAACAACGCTTTGCTCTACGATTAATTGCAGAAGAACTTTAGAAAAACACAGTGGAAGCCATCACTCATGAAGATTAGTGTAAACGCAGAATTTATTCACGATCTTTGCGGCACATGCTAAGAGACAAGAAAGAAGCAATGGTTTGAATCTAGTGACGATTACATCGACATATGTAAGCGGAATTAGACTCAATTGACACATAGGACGAGTCTTGATATTTCAAGTACGACTCCGAAACGAGAACACAATCAATGGAATAGCGACCACTTTCTTCCAGTGACAATTAAAGAGCCGTGTGCTAAAATTCAAAGTGGAAACCATGCCGATCACTTTTTCGACAAAGAGGGAATCACCCATAAAAAATTTGTCCTTGCTGGCCAATGAAGAATGCCGTATTCTACCTGGAGGTTCTAAAACGTTTGTTACAGTGCATCTGGCGCGTTAGGCTAAAGATAGTCCAGGCAGAAAATTCGATGTTACTGCATGAAAATGCACCATTGCATACCAGCATCCTTGTACGCCAATTTTTGTCTCAGCGTGGCATGGCAGTTTTGGAACACCCATGCTGCTCTACTGATCTTGCTGTTGCTGAAATTTTTTTGTTCTCCTGCTTTAAGGAAACCCTGAAGTGGTAACAGTTTGCGGACGCTAAGGAGACACGTTAAAGATCCCTACCTTACCTGGAACGGCAAGGGTTCGGCAAAATTCTAAATTTCCAGGCAACAAAAAACTCGCCTCCTGGCCAATGTAGTACCTTCTGGTGGAGCATTGGAAATATAAATGCACGGACGCTAAGGAGAGGGTTAGATAGGTTCGCGATTGACTACTAAACCCAAGGCCTTGACTTTGATTCCCGTTACGGACTGCTTGAAAAATGTTAGATCATTTTCAACAAAAATAGACTCTCGTCAGATCAGAGGTAAAATGTAGGTCTTATATGTGTGTTGTCACGCACGTTTAAGATCCCTACCTTGCTTGGAACAGCAAGAGTTTGGCAAAATTCAAAATTTCCAGGTAAAAAAATCGCTTCCAGGCCAACATAAAACTTTTAGATCAAGCAGTGAGAAATAAAATATAAGGGACACAGAATAGAGGCGGCTCCGAAGGTTAGATATGTTTGTGTGTGACTACTAAGCGCTAGGATGCGGTTCGATTCCCGAAATAGACTGCCTGAAAAATGGTAGCCGAGTATTTTCAAAAAACACGCCCTCGTTCGGATGAAAGGTAAAATGTAGGTCCCGTGCGTGAATATTGTCACGCACCTTAAGATTTCTATTTTGATTGGGATAGCAAGGGTACGGCTAAATTCAAAATTTTCAGGTATGAAACTCGCTTACTGGCCAATATAGTACCTTCGATTAGAGCATTTGAAATCAAATACAGGAAGATGACAAGGAAAAGGTGACTTGGTAGCTTAGTTGGTTTGCGTGTGACTACTAAGCCCAAGGTCCTGGGTTCAATTCCCGATAGGAATTAGGCGAGCATTTTTCACAAACATATGCTCTTGTTCGAATGAAAGGTAAAATGTAGGTTCCGCGTGTGAGCGTTGTCACTGACGTTAAGATCCCTACCTTGCTTGCTATAGCAAGGGTTCGGCAAAATTAAGAGTTTGCAGCTAAAAGCGCACTTCCTGGCCAATGTAGCACCTTCGGGTGAAGCAGTCGAAATTGAATAGTAGGGTATGCCAAGAAGGGGCGGCTCTGTGGGTTAAACAGGTTCGAGAATGACTTGATCCCAAGGTCCCAGGTTCGATTAGTGTCACGGACCGTTTGAAATATATTAGGCCAACATTTTTCGCAATAATACGTCCTCGTTCGTATGAGAAGTAAAATGTAGATCTTATATGGGAATGTTGTCACGCACGTTAAAGATTCTTACCTTGCTTGGAATAGCACGGCTTCGGCAAAATATAAAATTTCCAGGTAAAGAAACCCGCTGCCTCGCCAATGTAGCACCTTCGGGTGAAGCATTCAAAAATCAATTGCAGGGCACGCCAAGGAAAGGCGGTTCCGTGGGTTAGATTGGTTTGCGTATGACAACTAACTCCAAAGTCCTGGGTTCGGTTCCCGACACGGATCGTTTGAAAAATGTTATGCCAGCATTTTTCACAAAAATCCGGATGGGAGATATAATGTAGGTTATGCGTGTGAATATTGGCACGCACGTTAAAGACCCTACCTTGCTTGGAACAGCAACGTTTCGGCAAAATTCAAAATTTCCGAAGTAAAAGAAACTCGCTTGCTAGCCAATGTAGTTCCTTCGGGTGTAGCATTTGAAAGTTAAATGCAAGGACGCCACGGAGATTCAAGATCACGTAGCAACTATTCTGAAAACGGTTTCAAAGATAGATTTTTCCGAGTTTCCAGAAGCTATACGAATTTGTCAAAAGTGTGTTGTGTCTTGTGGTGACTATTTCAAAGATTGGTAAGGGTATTTCCAATATGCATTCTGTTCTTGTGCATTTGATAGACCATGCACCGAATTTAATAGACAAACTTCGTGTATAAATGAGGCCTTGGACTTTTTCACACTAATGACCCATTTGTATACCTCGTTATATAAAAAGTTAATATAGTAGCAAATTTCAATTATGCTTGTTAGTTTTGAGGGGATTTTTCTAATATGAAAAATTAATCTTACACTTCAACTTTGATATTTCAGTCAAAAATGCCTCAACTTGACCTATATAAATTACATAATATGATCTTTTAGAAGTTTTATAGCGGTTTATTACACATCAACTGCCAAAAAAGTTTTAGAGCTTTACAACAGCTAAAAACCATTCCGTATTCTGTAACTTCCACCTCTACTTATTCAGCCACTAACCCATGAATAATTCAAACAGTGTTTTGGCTATAAAAACCCTATTAAATGTTTCAAACAAGCTCTGTGAAAATTATGGTTAAAATATTGTCGCAAAGAGGTTAATTATTCAAATTGTTACATAAAAATATTGAAGTCTATATTTTTGAGTGTGACGAAACGCTGATAACTCGCTTTATTAAATTTAAAAATTAAATTCAACGACTAAACCTTGTCCATTACGTAGAACATGAATAAATCTATTTCCATGCAAATTTCAGTAATACCTAGAACGCAAAATGAAATTTTCTTTACGGTTATGTGTACTTATGACAAAACGTCATTTTTACGGATTTAGATAAATATTCCTGAAAATACTTATTCTAGAAAATTTGTAATAATATTCCAGAACGTCAAGCGGAATAATTGAAAACATTTAGATGGAAATAGGATACAAATGAAACTACCATTGTGGAAGGGTAAGAAGTAAATTGGAGCCTACGCAAAGCTTCTGTAGATGTAAATTTACAAACAGGAACGAAAATGTTCGCCATAAATTACCATTAACTTTATATTCACATTAAATATTAGTTGACGGCCTAGAAAAGTATGGTAATAATAAATAAAGCCTTATGAATTATTTCTGCTTATAAATACATATTTTGTAGGGGGAAACTAAGGACATTTGCTCCACTTTTTCAATATTTAATGTGTACCCTCAATTTATTAAGGAAATGTTATACGATAATCAATTATTAGAGACTTTTAAAACTTAGAAAAATGAGCGACAAAGGGATGAGCTGCTTAATGTCAACAGAAGTGCTTGATTTAAATCTAGCTAACGGCTGCTTTAAAAAGGCGCAACTCGTTTTTTGCTGACGTGGTGTAACAAAAATACTACGCTAATGAAATATTTGTATAAAAATATTCAACTTACAATGCTAATAATTTTAGAATACATGTTCAAAATGATTTCCTGTGATCACAATACAGATCTGTACATGTTTCATAACATTTGCAGTCACTTGTTATATTTGTTTAGTAATCTTTGCAATCTCACTTTTAACGTTAGGTTTCAATTACTGTAGGGATTTGTTTTTAATAATTACAGTCTTTAAATACCCTTGTAACGGGCATTTTTGTAGTTTCACATTTTTCGCTTTCTTTCTGTTAACGTACTTAAAAATACATCGTTTCTTTGAGATCGCTGTTTGTATAAAGGAAATACTTCAGAATAATTCAGATTTGTATGCAATTTAACCCGTCGGTATTACTTTAAAAGTAGATAATTTGAAGCTTGATTCTCATTAATAAATAAATTCCAACTTATCGGAAACGATAAACAGCCTGTAATTAATTATTAGATACGATTGCGGCATTTCACGTTTTGTATGTTCCTTATGTGATTATACCAGTCTAGATAAGAGTCGATACGCGGTTGGTATAACAACGATTGAATTTTAACAGATGTGGAGTTCTAGTTTGTCTTTTGTTCCTATATGTTAATTACGCTACGTTGTTAGTTTCGTGTTTGGTTTTCTATATATTAATTACGTAAAAGGTACTGTTTGTTTTTACTTTTGAAGAGAGTGTGGAAAAACGCGATGTTGTTTGTTGAAGCCAAGCTCGTTTTTCACTAAATAAACTGTGATAAAATACAAAGAACGGTATATAATTTGTTATAAAGTGCTTATAATGTGTATTTAAAGTGGTTTTGCGTATTAGTAATATTTACTCGTTCGGGGTACCCAATGTGAAATCTGCAAAATCGCTCTTTTTATTGTGAACCTATCTTCATTTTTACGAGGTCGTTCTAAATGTCTATGTGGTTAGCGCGGAGTTTGAATTGGTAATCATAACCTATTCAATTATATTCCTAGGTGTTTAATTCTTGTATAATGTTGGACGAAGAACAAAATTCCGTGATCACTGTTGCTCCTACAGAGGTAGAAAGAGCTCCCGATCTTATTCGAATTCCGACGCGTGATAATGTCTGCTGCTAACACCAGTGAAATACGTAGGTGTGATTAGGATAACGTGTGATAAGTTCCATCAACACCCTCCCCGTAAAGGGTGAAGTGCTTCGTTAGTGCAGGACCTCGTGAATCCCACACTTCAAATGCCAGGAAGCGTTCCTGAAGGACTTTCTGTAAGTTGAACTATTTCCTACTTGTTTTTACTTTAAATACCTGTCCGTTGCTTTGCCATACCTTTGGCGTTCTGAGACTTTTACCATAGACTTGCATGCTGTTTTAAATAAAAGAAAAAAAAGAGAAAAATCAATACTACTGGACTACTCATATTAATTGTGTTTACCTATTTATATTTTGTTAAAATTTTATCTGCTTTATGTCTAATTGGTGTGTGAGGAAACGTTTCTGCTACTCCCCAATATTACCTCACTTTGTACTAAATTTTTGTATTGTTTTTACCGTTGTTATATTATATAGATTATCTAAACAGTTTTTTTTTATTTTACAAAGTACTGAACAATTTATACTTGATCCGTACGCTATGCTTTTTCTTTGTTTCAGGTTCGCAGGACTAATTTGTTTTTCTTTCAGGTTTACTATGCTAATTTTTCTATTGCAGGTACTGTTACTAACTCCTTACCGCCGCATACATCATAGGTCAGTCTGCTTTCTACAACCCCCCCCCCCCTATTCTCCGATTGAGCCGGGTCATTTCTTTGGCTTTCTTTGTGTTACGTAGCATAAATTTGGCGCCCAACGTGGATGCCACGAAAAAAGCGTAACACCCTAAAAGAAAAAAGTATTCTGGAATAAGATTTGAAGATCTTGGAAATCACAACCCTTTCGATTTCAAACGATGGCCAAAAAACCTGTAAGTATATCATTAGTAGTTATTCTGTTGGAACTAAAATTCTCCTTCGTTTAAATCTAACATTGCAACAGGATTGTTGTGTAAACCACACTATCCAAAAATTTGTCAAAAAGTAAAGGTACCTAACGCATGACGGCAGGAGATCGCATAGCAAACACCAATTTTACGTAGGCGTAATGGTTATCTAAGAAACACGTGAAGGTTGTTAGCGCTTCATATTCGGCAGCTTTTGCACTATTCAATATTTCAATACCGTTTCTATAAACAAGAAAATGAAATCGACCACAATACTGTAAACGTCTTGAATACACCGATTAGGTAGATATGCAAATGTAATTTTTTAATAGCTCTGAAAGTAGTAGATAGTGAAAGATCACTTTCTGAGTGACTTTCTGGAGGAGAGAGTCAAACGTTCCCTCATAATCGTCAGAACTTCCGCATTATATAGTGATGGTTGATTTGTGCATTTTCCATCACGTACAGTCCCAGTCTTGCAAACTTATTAATCAAACGCGATATCGTCAACTTATTGGAAACTGTAGATTTGAGAAATTTTAACAGAAACTGGGTTTTTATTCGCTTAAAGAATCCATGTGTGCAACAGTTTTTAATAATAAACAAGTTCGTTCGTGGAAAACGGCATGATTCAAAGAAGAGAGACAAATGGATACTGGAAAAGCATTAGTAAATGTTAAGGATATTTCAACTGTTGCAAGCTGTTAACCTTGAGTACAGTGTTGCTAATAGTCATTGTTAAGTACAACTTTGACCCCAGAAAATTTCCCGGTAATCCACAGTGAAACTAGATGAAGAACCTCACTAAAATTCTGTATTTCGAAAACCTCGACAGTACCAACAAGAATGGTTGCCGACTAACTCAGTGGAAAGGGCGGTAGAAGTGTTCGAAGAGAGTTCCACTAAACTACCGTGTGCATGTTATCCGTTTCAATGGTCTTGGAGAATTGCTCAATGAAAAAACTTCCCTCTATAAAACGGCTCAAGCTCATCTTTGGCAGAATTTCGGACAAATAAATTAAGACTTTAAAATTGAAATTACATCTGCCATTTTTCTCTATATAACATATGTAAAATTATTTTACTGAAACGTTAACTTGAACCAGAAAAGCAACTTTTCCATTTTCTGCATCAGCATAATTTATCGTATGAACCTTTTTTTCTCAAGACATGATATCATAGGCGTCAACGTTATACATTATTAATTAAAACAAATAAATCATAAAACTGCAATAATTTAAAGTACAAAGTAATAATGATATCATTTCTAACCACACAATTGCCATAATGAATTTGACAACCTTTAACGATTTGATTACAACAATAATCTCTCCTTAGATCAAGAATGCTTGTAACCTAAAAATTATAGTTCTTAGAGAAAATAACCCTAACTTTATTGGTGGGATTTACCAATACAGAAACTATTAAAATGAACTATGATTATAAATATTTTAAAAAATGTTACAACATGCTTGCCTAACATTTGTTAAGTGGTCTGTTTCGGGATTCGAACCCGGGACCTTGGTCTTAGTAGTTACACCCGAACCAACTAAGTCACGGAGTCGCCTAATATTTGCGACCGCTACTGCAATAAAACGAAAAATAGAAAACAGAAAAAACGAATTTGTGGTATCGTTCTTTTTTGTGAGGAAAAATTTGTGAATGTGTTCAAGGAACCTTCTATTTTCTTCTTGCAATAACTATTTGTCAATTTCTGTCTGTACCTCGTGTAACAGCTGCCATCTAGTTTTAAAGTGTTCCTTCGAGTTTCCGTAACTGGTTACTACATGTTCGGTTTTATTTGTCACTTAACAAATGTGAAATGGTTTGCACCGAAGAGCAATACATCAAATCTTACATAAAAATTATTTTGCCATGATTTGACACGCATCTATTCCCCAATTTTCAAAAAACCGTTAAACAATTTGGTTATATATTCATCAATTGCTGATGTTGTTAGTGTTCTAGGTTTAAAGTTCCTTTTTTCTTGCTTGACGTTCTGTTTATTTTAAAACGTTAAAAACAGTTCTAGTTACGTTTGCTCCTTATATAGCCTTATACAAATGCATAACGAAGATCTTCAAAAAACACACAATTTCGCATAAAATATGCTACATTCTGTATTGTCGTTACGTTTCTGAAATAATTTTACCCTACAGGAGAGCGAAGTGACTTCATAGTAAATACTAATTTACTATTACGACTAGCTTTCAGTGGTGTGGGGCAGGTTCTATAAAAGCAAATATATTATTTGCAGGGATATACGAATTCTAACACATTTTGTAAATATTATTACGCTTACCTTAAAAATCTTTAAACTCCTTTTGTCTAATACAGCTTTTGAGCGCTAACCCAAATCAAGAAAACCACAAATAAAGCCTACCTGGAAGTTGGGTGATATGAGAGACGGTGTAGTAGTTATCACTGCAGTTAAAGGCTCATGTAGTCCTGTTTACACATTTCTCGCTTCCTTCTACTGGTTTAAAATGAACACAAATATTAAAAAAGCTGCAGGTCTTGTACACCTAACTTATATTATCAAACATAATGATCACAGCAAATGACAACCGAGAGATTTTCCAAGAGCTCCACCCGAAGGTACTACATTGGCCAGGAAGCGATGTTTTGTACCTAAGAAGAGGCCATTTTGAATTTGCAGAAATAACTTGCTGTTCCAAGCAAGGTAGGGATCTTTAGCACGTGCACAACACTAACACACGCGGACCTCCATTTACCTCTAATCCGAACGAGGTGTATTTTTGCGAAAATGCTAGCCTAACATTTTCAAGCGGACCGTGTCGATTCGAACGGGACCTATGGGCGTAGTAGTCACACACATACCACTACGCCACGGAGCCGCCTACAGCAAATGACAACCGAGAGAAAACCAAGAGCTACCATTAATTGGCCAAATATGCCTGTAGCTAAGCAAGAGGCCATTTAAATGGAGAAATAACTTTGAGCATATATCTAGCACTCAAATATAACACAGCGGCTTTATCTAATTACAATTAAAGTAGGTCATTTAACTGCAACAAATATCGAATACCACGTATCGCAGACATCTATAATTGAGCAACTTTACAAACGTGAAAGCAAACATTTATTAAAGTAGGATATAGAGTGTAAAATGCAGAAAATATTCAAACCACGAAATGGAACGCAACAAATCAAAAACGAAGTACGGCTTTAAGAATTTTGTATAGTTGGTTGCCGTAATTACAGGCTCTTATTCAATGGTCTTTAATGATCAGTGACGACATCTGTTGCTTCGCGAGGTCGAGCATCAATAGTATATCATTCGTGTTTAGCCGCTTGCAAGATTTGAGATAGTGAACATTAGGCCAGAATGGACAACGCATAAGTAGGACCGTTGTAATTTAAGTTGTTTGGATTTGCTTCATTGATGGGTTAACGGCTAACATTTTTGATGTAATTTCACGTTTGTTAAATTTTAATTCTTCGAAATTATTACGCTTTAGCATACAACTTTAACATACAAGTTTAACATACAGCTTTAGCATTCAAGCTTCAACATGCGGCTTCACGATACAGTTTTAAGACAATACCGTTTGTAAATACAGCTCGAAGATATAGAAAATCAGCGCAAAATATTTTTAAGAAACCATCCTCTTTATACAGTGTTTGTCTTTCATTCAGGTTTTGGTGTAATAAAACAAGGAAACGATTTCTGCATTCGCAAGTCTCTTTTTTTAGACGAGCATTTGATAATATAATTAGGGGTGGGCGATACGGGATTTTGCGTATCTAATATCGATACATATTCTATATCGATATGTATCGATATATCGAATATCGATACGTATCGATACGTATCGATACGTATCGATGCGTATCGATATGTATCGATGCGTATCGGTGCGTATCGATACATATCGATTCGTATCGATGCGTATCGATATGTATCGATGCGTATCGGTGCGTATCGATACGTATCGATACGTATCGATTCGTATCGATGCATATCGATACGTATATTTACGTCGCGGTACGTATAGATAGATATAGCGATTCGTATCGGAACGTTTAGATGTGTAGATTAAGTATACATATCGAGACGTAGCGATACCTATCGGTACGAATCGATACGCGTCTATAAATTTTTCTACTCTTTCTTTGGTAATAAAATCACAAGAACGTTTTAAAATAATATATTTACTGACAATTCGATTTTCACTTAAGATTGTTTGTTATCAAAATAATTCAAGTTTCAAGTTTAATATTTGTGACATAAGTATGTATATAGGGGTGGGCGATACGGGATTTTGCGTATCGAATATTGATACATATTCTATATCGAATATCGATACGTATCGATACGTATCGATACATATCGAGTATCGATATATCGATATTTATTTTTTGCTGTATCGGGGGGGTCGATACGGGGGTCGTATCGATACGTATCGATATATCGATACGCCGACCCAGCCCTAATTATAATTAGGGGTGGGCGATACGGAATTTTGCGTATCGAATATCGATACATATTCTATATCGATATGTATCGATATATCGAATATCGATATATATCGATACGTATCGATACGTATCGATGCGTATCGATACGTATCGATGCGTATCGATATGTATCGATGCGTATCGGTGCGTATCGATACATATCGATTCGTATCGATGCGTATCGGTGCGTATCGATACGTATCGATACGTATCGACTCGTATCGATGCATATCGATACGTATAGATACGTAGCGGTACGTATAGATATATATATATATAGTGATTCGTATCGGAACGTTTAGATGTGTAGAATAAGTATACATATCGAGACGTAGCCATACTTATCGGTACGAATCGATACGCATCTATAAATTTTTCTACTCTTTCTTTGGGAATAAAATCACAAGATCGTTTTAAAATAATGTATTTACTGACAATTCGATCTTCCACTTAAGATTGTTTGTTATCAAAATAATTAAAGTTTCAAGTTTAATATTTGTGACATAAGTATGTATATAGGGGTGGGCGATACGGGATTTTGCGTATCGAATATCGATACATATTCTATATCGAATATCGATACGTATCGATACGTATCGATACGTATCGATGCGTATCGATACGTATCGATGCGTATCGATACATATCGATACGTATCGATACATATCGAGTATCGATATATCGATATTTATTTTTGCTGTATCGGGGGGGTCGATACGGGGGTCGTATCGATACGTATCGATATATCGATACGCCGACCCAGCCCTAAATATAATTTAACAATTAATAAACTCAGGATCTATTCCTTGTTCAAGGTAAGCCATAGTGAGATAAACTTAAACGTTTACACGTTGTTTGCGAACATTATGCAGTTAGAAAACAAAAACCTGTTTAATATAATTCCAATCCCGGTAGAAATTTAACTATTACCAGCATATAACAAATTTTGCCTACACATGTCTCTTATGATTTCCATACAGTAAATTTTCATTTAAAATTGTAACAATTTTTTTTGATTACATCAAGTTTTTATTTAAAAATTGAAGGTATGTTAATGTTCTGATAAATTTCAATTCTATTTATAATTTGGTAAACACAAGAATGTTACTATTTTGTAAACTATGAATTCAGAATATCTCTTCTAAATTAATTGATCTCATATAGAAAGCAATCTATTACGTTGTAGTTGAGTGAAAAGCAATATGAAGTGTTGAACTGCGATATTTATTTAGAAAGCTATCTAAATTTCGTTTAGCATTAAAAAGCTTTAAATTTATTGATTTTGACTTTATGATTGGAAACTGTCAATTAAAATAAAGTGGTTTAAACGTAGTATTCACGAGTTCCTGAACAGTAGAGTCAATATTTAAGCAAAATAGAGATAAGTTGTTCAATCCCTAATAATTTTTATTTGGTGTGCCTCTTTTAATAAAAGATATGTTATTAATATGAATTTTACTATTTTACAAATGAAAAGATTTCAGATTAATTTAGATCACTATTTCCATTTATGCTACTGTTTTATTTTGATTAAGTGTGGTCAAATCTGAATAATTTAAAGTATATAATTTTTAGACATTACATTTAACGAAGGCAAGAAAGATAATATTCCTGGAAATACTAAAGGTGCAAGGTATTAGTAGAACCACCAAGTAAGTACGTTAAGTTCAACTGTTCATGATTTGGTCGATTGGATCGTTATCCTTATGGATGAAATTACTGTTTACTTTTTTATTTCTTATTTCTTATTTTTTTAAATTTAAACACATTTAAAGACACTTGGTGTTCTCCCTCCATTAATTATAATAGCTATATTTCAGCAGCTGCGTCCTTCTTTTTATAGATAATAGGTCTTCATCCAGCAAAAAATATTTTTTTTACACTGAAGGTTTCCACGTCCGCCTCCAAAGTACGCATTGCTTATTTTTCTTAATATTAGGATTTTGTGATGCCCTTTTTTATGTATGCATAAGTTTTGTTAGTATAATAAAGACATAGAAACCCACTGTCACGTCTTAGAGGTCTATGGAAAACGTAGAGTTTTAGCTAGTCAGAGGACAGTTTATTTCCTTTTATATTGGGATTTAGCCAAAGAAGGAAAAAATTTTATAAGCCATGAAAGTAGAACGAAGCAATCGTTTTAAATATTTTGAATGCATTGTTTGTGAAAACATGAAATTTGAAAAACAATAGAGGCGCATACATCGCAAGCTAATAAAATGTTCATCAAGAAAAAAGAGATGTAGAATTGTGGACAAAAACTATAAAAAACAAACATTAAAGCTTTCGCGTAAAGTATAGCTTGAAAAATGTAAAGGATACGTTGAATGAAGAAGATTAAAACTGACGAGATATTACATATCGTAGGAGTCCATTAACCAGTCCATTAACTGTCACACCCGTTCAAAACATGCTTCAAGCACTAAATGCTTCGGATTTAGAGCGTCTGAGCGTATCATGCCAAATACTATTGAAGTCGATGGCTCGTCCACTTTCGTAGGAGAATAAGCAATTATGTCGAAAAAAGTAAAACCAATTAATGAATCCTTTGGATTACTCCATTTTAACCAAATGGATAATTAATAATTGTCTTTAAACTACTCAGGGCTATCTTAAGAGTGGGTTTGCTTAATCTCTAATCTAGATTCTGATAACTGAGTTATTGCTATTCCTACAATATTAAACGGAACTAGACAAAAGTACCATAATAGGAAGGCACGAATTGACAGGGAAGCTCTACTACATTATTTTATAAATCACTTAAAGCAGTCTTTAAGGTAAGGTAGTCATGTTCAGAATGAATCATGGCGCTCGTTCATTTTAACTTGTAAACACATTCGCTCGTACGTAGTGGCGTTCTGATGGGTCGGAAAAACAACGATCTTTTATACTACCATGAGAAACATTTGCACCGTAAAATTACATAATAGTAACGGGCTATTTCCTCTGAACATTGCTGGGAACTTAGAGCACATTAATTTGCGTAAATACACTACATCTAACACTATATTACACAACTATGTGTAATATACCTAAATTAATTTGTAGAAATTCCTTACAATTAATTATTAGTTAGAATCTTTATGAAGCTATTTGAAGCGTAACAAGATGTCTTCTGCAAAGTAGTGATTGCAATAAGAATTACTTTTGGACGAGCTAACTCACAAGTCGAATCAAGCTAAAGGATATTTGTAGCAAATTATTAGTATTTAATATGATATAGTTCAAACCTGGAACACGTATGATTAATCGTGACCACGGGCCTGATAACCTCCGAAAAAATACAAGCATGTAAGTTTTGAGTTCTGTTGTGAAAACCATCGATTCTAATTACAATAGCCAGAAAACTTTACCGGAAATATTGGCAAATTTTGACAATCAGAAAGTTATTTAACTAAATACATTCAACTAAGATATTATAAAAGTCATGGGCACCTTTATCAGCTGTACAAAATTGCTTTGTCTCAAAATATTATTTAAAATATCTCTTAAAAAAGCTAGCTATTAAGGGAAAGTACACAATTCGTTTGAATTGTTTAATGGAGAAGCTTAACAAAATTAAGTTACTAACTTTGTATAGCTTTAAACTTAAAGTTATTCGTTTTTGTAGATTTCTAATGGAATGAAAACAATGTATATTCTGAAACTTAAAAACACTTTTATATAGATTACAAAAGTTAGCTATTTATGTTATAAAAATGAAACTTTTCTTCAGGTATCATGTTCATTAAAAGTTTGATTTCTTTGTTTTAATTAAATTGCAAAAGCGAGCTTACGATAAGTTGTCTTTACAATGGCGCGTTTTTTTGTATTTATTGTTTAAAGGAAAATAACATGATTTACAGGCCACGGTATAGAATAAATCTTAGTGATACGAGTTAGATAAATGCTTATACTAGAAGAATCAATACCAATTTATTTTGTCAGACATCTCCTTAATTGTATTAACTCATTACTAAAGGGTCTTCCAATGCAGACTTCCGAACTTTGACAATTAGTAGCGGTCATATTGTTGAAGCTACATCTGTCAAAGTGGCTGTCATTTATTCAGTCTGTTTCGCCAAATCACCATGGATAGATATAGCGTTCAACAACACGTGCAAAGATAAAATTGTTTTATCAAAGTGGGTGTTCGTTCTGGCAACGTTCCGAGCGCTTCGCCCATATTACGGTCGCCATAATCGTCCTACCGAAATCACTATTGGTAGTGTGGTTGATAAATTTGAGTCCACTGGTTCAGTAAACAATCAACCAACACCCGTACGACAACGAAGCGCAAGATCTACCGAAAACATCGCCGCTGTCCGTGAAAGTGTGTAGGATTTCGCGTCGCTTACAAGAACTAAGCCTTTCCCAGACCACAACTTGGCGAATTTTGCGTCGTGACTTGGGTCTGCACCCGTACAAAATTCAACTTACCCAGGAACTGAAGATAAACGCCCATAGACAACGACTTGTGTTTGCTGAATGGGCTCTGGAGCAGTTGGAAACTGACCTTAATTTGTATCAAAAAATCATCTTTAGCGATGGGGCCCATTTCTGAATAATGGTACGTCAACAAACAAAATTGTCGAATTTGGGACGATACCAATCCACAGAAGATCCTAGAGCATCCAATGCATCCCGAAAAAGTCACTGTTTGGTGTGGATTTTGGGCTGGCGGCCTCATCGGTCCCTATTTCTTTCAGAACGACGTTAGTCAGGCTATCACCGTCAACGTCGCAGGTTTATGTGAAAGCCACAAACCACAGCGGCCCTCAAAACAACATAACCCGTGTCATCGGTCAAATTCATACTGATTTATGTGCTAGGGTCATGGAAAATTAGACATTTCGGATGCGCGCTACCCAGCGAAGTCGCGGCGGACATTTGCAGGATGTTATATTCCATACATAGTGGCATCGATAGGCCTTTCAAATGAATAAAAAGTTTCGATGATATCACATACTTTATTTTATTTAAATTTAAAGATAGGAAGCGCTTAATGAAAGACCATATATTAGAAGCCCGCATTGCAAGGGAAGTTTAAGTGTAGAAGAGATGATTTGTTATCAAAGACGTTAAATTAATTAATTTCAGTTAATTTATATGCAATTGAGGATTTATTGTTTAAATTTAAGTGGATGAGCTACCTTTGTATCAGATAAAAATCGTTCGTTTTACATGTATTTTCTCATACGGTAATCTAAGATTTAAACAGACAACTTTTGTGTTTCAAAGATCATTCACCTCGCTTGACACTAGGGTCGGACGACATGGTGGATGCCCTAGACAGCCGACATAATGGATTTGTCGGACAACATGTCGACTACCTAGTATTCCTACCATGACGACCGACCCCTAGTGGTCAAGTGGTGTGAATAATGTTTGAAACCCTACTACGTACCTAGACGTAGCCGGAAGAAAAGCAAATACCAGGCTAGCTATCTAACGCGGACAATGGGGGGCGGGGGGTTTACCTATATACCAAGAAAACCAAGAAAAAGCATGTTGCCCACGAGTATCTATTAACAAATAAAAATAAATAAAGGATTTTGTACACAACAAGCGAAAGAAATAAATTAAACGTTACTATTTCACAAAAAAACATTATGTGATATGAACAATTTAGTACGAAGTGTGCATCTCGTATTTTACGCACAAAATAAAATTAATCAGTAATAAATAAACATGTGAGAGCTTTTGTCAAGCGTTTTTAAAATTACACCTAATACTTTTGTAAAATAAACTAATCAGTAGGAAAGAATTAACGCGTGAGAGCGTTTGTCAAACATTCTTAACAATGGTACATCACACCTGTAGAGCGATAATATCGATTTGCAGCAACAAACAATAGTTCTACAGTATCACGCTTTTTATCACGCAACTACTTCAAACGCTGATACGGAATATGCTCTTGATATACACAAAAGAAAACAAGTTGTATACCTGTATATGTCTGCATACTTAGCTTGCAGGCCATCGGGGGTGAGTCAGCACAGCAACGCCATGGTCGTAAGGAACCATTCACCCGGCCACCGTAACTGCAGCAGCGGTCTACGGAGAAAAGCAGTTGGTCTACATAAAGAAAGAACCAATTTGGCCTCCAGCTAAGAGCTAAAAAGAGAATCGGATTAGAATGGGTAAGCGCGGGAAAACTCATCAATACAGGCAGATACCTCCTACTTGTCAAACAAAAAAACGTACATTGTTTTTGAAGTATTGCGACGAATGATGTAGAAAATATTTCAACGCACAAGTTGCAGAATCAAATTCAAAATTGGTTTAAATAACACGAGTTCGAACTACAATCTTCGCGTTATCGAAACACGATTAGAAAAACTGGAAAGCACGCTGTCAAATAATAGTAGGATCTATCATTTCAACAAGTCTATAATGGAAAACACCAGAGAAAGCAATTATACGTTATTGGAATGTTTAACAAATTACCCGATACCTAAAACAAGGTATAGACTATTTAATTTATCGAATAAATTTTCGTTTTAAAAGCAAAAGGGATTTTAGTTAAAATTATGTTAAGCGCGCTTATACTGAACAGGGGAAAAATAGGGTAATTTTTTTATGCTGAAAATAAACGTAATAACCCACAAATCGTCTTTTTGGACTACAGCTTTTTTTTGGGGAAATATATGTAAAATGAACGATTTTTACCTGATACGAGGGTAGTTTATTTACTTATTTTGTTTTGTAATCCAACTGATATAAGACTAGGGTAATTCAATTAACGTGCACTGGCCGCTTCAATGAGCTTGTTTGAAAACAATACGACTGAAACACAAATGTCTCGCTAGTGATAATTAAATCACAACTTTAACCCTTCAGTTTAGTGCAAAAATGATAGCAAAGTATGATCAAAGTTCCGACTAAGTAAACACTTTTACAGCAAAAAAATAGGCACATGTATACATTTTTATTATCTTTAGGTTAATAAAATCATTATTTATTGTTCCTGTTTATCTTTATTAACTTAGTTCACTAACATATTTAAATGAGGTTCAAATATGATGTTGATGACGATGAAATCAATGAATATATCAAACTTGTTTAATTTTTCATGTCTGAGAAGTTTTCAGTTCAATAACAAGTAGTACAGACAACACGAAGTAACAGGAATGGGAATTAATTTACTTCCTTCATGGTTAATTTGTTTACGTCGCGGTTTGAAATTGAGTCTAAAGAAAACTCTGAATACTTTTAAATTTAATATTGATGGTTTCCTTAAAGAATTAAATTCAAAAACAAAATTCATATACGAACTAGAGGATAATGGACAATTACTTTTCTTTGATATTTAGGTGCATGCAACCAACCATACTCCTAACTAACTGACGGCATGCAGTATGCAAATAAACAACACGCACGCATAAAACATTTCTCAATCAATTATAAATTCGTCCAACACCCTTGAAATACGAATAGAACCGTCGGAACGTACAATTCAAACAAACGCACGATACAAAGTAGCTGCAAATGCTAGAGCAAATCACTTCTTTTTGTTTTCTTTTTAAGAAAGCCGTTCATTTTTGGCAATAATTGGTTATTTTATTTACAATAATTCTTTGCTAATTTATTATCCGTTTACCAAAATTCCATGTCTACGGTTAAATAAAATCGTCGATTCATAATTAAAAAGAAATACGCTGGCTAATAATTTTCAACTAAAATCCACTTTGCTTCTAAAACGAAACTTTATTCGCTGAATTAAATAGCCTGTATATTTTACTTGGTAAATACTTCCGCTAATTAATAATAAATTCTACTTTCCTGAATTCCTAACGTAAAGTTTACGCTATACTCAGGTATCCGATAAGGTGTTCCAAGTATCCTATAATTGCTTCTTATGTGTTTTCCGTCTGAACAATTCGTCGAATTAAAGCTGCGTATTATCCCAATATAAACTGTGTTTTTCCAGGTTAATTCTGAATAGAAATATTACTTTGAACTCTGGTCACTGGCTGAACGAAATTGATTTTATTTACTTTCTAATCTACACAACGGAGACACGTGTAAGAATGTTTGGTTGTTTCCGTTTTTCGTTATGAAAATTTCGCCACGCAATACGGGGTGGTCAGTATTTAGGGTTTTTAGAAAATTGTATTTTTCGTCGAAATTAAATTAATTTTTACTGGTAATTGCTCTAGCTTCCTTCGGCGGCCTTAAAGCCACGATGAATGGTCGTCTTTTGTTGTAATGGGAGGCCAAGTGCGTTCTTTCTGGGGGTAAGCCCATCTACTCGTTGCTGTGGATCAGCTAGTGACTCAACCCCGACGTCAGCAACTTTGAGGGTGAGTGTTTTCTTCCTCCATCATTTGCAATTGCGCCCATATCGGTTGGGATTTCCGGTTTAAGCTCATGCATTCCTAAATTTAATCCGTTTAAACGACAATTAGTAAATTAGTTTGATTTATTGACACTATATGAATCCATTACTATTTGCTTTAAATAACTAAGAGTGTACAACTTATTAAAGTGAAAATGATTTGAAGGCTTGCTGGCACATTTGAAAATGTTGTTGCCATTAGATGTATATTCTTAGTTTTAGATTTACCATGCTGATTTAGAGCTGTTGATTTTAGAAGGGTAATTTCGCTTAATTTCTTTCTTTTGTTGAAACTCAATCTAGGGAGTAACCTAAAACCGGCAACTCACCATTTAACAAAAAATGATTTGTTCTTTTAGTTGATATTTTGTTTTAGATTTACTGTGTAATTATTTATTGCGTGTGCATATTGTTTTTAATTATAGGTTTCTTTTGTTGATATGTTGTGTTTTGAGTATGATGAGTGTGTGTAAATTTTCTTTCTTTATTTCAGGCCTCCCTTAATTTTTGTTGTAGGTATAATACCCCCCCGCCCACTCGCCGATTGAGCCCGGTCCATTTCTTTTTTTTTTTCTAAGCTACGTCAATGCACGTAGCAAAGCCACTAATCTTCTTGCAAGGAACTTACGAATAGTGCAAAACGGAAGTTGTCAAGTTCCTCGTGCACTTCAGAATATTTCGTTGTGACCACCAAATCTAACGAAATAGATTGAAGTGAACTTTTCACAATACTATGGACAGGATCCCGTTATAATTTGGACCCATCTACCTCCGAAACCATCACTGCATAAGGATCACTTCCTAGAAACGTGACGCCAACAAGCACACCGGGATTGGGAATATTCTGTCATCCGACCGCTTTAACTTTTATCAACCAAGGAAGCCGTCGTACGCCAGCATCAGCTCATCAGCCGCTAGGTACCGAAGCTATCGAAATCCCACAACAACTTGCAATTTTATTACGCACACAGAAACTTTTAAAAATTTGTCTGTCATGCCTTTCATGTTAATGTGCATTAAGTTCATATCAATATTTTAACTTGTAAATAAATCTGTTAATAGAAAGTATTAACAAGGTGACCCCAGACAACCAGAACACCACAGATTACAAAAGGGCAAATAACGATAATTAGATTTCGATAAAAAACACTACTATGAATAGCTTCATTTATCCTTCTTCAGCCGTAGTCTATGTAATGACAATATACCGACGTCAACGTGACGTTTCAAGTAGCGATAAGTTATTTGTATGCCTACTACATGTTATACCGCTTTTTTGGTTAATAAATACACAAATCGACTCGGCCAAGCATCGGTATAAATCAGCTCGATTTTGCGAGAAAGATCAGTCTGGTTTGCTGACTCGCTCTAAAAGGTTAAAGACTCTTTTATTACAGTGCCCATAGCCAGTGTTAAATAGTTTGTACCTACCGCACCGTTCCCATAGCCGGTGCCTCGAACTCATAGACGTCTTGCCCATAGCCGACGTCTACTCATTTTTTTTTAGCTGTGCCCAAAGCCAGCTACTACCACTGTCGTGCCAATAGCCGGTATTCTGCATCGTCCGGTGTCGTGCCCATTTGCGACGCCCATAACCCCGTTATAAGGTTCGCCATGCCCACTGTCAGCACTCTTATACCTTCCTTCACCTACCTTAGTCTCCACTTGTCACAGAGCACGCCGGTACACCTAGACTCGCGCAACGAAGCCGGTAGGTCTAGCAACGGCTAGACCACTGTAGTATCATACCGGATACTAGTTAGCGATCCTTGTCCATTGCCACGCCGATGACTTGGGCACATAACATCTACAACATAAACTAGCATCTTTTAATATTATAGTTAATTTCTTTAAATAAATACGTGTTCAATTACAACTATAAAATATTAAACAATTAGTAGAATACACGGGTTTCTATATTATTTTTAGAATTAATATTCTCATAAACTTAAAAATTCTATAAAGATGACCTTGTAACCGACTATCACTAAACAGTGTTGCATGTGCTAAACTTCTGTTTTGTAGGACTATTAAAGGTTTTAATAGGATACGTTACGTTCTATTTCATATTTAAAAAAATCACTGCCTCATTACTTTCAAAATCCCTTTCAGTTCCTAATTATTTAAATCTACGTTTGCTTCATTTCTCTAATTTGAAGTCACGTAGATAGGCAACCAACTTTACTCGTCCTTTATTTAATTCAAAGTCTGTACGTTTGTGTTTATATTTTCTGGTTCCTTATCTAAAGTCGTATACCTTTGAAGTAGGCATCGTTCATGCATTTTGTTAGAAATTTTTGGGCAATATAGAATTCGCGTATTTTAAGTTAAAGTTTTTGTTCACTTTGAAAAAAAAGCTGTATTTTTCTCCATCGTTTACTTATGTTACGTGATACCAAAAATTTTAGTAATCTTTCCATACACAAGTGTCTGTTTGCTGTTTGTAACATTAAAACAACTGCAAGATGTGACATGATGGCTACTGTTACCGAGCAATTTTAATACTATAATAACAAACGGAACAAGAACTGTAGGACAACGTTCAAAAATGGTAGATTAGAACGGTAAGTAGAATTTTTTACGTTTATTTTTGATTTTTTAAATATTTTTGTTAGCTTTAGTTAACTATTAGCTTGTATCATTTATTGCGCACGTTTTTACTGCTGCACGCCCCATTATTTTGAATTTAATTATTCATAAATTATTTTGTCTTCACCAGGTATATCTATATCTAAATATTTATTATAATATAATTACTTCAGTTAGTGTGCTTAGATAAACATATATTTATGCTTTACTCTTTATGTGGTTAACGTTTAATTTTAATCCGTGTATATAAATTTAGAAATAAACTTCAAGCTTTGAAATTAAACCTTAACCATATGAAGAGGAAACTACAGACATATGTTTATCTAAGCACACTAAATGGAGTGATTATATTATAATAAATATTTGGATATTCATATACCGGGCGAGAACAAAATAATTCATGAATAATTAAATTCAAAATAATGGGGTATTTAGCAATAAAAACGTGCGCAATAAATGAAAGACCCTATTAGTTAATTAAAGCTAGCAAAAATATTTAAAAAATCGAAAATAAACGTATGAGATATTTTTATATATACATTTCAAAATTACTTTTAGTAATATAACTAAGATTAAAGATTATAAAAAAGTAAATGACATTGCGCAGACGCATATCCCTTAAGTTAAACTTCTAAATTCTAATCTCTTACTTTTAAGATGTGTAAGAAAAATTTTAATTCAACTTCTTCATTGTTTGAATTGAACTCATGTCGATAGAAATTCGGTTAAGAAATGTGACATGTGTTGCGTTCCGCTGGCTATAAATTAGCTAGGAAGGAAAAGTGAGTAAATAGACTGGAGAAACTAAAGTGTGGACGCACCTTGTATAGTAGATTTCACAAATAGTAAATTTCAATTAAACATGATGTTTCAAATTTTTTTCTATAAAAATAATTCAGATAATGAGATATGACATTATTTCCTTTAAATACACTGTAAACATCCAAGACGATGACTAAATTTATAACCGCCAATAAAAAATATTTTAGCACCACAAGAGACTGCGTATGCATTTCCTATAAACAGGATAATTTACAATAGACAGATCTTGTCTGTCCCGACTACCAAGCTCATGAAAATAATACCATACTACAACACAATACAAATCACATACAAAGTAACGTGACAATAACGTTGTACATAAACATAAATTAAAATTAATACATTGTGATGCTGACTGTAATTAATAGGATTTTATAGTGGGAGAAATGACAATAGTTAGACTCCGATAGAAAAAAGTGAATCAATTTTTTGCAAGCAGGGAATTAGAAAGCGTCAACATGTAGTATTACGAGCTAGTAGTGAGGGTTGTGGGCGGGAAGTTGAAAGTGCACCAAGCACGGCTTCAAGAAAAAATATAGATGCCCCCGCCGGGAGAACAAATACGACATGCGACTTATTTTTTGAGCTTACGCTTGCATGGACAGGGTACACACGTGTTGTGGAATTAATGTCGTTACGACCGGTTAATTTGGAATTTTGTATTGTTGTGGGTTAAGTAAGCGGCTGGTGGTTGATGGGAAAGCGGAGAAATTAATGAGGAAATTTAACGTTATTGAACATGCTGAACATAAGCAGTGAGTAGAACGAGCTTTTGTGTATAGATTTATTAATTTTGCACTTGTGGATTGAAAAAGTTAATAACTAGAATTAAAAAATAGGAAATTAATTAAAGCAAAGGTGAATATATTGCTAGAGGAAATTAGCAATGGAATCGGTGTACATTGATTTCATAAGTAAGCTTATTAGTAAAATTATTATTGGCAGGAGAATAAAATATAGTATTTTTAATGGACATTAGAATGGTTATTGAAAAAGTTGGTACTGCGATGTTTTTGGTGTATTGGTATAACGGGAATTTTTATAAATTGGGATTTAAAATGTTGTCTAGATCAATCTTGAAAAGTAAAACAATGACTTGTTAGGATTAATTATGGATTAATATTTTTTATAAATTTTTGGTAATAATATCTGGCCAGTTGAATGTTACCTTAGGTTTGTCTTTTAAGGTTAGTGTATGCGTAATTATATTTCAGAAATTTATTGTTAATAGAATTTAAGTGTAAGTGGAATTTTATTTAAAATTATTTACAATAAAGGTCAAGGTAGATAGATTTGTAACAGGATGGCCACCCCAGTAATGGAATCGTATTTGGAAAGCATTCTATTTTTTAATTTTATTTAATTTGAGTAAGATTCTGATGAGTGTCTTTATGGTATTCTAGAAACAGAAAAGGTATGCAATTTGCTGTGCGAAATAGCCGTCGTCCGTCTAGAGATAGCATCGAAAGGATTGCTGAGACAGAGGGTTTAGCGCTCCTCAATTATTACAGTAGAAAAATCTTTTAGGTAAGTGAATATCATAACGTAGTTTGTTTGCATTTCAACCAGTTTATTATTTTTATTTCGAATTTATCCATTTTTTTAAATTATTTTTCTGTAGGAATCCACTCCCGCATCACCGTAGTTAGGTGACGCACCCTTAAATTGTTGTGGGGTCCTCTCTCCTTCAGGACAAATCTAAATTTATAACGTAACACTTATTTTACTCGTAACAAATGCAACGTATACTTCAATGTAGTAAATGATTTAAATACTAAGATTTAATAGATAGTGTCTGTGGCTTCCAAAACATTATAAAATACAAATAGTTTAATAAACGATATAAATTTGTCTAATTATATCAATTATTCTACGTCTATAGATGCCATTGCAATTTTACAAAGTAACCTTTTATTTTAATTTATCGCGGGCTTAGGCGTTTCTTAACACAAAGATATTATTATTTGAAGTTACTACATCTCCTTTTTCAAATATAACAAAGAGCAACACGTCGCTTTTTGGATATTGTCACATTAATAGTCTACTAACACAAGCAACAAATCGGTTTTGTTGTTCGGCTTTCTTTATGCTTAATAATTATGTTGCATGCATGAATTTAAGATATAAAATGTCTGAGATACCGTCTTTTAGCTTACATTTTTCTTTCTTGATAAGTGTGAGCACATTAATTGATCTGATCTTGTTGTTTTATGAGCAGATTAAACTTGATAACGCTAATTTCCACCTTGAGACGCAGTATATAAAGCGCTTGGTTTTCAGACAGAATTTAACTCAATTCAATTATTTAGTTCTTTAGGAAGGTATATTTCAAGTCAAATAGTTATCGTGGTCCGCCTTGGTGTTCTAGTAAAGAATGCCATCAAGCTTAAAATTTTAAAGTTGGGGTTCTAGCGCTTAGTGGTTAAGAAGTTGTAACGCTAGTGCATCAATTAAGCAAACAGTAGCAAAAAAATGGAATCTATTAATTTCAGTTAATTAGATGAGCTTTAATACGAAGGTACTCTGAAAAATTGACAGAAGCTTGGGTAGTTTGCATTTTATAAAGGGGGGTTTTTATTATAAAATTAAAGTAAAATACAGAAATAAAGAGGGAAGCACCTAATGTAGATTAAAGGTCGAGATTTTACACTCGTCGTATTAATTTAAAAAAAAGACCGATATTTTTAGTAAATTACTAGCCTAAAAGTGCATTCTCAAAAATTCATACGAGTTTGAAGACACCGAAGCTATAGTAAATTATCCCAATGGAAAAAGCTCGTAAATTTATAGTCATAAAAATTGTGTTGCGAATATAAGCAATCACGTCACCTTCGAAAGGAATAAAAACAAGATAACTACGAACCTAAATAGAAAGACGTTAAACTTAAAGTAGTATAGCTTTAGACGCATTATCCGTGTGAAAGAGAAATATCGGACAATCCCCTGGAGCCTTATCACTTATAAATACCGACGGAACATAATAGAAGGGAGATTCAAGCTTTTGATATTCAGTGACAGAGGTTCGAGTTTGACATGCACCACGCCGAGCAGATTAAAGATTGAGAAATTTAAGTAAACACTGGTTAAAATTCGGGTTTGTTAAAGAAACAAGAGCCAAGGAAACTAATAGTCATCGATTAAAAAATTGTTGTTACGGGTAAAAGTATTCCTCTAGTGAATGCTCTCCTGCAATATAAAGCTGAACTATTGGATTATTTACAACCCGTTTTTGTCCTGCCAACAAGGTTGCTTAAGCTTTGGGCAGTATCAATAAACCTGTAAGTCACTGAATTTTTGCTTTCCACTTACGATGTATATTTAATCACTGGTTGTATAAAACTTATTTTATTAAAAAGTCTTTTAGGTTGGTGCACGCTTGGCTAAAAGTGTATTGTAAAAAGTAAATTCTAATATAGACAAGTAACACAATTGTATCTGCATAAATTACATGCACCAATTAATTTGGTTAGATACTTAAAATTGATAAAGTTCAGATTTTTAGATATACGTATATTTGGCCAAATTAGGCATAGATCTTATTTTATTTGTTTTGTTGTAGGTTTGTAAATACTGTGATATTTATATTTGGTTAATATAGATTGGTTGAACAACTTGGAGTTTTCTTATTAGTTGTATTTATTTTAAACTAGAAAGTGAAAAAACGTGTATACAAAGCTCTATTGACCTAGATAGCAATATGAGAACCTTTAAAAATGGTCTCCTAGGAAACATCCATCTTCTAGAGAGACTGAAATCTAGGTGGGTTGGCGCTCGCTTTTTATTAAAAAGAAAGTTCAAAGACCTTTCCAGGTAGGTGAAAGTGAAAGTACACCCCTAAAGGTTTGCATTTATTTTTATAGAAGCCACCTCTCAGCATTGAAAGTTGACTGGTGCATTATTAGTTGTTGCATCTCTTTTGTAGAGTGGAATTAATTCAGATGACCAGCTTCAATTATGCATGTAACAAAGTGGGGGATTGAAAACCACATCTTTAAAATGACAATTGCTTCAGAGGGAAAAAAGTGGACTGTAGTTTAGTGGCGAGAGGTAGAGGTGTAAACATTGATAATAATGTGCACGATAAAAAGTCACTCACTGCTGCACGGAAGTTCAATCTATTGTGATGCACTACCGGAACGGCATAAGGAATTGTTTATGAGTAGCACTAACCTGTGCCTATGAACTGCACTTACCCGAAATGCACAAGGGTGGATTTGAGAGGAGTAAGAGGAAAATAAGTAGGATATGGAAGGGTATAACTAGTTTCTAGTGTCGTCGCAAACTTCTTACCAACTAACGACTATACTAATCGAACGATATAATTGGACAACTCCGCGGATATGCGCTCTGAACCGGGTGCGGTACGAACAATTTAAAATAAAAATAGACGTATCCGAACATTTTTTAAAAATATTTTCACAATCATTTTATAAAATTTATCCATTATTTTTGAAAAAACTGTATACAGTTAAGTGTATAAATGAAAGTCATCAGTCTTTTACTGCTGTTAAATAGCAAAAACCATCATAAATCATCGACAGAAGCAACCTTTTGTGTGATTGATCGATCACATTTTATTACCACTGCATGCAGCATCCAATGTTCGATATATTCGTCTTTTAAAGGTACATCAAGCCATATCATTAATTTAAATTCCTAGTTCTGTAATCACAAATCCTGCCATGGCAACGTGAGCATTTCTCTTCCTTGGATATAAATTTTAATCTAGGTGTGAAACCTCCAAGGGTCCCATAGCATCATCTGCATGATAAATGAAGACTTATCGCATCTTTAATACCTTATAGCATTTATAAATACTAAAGTTGGTGTTAAATAAAGTCCGAAAGCGACGTAAAGATATAAGTCAAAGCTGTTTATTTTCATAATCGAAATTAAAAGCACAACGTTGTAAAATTGACTACGCTTTAATTACTGCTTCACACAGCGAAAATAGAAAAATTGTAAAAAGGAGGTCATGTTCTAATGTAGTTATTTTTACAACTAACTATAACAGCAAAAACATTGCAGTACCTGCGAGTAGGACTAGAAGTTAGGCTCAGCTATGATGTGTACTGATGTACGTTTTAACTATTCATATTTTTTAAATATAAGGACTTACCTCTGCTAAAACCTGACCAAGCAGCTTAAAAGTCGTTCATAACGTTGAATATGATTGTAGTTGCATCGCATTTTATAAGCAGGAAATTAAACAAATCACAGGGGATTTTCTTGTGAGCTGTGCCAGGTATATTAAGTTAGGTATCATCAATCCTTCTGAACTAATTTAACAGCTTCCATTTCAGTTAATTAACTTTAGCCGAGCCTGGCTGTTATACATAACAATGACTAAAAACATTGACTCTTTTTAGTATACTAAATTAAATTGAAAATATTGTTACTTTTAGTTTTCAGAGTATATTTGTGTTGCGTACTGCTTGGGACTTTATTTTTTTTAAATAGCAAATAAATGTATATGCTTAAGAAAAGTATTTCCTGTTCCATTTAATACTGAATTCTTTTTGAATTAAAGCATTTCATAGCTTGGTCTTGCATAATCAATTGTTTTTACTTATTGGTATGCGATAAAATCATGTAGTCAAATTTAAGAAAAACACCAAGTTGTAACATTTTAAAATTCCTTGGCTAAATTTTAGATATTAGTTGTAGCGCTGGAATTCGTTTTTAGCACATACTATAATCAGTGTCTTTAGATGTAATAATCTAGCTAAAATTTAAAAGCTTTGGATTGCGTGATCCAATTTTCAAGTATTTGAAATGTTTACAATCACATTTCATTTTAATAGGTTTAATGTTTCAGTAAAATAATTTACGTATGTTAAATAGAGAAAATAACAAAAGTAATTTCAAGTTGCAGTCTTAATTCATTTTTCCTATTTCTGCCGGAAATGACCTCGTCGTCATACGGAGAGAAGGCATTTTTCTGTTGGGCACTTCGTCAAGACCATTGAAGAGATTACATGCAAACTTGAATATTGACAGTTAGCCTTTAAATAATTAGGTATGTAAAGTCAAAAGTATTTGGAATTATATCATACCAGGTTGATGAATTTTACTTTCAGGAAGAACTTGCATCCTTCAGCAGACAACTTCATGTTGGAAGATATATGTTAATTAAGAACATCTAACTTTTTAACAAAATCCCAGGAGTTCCAGTAAGATCTGGTTAAAACGAATTAACTCCAAAAAATAATTGATTTTAGTTGTTTCTAAAATGTATCTGCAGCCGAATGACTTCTTAGGTATTTATAATAAATCTTCTGAACCTATAACCTAGAGTAACTGTAAACTAATGAACATTTTTTAAACTGTATAAACTGTATAAACTTATAAACATATTCATAATACGTTCTTGTTTTTAGTTATAAAAATTAGAAAGTAATTTTGTTCGATGAAAAAGTTTTCTATTAAGATAAGTAATTTTTGATATATTTGGCTTTTGCGTAATAATATTTATATTTACTTGTGCTTAAACCGTAATTGTACAATAGAGTAAAGACTGCCATACACTGGTGTTTTCCTAACTAATGTAAAGGTAAAGGTAATAGTTTCTAATAAAAGATATTGCAAACGTGGAAGCGTGACTAATATACAAGTAATTTAGCATTTGATTTTGGGATCCGTTTTTCTTTCAGTTAGCTATATTGTTATAACAATGTCCATACCATTACGTTTATTTTAAATTAGTGTGGAGGAATATTACTCGTGAATTTTAATCCAGAATCACTTCCCTGATTTCGGATTTTGCTATCCTCTTGTTATTTTTTCCAGGGGTTTTTCTTCGTAACTTCCGTATTCTGAGATTATGTAGCGTCCATGATAACTCCCAATCGAGACCGGTATTTTTCACACGATAGTATTCCAGAATCCTCTCCAAACATGTACACCATCCTTGCCACTGAGTAGTTGGCAACCATTCTTGTTGGTACAGTTGAGATATTCGGTACTTTATCGAAATTCATAATTTTTGTAAGGTTCTTTACAGAGCTCTAAGTGGACTAGATTCTTTGAGGACTAACTGTATGTGACAGAGCACTTGTTTGAAATAGAACATCATATTTAGTGAACTACTTGCTGGCAATACTTACACGATGGCTTTCGGGTATTAGACATTGTTATGACCCATAGCGTACTTTTACTACGACGTATTCTATAGATAGTTAGTGTAACTTAATTTTTGATAATTTCTCATGGCTGTCGTGATAAATTCAATTTAACACAGCTTTCGCAACACCGTAATCACAAAGGAATATCTAACCATGCATATTGAAGTAAACACTTTTGCACCTTATTTCTGTCTTCTTGAACTGTTTGGGAAAGGTGTAACGTGCAATATTTGTGGTTTTAACATTTTACGCTTTTATACTCAATTCGTAAGTACATCCCTGCGATTGCTAGTTCTATATTTTATATTTATTAACTCGTGTGTAGTAATTTAAAGATAGATAAATTGAAAATTATAAACCGCTTATAATTAATTATAGATTACATCGTTCTTGTCTGGCCGTGCATATAAATTTAGTTCCTTATGTTATTAGCGAGGTAGATAACAGACGATAAGCAGTTGTTATGGAACGAGTTGAATAAACAGACGAGGAGTCGTGTTTTGTTCTTCATTGCGATATACTAAGTACGTTAAAAAATACTGTTTCCTCTTTGCTGTGACTAGTGAGAATTAATGCGATATAAATTTTGGAAGCACGGCACGATTTTTAGTTGTCTTTCTTGTGAAATATTAACTGTAGCAGTGTGTAGTTCTAATCCCTTTTTGAAGAAAATATGCTGTATATGTAACGTGTTTGGTCGACGCACGTGTGTTTTAAGGTCAATAACGGACGGTTTTATTGCTTGCGCGTGCCTGCTAATTGTTTTTAGTTGTTTTTCTTGTGAAGTAAAAGTTGTAGATTAACTGCATAAAACTCGAGGCACGTGTTTGTTTTTACGGAACATTTGACTTAGTGATTACGCGTTGCTTTACTAATTGTGTTTTTTTTGTTGCTTTGTCTTTTGATATTTAAACTGTATGTGCGATCTAGTTTCGCGGTCCTTTTGTTTTTTTTTCAAAGTAGTGCATGCTTTGGATTATTTAAATACAGTTGATACTGTAGTTCTGAAATTTTCTAACCACAAAGAATCTAAAATAGGTCATTGTTTGCACAAGTTTCGTTATCCAAAAGCATTAGATTTTTCTTTGTTACCATAGGTAGCAAATATAACACCTCACGTTACTGTTAGTTCAATGCATTACACCGTGTCTTGAAAGCCCGTGATTCTAATTTGTTATTACCATGTTTTATGATTTGTGTTACAAAATATTTCTAAATTATTGTCTTAGGAAATTGAATTAACAAGAAATATATCAATGCTACATAGTTCCATCAGCATGAGAATGTCTGCTGCTAACACCAGTGAGTAGTGATTAGTGTAAAGTGTAAGAAATTCCATCAACACCCTCACAGTCAAGGGTGAAGTGCTTCGTTAGTGCAGGACATCGTAAATTCCACACTTCCATTGCAAGGAAGCGTTACTGCAGGACTTTTTGTAAGTTGAACTATTTCCTACTTGTTATTACTGTAAATATCTATCCGTGGCTTTGCCATATCTTTGTCGTTCTGATACCTTTTACAATAGACTTGCATGCTACTTTAAAACATACAAAAAAAAGACAGAAAGAAAAATCAATACTACTAAATTACTCATATCAATTGTGTCTTACCTATTTATTTTTTTTACATTTTGTCTGATTTATGTTTAATTGGTGTGTGAGGAAACGTTTCTGCTACTTCCCAATATTACCTCACTTGGTACTAAACATTTTTCTGTATTGCTTTTACTGTTGTTATATTATATAGTTTATCTAAACAGTTTCCTTTATTTACATGCTATAAAGTACTGAATAACTTAGATGTTTCATTGCTGCTATGCTTATTTTCTTTATTTCAGGTTTGCAGGACTAATTTTTCTTTATTGCAGGTTTGCTATTCTAACTTTTTTTTATTGCAGGTATTGTTACTAATTCATTACAGCCCCGTACGTTATATGTTGGTCTACTTTCTACACCCCCCCCCCTACTCTCCGATCGAGCCCGGTAATTTCTTTGATTTTTTTTGTGCTACGCACGGCTACGAGTCAACGTAACATTTTTGGCGCCCAACGTTGCTGCCACAAAAAAAAACGTAGCATAATTTTTGGCGCCCAACGTGGCTGCCACAAAAAAAAAACGTAACAAAGGTGGGGCAAGGCGGGTTACTTAACGTTTGATTGAGAGCACAATTAAAATTTCCGTTGTTACCACATATTTTTACCATTAAAATAACTGTTGGAGAAGGGCTAAGAAATTCTTGGTTTTGAGAATTTTTAAATAACTGTTGGAGAATGTTTGAGGAATTTTTCGTTGATAATTTGGTAGTCTTCAACTCTACATTTTCAAACTACGTCTGTGAGGGAACTATTACTGCTGGGGCTGTACGGAATAAATCCAAGCGAACACTTCACTTCTGGTGATCAAGGTAGCATGGATAACACCGATTTCTATATTTTGGATAAACAATGTCCAAAATTTACTTTATTTTTAATACTTACTTAACATTGATATTATATGGTGGTATTTGAATGCTCATTTAGTTATGTAAGGTAAATTTTACACTGATTTCAGATTAAAACTATTAATATTTTACAGTGGGAGATTTTTGTGCACCAACAATTCCACTACTACGTAAAAGTTTACAAGTAAGGAAAATTTTTGAGTCACGGTGTAAAGCAAACCAGTTTCAATAATACAAATTCATAAATTTGACTATTTGAATGATAAAATAACTTTGATAACGTAATTAGCATTTCATTCCTTTATACTAAATTAACACCCATCGAAATTATTAACTACTAATAACTTGTCTACTAAACGTAATATTTAAAACAATTGTACATATTTTCCATTAATTAAAATTATTTGATTACGGTTCAGAATGCTCAATTTGGAAGTTGCACAGATTTCGTAAAAAGCTTTCATGTCTACCGACAGACAGCAATTCTTTTCACAGCTAGCAACTAAAAAACATTCCACAACATACTTTATTGGCACTCAACTTCGTGGCTCTTTCAGCTCAGGCCATTTCATGCTATTCTTATTGACGCTCAATTAATAGGTAAGAAAAAAGTGTACATAAGGCTCCATCAACCCGTATTACAGAAAAAAACATTTAAATCGTCTCTTAGAGCACCCATTGTCTAGCGTGACCGAAATCAAGTGGGTTCGTGCTCAACGGCTTAGACAGATAGGTTAAAGACCTTTCAAGGTAATGTAAGTGAAAGAGTTGGAGTTTGTATACCCCTTAAAGATTTGCATTTGCTTTTATAGAATCAATCCCTCACATCGAAAGCTAAAGGTACATTATATACCGTTACGTCTCCTTGGTAGAGTAAGTTAATTAAAGTAAATTGCGTCAGTTTTACACATAGTAGACTTACCGCTACAAGGATATGAGAAACACTTAACACGCATAGTTTACCGATTTCTATAAAAACTTTGAGAAAATATTTTATTCTCTTTTTGCAAATTTCCAACAAACGCAATTAATATTTTAATATGTTGGTGGATATTTGTTCGTAGACGACTTTGAGAGCCATTTTTACGACTGTAGTTCGCACTTTATTAAAGTTATCTACATCATTCTTTGTTTAATTGGGTTAGAGGAAGATTTTAAAAACATTTATGTTGTTTAATTATTTGATTCTCTTACGATTTCAAAAACTTTATTGACGGTCTGTAAAATGAAAATTTACCAATCTGATGAGCAGTATATACAGCAAGATCGCGCATTAGTTCTCTTTGCAAATTACCAAAGAACATAATTTATACTTTAATATAGTGGTTAACTTTTGGGATTTGTAACCAGTTTTGAAAGCCATTTCTAGAATTGTAGACCATACTTTGCTGGATAAAGTACCCTACATAATTTCTTGTTGAAGTGGGCTAGAAGGCGCTATAATACTAATGCGTTATTTAAGCAAACATTAGGCAATAGAAAAGAATTTATTAATTTCAGTGAGTTAAATGAGCTTTTAGCACGAAAACATACTGGCATATTTATAGAAGCTCTGATAGTTTACTTTAATAACATGGCTATTCTAATACGTTATTAAATTAGGATAAATAATTAAAATAACAAAGCACCTAGTACATATTCATACAAACAGCAATAAAGATCGGGACATTATACTTTTCGTATTCAATTAGAAAAATAAAGATAGATCTGAGTTAATATCCATTATAGGAACGTTTGTTTGTACACATTCACACGAATTTAAAGAAACCGTTACGACAGTAGATTTCCCCAATATTTATTAACCCATAAACTATAGACATAAAAATGCGTGACAAACGTAAACAAACAACACTGTTTTCAAAAGTATTGGCACAAATGACTGTCACGCGACCTTAAGACAGGTTAGTTGCACTACTATGTGAGAACAAAATATAAACATGCGCTGACTCTGTGACAAAAACTTATAAAACTGACGGGCAATAATATAGGGAGAATTCAATTTTTCATCTTCAGTTACAGAGCGTGGAATTTGATTGACACCTAATTATCACTGTCTGGATTAGAGGATAATTTAAGTACTGTGTTTAAATTCAGGAATCGTGACAAACAAGTTTCCAAACGCAATCAAAGCTCAGAATTAAAAATACCACTATAAGCAAAAGTGCCCGTGTGTTGGAAACTTCCATTCAACGTAAAGTTGGAGTATTGGATTATTTGCAACCAAAAGAATCCTGCACTAAAAAAGCCGTTTGGAGCTTTGGAAAAGGAACAATAAAACCTGTAAGTTTTTGAATTTTTGCCTTCCACTTGGTAAACATTTCATGCTGTTGTATAACTAATAATTGTGATTTATTGTAATCATATGAATGTACAAAACTTATTATTAAAAGGACTTTTTACGTTGATGCACGCTTATTTAAAGCGTACTGTAAATTGGAAATCCTTATATAGAAAAGCACCACAATTGTATGCGTATAATTTACATGTACCAATAAATTTGGTCGGATTGTTATAATTGATAATGTTAAGCTCTTATTTTTCTATTAGATACAAGCATACATGAGCAATTAGGAATATATTTTAATTTTTGTCCATTATTTACCGTGATACCCATGTTTGAAAATATAAGTTAGGCCTTCTAGTTTTTGTTATTATTTGTATTTATTTTAAATTATTAGAAGGTGAGAAAATTATATACAGGGCTTCATCAACTTCTACTGCAGTAAAAAACGTGAAAGCCGTCTCCTGGAATACACTCGCTCTAGGGAGGCTAAAGCAGGGCATATCTAGGTGGGTTGGCGCTCAAAGGCTTTATTAAATAAGAGTTTAAATACGTTTCCAAGAAGACGCAAGAGTATTTAGTGAAAGTGTCACAATATATATACTCCTAAAAGATTTGCACTTTTATAGAACTATCCCGCACCACTAAAAGCTAGCCGGTGCAGTATGTACTACTACGCCGCTTCTTGTTTGTAGAATAAAATTAATTTTAGTACTTAACGTGAATTCAGCACGTAACAGCGTTTTTGAAAGCTTTTAAAATGTTTAAATGTATTTTGAATAAAAGTAGTATTAATCAAAAAGCACGATTGGGGTATCTTCAAAGACCAACCCAATCATCACTGGATTTGTTTACGCACACTTTTGAGACTTTAAAACATTAAATAAAGTAAGCTTGAGAAGTTTTCGAATTTTTAAACTGTACAACTTTTAAACATAGATTGCATGCTGTTGGTGATGGATAATTGAGTGAAATCAATTAAAGTTAAAACACAAAAGATTACAATTCCTTACAGATTACCAAAGTTAGTCGTTTACTTAATAAAATTGTGACCAAATTTCCAGGCATTTCGTTCATTAAAAGTTTGATGTTTTAATTTTAATTAAATTGCAAAAATAACTTTTATGTAAATTACTCCAAAATGGCGTTATCCTTGTTTTGTATATACTACAAATATTGGGAATAAATATAGCTGACAGCAACGCTCACTAGCATAAAAGAAATCACGTGGAAAGAGGTTTCGCAAATAGCTTATAACTGATAGCACAATTCAACATCATATCAAATTAATTACTATGTCACATACATCCTTAATTATATTACCCTAGTACCTATTGAAAACCCATTAATGTCTGAGTTTCGTAATGTAACGGAAGTTTGAATGTAGGGGTTGCAAATTGTTTTCAGACGTTAAATAGAAGTTC
Source organism: Platerodrilus igneus (assembly GCA_036346225.1). Taxonomy (NCBI): domain Eukaryota; kingdom Metazoa; phylum Arthropoda; class Insecta; order Coleoptera; family Lycidae; genus Platerodrilus; species Platerodrilus igneus. The sequence goes on from JARFIW010000289.1 coordinate 2,682,562, forward strand.
AGTTAATTTCTAAGCAGTTTAGAACTGGATGCCCACAGAGCTTGCTTGTCATTAATATAAAGCGATCGGTACAGATACCAGCTGTTATATTGTGGTCGAGTCGATGACTCGACGAAGATATGAAATATAGTGAAATGTGTGTTAAGTGTACTTAGATTGCCCTAGAATTATATAGTTGAAATCAACATATAATACATTGGACACACTTTAAGTAGATGTCGAGAATTTACCATCATGGTATTTTTTAAATATTAAATATTCATAAGCTTGTAGCAATATATCACGTGACCGTAGGGTGGTTAAATAGCAGTTAAACATCAACGTGATGGCAAAAAGCTCCAATAGGAAGTACTTACTACTCTTTAAAATTAAAGCGTCGTTTTTGGGTTATCTTCTGATGTGCTTCTAGCAGCTGCGAGTACTTTTTTGTGAGCATACAAGACAAGCTCACTTGTGCGTGTTGGAGTGCATACGCTTGTACCTGTGCGCACACACATCTATGCACGTCAATGTGCGCGAGTTATGTATCCCCCAATATATAAGTACCATTAATAGAAAGTATTAGAAATGATTATGAATTGTAAAGAATTACTAAGTTAGATGCAACATTGTATCTCAAGGATAATTAAATAAAGGTTAATGAAAGTTCACAAGCAAGTTGAGAGAACGGATGCAATACATTGTAATCCAGACGATAGTGATACTGCAAGTGGCAGGCCACAGACGGTTAAGAAACCGCAATTACTCAGAAATTAAGATTGTTACATTGCATAATGAATAGAATTAAGAAATAAGCAGACATGAGCTCTGTAAGTTCCCATAGGCATGTGAGGGGCAGGGACAACATAAATACCCCGAGAGCCCCAGATCAGTCAGTCAGTCTGAGTATTTTGGCTTTAACATTGTTGTTTAACTAGGCTACTGGCCCTAATATTAGTTCACGTATTATTCTATTTTTCGACTTAGAATATTTACAACAGTTTGTCAAAATTCTATAACTAATATCTGTTTAAATTAATAAAATTTGTTACAAGTTTTGGAAGAAGTTTTTAAAAAGACCGCTCCCAAGGCCCGAAACGTAACTCGCGTAAAACCGAACAAGGACGTGAGTGTAGTATCGCATCAGTGGGTCTGAACCCGAACGTTTGAATGTTTGACTATGTTTTTGCAAGTGCGAGTTAGTGTGATGTATTAGAGCGTATGCATGTGTACGTGTTTGTGAGTATGCGAATGATTGCGACTGAAAGTGGACGTGCACTTGTGTGAACGCAAATTGGTATATGAGTGACTTACATAAAACTACGTGTGGGTGCATGTGCGTGTGCTTCGTGTATGTGTGGGTGTTTGTGCACGCCTGACACTATGTGTATGTGTGCGCACGTGTGATGTATATGCATGTATGCGGTTCGATGTTGTAACGCGTTCTGTTTAGATCAAAAATAAAGCAGTAAGGGTGTAATTCTTAATTTAAGATTTACATTTTAAATTTTCAGTAAGGACGCACCTTGTATATTGAAAACTTTCGGAATAGCGAATGTTAGTAAACGTTGATATTTCAAATTCTCTTTCAAAATATAAATATAGTTTACATAATTGCACAGAACGAGGAATAACCAATTGTAGAGAGCAGCAATAATATTTTCTTAAAATGGATTCAGGAAAATTGGTTTTATAATATATTATTTATACGCGAGAAAACGTACACACATAAAATTTATCATTAATTAGGAGAAAATACGTCTAGACATATCGCGATATAAATTATGCCAACGGCGTGAGAAAGTGAAGCGAGGTTGATATCCACTACGACATAGTAGTTAAGCACGTAGTAATCATGCCAATTAAAAACGACATCCCGAAGGGAGCACATAAACAATGTTAGTATCAAAAGAAGAAGGAATCGGAACGACAGTCAGTCCAAGAATAAGAAAGCTCTAGTTTGTAATTTTTGGTTTATTTTATCAGTACACATTGTCAATTTTACAAACTTTCCATTTTAACATCCATAGTCAATGCTAGAACGTTAGAAGATCATCATCATTAAGTCTTCAAAATGGTTAGACGCGTACCTCCTATTTCACCGAGATTCCGTGGTATATGAAGGGGGTTAAGCAGCCTGAAACTATCAAGATCCCACAACACAGACATTTGTCGAATTAATAGTTTCCAGTAAATTCTTTCACACATTTAACATTAGTTGAAAGTATTGCAAAACCAACACCTATAGTTGATTATAATAATCATCAGGTTTAACTAGAATTATTTTTTTCGTAATACGGTTTTCCGTCTTGGCACTCGTTGACGCATACCTCCATTGATTTCTATTCTGAGATAGCGCACACATTTTCCTGAAATTTCCACAGCCTACATCTTTGACTATCTGTGTGCAATAGTCTAACCCAGGTCTACCTCTACCTCTCCTTTTTCCTATCTCTGCTTCTAATATATTCTGCACAACTCCATTATGCCTGAACATGTGGCTTATCATCCTGTCTCTCCTATTTATTATTGTTTTCCACATATTTCTTTCTTCCCCTAGCATTTCTAGAACCTCTTTGTTCTTAACTTTGTCTGTCCATGATATCTTCGCCACATATCACCACATTTCAAAGACTTCCTTGCTAGATGTTAATGCTGCTATTTCATCTGCAAATCTAAGCTTATCAATCTTTTTTCCCTGCAAAATAATTCCAAATGTCTTCCTACATTTGACAGTATTCACTGCCTCTTCGATGTACAAGTTAAAAAGTAACGGGGATAGGGCACATCTCTGTTTTACCCTTTTCTTAATATCTACTTCTCTACGTTCCTGTTCTAATTTTATTACAGTTGTTGCTCTTTGTGTAAGCTATGTACTATCCGTCTATCACTAAAACTCATTCCAATCTTTTTGAATACTTCGAACATCTTTTTCCATTTTATATTGTCGAATGCTTTTTCCAGATCTACAAACCCTATATACACGCTTTCCCCTTATTTTTTAATTGTTTTCTCCATTATCACTCTCAAAGCTATAATAGTCTCCCAGGTTCCCCTGTTTCGCCAAAATCCAAATTGATCTTCTCCTAGTACTTCTTCAGCCCGTTTTCTAATCCGTCTTTGTACAATTCTAGTTAATATTTTTGACACATATGCTGTCAAACTTATTGTTCGAAAATTTTCACATCTTTCCACGTCTCCTTTTTTTTTGGTTTGGTGACTATAATGTTACGTTTAAAATCTTGGGGTATTTCGCCTGTCTCATACATATAGCTTACAAGTTGGAAGAGACGTTCTGTTACTTCTTGTGTAGCGGCTTTTTAGAGTTTCTGTATGCACCTTATCTACACCCGGTGCTTTGCCATTTTTCAGGCCTTTTAATGCTAATTCAGATTCATCTCCAAGTATAGGATATTCCACGTCATCGTTTTCAATGTCTGATTCCTGTTCTAGTGCTGTTACTTCTGCTGTATAGAAATTCTCTATATATTCTTGCCATCTAATCACTTTTTCTACATTTTCTATAAAGATATCACCTTCCGCACCCCTCATATTTTTGCTATATGGTCTTATATCCTCAAAATTCATTCTAATTAGTTTGTATGTTTCGTCTGTTTTTCCTATTTTCATTTTAGTTTGTACCTCTTTGCACTATTTATCAATCCATTGCACTTTAGGTTTCTTGCATTTGTAAATAATTTCCCATTTTCTGGCTTTGTATTTCTGTTTCCTGTTTCGTCTGAACTATTTTTGTATTTTCGTCTTTCTACTATTAAATTCAGGATATCCTTTGTTATCCATGGTTTCTTACATTCTTTTTGTGTATACCCCAGAATATCTCTGACCGCTATGTCTAAGCTGGATTTGATGTTATTCCATTTTGTGTCTACTTTCTTAGTATAAGAAATTTTTCTGACATCTTCCAAAAACTCATTTGACTTTTCTTTCAAACCTTTTGTGGATATCGTTATCTTTTAATTGCTACCTTCCGTTCCTTTTTTTACAAATTTTTAAATTTAAGAGCGGTCTTCATAATTATGATGTTGTGGTCAGTGTCTATATTTGTTTCTGGGTAGTTTGTTCAGTCTTTTACTTGATTCTTAAAACCTTGTCTAACAAAAATGTAATCTATTTGATATCTTCCTATATCTCCTATATTTCCTGACGTGTATCGTCTTCTAGCATGATGTTGAAATAATGTGTTTGTGATGGTTAATTTGTTCTTGTCGCAAAATTCTACCAGCCTATTTCCCATGTCAGTTCTCGTGGCTAAACCAAATAAACCTACTACCGCTACTTCCCTACCCTTACTTACCACTGCTTTAAAATCTCCTGTAATTATTAAATTTTCATGTCCTTCTACGTATTTTAGTATGTCTTCGATATCTTTGTAGATCGCTTCAACCTGTTCCTCACTGTAGCTAGAGACGCATGCTTGTATTATTACTGTATTTAACGGTTTAGGTTCTAATCCAACCATGAGTACTCTTTCGTTTTTTGTAAGTAGTTTTCTACATGTTGCCTATCTTTTTTCGCATAACTATACCCACACCCAAATTTCCTTCTTCTAATCCTGTATGAATTACCCTAAAGTTTCCACTTCAAAAAATCAGCGATCTTCGCTGATTCCTACTATGTCTAGTGCTAACCAATCCTTACCTTACCTTACCTACTTGCTTCATACTTCTGACATTCTACGCTCCGACCCGCAAAATGTTCCCTGCTTTTCCTTTACAGTTTCTGATCATATCTTCCGAAGTAGTCCCCTTCCGGAGATCCGAATGGGAACTATTTTATCTCCAAAATCGTTTACCCCAAAGGATGCCATCATTTTAAAACAATGTATGTACGCTGTGTACTTGGGAAATAATGTGGTGGTTTTCCGTTGCCTTCCACATCGCTGTAGTGTGTCTTAGAATGACATATCGACCACTATGGTCTCTGCCACTCTAAGTACCGAAAAGCTGCTGCCCTCTTTCGGGCTCCTGTCTTAGTCTGGTTCTTCACTAAAGACCTTATTACTTTGGTTAAACCTGTAGTTTGGCTCTATAGACCACTGGAACGCGGAAGCTATTCCATCCGTTCCAGTAATCTAAAACTTCTTCAAGGTGCAGGTCCATTCGGAACGGCCATTTATGTTACAAGCAAATATTAAAAATTAAGTATATTACAAATATACTTAACTAACCGCTTAACCTGATCACGCAGACCTACTGTAGGTACGTTTTATCAGTTCATGCAATTAATGGAAATTATTTAGTCATTTACAAATTTTTGCGGGTATAGTTTCAGATAATTTTCATAAGTACCTGATGAGTGATTGTTGACTGTAGCTAAAACGGACACTATCAAATGCTTCTATTTAGGTTGACTTCAAAACTTTCAACAGGTTTATGTCTAACATAAAGTTGTGATATTGTCGGAGACTCTCACGGCCAAAGGCATTATAAATATTTATGGTTCCGGGTTGGGACCGTGTCATTTTATAAACTAAAATAGACGTTTCGTCCACTTTTGTATGGGACTTCATCAGGACAAGAAAAGAAAATAAATAATAAAAATACAAATAATAATAAAGATAAGAATGATAATATTAAATAAACAAGTTAAAGTGTAAAGAGTATGTAAAGTTACTTCGGAACCAGCAGATTTATCAGCCCATTTAAGCCAAAAGGTGTCTGTGGCAAAGTAACAGCTACTAGTTCAAAAGCAACGTTACATACTCTTTACACTTTAACTTGTCTACTTAATGTTACCATTCTTATCTTTATTATTATTTTTATTATTTATTTTATTTTCTTGTCCTTACAAAAGCGGGCGAAATGTCGACCATAGTTTATAAAATGACACAGTCACAACCCGAAACCAGATCTGGTATCAAAACCACCAACTTGGTAGGGTATTATTCGAATATGGTTGACCATTTTTACTCTGTTCGATAACTTACTGTCAAAGATAGCTAATTTACTGACGTTGCATGTTGGTAGTTTGGATGGTAAGTACGAAGTGCTCTAAAAAAATGGGTATTTTCTTTATAAAATAATTCGGGACATCTTCGGCAAACTTCGGACAGATGAATTAAGACTGCAAACTAAAAATGTCTGGTGTCGTTTTCTCAATTTAATAAATATGTGCAACTAATTTACGGATAAGTTGACCAAACGAAGAAAAAGGGACTTTTATTTATTTGATTTATCACAAATCTGCCTGTAAAGTCTTCATACTCAGACGATGAGATCATCAGTACACCAGCGTAATACATTATTAATCAAAAGAATTGAATCATAAATTGTAATAATTTACAACAAAATTACGATGATGATTTCATGTCTAACCCTTAAAAGCTGTCATAATGAATTTGACAATCTTTGAGTATGAACAATATAAAATGAAAAAATAATTCTACCTTAAATCAAAATGCACGTTACCTAAAAATTATATTTCTTAAAAAAATTGCTTAATCCTATTGATGGGATTTAATAATACAGAAACTATTAAAATGAAATATGATTATAAACCTTTCAAAACTACGTCACACATGTACTTGAAGCAATGTGCTTAATTAATTGTACCGAGCGATAGAAAAAATTAGACAAGGACGGATTTCTGCTTTCTGATGAGAGGTCTTTCGTATACGTCCCGGTGAAGTGATTTTTGCTGGTATTTTTTAGTAAAAATACTGTGGTTTATGGTTTACTTAAATTTTGAATTACGTAGCTGCCAAAGTATGCAAGACGATTATTGCATCAGAAGACCAACCTTTAACTTTTATAGCGCTTGTAATTAATTGTATGTGGTTTTGTTTGATTTATATTAGAGTAGCAGAAGCTGAAGCATATGTTTTTTTAAACCAGTCTTGAAGAACCCTCGCCCAACCGTGTAAAGGTGGATATATTATAATGGTTCTAGTTGACAAAATTCTTTGCTTGTTGCTTTCCGGCTTGCCATACTGTCACTGAACCATTAAATATCACACCATCCTTACCTATTAGAAGTAAAACTGAATAAACTTTTAACATTTCCTTAAAGTTAAACCCAGTTTTGCAAATTTCAAATAGACTAAAATCGATTTACTTGTCGAAGCACAAAAGAAAACGGGTCCATATAAATTACAAAAGTTTACCTAGTAAAATTGAGATTTCATTCTCAGGCATTCCGTTCATTATAAGTTTGATGTCTTAGTTTTAATTAAATTGTAAAAAGGATTTACCATAATTCATTTCTACCATAGCGATATACTTTATCCTGTACATTTATAAGACAATGAATAACAATATCTATCCATAATGGTTGTTTGTACAAACTGGAATTGTAGAAATGCGATGAGAAGTACAATACCGCATCAAATCAAATTAATTATAACGTTACATTTGTAATCGATTATATCAACAGAGTAGCAATTAAAAGTACAATACGGTTAGAATTCTGCATTGTAATGGAAGTTAGAATGAATGGTGAAAGTTAATCGATAAACACAATTTCAATAAAGTTCTATGCAGTTTAAAGTAGGCTAGGTTGACCATTAAGGAACTGCAATAAGACACCAGCAGTCATATCTAAAATGCAGGGATAACTGCACCACGATGATATAGAGATGTGTCGTTCTTTGACTAAGCTTTCTTGAAGGTAATATAGATATAAACAAAATAAATTAAGATCGATTTAGAACGACACAGAAGGCAAAGTTTTGGTATTGCATTAATATTAAATATTAAACCTTTGTTAGATAAACAGCTTAAAATTAATTACGTTCTGCGCAAAACTTGTTACGTGCCGAAAATTCGGCACTAAACATGTTCAATTCAAGTTTTAATTTGTAAGAATTTCGCGCCAAGGATTTAAAAAGACGTGCGCGTATTTCCGCCACATTAGGCAGTGCGTTTGCGCGAGATTGCGCCGACGCGGTGTGCGAATAAGGGTGTTGGACTGGTGATAGAGACGCCAACAAGAGAGTTACCTTTGCATCGTATCGTGTCTTCTTTTGTGTTATGTATGTTCCTTTGCCTTCTCTTTGAATATCGTTCTTTAAACCAGTTTTCCTGTCGCCCCTCTACAAATAGAAATAAGACAAATGAATTTGGATTTGACCGGGTCAACGAATACCCACGTCCGCAAGATCAACGGTGCCCCGCTGCGCCATCATGGAGTAGCGCTGGAGCCGGTCTACAGCTTACGTAAGTACCCTTTTGGGTTTTCTTTAAAATTAGTATAACCTTTTTTATTATGTTGCAATAATTTGAATATTGTGTGACGTAATCTTTTATTTGCGCGTCATTTTTACAATTATTTAACATTGCTACCAACTGACTGTAGTGGTGCGTGTACCGCACCGGCGGGGGTATAATAAACTAAACACATTTTCCACTGATCCACCCGAAGGCACTACATTAGCCAAAAAGCAGAATTACTTGTAGCATGAAAAACAACATAAGTTGGTTAGTTGTTATTGTTATGCTTCAGTCAAAGTTATAGGCTATGTCTCGGTCGAATCTGTGCCATTTTCCACATAGAGCGAAGTTGGTAATCCTAATCTCTTATGACCTGTTGAGTCTTTTGATTACTGCAGATTTTTTTATTATCCTACTCTAGAAAAGGGTATTTTGACTTCAATTTTTTTTGGTCAAAATTTAGGTGCGCTGTTTGCTGTTGGTGTTCAGCTGCAGTTGAACCACGGATGTGTCTCTTCATGAAGTACCGTCTATGTGTATTTGTTTTAGTCTGCAGCGATGTTTCTGTTTTTCCAAAGTATACAGCACCTCCAGCAGCAAGGTACGCAATACACACCTGTTGTCCACAAGATCAAACAATAGTTATCTTAGTATAAATTTTCAGAATGTAATACGCCGACATTTTTTTCAGTCAACTCAAAATACCAAATCCAACGCATTTCCTACCCACAGTACTTTAGCACTCTTTTCGTGTGTATGTTGAGTAATCGAATGCATTGGTAAAAACTTATGAAGAAATATATCAGTAGCATTTATAAATCTGCTACTAAAATCTTACAAATGCTATTTTTCCCTAAAGAGTTCGAAGAGAGCGTTAAGCTTCAATATGTATATAAATATAGTATGGTACATATACATTGTGAAAACAAAAAGATTAGTAGAAACCAGAACGGTGCCTTAGAACTACCCAGTTCAGTTCCTTAACCGTGGCTGAGCACAAACGCGAAATAGGTCACACGGTTTTGGCCAAACATGGTTGATTAAATTCAGAAAGTTTCCCAACAAGATTTTCGAGAAAATTGGCATCAAGTGCGATGGGGCGCAAACTGTAACATCACTCGAGTGTAAACCTACTCCAGTCAGTTTTTATGTTTACTGATTCAGCAAGTGATTATGCCTATATAGACCGAAACTCTAGCATTATTCTTCAATTGCCGTGCTAAAACACACCTTCTAGCTTAATCAGGCGTGTGATTTTGTTCGTTTCTTCTAATTACTACTTTGCTGCAAGACAACTTTTGGATTAATTTTGCGTGGGAGTTTACTACTTCAGAAGTCTTGATTAACGTAATCTCTTGATTGACTGAACTAATACTTAGTATTACTCGGTCTAAATCCAGAATACTTATTATTAAGCAAGAGTGTGGACGTGAACGCTCTATACGGTAGCTGACATATTGACAAAAATACATCAAACGCTTTGTTAAAAATAGGAAATCTTTGAAAACCACCGGCTTTATGAAACCATTTGGTACATATTTTTAACACTGGAAACTATTATATATAAATATATATATATACACACATATTATATATATATATATATATATATATATATATATATTGCTATGAGAATAGGGTTATTTAGGGTTATGTGAGGTTACAGGGGAGGTATTCGTCATGTGAACATAATAAAAATGAAGAAAACCAAACATTTAAATCATAAAAAGTACATAATTTGTCGAATTGTGCAAAAAGTAAATTCCAATCACCTTGTATAAAATAAAAGGAAGCTCATTCTGTAACAATTGAACCACATTTAGTAAAAGAAATAATTTTGGGCGCAACCCAATTTATTTAGAAACATTTAAAGTATTCATAAACTCTTAATAAATACAAATTAGGCATATATAAACGTGAAACGAATCTCTTTAAAACTCAACGTATTGCGTAAGGGATAGAAGGCAATAAAACATATAAAGCAAACTTTTAAAAAACAAGCACATTTCATAACGCAATAAGATATAGAAACGCGTACGTGACATTAGAAATATAGAAATCGCCACATTTTTGTAAAGTCTGACATGGGTAAACAAAATATGGAATCATAGGTTTTGGTATATGTGCGGAATTAAAAATGTTATAAATTCTAGTACAAAATTATGTCTACGTGATGATTCGAGCATAAATTACAACACTTGTTGACAAATTCCAATACAAAATTATGTCTACGTGCAAAGCTAAATGCATAAAGTAAGCAATTTTGAATAAACCCAACAGGTTAAGAGATAGGAGGGAACGAACGTGTTCTATACAAGGCACCATAAACTGATAAAATGCATTCATTCCATTAACAACGTACGTCTGTACCAGTCTAGATGAATTTATTACGTAAATATGAAATTAAGTAAAAGCAAAAGTGACATAAAATTAAATAACGTAATAAAATTTAAGTGAAAAATAGTAGAAGTGCTCGTGAAGTACGTATTAGGGAAAATTTGCCGTTAGTATTAATAACGTAAGTCTAAATTTAATTAGTGTATACATAATCTTTACCATTTATTAATTTAGGGCTTTAAGCAGTTAAGTGAGGATAAAAGAAATTATCTAAATTGAATAACGAAGTAACTAAACAATCCATTAAATAACTGCAGTTTCAAATTACTTTTATAATTCGACCATAGAATTACAAATAAACGGTTGTTAATTCTTTTCTAAAAAAATTCCGGTCAGACCGTGTTTCTTGAGCTGAAATTCTAAAAAAGGCAGGCGCGGCCAGGCCCGAATGCATAAAAAGCTCGGCCCGAGTACAAAAGCGACCCAACCCGAAATCGGCTTAGACCGGGACAGGTTTCGGGATTTGGGGTCGGGCACGGCTATTCCTATTCCTAGTAATGACCCAGGATGGTCTAGTATAGTGGTGAACAAACTACGGCCCGCGGGCCGCATGCGCCACGAGTCTCTAAATATTAAAAATTTTTATCTTTTAAAATTATTTTACGAAACTTAAAAAAAAGATGTTGTACAGATGTTTTCTTACGTTGCACGAACGTTTTCTTACTTTATTTGAACGTTTTTTCACAGCGCACGGACATTTTCTTAACGTTGAACGGTCATTTTTATGCAATTTCGAAGAATAATGACGTCATTTCCTGAAATTTCAAGGTCAACTGGTTGGCCTTGACGAATTTCGTTGGTTGTGTGGTGTGGTTATTTAAGGAAGTATTCAGTAGGACAAAATCAGAACTACATACCATTAATTGTCAAAAAGACCTACCCACCTGTCTACCTGTTCCCAACGCAAAGTTTTGTAAGTACCCATTTTTCTTAACCAATGAAATATCGTATTCTCCCGAATATAAGCCGCACTGTTGATCTCGGAGACATATTTAAGACTCGTTTTCCCAGGGCATCCACCTACTTACCGTGGGTTCAGTGGTAAGTAGATGTGCAATGCACCAACCAAACAGCACTACCTTTTGTTTTTGTACCTGTGATATTTTACGCTTGTATATGCCAAATTTTTATATAAGATCCACGTAGCCTTGTGCCAAATTAATTAATATTACAAAATTTATGACTTTGACGTTATAACACACAGTACTCACCTATTTTACACCTCGTCGTCGGCCTTTTTGAAAACTGGCTCAACAATCTCACTCGCCGTATGCGTCTTTACAATGCTGGCACTATTACTATGAAAGATCTGCTGTCCAGCTTCCAGGTTTCTTTTAATGAATTTTGATGTCCCCAAATCTAAAATAAATATACCCAAATTTAGAATTTTGACTACCTTTTTATATAACTTCCCCTGCGCTAATTTTCCTGATGTTATCTTCTTTATCTCGTACTAATCCTCCTGCTCCAATGCTTTCTTTCTTCAAATCTTAATCCTGCTCGTTCCAAATTACTGCTTTCTTTATTCAAATCTTAATCCTGCTCGTTCCAAATCACTGCTTTCTTTATCCGCTCGTTCCAACTCACTACTTCCTTCTAATTACCACTCAATGCCCTGCTATCCATAATACTATATCCCATTCAATTCCAATATTTATCTCCTTCAATCTCATAAATCCTATTCAATGCCTTCTGCCTATATCAATCTCGTTCCAATTTCCAACTATATATCTTCCGCCGGTTCGCCGTCGCTCTAATACACTCTTACACTTTTTTACTCGTCGTTGCTATTAATTCTTCTTATCACTCTCGCTTATCCGTACTCTTCCTTTATATAAATCAAACTCGTACACTTTTCAAATTCATTTATTAATTCTTCGTAATTTCAAAAATTTAGCGCAGTTTACAAACACGTCTTATTACCAAAATATTTATAAATCGACTTCTTGTTTATCTTTTCCTAGGTGATAATTACAATTCAAATATGCCTACTCTTTAATACATTGTATACAAATTCCATCCAATAACATCGTCCCAACAAGTTCGTGTCACTAATACCTTATACTCTGTCTTTTGCACTTTCCCTTTTCATATATTAATGTTCAATCATTGGTCCTTAATATCACACAACCCTTCAATCATATTTGACAATGCTATTACTTATAATTTTGATATTACATGTTTGTCCAAAGGTTGATTCTATTAAAATAAATGTCGAAATGTTACACATATAAACCTGGATCTGCGTGGTGAATAGTGTAATTTCTACAGACGCATCCGGTTTCTCGATTAGCAAATGTACGTTCTATGGCTTATTCAACATACAACTCAGTGTAAATCCTTGAATACTGTGCTTTATCACGTCATCAAGTCATTGTTTTTACATCTTGGCACTTACACTTTGACTAATATTTCAAATACTTTAACATTTGTAAAGTACGGCAAACATAAATTTCTCAGTTACGGGATCTGATATTTGGCTTTCTTTATTTGGCATACACTACCTTCAACAAAACAACCCTTAGAACCCTTTTAGCCCCTACTAACATTTCATTATATATATATATATATATATTGCTATGAGAATAGGGTTATTTAGGGTTATGTGAGGTCACAGGGGAGGTATTCGTCATGTGAACATAATAAAAATGAAGAAAACCAAACATTTAAATCATAAAAAGTACATAATTCGTCGATTGTGCAAAAAGTAAATTCCAATCACCTTGTATAAAATAAAAGGAAGCTCATTCTGTAACAATTCAACCGCATTTAGTAAAAGAAATAATTTTGGGCGCAACTCAATTCATTTAGAAACATTTAAAGTATTCATAAACTCTTAATAAATACAAATTAGGCATATATAAACGTGAAACGAATCTCGTTAAAACTCAACGCATTGCGTAAGGGATAGAAGGCAATAAAACATATAAAGCAAACTTTTAAAAAACAAGCACATTTCATAACGCAATAAGATATAAAAACGCGTACGTGACATTAGAAATGTAGAAATCGCCACATTTTTGTAAAGTCTGACATGGGTAAACAAAATATGGAATCATAGGTTTTGGTATATGTGCGGAATTAAAAATGTTATAAATTCATGTACAAAATTATGTGTACGTGATGATTCGAGCATAAATTACAACACTTGTTGACAAATTTCAATACAAAATTATGTCTACGTGCAAAGTTAAATGCATAGAGTAAGCAATTTTGAATAAACCCAACAGGTTAAGAGATAGGAGTGAACGAACGTGTTCTATACAAGGCACCATAAACTGATAAAATGCATTCATTCCATTAACAACGTACGTCTGTACCAGTCTAGATGAATTTATTACGTAAATCTGAAATTAAGTAAAAGCAAAAGTGACATAAAATTAAATAACGTAATAAAATTTAAGTGAAAAATAGTATAAGTGCTCGTGAAGGGAAAATTTGCCGTTAGTATTAATAACGTAAGTCTAAATTTAATTAGTGTATACATAATCTTTACCATTTATTAATTTAGGGCTTTAAGCAGTTAAGTGAGGATCAAAGAAATTATCTAAATTGAATAACGAAGTAACTAAACAATCCATTAAATAACTGCAGTTTCAAATTACTTTTATAATTCGACCATAGAATTACAAATAAGTGGTTGTTAATTCTTTTCTAAAAAAATTCCGGTCAGACCGTGTTTCTTGAGCTGAAATTCTAAAAAAGGCAGGCGCGGCCAGGCCCGAATGCATAAAAAGCTCGGCCCGAGTACAAAAGCGACCCAACCCGAAATCGGCTTAGACCGGGACAGGTTTCGGGATTTGGGGTCGGGCACGGCTATTCCTATTCCTAGTAATGACCCAGGATGGTCTAGTATAGTGGTGAACAAACTACGGCCCGCGGGCCGCATGCGCCACGAGTTTCTAAATATTAAAATTTTTTATCTTTTAAAATTATTTTACAAAACTTAAAAAAAAGGTGTTGTACAGATGTTTTCTTACGTTGCACGAACGTTTTCTTACTTTCTTTGAACGTTTTTTCACAGCGCACGGACATTTTCTTAACGTTGAACGGTCATTTTTGTGCAATTTCGAAGAATAATGACGTCATTTCCTGAAATTTCAAGGTCAACTGGTTGGCCTTGACGAATTTCGTTGGTTGTGTGGTGTGGTTATTTAAGGAAGTATTCAGTAGGACAAAATCAGAACTACATGCCATTAATTGTCAGAAAGACCTACCCACCTGTCTACCTGTTCCCAACGCAAAGTTTTGTAAGTACCCATTTTTCTTAACCAATGAAATATCGTATTCTCCCGAATATAAGCCGCACTGTTGATCTCGGAGACATATTTAAGGAAAAATATTATTTCATAAAACATGACATCAAATTTTTAAAACATAGATATGGTTTATTGTTTTCATTGATCGTAGTAACAGTAACTGCAAAGCGCTGATTAATACTATTTTATTGGTTTCTATGATTTTTTTGAAAATAGTTGTGATCGTTTCTTTTATACTTTATGTAATGTTTTTGTATTTTTGTTTATAATATTTATATTTATTAATATTTATAATATTTTTGTTTTTATATCTAATTAATATATAATTTTTTATTATTTTAGGTAAGATAAAATTAATAACACAATGAGTAATTCCAAGCCAGCAAAGAAAAGAAAAATAGATAGTGAGTGCCGAATTTTTAACTCTGAATGGACTGGAAAGTACTTCTTCACGGAAATAGGATTAAAGGCCGCGTGTCTCATCTGTCGTGATAGTCTGGCGGTGTTCAAGGAATACAATCTGAAACGGCATTTTCAGACAAAACATCCTAATTTTTGTCAGAATTTTTCGGAATTTGAAACACAACGTGAGGTTGATGACCTGCTGAAAAAGTTAAAACAGGAGCACACTACTTTAAAAAGACAATCTACCATTCAAAAGGATGCCACCAAAGTAAGTTTTCTTACTGCAGACAGTATTGCAAAACACAATAAACCATTTTCTGATTGTGAATTTATAAAACACTGTATACTGGATGCAATTAATGTTGTTTGTCCTAAAGCCAAATAAAAATTTGAGGCTATTAGTTTATCGCGCACAACTGTGGTGCGGAGAATTGAGGATATTTCTTCCAATTTGACGGATCAGCTGCTTCAAACCGCTTCGAATTTTCTGTGGTACTCTCTGGAACTTGATGAAAGCACTGATGTCCAGGATATAGCTCAATTGTTGATTTTTATACGTGGCGTCTAGCACAATTCTGAAATTAGTGAAGAATTGTTTTCAATGGAATCCATGAAAGATAATAAAACGGGCCAAGATTTGCACGAAAATTTAAAAAAGTGCTTGTTTAATTCTGGTTTAAAGTTAGATAATTTAGCAATCATAACCACTAATGGAGCTCCTTTAATTGGCAAGCATTCAGGACTTGTGAAATTTTTGAACGATCAGGTGAAACAAAATTGTCCAGATCATACAGTGATACCATTTCACTGTATCATTCATCAAGATTTTAAACACGTTATTGATTCTTTGGTGGAGTTGTAAATTTAATAAGAGCAAGAGGTCTCAATCACTGACAGTTTCGAACTTTTCTTGATGACATGGAATCAGAATTAACTGATTTACTCTACCATACTAATGTTCGCTGGTTAAGTTTAGGAAAAGTATTGAAACGAGTGTAGAACCTAACAGAAGAAAATGTGTTATTTTTATATATGAAAAGTTTATCTTCTGATTTTTGTAACTTGGTTAAAGATGAAATATGGCTTTGTGACTGCATTTACTGTTGACGTCATGGATAAGCTGAATGAATTAAACACGAAACTGCAAGGTAAAGATGTTTCTGCACATTTCAAGTCAAACTGGGACTGTTTGCTAAGCAACTTGGTGCAGAAAACTTTGCTCATTTCCCAATTTTGCAAACTCAGACTGTTTTGGCTAAATATTGTGAAAAATATAGTGGTCAGATTTCCAAACTAAATGAGGAATTCGTAAGAAAATTTGTGGACTTTAAATCTCTGGAACCACAATTTAACATATTGACATCTCCCTTTAGCTGTGAGGCTGAAACAGCACCAGTTCCTCTCCAAATGAAACGAATCGACTTGCAGGCAGAAGGTGCATTGAAAGCAGACTTTGCTACTAAAACTCTGTTGAATTTCTATGCAGATCTGAACCCAACAAAATTTCCACAGTTGATAGACTTTGCTAGAAAAATGTTTGTTATTTTTGCCTCCACATGTACATGCGAGCAGACCTTTTCTACCATGAAAATCAACAAATAAAAACAGGTCACTTCTGACTGATGTCAACTTACAGTCTGTGTTGCGCATTAGCACCAGCAACTTGATACCAAATTTTAATAAACTTGTTGATGATTGTGGACAACTGCATAGTTCCCATTGATATATGCATTTCTCTTGTGGAAGAATAAAAAAAATTGTTCAATGAGATTGTTGCGGTTTTATGTAAAAAAATTGACACGACGGCCCGCGAAACATTTTGAACACACATATGCGGTCCTCCAAGAAAAAAGTTTGCCCATGCATGGTTTAGTAGAATAGATGTTATTACACCCTTGAAATAAGTTTATGATGCTCTATTTGAAATAAGTGAAGGAAATTTTGATAATAAATCAACAAAAATGGCCACGTTATTAGTTAAAACAATAAAGAATTTGGAGTTCATGCGCATCTTTACGCTTTTCTATAATAAAGCAAAATTATGTAAAATCTAAATCTTAATGTTTCACGGTGTTCTACATATTTAAAAAATTTGAGAACAATTTTGAAAACGTATCCTAGCGATAACGGATCTTATGATTTATTAATTATTTCAAAAGAAATGGCAACTAGTTTATATGTTGGGAAATTTTTAAGAAATATGAGGCTAAAAGCACACACGCGCTAATCCGTTAGTTAAATAAAATGTATGCAAAATAATAAATATAACAATCAAAATATTGTAAAGCTAGGAATTTATAATTTTTCTACAAAAACACCAAAAAACTTTTCGTTTATAACTGCTTTCATACAATTATGCTCTACTGCGCAGTAAAAAAGTAATTATTCTATTTTAAAAGTACCACCCTATCTTCATACTATAAAACCCATTAAAAGAAATAAATGATTTCCTTTTTATATGCCGTAGAAAGCACTCAAGTTGTTTAACACGCATTCATAAAAGAGCGTTTTAAATGCATCCAAAACCCTGCCAAAAGCAAAATTGATGATAGGCTTAAATCTAGCGGAGGATATTCTTTCAATACTTTTATACTAAAGTTCTTTGAATACATCTCGTTGGTAAACCAACAAGCAAGCTCTATAGCACAACACTTAACATAAGCTTTGGAAGAGTGTTCACTTTTACGCTTGTACTACATTACACTAACTTTGAATATCATTCAAGTGGAAATATCTCAACGACATTCATCCAGAAAGTTAGCAAATGGAGTTTCTGTGAAACAAAGTTCTTCTTTATTTAAACTCTTACAAAACGCCGCCAACCCCTATCTAAAGTTAACTGAAATTCCTACATCAGTTTTCTGTTTCATTCTAACTTTTCCTTGAAAACCGAGAGCTGAAGAATATGACGGCAGATGAATGAAATGCCGATATATTTTTGTTTCATCTTTCTTATCTTTGTTGCTATTCAAATATCTAATCGCACTGATTTAAATATATAAATTAAAGGTACTTACTTAAGCCCTGCAATGATTTCCATAGCTCCATTGAAGTTTCCAATATTCCAACTTGAAAGGGCCACACGGAGGACGCAGGATAGAACGGCTCTACGAGCATCATGTGTAGGTTGAGATATTATAAGTTGGGTTACCCACGCACTAACCTAGAACAAAAGCGGATTTAGTTTAACGTCTAAAACAAGCACACTACTTTAAAAGACAATCTACCATTCAAAAGGATGCCACCAAAGTAAGTTTTCTTACTGCAGACAGTATTGCAAAACACAATAAACCATTTTCTGATTGTGAATTTATAAAACACTGTATACTGGATGCAATTAATGTTGTTTGTCCTAAAGCCAAATAAAAATTTGAGGCTATTAGTTTATCGCGCACAACTGTGGTGCGGAGAATTGAGGATATTTCTTCCAATTTGACGGATCAGCTGCTTCAAACCGCTTCGAATTTTCTGTGGTACTCTCTGGAACTTGATGAAAGCACTGATGTCCAGGATATAGCTCAATTGTTGATTTTTATACGTGGCGTCTAGCACAATTCTGAAATTAGTGAAGAATTGTTTTCAATGGAATCCATGAAAGATAATAAAACGGGCCAAGATTTGCACGAAAATTTAAAAAAGTGCTTGTTTAATTCTGGTTTAAAGTTAGATAATTTAGCAATCATAACCACTAATGGAGCTCCTTTAATTGGCAAGCATTCAGGACTTGTGAAATTTTTGAACGATCAGGTGAAACAAAATTGTCCAGATCATACAGTGATACCATTTCACTGTATCATTCATCAAGATTTTAAACACGTTATTGATTCTTTGGTGGAGTTGTAAATTTAATAAGAGCAAGAGGTCTCAATCACTGACAGTTTCGAACTTTTCTTGATGACATGGAATCAGAATTAACTGATTTACTCTACCATACTAATGTTCGCTGGTTAAGTTTAGGAAAAGTATTGAAACGAGTGTAGAACCTAACAGAAGAAAATGTGTTATTTTTATATATGAAAAGTTTATCTTCTGATTTTTGTAACTTGGTTAAAGATGAAATATGGCTTTGTGACTGCATTTACTGTTGACGTCATGGATAAGCTGAATGAATTAAACACGAAACTGCAAGGTAAAGATGTTTCTGCACATTTCAAGTCAAACTGGGACTGTTTGCTAAGCAACTTGGTGCAGAAAACTTTGCTCATTTCCCAATTTTGCAAACTCAGACTGTTTTGGCTAAATATTGTGAAAATATAGTGGTCAGATTTCCAAACTAAATGAGGAATTCGTAAGAAAATTTGTGGACTTTAAATCTCTGGAACCACAATTTAACATATTGACATCTCCCTTTAGCTGTGAGGCTGAAACAGCACCAGTTCCTCTCCAAATGAAACGAATCGACTTGCAGGCAGAAGGTGCATTGAAAGCAGACTTTGCTACTAAAACTCTGTTGAATTTCTATGCAGATCTGAACCCAACAAAATTTCCACAGTTGATAGACTTTGCTAGAAAAATGTTTGTTATTTTTGCCTCCACATGTACATGCGAGCAGACCTTTTCTACCATGAAAATCAACAAATAAAAAAACAGGTCACTTCTGACTGATGCCAACTTACAGTCTGTGTTGCGCATTAGCACCAGCAACTTGATACCAAATTTTAATAAACTTGTTGATGATTGTGGACAACTGCATAGTTCCCATTGATATATGCATTTCTCTTGTGGAAGAATAAAAAAAATTGTTCAATGAGATTGTTGCGGTTTTATGTAAAAAAATTGACACGACGGCCCGCGAAACATTTTGAACACACATATGCGGTCCTCCAAGAAAAAAGTTTGCCCATGCATGGTTTAGTAGAATAGATGTTATTACACCCTTGAAATAAGTTTATGATGCTCTATTTGAAATAAGTGAAGGAAATTTTGATAATAAATCAACAAAAATGGCCACGTTATTAGTTAAAACAATAAAGAATTTGGAGTTCATGCGCATCTTTACGCTTTTCTATAATAAAGCAAAATTATGTAAAATCTAAATCTTAATGTTTCACGGTGTTCTACATATTTAAAAAATTTGAGAACAATTTTGAAAACGTATCCTAGCGATAACGGATCTTATGATTTATTAATTATTTCAAAAGAAATGGCAACTAGTTTATATGTTGGGAAATTTTTAAGAAATATGAGGCTAAAAGCACACACGCGCTAATCCGTTAGTTAAATAAAATGTATGCAAAATAATAAATATAACAATCAAAATATTGTAAAGCTAGGAATTTATAATTTTTCTACAAAAACACCAAAAAACTTTTCGTTTATAACTGCTTTCATACAATTATGCTCTACTGCGCAGTAAAAAAGTAATTATTCTATTTTAAAAGTACCACCCTATCTTCATACTATAAAACCCATTAAAAGAAATAAATGATTTCCTTTTTATATGCCGTAGAAAGCACTCAAGTTGTTTAACACGCATTCATAAAAGAGCGTTTTAAATGCATCCAAAACCCTGCCAAAAGCAAAATTGATGATAGGCTTAAATCTAGCGGAGGATATTCTTTCAATACTTTTATACTAAAGTTCTTTGAATACATCTCGTTGGTAAACCAACAAGCAAGCTCTATAGCACAACACTTAACATAAGCTTTGGAAGAGTGTTCACTTTTACGCTTGTACTACATTACACTAACTTTGAATATCATTCAAGTGGAAATATCTCAACGACATTCATCCAGAAAGTTAGCAAATGGAGTTTCTGTGAAACAAAGTTCTTCTTTATTTAAACTCTTACAAAACGCCGCCAACCCCTATCTAAAGTTAACTGAAATTCCTACATCAGTTTTCTGTTTCATTCTAACTTTTCCTTGAAAACCGAGAGCTGAAGAATATGACGGCAGATGAATGAAATGCCGATATATTTTTGTTTCATCTTTCTTATCTTTGTTGCTATTCAAATATCTAATCGCACTGATTTAAATATATAAATTAAAGGTACTTACTTAAGCCCTGCAATGATTTCCATAGCTCCATTGAAGTTTCCAATATTCCAACTTGAAAGGGCCACACGGAGGACGCAGGATAGAACGGCTCTACGAGCATCATGTGTAGGTTGAGATATTATAAGTTGGGTTACCCACGCACTAACCTAGAACAAAAGCGGATTTAGTTTAACGTCTAAAACAAGATAGAGAAATGTTTGTACTAAAGTGACCCCAAGGGCTTAGAAAAGTTAAACTGCGTTAATTACTAATACAGAAGATTAAAGCCCATAGCTGAGTCAACACTCAACAGGAATGTCAGTTATAAGTTTTATTTTTTGGCATGACTCAGAAAGTAAATCTGTGGTTATTGTGGGTTACATACACACAAAGATATATTATATGCTATGCGTCGATAAGATTGTAGCTATCGAGAATAAATGGGCAGACAGAATATCCCGATACAGCCTTATTTAAGGGTAATAAATCTTCTTATTTAACGTAACAAAGGGTTTGAATAATGCTACCAAAAGCCACATCTTTTGAAAAGTGAGTCCCAAAGCACATGGAATTATACATAGTACTTCATCGAAGAACGTTCAGACATACCAATAGCATATTTTAGTATGTAAATAATTTTGAAAAACGTTTTTTAGGTTAGATTATACTCACTGTAGTTGCTGTCATCGGCAAACTTGTAGTTAATATTTACTGTGTACTTACAGCTTGCTACAGTAGCTGGGTCCGACTCTCTCAACGTCGTGTTTGCCTTATAATTTGTGAGGAGTCTTTTGGCTTGTTGGTGTTGTATGGGTTGTGAGGTGTAGTATCGTATGATGGTTGGTGTTAATTTATAAGTTTGTTGGTTGGACTGCTTAATTTTTTTTTTAAAGATGTTATCAGAACGATAGATGTAATATATTTGTTGGTTGGACTCTTACATACAATTTTTTTTTAAAGATGTTATCAGAACGATAGATGTTATAAATTTGTTGGTTGGACTACTGCTGTAGTGAATACATTTTTTTGAACGATTGATGTGGGCTTAAGGTGAGCACAGATATATTGTATAGGTGTAAATGTTGGAGTGTGTGTGGTTTATGGTGTGTGTTTGGTTTGCGGTGATGCGGTGTTTATAATGTTTTAGGTGGGGTGAGTCATCGTCAAGTATTCATCTCGGTCGTTTTTTACGTTGTTGTTGAGTTCCGTGGGTGTTGGCGATGTTTGTGTGAGAAGGTAGTGCGGAGTCGTCGAGTTTCTGGTATGTGTTATGGCTAGTTTTCTGATGTGTTGTTGGAGAGTGTGTATTTGTAGATCGTGTCTGAGGTTTTCGTTGTGTATGAACCATGGGGCTCCTGTGATAAGTCGGAGTATGTTGTTCTGTAGTGCTTCTAGTTTTTGTGTGTTGGTGTGGCTTATCCAAGCGTACCAGGCTTCAGATGCATATGTAATGATTGGGCGTATGTAAGTTTTGTATTTGTTTAAACGTATGTGGATTGGAAGTGTGCTATGGTGTGTAAGTACTGGGTGTAGGAGTCCTTTGGTTTTTCTTGCTTTTTGTGTTATGATTTTTAGATGTTGGATAAAGTGTAGTTGTCTGTCTATGTGTACTCATAAATATTTTATTGTGGGTTTCCAAGTGAGTGTATGTTGGATAAGTGAGGGTGGATCGTGTAAACTTGTGCGGTGTCTTGAGAAGAGAACGGCTTCTGACTTTTCTCGTTCAGAGCCATTCTCCACATAGTAAACCAGCCAGGTAGTTCGTCAAGCTGTCGTTGGAGGGTGTTGATGGCGTGTGTGGGATGTCTGCCTTTGACTACGTATAGTGTATCGTCGGCGTAAAGTGCGCTACAGGGTATGTCGAAAATGTATGAGTTAAATAGTGTGGAAGAAAGGCAGCCTCCCTGTGGTACCCCGGCCGACATGGGTGTAGTGGTGGAGGTTGTGTGTTCAACTCTGACTTGAAGGTGTCTATGTGTTAGATAACTGTGTATAAGTTTTAGGTAGTGAAATGGTAGTTGGTGGTGTATAGCGAGTTTGTAGCGTAAACCGTGGTGCCAGACCTTGTCGAAGGCATTTTTTATGTCGGTTGCTACTGCAGCTGTAGTGTTATCTGTGTTAAAGTTTTCAGCGATAGTATCTATGACGTGTATGATTTGTTGTGTAGTGGAATGACGTTCTCGGAAACCAAATTGTTCCTGTCTGATATGTATGTGTTCTTGGAGATGTGGTAAGAGTAACTTCTTGAAGGTCTTGTCCATGGTGTAGAGTAGTGAGATGGGTCTGTAATTGTGTTGATCTGTACGTGTTTTGTTGGGTTTAGGCATCATGATGACAGTGGCTAGTTTCCATGCGGCTGGGAAGTGTTGGTGTCGTGTGATGGCGTTGTATATGTCTGTGAGATAGTTTAGTGTTAACTTACTGATCTTTTGTAAATCGGTGTTTGTTATATCGTCGGGTCCTGGTGCTTTCTTTCTGTACTGTCCTAGTAGGGTTCGTGCTACTTCTTTATTTGTGAAAAGTGGTATTGGGTTTGTGGTGTTATTTTTTTGTGTGTTTTTTAGGATGGCGTTAACTGTCAGTTCTAGTGCGTGTATGTGTTGGTGAAGGGTTGATGGATTAGGTGTAAATGTGTCTTGAAGAGTTTTTGCAAATTCTTCTGCTCGTTCTTTAGGTGTGTATAGTGGTGTTCCGTTGGTGTCTATGAGTGGTGTTGTTCCTGGTTTGTTTTGTGATTTTAGGTTTTTGTTTAGTTTGTAGAGGTTGCCTTCAGTATTGAGTGTGTGTTGTATGTATGATATCCGTGTGTTTGTTATGTTCATCTAGTAGGTCTTTGATGAGTCTCTGTTGTGCGTTCAGTCGTGTTTTAATGACTGGGTCTCGTGTCAGTTTAAAGAGTTTAACTAGACGTTTTTTGTCGCGTATGGCACCGTGTATGTGTCTAGGCAGCAGTTTGTTTTGTGTTATTTGTTTAATGTAGGTGCTGTGTTTCTTTGCGTTCTGTATAAATTGTGTGATTTCTGTGACTGCCTCGTCGAGGCCTTGTGTGGTGTGTATGAGTGGTCTGTTTGTTGGTGAATGTCTTTGAAGGTATTCGTCAAATTTTTTCTTGTTTGTGTATGCTTTTGTGGTGAATCTGTTTAGTCTGTGCATGCTTGTGTTTAGTGTGATTATGACTGGGAGGTGGTCGGAGCTGAGATCGTGGATTACCTGACTGGAGCAGGAGAATGGAATATTTTTTAGGATGGTGATATCTAGGATGTCTGGAGGGTGATTGGAGTTGGGTGGGATGCGTGTAGGTTTGTTGGGTCCGAGTATGTCGTAATTGTTGTTGTTGGCGTAATCTTAGAGTATGCGTTCGTTTACGTTTTGTGCTGTTAATCCCCATGATTCGTGTTTTGCGTTAAAGTGGCATGCAATGGGTGTTGGTGTGTGTCCTGTAAGAAGTGTATCAATGTCGTTTGTTTCGAGTGGTCCTCTGGTGGGGCTGTTGTGTATGACAGTGATGTTTAGTAGTGTGTTGTTAGTTTTAATTTGTATAGTTTTTGCGTCCAATTTTGTTGGTGGTAAGTCTAGTGGTAGGAGTGTGATTCGTTTGTGTATAAGTGCGGCTACTCCTCCGTGAGCATTTTGTCCTGCTATTGATAGTGGGTGACCGTATCTGTGTGTCTGGTAGCTGATAACGTTGAGTGGTTTTCTTGGTGTAAGTTTAGTCTCGCCGATGAGTGCTACGTCGATGTCGTAGTGTTTTAAGAAGTGTCGTAATTTCGTCATCTTGTTCATAATACCGTTGGCGTTCCAGGAAAGGATGGTGATGTCACGTCTTGTGTGTTGTGTGTTAGACATTGCAGTGTCCGATGACGTCTGTGAGTGCTGTATATATTAAAGAAATGATCGATTCACCTGATGCATATGCTGTAATGAGACATTGGATCCATGTAAAAATTTTGTTTAGTATGTTCGTGAGTGCTGGTGATGTGTTTTCTGTGGTTTTGGATGTTGATGGTGTAATGTTGCCAATGTTGACGTTTCTTTTGGGTGGAGTTACCTGTGTGTTTTGTGTTGTTTCGGTAGGTTTAGGTGTTGGTTGAGGTTGTGTTGTTATTAAAATTCTTGTTTGTTTATTTTGTGTTGTTTTTTGCGTTTTTTCTTTGTGTGTGATTTCTTTTTGGTTTCTTTGTTCTTCGTCGGAGTTGGTGTCATCTGTAGATGTTTGAGTTATAAAGAAGCGTGAAGTTGGTGGATTTGCATTTGTTTGTGTTGGTAGTTCGGATGTGGTAGGTATGTTTTGTGTGTTTAAATGTTTGCCGTGTTTAGTTTTCGTCCATTCTTCCTCAACGTCGCTGTCAGTATCTGTGGGGAATTGTAGGATGGGAGCGGGTAGTGTTTTGGTCTTTCAGCAGGAGCTCTTGATAGGCAGGGCATTTACGGTAGTTAGCAGGATGGAGGCCTAGACAGTTAGTACATTTGGGCGTGTCTTCTGATCGTTTCTTGCAGTCTGCGGCGTGGTGTGAGTTTGCGCATTTAACGCATTTTGGTTTAAATCCGCAATTGGCGCTTGAATGATTGAAAATTTGGCAGGTGTAACATTGTGGTATAGTTTCTGATTGTTCGTATGATGTAACTTTGATACGTGTTCAGTAGAGTAATGTTGTGATGTTGTATATAGAGCGGCTGATTTCCTGGTTTTTGAGTGTAATGAAAAATGTGTTCGAGTATGTTTTGTCTTTTCCTAGCATTTTGTTAACGTATGTAATTGGATATCCTCGGTCTGTTAGTTCGGTTTTAATGTCGTCTGCAGTGATGTTGTTAGCTAGTCCTTTGATTACTATTTTCAGTTCGCGTTTTGAGGGGATGGTGTAGGTATGGTATTTCTATTTGGTGTTGTTTTAGGTACTGTTGGATATATCTGTACTCACCTGGTGTAGTTGGGTATATTTTGGCTCCTTGCCCGTTAGCCCTTTTGTCTGTGGTTTTGTTTAGTGCAGTATTGATGAGTTTTCTAACCTGTTTAGGAATTAAGTTTAATACCACCTATACGTTATTTAGTTTCTTACTGCTCTGACGAAGTTCTAGAATGGCTCTGAAACATAATTACAACTAACAAAGATATCATCTATCTAATAATTCTGTGACTACACGAAGTTCTTATTTTCGGTTCAAATGGTTATCACTGAATTGTTATATGTAATTCTACTGAATGAATTCCTTCAACGGTCATAAAATCTTTAGGAGAAATTAGATATTCAAAAAAAATTATCTGAAGAAAAAATTGATTCTATATTCTCATATTAAACAATTATGTACATGATAAATGCAACTGAACAAAAGTTATATTGTTATGAATATAATTACTACGTTACTCAGGAGATGTAAAGCTAATTTTTTAAAGTTTAATTCTACTGAATTTTAATTGAAGTCTGTATTTTATTAACAATATTTATTTATACTTAATAGTCCGAAGTAGCGCTACGAAAGACTGTACAAGGGATTCAAATATTTGTACATGCAATAATGTATTTGTTAGTTAATCTCAAATTAAAAATTTCATTTGCTGGAATGAAGGCACACAAACTGAACATCTTGAAATAAGGTTTCGGTAAACAAGATAAGAAATAACATTTAGTTAAACAAATGCTGCAAACAACATTTTACCATGACTTATCTATACTTATTATAATTTTATACATAGTTTGGCAATGAATAATTTCTAAATTTGAACACGTGATTAATGAAATAAAATCATTCTATATATTTTAAATATTATGCCCTTAAAAAGGTTAAGCTTCTTTCTATTAACAAGTATGCTACTAAATTATTTGTACGGGAAGTGCTTGCATACAAAAGAGCATAAGGTAATTTACAACTAAACAATTAAGTATTACGTAAATTCATATATCTGTATATAGAATAAAATACAGCACATGCAGCAAAAATTTCAGGAAATTAAATGGGCTTACCCATCGGCGTCAACGACCTATTAAACTTTAAGCACATGATGCGATGTCACCAGTCTGCCATGTGTCGGCACGTTCCAACAAATCTGCTTACAATTTAAGTACAAAATGAACTTCCATATTGATAAATTTTATTTAAACATCAACCAAGTAGAACAAGCATAATATTTCATTAAAAATTTTGTAGATAACGGAAGTTGCACTGCAACATACTTTATTATAAATTGTAATTAATTATTTATTAAACAAACCGTTGCAAAGATCAAATTACTTCATGAGTTTGTTGTCTAACTAAACTAGAACCGTTGGATTTAATTCGGCGTTTACGCCAGGAAAACTTAGTTTCCTGTTTCATCTCGCCTGTTTAATTTAACAGAGCAAGTGACCTTTCGGCTTGACAAAAAGACAAAAAAGAGTTGATGATGATTGGTGGAATTCTGTTTGATGTTCTGTCTTTTGTACGAGTGCTGGTGCTTGTAGGCGGTGTAGGTTGAGTTGGAGTTGGATTTGGTTTCAGAGTATTGATGGCGGCTGCAGTGTATGATGTGGAGTTTGGTAGTTATTTTGGTTCTTTTGCTTTCCGGGCTGTCTTCTTCATTGTCTGCATCGATGGCCTTTGTTGTCGCTGTCGGAGTTTTTGCGGTCGCTCTCGGTGTTACTGTGGTAGCTGCTGCGCATGCGTAGCTCGTCGAGGGTGTTGCTTGTTGGGTGTTGTTCGTTCTTTTCTTTTTGATGTCCGTATCAGAGGATGAAATGTCGTCGTGGTTTCGGCGGTATTTAATTTGTTCGGTGTCTATTACGTCTAAAATCTTTATAGCGGCGCGTGCTGTCTGTGTTTGTTGTGAATTGTGTATGGTTGGTGCCTCAGAATCTCTCATCTTGGCACATTAGCGGTAACAAGTTTGTTATTTAACACTGCTAACACTGGTGAAACTCTCGAAATTTACTAACAAATTTTGAATTCTCTCCGTACACGTCTGTACTCGTCTGTGTCTAGAAGAAGAATACTTACAGCTTTTAAAAGATGTTTAAAATTAAGCGTTAGTGTTTGCAGAGGCGGATAGGAGCACTAAAATCTACATGGCAAGGTTACTTTGCGATGCCTATAGAAATAATTTTTCCCGTGTCTGGATTGGTAATTTATAAATTGAAATAAATCTCTAACTCAAGGGTTTATTTTTATTTTTGAAAAGAACTAAAAAATACTTATTGATAATAAGAAATAGTAACAACAAACTGATGGACACTTAATTGTAAGTCATTTATCACGTTCTTAAATAGTAACACAAACAAACAAATACATTATAGAGTTTTGGGCTGTACATTTTCTCTTTTCTAAACTTCGTTAATGCTTATAGTCATAAAAATAAACTATAATGTAAACGTAAATTTAAATATCAAGGCTATTTTATAAAATAATGATAACCAATCGCAAAATTTGACAGTAAGCTTCTTCAATGTGGAAGTGAAATAAAAATGGACCTCTCTACTTAGGACATTAATCTCGACCAGAAATCTGTGCATATTTTAGCGCTGTATTCCTAGTTCGCGATTTGCCGCTAGGGAAATGGAGGGCGATTTTTACATGCAGTCTTATGGAGCATCCGTTATTTTTCTCATAAATAATTATAAATTCGGATTTTATTCAAATTTCCGTCATTGGAAGTTGAAATATACACAAATTCTTAACAATTATCAATTTAATACTCCCGTATTCCTATAAGAATTTCAAATTATTAAAGAATCAAAATAGCAAGCTGGGCAAAGTAACCGTACATAAATAATATTTATTCAAAGCACTTTTAAAGCATTTTATGATACAAATACCAGTGGCTACAAAACAACAGGGGATGTTCATCCGGAGAAAGAATGCTTTATCTCTGGTAACACTAGTTTTCAGGAGATCAATTTAAAGTTATTGTTAATTTATGTAGTTAAATCTTATACTATAAAAATTAGAAATTTTAAGACTTTTCAAAATTATTTAAATGTTAGGAGTCTTAGTTTGTGACAATTTGAAAATAAACTGGTTTCGAATATAGCATACAACGAAGATACCATGCAGAGACAAAACACACTTCATATTGTTGCGAGTTACTAGTAGGCAACCCATCAAACACACAAAACGCCGCAAGCACTGTTTATTCGGAATGGACCGGGAAGCTTCTAGTAATTACTGGAGGATGAGTCATAACTTTAATTCAGGGTATATATATATATATATATATATATATAA
This sequence comes from Platerodrilus igneus, assembly GCA_036346225.1. NCBI lineage: Eukaryota > Metazoa > Arthropoda > Insecta > Coleoptera > Lycidae > Platerodrilus > Platerodrilus igneus. The sequence goes on from JARFIW010000289.1 coordinate 2,711,941, forward strand.
CCGCTTATGAATGTAAGAAGTTAGTCTATACTAGAATGTCTAATATAAATGATATCGTTGTAAAGTAAAAGTAGTTGAGCTTTTGGAAGTCCAAGAGTATACATAAATGTTATATGCTGTGTCTAATGTACATGCAGCTTGTAGTATACATAAATAGATAGAAGTGTAATAAAAATAGTTGTGTTAGTGTTATTAATGGACCTATGGTAAAGAAGTTAGTTTAAAAAGATATTAGTGCTTGTAAATTCATTAGTGTGATAGTGCTTCATTGTTAATTGGACTGAAAACATCTATAAATAAAGCATATACTGTTAATTAGACTTGTGAACAGTGTGTAATAAAGACTCTTGTTATTTCTTGTTTTAAATTAGAGAAACGCGGTAGCAGTAGCCAGCTTCAATATTTTATATCTATAGATAAGTTATAGGCCGCAACTTTTACACACTATCGACTATCACAATTATAAGGTACCAAATATGATGATCTTAGTCTAATAGACCTCACAATTTTATAAAATGCGATTACAATACTAATACGCCCCTAGATACAATAGAAAATTGATCCTACTTTTCCCTAGCGGCAACATTATTAACTAGAGATTATTTGTCACAGTTTTATAGTATTGCAAGGATAGAATGATTTAACGTCCTAAGTAGGGGTGTTCATAGAAATAACAAATTGTAATCGCCAGACTCCTTGATATTACTCTGCAATATAATCTCACTTTTTACAACGTTGAATTTTTATCTGTCAAACATAATGATAACGTAATCGAACTAGAGGAAACAAAATATTTTGCTAACACTTATACTATTTTATACGGTATACATTTGCCGTAAAAATCATAAAAATATTCTTGCAAAAACCCACTGTTATATCGTAACCTAGTGACATAACTTTCGTAAGTAAAAGTAACTATGAAACATTTTAATTGTAATAAAATACAATATAAAAATTAAGGTAATCAAGAAAAAATCAAAGTCGTAATTTAATTAATAATAATTGGAGTTATGATTTTTAATTATTACGCTTATTTTTATTATGCTGTATGATAATTGTGTATGTGGTAGCTCTTTGCGAGTGCCTTCGACAAAAGCTGATCACACGATGTTAGAGCATAGTTGTAATTCAACACCTAAAGCTCAGCAAGTAGGATAGGAGATAAAAGTTTACTGCCTTGTATTCAGATACCATGACAATACGTAAGCAACACAGCATTTAAAGTAATATCTTGATTTAATATAAAACTACTGGTAAAATGAATTGAGTTTCCTGTTTCATCTCGCCTGTTTAATTTAACAGAGCAAGTGACCTTTCGGCTTGACAAAAGACAAAAAGAGTTGATGATGATTGGTGGAATTCTGTTTGATGTTCTGTCTTTTGTACGAGTGCTGGTGCTTGTAGGCGGTGTAGGTTGAGTTGGAGTTGGATTTGGTTTCAGAGTATTGATGGCGGCTGCAGTGTATGATGTGGAGTTTGGTAGTTATTTTGGTTCTTTTGCTTTCCGGGCTGTCTTCTTCATTGTCTGCATCGATGGCCTTTGTTGTCGCTGTCGGAGTTTTTGCGGTCGCTCTCGGTGTTACTGTGGTAGCTGCTGCGCATGCGTAGCTCGTCGAGGGTGTTGCTTGTTGGGTGTTGTTCGTTCTTTTCTTTTTGATGTCCGTATCAGAGGATGAAATGTCGTCGTGGTTTCGGCGGTATTTAATTTGTTCGGTGTCTATTACGTCTAAAATCTTTATAGCGGCGCGTGCTGTCTGTGTTTGTTGTGAATTGTGTATGGTTGGTGCCTCAGAATCTCTCATCTTGGCACATTAGCGGTAACAAGTTTGGTATTTAACACTGCTAACACTGGTGAAACTCTCGAAATTTACTAACAAATTTTGAATTCTCCCGTACACGTCTGTACTCGTCTGTGTCTAGAAGAAGAATACTTACAGCTTTTAAAAGATGTTTAAAATTAAGCGTTAGTGTTTGCAGAGGCGGATAGGAGCACTAAAATCTACATGGCAAGGTTACTTTGCGATGCCTATAGAAATAATTTTTCCCGTGTCTGGATTGGTAATTTATAAATTGAAATAAATCTCTAACTCAAGGGTTTATTTTTATTTTTGAAAAGAACTAAAAAATACTTATTGATAATAAGAAATAGTAACAACAAACTGATGGACACTTAATTGTAAGTCATTTATCACGTTCTTAAATAGTAACACAAACAAACAAATACATTATAGAGTTTTGGGCTGTACATTTTCTCTTTTCTAAACTTCGTTAATGCTTATAGTCATAAAAATAAACTATAATGTAAACGTAAATTTAAATATCAAGGCTATTTTATAAAATAATGATAACCAATCGCAAAATTTGACAGTAAGCTTCTTCAATGTGGAAGTGAAATAAAAATGGACCTCTCTACTTAGGACATTAATCTCGACCAGAAATCTGTGCATATTTTAGCGCTGTATTCCTAGTTCGCGATTTGCCGCTAGGGAAATGGAGGGCGATTTTTACATGCAGTCTTATGGAGCATCCGTTATTTTTCTCATAAATAATTATAAATTCGGATTTTATTCAAATTTCCGTCATTGGAAGTTGAAATATACACAAATTCTTAACAATTATCAATTTAATACTCCCGTATTCCTATAAGAATTTCAAATTATTAAAGAATCAAAATAGCAAGCTGGGCAAAGTAACCGTACATAAATAATATTTATTCAAAGCACTTTTAAAGCATTTTATGATACAAATACCAGTGGCTACAAAACAACAGGGATGTTCATCCGGAGAAAGAATGCTTTATCTCTGGTAACACTAGTTTTCAGGAGATCAATTTAAAGTTATTGTTAATTTATGTAGTTAAATCTTATACTATAAAAATTAGAAATTTTAAGACTTTTCAAAATTATTTAAATGTTAGGAGTCTTAGTTTGTGACAATTTGAAAATAAACTGGTTTCGAATATAGCATACAACGAAGATACCATGCAGAGACAAAACACACTTCATATTGTTGCGAGTTACTAGTAGGCAACCCATCAAACACACAAAACGCCGCAAGCACTGTTTATTCGGAATGGACCGGGAAGCTTCTAGTAATTACTGGAGGATGAGTCATAACTTTAATTCAGGGTATATATATATATATATATATATATATATAACCGCTTATGAATGTAAGAAGTTAGTCTATACTAGAATGTCTAATATAAATGATATCGTTGTAAAGTAAAAGTAGTTGAGCTTTTGGAAGTCCAAGAGTATACATAAATGTTATATGCTGTGTCTAATGTACATGCAGCTTGTAGTATACATAAATAGATAGAAGTGTAATAAAAATAGTTGTGTTAGTGTTATTAATGGACCTATGGTAAAGAAGTTAGTTTAAAAAGATATTAGTGCTTGTAAATTCATTAGTGTGATAGTGCTTCATTGTTAATTGGACTGAAAACATCTATAAATAAAGCATATACTGTTAATTAGACTTGTGAACAGTGTGTAATAAAGACTCTTGTTATTTCTTGTTTTAAATTAGAGAAACGCGGTAGCAGTAGCCAGCTTCAATATTTTATATCTATAGATAAGTTATAGGCCGCAACTTTTACACACTATCGACTATCACAATTATAAGGTACCAAATATGATGATCTTAGTCTAATAGACCTCACAATTTTATAAAAAATGCGATTACAATACTAATACGCCCCTAGATACAATAGAAAATTGATCCTACTTTTCCCCTAGCGGCAACATTATTAACTAGAGATTATTTGTCACAGTTTTATAGTATTGCAAGGATAGAATGATTTAACGTCCTAAGTAGGGGTGTTCATAGAAATAACAAATTGTAATCGCCAGACTCCTTGATATTACTCTGCAATATAATCTCACTTTTTACAACGTTGAATTTTTATCTGTCAAACATAATGATAACGTAATCGAACTAGAGGAAACAAAATATTTTGCTAACACTTATACTATTTTATACGGTATACATTTGCCGTAAAAATCATAAAAATATTCTTGCAAAACCCACTGTTATATCGTAACCTAGTGACATAACTTTCGTAAGTAAAAGTAACTATGAAACATTTTAATTGTAATAAAATACAATATAAAATTAAGGTAATCAAGAAAAAATCAAAGTCGTAATTTAATTAATAATAATTGGAGTTATGATTTTTAATTATTACGCTTATTTTTATTATGCTGTATGATAATTGTGTATGTGGTAGCTCTTTGCGAGTGCCTTCGACAAAAGCTGATCACACGATGTTAGAGCATAGTTGTAATTCAACACCTAAAGCTCAGCAAGTAGGATAGGAGATAAAAGTTTACTGCCTTGTATTCAGATACCATGACAATACGTAAGCAACACAGCATTTAAAGTAATATCTTGATTTAATATAAAACTACTGGTAAAATGAATTGAGTTTTGAATTGGTGATCGACCATTTTTTATATCACAAGTGCCATAATGTGGGAACGTTTCAGCTTTGAATGAATGACGTTTAGAGTTACTTATAAACTATATTGTCAACAGTAGGTGTTGTGTAGCGAGGCTGGGACATCACCTAATATGCTTGGAGGCAATCTCCGCGCATTTAATTCTTATTCAGTGAATCAGACAACTGAAACTATCTAACTGCGTTAGAACGTCGAGCCATTTTGTGAATGCATGTAGTCCATGTTTTTACGGCGAACAAATAGGAACATATATATATATATATATATATATATATGCTATGAAATTCGCTTTTTATTATATGAAATATTAATTTTAAGGTTTTTACCCCGACTAGCTTACTGAATAAATCTTTTTGAATCAAATAAAGCAATTCTAGAATACACAATATAATAATTGACAATATTTACAACACTCAAAATTTTCTTTTTTGTACAAAATATCTGCATATACCAGATTTATGCCTTTCTGAAAGTCAGCACAAATATTTTTTAATTATATTTAAAGACCTTCGAACGTTCCAAGATACCTATTCCGTTTTATAAATTTTTAAGTGACCTTTTTGACGACTCTTACAAATATACAATGAATGGCAAATATTAAATTAAAACAGTTTATAATAAAGTGTATTAAGATTGCTAACCTGGAATGGGTTCTGTAGTTCCATCCTAGTCTACGATCTGCATCCCCTTTCTGTGTTCACTTTGCTTATTGATATGCCGGCCCCATATAAGAATCGCCTCCCATAAATCGCTTCCAATTAAAATCGTACCAAATCGGAATATGTCCAAATTAGAATACGTTCATTTTTAAATTATCTCCAAAATTAGAGTATGTTCAAAGTTAGAAGTTTCAAATTAAAGTTGTCTCGATTAAACATCCCAAATTAAAGCCATCTCAATCAAATATGTCCCAAATTACAGCCCAAATTAAAGTTGTCTCATTTAAATATGCCCCAAATTAAAGCCATCTCAATCAAATATGTCCCAAATTACAGCCCAAATTAAAGTCGTCTCATTTAAATATGTCCCAAATTAAAGCCCTGTTTCATTAGTATTAGAAATGAATTTAATTAAGTTGTTTACCTTACGTCTATCTATAGATCGGCTTACTTTTCGTTGCACAAATTTTCTCGCACTTTATAACTCTGATTTGTTTTGATTTATACTTCATTAGTTACGTAAGTTTTTAACACCTTTGAACATAGTCCTTGCTCAGTTTGAAAATAGACTAAAGTGTCGTTCCGTTACTATCGTATATATAAGCCCTTCCTCCAATTGTTTTCATTGGCTTGTTTACATTCTAAGCTGATACTTTTGCCTTATCTCGTATAATTCGAAATTTTTACAATTACTTAGTTTAAATCTTTGATGCATGCTCTGTTCGTCACGTCCGCATCCCGCATATGGTAATATTATTCGAGAATTTCCAACTTTTGACTTTCATTAACTCACGTATTTGGATGTTTGTTAATTTTATCGTATAATTGAACCGCCTGGTGTTTATTTGTTTCTACAGAATATTGGTTTTCTGAACAAATGTGTTCTCCTCTAGTCACGTAACGATTTTCTAATAGTGAATTATTTAGAATGTGTGTACGTTGATATTTTCGACGCAATTGTTAAATATTTGCAATGCCAATTTATCTATGCTTTCCAGTGATTTAATTTTGATGCAATTTATTGCGTTCTGAAATCTTATCTTTACTTGTAAACTACACTTAGACATATTTATGTTTTCATGCATTTAATTCCACATATTTTATATACAGTGTCCTCTTAATTAACATTATGTAGAGTGACCGATTTACTCTTATATATATATATATATATATATATATATAAAAATATTTTAGGTAGTTTACTACACAAGGTAAGTTGATAAATAGTATGATAATAGGGTTATTTAGAGGTATATAGGGTTACAAGTATACTTCATGTAAACAACACCAAAGTCACAAGGAAACTAAACATTTGAATCATAAAAGTACACAATTTGCCAATTATCAAAAAGCAAATATCAAACACACTGTATAAAATTCATAACTAAATGTAGACAATAAAAGGAGGCTCATTCTTTAATAGTTCGATCACATTTAGTAAGATAAATAACTTGGTACGCAATCCAATTCATTTTTGAAACAATAATACATTCATAAACTTTAAATAAATACAAATCAGGAATATCTAAAGTAAGACAAACATGTAACGAATCTTATTCAAAACTGACCCATTAGTGTAAGAAGATAATCATGCATACCCACAATAAACAGACCTTTAAAAAACAAACATGCCTCATAACGCAGGAAATAAATAAACGCACTTAATTTACGTCATTATAAAATTCCCTATGTGATCTTTAATGTAAAATTGACACAAAATCCAGCAGATCAGATAAAAAAAATATGAAACATCAAGTTTGTATAAGTGCGGAATTAAAAGGAAAATTTGAATAAATTTCTATACAAAACACGAGTACGTCGAGAGGCCCGAGCTGGAGTTACAGACGGGGAGAAACGATAGTAATAAACAAATTTTGCATGTAAACACACAAACACAATAGAATATCGTCTTATTCTTATACGGATTAGAATCAACACCATTCGAGGCCAAATTGCTATCGAATCGCTTTCGCCAACTTATAACTCATCACTTAACGGAAATTTTTAAAAACGCTTTCGATCCAATAATATGCAATTATGAGACGAAATAGTCCTACTTCTAAGAAAAAATCACCCTACTATTAAGACGAATTTATCTTTGCACAAGGACGAATTTTACACATTCGTTTAATTACTGTGCCGTCTTTGTTCGGTTCATTCACCACAACTTCAGTACAATTACTCGATAAACAGTTAAAACTGCATACGGAGATTATGTAACTTATCAAATTTTCTCTATTTTTAATATGCCACCAGTATCTGAAGCTGTAATCTAGAAAGTTATACCTAATCTTCACCCTAAGTAACGGATGCCACATCAAATTGGCGTTTATACCTTTTCAGTAAAGGTAATGAATCCACATATTTTTACAATAGTATATTTAACATTAATTGTTTTTTAGGATAAAGGATTTACATATTTTTATATAGCTCTTAAAACCGATGTCAAAAGAACAATAGAACAATAGATCAATAATACCCAAACAATAAATAGGTGTCTTTGAGCGAGTCTCACACGTCATATATATATATATATATATATATATATATATATTATATTGTGTAATTAAGGGGTTTTTGGGATATATAAGGGCACAAGTGTACTCATGGGTTGAGGGCTTTTGAATAAGGGGAAACAAATTTATTTAATTAGGGACTTGGAATATTTTTAACAAATTTTTTTTTACTTAAGAATTGTATAGTAATGTAGGATCAATGTAATTTAACCAAGGATAATGTAACATAATATTTGTATAAACATAGAGCAGAATAAAGAATAATTGGGGTAAAATCATTCTAACGTAATTAAAATTGTAGTAAAGTGATTATATGGAAAGCTAAAAGCGTGGAGCAGATGTTAAAACAACATTTCTGTTCTCAAACGTAAAATCCAACACGTTTAAACAAAACAACGGGGAGAGATAATATTTCTTGGTAAGCTTGGCAACAAACAAATTTTAATGGGTTATTGGAAAAGAACAACCGTTGGGATTAATGTAGACGCGGTTTTAATCTTGGAAGTAGTATAGTGAAGAGCCCAACAAAAGATCAAGACAGAATAAAAGTGTATTGAGTGCAAGAGGGATGCGTATACTTAATTCAGGAAACAGTATAGTTGGGAGACCTAACTAAAATCGATAATTTCAAGGATATTTAAAAGCAAACACGAGTCTGTTAAAAAGTGGAAAAATGGAGCCAAGCGAGGTGATTGGTGTGAATTGTATAAGAAGAGCAGAGATCCAGCTTGTGGAAGCGTATGTGTGAGATAAAGCTATAGGTACAAGGGAGATGAGAGATGTTTGTTCAAGTTGGAGGCGTTGACAAATAAAGATGTAGAGGCTAAATTCGAACAACGGAGTGGCAGTTTGAAGCGATTTACCGAATATTGTTATGTTCGTTATAAAAATTCACAAGAATCTGAGGTTCGTTAGGGATATTTTGCTGAAACAACGAGCGGTTAGAAAAGATCTTCCAGAATTTTAGGAACGGGTATACAAGTGTACGTGCCAATTTAAAACAGGGGGGTGGGGCAAATTTTACTTATATAATTACTGGCAGTGAGGGGCCAGGCTTTCTTTCTTTTTCGTTCTGATTTCATCTAGCATTGGTGATAATAGTTACTTCCAAGTCAACTAGTGCAAGTTAATAAAATTTTATGTAGAGCTAATAAAGCATCTTTGTGGTAAAACGTTAAAGTGGTACGTAAGTACAAAGCTTGTTAAGTTTGGTATTGGAATGCACGAAAATTTAAAATTTGAAATTGTTTGGATGATGAAAAAAGCGATGATTGAATAATAAAAGTTAAGTTTGGAGATTGGAATTTTTGGAGTGGAAATTGTAAGCAGCGGTATGCATGGCGGATATGGTAATTAGATCAGGGAGCTAGCTGATGAACTGGGTATCTACTAGATGGCAGCATCTTCAAGGAGCTAGATGGTGGAGCACACTTAGAAGTTAAAAACCAGGTAGGCGATAGAATAGAACATTGAGTGGTGAATATTTTTATGGTGTTTGTGATTATTTAGATTTGAATTTGTTATGTTTTATTATTATTTGATATTTTATGAACAGACATTTATGGGACTTTAAAAGAAAATTGATCTTTGGAAATAATTAATGAATTTACAGATAACCAAATGTTGTAAAGAAGTATAGAGGACTTATTGATATTTGATAGTGCAGGAAATTTATATGCACAGTTGTAGAGTTTTACTATGCGCTCATGCTAAGACCAAAAGCGTAACGTAAGGTATGAGGAACGCCCTCTTACTTTAAATAAAAATATATGTGTTTAAAAGGTTATCAATTTGCATGATTGTTGTTATAAAATTATTGAACTTTATGGATGTACCTAAAGGAAAGGTGTTTTAAAATGTACTATGGATCTAATCTAAATAGAGTGTGATATATTTGGTCAATTGAGTTATTTTGAGTGTGTGATTAGGGTGAATGTTTATTTAGGTTTCAGCATGAGGATATTGCGAGGAAGTTTTTGGATGTAACAGGTAGGTGTCAACAATATTATATAGGAAATTAGATAAAAAGCATTACTAGGAGCAGCCGAGGGCAAAGATTCGAGTAAACCTAACAGTTATTATGTCAGCCCAACGCTGGGGCACGATTGTACAGGTCTAACTTCACGATAATTATGCAGCCCAACAGTGGAACATGATTCCAGGCACCTTTCAGAGATAACCTCACAGTAATATATATATAGGTAAACATGTAAACATCATAAAAATAAAGAAAATTCGTCCATTACGCAACAGGTAAATTCCAATCACATTGTATAAAATCAACGGCGGCTCCGTGGCGTAGTGGTATGTGTGTGACTACTACGCCCAAGATCCCGGGTTCGAATCCCGACACGGTCCGCTTGAAAAATATTAGGCGAGCATTTTTCACAAAAATACACCCTCGTTCGGATGAGAGGTAAAATGGAGGTCCCGTGTGGGTGTTGTCACGCACGTTAAAGATCCCTACCTTGCTTGGAACCGCAAGGGTTCGGCAAAATTCCAAATTTTCCAGGTAAAAAAAAAAACTCGCTTCCTGGCCACTGTAGTACCTTCGGGTGGAGCATTGGAAAAAATCAAATGTAATGTATAAAATCAACAACTAACCACAATCAACAAAAGGAGGCTCATTCTGCAGCAACTTAAAAAAATTAATCAAAATAAATAATTTTGGAAGTCATTCAGTACATTTCTAAACATTTAAAACATTCTCAAGCGCCAAAGCAAATACAAATAACCTTGTATAAAATAAAAGGAAGTTCATTCTGTAATAACTGAACCATATTTAGTACAATAAATAACCCTGGGCGCAGCTTAATTCATTTTAGAAACATTTAAAGCATTCATAAACTCCAAATAAATACAATTTAAGCCTACGTAAAAGTGAAACAAATCTCTTTCAAACTCGACGCATTGCGTAAGGAATGGAAGGCAATAAAACGCATAAAACAAACTTTAGAAACACGAGCATATTTCATAACGCCATATGATATAGATATTGGGACAAAAAGCGTACGTGACATTATAAATGTAGAAATTTGGCTCTTTTTTGTAAAATCCAGCATAGTTAAACAAAATGTAGAATCATAAGTTTTGTATACGTGCAGAATTAAGTAGAAAATTTAATAAACTCCTTTACAAAATTTATGTGATGTTTTAAGCATAAATAACAACACTTGTTAGCAAATCCCAATACAAAACGTTGAAATACGTGCAAAGTTAAATGCATAGAATGAGTAATTTTGAATAAAACCCAACAAGTTAAGAGATAAGAGGGAATGAACTTGTTCTATATAAAGAACCAAAACTGATAAGAGTAATTCGTTCCATTAACGCCACATGGCTATACCAGTCTAGACGAATTTTTTACGTGAATCTGAAGTTAAGTGAAGTCAAAAGTGGCATAAAATAAAATTCAAGTGGAAAAGTAGTAGAAATGCGCCTGAATTACGAGTTAGTGAAAATTTGCCGTTAGTATTAAAAGCGTATGTCTAAATTTAATTAAAGTAAACATAATCTTAACCATTTATTAATTTAAAGCTCTAAGATATTCTCTAAGTAATATTCTAAGAAACTATCTGAGTAAGGATCTGAGTAAGGTTCAAAGAAATTCTCTAAGTAATCTAAGTAATAATATAAATAAGGCCCTAATGATGATGTTAAACTAAATAATCAACCAAAGGATTCATTACAGAACGTCTATAAGTAATTGGAAAACTGTCGATTACTGGGTTAAGAGCCAAGTTAAGGGTCAACGACTGGAACCAACAATCGATCTGGGCACGAAGCTTCCGTAGGAGGCCACAGAAAGATACCACGGCAGATTTTAAATTTATAATTTTTAAATGATGCACGTCTTATTTCAAATATTTCATAAGCACAAAACTTACATATAATATAGATAATTTTTGTACAAAAAGTTAACAAAAAATCTTTGTTGGTACGTAAAAGTTACGTTAAAAGGGGAATGGTTTTTTTGAACGTTAAAGAAAGCCTTCAATATAAAACATAATAATTTTTGCTGACTTTAATTGCTTAAAATATTGGTAGTGAACAAATTTAATAAGAATATTTATTTTCATATGATTCAAAAGTTTTTATAGCTAATAATATTACAAGGACGTAGGGTTATAAATTGTACATTTTCGTAACCTATTATACAAAATTCGGTGAACTTCGTTTGTCTTATTAAGGTATATGAAGTGTTAGAGAGGAGTGGATAAATATTTTCTGTCATCATATCGTCATTCACTCTGAGCTAGTTGAAACCTAAACTTAATCGTGTTGACTTTAAAATTATTATAGTTTATTTTAGAGACACAGAGATGTGGCGAGCAGCAAGCAGCTGAGCGTTAAATACACCTGTCGTTCGGCGATATTGTAATATATATATATATATATATATATATATATATGTGATAAGGGGTTGTTTAAAGGTGTACTTTATAGTAAAGGTCATTTAGAAATGAGAAATTACCATAGGCAGCAGAAAACTGCATTTATTTAGTAAAAGAATTGAGAAATGGAGATAGTTTGTAGATAGTAAGCAGTCAACACCCTGTATATAAAGTATAAGTAGTTTTAAGCGACGCAAATAAACATAGTAAGACGCATAGTTAGCGTAGAAACAAGGAAGACATTCATTAGGTAAATAGTAAATATTTAATACCCTGTAGATAAAGTTTTAGTTAATTTAGGTAAGGCAAATAAAGATATTTTTCAGTGGAAGCACGCGTATATTTATATGTAAACATAATAAAGTGTAATTAGACACGCATTGAAAAGACTTCCAAACAATTAGATTAATACGGAGATAGAAATAGAGCTTCAGGAAGCATAATAAAAATGCGCACAAATAGTCAACCATTTTTGATAAGAAAGGTAGATTAAAAATTGCGTGAATAACAGGCAGATATGAAAATTAAAAGTCGCGAATTGCATCAGTTGTTTATGGAAAAGCAATTAGATTTATCAAAACACCGCATGTTGATAACGAAGACAGCTGCGACCAGGTTACAATTATTGGAAAGCATTGAAAATTACATCAGAAACTACTGTAAATGCAAATATTTGATTCGTTAAAAATGAGCGATGAGTTTGTAGACCATACCCACTGACGGAGTGGGAACTCAATGATATATTAGCAGGTACAGTGATAACGAGGTCAGTTTACAACTCAATAAAGGCCGCAGTGCGCCACTATGAAATAAAGTGATACGTAATAATAATAATTCAAAGTGAAAAATTGTAAAAGTGCGAAAAGAAAATTACGATTGCCGATTAAACGGCTACGAGTAAGGGGAGAAAATAAACTACGATATTCGTGTACGTAAAGAATAAATGGGAAAATAAATGATAATAAACCAATTCTAAGTTTGGGGAAATTGATAAGAAGTAATTCTAATTCTAAAATGAAACGACAATAAATTGGGGTGCATAAGTTAATAATGGTAGTCCAGAGGGTGATGGCAATAATTTAAATGCAATGGTTCAAGCTTGTGGATAGACAATATAATCCTGAATTGGGGGAAGATAATTTTATTCAAATGGATGCGTCGATGTGAAGAAAATAGACCAGGTCAGATTTTTAGTTATAAGACAATTTATTTTTTTATATTTTTTTATTTTGAATATTGAATTTGCTCAATATAATATGAATGTGAAGTTAACAAAAAGAGGATTTGAAAACGTATAAAGCGCGTGATATGATAACAGTTTTAGAACGTTCTACACTTCGTTTATAAAGATAATAGGTTTTTTTGGTGACTTTGGGTTTTGAGTAAAAAGTATATGATTTTTAATAAATGAGATTTATAACATTAATTAATTGAAAAGTGTATTTCAAATAATTTACAAAAACTGTACATAATATTTGTTTCATTATATAGAATCGAAATTAACTGAATTTTATAATTCCAAATAAATGCTAGTCGAGGTCATAAGATATAGTTAATGGGAATGATTTGTTAATTTAAACAGTTCAAGGAGGAGCTACAAGTTGAATAGGAAATTGATAACAAGTAAGGCGGTAATGTATCAAATTTTGTTATTGGTAGACAAGGTTGGTTCAAGATAAAATCCAGTTAAGTTTCTGGAAGGAATTTATAGCAATATTAATAAGACGGCCCAACGTCGGAGGAGATAATTACAATTCTTGTTTATTCATAGCATAAATAATATGGTCGCCCAAACGATGGAGCGAGAATAATTTAGAGGGACATAGCAATATATATATATATATATATATATATATATATATATATGTATATATCGACGTAGATTGACTCCAAGTATATAGGTTGGAGGGAGGTATGCTTTATACACGTTCCCATGAGAAATAAATCAACACGTTAGATTGATTAACCAGTTCTATACTGCGTGACCACCGCAACGTGAAAACGTGTCCCGAGTATAATCATATTTTTATTTCGTGATCAATTTAATTCCAAGATAACTGAACTCTTATATTGTGTCTGCATGCTAACCAACCTTAATAAAATTAATAGATTGTACATTCGTATTATATGAAGCTCGATGTCTGTCATTTTAGGGACGTACCATTATTTATTCGGCTCACATTATACGCCTATTTCATTTACCAGTATTTTATTGTTATATTTTTTTTCTTACAGGTACGATTATTATTCTAGGTTCCTCGAGGCTTTATACTTTTTTTATATTCGTTTTTCCTATCTTTCTGGCTTGGCACAGTACGTATGCTTCGCAGTGGGGCAGCAAAATCTGTTTTCTTTTTCCTACGTCATCCCTGACGCCTATCCGAGTCTTTGTTCTTATTTTCTTTTTTGCGTGCTTTGTCAACGCCACTCTACCGCAAGCAGCCAGCCGGAAACTAGCATTTCTATAGCTGTCGTCGTCCACCACTACGATTCTCCTCTATAGACTCCCTCTGTCCTGTTTTTGTCCCATCCGGTGTATCCTTTTTCCACGAGAACAATATACTCGCTGCTCCGGCATTGTTTAAACAATAGAAAGAACAGATATAAAATATCGCGACCCTTCTATATAACGCCGCTTTAATACCAAATAGATTTTTTAGTGTTAAGAACAAAAGAAAAACTGGATTATAATTGAATCATTTTCATAAAAGTTCAATTTAGTCTTACCGATTTTGTACAAAATATGTAAATATTGCTTGTCAAAGCTACGACTTGAAAGAGCTCAAGACTATATACGTTTCTTTTATTAGGTTATCTTTCTGAATACTGGTTCATTAAGCCGCTTCGGCTTTAGTTTATTACAGGTTATATTGCGACATAAAATTTATCCCTCCTTTAAAACTACTTATACAACACAGCTTTCTACCCACACATAAAACTAGTTCCAGAAGTTATATAATGTTAGAGTGTTAGCACATTTTCAGATACTCATCCAGTTTCATATACTCCGTTAAAATGTAGCCGCAAGAGGGAACAAATGTTGTTTAAAGTTGTTAGTAACCAGAGCTATTGAAAGATGTAAATGTTAAGCTCTTGAAAACTAAACCGATTTGGTTTCAAATTATTTAGAAGCAGTACGTGATTATTTGAAAACCTTTGCCACTTAAGCACGATTTAATTAGAATTGAAAAGGTCTAGGGTCCTAATATATATTAACCCTTTTTTATACTAATAGCACATTTTAAGATTAAATGAAGGTTTATTGCATTTAATAGTTAAAAGCAGATAGGTTGCAAATTCTTTATAGATTTAGTATTACACTGTTGAGTGATTGTGATTTAACTTAGTTTTATAAACAATAAAGGACGTCTTGATTATGAATTAGAAAATTGGTTTCCATTAATGCTATATAACCTTGGTAACTTATAAGAAATGATTTTGAAAACTAACCAAATTGTACAGTTCCTTATAATACTGGTTACAGAGAAAACTAGACTCCAGATGAAAAATTCGTTCATGTACTTTTTTGGTTGAGATTCTATATAAAGGCCCCTTTTTAACGTAGGCTGTAGGATTGGATGAATCGAAAACATTACGAGATTAGAAGCAACAATGTATAGCGACACGACTGAAAATAGGTGCATAGTGGTCAATGTATATAATCCATTAAAGGCTGTCTAAAGTTAAAAGTGCGAATTGAACCAATGTATTCGGCATCGACTGCAAAAATGTGGAAATGTTAACCGAAAATTTGCAATACAAATGCTCTTTTGTACTTAAATTAATGGGGCAATAGTAATACAAGAAATCTGACAGAATTATAACTTAATCTACCCGACAATATTAAAATAACGTAACAGATTATGCTATCTCTGCATTGTATTTACTGTACCTAGAATCAAACAAAAATTGTGCAATAATTGAACAAAAATGTTATGTCGAAATCGAAGAAGATTTTTTTTCGAAGTCAGGAGTACATTTCTTAGCACGCATCAAAAATATATACATCGGTGATTTAAGACTCATCGCTAAAAATATGATTTGCATAAGTTTTAAAAATCAAACCAACTTAACCAACAAATTTAAACCGAATGTCATAAAAGGACTTATAGCCTGATTTGGCTATTTTATAAATTCATTAAGCAATAAAAACTACAATTGAAAGACATGGGTTTAAAAAGAGTGGCGACATAATATGCAGAAGAGACTGCCAGATTAAACCAACAGTATAAACATCTAGAAAAAAAAATACAGAATAATGTAACGAATATGATTACATGCTTCATTAATGTACGCTTTTGTTATAAATATTTATTTAACAAAGATCCTTTACTGTACAGAAAACACCAAATTCCTATTTCAACAATATAATATTTATTTGTTGCTTAGAACTCCATCTATGTTTATGGACTCGAAGTAGAATATAGGTTTCCTTTTATCTGTGTATGTGTTGATGCAACAGTCCAGTTCTGCGCGTTCTTGAGTAATAAATTGCTTTGATGTTAAAGTTTGTCATTAAAAGTACGGATGTGATCGCATAAACACGTTTGTGGCAAGGTGGGCCAGCAGGTTTCTTGGAAAACATGCAGTCCCAAAGGCAGCTGGCATAGTCACAAAGAACACCGTTGTACCAATTCATAGTTTAATCGACCTATTGTAGCTTTAAAGTAAACATCGTCACGGTAGGTAAATAATTTTCAATTTTGCATTTAAATCATTTTCACGATTCTTTTCAGCGCAAGTTTTATGTATATACGTAATGTATAAAGTATTTTTAATTATGGAATATAGCACAGTCTAATTGTTATGGAACACTGAAACACAAGTCTTTTTTGTTATGCAGTATCGAAAGTTCAAATTCTCGAGTGTTGCAATCCTATGAAGTATTCAGAAATTTTCCGACAATTTTGTTTTGTATAGAAGTCAAGCTGTAATGCCAAACACGTGTGAACCTCGCGCACCTGTTGTTGTAACTGTACACGATGGTTTACGAACGATGATGTCTAGAGAATTATTTGAGGTGGGTGCTTTCCAATTCTATTCTTGTTTTCCCGAACCATTATTGGAGATGTAATAATTTTTTGTAAATTTTATATAGTGATTTAAATTGGCATACGTATTTTTTTTGTTCAGAATTTAATAGTTAGATATCGTATAAATGTTCATAAGAACGGAAAGAAATTTCTATAAGATAACTTTATTTGAATTTAAAAGGTTACACTAAAATTGCTTGTAACTAAGCAGGTGACATATTTGTGTTAGTTTGTCACATTATAAAATCTAGTTTTTTTTTACAGTACAATTGAAATACAGATTAGTTCAGACCATAAGTATATTTGACTTTTGATTCAAGAAATTAATTAATTAAAAATGTAAGTTCTGCAGTTTATGAAAAGTCAATATATTTAATTAATTATATGTAAACCAAAACAGGATTCTTTTTCGGTATCAAACACAAGTTGTAAAATATTATTAAAAACACAATAATTTTCCTAAAGAACTCTAATAAATTAGCACTTGCAAAATTCATACAAATAATATGAGACTACTCTTAGACATTATTAAAGGTAGATAGATAAAAAGCTTTAATACATGTAGAATTGTACAAATGATGTATATATTTTTGTGATAAGGGGTTGTTTAGGGGTATACTGAATAGTAAGGGTCGTGTAGTAACAATAAATAGCAATAGGAATCAGAAAACTGCATTTATTTAGCAGAAAATTAAGTAATTCGTACATTATGTAAATAGCAAGCATTTAACACTCTGTATATAGACCGTTTTTCATTTTAAATAATGCCAGTGAGCATACCTATCAACAATAGAACGCGTATTCAGAGAAATGATCGTACATGTAATTGAGAAGTGTTCTATAATTTATAAAATAAAGACGCCAAAAATAAAAGATAAAACCTAACAAAGCTTTATGCAATTACGCTGAAACAATAAACATTTTTGTTAAGAAAACGCAGTTTCAAAGACGCATAAAAATACATAAACGAAAACAGCATTATCCAAAAGGCGATATCTATACAAAACAACAAACTTAAAGTTGAACGTCTGGCAAAGATAACAATGTATCAATAACAAATAAACATTACACGGAAAACCGAAGTAATTACATCAGAAACCACTTCAAAATGCAGGGAATTTTGAAGATAAGGCCTGGTTGGTTGAGATAATCTGCAAGACTGCTTGAAAACCCAGCCCACATGTAAGTGGGAAAAACCTATATAACACAGAGCAATGATAAGACGGATCAGTTTACAACTCATGCACGCCAAAGCTGCGTCACTGTTAACCAGAAGGTCACGCGTAATTTAAATACAATAGAATATCAAGTGTATGTTACAGTTATAATTGTGCAACGATTACGAAGACTTTTTGCCGTTTTTTTTTATAGAACACGGCTTCAAATTTGTGGTGTATTTCTGAATAATGCAAGTTGCGCCGATAATAATACTTCAAGTATGCGTCGATAAGAATACTTCAAATTTGTGGTGTATTTCTGAATAATTCAAGTTGCGTCGATAATAATACTTCAAGTAAGCGTCGATAATAATATTTCAAATTTGTGGTGTATTTCTGAATAATTTAAATCTGGGTCAATATAATATTTCAAATCAGCGTCGACAATTGTATTTTGGTACAATTCTGGTACAATTTTGATTTGCGTTGAAAGCATTGAAGGGAAGAGATTCAAGGCAGATAAAATAAAGAAACACGAAGTAATTTTTGGAAAACAAGAAGTAACTGTACTCAAATATTGGTTCAACTAAGCAGAGCATTAGTAGCGAATAAAAACAACAAAGGGATGTTGATCCACAACACGAACAACATATCGTCGGTCAGATCTATTTAATTTTAAGATATTTTCTATTTAAATTTTAATACTGTATTGTATTTAAAGAATTTCAAAAATTGTAAGTAATATCTCTTTTATTATATGAAATTAATTGACTTCGTTTTATCAATTTAAACAAATAGGTAATCATAAAGAAGTGGAGAAGAGAAAAAATTATCATCATAACGTTGTGCACTGTGTAGATTAAAAAGGGCTAGCCGTGGCATAATAATAATAAAATTAGTAAAATTTGAAGTAAGAACACATAGCGGTGGCGTTAAGTATAAACGTCATTACACCGAATACGGCGTTATCATATCAATTTTTTTATGATGCAACAACGGGGGGGCGAAAACATATCATAGTAATATATATTTCTTTAAATCAATAGAAAGTGCACTAAGTTGTTTTAAAGCTTTCTTTCATTGAAGTCGACAATAATTTTTCTATAAAAGCGCAAGCAACGACATTCATAAAATTTTTGTAGTGTAAAAGGAAAGGTTATTGATATTGTATTGGTAAGATTTTTTTGAGGTATAATCTTAACTAGTTAATCTTTTTTGGAATTTATTATTTTGTGATAAAGTGACAAAGCTCTATTGTAGCTCTAGCTCTAAAATGCTTTGAGGTAATTAAATTTTCAGATAGTACGGGATCGTCGTTCCAATTCCAGTTTGCAGCGTCACAAGTTAGTATTATATTTCTGTGTTTTGTTTGTTAAGAAGATTTTTTCTTTTCGAAGATTTCCGTATATTATCTTCGGATTGTTTCTCATCATAGCTATTATTAAGATACGGTGGCGTCCATTACAAATTCTTTTATTATCGTATACCATCCTACGACCCTAGCTCACAGCTCTGCCCTAAGTTGAAGAAGCTTAGCTGACTGGAAGATCTCTTTAGAGGGTCCTATTATACTCAAAGCCATTTTCTATACTCTTTACCCTGGGCTTAAACCTTAGACAGGAACCCCTTATAATCCCTAGAGGCTCTGCTGCCTATAAGGTAGAGTAAACACACTATAAAAAAATGTAACAATAATAGAAATAAAAATAAAGCAAATAAATTATTTTAAAACCTGTCTGAAAGTTTTGGATACAACTGATGTATTTAATGTTTATGGATTTACTGTTAATAACCTACGCTAGAGCTCTTGGAAAGGAGAATTAATGTAAAAATCTATATTTATGTTAAAGGAGCTTTGTAAAGCCCGTTTCTTAGGACTCACACTGCAAGAGTAGCGCTTTCAAAATTTGGATTCGATTTGCTTGTGCATACCTACAGAAAAATCACTCTCAACCGTATTACTCCATATGGCAAACACATTTTCAAAACTAAAAAGCTCCTATTTAACGGAGTATGCAAAAAACGTTGAGAATGAAACCTTTACAAGGGAAGAGGTAGAGCAATATTTGAATCCTTATACTAGAAGTAAAAGGACGTATATCATTAGTAACTCTCGTTGATTGAAATAACTAGGTGGAGGAACAGAACTTATTATTGCTGGAACTAAAGAAACAAAGTGCAGAAACAAAATTCATTATATTTTCCAATTCGAATTATTGCTGGAAGTAACTTAGCACAGAAATAAAATTCATTACATTTTTCAATTCGAATATAAGAACACAATGCAGATTCCAATTACTGATCCGAAATGACAATTTAAAAAGAAAATGTGTATTTAAATTATAAATAAGTATTAAATTCAACAAGTTAATTCTTAGTATAAAGGAAGGAATAGAAATTCTTTGCTCGTAGAAATATATATATATATATATATATATATATATATATATATATATATAAGTAGTTCGTATTCTGTAAATACAAGTTAAAGTTAGATATTACGCATACATTTTAAAGGTATAAAATTATTTGAGTTAACTTTGTTTAATTTTGTCAAAAATCATCTATAAAGATTCGTGTTCTAACTTCAGCTTCAATTTTCTACGCGGTCTCGTTTAGTCCTTAGGTAGTCTTGTCACTTTTATTAATATTTGAAGAGCGCAAGGGCTTCCGAACGCATGTGCCAAAAGTTTCGAGGGTTAGCTACGTATCATCCTTAGAAGCGGGCAATTTTGCTTTTAGTGAAAATTTTGCATTTCAGAATGCTCACTAAGCTAATAGCTTATTCTAATCATTTATGCAGAAGGAAGAAATCAACCAAGTGCACCGGCACTCACTTTATTAAGAGGCAATCTTGGTTGAAGAAACGTATGTCACGATTTCTTCATTTGCTCTGTAACGCGTCGGCATTATGTTAAATGGAAACCGAATGCAAAAAGAAGAAAATTAGTTTTAAACGGGCAAATTAATATTGATGCACCCTGTATACTTCTGATTTCATGTGTTCAGTAAGCCAGACATTTCAATAAATTGTTAATTCTATTAAGATTATAAACTTAAAAACCACAAAAGTATCGTGCTGTTACTGTTAAATATATATATATATATATATATATATATATAAATATTGGAACGGAATGTATGTCCACAAAAGGGCAAACCAAATATTTTAAGGAAGTACTTAAAATACAGAAGGAAATGACAGTGGAGCTATTAATAGGCATGTTCCAGATCATAATTATCCCAAATATAGAAAAGCTTTTTACAAATTTTAGTTAAATAAAGTTATATAGTTGCAATACCATCTAAACAACATACCATATCAAAAATATACCCATACAATGTAGTGCTTATTTCAAACCCAGCCCCCTCCTTAGTTAAAATCTCATATTAAATTGCAGATAATTTAATCATTTTATACAATACAATGTATTCATATATTGCTAAAGAAATTTACATGTAACATTAACTTGAGCAAACCACATTAGTTCACGCTTAATTTTTGTGTTAGGAATGACCAGACAATGACATAACCCTCATTGAACATAAGAATGAATAGGAAGTAGATGACAGTACTAACATTTAATGAAAAAATTAACAAAATTAATTATTCGCAAATAGGGAATAAGAAAAGATCAAAATGTAGTCATACGAGGACGTAATGAGCGAAAGTGACCGCGTAGTTAAAGTTTGGTATAAGGTTTGGTTGAAAGTAACGTTGAACAAAATTAGCTTCAAGTATATAACATGACTTTCCTAATATCTAAAAAATTTAAACGGTGAGGTTTTGTGGAACTTCGTATGTTAATTAATTAAAAATAAAAGAAGATGCACTTTTACTAACTGATGTCTTGAATGGAAATTTGAAATAATATGACAATCTTGTAAGGTGAGATTTTAAAGTGAATTTAAAAATGGAATCAGGAGGAATATAACACCATTAATTACGATGGGAATAAATAAATGTAGATTTCTTTGTTTGTTAGTTGCTAAAAAATATTTGACAATTTGGTCATTTGTTAGCTATAATAATAATAATAATTTTGTATTGTAAGGGGATATTTAGCTACAAGTTTTGAGGCCGAACATCGAAGCATTTTGACCTTTAATAGAATATCTGTCAAGGATTATTGGCCAATCTTACAAACGTTATTAAAAGATAGATAGATTATCCACAAGAGAAGAAATTTGAGTTCTGTAAATGTTAACAAAAATTAGATAAGGATTATTTATTAATAATTTAGGAATAATTTTATGTATGAACTGTAGTTGTAAACTGTTCTATATTCTTTGGTGTGAAAGAAAACTGTTTTTGAATGTATAAACATTGTCTCGAGATTGCTGTATTTTATTTCAATTTGTAAATTCTATAGTAATAATTTCTCTTGAGCTAGCTAGACGAAGTAAAGAAAAGGAAAGTAAGATAATTATTCCAAAATTACAATTTGCTGTACCGTTGTCACAGAACTATTTTAGCGACGAACCAAAGTATATTGTAAAGAAGATATGTTTCTTTCAGGTTACTAGCAACACATCAACACGACTATATAAATTAACATCAATGCTTTTAATTATAAAATGGATGTCTTAACCACTCAAGTTGTGGAATACGATGGGAATAGTTCTAAACCTCTATAAACAAGTTTTATCAATTTCAGAAGAGAAAAATCGCATTGTTGTTATTGTTTCACAAGTGCTACTATTTTTAATTTGTGATTAATAGATTAGCTTTATTTTTTACATTTCATTATTTAAACTTGTATTGCCTTAATTGTGGTACCTGCTATTGAAGCTTCGTCAACATTTTACGTAGTCATCTTACAGTGGGTAATAACTCTAGCGGAATTATTAAAAAAGGAACCTTAAGAATCTACACACAGAAATGGGTCCACATGGTATAACGGTTTACTACCAAAAATATTTTCACAAAATTTTACATTTAGTGCCGACAACCAATGGCGACTTAGGATCTTGATAAGTCATTGTTTTTATCTTTTGAATCCTTTTCTACCATTGTTATTTGTATTTTCGGTTTTGCATAGTTTTTTATGATCCTTTACCTTAATTTGTTAACTTTCTTTAAATCATTTTCCTTGCGTTTCTTCTCTGAAATTTTCACTTTTCAGGTTTAACTCGTCCTCATCGTGGTGAAGTGGCGCCCAACCCCATTCTTGTCTATCTTCATTCCTCGAACCGCGCTTGCGTCTCCCATGCCACAACCGTTTGATAAATAAATTTCTTGCAATAAGCAATTTCTAGTTAGCTCTGTGCGATTACGGATCTCAGATTTGGTTCCCTACACAAACCGCTTGAAGAATGCTAGATAACAATTTTGATTAAAAATGCGCTCTCTTCGGATGAGAGTTTAAAGTCTATTGTCACGCATATTAGTCATCTCTATCTTGCTTGGCATGGTTAGAGTTTATTTGATTTCAAATTTCAAGGTAAAAACACTCGTTTTCTGGCAAATGTAGTAACTTTGTGTGCAACATTGAAAATTCAAAAATAGGAAAAGTGATTTGTGTTAAGTTTCCGCTGTACCGATTTATGAAATTTTGTGGCCTCATCATGTAAACGTTTATAGCTACTACTATGGTCCGTGTTGCGCTTCAATTGGCTTCACTACGATTTTAGTTAATTCATAATCGTAGCGGACTTTTTTGTATAATTAAATAGGGTATTACGCATTATATAAATGCGGTTTTAAGTTTCCAGCAATGTTTAGACAAATTAATTAATATTATTATTATTATGTATTCCCAAGCTTTAAAATATACGTCGTTGCTTCGATCAATGAGAACGCGCTACACCAATTTAGTGGTGGATTAGCTAGAAACAACCGGCCGCGATTAAGTGATTATATACGTAACCGCTGCATCTTGACGAACTGGGAGTATTGCTTTATGATGTAAAGTAGTGAAGTTCACCTGTCGATTTACTACCGTAATTTGTTTTCTATCCTTTATCTGTGTTCCCTGTTTAATGTTGTAGGTAAACAACCAACTTTGCTACAAAAATCTGGTTTAGATAGACGTCAATCCCACTCACGACCTGTAGGATCAGAGAAGCAGAAACAATACGTAGTAGTATTCTAAGTGACAAATGTCCTAATACAAGAATTTTTTAATTGGCTTTACCCTAATTTAATTAATTAGATGGACAGAAAGTTAGCCTAGTTTAATTAAACCGCATGCACATTTTGTAAATAATTTAAATAATATTATCTTTAAGTCTCTAATTGACAAATGATATCTATTATCTATAAGCTGTAAATTCTATGTCAAAAAATGGACATTGATTGGATTTTCATATCCACCTGTTTTAGTTTTGTTTAAAAATTAAAGCTACGATTGTACATTTTTTGGCCGTAACCAAGTTCTTCAAAATAGAAATTGTTGCATGTGGTTTAAAGCTGTAAATTCTATGTCAAAAAATGGACATTGATTGGATTTTCATATCCACCATGTTTTAGTTTTGTTTAAAAATTAAAGCTACGATTGTACATTTTTTGACCGTAACCAAGTTCTTCGAAATAGAAATTGTTGCATGTGGTTTAAACACTTATGAATTTAGTTAAAACGAGTTATTTTGTTGTTAAGAATGCAACCCTCGAGTTAAGACAACTATTACTTTACTTTGAGTTCTACCTGAAGAATCTATTGAAAATGTTAATATATCTTATTGAAGGGGATTTTTTTTAGTTTTTTTTAGTTTGATGTTTTATTTCGAAAAACTGAGCAAATCCTCTTAATAAAAACAAATTATCTGTAAAAGTTGGAATACAGAGCTGCACTCAGAATTTTCGTATTTACCCTGAGGTACTAAGATATTCGTTAAAGACAGTGTACATTGTATAACATATTTTAAGCGCCGCGGAAAGGATAAGAAGCAGTTGATATTCTAAACGCTTCTATAAATAGATATAAAATATAATAAACGAATTATCCTTAACTGTACAGCATATTTTGATGATACAGTTTATAGAGTGTCGCGCAAGTGTGTAAATTAAACGCATACGAGGTACACATATTACCACATGTCGGAGATTTTTTCTATTATTTTACATAGTGTGGTCAGTTGGTGTACTCTATAGATGTTCCTGGATTAATGGATGCATTAGGATGTAAATGCAAAACTAACGAGTGAATACTGTTTATTGATTCATCTACTCTAAGTTTAAAAGTTCTGCTTTTCAAGGGAAATTCGTATTCATCTGTTCCTACTGCCAACACAGTACACATGAAGAAAAACTACGACAACATAAAAACTTTACTTAAAAAAATTAAGTATACAGAACATGGATGGAATATATGTGGTGATTTAAAAGTCTTAACATTTTTGTTAGGAATGCAATTGGATAACACCAAGTACTGCTGTTTTTTCTATGAATGGGACGGCAAAGCAAAGGATAAACGCTACTATGTAAAATGCGAAAAAGTCCTGTTGCTGGAGAAGAAACTGTTACAAATCTTCCTCTTGTTGATATAACGAAAGATTTGCTACCACCTTTGCACATAAAACTGGGGCCGATGAAAAAGCCTTTCAAACCTATAAATAAAGATAGTGAAGAATTCCAATATCTGAAAGAGAAGTTCCCCAGAATAAATGAACAAAAATCAGAAAAGGAATTTTTATTGGGACGCAAATTCGTCACATAATAAAGGACAATGTATTCGATTTGAAACTGACCTAGATTGAGGTTGCTGCATGGATATCATTTAAGGAAGTTCCAATTTGTTGGGAAATACAACGGCAAAAAATTACGAACACATTGTGAATTTTTTAATTCCCATATACAGCGATATGTGTTGCAACATGTCTTTGAAGATTTATTTTCTCTACCCGCATTTGAACTTTTTTCCCCGCAAATCTATTATATCTGAGTAACGTACATGGTGGTTGGTTTCACCACGACATTATATTGTGTGAAAACCGTTACCATGGGAAGGGGAGCACCACAATGCTCGCAGATTACTGCTGGAACATAAACAGGACTGCTCCAGAGGTTTCCTACAAATGAAAATTACATGCAAAAATTTGTTTAAGATTTGGTAGTGACGTGGTATGCATAATTTGCATTATAACAAATGTAAATATTACATAACAAAATGTCACACTATAAAAATATAAATAGCTTTGACTGGATAGTGAAAGAAAAGTTTCGTTAACAGATTCGTAAAAAGCGGGAAAATTTTTTTTAAGCAACAACTATCATACATTCGGAAACAAAAGAAAACTAGTTGTTCAGTGCTATTAGTTAGTTTGGAATTTTTAAATATATTACGGATGCGCGCAAGCAACTGTCATTTGAGCATGCATTGCTAAACAGGCGCTAATTTGATAACGTTTACAGTTTTTTGATAATTATAGTCACCTCACAATTTCTTATTATATTGCTTTAAAGTTCCTTACAATCATTTCCCCATTATAAAACTTTCTCAACCTAGAGCAACCCTTGATGCTAATTTTAAAAGTTTGAAACTTGAATACGCATTAAATCGCGCTTTATCTCAAAAACGCGCTTTAGTTTTAAACAAAATTTTCAAGCAGGTGACTAAAGGATATTCTACTACGAAATCCAGTTAAAATTTAGTATTAAAGTTTCAAACAACCTTGGTTTAATTTTTACATACATTTAAAATTACTAAAATTACTGTGAATCTGCAAATTCGTTGCATGAACTTTTGATAGATGATGAAATGTTTTTACAATTAAACATAATAACTTTCAATAAAATAATATCGATTTCGTGCAGACACTACAGCGTTGAATACATGAAATATGGATTTATTCCGTCACCAGGAAATAGTACTTTACCTTTCTGTCTTCTATATAATAAAAGGATGTCAAACGATTCAATAAAAGCTTCTAAGCTTAAGGAACATTTAATAAAAATCCATAGTGACATAAAAGAAGGATTTAACGTTTTTTTCAAACAATGAAAAAAAATATTTGGAAACATTGACATTGCAATAATTCATAGGGGCAACATTTAAGAGAGATGACGATAGACTGCGTGCTTCTTATAATATTTCTTCAATGATCGCGAAGTTCGGAAAGCCGCACACTATTGGCGAAGAACTTATTCTATCAGCTGTAAGTGAGGTAATACGTACCGTGTTGCAGAAATCAGCCTTCGATATTATTAAAAGAATTCCACTGAGTTATAATACTGTACGAAGAAGGATCAACGAAATGGCTCAGAGTGTAGAAAACTCTTTATGTGAATACTTAAAAACATTTGAACAGCTTGATGAGTCAACATTACTAGGAAACAAAGCTTTACTTTTAGCTTATGTCAGATTTGTAAAACAAGAAAAAATTTCCCAAGAATTGTTATTTGTTAAATGTTTGGAAACTGATACGAAAGGTAAAACATTATTTACTGAATTAAAAAGATTTTTCGATGTAAAAGCTATATCCTTGATCAATATCATCTTCGTTGCTACTGATGGTGCCTTGGCAATGGCAGGACGACATCCGGGCTTTCTGGTATACTTAAAACAAGTTATACCGAATGTATTATCGGTACATTGTGTCATTCATCGACATCATTTGGTCGCAAAAAACCTTAGTAAACATTTGAATGAACCACTACATTATGTCATTAGAGCAGTTAATAAAATCTAAAGGAATGCCTTATATGAGAGATTATTTGCTCAACTTTGTTTGGAAAATGATAATGACTATAATCGTTTACTACATAAAACAAAAGCACGTTAGTTATCTAAAAGTGCATGTTTGGATGGCGTCTATTCGCTCTATGATTCAGTGTTGGAATTCCTGGAGAAAAAAGATAATGGTTTGCGGCACAATTTAATTATCTTTAAAGTGTCATCGCTTATATGACTGATTTATTTGCCAGATTTAACGAGACTAATTTGAAACCACAAGGTGACACATTAAATTTAATCAAAACTAAAAGTGTAAAATCTGCCTTTGTTGCAAAACTTTTGCTATACAAACAAAACTTGGGAATATGAGAATGTTCTCAGTTTCCAAATCTTTCAAAATTGCAAAATAGAGGCGAGAATTTGTTTGCTTATTGTCAACAGCGCTTTATTCGGACCTTAAACATAGATATGAATACATTTTTTATTTGGATATTCCCGTTTGGGTTTTGATCCCTTTTACAAGTAGTCAAACTCAGAGGACAAATGCAGATGAATACATACTAATACAGGAGCAACTTATTGAATTATCCACAAATGAGGAGCTGAAACCAATGTTTAAACAGGGATACAACAATTTCTGGTTACAAAAACAGATTCCAATTTTATATCCAGTATTATGGGTTATTGTACAGAAGCTGTTGATTGCGTTTCCGTCAACCTATTTGGTAAAACGCGGATTCAGTGCTGTTATGAGCCTCGTCACAAAAAAAACCGACTAGAAATTAAAACTCGTGAGGATTTGCGGTTGCTGCTCACAAACATTGAGCCGGACATAAATACACTCATAACAACCCATCAGGTTCATCTAAGTCATTAACTTTTTTTTGTATTTTAAAACAAAAGTTATAGTTTCAACAAATGCTCCTTCAACAAAATATTTTATTTATATTTTATTTTTACGTCACCATTTACCATTTAAGACATCAAACTTAAATTTTTAATTTTTTTTTTATGCAAGTATACAGTTTTTCACCCAGTGTGCGTGGGAAAGTTTTGACTATAAAAGAGGGCACGTGGGCCAAAAGAGTATGGGAACCACTGATATAGATAAACAATAAATATTGGTTATCCAGCTGGTCAAAATGCAGTAACTCAAAATATTCATCAACTAGCTTTTACCTTAGAACCTAAACATTTAGAGAGTGATGATGTAAGCAGTTATAATTAATTCACATGTTTTATTTTATAAAGCGAATTAAATAATTCGTGAGTAATTTCTTTGATGAACTTTGATGAACTGCTGTACCTTTGTTTGTATTATAATATATGACGGAGAAATCTATATCTGTTTAGAAGCAATCTCGAAAAGTAGTGACTGAGCTTAATAGTACCTTTCTCCATCACCTTTTTGCAGAGGTTTATACAGATTCACATCCACGCGCCTTAATTATATTCTTTATTCGCTTTTGGCAGGATTTGTTTGAAGCCGTCATTAAAAAATTGTTGATCAAATCTATATTGCATTCAGTACTCTCATATTTGGGATTGCTGTAATTGTTAAAGAAATTTAGTTGAAGGTTTACTAAAGTTGTCATCTTGCAGGTTTTAATTTTGCAGAATCATGCTTATTCTCTTATACACAAAGAAATCGTCTTATAATCATCATCATTAGATCTTCAGTCCTGGAACTGGTTAGACGCGTACCCTCATTGTTTCCTATTCTGAACTAACCTACACACTTCCCTGAAATTTGCACACTCTGCATCTATCACTATCTGATCTAAGTCTACATCTACCTCCTATTTTTGCTTGTAATATATCCCATACTATTCCCCAAAAATGCCGCAGAACGTATTTTGTCCTTCTATTTCTCCTATTTTTTTTTCACAAATATGTTTATTACCCTAGTATTTATATAACCGGTTTGTTATTAACTTTGTCTGTCCATGCTATCATCCTCATACATCTGAAGCATAACATTCCAAAAGGCTGCTACCGTTTTCCTGTCTGCTTTTCCTACTGCTCGTATTTCATAGGCATACTGGGCTGTGCTACACACATACTTTCAACAATTTTCTTCTTGTTTCTGTGTATGTTATCTTTGAACATAGGCGCTGTTCTTTCTTGTTAAATGCAGTTCGGTCCCCTGCTATTGGTATACAATTATATACCTTATTTCACCGACATTCAACGATTGTGTAGGGGGGTAAGCAGCCTGTGGTTGCCAAGTTCCTCCAGCACTTGAACATTTGCCGATTTAATGTTTTTTCCAATATATCTTTTCGCAGAGTCAACATTAGTTGCAGATATTTCACACCCAACACCTGTAGTTGTTTATACTAATCGTCAGATTTATCTGCGCTTATTTTTCGTCATTAGGTTTTCCGTCTCAAAGGTTGGACACGTACCTCCACTTATTTATATTCTGAACTAGCCTACACGGTTTGATAAAATTCCCACACAGCCCATATACAGCTCGCTTCCTTTTCTATTGTTTTCTAATTATATGCTCTATTTCACCGAGATTCAGTGGTATGTAAAAGAGGTTAAGCAACATGTGGCTGCCAAGGATCCTCCAACACTTAGACATTTGCTGAATTAATAGTTTTCTAGTAAATTTTTTTACATAATTAACATTATTCGAGAATATTGCACAACCAATACCTGTAGTTGCTTATAATAATCATCATGTTTAAGTACAGTTATTTTTTGTCATTAGTTTATCCATTTCGGAACTGGTTGGATGCGTACTTCCATTGATTTCTATTCTGAGCTAGCCAACACATTTCCCTGAAATTCCTACAGCCTACATCTTTCACTATCTGTGTGCAGTAGTCTAACCTAACTCTACCTCTACTTCTCTTTTTTCCTATCTTTGCTTCTAATATATTCCGCACTATTCCCTCATTCCGTAGTGTGTGGCCTATCATACTATCTCTCCTATTTTTTACCGTTTTGTAAATATTTCTGTCTTCTCCTACCATTTTTAGTACCTCTTCGTTCTTACCTTTTTTTTGTCCGCTTCTCCTACTGTCCAGGCTACACAGCCGTACAGTGCTGCGCTTCACACATATGTTTTAAGCAATCTTTTCCTAGTTTCTATGTTTGTCGTCTTTAAACACAGTAGATGCTCTGTGTTGTTAAATGTAGCACGACCTTGTGCTAATCTTTGTTTCATATCTTTTGCGCTTTACCATCTTGCGTTATTTGGCTTCCTAGGTAGCAGAAATCCTTAATATCTTGTAAGTTGGTGTCCATATTTCTATTCTTTTTTAAATTTATTTTCCCCTCCTTTGCACACTAGTACTTTAGTTTTATTTTTGTTAATCTTCATACCGCATCTCTCTGTTAGAACCGTTTCCATTTCATTAAAAGCAGCTTCTAACTCTTCCTTGCTAGATGCTAATACCGCTATATCATCTAAGCATATCAATTTTTTGTCTCTGCATAGTAACTCCAAATGTCTTCCTGCATTTGACAGTATTCATTGCTTCTTCAATGTACTAGTTAAAAATTAATGGAGATAGGGCACATCTCTCACCTTTCTAATGTTTACTTCTTTACGTCCCTGTTTTAATTCTATTACTGCTGTTTGCCCTTTGTATAAGTTATGTACTATTCGACTATCCCTATAACTCATTCCAATCTTTTTGAATATTTCGAACATTTTTTTCATTCTACATTGTCGAATGCTTTTTCCAGATCTACAAACCCGATATACACGCTTTCCCCTTTTTCCATTGTTTTCTCCATTATTACTCTCAGAGCTACAATAGCTTGGCGTGTCCCCTGTTTCGGCTAAACCCAAATTGATCTTCTCCTAGTATTTCTTCAGCTCGCTTTCAATTTGTCTTTATACAATTCTAGTTAATATTTTTGACACGTGTGCTGTCAAGCTTATTGTTTGAAAATTTTCACATCTATCCGAGCCTCTCTTTTTTGGTATAGTGACTATGATATTGCGTTTGAAATCTTTGGGTATCTCGCCTGTCTCATACATATAGCTTACAAGTTGATGGAGACGTTCTGTTACTGCTTGTTCAGCGGCTTTTAGAGTTTCTGCTTGCACCTTATCTGTACTCAGCGCCTTACCATTTTTCAGACCTTTTAATGCTAATTCAAACTCATCTCTAATATAGGATATCCTAAGTCATCATTTTTAATTTCTGATTCCTGTTCTAATGCTGTTGGTTCTTGCATATAAATTCCATATATATATATATATATATATATATATATATATATATATATATATATTGAAGTGTACGTAATAGCTAAAAGGGTATAAAGAGTATTTTGGTGTTTGAAGGTTGTGTATATGCCAAATGAAGCCAATGATCAGATCACGTAACTGTAAAATTTGTGTTTGCCGTACTTTACAAATGGTAAAGTATTTAAAGTATATTAGTCAGAGTAGAAGTGCCAATACGTAAAACAATGACTTGATGACGTGAGAAAACGCAGTATTCAAGGATTTGTACTAAGTTGTACGTTGATAAGTCATAAAGTGTAAATTTGCTGATCTAAAAGCCGGTTGCGTCTGTGGAAGTTCCACTACTCACAATACAGAGCCAGGTTTATATGTGAAACATTTCGGCACCTATTTATTAGAATCAACCTTTGGATAAATTTGTAGTATCAAAATTAGATGTGAAAATATTGTATCAAAACTGATTGAAGTGCGACGCGGTCATATGAACCAATGATTGAAGATTTAATTATATAATTGTAAAGTGTAAAAGATGAATAATAGGTATTATTGACACAAAATAGTTGAGACGATTTAATTGGATGTTGGGTTTGTAGAATTGTAAAAGAGTAGGCATAATTTTGAAGGTGGTATCATCTAGGTAAACATAATAATGGGGAGATCGATTTGAATTTTTTTGTAACAAGACGTGTTTTGGTATAATTGTGCTAATTTGGATATTTAAAAGTTTAAAATAAAATATTTTGGAAAGTTAAAGCCTTTAATTGAAATAAAGAAGAATATAGATAGTTAGACGGAATAATAATAGTCATGAAGAGTGGAAAGTTATAAGAGTAGATATTGGAGCGGCATTGAGACAGGCGTAAATAAGAGTGGATATTTAGAACGAGTTGGATTAAGGTAGATAGGATTTGGATTGGAGTTATTAGACGGAAGGAAAACGAATTAGAGTGATTTGGATAGTACATTGCGGATAGATTGGTATTGAGTAGAAAGTAGAAAGCAGCACAGAATTGGAACGAGCAGGTTAAGGATCAGATAGTGTTGGATTAGAAGGAGTGTTATACAGAACGAAGGCATAATTATAGGAAAATTAGCGCGGGGGAAGTTAAAATTTAAGGTATTCAAAATTCAGTCATTATTTATAGATTTGGGTGGATAACAAAATTAAATAAAGCAAAACCTGGGGTCTGGAAAGCAGAGTAGTCCTGGTGATAGTGAAACGCAGTGTGAAGACCCATCCGGTGACTAAGATCTTGAGCCAGAGTTCAGAAAAGCCTACAGCAAAGAATAAATCGGGTGAGTACTGTGTTTTCGAAACGTCAAAGTCAATTTGGTAAGTGTATTTGATTTGGCACAAGGCTACGCGGATCTGTTTATTAAATTTGGCATATACGAATATAAGGTGACGTATACTAAAATAAAGGTAGTGCTGTTTGGTCGGTGTCGTGACCATCTACCTATCACAGAACCCACGCTAGGTAGGTGTAGATACCCTGAGAAAGAGAGTTTCAATAGTCGAGGCACATTTATATAGTTTTGTTTTGTAGACCGACCAAACATAGTTAAAGCACGAAATATAAAGGTAAAATTATTCACACTGTCAAGTATATAAAAATATAAATAAATATAAAACCATAGTTTAAAGAAAATTTCAATACAAAGGGGGCATAAGAAAGTGGCAAACCCAACGTGAGGCTAGACAGAAGCATTAGTAGAATAAGGGACACCGAAGTTAGGTGGGGCCCGTAGTTAAAATTTTACAGGACAAAAAGAGTTCGATAAAGGCAGCAGAGATGACCGACGAGGACACCAGACGTATAACGAGGTCAGGAAGGATGTACGGAATTGACGCGAAAATTTGATGAGATTAAAAGTGGATATTAAGCCAACAACAAGAACACGCTTGTCTAGACCTTTTATTATAATACAACACTTGTAAGAAATAGATTATGCTATTAGAATATTTAATAGAATATTACAAACTATATAACTCCTTGATACTTTGTCATATCTATATTTATTGACTACTAAAAAAACCAAGGAAACCGGAACTTCAACTATAGTACAAATGTAAGAAGCATATGACTGATCATACTGCAGTTTCAACAAAATTGCAGCACAAGACGAGGAGCTAGATGCAGGGGGAGATGCTCAGGAAACTGAGACGAGACATGTAGATCCGGAGGTGTTAAATATAGAAGCGGACAAGGCGACGGTGCAGGAGGTAACCGGAACAGAAACGGCTGGAAATCAAGAAATTATGCGGTTCCTGATGAGTGGCGTCGCCGTGGATCAATGTAGTAAGCGTAAGACTACGGATCCCAAGGTCCCGGGTTCAAATCCCGACACGGTCGACTGCTTGAAAAATGGCAGGTGAGCATTTTTCACAAAAATTACGCCCTCGTTCGGATGAGAGGTTAAATGGAGGTCCCGTGTGTGAGTGTTGTTACGCACGTTAAAGATCCCTACCTTGCTTGGAACGGCAGGGGTTCGGCAAAATTCTAAATTTCCAGACAACAAAAAACTCGCCTCCTGGCCAATGTAGTACCTACTGGTGGAGCATTGGAAAAAAGTAAATGAACGGTTCCTGATGAGTTTAAAAGACGATTTTAAAACAGCACAAAATGAGTTGTTATCAAACAAAATTTCCGAGGCACAGACGGATTTTAAAACATCACAAAATGAGTTAACAAACAAAATTGCTGAGTCACATACGGTTTTTAAGACATCACACACGGAGCTAAGAAATGAGTTTAGAACGGCACACGCCGAACTGACGGCAAAGATAGACAACACCCAGGAGTATTTACTGGCATCGATACAAGAGGTAAGGGACGAACTCAAGGCTGAGTTACAAGAAAAGGTAGACCGTGTAGACGATAAGATTGAGAACACACGGGTACAATTTAAGGAAGAGTTGAACGCAGCAAGGACGGACATACGAGTAGAAGTTAAGACACGTGTGGAAGCAGTTGAGGAGACCATGATCAGCGGATTTACAAATTTGAACGGTGAGATACAAACATGTGACAAGAAGCATACGACCAACTACAGGAATTTAGGAACGCTACAACACGAAAATTTTAACGCTAGGACACAACTTGACGCAAAACTTAAAGACAACGTGACGACACTAGAGAACAGGGTTGGCGACGAAGTTCGACAGATACAAGACAAGTTAGACGACCTAGAAAGGAGACGTGGAGGACTGGACTACGGACATCAAATTAGACTAAACCGAGACGCGCTACCGAAATTTGAAGGACGACGGACAGAACAACCGATGGGGTTTTTGGACAGATTAGATGAAATTGTAGAGACAGAAAACGAACGGACGAAGTTACAAATAGTTGGGGCGACTTTAACAGGAAACGCGGAAAAATGGCACAACATCATACGGAGACAGTACAACACATACGCGGAATTCAAACGACTGTTCATTGAACAATTTTGGAGTAACACGCACCAGACGAACATAAGGACGAACTTAATCACAGGACATTACAGCAAAATAAACGGGTCACGCGAAGAATACGCTATAGACAAGTATAACCAGGCACAACCTCTGACACCGAAATTGGGAGAGGACGACATTGTACTACTACTTGCGGGACATATGGAACCGGAGGTGACAAAGGTGGTTGCGGTACAAAATATAAAGACCCTACGAGAATTTCTAGGGGTAATGAGGAATTTTGACTTAACGACGACACTAGAGACAAAGACGCGTGGAACTTACTGGGAACAGAATCGGGGGTATAATGACGAACACCGACGACATGCATACCACAACGAGCACAAACAAAGCTACAGATAGGATGGTTTCAACAACGGACATCGTAATCATTGGGGACACGACGGAAATAGACGCCAGCATTTCAACAGAGAATACCGGGGAAACGAGTACAAGGAACAAAATAGCTACCAGCACGGCGACAACGCGGATGACGGCCGTACTACTGGAGGAGGAACGCGTGACGGATACAGCCGGACTGATAGGGACATAAACGTCCAACATACAACGACCAGAGCTGCGATAAAGGACACTGACAAGATAGAGGTGGTACAAGTGCACGAAGCACCACCGAAAAAAAAAACGCCAATTTTCTGAAGACAGAGTTGTTAGGTTTAGATATAGATTTAGGTTATAGTTTAAGTGATTTATTGTTGAATTATTTCACAGTTGTCGCTGGTTAATGAAAACTTTGTAATTAAACATGCAGAATTTTTAAAAGGACCAATGGAAACTATTGATGGGGTCAATTTATGGTCGGCGATGAATAAAAAGTTAACGACAATTTATAAGGTAGTCCGTGTACCGATATTTGTAGGGAATAAAAATGCAGGCGAGGCTGATTTCTTGATAACAAAGGGGTTACAGTTAGATTTTATACTAGGGATGGATTTTATAAAGGGTTTTGGATTGAAAATAGATGAAAATGATAGATCGATTCGTATATTAGATAAAGATAAGTTATGGGCGGTGCCTACGGTTAGTTCGGAATATAGGGATGGTAATGATATTGATAAGTTAGGATTAGGAGTGAAAAGGGCAAGTAATTATAGACAGGTTGAAGTGACATTATGTAATATGTTTACGAAAATAATTGATGATAGACAGATAGGAAAAGTGAGTAATGATATTAAAGAGAAGCTGGGTGAATTATTTAATAGATTTATAGGGTTATTTAATGAAGAGCCGAGATTTGCAAAGCGATATACGCACAAGTTAGAGATCACGGAAGACAACGGATTTTGTACCAAGGTGTATCCAATTCCGTTTGCAATTAGAAATAGGGTTAAAGCTGAGATTAGTAAAATGTTAAAGGAAGGAATTATCCAACCAGCGAAAACTCCATATGTGAACCCGGTAGTTATTGTTCCTAAACCTAACAAAATAGATATAAGTATTTGTTTGGACGTGAGGAAGTTAAATTCAATTACGAAAGCGCAGTACGAACAACCACAAGGGTTGGATAATTTGTTATATAAGGTGTATGAGATGAAGATTTTTAGCAAGTTAGAATTAAAAAATTCATTTTGGTTGATTCCGTTGCATGAGGATAGTATGAAATTTACGGGGTTTAGTATTGAAGGGGAGATTTATATGTTTTCAGTAGTTCCATTTGGGTTAAGTAGTTCTTCAGCAGCACTAGTTAGGGCCATGCAGAAGCTGTTAAACGAGTATGAATGTTTCTGTACGCACTATGTGGATGATCTACTGATCTTTTCCAGGAACGAGCAAGAACATATGGAGCATTTAGAGAAGGTGATCCAAAGGTTCGACGAAGGAGGGTTGAAGTTAAACGTGAAGAAGTGTGAATTATTTAAGAGCCAGGTCACGTATTTAAGATTTGAAATTAGTGAGCAGGGGATGAAAATTTGTAATAAGAGGCTAGACGAATTGAAAAATATTGCTCAACCAAAGAATGTAAGAGGATTACGAGGATTTTTAGGGGTTTTAAATTATTATAAACGGTTTATACCGAAATATTCTGAGTTGTGTGTGCCGTTGGTGAGCTTGTTGAGGAAAAACGAGAGACGGAAATGGACTGCAGAACGGGAGAAGGCGTTTCAAGATTTAAAACGTGCATTTTATAAAGAGTTGTCGTTAAAGTATCCAAATTTCAAAGACGAATTTATTTTGAGGACGGATGCGTCGAAATATGTTATTGAGGCCGAGTTGGTGCAAATCCAGGACGGAGCTGAGGTACCAATTGTATTTATTTCAAGGGTGTTAAAAGACTGCGAAACGAGATATGCGACGGCAGAGAAGGAAATGTTGGCGATAGTGTATGCAGTAAAAAAGTTACGATTTTATCTGCTAGGAAAGAAATTTTTGATAGAATCCGACAACACGGTTGTAACATTCATGAGAAAAAAAGAGTTTTTGAACAGTAGATTGTATAGGTGGGCACTAGTATTGCAAGAGTACGATTTCGAAATTAAACACAAACCAGGAAAGGAAAATGTGACGGCGGATTTTCTAAGCAGACAGCAGGTAGAGGCGAGTAAAGAAGACGAAAAGGATTATTTAGTTGCATTGCAGGAGTTCAGGGATGTTGGTCGGTGGACAAACGCCAAGCTTATGGAGACGCAGAAGCACAGTGAGGTGAGCTCGATACGCGAGAAATTAACGACGGAAAATTTGGAGGAGTACCGAGGATTTACAATTGTAGGCCAGTTTGTGGTAAAGAGGATATGGGATGCAGAACTGTTGGTGGTATCCAGAGACACGGCTGTGGAAATTATAGACGAAATTCATCTAAAATTTGGGCATATCGGCATTAGAAAAACATTTTTGGTATTTAGAGAGGCATTTTATACAAGAAACGACATCACTGTGGTTAAAGAACGGATTAATCGGTGTAAGATTTGCATTTTAGGGAAAGACAAAAACATGTTGTTGCAGAACATACCGATGAATGTGAGCGTGAGTGGACCGTTAGAATTGGTAGCTATTGATTACTTGAGCAACCTAATTCCTAGTGAACGTTTTTTCGAAATTTGTTAAGTTATTTCCGGCAAGACGAAGTAACACGGTGCATGCTTTACAGTCAATTAGAGAATTTGGAAGTCAGGTTGGGAAATGGATAGGATTTTGGTAGACAACGCGACATATTTCGATAACCAAAGATTCAGAAACGGGTTAAATAGAAAGCATATTAAGGTATTATTTTGCAGCATACGGCATCCGAAAGCAAATCCATGTGAACGTTTTATACGAGAAGTCATAAAATATCTACGGTTGGCAACGCAAGAGGACCACGATAGATGGGTGAGATATCTGCCACAGATCGAAAACTTTATGAATTGCGTACCGAGTTCTGTTACAAAAACATGTCCAATAACGTTGATTAGAAAGATTTTACCAGCTAGGCCATGGAGGGGAGAAGTCGAGGTGGAAGACATCACAGAGTTGTTGGGTAGCGTTAGACGTAGAATTAAAAGAATGCAGCGTAGGAACATCGAGCGAAGGCGTAGTAGGATTAAGAAAAGGACGATTTTTGAAATAGGAGATATGGTGGTAGTCAAAAGATTAAGGGTTTCAAACCGCGAAAGAAACATTTGCGCGAAGTTGCTATTTTCTTACAAGGGGCCGTACAAAATCACGCGTATTTTTGCTGAAGGAAATACGTTCGAATTAGATACTATAACAGGGGAACGTCGTGGGCGTTTTCATTTAGAAAATTTATACCCATATAAAATTGTACAAGATGAGGGTTTAGCATGATAAGAGCGCACGAGACGGAAAATTTAAATTTGTTTGTTCTATAGTGTAAGTTGTTATATAGCGTAGTTATACAGACGTGAAAGAAAGATGAAATTAGGGGTTGAGTAATAATTAATCTGTAAAATGCGTGGAGTGGTTTTAAATAAAACTAGAAATTTTTCACATCGCGAAAAGATTTATGAAGACCGACGAAATTTCCACTTTTATATAAAACCAGTGGGGCCCATGAAATGTACGTAATAGCTAAAAGGGTATAAAGAGTATTTTGGTGTTTGAAGGTTGTGTATATGCCAAATGAAGCCAATGATCAGATCACGTAACTGTAAAATTTATGTTTGCCGTACTTTAGAAATGGTAAAGTATTTAAAGTATATTAGTCAGAGTAGAAGTGCCAATACGTAAAACAATGACTTGATGACGTGAAAAAACGCAGTATTCAAGGATTTGTACTAAGTTGTACGTTGATAAGCCATAAAGTGTAAATTTGCTGATCTAAAAGCCGGTTGCGTCTGTGGAAGTTCCACTACTCACAACACAGAGCCAGGTTTATATGTGAAACATTTCGGCACCTATTTATTAGAATCAACCTTTGGATAAATTTGTAGTATCAAAATTAGATGTGAAAATATTGTATCAAAACTGATTGAAGTGCGACGCGGTTATATGAACCAATGATTGAACATTTAATTATATAATTGTAAAGTGTAAAAGATAAATAATAGGTATTAGTGACACAAAATAGTTGGGACGATTTAATTGGATGTTGGGTTTGTAGAATTTTAAAAAGAGTAGGCAAAATTTTGAAGGTGGTATCACCTAGGTAAACATAATAATGGGGAGATCGATTTGAATTTTTTTGTAACAAGACGTGTTTTGGTATAATTGTGCTAATTTGGATATTTAAAAGTTTAAAATAAAATATTTTGGAAAGTTAAAGCCTTTAATTGAAATAAAGAAGAATATAGATAGTTAGACGGAATAATAATAGTCATGAAGAGTGGAAAGTTATAAGAGTAGATATTGGAGCGGCATTGAGACAGGCGTAAATAAGAGTGGATATTTAGAACGAGTTGGATTAAGGTAGAAAGGATTTGGATTGGAGTTATGAGACGGAAGGAAAACGAATTAGAGTGATTTGGATAGTACATTGCGGATAGATTGGTATTGAGTGGAAAGTAGAAAACAGCACAGAATTGGAACGAGCAGGTTAAGGATCAGATAGTGTTGGATTAGAAGGAGTGTTATACAGAACGAAGGCATAATTATAGGAAAATTAGCGCGGGGGAAGTTAAAATTTAAGGTATTCAAAATTCTAAATTCAGTCATTATTTATAGATTTGGGTGGATAACAAAATTAAATAAAGCAAAACCTGGGGTCTGGAAAGCAGAGTAGTCCTGGTGATAGTGAAACGCAGTGTGAAGACCCATCCGGTGACTGAGATCTTGAGCCAGAGTTCAGAAAAGCCTACAGCAAAGAATAAATCGGGTGAGTACTGTGTTTTTGAAACATCAAAGTCAATTTGGTAAGTGTATTTGATTTGGCACAAGGCTACGCGGATCTGTTTATTAAATTTGGCATATACGAATATTAGGTTACGTATACTAAAATAAAGGTAGTGCTGTTTGGTCGGTGTCGTGACCATCTACCTATCACAAAACCCACGGTAGGTAGGTGTAGATTCCCTGAGAAAGAGAGTTTCAATAGTCGAGGCACATTTATATAGTTTTGTTTTGTAGACCGACCAAACATAGTTAAAGCACGAAATATAAAGGTAAAATTATTCACACTGTCAAGTATATAAAAATATAAATAGATATAAACCACAGTTTAAAGAAAATTTCAATACAAAGGGGAAGCATAATAAAATATATATATATATATATATATATATATATATATATATATATATATATTATTGCCATCTACCCACTTTCTCTACACTTTCTATAATGATGTTTCCTCCCGCGTTCTTTATATTTTTGCTATACGGTTTTATATCCCTAAAATTCATTCTAATTAGTTTGTATGCTTCATCTGTCTTTCTTATTTCCATCTTATTTTGTACCTCTTTACACTTTTCATCAATCCATTGTTTTTTAGCTTTCCTGCATTTGCGGATAATTTTCCATTTTATGGCTTTGTATCTTCGCTTTCCCGTTTCGTCTGATCTATTTTTGTATTTTCGTCCTTCTTCTATTAAATTTAAGATATCCTTTGTTATCCATGGTTTCTTATTTTCTTTTTGCGTATACAGAATATCTCTGGCCGCCATGTCTAAGCTGGACTTAATAATATTCCATTCTGTTTCTACTTCCTTAGTATCAGATATTTTCCCGATATCTTTCAGCAATTCATTTGACTTTGTGTCGAATCTTTCTTGAATATCTATATCTTTTAGTTTCTCAAAGTCAAAGTGCCTTTTTCCGTTTCTTCTTTTCAAATTTTTAAATTTAAGTGCGGCCTTCATAATTACGATGTTGTGGTCAGTGTCTATATCTGCTTCTGGGTAGCTTCTACAGGCTTTTACTTGATTTCTAAACCGTTGTCTAACAAGAATGTAATTTATTCCTATAACTCCTGGCATCTTCCACGTATATCGTCTTCTAGCATGATGTTTTAATAATGTATTTGTGATGATTAAATTGTTCTTGTTGCAAAATTCTACCAGCCTATTTCCCCTGTCGTTTCTCGTGCCTAAACTAAATAACTACTACTGCTCTTTCCCTACCCTCGCCTACCATTGCATTAAAATTTCCCGTAATTATTAAATTTTCATGTCTTTTTACAAATCTTAGTATGTCTTCGATATCTTTGTAGATCGCTTCTACCGCTTGCTCGCTGTATACTTGTATTATTACTGTTTACCGGTTTAGATTTTAATCTAACCACGAGTACTCTTTCGTTCTTTTGTACGTAATTTTCTACAGTGTCCTATCTTTTTTCGCATAACTATCCCCACACCCGAATTTTCTTCCTCTGCTCCTGTATGAATTACTCTGAAGTCTTTACTCAATCCCTCGCCTCTGGTCACCAAACTTTGCTGATTCCTACTATGTCTAGTGCTAACCTATTCATTTCAATTTTCAGGTTCTCTAGCTTATCTTCTTGCTTCATACTTCTATCATTCCACGCTCCGACTCGCAAAATGTTCCCTACTCTTATTCTGTAGTTTCCGATCGCATCCTGCGAAGTAGTCCCCTCCTGAAGATCCGAATGGGGGACTATTTTAACTTCAGAATCTTTTACCCCAGAGAATGCCATCATGTTTATTACAATTTAAGTACGCTATGTACTTGGGAGGCAATGTGGTGGTTTCTCGTTGCCTTTCACATCGCGGTAGTGTGTCTTAGACTGTCATACCGATCCCTATGGTTTCTGCCAATCTATGTACCGAAAGAGCCGCTGCTCTCTTTCGGGGACCTGTCTTAGTCTGATTCCTCACTAACGACCCTACTACTTTGGTTAAAGCTGTAGTTTGGTTCTGTAGCTATTAGAACACGCAAGCTATTTTACCTGTTCTAGTAATCTAGAACTTCGGCAAGGTGCAGGTCCATTCGAAATGGCGTCTTATAATATTATAACAATAATATTATACTGAATCTTAAATACTGTACATAAACTTAGGTTAAGAATTCCTTCTCAAACAATAGTTGCATAAATATTATATAAGTGAAGCAAATTGCAATTTTATGAAAGTACATTGCTCTTTACGTTATAAAAATACTAGTCTTGTAACTCCAGATTTCATGTACGTATTAAATAGAGACTTAGACTACATTAAAAGATTATGATCATTCAATATTAAACCACAAGGGTTTGGAGCTATAAAGACGACTTATTAAAAGTTTAAACAGAATGCTTAAAAGCAACCTCGATTTGTTCAAGTACACTGCAGTTCAATAGACTTGTAATTGCTTTTTAGTTAACGAGAATGATTTTGACAAAGCTATTCAGTCAACAATCGAAGTCTTCGGAAATTTCAATTAAATTGGAACGTCAATTGTTGAAAGCTTCCGTATCTAAAGGTATAGGCATTATTAAGCATTACGTTGTAAGCGTAAAGCATATTTCTTAAATATCGTTCAAAGTGAAAGATCTACGGAGAAAGCAAATAATTGTTTTGAATAATTATTC
This sequence comes from Platerodrilus igneus, assembly GCA_036346225.1. NCBI lineage: Eukaryota > Metazoa > Arthropoda > Insecta > Coleoptera > Lycidae > Platerodrilus > Platerodrilus igneus. The sequence continues at coordinate 2,755,359 of JARFIW010000289.1, forward strand.
CAGTAAAATACTTTTTAATCAGTTATGATGTTCTTATACTTTGTTAAGACGGTTGTCAAACTGCTACGTGCTGAATTGACATTAGTTACCTAAATTAAATTTACTCTAAAAGTGCCAAGCGACGTAACAGTAAAATACTGCACCGGTTAGCTTTCAGTAGTACGGGATAAGTTCTATGAAAGTAACTACAAAACTATTAGGGGTATACAAATTATAGCACTTCTATTAAATAATTTTACACCTACCTTGGAAAGGTTGTTAAACTCTCTTTGTCTGATAAAGCATTTGAGCGCCAATTCACCTGAAAACCTCCCGATCAAAGCCTTCGTCGAAGATTGGTGTTCCGAAAGACAGTTTAACAGTTCTTACTGCAGAAGAGGTTGATGAAGCCTTGTGTACACGTTTCTCACTTTCTACTGATTTAAAATGAATACAAATAATAAAAAACCTCCTAGTCTTGTTCACGTTATCTATGTTATCAAACATGACCTAGTTGACCATATATGCGTATATCTGAAAAAATAACTTAATACTATCAATTATTGACATTCAACCAATTTAATTTACATATGGATTATACGGACACAATTGTAAACTTTCTCTATGAGAATTTTTGTGTTTACAATACGTTTTACGTAAGCCTGTACTAACGTAAAATGTCTCTTATTATTAAGTTTCACTCGTTCTTATTATTATTGCCAATTACAATTATTAATTACAAAATAACATTTAGCAGATGCAAAGCAAAAATTTAATAAACTTACAATTTTGTTGTCCTTTACAAAGCTCCGACGGCCCTTTAATGTAAAAAACTGCAACACCTGTAATTAATTATAACAATGGTCAGGTTTAAGTACAATTATTTTCCATCTTAGAACTGGTTGGACATGTACCTTCACTGATTTCTATTCTGAGATAGACTACATATATCCTCGAAATTCCACAGCCTTCAACATTGACTGACTGTGTGCAATAGTCTAATCTAGGTCTACCTCTACCTCTCTTTTTTTCTATTTATTTCGCACTATTCCCTCATGCCTTAGTGTGTAACCCATCATCCTATTTCTTCTATTATTTACTGTTTTCCACATATTTCTTTCTTCCCCTACCACTTCTAGAACCTTTTTGTTAATAACTTTGTTTATCCATGATATCTTCATCATACCGTATCTCTCTGCTAGAACTGTTTCTATTTCATTAAGAGCTGTGTTTAGCTCTTACTTACTAGATGCTAATACCGCTATATCATCTGCAAATCTAAGCATACTCGCCGATTGGGCCCGGTCATTCTTGTAGTGTCCGTTCAGCTACGTCAATGTACGGAGCACCTTTTTTCAAATTTTAAAATTTAACCGTGGCCTTCATAATTGCAATGCTGTGGTCAGTTTCTATATCCGTTCTGGGTAGCTTCTACAGTCTTTTACCTAAACCGTTGTCTAACAAGAATCCAATCTATTTGATATATTCCTATGTCTCCTGGCATCTTTCGCGTGTGTAGTCTCCTAGCCCGGTCGAAATAATGTGTTTGTGATGGTTAAATTGTTTTTGTCGCAAAATTCTACCAGTTCTTTCTTTTATCGTTTGTCGTTTCTAAACCAAATAAATCTCCTACCACTACTTCCTTATTACCACATTAAATTCCTCGGTAATTATTATTTTTACGCAAGTCAGTATGTCTTTGATACCCTTGTTGATAGCTTGTACCTCTTCCTCACTGTAGCTAGAAGTGGTAACAATTTTTTTTGACGATTATAAAAGCTTATAAATTTATTTATAAAATATACTGCACTGTTTATTCAAATAAACAATTAATTTTATGATGCTAATAAATGTTCAGATTAGTACCGTGTAACCCAATCACGAGGCGTATATTAATTAATAATAATAGTATCAGCTCCGTTTGTAAACGTTGGTCATTTGAATTGCACTTCCAATGTCAGACGATTCTTGTGCCTTGGCGCATCCCGTCGACAGTAGAGTTTACTTTGGCTCGACTACTCGTTGCACTTACAAGTATCATGGAGACCTTTAGGTCCGAGTTAGCAATCTACGTGTACCTATAAACGAGGCAGCGTAATCAAGTGCTGAATGTATTTGACTTTTATTTGTTTCTAATAACGCGCTCACCCTCAAGCTAACGCTCACTCTCACCTATATCGATTTTTAATTTCGCTAATTGACAAAATTATAAGGTTACGAACCTGCAAGTTCAAATATCATGTTTAATTTCTCAATTTTACCGTTAAATAAACCCGCTTTAACATAGGTTAAAGAAGAGTCAAAAACATTGCACATTGAATAGTTCGTTTTATGGATAGGTTTTATGTTTCAATTTACTTCGATGTCAATGGTTCCGACTAATAATCCAGTATAATACGCAATAATGCATTTAACTAGTCATCAGTTCGAAAGAAGAAATTCAAGCTTACACTTTGTAAACGCAGATGCGGAAGTTCGCTGACGTCACTTGTTTGTCGAAGAATTGCAGGCTATCACATGTGGTCTCGACAAGGTATTTGTTACAATGAAGTTCAAAGTACAACCAAGTTGCTAAGGTAAGCGCAGCATAAGGACTTGACCTGGCAACAGCTGTTCTAAATAATTTAACAACGAGACGAATATCTGAAATTTAAATGATAGCGTTTTTTTATTTGTTTTACAAGGAAATCGATTGAACTTTTATCGTTTGAATTTTACTATTGTTTAAATCATTGCTTACATTTGATATTACTACGAATAATTAAAATTATGAATTTTCTTTATTTAATCCGGAAAAGTACTATATTCAAGTATAATAACACATAAAAGGAATTACGAAAACTATTTTATTTAGCATTGAATATATAACAGATATTTGTAAACCAAGGTAAACAGATCTGTGCATTTTGGATATTTAGAAACTTTACGGTCCCGTTTAATTTATTGTTGATATTTTGATTCCTAGTGCAAATTATCAAAATTTTCATATTTTAATAAATGAGTCTAAAGAATTAGACCGCCTTATTCTTGTACATTTTTGTATATAAAATTTTACTACAGAAAAAAGATAAATTTAATTAAAGAACCATTTAATCGAACAATTGTTAAAAGGTATAAGAAAATATACCCTTTTATAAAAAAATAGGTTATTGGCTGTGACTCTATGAAAAAGTACCAAACAGCGCTTTTAAGAAATTTGATACCTGAATTTTCTTTTGCTATTTATACTTAAATTTTTGATATTAATAACTACTCTTTTTCTTTATTGTATAAAGTAGCAAAAGTGTATCTCTTGCGTCCTTCGTTATTATAATAACATTGTTTTTTTCAGATCCTGCGTGTTTGCAGTAAAAGCGATTTTTTCCTCCTGAGGATTTCCAAGTTCTCCCTTAGGGTAATCCGTGCTTTATCTATTTATGGTGGCGCCCCTTTTGCACCCCTATTTTGTATTTTAGAGTCAGTACAAAAACAATAATTTTGTTCTGAAACCTACGACCACTCCTCATGAGCTCTACCCGAGAAATTGACCCCTAGCTTAGTCGGAAGACTGTCGATTTCCCTTCATCATAAGGGATCGAATAAATTGTTATAATTATAATAACATATATAAGAAATATTGTTTTAAGGTGAGCATGTATACTTGTATTATTACTGTATTTACCGATTTAGATTCTAATCTAACCATGAGTACTCCTTTATTTTTTTGTAAGTAGTTTTCTACACAGTGTCCTATCTTTTTTCGTGTAACTATCCCCAAGTCAAATTTTCCTTCCTCTGGTCCTGTATGAATTACTCTAAAGTCTTCACTCCAAAAATCCCCCATCTCTGGCCACAGAACTTCGCTGATCCCTAACATGCCTAATGATAAACTATCCATTTCAATTTTCAAGTTATCTAGCTTACTTACTTGCTTCATACTTCTAGCATTCACGCTCCGATTCGCAAGATGTTCCCGACTCTTTCTAAACTTTCCGATCAATTTAAGTACGCTGTGTATTTGGGAAGCAATTTAGTGGTTTCGCGTTGCCTTCTACATCGCAGTAGTGTGTCTTAGAATACCATACCGACCCCTATAGTCTTTGCCAATATAAGTACCCAAAGAGCTGTTGTCCTCTTTCGGAGGATCTGTCTTAGTCTGGTTCCTCACTAAAGACCCCGCTAATCTGGTTGAACTTTTAGTTTGGCTCTTTAGATGACTGGAACGCACAAGCCATTCCACCCGTTCTAGTAATCTAAAACTTCTTTAAGTTGCAGGTCCATTCGGAACGGACATTCTAACTAGTAACTTACAACACACAACAAGAACGCAGAAGAATCTACATCAACCTACAAAACAAGAAAACGTTGAAGGATATCATATGGGACAAAGAACTATTCCCACACATGAACCCACTAGCACAGAGAATAACCAAACAATTCACAACCTGTACAGACCCTAAACACAATAAATACAACGAAAACCAGACAATTGTTACGTTTCAATTTTGTTTTTAAAATTTTTCTCTTGTTAATTCATCACTCGTTTGAATAAATTCCGTTTCAATTCTTAAATTCTTCAACAACCCCCTATATAGTTTACTTGCTACTTTATAAACCCGTGTTACCATAAGTCTGTTAAATCTTTCAACCTAAGTCATAATAAACACGCTCCCGAGTAAACTCCTCAACTCAAACCCCTTTGTGCTTTTAAAACGAAAATTTATTTTATAAAGTAAATAGTTATATCATGTTTTTAGGTACCCGCTATCTTGGTATACTTTACGATCGCCGTATAATGGTTTTTCTATTGTTCCAAGGTAACGACTTGTTGAGATAAGGTCGCGCACGATTCAATATAAACCCGGGTTTTACAGTTTTAACGCGCTTCGCTGAGCTAGGAATTGGCAGTTCGAATTCGTGTTGTTTGAACCATTGTTGAGTTTGATTCTCCAGCGTGAGCGTCGAGGGGTTTTCTACAACTTATTCGTCACTGTATTTCAAAAAGCGATGCACGCCCTTCTGTTCAACAACTAGGAGGTGTCCTGCGTGTATTCGGTGAGTTTTTCCCGCGCGTACCCATTTTAATTAGATGCTCTTTTGAGCATCTTTTTAGCTGGAGGCCAAATTGGTTCTTTCGTTATGTAAAACAACTTCTTTCGTTATACTGTTGATTAGGTACGAGTAATTAGGCGCGACTATTTTATTACGGTTCCCACGTTTTAGCGGCTGCTATGGTACTTCAGGTTGAACTGTTTTTTTTTCGTAAGGCATTTCCGGTAGCATCGAGTTGTGTCTACACTTATCGTCATGATTTCAAAACGTGCACGCTGTTCAGAACTATAGGTGTCACTGCGTTATTCGTATTTTTCCTCCAGGTGCATTTTAATAATGTTTTAGATCGTGACAAAAGAACGTCACATGTAAACATTATTTCGTTTACTGCTCCAATTATGTAGGTAGAGTAAATTTAGGCTGACGAACCACTTTTATGTTACTAAACAGGCTTGCAGCTAAGTTTTATTCGACACTGATTAATTTTATTTTGTGTAAATACGAGATGCGCACTTCGTATCTAAATTTCTAAATTCTCCGTAGAATATAATTATTGGTTGTAAACTAGTAACGCTTAATTTATTTTGCTTTTGTTTGTTTGTTCAGTATCCTTTATTTATTTTTATGTGTTAATAGATAATCGTGGGTGATGTACTTTATTTTTTTATTTTCTTGGTATGTAGGCGAATCCACCCACTCTCCGAGTCTAGTAGTTAGCCTGGTACCTACTTTTCTTCCGGTTACGTCTAGGTACGTAGCACAATACTTAACCGACAATCCCTGGAACTACCGGTGCCTATTCCACTGAGGCCTACCAGTGGTCACGCTGATGAGGCACCAAGGATAAAGCAAAAATTACTGAATACGACCAACCACCATCTAAGACCTAAAAACACTATACAAGTGATTTGTGCATTGACTCCATGTACACATAGCAATAAGTGTCAATATAATTAAATACTAACACGTAGGATAAGATTAGAAGAATGAGACTTTTTAACTAACTTTAACTCATTAAAAAAACTAGAAATAATTTCACTAAACATGGCCCCTCAAGACAAAACACACAAACACCCAAATCAAAACACACAACACGTCTTGGACTACGCGTATTTCTGGTTGCCGGCTGCCGATGGCCAGAGCACATACAGTAGTGCTCAACTTTTGGTCCCGGATTTCAGGCTGTCGATGGTCTGGGACTGAAAGGGGAGTACACTCTACATCAATATAAACACACACAAAGACACATCACCCAAACATTCAAAACAAAACACATAAACACACACACACACACACATACACACGTATACAGAAAGACAATACAATACGTTTTGAATTGCGCGTAAGCCCTCTGCTTTCCGGCTGCCGATGGCCAGAGCACATGCGATATTGATCAACTCTCATTCCTGGATTTCTGGCTGCCAATGGTTAGGTAATTAGAAGGGAGCACACCCATAAACATTAACATACCTTAAACACACTCACAAGCAAAGACACGACACACAAACACTCAAAACAAAAAACCCACAACACATAAGCACACACACATACACACATACGCTGACAAAACATATAAACACCAAAATTAAAACACACAACACGTCTTGGACCGTACATCAGCTCAGTGGTTGCCGGCTGCTTAAAGCCAGAACACGTGCAATGGTGTTCAACTTTCGGTTACGAATTTCCGTCTTCCGATAGTCTAGGGCTGAGAGGGGAGCACACTTAACATCAACGCACGCACATACACATACAAAGACACAGCACCCAAATACCCAAAACAAAGCAAAACACACAAAAACATACACACTCACGCACACACACACATCAGTTAGGTATAAGGGGTGAAACGGGCCTACTTAAATCTTGGACAGCAGGCTAACCAGAATGATAGAGAAATAAATAAATAAATATTTGTGTTAATTTTAAATTAGCAGAAAGCGAGAAAGGTATACATCAGGCTGCATCAACCTCTACTGCAGTGAGAATCGTTAAAACGTTTCCCTGAACAACCATCATCCATATATATATATATATATATATATATATATATATATATATATATATATATTAATTAATATTTCTTCAGGTGGTTTGGCGCTCAAAGGCTTTATTAGACAAAAAGAGTTTAAATACCTTTCAAGAAGTACAAGCATTCAGTCAATATGTTATAATTTGTATACCTATAAAAGTTTTACATTCGCTTTCATAGAACCAACTTCGTACCACTGAAAGGTAACCGGTGCATTATTTTACTGATACATCACTTCGCCTTGTAGAGTAAAATTAATACTGGTATTTAATGTCAATTCAGCACGTAGCAAACAACCGTCTTAACAGTCTTTATAAGAGCATCACAACTAATTAAAAAGTATTTTACTGGAATAATTGTTCAAAACAATTCTTCGGTTTTCTCGTAGGTATTTCACTTTGAACGGTACTTAAGAATTACGCCTTACGCTTACAACGTAATGCTCAATAATGTCTATACCTTTAGATACCGAAGCTTTCAACAATTGGCGTTTCAATTTAATTGAAATTTCCGGCGATTCAGCAGGTAGTAAAATTTAACTTCCTTCACAATTCTATTATTTTATCTCAAAATTCACTTGACGAGGTTCTAAAAACTGAACAGTTAGATAAAGTTAATTTACTTTTCAAACCTAACAAGTAAAGTATATCATTAATTGAAAAATAACTACTGTCAAAAGTTATACTATGAATAATCTGCTAGCGTGGTGCTAGGTATGCTCTAGTACAAACACGAAGCTATTATTTCTATCTTCACCCTTTTTTTTTGATATAATTACTAGAGCAATGGAGTATTTACAGCACAATGTTAGTTGCAGGAGAGACCGAAACTGGTTGTCACAACTCAAACTTCTAAAACTTCAATATACAAAGTACCCTCTTATTAAATATTGATTACCTTTATCGAAACTTTTGTACTAATGAGTATTTTAATCTTTGTGGATTACCAATTTGTGTAGCAAAAATTATCGTTTTTTTTAATACCTTAAAATATCGTGTCAACTTACCCTTATCATGGGTTGGTTGTCACAGTGCTGAGTTGGTTATTACGTAGAGTGGCTATGAAAAATTTAGATACATTTACCCTTGTATTAATTTATTGGAAGACTAAACGTTTTTCATCATCAAAATACTTGCTATTCTATCAAACTGGCAGCTGAAACACATATGTGACGTGCAATTGGGGACAGAGTGCGGATTTCATGTGCCAATTTTTTGTATTCAAGTATCATTTGGCAGACTACCTGTATAGGACGCAACACAAACTATACAATAACAAGTTCGTTTCGTCATCACTCTATTGCCTCTTCCCCTTGTGTTCTGCTTGAGAAATTTTCCTGCTCATTTTTTGACAATTTGGTTCAACTTTTGTCTCCATTTATTTTGATGCTCCTAATCTAGTCTTTTTTGACAGGACCGCCTCCCAAAATTTCAGTTGTCTTTGTATGCAAAATCTTACTTGTCTCTCCTCTAAAATCTGCTTTTGGTAAAAGTCGCAGGATAGAGGGAAAAACAATCAAGGAGGCCGTATCCTCTGAAAAGCTAGCAATTGTTTGTTTCAGGTAAAATTTCCTGTGCACCTTGCAATTCTTCTACGAAATATTCACTTGTTGATTTCCGGTGTTTTTTATTTCAGAATTCCTAATAACTTCCTCACAAGTAGGATTTATTGGCCGTTTTGTAACATATTAGGGAAGAAAACTACATCAGTAAAAATGTTTTCGTTAATTGAAAATATTCCTATTGCACTAAAACCAGATTGAACTGTTGAAGGAGTCGTTGCCAGTGGAAAAGCTTCAGCGACGTCATTGTTGTCCCTAAATGGCTCAACATGCATAGAGTTTTTTAATGGGTCAAACACAGTCTTGTAGACAGGCTGGAGTCAATGGAAATACTAAGGAGCGAAGGATAAAACAACAATGCCATTTTCTTTGGCAAAGTTTTTACCTTAAATGTTCAGGTGACTAACAATATCAGTTTCTTGTTTAGTACAGCGAACAACCGGCACGGATCGGACCAAAAACTCGCATTTCCATCGGACCCTATGGGAGTTTTGACAATAAAGTGGCTTTTAACTTAAACTCAGAAAATAGGGAGGTATATGCTTTTCTGTTAAAAATTCCACTGTAGTTAATGTAACCAAAGATTATTTCTCGGCTGAAATAATAGACCCCACTTACTTAAAAATCTCTTGCAATTACTTTTTTGAATCATTGGGCTGCAGTTTGGAGTAACGTAAAAATACCACCCTAAACAAAAAGTTATTTAACTGTGAGAAAAACGTTACTTGGCGTTCAAAACGTTTTCAAGGACAAAAAATAACAACCTAAAAATGGAAATATATGAGTATTGTAATGAGGTCGCGTTACGGTGAAATAAATTTGATGGGAAAAGAGTATTATTAAATTTGAATGGAAAAACTAGATATGGATGCATCCTGTATAGTAGATTTCACAAACAGCAAATATTAATTAAGCATATTATTGTGACTTTTGTTTTAGAAAATATAATTTCCATTTGGGAGGTTAATATATTTAAAGCAATAAAAGTAAATTATTTTAAAATAAATTGCTGTAATTTAATATAATATTAACATCATAAATTAGTCATTCAATAGGATAAACGTCGCGACAATAAAAACAGCTGAATATAAATTCACAGAATATTATGACGACCCAATTGTGGAGTTAGAGTTATCGACCCTGACAAGTCGGATAATTCACAGAGTATTTTATATATATATATATATATATATATATATATATATATATATATATATTGATATGATAAGGCATCAGGTTGGAGCTCTGCTGAAAGAATGCTGTGACAAGGCCGCGTTGAAAGCGTCACTAAAAGATTGTTGTGAAAGAGATACAGCAATTTCTAAAACTTGAAATTATTCACTTACTTTCCTTTCTAACTTTGTCTGGTCAACGGAATTGACGGAGTTTTCAAAAAGAAATCAAACATCAATACCATAAAGCATTTATACAGTATGAAATTTCTTCTCATACAAAAGCATATAGAACATTTACAACAACGTTTCTTTCAAACATAAAATAATTTCTAAGAAATATTTATTATAGAAAAAATGTTCCTTACCTTATTTTAATTTTACAGAACTAAATCTCTTTTTTTATGGATATTTTACTTGACTTTGTTTATTTCTACGCTTGTAAAGTTTGTTTGGCCAAAAAAATCCTTGACCGATAATCTATTAAAAGGTCAGAGTGTATCGAATTCTGAGCACAAACTTTCCTGGTAAAAAATTCTTTACAAAAAAATTATTAGGACTATCTTAAACTAAATACAAATACTCTAATATCAGTAAAAAATAAATCTAAAAGTAATACTTGCAGAATCCACAAAAACGCTCCTCGTAATTAAATATCTTCTTATTTTAAATTGATGTCCAAATCAGCTTACAAGATTTTCCACATTTAAAATCCTCGTTTCAAACAACAGTTACCAAAGTACATTTCTTTGGTTAAATCTTCCTTTGGATTATTTAATAAATTTTTAAAATAGCGTTATATTGACGAATTTTCCCTTTATATTGTAATTATTAATTCCGTTTTTTATATAATTTGCATTTAACACATCACTTCCATACTCATTGTACCAAAGTAATTATTAAATTACAGTATATTTACTGCATACTTCAAATATTATCTTCGCAAATCAACAGCTCGCGACGTAAATCAAAATAACATTTCGCAATCGAGTTTAAGAATCGAATGAATCCCTTAATTAATAAACGCTTCCTTATATAAAAATTATCTATTTTCAAGAACATACTAGAATGTGCGGGATTCCATTCTAAATAATAAACGCCTATCTTGCGTAATTTTCTTGGAAACTATCATTAGCGTTCCAAATTGGTAAGTTTTATTACTTCGTTATATAGTTCCAGTTATGAGTGACGTGCGCTGTTCGTCCCACTCTAGCACATATACAATTGTTGTGGCGTATCGCTTCTCTCTAACAGCGACTGGGAAGGTCATAAATATTTCTTATCAATTTTTATTACATTTTCTGGGATTTTTATTGTGCCGGCCGCTTCTTGGAATAAATGTTTAATTTATTAATTAGATATTTACGTAGTTCTAAATGCGTATGACTAATATTCTAGAGAATTATTTATTTAAAATGAATTTCTGTAATCCACAGGGTGATTAATTTAAACTTTAATTGCTTTTTAATGTAAAAGAGATTGCATTTTTAGAAAATATTTGCTTTTAACATCAAAACGTGTTTTTAATACACTTATTAAAATTGGGGTTTCAAATACACTTTTTATCAAAATGCGTAAAGCCAGTACTATTCTATGCTATTTATAGCAAATGAAAAGCATTTTTATCCAAAATGTATTGATAATTAATAAGTGAAAATAAATGGCAATGTATTTATCTTAAAATGATCGATTTACGTTCGCATTGAATGCGTTTTACGGTATCTCATAATTAATTATTTTTACATATACAACTTACGTTACTTGCTACTTATTTATAATACGCTTATATCATACAGGATGATAGAAGGGCAATCGCATTTTTCGCTTGTACACAATAAATAAAAGTACGCTTATATTATACATAGAGTAACCATAAATTTACAAAAATTTCAATTTTTTCAAATTCTATTATATTATAGTGGGGTTTATTTGTAGAATTTGGGTTTCAATGACCTCTCGTGACCCCTATTCACGTCAACGTCAATATATATATATATATATATATATATATATATATATATAGTTATTAAGATGAAATGAAAACCCAACTTTTGTATTTAAAGTTGAATTACCATTTCAAATCGAACTAGTAATTGAAAACCACTAAAAGAACGGCTACAGCAGGATTTGAACCTGCAATCTCTGATTCTCCGGATCAGTGCTCTAACCAATTGAGCTATCTAGCCTAATTGTTTAGAAGATGTTATACTTAATACTACTGAAGCTTGGCCCTTGTTAATGATTTTCAATTACGTCTTGCATTTAAGGAAATTGAATCTAGTTATATACATAATTCATGTACTAATAACTTGATCATCCCATTTTTGCAACGTTCGGAATAATACAAACATGTAATTATATTATTATTAATAGAGAGAAATAATCCACATTTGGAATGCAAATGAATGCTTAATATATATTGATAGTTATTAAATGAAATGAAAACCCAACTTTTGTATTTAAAGTTGAATTACCATTTCAAATCGAACTAGTAATTGAAAACCACTAAAAGAACGGCTACAGCAGGATTTGAACCTGCATGTTATTTACGCAATTTTTAATCACCTCTCTTTATCAAAGTTCTTAACTACTTGCACGCATTTGCATTCTGCTTCTCGAAGCTCTATTTCTTATCTCTGTTTTAACCTAATTGTTTGGAACTCTTTTGAATGCGTGTTTAATTACACTTTATTATGTTTAGTTACAAATACGCGTGCTTCCACTGAAAAATATCATTATTTGCATTTCCTAAATTAACTAAAACTCTATCTACAGGGTATTAAATATTTGTTATTTACTTAATGCATGTGTTCCTGGTTTCTACGCTAACTATGCGTCTTTCTGTGTGTATTTGCTTAAAACTATTTATACTTTATATACAGGGTGTTGACTGCTTACTATTTACAAACTATCTTCATTTCTCAATTCTTTACTAAATAAATGCAGTTTTCTGCTGCCTATGGTAATTTCTAAACGACCTTTACTATAAAGTACACCCTTAAACAACCCCTTATCACAGCTATATATATATATATATATATATATATATATATATATATATATATATATTGCTGTGACATTCGCTTCACGATTGGGCGTTATTTATTTATTGCTATGAAATTTCCTTGTTACTATGAAATTTCCTCACGATTGGTGCGCGATTTTTATTTCTATGAAATGCCTTATCGAGCCCCCGCCGATGGGCTCTATTTTTATTGCTGTGATATTCGCCCTACTATTGGGCGTACCATATTTATTTCTGTGACATCTTTATTTTACTATGAAATTTAGTTTAGGATTTTACCCCGACTAGCTCACTGAATAAATCTTATTTTAACCTTTAAATTTTCCAAGATGCTTTTCCCTGTTTTCATATTTTTTAAATGACCTTTTTTGATGACTCTTACAAATATACAATGGATGGCAAATATTAAATTTGAAACAGTCCTTCAATAATAAAAATGTTTAAAATCGCTAACCTGGAATGGTTTCTGGAGTTCCATCATAGTCTGTGGTCTGCATTCCTTGTTGTGTCCGCTTTACTTATTGGCCAAAATTATCCACTTTTGATTTCTGGTATTTTAGATTTGCGTTAAAGCTTATATCTCGACATGAACATTGAGTCGTATCAACAAAATTTCTCCACAAAAAGGCATCAACAAAATGCCGTCGCACTAAAAGAATCGCCTCCAATAAAAAAACGTCCCAATAAAAGAAGTCCCCAATAAAAATCGCTTCCAATGAAAGAAGTCCCCAATAAAATCGCTTCCAATGAAAAAACCCCTCAATAAAATCGCCTCCAATAAAAGCCGTCTATTTGTAGATCGACTTATTTTTCGTCGCACTTTCAAATTTCATTTAATGAATTTCTTTTACTAATTACGTAAGTTTTTACGGCATTCGAGCATAGTTGGTGCTCGGTTGAATATGGACTAAATGCTATTCATTTTCTATTGTATATATAAGCCCTCTCCCCCAATAGTTTTCATTGGCGTGTTTATAATCAAGGCTTGTACTTTGCCTCATCTGGCAGAACTCGGAATTTTTACAAATTTCCTAGTTTAATTCTTCGACGAAATGCTCCATCGATTACGTAAGTGTTCAGTATATAACAGTATTATAATAGAATATTCAATTTTTGGCTTTTATTAAATCACGTATTCAATGTTTGTCAAATAAAAGTCCACGATTTATCATATAATTGAACCGCTTTGTTTATTCGTTAGTTACAGAACGTTGGTTTTTTGAACAGATGTGTTCTTTCTAGTCACGTAACGATTTTTTTAATAATGAGTTATTAAGATGCGTTTGTATAATAGAAACGTTGATATTTTCGACGCAATTATTAAATATTTGGAGTTCCAATTTATCTATGTTTCCCGGTAATTTAATTTGATGCAATTAGTTGCTTTTTAAAATCTTATCTTTACTTGTAAACTATACTTAAACATATTTATACAACCCACACATTATTATTCGAATCAAATGATATGGGATTATTACTAAAGGAGCTTCTTTCTCATGCATTTAACTACATATCTTTTATTTACAGTGTCCTCGCAATTGACCTTTTGTAGAATAATCGATTTACTTTTATAATTGCTGGAATTATTCGATTTTGTTAAAGTTAAAGTTATTTTTATCTATCCTACGACCCCTATGACTTAATCTACTTTTAAACTACCCTATTATCATAGCAATAAATATATATATATATATATATATATATATATATATATTGCTGTAGTATCCCCCTCACTTGTTGTAGTCGGATGTAATAAACGTTCTACTTAAGGCCACCTTTCTGTGTACTCTCAATTTAATCTTTTAATTTTATTATTATGCCACGGCTAGCCCTTTTTAATCTGCACAGAGTGCACAACGTTGCGATGATCAATTTTCTTTTTTTTCACCCCTTTATGATACCTGTTTGAATTGATAAAACGAAGTCAATCTACATTCATATAATGAAAGGAAATAATATTTACAATTTTTAAAATTCTTTAAATACACCCTTCAATCAATTAATATCATATGGATTATTTATCCCAAAATTTATATACTTTTAATTCAATATAAAGTCACCAAAAGCTATACCTTTACAAAAAAATCTGGAACGTTCAAGACCTCTTTATGATTTATTACGTAAGTTTTAACGTACTCAGTGTCCTTGTTGACTTTTTACAAATTAGTGAGAACATTAATATATTCAATGTTAATTTAAATTGAAAAGATTCCTTAAAACTAGATAGGTTGGACCTGCTTTGTTTCGTGTTGTAGATCAACACCCCCTTACTGTCCTCAATCGAATACCAATGCTCTGCTTTGTCGAACCAATATTTCAGTTCGGTTACCCCTTGCTTTTCAAAAATCACCTCGTGCTTTATTTTTTATTTCTCTGCATGTGCTTTGAATCTCTTCCCTTAAATACCACTTAAAATTCCAAACTTTGGATCATAAATTAGCAGCGTATTAGAACTGTCGCATAATTATATCAGAATTAAAATTAGAATTGTTTTATAATTGAACCAGAAATAGTCCAGAAGCCGATTAGAATTGAATTGTTCGCAGACATGATAATTGTCTACGACGCAGATTAGAATTGTTTTTCTTTCAACGCAGATTAGAAGCCCTGTCATTATAAATATTTAATTTAAATTAATTACCCAATTTCTACTCACGTTTTCTAAAAAAAAAGGGCAAAAACTCTTCTTGTATTTTTAACACAATTTTCATGCAGCACTATTTTTACTATATTCTAAACTTTATTTATTTGACGCGTAGATTTCTGGTTAAAAGTGGATTCAACGTGCATCAAGTGTAAACTGCTGTCTTATCACCGGTAGGTGTTAAATAGCCCTTTCCCACTACTACCGGATTGAGTTTCCAAGCAGTTTTGCAGATTGCTTCAACCAATCAGCTTTTCTCTCTAATATTTCCTGTATTTTTAAGCTGTTTCTAATGAAATTCCTTCGAATTTCCGTGTCTTGGTGTTTATTTGCGATCATTGATACATTATAATTTGTTATCGTGGCCAGACTTTCAACTTACGTTTGTTGTTTTCTATAGATAATGCTTTTGGATAATTGTACAAAAATAAATGATGTAACTTTAGTGCTGTTTTCGTTCATGTATTTATTTATTTGAAAGTACGTTTTCTTATCAAAGCGCTCATGGTTCCAGCGTAATTGCATAAAGATTTATTAGGTTTTCTCTTATCTTCTGCGTCTTTTATTTTATAAACTTGTAAAACACTCCTCAACGTAGTTTAAATACATGTACGGTTATTTCTCTGCTGAATACGCGTTCTATTGTTGAAAGATATGCTTACCTGCATAAATTAATGTTAATTATGGTCTATATACAGGGTGTTAAATGCTTGCTATTTACATAATGTACGAATTACTTATTTTTCTGCTAAATAAATGCAGTTTTCTGATTCCTATCGCTATTTACAGCTACTACACGACCCTTACTACTCAATACACCCCTAAACAACCCTTTACCACAGCATCATATATATATTCTCTATATTTGTATGTAAAAAAAAATTTTCTCTACTACGTCGACGTCAAAGTGATGACGTCATGAAAATTTTTTTAACTGACATGATACGTATTTTTTTACTGAAATGGATAGAGAATCACGGTGTTTTTTTGGATACAATAAGTTTTCATACCTATACCTTACAATTTTTTTTGAGAAAAACGTTTATCATTTTCAACATAAACTTCAAACATATCAACCATTGCATTAAAATTAGCCATATTTAAGTCCAAAATAATAATCAAATAAAGTAAAAACCTAATCAATCAAGAAATCTGACAGAAACGACTATCAAAACTATGGTTTTTTTCTATGCCAACTAGATAATTTTGTTTTGTTAACTGCGGTAATCTAAATGCAAAGCTTGTTAGATGCAAATTTAGTGATTGATTAGGTTTTTACTTTATTTGATTATTATTTTGGACTCAAATATGGCTAATTTTAATGAAAAGGTTGATATGCTTGAAGTTTATATTGAATGTGGTAAATGATTTTCTCAAAAAAACTGTAATGGAAAAATTTGAAAACTTATTGTATCCGAAAAGAGAACGTAATTTTCTATCCATTTCAGCAAAAAAATACCTATCATTAGGGATGGTCTCGGGCCCGACGCAGAAAAGTGACCGGCCCGGCCCGAGGCCCGGCCCGAAATGAAAATTGACGGCCCGGCCCGTCGGGCCGGGCCGGGCCGGCCCGAAATTTCGGGCAAGCCCGACTTTCATTCACTAAATGAGAAGATATTTTTTTCACTTGTGGTCAACAAGTAGCTATCACTGCTTTGTTCGATTTAAGAGTATAATGATTTTGAGTTACAATCAATATACTTGTGGAGCATACCGTAGTATATCATTTGATTTTTGATTCTTTGAAAAATCCTGGAAATATGTAACAAAAGTACAAAATGTTTTGCAATTTTCAATCTTTATGAAATTGTTACAAAGGATTTTTATGGCCTTTTTTTACTTTGAGAAACTGAAACTTTTTGAATTGAACTTTTATCAATAATTTGACTGTCTTTGTTCTAGTTCTTTTAAATTTTTATTTGACCGACTGACAAATCGTGCCAAAGTTAAGATTTAACACTTTTGGTGAATTATTGAATGCTAAAAATTAAATAAATTGTTTACAGGTCATAGTATAAGCGGTACCAAACTTCATCGGTTAATATCTCAAGCGATTAAAAATTGGTACCTACTGTTATTAGAACTTAAAGAACCTGAAAGTCAAATAATTTACCGAATATTTGCTTAAAAAAAGTTTGATTTTCAAATTGTGGTATGTAGAGGATACCTTATTCTTTAGAAATACATTTTATCTGATGGAATAGAAGTAAAATTAAGTAATTGTTTAAGGTTGAAAAGTTTTTAAAAAATGATTACCAAAAGGTATAAATCAGAACATAGATCCTTTTATATACCAATAAAATTTTATTTACTTTATCCTTTTTTATGGCATGAGTTTGATAATGGCATTATTATACATTTTCCCGCAATAAATAGAAAACTATATCTGCAGCCAAATTCTACTATTCAACAATAGATTAAGTGATAATCATGCATGTAGCTAGGGGTTAGGGTACCTAGATGGCTACCTCCCACCCTAAATATTCTAGTCCATCCCAAGAAGGGTGTTTAGAAAACGCTATAACTACAGTCTACGAATAGATGACTAACGTATTGTTTTCGAAAGTTTTATTGAAATCGTAATTTTAAAATACATGCAGCAGAAAATGAATCTAACGCTAATTAATATATACTACATGGTAGCGTTTAAATAGTTATTTGTATATCAAAACCACGAAATTGTTTTTTTTAGCGTACCGAGAGAAAGTTTATAGCATAGATCGCTTGTGACGGAAGCAATATAATCTCGAGGTCGCTAAAATAATTTCGTAGTCTAGGTGCAACCGTGTATGGTTTAATTACAAAATTTTTTCACTTAACTGATTAAGCTATAGCTAGAATTTATATGTTTATATAGTGGCCTTACATCACACGTTGCTATGGAAATGATATATTTAAAACACTGATAGTATTCTTAAAATTTTTTTGAAAAAAGTATGACTGCGCTAGTACTACATAGTTCAATGTCCTACACTATTTCAGAGTATATTTTTTCATTTACTTTTTATTTTGTCGTATATATTTAGTATTCTATATCTATAAGTTATGTTTTAAAAATGAATAAAGAATTAATCTCTTTTGTGTTAAGGTGACCTATAATACATGTTTAACTATATTGGAAAAGATCAAAAAAATTCTTTTCACCCAAAGATGAACCACTGATTCGATAACATTTGTATGTGTTGTCAAAGTGTTTTCACGGAATACTCTTCGAGTTTACTTCAAGACACTGTTTTTTACTTCTTTCCAAGCCTATAGTATATCGGTTTTCAAAAGCATTTTTACGCCTTACTTCTAGGAAAAGCACTACAAAACAGTATCCTCGTATTTAGAGCATTGTCGTTTTATATCTTTTTCGTGTTATAAATTTGGACATTATATCTCTAAATTTAATTACGGAAACAACATTATAAAAAGCCATTTAATTTCACGATATCTATACAGAAAGCAGACAATTAAATGTAAGTTTGTACATTAGGTATTTGGTATATATGTCAAAATTAAAGCGCCTTAAATAAAAGCATTCCTTGCCTGTATTTAAATTAAATAAAGAAGTCTTGTATTTTAATACAGTACAAATATTGAAGGCGTGTTAATTGCGCATGTGTAAATGTCAAATAAGGGAAAACGTTATTAAAAAATTGGTAAAATGAACGTTGCAATAACTCTCTGGTGGTTTAGGCGGTAGACATAAATTATACACGCGATTGATAATATCGACGTTCGCCGCTTGATTGAAATTTGAAGTATATACATTTACATAATATATATATTGTGCAAACTTTTGAATTATGAATAAATCACCTAGTTCGATGTTCCTGGGCATATTTAACTTGCCTAAAGTACAACATCGGGGACATTAAATAAGACTAGAAAAAATATTCGGGATAAGAAGTGAGTTATAATATCACGTCTCTTTTACACTAAACAATACGAAAAACTGATTATTAATGAGTTCATGAAGACACTACGTGAAAATATAATTAAGAACTTTTACTTACTCAATGTGAGATAGAAGTAAAAGGACAGTGGAGTATCTACTCATGCATTTTTCGGCCCGAAAAATTCGGGC
This sequence comes from Platerodrilus igneus, assembly GCA_036346225.1. NCBI lineage: Eukaryota > Metazoa > Arthropoda > Insecta > Coleoptera > Lycidae > Platerodrilus > Platerodrilus igneus. Next base: position 2,774,875 of record JARFIW010000289.1, read on the forward strand.
CGGCCCGAATCGTTTAGCCCGGCCCGGCCCGATAAAAGCTAAGCCCGGCCCGGGCCCGGCCCGAATAAAGTAGTCAATGGCCCGGCCCGGATTCGAGCCCGAAATCGGGCCGGGCCCGGGCCGGGCCGGCCCGAAAGCCCGAGCCCGAGTCCATCCCTACCTATCATATCATTTAAAAAAAATTTCACACTTCATCGTCCTTCCAACTACAAATAAACCAGCTATGCAGTGATGTGTGTGAAGTTAGCACCCCATTTTTTAAAAATCATGATTTTGAAAGTTGTTCCAGATAGTTCTAATTTTGTACCGCATTGTTCCAATTCGACATTATTTTATTCCAAAAGATTCCTCGAAAATTTGGAAAAAACCTATTTTGTTAGTGGCACCCCATTTATCAAAAATCGCGGTTTTGGCCAAAGCTTAACATTGTTCTAGTTGTTCCAAACAATGTTCAAAAAAAAAATTCCGTATCTAAATGATTCTTCAAAAAAACGGCAAAAACATCTTTTTTTGGCACCCCATTTTTCAAAAATCAAAATTTTTCCCTCGATTAAGATTGTTCTAGTTGTTCCAAACCTTGTTCCAAAAGGACAATTCCGTATCTAAACGATTGTTCAAAAAAACGACAAAAACATTTTGTTGCTGGCACCCCATTTTTCAAAAATCGAAATTTTGGTCCTCGATTAAGATTGTTCTAGTTGTTCCAAACATTGTTCCAAAAGAACAATTCCATATCTAAACGATTCTTCAAAAAAACAGAAAAAAACATTATTAGACAAACAATACTGCCAAGTCAAGAGTAAACATACTTTTCCCTTCTTGCTCCAATGGATAACTTTTTGTTTTGAGCTGTTCTAAGCCTAGAAAACATAGTTCTGCAATATGAATCTCCTATCACCAGCGGTTCTCCCAAAAATCGATGTTTTTACTATATCGACAAGAGTATATATAGCCTTCCTCTTTTGTTCCAATGGCTAACTTTTTGTTCTGAGCTGCTCTAAGCATAGAAAACATAGTTCTGCAGTATGAATCTTCTATCACCAGCGGTTCTCCCAAAAATCGATGTATATACTGTATCGACAAGAGTAAACATAGCCTTCCTGTTTTGTTCCAATGGCTAACTTTTTGTTCTGAGCTATTCTAAGCCTAGAAAACATAGTTTTGTAGTATGAATCTTTTCTCACCAGCGGTTCTCCCAAAAATCGATGTTTTTACCTAATCGGCCGGAGTAAACACGGCCTTCTTCTTCTGTTCCAATGGCTAACTTTTTGTTCTGAGCTGCTCTAAGTTTAAAAAACATAGTTCTGCATTATGAGCCTCCCATCACCAGCGGTTCTCCCAAAATCGAGGTTTTTACTGTATGGACAAGAGTACATATAGTTTTTCTCTTTTGTTCCATATAGCTACCTTTTTATTCTGACCATATAGTAGTCATAGTTTTAATTGCAAAAATAAGAAGGAAATTATGAATGGGCTCTTATGGCATGTATGCGTGAAGAAAATCCCGTAAGGATTACATTGCATTTCATGCACTGGTGTGTGAAATAGTAGCTCACGTATAAATATTGATGTGTGAAGTAAAACTTTACACACGGGAGTAGAAAAACTGTTTTGAAATACATTACACCAAAATCTTGGCAAATATAGGACTTATTTTATTATTATTATTATTATTATTTTTATTAAATGCTATTAATATTTTATTATAAACATGTACTCCTAAGTATAACTTATATGTTCGTTCTCGTTTTCGTTAGGAAAAAGCTACGTTGATTTTATAGGTATATACGTTGATTGACCTATCGTTCCATGACATAAGATCCTTGTCAAACACATCCATTAATAATTTCCTTCTTATTTTTGTAATGAAAACGATGACTACTATATAGTCAGATAAAAAAGTTAGCTATATGGAACAAAAGATAAAAACTATACTTACTCTTGTCCATACGGTAAAAGCATCGATTTTGGAAGAACCGGTGGCGATGGGAGATTCATAATGCAGAACTATGTTTTTAAACTTAGAACAGCTCAGAACAAAAAATTAGCCATTGGGATAGAGGAGGAAGGCTATGTTTACTCCTGTCCATAAAGTAAAAACATCGACTTTTTGAAGAAGCGCTAGTGATAGGAGATTCATACTGCAGAATTGTTTTCTAGGCTTAGAACAGCTCAGAATAAAAACTTATCCAATGGGACAAAGCAGGAAGACTATGTTTACTCTTGTCAATACAGTATAAACATCGATTTTTGGGAGAACCGCTGGTGATGGGAGGTTCATACTGCAGAACTATGTTTTCTAGGCTTAGAACAACTCAGAACAAAAAGTTATCCATTGGAGCAAGAAGGGAAAGGTATGTTTACTCCTGGCCCGGCAGTCTTGTTTGTCCAAAAACGTTTTTTTCTGTTTATTTGAAGAATCGTTTAGATACGGAATTGTCTTTTTGGAACAATGTTTGGAACAACTAGAACAATCTTAATCAAGGGACAAAATTTCGATTTTTGAAAAATGGGGTGCCAGCAAAAAATGTTTTTGCTGTTTTTTTGAAGAATCGTTTAGATACAAAATTGTCCTTTTGGAACAATGTTTGGAACAACTAGAACAATGTTAAGCGATAACCAAAACTGCGATTTCCGATAAATGGGGTGCCAGTAATAAAATGAGGTTTTTTCCAAAGTTTCGAGGAATCATTTGCAATAAAATAATGTCGAATTGGAACAATGCGGTACAAGATTAGAACAATCTGGAACAACTTTCAAAATCATGATTTTTAAAAAATGGGGTGCTAACTTCACACATAGGGCCTTTTAAATCAAACGGCATGTATAAGATATCTTTTATGGGCATTATAAAGAACTTAAAAGTAGCGAAAACTTTATATGCATTTTTCTTAAAACATGTTTTTTGAGAATATCTTATAGTTGAGTTGGGCTAATATATATCAAGAAGATACGTTTCCAAAATACGTTAAACAACCTTTTAATTACTTTTTGTGTCTTATATAAAAATATATCTTATATATTCCAGATTCAGGAAAAGGCTTTCACTAGGTATTGAAAGTGTAAATTGCGGATTGAAGTTTAAAGCAGCAGCAAGTTCTTCAAATGTAAATCAAAGGGAAATAATTCTCGTTAATCAAACGAAACTTGCAAGTCAAACAATTCCGCTCAAATTGAATACTTTGCACATATTCCCTAAATATTGTAATAAAGGATCGTAGAAAATATGCAATATAACCAAAAGTAAACTGGAAACCGTGATAATCAAACGCTTCTCACATATACCCGCAACCTATTCTCCGCAATCTAATAAACGTTTCTCTAGCATCTGTCCTCAACAAGATAAGTTTAGGAACGAATGCTGACACGTAGTCACAGAAGGCATAAATAAACCAAACGTCAAGAAGGATTACTTTGCTCTTTAGATTCAACCCACGTCGGTAAACGCCCCAATTACTATACAATCCGAATGCGAAAGAAAAAGAAATTACCTCGTTAAAACGTTTAATTAGCGTTGCTACTGATGATCTATTGGAAGAATTTCCGGGTAAACTCTCAGCAGCAGTTCCGGACGTGGCTCCCCCCAAATCCAAGGTCACCTGGCGGAGATAATCGATTGGTGGAACCTGAAACAAAAGTTTTGTCAGTAAGCGATTGCAAAAGAATAGAAGCTGCACATTCAATTAACTTCTATCGGTTTTGTTCAGGAGTTGCTTTGGTAGAATTGTATGACGGGTGGTTTAATTTGAGAACAAAATGGGGTTTTCTGACACTTGAAATTAAACCGAATATTTGGTATTCGTATTGCTTCTTCCCAAATTGTATTTGTTCTCATATGCGTCATTACTCTATTGTATCGAACTATAATGGTATTGCTTAGTTAAAAATATTCTGCGGGATAAAAATTATATTTCTCTTTCAAAATTGGGCTGTGAAATAGAATGTAGCGAATGGTATGTATCTCTTATTAAAAACTATCTCCCTTGATAAATACTGGAGGAAAATTACATCTTATTTATTAAAACTGCAGAATGAAAAAAGCTATGCATGGTCTACTTTACAAGGACCATATACTAAAGAAACTGCGCTTTTATGTAATCGCTTTAAAAGTGCTTCTATATTGTAAGTGTTTTCATAAAAAACAACCAGAATATGAATAGGATTTATGCAGCGTGTGTTTTATGCAATAGTAAAACAGTTTTAGCTTTAGCTTTATTTTATTGTTATTTTTATAGGATCATGGACATCAACTACTGACGTCACATGGCCCTGACCTATCTTGTGAATAACCACAAACATAGAAATAACAACAAAATTTTTCAATAAAATGGCAAGATTACTTTTCTATTATTGTGAGTCAGTGTTGTGACGTATCTAGGTATTTGTATCTAGATACAGTCTATTTAATTGTTATGCAAATAAAAATTCAGATTGGAACCGTGTAGCCCAATCACAAGACAGAAATTATTCAATGGTGCTGGTCTGTTTGCTATCAACAAACGTTGGCCGTTTGAATAGCCTCTTCAACGTCAAGTGACGTTGAAATTACTTGTGCGCATAAGACAAACAGGTTAGTCTGGCAAGAGCATTCGATAAAGAAACACTATGCAGCGATATTGTGTTCTCGTCAACAATTTACGTATGGCCTTAGGCGTAACCGCTTGATCAAGTGCAACATGCACTTGAGTTATAGTGTTTTTTTAATAATGGTAGCACATTGAGTATTTGTTAAATCAAACTAAATAATTCTGTTATGGCGCTCTAAAGGATAACGATATTTTCAAATAAAATTCAGTCTAAAGTATTACGATAATTTGTTAAAGATCTGTTAATATGTTTAGTGATACCGATGCAAGATACCGTTCATATGTTTAATGTTGAATTTTAATATAATAGCGTTTAAACGCTCCATAGACTTTTGGTAAAAATTGTCCAAGCTTGTTAATTTTGCTTTCACTTAATTTATAAAACGTGCTCCAAGAATTTTCTAAGTATGACCTCAGAGAACTTCTAATAATAATTTTCTTAAAAGCTTGTTAAAATTGATTTCAATAAATTCATAAAATTAACCTTTAATGGTTAGCAAAAACTCCGTCTTTGTAATGATTAAACTTTATTATCAGTAATGTAATAATAATACTGCAGATTTAGCAAAGATAAGGTTCCAAATGTACAAGAACAAACAGCAAATTTGGATTCTCCAAATTACGATCGAATTGACTGTCTTAATAACAATTGGAACACCGTTAAAGACAAAGTATTTTGGATAGCCCGTTGGATGGTTGTTTTCGTTTCAATTTACGTGGAAGAGATATATTTTACGTTTCTATAAATTGTTCAGGAAAATTCCCGTTTATTACACCATAAAATGTGGACCGTGTATTGACGTCACTTATTTGTTAAAACACCGTATGTCAGCACATCTGGTTTAGACAATGTAATAGTCTCTACGTAATTAAAAAAAATAGTTATGCAAGGTAAGCTTTTTAATTACTTTCACATGATAACCGCAGGATATAGGAAACAACATTGTAACAACCTACAATTCTGGTTTTGCTTTGTATTCGTAATAACTTTTGATATTTAGAATTTATCACATTTTAAATTAAGGGTTATACCTTATATTATTATGAATGAACGTGAACACCTTAATTTAGTCCTAGCTAAATATTTCATTTAAATGCAAAGATACATAAAGTAGTTATTAAAACTAAAAATTATTAGACTTTTGAAATTCTAATAGACATTTGTAAACCAAATAACAGATCTGATATTTTGGGTATTTAATTTGGAAAGCCTTGTAAAGATGCTTAACACGTCATTGATATTTTGATTGATTCTTGGTGAATATTGTTATAATATCTTCATTCTGTAATTGTGTAAAAGGAACTAAACTGCCTTTTTGATATATATATTCTGTACAAAATTTTATTACTAAAAACAATATTTGATTAAAGAACATTCATTTAATTCGTTTAAGTAATTGTTTTATTTTGAACAAGTGAGCTCAATAACAGGGTAATTAAATCAACAGGTAAAAACCTTAAATAACCTTTACTAATTTAATATTTTTTGCTCTTACTTGACTAAGGAGCACTAATAGTACCTTCAAGAATTTTACTATCAAAATTGTGTTTATAATAGTGTTCAAATTATTGATATTAATAGCTATCTCTTTCTTTATAGTATAAGGTAGCAAAAGTACATCTCTGGTGTCTTTCTTTGTTATATTGATAATATTTTTTTACAGCTCCTGTTTAGGCAGTAAATACGATATTTTTCTCTAAGGACTTCCAAGTTCCCCCTTAGTGCAAACCCGTGTTTAGAGAACTTAAGGACTTGGTGGCGCCCCTTTTGCACCCTATTTTAGTATTACTAGAGTTAGCAAGTAAATAATATTTTGTCATAAGAACAACGACCAATCCTCATAAGCTCTACCCGAGGAATAGACCCCTAGCATAGTCGGAAGATAGTTGAGGTTTCATCTTTTTAAAGGAGATCCCTTCACATAAAAAATCTCAAGAAGACAATAATTATAATAATTTTAATTTTTTTGTTATAAGGTTATTGAATGTGCCCTACACGTCTAAAATAGTTTTGAAACGTTAGCACTTCCGGTTATAACGGAAGTCGGCATTACTATCGTTATTTTAAATAGAATACCCTGTATATTTATGCATTTTCGAATTCCTTGTCGAATTTTATGTAAACTTTTATAACACAACCATACCTTTATCTAATGCCGTTTTCGAGATATTTTGACTTTTAGTAGATTTTTGACATTTGCGCATAGTCACTTAAATTGGAATATCTGGAAATTCAACGAACATGCTGAATGGATTTTTTCCAATCACATTAATAATACTTGATATTATTTCTACGTGCAAAGAAAATCTGATGGCAAGGTACAGGGTGCTAGAAAATTCATTTAATAATTTGACTAATAAAATGTCAAATATTCCATTTTTTTTTAAATGGAACCTACCATATTTTGTTATATTAATCGATTCTATGAAAAAAATACCTTAGGTATGTAATTACAACCATGCATTTAATGTAAGCCGTTTTTGAGTTATTTGCATTAAAAGAAAAAATGCACTAGTTCAGTACCATAATAGCATTTGCTACTATCATTACATACATACATTAACAAAAGAATAATTGGTTATTTTTACGAAACGTCAAATGTAGATAATTCTACGCAGGTTGCAATTCCTGTACTCTAGTTATTTGTAATGGCTAATCGAAACTTTACAAATCAAGATTATCTCGAAATGATAATTATTTATGGCGAATGCAACAGAATTCTTCAACGAACTCGCGATATCTTTCATCAAAAATTTCCTGAAAAGCCAACGCCAAATGTTAGGCTTCTTAAAACTATTCTTGGAAACTGTGCGAATAGTGGATCATTCATTACAAAGAAGAACAGGACCAGCACCGTGACGGAGGAAGTAATTGGAGTTACTAATGTATTGGCATATTTTCATGCAAATCCTAGAGCTTCACTAAATAATGCTGTGCAGGATATAGGAATGAGCCGTAGTTTGTAACGAATACGATTACCTGCTACATTAATGTACGCTTTTGTTCTAAATATCTATTTAAGAAAAATCCTTTATTATACACAAAATACCAAATTCCTATTTTAACAATATAATATCTATTTGTTACTTAGAACTCCACCTATGTCTATGGACTCTAAGTAGAATTTAGGTTTCCTTTTATCTGTGTATGTGTTGATGCAACAATTCGGTCTTCTGCGCGTGCTCTAGTAATAACTTGCATTGAGGCTAAAGTTCTCATTTAACGTACGAATGTGATCGGATAATCAAGTTTGTAACGAGGTGGGCCAGCAGGTTTCTTGGAAAACATGCCGTCCCAGAGGCAGGTGACATGGTGCCAACGAATACCATTATACCAATTTATAGTTTAATCGACTTATTGTTGCTGGAGAGTAAACATCATCTACGGTAGGTAAATAAATTTCAATTTTTCATTTAAATTCATTTTCTCGATTCCTTTCTGCGCAAGTTTGAATCTAAGTGCAATGGAGTATTGAAACGCAAATTTCAGACTATCTGTTATGGAGTAGTAAAACGCAAATTTTAGTCTAACTGTTATGGAGTAGTAAAACGCAAATTTTAGTCTAACTGTTATGGAGTAGTAAAACGCAAATTTTAATCTAATTGTTACGGAGTATTGAAACGCAAGCTTTAATCCAATTGTTATGGAACACTGAAGCACATTTTTTTTTAATATGCAGTATTGAAAGTTCAAATGGTCGAGTGTTGCTATGGAGTATCGAAGGATTTTCCGTAAATTTTGTTTTGTATAGAAGTCAAGCTGTAATGTCAAACACGTGTGACCTTCGCGCACCTGTTGTTGTTGTAACTGCACATGAAGGTTAAAGAACGCTGATGTCTAGGGGATTATTTGTGGTGAATCTTCTCCAATTCTAATTCAATTTTCGTTTCACGGAACCATTACTGGAATTGTAATAATAATTTTTTGTAAATTTTATATAGTAATTTAAATTGGTACACGTAGTTTTTGTTCAGAATTTAATAGTTGGATATAGCGTAAATGTTCGTAAGAATACAAAGAAATTTCTATAAGATAACTTTATTTGAATTTAAAAGGTTATACTAAAATGTACTCGTAACTAAGCACGTGACACGTTAGTATTTGTTTGTCACATTATAAAATCTTTTGACAGCACAATTTAAATTCAGATTAGTTCAGACCATGTATTTTTGACCTTTGATTCAAAAAATTAAATTAATTAAAAATGTAAGTTCTGCAGTTTAAAAAAAGTCAATATATTTAATTAATTATATGTAAGCCAAAACAGGATCCTTTTTCGGTATCAAACACACGTTGTAGAATATTAACAAAAACACATTAATTCTCCTAAAGAACTATAATAAATTAACACTTACAAAATTCATACAAATAATAAGAGACTACTCTTAGACATTATTAAAGGTTGATATCTAAAAAGCTTTAATACGTGTAAAATTGTACAAATGATGTATATATTTTTTTTTGTAAATTAACAGAAAGTGCACTAAGTTGTTATAAAGCTTTTTTGCATTGAAGTCAACAATAATTTTTCTATAAAAGTAAGCAACCATATTTATAAAATTTTTGTAGTGAAGAAGAATAGATAATTGGTATTGTGTTTGAAAATTTTTGAGGTATAATCTTGACTAGTTAATCTTTTTGCAATTTATTTTTTTATGATAAAGTGACTAGGCTCTAATGTAGCCCTAGGTCTAAATTCCAATAAAGTGATTAAATTTTCAGATAGTACGAAATCGTCGTTCCAATTCCAGTTTGCAGAGTCACAAGTAAGTATTAATAATTCTATGTTTTGCTCGTTAAGGATTTTTTCTTTTCGAAGATTTCCGTATCTTATCTTCGGATTGTTTCCCAGTATAGCTATTATTGGCGTGGCGTCCATTAAAAATTCTTTTGTTATCGTATACCATCCTAGGACCCTGGCTCATAGCTTTACTCTAAGTTGAAGAAGCTTAGCTGGCTGGAGGATCTCTTTAGAGGGTCCTTTTATACTCAAAGCCATTTTCCATACTCTTTACCCTGGGCTTAAACCTTAGACAGGAACCCCTCATAATTTATTGAGGCTCTGCCGCCTATAAGGTAGAGTAAAGACACTATAGAAAAAATAGTGTAACAAGTTCCATATACAAAATTTTGAAGGCAAATAATTTTAAAAGTTGGTCACTATTCCTGTTCAGCACCTTGAGGAAACCGATTTCGAAAGAAAAATGTTGTTTTGCGAATTTGTATTACTTAGAACGCAAGAGGATGAACAGTTTTGAAAATATTATTTGGTGCGATGAAGCAAAGTTTACGAAAACGGAGTGTTTAACCGACATAATTCACACCATTGGTCCACAGAATATCCTCACCAAGCATACATAATAAATTTTCAGGAAAGGTGGTCTTTTAACGTTTGTTGTGCTATTAGAAATTCGCGAATCGTATGTGTAGTGTTTTACCAGGAAAATTTAAACGGTAAAGTACATATTGTTTTAGTAATTCTTTTTCTTCTCGATGAACACTTTTTACAGGAGAACGATATTTAGAAATTGTGCGTGGAGAAATTGTAGCATATTTAAACAACCTCTTACCTAATGAAGTACGCAAAATATTTTACCAGCACGACGGTGCTCCTGAGCACAATGAAAACGTTGTAACCGAGTACTTACATGCATTGTTTGAAGACCAATTTATAGCTAATAACGAACCTCACGTATGGCCACCCCGATCACCCGATCTTACTCCTTTGGATTTTCTTCTATTGGGGTATGTAAAAGATACGGTCTTCTCCCACGCTCCTACTACTGTGTAAGATTGCAAAAGACGAATATTAAATGCTCTAAATTCTTTAACTCCAGAGCAAATACAAAAGGCAACAAATGAAGAGTTTAAAAGACGCTTTTTATAATGCTTGGATCAAAATGGCCGACAAATAGAACATTTATAAACAACCTCTTATGTTTTTATTTATTTTTCTTTAGGTACAATATTGTTAGATGAAATACATTGTTCCATGTTTGTGTAGCTTTTAAACATTATTTTTCAAAAAATGTTCTTGCGCTGCCATTTTTAGCAACTAAAATGTGCAAAAGCATTTTCTGCTTTCTAAGTACAAAGATATTAATTCCATAGAATTGATTAATATAACAAAATATTTGATGAAAAATATCGCCAGTTCTTCGAACAAATCTATTACATTCGCCATAAATAATTATCATTTCGAGATAATCTTGTTTTGTAAAGTTTCGATTAGCCATTACAAATAACTAGAGTACAGGAATTGCAACTTCAGTCGAATTATTTACATTTGACGTTTTGTAACAAAAATCAAATACTCTTTTGTTAATGTAGTTGATAAATGCTGTTTGATAGTAGCAAATGTATTAAGTTACTGAACTAGTGCATTTTCTCTTTTAATGCAAATAACTCAAAAACGGCTTACAATAAATGGATGGTTGTAATTACTTACCTAAGGTATTCTTTTCCATAGAATGGATTACTATAACAAAATATGGTAGGTTCCATTTAAAAAAAACGGAATATTTGACACTTTATTAGTCAATTTATAAAATGAATTTTCTAGCACCCTGTACATTGCAATCAGATTTTCTTTGCACGTAGAAATAATATCAAGTATTATTAATGTGATTAGAAAAAAACAATTTTGTAAGTTCGTTCACTTTCTAGTTATTCCAATTTATGTGACTGCGTGCAAATGTCAAAAATCTACTAAAAGTCAAAAATCTCGAAAACGGCATTAGATAGGGATATGGTTGTATTATAAAAGGTCACATAAAATTTGACAAGGAATTCAAAAATACATAAATATACAGGATGTTCCGTTTAAAATAACGATAGTAATGCCGACTACCGGTATAACCGGAAGTGCTAAGGTATCAAAACTATTTTAGACGTATAGAGCACCTTTGATAACCCCCTAGTACCAATTTTCAGATTCCTCCTAACATTGATCTTCCATATACAGGTGACCTCCCACTTAAAAAAACACCCTGTACATATAAAACTATTTTATGATACTTTTTAAGTATGTTTTAATCAATTTTAATTTAGAAAAACTCCCTTCGGCAGCTGCTGATGTTACAGAAAGAGTTAAATACAAATGTTATGGAACACTGAAGCACATTTTTTTAATATGCAGTATTGAAAGTTCAAATGGTCGAGTGTTGCTATGGAGTATCGAAGGATTTTCCGTAAATTTTGTTTTGTATAGAAGTCAAGCTGTAATGTCAAACACGTGTGACCTTCGCGCACCTGTTGTTGTTGTAACTGCACACGAAGGTTAAGGAACGCTGATGTCTAGGGGATTATTTGTGGTGAGTCTTCTCCAATTCTAATTCAATTTTTGTTTTACGGAACCATTACTGGAAATGTAATAATAATTTTTTGTAAATTTTATATAGTAATTTAAATTGGTACACGTAATCTTTGTTCAGAATTTAATAGTTGGATATTGCGTAAATGTTCGTAAGAATACAAAGAAATTTCTATAAGATAACTTTATTTAAATTTAAAAGGTTATACTAAAATGTACTCGTAACTAAGCACGTGACACGTTAGTATTTGTTTGTCACATTATAAAATCTTTTGACAGCACAATTTAAATTCAGATTAGTTCAGACCATGTATTTTTGACCTTTGATTCAAAAAATTAAATTAATTAAAAATGTAAGTTCTGCAGTTTAAAACAGTCAATATATTTAATTAATTATATGTAAGCCAAAACAGGATCCTTTTCGGCATCAAACACAAGTTGTAGAATATTAACAAAAACACTTTAATTCTCCTAAAGAATTATAATAAATTAACACTTGCAAAATTCATACAAATAATAAGAGACTACTCTTAGACATTATTAAAGGTTGATATCTAAAAAAGCTTCAATACGTGTAAAATTGTATAAATGATGTATATATATATTTTTTTGTAAATTAATAGAAAGTGCACTAAGTTGTTTTAAAGCTTTCTTGCATTGAAGTCAAGAATAATTTTTCTATAAAAGCAAGCAACCATATTTATAAAATTTTGTAGTGAAGAAGAATAGATAATTGGTATTGTGTTTGAAAATTTTTGAGGTATAATCTTGACTAGTTAATCTTTTGCAATTTATTTTTATGATAAAGTGACTAGGCTCTAATGTAGCCCTAGGTCTAAATTCCAATAAAGTGATTAAATTTTCAGATAGTACGAAATCGTCGTTCCAATTCCAGTTTGCAGAGTCACAAGTAAGTATTATAATTCTATGTTTTGCTCGTTAAGGATTTTTTCTTTTCGAAGATTTCCATATCTTATCTTCGGATTGTTTCTCAGTATAGCTATTATTAAAATACGGTGGCGTCCATTAAAAATTGTTTTGTTACCGTATACCATCCTATGACCCTGGCTCATAGCTCTGCTCTAAGTTGAAGAAGCTTAGCTGGCTGGAAGATCTCTTTAGAGGGTCCTTTTATACTCAAAGCCATTTTCCATACTCTTTACCCTGGGCTTAAACCTTAGACAGGAACCCCCTCATAATTTATTGAGGCTCTGCTGCCTATAAGGTAGAGTAAAGACACTATAGAAAAAATAGTGTAACAAGTTCCATATACAATATTTTGAAGGCAAATAATTTTAGAAGTTGGTCACTTTATCCTGTTCAGCACCTTAAGGAAACCGATTTCGAAAGAAAAATGTTGTTTTGCGAATTTGTATTACTTAGAACGCAAGAGGATGAACAGTTTTTGAAAAATATTATTTGGTGCGATGAAACAAAGTTTACGAAAAACGGAGTGTTTAACCGACATAATTCACACCATTTGTCCACAGAAAATCCTCACCAAGCATGCATAACAAATTTTCAAGAAAGATGGTCTCTTAACGTTTATTGTGCTATTAGAGATTCGCGAATCGTATGTTTACTGTTTTACCAGGAATATTTAAACGGTAAAGTACATATTGTTTTAGTAATTCTTTTTCTTCTCAATGAACACTTTTTACAGGGGAACGATATTTAGAAATTGTGCGTGGAGAAATTGTAGCATATTTAAACAACCTCCCACCTAATGAAGTCCGTAAAATATTTTACCAGCACGACGGTGCTCCTGCACACAATGGAAACGCTGTAACCGAGTACTTACATGCCTTGTTTGAAGACCAATTTATAGTTAATAACGGACCTCACTTATGGCCACACTGATCACCCGATCTTACTCCTTTGGATTTTTTTCTATTGGGGTACGTAGAAGATATGGTCTTCTCCCACGCTTCTACTACTGAGGAAGATTGCAAAAGACGAGTATTAAATGCTCTAAATTCTTTAACTCCAGAGCAAATACAAAAGGCAACAAATGAAGAGTTTAAAAGACGCATTTTAAAATGCTTGAATCAAAATGGCCGACAATTAAACAATTAAACAATCAAACCGCGATGACCACCTCGTAACACATAATTTTTCAAGTGTCATTTTAGTCTTCTTATTGCTAGCAATGGCTTTATTACTTTCCAATTCCTTCCAACGTGGTAAAATTTCACTAAAAAAAACACATACATGTTTTGCACTGTCATAAATTTTTTAATTTCTAGGACATTTTTCATAGTCATTTAATACCAAATTTGAATTATGGGCAGCGAGTTACATATCACTCAATTAATATGTATACGAATTTAAATATAATTATTATGTCTTAAGAAATAGAATGTTACATTATTTAATTGAAGGACACGTTATAAAAGGTTAATGAAAGTTCATAATCAGACGTGAGAACGGAAGCAACTACTTTGTATTCTAGACGCAACATGATACTACAGGTGCAGGTCACAATGAACTATAAGAAAGCAATTGTTAGAATTAAGATTACTAAGAAGTAATACATTGTATTTTATCAAGAAGTAGCAAACATGAGATCTGCTCTTCCCACAAGATGATGCGAAGGCAGGGATAGCATAAATACCCTGAAGAGCCCATGATGGCCAGCCAGTCTCGAACTTCATAACTTTAGCATTGTTGGTTGTTCAAGCTACATACCATAATTTTTGATTATTAATTATTGATTTATTAACTTCAAATACTTTTAACGCGCTAATAATAACATTTTCAAAATTTTGAGTACTTTGATCATTTGTTTCAATAAACCGCAAAAACGATTCCTTTATTTCTAGCTTGTCATGGTCTGCATACACGTAGCGAACAACAATCCTAAGTTGGTCTTTTTAAGAAATGTCCTGAGTTTTATTCAAAACAAGTGTAAAAAATGGAGCGTATGTTACCTCTTCAATAATTTGTTCTAAAACACATTTTGCAAAAAGGGATATGATTTGGTTTTAAATATTGGGACTTCGGCATTTAGTTCTATAATTTATACTGGAGATGTGCGCTTAAACATATGGTCGTATCTTGAAACTAAATCAATTATGTTCGGAAAATACCGCTTTCTGGACCGATGGCAGATGCAACTTCATAATGTCCTCGTAGCGGAAGATTGCACACTGCCAATGTACGAATTACATCACAAATGCGAATCAAGATTGATTTAATGTTCTCCTTTTGACGCCAATTCAAGTAGCAACAGAAGAATTTCTTTCCAATGAAGAATAAGTTATGCATGCTCGAAAATGGGCAGAGGACCCTTCGTGAGTTTTAATTTTTTGCTCAAACCTTGCCAGTCATTAATATTTCCATCACACACAGTGTTCAATTTTTTGTCCTGTTTTTGTGCTTTTATAATAATAATTCGCGTTTGCGTTCCTCGAGGCGGCTCCGTGGCGTAGTGGTATGTGCGTGACTACTACGCCCAAGGTCCCAGGTTCGAATCCCGACACGGTCCGCTTGAAAAATGTTAGGCGAGCATTTTTCACAAAAATACACCCTCGTTCGGATAAAGGAAAAATGGAGGTCCCGTGTGTGAGTGTTGTCATGCACGTTAAAGATCCCTACCTTGCTTGGAACAGCAAGGGTTCTGCAAAATTTCAAACTTTTCAGATAAAAAAACCTCGCTTTCTGGCTTATATAGTACCTTTGAGTGGAGCATTAGAAAATCACATGTAAGGTTAAGTACCTCGGCGGCTTCGTGGCGTAGTGGTATGTGTGTGACTACAACACACAAGGTCCCGGATTCGAATCCCGACACGGTCCGATTAAAAAATGTTAGGCAAGCATTTTTCACAAAAATACAACCTCGTTCGAATGAGAGGTAAAAAAGAGGCCCCGTGTGTGAGTGTTGTGACGCACGTTAAAGAGCCTTACCTTGCTTGGAACAGCAAGGGTTCGGCAAAATTCCAAATTTTCCAGGTAAAAAAAATTCGCTTCCTGGCTAATGTAGTATCTTCGGGTAGAGCATTGGAAAATCACATGTAAGGTTAAGTACCTCGACCATTTTAGATCTCGAGAAAATGGCCCCCGTAGGCCTGTTTGGGCCGGAAAGGATAATGCTACGTTTCAGTGTGTCTGAGTGCGGATTATGAAATAAAAATATATCCTTATCCATCTTTTAATTAACTACATCTACATCTAATTTTGATTGCGATTGCACATGAGGACTTGTTAGAGGTATACGCTCAACGTCCACATCAATTTGCTGATGTGAATGTAGCTGAACGTCGCTAGCAGTATCTTTACTACATTCTAAAAGTTCTTTTTCTAAATGTTCCATATTTAAAGTGTCACTATCACTGTTCTCGGTTTTTGATTCTAGATTACAATCTGATAGCTCTGCATTTTGAAAAAAATCTGTAACTTTAGGTAATTTTTTTTTAGCTTCCAATTTTTCTTGTTGCAATTTACGTTTTCTTGCACCACTCATGTAAACTCTATTTGTTCCACTCATTACTAATAATTAGGTAACAAATATTTCAGAACACAGAAAAGGTTAAACACCAAACACCAAAGAAACAAATATATGATAGCGAATCAAGAAAAAAATGCCTGAACGTGAAACTGAACTTAATGTGGTAAGAGTAACAAAGACAACACAACATCATGTCTTAATCTTAAAGACGCCATTCAAATACAGAATGTCCGTTCTTTGATAATGTCGCATGTTATTTTATATGTGCAGTATGTGCTATAATATAAAAGAAACGCCTCGGCTTTTCTTGTTATAATCTTATGAAAAGAAATGTTTATTTTAAAGTGTTTATTTTTTCTATTTTCACATCTTAGATAGGTTGTAGGTTTATAAAATCAACTAACACTCTTATCAGCTTGCTGGTTTTCAACAAAAACAAAACAGTCATCATTGTTCCAGTGTAAAACAACACCTTGCTGTCCATTGATAAGACATTATGAATATATGAATAGAAACTTATATAAGATTAGCTTGGCTTGATTCTTGCATCAAAACGTCCACTTTTATAAATAGAACGTATAAGATAACCAAGTTGTTCTATATAAAAATAAGAATCCTGATTTGTTTTGTAGGCGTTTAGTGATAAGTAAAACTATAGGTGAAACACTGGGGTCCGTGTTTCTGTTTCTGTTTAATAATTCTTAAACGAATTCGACATCGTTTATTTCACGATGCTGGAACCGGACCGGGGCCCTTTAGTGTTTGGCCCACCCGCATTGCGGGGTATGCGGGGGCGTTAATTACGCCACTGTATGAATATATACATTTTACACTGTATCTAAACGTTTTAGATACTTGGATACATTTTTCTTGATTTGTCGCAATTATATTCTATATATTTTTTTATCAAACATTTACACATGAATTATAATTTCATACTTGAACATCAAATTCTGTACCGGTAATTGAGACGCAACCAGAATTTGAACGAGCCGTGCTTTTGTGCAATTCGTAATCTGCATGAAATGGACAATTAATTTTACATAATACGAGGGATGTTTCTAAAGTTCTGAAAATTTAATAATTAAATTACTCAGAATGTATAAGCATTACTATTGGTGGTAGACGAGTTTTGACATGTTTATACAGCTATCTAGTACAATATTCTTTAGTCTGATTTACGTGTTCGGTTGATATAGACGCGTTTTGGCAGCTCTGTTCCTGCAACCATGGATGACGCGGTTAGATTTTAAAAAGCAATAATTTTCTTTTTGTAGAAAGAGGGTGCGAAATCTTCAGAAATTAGTCAACGTCTGCAAGCAATGTTTGGCGATTTTGCAGAATCAAAAAGTACTGTTTACCGGTGGATCGATTATTTAAAAGTGGTAAGAACATCAGTTCAAGACGATCCACGTAGTGGCCGGTTGAGCACTTCAGTAGATGAAAGAAACATTCTGCTGTGGAGGATCTAATGAAAGATGACAGGCGAATGACTATTCAACAAAATAGTGTACACTTGGAAACCGTTCCACTGCAAGTTCATGAAATCTTACATGATTGTTTGCACATAAGCAAGGTTTCAGCCCGCTGGGTGCCAAGGCTGATGCGACCAGAACAGAAACTCAGTAGGTCAAATACTTGTCGTCAACTTCAAGAGCTGTTAACCCGTTACGGTGATGAATTTTGGCATCGGATAATAACTACTGACGAAACGTGGATTCCTACTTCAACCTGAGACTAAAATCATTCAAAGAATGGCGTAAATCCGAAGAAGGGCCATCTCTTAAGGCGCGTGCAGTTCCGTCTGTTGGAAAGGTAATGATTCGTGTATTCTGGGATTGTAAAGGGATCATTTTTATGAATTATCTGCCAAAAGGCATTACAATTAATGCAGAATATTATTCGAATTTATTATCCGGTCCACTAATACTGACACTGATCAGAAAACAACTTGGAAAATTACACAAGCGTCCGTTATTGCAACAAGACAATGCAAGGTCTCACATCGCAAGACGAACGAAGGACGTTTTAAATGATTTGCAATTGGAATTACTTCCGCATGCACCTTACTCACCAAATCTTGCACCTAGTGACTATCATCTGTTTCAAAAACTGAAAAAACCTTTGCATGGTCTTCGGTTTGAGTGTTTAAATGACAAAACGTTCCATAAATAGGTAAATTAAGGAGACACCAAAAAGTTCTTTGAGGATGGTTTATAAAATTTCGTTTATCGTTGGAACAAATGTATTCAGTTAAATGGTGATTATGTTGAAAAACGCTATTAAAATATTGATTGAAATTGACAAAATAAAAAAAATTATAGCTATATTCACAAATCTTTGGAAACATCCCTCGTACTGCCTACTAATATGTCAGTCTCATGTCTATTAGACTAGATTGTGGTTAATCATTTATTGTTTAATACAAAATTAATATTCTATGGAAGGAGAAGAGAATAATTGTCTGCTCATTATATTAAACGGGAAGTTCTTTAAAATTAAACCGAAAAACGATTATGATCGGTTGGCATCGTTTGCGCAAATCTAAGCTGAATGTTAAATTTGTATAAATAAAGCAAGGTATCGGTAGAGTATTTCAGACCATATATAGAAACTCCTACCTTGCTGTAGATGAAGGACAATACCGTAAAAGCTCTCAATCAACATAAATATTCTTGGGTTTATTGTTTTTTATTTGAAAAACACAATTTTATTCATACACAAGTATCAATGTGGTTCTAAAATCAAGACATATTTAGCAACACCGGCTTTGGATGGAAAGCAATACTTTATTCTATTTATCATTGTTGCCAATATGGAACAGCTCCCAACTAACTACCCAAAGGCATTTATTACGACGTCAAATTATACTAATTATAATCTGTGCGTGTGCGAAAATACTGTTGAGGCGAAAATTGTGTTATGACGAAAAGTGTTGGAAGAAAATAGTGTTGGGGTTTCAACTTAGATTAGCAGTCAAAATGCTTTGCTACTAAGACAAAATCATTGAACGGGTACATGTGCGAAAATAGTGATAAAGTGAAAATAGTGTTGAGATTTCAATTTAGGTTGGTAATCAAAATGTTTTGCTACTCGGACAAAATCACCGAACGGGCACATGTGCGGAAATAGTGTTAAAGAGAAAACAGTGTTGAGGTTTCAATTTAGATAGTAGTCAAAGTGTTTTACTACTAAGACAAAAATCACCGAACGGGTACATGTGCAAAAATAGTGTTTAGGTTAAAATAGTTTTGAGGTTTCAACTTACGTTAACTCAAAATATTTTGCTACTAAGATAAAATCATCGAACAGTGATCCAACAAACAACTTCTGTGATATTTCGTATTGTTATGAAGTTCCCATCAATTTAGACTGCAACCTGAACCTCCAAACCGAAATAAATATGGTCGCCTCAGTAACTTTCAGCTATATATGTTTAGGAAGAAACAATTTTGTTGCATTATACTTCTTTTTCCACTAACACTAGGTTGGTTCCAACTTTTACCTGTGATTTAATACACTGATACCACATTACTTAAAACGGTGTACATAGGGGAAGATGACCTGTTCAAAAAATATCCTGTGATACATACTAATTGTTGTATGACGTTTTGGGCATCGGTATATGTGTTGAAGTGAACGGTTAGAGTCCTTTACCAACAGTATTGATGGTCGGTAGCTTGCATTGTTGCAATTAGGGTTATTTTGGATCAAGAGAAGAGTACTGAAGTGTGCAAATACTTATGCGCAGTTTCTATCAAAACAGCGGATAACACTAGCGATGTTTTAATAGTACAAAGAAAATATATAAGATGTTAGCTTGATGAGCAACACCTTCGACAACTAAATGACTGTAGCAAAACAAAAATCATAGATGAAGCAAAGTCCGTGGTAAGTGGCGAGTTGATCTAATACGCACGTTTCGTATACTATTTCTACGCTCTATTGTGACCTTTGAAGTTGCAGTGTTTGCGTGAGATTGCTAACTGGTGCTTCTTTGTTATTAACAAAAACTTTAAATTTATGAAAAAATCAAAAAAAGTTATAAGTAGGTTTACAAAACACGTCTTTAGACTACTTCCGATTATTATTTTTTTATTTGACTGGTTTATAATTCTCCACCTTACCCCAAAACAATTATTTCTGAAAAAAGTATTACTACTGTGAATAACTATACACATTTGAGGATAAAGTATTTATTTATAAATAAATATTTTTGTTTGCGCCATAAGTGCAATATTCAATTTAATTTGGTTTTACCATTTCTGTCAAATTAACTGAACGCACGCGCGGCCGAAAACAAGACAATCCTCACGTGTGTTATCAGGAACAGTCGAGTTCTAAGTACCTGTAGAGGCGTTAACTTCACCAATCTGTCGGGTCGGAAGTGCTCCCGAACCGTCTGATTGTGTGGTGCGAGTTGTTGTTTGTTTCCTTTCCTTTTCACCCCCAAATATCCTCTTACAGCTTCAAGTGATACCACTGGACCGTTCATTTACATTCCCAATGTTCCACCCGAAGGTACTACATTGACCAGGAGGCGAGTTTTTTGTTGCCTGGAAATTTAGAATTTTGCCGAACCCTTTACGTTCCAGGCAAGGTAGGAATCTTTAACGTGCGTGACAACACTTACACACGGGACCTCCATTTAACTTCTCATCCGAACGAAGGCGTAATTTTTGTGAAAAATGCTCACCTGCCATTTTTCAAGCAGTCGGCCGTGTCGGGATTTGAACCCAGGACCTTGGGATTCCGTAGTCTTACGCTTACTACATTGATCCACGGCGACGCCCACCACTGGACCAGTGTTGCTACCAGCATCGGTAAGTTTGACTTTGTTTACGTTGTTCTGCAATAAACTGTTCAACCATTTACGTATTTCCCGTTGGGATTTTGTCGTAACAATGCACGACTGGTCAACTAACTTATCGAAGGAAAATTATTAAGTTTACTGCCGTGCGCTGTTATACAAAAACCTACAATTTTTTAACTAAAACGCAATTAAGGTAAAAAAGTAAACTAAATTGATATTGGATGTAATTTTAGAAAAAGCATTCAGAGGCATTAACGAAGTTGTATGCTATAAAAACACAAAGGCAAGTGATGTGCAAGTGACGCCAGTTTGAAGATAACTGTAAAGGAAGGTCATCTAACAAATGTTGCTGCAGTTGTAGTAACTCAATTTCAATGTTTGTCAAGCACAAATTCAAGGGCCCCAAGATGAAGTCGATAACGTTATTCTTAATTGATAGGAAGACAAAATATTGCCTATTTATACGGAGGACAAGCAACCCCCTTAAACTGTTTATTTACGACTTATGTAAAGGCTTCAATCCACCGTATGGAAGGGCTATTTTGAAAAAAATGCATGAACGAAGAGATGCTATTTTAAATATTTTGTAAAATGAGTTTTGTAACACTGACTATATCTGCACAACAGCAGACATTTGGTCTACAA
This sequence comes from Platerodrilus igneus, assembly GCA_036346225.1. NCBI lineage: Eukaryota > Metazoa > Arthropoda > Insecta > Coleoptera > Lycidae > Platerodrilus > Platerodrilus igneus. The sequence continues at coordinate 2,796,679 of JARFIW010000289.1, forward strand.
GTAACAGAAGCTATTTTGGCGTCACACATCATACATTGACAATAGCCTTACTGGCTTGTAGACGTTTTGGTTTCCCATGCCTATAAAGAAGTTGAGAAATTGCAAAAATGGTATATAACATACATAAAAGTCGTATTTCGTCTTCAGACACAAAAACTATGGGTACCGTTACTGATAGTGCTTCTGATGCAAAACCTTTTAAAATAAGTAGTGCTCCTTAGAGTATTTCAATTCAAGATATTGATTTTTTAAAAAATTGTAATGATATTATAATAGAATATTTACAAGGTTTGCAAGACGGTGTAGAGGATGATGAGAAAAATATATATTTTTCTAAACATTATCGCTGCAAGACACATACGTTTAATTTAATGGTGACGAAAGGCCCTAGAACCTCACAATATAAAAAATGTGTAATTCTATTCTATCAAAATTGAATTCATTTTAGAATGTTTTTCATGGCACTAGAAATGCTTATGTGAAATTGAAGCAATTTGTCATTGTAAATTAGTACCACCTTGTCCAACAAGATGGAAATCATCGATTTTATCGATATATTGGCAGTAGAGTCAATATTATGAAAGGACGAAGTTTCGAAAACAGGTTAATGGACATAAGATTTACTAAAATCTAATTACTGCGATAGAAACGAAAATTTGATTATATTTAGTTATTCACAACATTGTAGAGATTTCGATATCAAATAAATTAGAAAATATTCGCTATATGTTATACAAATTTTGCTTACGACAAAACTTTGACCACAGGTGAAAGTAAGGGATAATGTTACTTTTCACATCAATGTTGTAGTATCAAAACAAACAAATGTTACTTAGTTATTCAATGTCAAAAGTTGTAAACTGGATATGAATGATTTCTATTCACAACGTATGTGCGAGTGTTGTTGAATATTTGGGCAAGGAAGTTGTTCAGTTACTAGTAGGTAAATTTTATACTATAAACTATATAGAGTTTATGAAACTTAAAAATAAATATCGTGCATTCAAAACTTCAATGAATGCGTTGAATAGCAAGTCTTCAAAACCTTAGCCTTTCATCATTAGTTTTCTTCTTAATGTTGACTGATTCATATCGAATAGTGATGATAGCAGTATTGATTGCTTAACGGTGTTAAATCTTATGTAACTTTAACTCAACTTAAATTAATCGAATATTTAATAACATTGAAAGTTGAGTAACGTGGTCACAGCGTTTTAAACAAATTGAACATTAATTTGTTAAAAAGGTTTTGACTGTTCGAATATATTCTGCGAACTAGCCCTTTCATAAACAATTTAACCATAATTCTGAATAATCGATTATTTACAACCTGTTTTATATCCAACTCTACCAAATTATTTTGCACACCTGATGAAAGCTGTAATTTCATAAATTCGATTTGAATTTTTCACACCTTAAAAAAATCTTCTGATTACTACAAATCTTTGAATTTTAATTATAAAATAGTAATACAATTATTGATATTAGAGCTGTTTGAATATTTTAGTCAAAGAACATGTCAGGGATCGTAAACGGAAGTTTGATAACTATTCTAACATTATCGTTAGAAGGTGTGATTGCAAGTCGTGTTTACAAAGCAAAGTTTGATCATTTATAACTTTCAAGAAGGTATTTCAAAATGCTCAGTGCAGAACCAATTTAAATTCGCTTTGTTAATCAAAGCAATAATCTATTAAAGTCGTTGATTTTAAATAAAGTTTCAATAATCTATTGCAATTAAAGGTTATAAAGAAAGACTTAGAAATGTTGCTCTAATTGTAAAAGAAAGAGTGCAAACATCTTAAACTGCGTTATCTTTTACTAAAATCACAATTGTTCAAATGGGTCTAATATTATTAAAATGCCTATAAGAGTAATATTTTAATTAAATTTGAAAAAACGACTTATAAATATAAGCAATTGACTATGTTCTGTTTCAGCAACAACAGGAAAATATTAACTGGTTCTACAAGTTAACAGAATGCTATATTTGAAGTGTTAAAGTATACATTGTACAATAGCTTACATGTGCATTGTAATGTTAAATTAGCTGTCAGGCAATAATAGATATATTAGTCAAAAATGATAGTAAAATAATTATAAATTCTTACTATTCTATAAATATGTAATTTAGTTTCATGAGTGCACAAAAAGTTGAAACGTACGATTATGAAATTGTTCGATGCTAAAACGTTTTAAAATTTAATTATGCCTAGATCCAAGTATTACATTCATAGATATTCGAAAAGCTAGATTTGTCAAAATGTTTTGCTACTAAGATAAAATCATGAATACGGTGCTATATACAAAAATACTGTTAACTTAGGTTAGTAGTCAAAATGTGCAAAAATAGTGTTGAGGTAAAACTTAGGCGAGTAGTCGAAATGTTTTGCTACTACTAAATAATCATCGAACGGGTACATGTGCGAAGGCAGTGTTGATTGAAAAATAGTGTTGGGGCAGAAAGTTATGACATAAGTATGGTGTTCAGGTTTCAACTTAGGTTAGTAGTAGAAATGTTTTATTACTATTAAACCCGTTACTTATTTACACACGGTAGCCTTCGTCAATACGAATACTTAAAAAGTAAAGGTTTCATTTGCGGTGCCATTGCCAAAGTACTGTTTCTACATAATTCGTCGATTCGAATATTAAAGAAGAACTTAATAGCGACAATCTCCTGCAAAAACCCTTAGACCTATTCCAATAACCATTAATTTTCTTCTTATAAACTCAGGTTGATGGATTCATAAAGTCCACCTGATAGTTCAATGTTTGATGAGAGTAGTCTAAGTGTTCTATTTTGCACGACTATATTATATGTTTTCCCGTAAATACAACGTGCAAAGACTTAATTCGTAACTTTAAGTGTGCGGTTCGGCAACAGTGCGGTGAAAATCTAAAGTCGAAATTATTTAATAACATTGACATTCAGTCTTGGAACGTTATGAACGGTGGACGTGCACGAGAAGAGACGTGTTTTTAATCAACAAATGGCAAGTGCATTCACATTATGTTAAAACAAGGTATTTAGCCTCTATTATGTCTTGCATTTATATTATTACAATGGTGATTAATTAAGCTCCTATTCATACATAACAAGATGTTCCTCGAAACCATAAAATATCGAGGTGGTCCTTTTTTAACTAATCTAGATTACTTTATATAAAAACAACCACTAGCTATCATTTTATCCCAAACCTCTCACCACTAAGGAACTTAGACCTTTGTGTGCTTGCCACTCATCCTGTCTAAATTGTAGAGCCTTGCAGTACATGCTCATATATTATTAGCAGCAGAGTTGTAGCGGAACTGTTTGTTACATAAACAACATAACCTGCTTTTGTCTTGTATTATAAACACCCAAAACCCATCGCTGATCTAACAAACAACTTCTGTGATATTTTCGTATTGTTATGAAGTTCCCATCAATTTAACTGTAACTAACTCAAACCGAAATAAATATGGTCGCCTCAGCAACTTTCAGCTATATATGTTTAGGAAGAAACGATTTTGTTGCATTATACTTCTTTTTCACTAACACTAGGTTGGTTCTAACTTTTACCTATGATTTAATACACTACTACCACATTACTTGAAACGGTGTACGTAGGGAAAGTGACCTTTTCAACAAATGTCCTGTGTACAAACTAATTGTTGTATGACGTTTAGGGCATCGGTATATGTTTGAAGTGAACGGTTAGTCTTTCACCAACAGTATTGATGCAGGTATCTTGCATTGCTGCAATGAGGGTTATTTTGGATCAAGAGAAGAGTACTAAGTCTGCAAATATTTATGCGCATCAAAACAGCGGATAACACTAGCGATGTTTTCAAAATACTATAGAAAATATATAAGATGTTACCTTGATGGGCAACACCTTCGACAACTAAATGACTGCAGAAACAAGAACCATTGACGAAGCAAAGTCCGTGGTAAGTGGGAGTTGATCTAATACACACGTTTCGTATAGTATTCTTACGCTCTATTGTGACCTTTTACGCTGCAGTGGTCGCGTGAGATTGCTAACTGGTGTTTCTTTGTTATTAACATAAACTTTAAATTTACGAAAAATCAAAAAGTTATAAGTAGGTTTACAAAACACGTCTTTAGACTATTTTCCATTATTATTTTTTTTTTATTTGACTGGTCGATAATTCTCGACCCTACCCCAAAACAATTATTTCTGAAAGAAGTACTACTACTGTGAACAACTATACACATTTGAAGATAAAGTATTTATTTATAAATAAATATTTTCTAACTAAAACGCAATTAAAGTAAAAAAGTAAACTAAATTGATATTGGCTGTAATTTTAGAAAAAACATTCAGAGGCATTAACGAATTTGTATGCTATAAAAACACAGAAGCAAGTGATGTGCAAGTGGCGCCAGTTTGAGAATAACGGTAAAGGAAGGTCGTCTTACAAAGCATGCTGCAGTTGCAGTAACTCAATTTCAACCTTGTCAAGCAAAAATTTAAGGGTCCCAAGATAAAGTCAATAACGCTATTCTTAATTGCTAAGAAGACGAAATGTTGCCTATTTATACAGAGAACAAGCAAACCCTTAAACTGCTTATTTACGACTTACGTAATCCACCATATGGAAGGGCTATTTTGAAAAAATGCATGAACGAAGAGATAATATTTTAAATAATTTGAAAAATGAGTTATATAACACTGACTATGTCTGCACAACAGCAGATATTTGGTCTACAAGTAACAGAAGCTATTTTGGTGTCACACGTCATACATTGACAATAGCCTTACTGGCTATGTAAGATGTTAATTGGTTTCAAACATGCCTAGGTAAAGAAATTGCAAAATATTTATATTTAACATACATAAAAATCGTAAATTTGTCTATCAAAGACACGGAAAAATTAAGTGGGTACCGTTACTGATAATGCTTCCGATGCAAAACCGGTTTTAAAATAATAGTGCTCCTTAGAGTATTTCCATTCAAGATATTGATTTTAAAAAAATTGTAATGATATGTATAATAGAATAGTTGTCAACTGGATTTGAACAGCACGGTGTAGAGGATGATGAGGAAATATATATATTTTACGTACAACATTATCGCTGCTAAGACATACGTTAAATTTAAATAAGCCTGACGAAAGGCCCTAGATATTTTCCTGTCACAACTATAAAAATGTATAAGTTCTATTCAAGCAAAATTAACTTCATATTTAGAATGTTTTTCATGGACACCGGTACAAATGATTCTGTTAAGAAATTGAATAAGCAATTTGTCATTGTATTTTAATTAGGACCACCTTGTCCAACAAAGTGGAATTCATATTTATGATAGTATTGTGCGTAGGTTTATAATTTATTAACAATCTAAGATATATAAAAACTAGATTTGTCAAAAATAAAGAATTCGAAGTTAAAGTTTATAGAAGAATTTGCATGCGTAACCAAGAGTCTTGCACAAAGAATTGACATTCTTCAAGGCAAGAAACAGGAAACAGCTCTCTAGCAAAAGTCCTTCCACAAGGTCTTCTACAAGTAAACCATCATTTAGAATCATTTAAACAGTTGCTTTATGGCGAGTCTCGTAAACCTGTTCTACGAAGTGGTTCAAACAAGAGATTTCAGGACATATATTTGATGTTAACAGTAGCACATCAAAGCCCTTTACAATTGCTATTAACACAAATTTAAATTAAAGTGATTGTTTATGATAAGTATGGCAAACTACTTTATTTTAAAGCTCTGCTGGTGACACAAGCTGAAATGAACATTTTTAATCGGGCACGCCTAATAGATCATCATTATTAGAGGAGATTATGTTTTTAATATATAACAAAGTCCATGTTTTAAGAAATTTCTTGTAATATTACTGGTTTTCCTTGTACCGTGATTTATAATTTGCTTTACTTGAAAACTTTAGTCAACATACTGAAATTATTTGTGCACAAAAATCTTCCTTTTAGTAATATTAAGATCCTAAACTCAGTGTAAAATTCACCTTACATAAGACAATTAATATTTTAAATTCAACAATAAACATCCGAATTACACAATAAAATATGAATGTTTTAACCAAAAAAAATATAGAGTAAATCTCTGACTTTGTTGTGTGTTGCAATCAGCTGTTATCTTTGATACCTCAAATAACAAAAATAAAACTTTGTCTTGGATTTTATTCTGTACAGCACTAGTGTCGATGGTTTCTTCCCATACGTAGTATTAAAATTGGAATTTAAATTATTTCGTAAGATCATAAGTATTTCTTGGAATGATAATGATAAAAAATTCTTAAACATGTCATAGAGTTTAAAGTAAAGCCATAAACTTCTTAAATTATTTTCTAAAAGTTCATAAATATGTTCAAAAAGCTCTATAAAATTTTGTAAAATATGAGTTAAAATAAAAACTTATCTATACGCTGAATTAAACAGCTTTACGTAAAACAGTGAAAACTTATTAGGTTCGTTTTAATTTCACTACTTTTGTTATTTATGCAAAATGGCATGCTGATGACTTATTTCACTTGCACCATCAATTTAGACTGTAACCTGAACCTCCAAACCGAAATAAATATGGTCGCCTCAGCAACTTTCAGCTATATATGTTTAGGAAGAAACGATTTTGTTGCATTATACTTCTTTTTTCACTAACACTAGGTTGGTTCTAACTTTTACCTATGATTTAATACACTACTACCACATTACTTGAAACGGTGTACGTAGGGGAAAGTGACCTTTTCAACAAATGTCCTGTGGTACAAACTAATTGTTGTATGACGTTTAGGGCATCGGTATATGTGTTGAAGTGAACGGTTAGTCTTTCACCAACAGTATTGATGCACGGTATCTTGCATTGCTGCAATGAGGGTTATTTTGGATCAAGAGAAGAGTACTGAAGTCTGCAAATATTTATGCGCATCAAAACAGCGGATAACACTAGCGATGTTTTCAAAATACTATAGAAAATATATAAGATGTTACCTTGATGGGCAACACCTTCGACAACTAAATGACTGCAGAGAAACAAGAACCATTGACGAAGCAAAGTCCGTGGTAAGTGGCGAGTTGATCTAATACACACGTTTCGTATAGTATTCTTACGCTCTATTGTGACCTTTTACGCTGCAGTGGTCGCGTGAGATTGCTAACTGGTGTTTCTTTGTTATTAACATAAACTTTAAATTTACGAAAAAATCAAAAAAAGTTATAAGTAGGTTTACAAAACACGTCTTTAGACTATTTTCCATTATTATTTTTTTTTTATTTGACTGGTCGATAATTCTCGACCCTACCCCAAAACAATTATTTCTGAAAGAAGTACTACTACTGTGAACAACTATACACATTTGAAGATAAAGTATTTATTTATAAATAAATATTTTCTAACTAAAACGCAATTAAAGTAAAAAGTAAACTAAATTGATATTGGCTGTAATTTTAGAAAAAACATTCAGAGGCATTAACGAATTTGTATGCTATAAAAACACAGAAGCAAGTGATGTGCAAGTGGCGCCAGTTTGAGAATAACGGTAAAGGAAGGTCGTCTTACAAAGCATGCTGCAGTTGCAGTAACTCAATTTCAACCTTGTCAAGCAAAAATTTAAGGGTCCCAAGATAAAGTCAATAACGCTATTCTTAATTGCTAAGAAGACGAAATGTTGCCTATTTATACAGAGAACAAGCAAACCCTTAAACTGCTTATTTACGACTTACGTAATCCACCATATGGAAGGGCTATTTTGAAAAAATGCATGAACGAAGAGATAATATTTTAAATAATTTGAAAAATGAGTTATATAACACTGACTATGTCTGCACAACAGCAGATATTTGGTCTACAAGTAACAGAAGCTATTTTGGTGTCACACGTCATACATTGACAATAGCCTTACTGGCTTGTAGATGTTTTGGTTTCCCATGCCTATAAAGAAATTGCAAAAATATTATATAACATACATAAAAATCGTAATTTGTCTTCAGACACAAAAATTGTGGGTACCGTTACTGATAATGCTTCCGATGCAAAACCTTTTAAAATAAGTAGTGCTCCTTAGAGTATTTCCATTCAAGATATTGATTTTTAAAAAAATTGTAATGATATTATAATAGAATATTTACTGGATTTGAAAGACGGTGTAGAGGATGATGAGGAAAATATATATTTTACTAAACATTATCGCTGCAAGACATACGTTAAATTTAATAGTGACGAAAGGCCCTAGAACCTCACAATATAAAAAATGTATAATTCTATTCAAGCAAAATTAACTTCATTTTAGAATGTTTTTCATGGCACTACAAATGATTCTGTGAAATTGAAGCAATTTGTCATTGTAAATTAGGACCACCTTGTCCAACAAAGTGGAATTCATTTTATGATAGTATTGTGCGAATAATATAAAATAAAATATAAAAACTAGATTTGTCAAAGATAAAGAATTCGAATTTGAAGTTTATAGAAGAATTTGCATCAGTAACCAAGAGTCCTACACAAGTAATTGACGTTCTTCAAGGTAAGAAGCAGGGTTCCCTAGAAAAAGTTCTTCTAACTCTTCTACAAGTAAACCATCATTTAGAATCATTTAGACAGTTGCTTTATTGTGAGTCTCGTAAAGTTGTTTTACGAAGTGGTTCAAACAAGAGAATTCAAGACATTTTTGATTTTAACAGTAGTACATCAAAGTCCTTTACAATTGCTACTAACACGTGCCCAAATTTAAATTAAAGTGGTTGTCTATGAACAGTATGGTAAATGACTTTATTTTAAAAACCTTGCTGGTGACACAAGTTAAAATTGGCAGTTTTAATCGGGCACGCCAAATTGATCATCATCATTAGAGGAAGATGATGTATTTTAATATATAACAAAGCACATAATTTAGAAATTTCTTGTAATATTACCGGTTCTTCTTGTACCGTAATTTATAATTTGTTTTACTTGAAAACTTTAGTCAACATACTGAAAATTGTTTGTGCACAAAAATCTCCCTTTTAGTAATATTAATACTCTAAACTTACTCAGTATAAAATTCACCTTACATAAGACAATAAGCATCCGAATTACACAATAAAATGTGAATGTTTTTAAACGAAAAAATAGAGTAAATCTCTGACTTTGTTGTGCGTTGCAATCAGCTGTTATCTTTGATACCTCGAATAACAAAAATAAAACTTTGTCTTGGATTTTATTCTGTACAGCACTAGTGTCGATGGCTTCTTCCCATACGCAATATTAAAATTAGAATTTAAATTATTTCGTAAGACTATAAGTATTTTGTGGAATGGTAATGATAAAAAATTCTTAAACATGTCATAGAGTTTAAAATAAAGCCATAAACTTCTTAAATTATTTTCCAAATGTTCTTAAATATGTTTAAAAAGCTCTATAAAATTTTGTAAAATATAAGTTAAAATAAAAACTTATCTTTACGTTGAATTAAATAGCTTTATGTATAACAGTGAAAACTTATTAGGTTCGTTTTAATTAAATTTCACTACTTTTAGTTATTTATGCAAAATGCCATGCTGGTGACTTATTTCACTTACACCATAAATAAAATTCTCCCCTATGACATTTTGGTCCTCTAATTATACGATCTTAGTCTTGAGGTTGGTGGATTACTTGTCGTATCAAAACTTTTCTCAGCACGTGTGCCATTTAAAATTATTAGACAAATAAGCAAAATTTGATAAGCTTTTAAAGATTAAAATTGCATATGGTTTTCTATCGTTTTTATCTTTATTAATAACATTTTAAATAACAAGATGATGACAGATCTGCGCTACATTTATTTTGAAAAATAGTAGAATGTTTGGATTTTTGACTTGGAAATTTTGATTAAATGAAATGTGCTACCCTACATGTACAACACAACCTATTTTGTACAATTATCTATATAGATTAAATTGTATTTATGTTGTTTTCCTATTTGCTAAAAATTATTAAAATTTAATTAGAAGCGTCTTATATGAAATAACTCATCCTTAATATAACAGATATTTTATATGATGTTAGTAATATTTGACCCATGTAATATATACAAAGTAATGATTATGAAGGATGACTAAGCTTCAATATCCCAACATAAGTTTCCTTAACCTACTAAGATACAAGTCCACGCGGTTAGTTACCCATTGGACGCGTCTCCAGGTGGCGGATAAGAGAAATCCCAGGGTATATGACCAAGGGATGGGCTATCTACTCTAGGAAAGATTGTGATAAGCTTATTCTTTCAGTGACCCAGTGCTTGAGTGGTATAGGACCCACAACATGGTGGAGAGCAAGAGACTGTGCTAAAGCAGGATAAAATCTGCCCCCTAGCAAAGTGAAAACGATCCCGCAAACCAAATCCCTCAGCCCAAGCTGTAGTTTCGTGGCTAATGGGCATGCACTGAAGTAAACGAAGCCGGTGGGGCAATTCTGCAACACCGACACATTGTCCTTCCCTGCTGTCGTGGTCATGTCTCACGGGCAAGAGGTGTGGGGTCTTGGCTTAACCGCCCGGACCAAGAGATAACCTCGCTAAAAATCTTAAATCCTGTGGCAAAGGATCGAGCCCAAGGAATGCTTGGCTGGATAGTTGACCAGTCTTAATCAGTCCAAAACTCAGGGAACAGGGCGGCACCCCGTTTTATTCACGCATTTCATGCCAACAGGGGACACCCTTACTCATGGGAACTAAATAATATTGGTATCATAAGTAAAACAGAACCTGAAGAGATGGAACCAGCATTGGGGGACCCCCTCAAGTAACCAAAACATATCTATGGAGGTGCAAGTCCGCTTGCAAGACCGGTGTCTGATACACCAGATACGGAGAAAACAATAAAGAAACTCGCAGGCACTAGACTCCAAGCAAAGATGCTTTCGGGTGCTCAGCGTAGGAAGCAGAGGCAAGCCAAAAAGTCGAAACTCGGACTTGGACGGAGTCATACCCGTTCACAAAGAAGGTGTCGGTGCAGAAGGAGAGCGGGGGTAGTAAAAGACCTTGTTCAGAGCCCTTCACACCGGCAACATTTAAAGGCGTTGGCGTTGGGTAGAACGAGACAGCGCCTATTCGGGCGGCCAAAGTTAGACCCCAAGGAAGTTGATACCCTCTCATCAAGGCTGTACTTTGTAATTCAGGGTGCAGGCTTTGCAGATTGGGTATAATACTTAACCAGGATCAGCACAATAAGCCTTTTAGGCTGCAGTGTGGTGGAGCCATTTAGCAGACGCACCCGCCAGCGGGAGAGGTTTAAGTGGGTAAGCCGGCAGAAGAGCCCCACACTTTGACTATAAAAGCTTTCCACTTCACCAGGTTCGGATAACTATACAAAAAAGACAAACTCACATTAATAAATTCTTCTATGAGTTAAGCAATACGACATTGATCTAATTAAGCTTATTAATTGTTTTTTATTGATAGAAATTTGTGTCAAAGGTGCGATTTATGAACTATTTACAAGCATATGATGCTGAAAACATCATCCTATAATAAATTTCACATCAATATATAATTCTTATATACGAGATTATACGTATAGGTTAAACTTAATTCTACATTGTAGAAGAAACTTATTTTTGTGACATTTTTTGTTTGTCTTCTTACTCTTCAGATCTATATTTTTGCTTGGATGTATCTTGTAATCCCTAAATAGCATACAGGTAACGAATTTACCAGACGAACGGTATTTCTGTCTTGGACACTTAAGTCTTTAAAATGCGACCCAATTTTAATCGCATTACAAATTTTCAACTCGTAGAATAGGAAACCAAACCGATACACAAATAATTAGCCTCAGCTGCAAAGCTTCCAATTTAAGGTGCTTACTGTTAATACCACGTGGTATGAAATAAATGCAAATTTAAATTAGCTTTGCGGTATCCAATCTGCATCAATAACGGGTTTAGTGTTGACAGCAAATTTAATAGTTATTGTTAGAATTTATATAAGCGTTAAATCCAATATAAAGTATCGGTATCGAGGACAAACCTTGTACGCTATATCTGATTCTAGAGTGAACATGTTGTGTACGCTATAAGCTACTCTTCTATAGTGCTATTGATTGTGTGTATCTATTATTAACAACCTATTGTCCATACGATTTAACGATCCTTACGAGATAACAATTTTGGATATGTTGTACATATTTAATTGGTCACTTACCCAATTTTTTATAATGAAGGAAAAGGACTCCATTTTATAAAATTTGTTTGCCTTCCCAACTTGTAGATAGTTTCTATGTTATCATAGTATGATTGGTGTTGAAAATTGAATACGCATGTTATTAGCTAAAAATTACCTCCAATTTGGTCTTTTACTTAAATATATTTCAAAAGCATTTGATTACCAAACGTGCTCATGCTCCTACGGTAATTTATGGGTATTGTACATTTGTATAGAACAGTGGTGTGAAACAATGTTTATTCACAATTATAGTAGCAATGAGCACATTATTAATACATGGAAAGTTAATCAACGATTTCTTTGTCTCATGACATTTCGAGTCGGAAAGTTGCCTATCCGAATTACATCTCACGGTCGGAAAGTTGTTCAGTTATCAATCTCAAACTGTGAGTTCCGCCTTCAAGCAGTGAAGTTGTGTAATAGATCTGATAATTTGAGTATTGGAATATTCCTGAATTAAAAGAATTAGCCAAAATTGTCGTTCAAAATTTACTGCCACATAAAAGCAATCCAAGGTGTAAGAAGGCATATAAGTCATATCAAGATTTGTGCTTTTTTAACAAGTGCAATGTATGTATTCAATCAATACGCAGTATTTTGACATAACATTTGATATTAAAAGATCGTAAAATACAAAAATAATGATTATGATTTCGAATAAAATAGTAGATAAAGTTCCTTAGAAATTTCGTTCTTGCTTAGGGCTTTTGCTGACCTACGGGCTTCGCGCGTCGGTTAGAATTATGTCTTTTAGCAGTAGTAAAACATTTTCCAATTTGTTTGTTATATACTATATTTGTAGTATTATCGAGAAAAGGACATCATTATAAAACAAAAACAGTAAGAGCACGAGCGTAGTGAGCACTCCAATTATATGACACAAAATTAATTATATTACACAAAATTTTATAAAAATTGGTTTCTACCAATTGGTTTTTTCATAATTGCTTATTTTGAAAGTTTGATTTGACAAATGTCACTAGAATTAATACCATTAACCATGGGCCGGGGTTATAGTCGTGTGTATATTTGTCATTTAGGGCCTCATTCACACGGAGTCACTTAGCAGCACGTCTTAGTGGCGTTTCAGAAGTGCTACTGATGGATGGTTTCACACACGACCACAGCCAGATCGGAAGCGCTACAGAAGCTTACGATGATTGGATTCACCACAAAGTGCGGCGTCTAAAAGTGGCGTTGCTTGTGACAATACATGGTTTTAAATTGTAGGTTTCACACGCAACTGTAACTAGGTGACAATTTAAGTGGCTGACGTGTGGCGCGTCAGTAGCGCTCCAAACGTTCCGCTTTAGTTTTTAATCAGTCTTCACTAAGGGCCCCTTCATACGAAGCCAGTTTAGCAGCGCCACTGACCCGCGTCAGTGCTGCTGCAGTGGTGCATCGAAGGCGCTTTATTGGCACTGCAAACGCTCTGCTGACATTGTAGTTTAATGATTTCATACGCCAATCTCAAAATGGACATGGAAAGTGACTTATTCTTGTCCTTGCTATTAATTAAAAAGAAAAATCGTAGAAATCATTGATTTTGTGAGACTAAATCGAGGTTTATTCCATACATGTTTTGCAAGAAGACGATAAGGAATTTTTCTCAAATTTTTGCATGTCAAAAAAAAACATTTCAGAAACTGCTTATTGGAATTGCAAATATTATAACAAAACAAGATACCATCATGAGAAAATGCGCTATCGAACCTCATCATTTTAAAACATGTTTCAACAAAAACATTGCTTAATGGAGACTAATTAATAACTAGTGGCGCATTTGTAGCGCAACTGACGCGCCACTGACGCACCACTTAAATAGTCGCGTAGTTGCAGTTGTGTCTGAAACATACAATTTAAAGCTACGTATTGTCAAGAGCAGCACCACTTTTAGACGCCGCACATCATTTTGCGGCGAAGGCTACTGCCGTGAGCTTTTGTAGCGCTTCCGATCTGTGATTGTGGTTCTGTGTGTGAAACCCGGCTTTAAGCATCAGTAACGCTTCCGATGTGTCACTAAGAAGCGCTGCTAAGTGGCTCCGTGTAAAGGGGCCCTAAGCAGGGATTTTGTTGTGCCATGTTTTAAAATGATAGGGTCCGTTTGCGCAAACGTAAATACCGACAATTTTATTAGTGGAGTAGCGAATTTTTTGTGTCTCCAAAAACAATGGATGCATCCAAAATTTTCTTAGTTCATTTCTACGATTTTTCTCGTTAATTAATGGCAAGGTCAACAATAAGTTATTTTCCAGGTTCATTTTAAGATTGGTGTATGAAATCGTTAAACTACAACATTAGCACCACGTTTGCAGTGTCACTGATGCGCCACCGAAGAGTCACTAAATCGCCACTGAAGTGTTTATAAAAATTCCTACAGCAACACTGACGCGCATCAGTAGTGCTGCTAAAATGGCTTCGTGTCAAGGTGCCCTTATAACTATTGGATATCAAGGATGGCAGCAAAATGGTATTTGATTTTATTTAAGTTAATTAAAGGCTTGTTGTCATTATGGCTTTAACAACTTGTAAGCCAAGTAACATCAAAACTGGGGCAATTTTGTTTGCAATTACGAAATCGGTTTTGTATGAAATTTTTAAGTATCAAAGAACGAAAAACATCTCAAGATAATGCTGAAGGAGAGATAAGAAGATACTAAAGCATGAGGGAATAGTGGGAATATATTAAAAGCAGAGATAGGAAAAAGAAAGAAGCAAAGGTAGACCTAAGTTAAACTACTGCACACCGACAGTGAAAGATGTAGGCTGTAGGAATTTCAGGGAAATGTGTAGGCTAGCTCAGAATACAAATCAATGGAGGTACGCACCCAACCAGTCCCAAGATGCATAAAACAATGACGAAAACAGTATCTGTACTTAAGCATGATGATTATTATAAGCTACTACAAGAGTTGGTTGGGCAATATTCTCGAATAATGTTAATTGTGTGTAAGGATTTACTGGAAAACTATTAATTCGGCAAATGTCTAAGTTTGGAGGATCTTGGCAGCCACACTGAATCTCGGTGAAATAGGGCATAAAATTACAAAACAATAAAAGGAGAACCGAATTGTATATAGGCTGTGTGAGAATTTCAGGGAACTGTGTAGGCCAGATCAGAAATAAGGGCAGGTACGAGTTCAACCAGTATTGGGACAGAAAACCTAATGACGAAAAAATAAGCGCAGATAAATCTGATAATTATTATAAACAACTACAGGTGTTGGTTGTGAAATATCTGCAACTAATGTTGACTGTGCGAAAAGATATTTTGGAAAAAATATTAAATTGGAAAAATGTTTAAGTACAGGGGAAACTTGTCAACCAGAGGCTGCTAACCCCTCTTCACAACCTTACTGTGATTTTTTCCAATGCTCCACCCGAAGGTACTACATTGGTCAGGAAGCGAGTTTTTTTTACCTGGACAACTTGGAAGTTTTGCCGAACCCTTGCTGTTTCAAGTAAGGTAGGGATCTTTAACGTACGTAACAACACTTACACACGGGACTTCCATTTTAACTCTCATCCGAACGAGGGTGTATTTTTGTGAAAAATGCTCGCCTAACATTTTTCAAGCAGACTGTGTCGGGCCTCGAACCCGGGACCTTGGGCCCCTTCACAACCACTGAATGTCGGGGAAATAGGGTATATAATTGTAAAACAATAGAAGGGGACCGAACTGCATCTAACAAGAAAGAACAGCGCCTATTATAAAAGACAACAAACATAGAAACAAGAAGAAAATTGTTGAAAGCATATGTGTGGAGCACAGCACAGTATGTCTATGAAATACGGGCAGTACGAAAAGTAAAAAGAAAAGCGGTTGCAGCCTTTTGTGCTCCAGATGTATGAGAATGATAGTATGGACAGACAAAGCTAATAACAAATAGGTTATAGAAATAGTAGAAAAACAAGGATATCTGTGCAAAAAAATAGGAGAAATGGAAAGGCAGAATACGTTCTAAATGGTGAATTAGTATGGGATACATTACAAACAGAGATAGGAAAAAGGAGTTAGATGTGGACTGTGACAGGCCCAACTCTTATAAATATATATTTTACGTTGTGGTTAAGCTAGTGGAGAAGAGCAGTGAGCGCCGGTACTAGAGAGACGCGTGAGTGCTGCGGTAGTAGAAGGACGTGCAAAGTGAAGATCACAGCGCGTGATACAATTATTGTAGCTGAATTCGGTAACATTACTCTAATTTAAGGATTTGTTTGTAGTGATGGTTATTCTAATCTCACTACTTCTTAATATTTGTATGTGTACTGTTTTGACCACTGAATTAAACGAATGAAAACGCATGTTACTCGTTTGTATTCTGCATGTAGTTTACATGAACCACGTGATTAATTATTCATCCTGTTGATAACAGTTTACATTCTCAATTGGCGCACCAACCTACGACAAGTTATTTGCAGATGCAAAGCTTTTAATTGTGTTACAAAAGACAAATAAAGAAGTATTGCGGTTGCGGAATAAAGGTCAAGCAAAACAAATGCCTGCTTGGCGTTTAACAGGAAACATCAAAACATCCGGACATTACATTTGATTTTCCAATGCTCCACCCGAAGGTACTACATTGGCCAGGAAGCGAGTTTTTTTTTACCTGGAAAATTTTGAATTTTGCCGAACCCTTGCTGTTCCAAACAAGGTAGGAATCTTTAACGTGCATGACAACACTTACACACGGGACCTCCATTTTACCTCTCATCCGAACGAGGGTGTATTTTTGTGAAAAATGCACGCTTAACATTTTTCAAGCGGACCTTGTCGGGATTCGAACCCGGGACCTTGGGCGTAGTAGTCACACACATACCACTACGCCACGGAGCCGCCAAACATCCGGACAGCCGGGATTGAAAGTTATACTTACACGGCGACTCCCAACGATAACAAATTCTGTTACCTGCAGAAACGAGTTTGCAGCTAGTGGTGAGATTATTAAACGGCCGTTGCTTTAAATTGTAGGTGTTATTGCATACTACAGAGAACTATTCTGCTAATGATATTACTGGTTATCTTTTATTATTAAAACTAGTTAAGTGTAGGGAATATCTATCTTTGAAAATATTGTGTAGCGCTATAGAACAAAACGATGGCGAAACGTAATAAGAGTAAAAAAACTCTGTTGAGTGATTCTAAAGAGGGGCTTTGACACCCGTGGGGACGATAGGGCAATAGACCAGCTGAGTAAAGCTCTTGAAGGGTCACTTGAAAAATTTAGTAATGTTATGAGTAGCACATTAAGTGAAAATACTAGGATTATTCAGGATAGCATTTGTGATCTATCAAAGTAAATTTTGTTAAAAGAGTGTGACCAATCTAGTCATGTTGAAGGAACTAAAATGGATACTAGTGTATATGTATAGGGTGACAGGAGAGAATGTGTTAAAAATGAAACTGTTACATCCCAGGGACAATTTAGCGGTGAGTCGTATCGCCGTTCACATAGTAGGAATTATCGACATGGAAAGATCTGGGGGTACCAATTGGCAATTTTCAGTTAATAGTCAAACGCACCTGATGGCGTTCATTGAAAAATTAACTACTTTATTAGACGAGGCAGGAGTTCCTGACGAGAAAAACCAGTCGTCTTCCGGCAACAGTACCTGGAACATTTTGTTCCACTAATGCTTCTTAAAAATTCTTTCGCATGAAGTTAACAAAAGAGAAGGTACGGTTCATTCACGTACATGAATCAGTGTAGGTGGGTGCGAACAAGCACACATGGCGACAGATATTTATACGGGTGCATGCAAACATAGTAAGTTTGTAGCTCTGCATATATTTGATTGCCAGTAGATTTGTGTGTACGTTTATGTGTGTCGTATACTACAGATACGGCACTTATGCATCTGGATGGAGTACGATCCGTCAAAGGACAGTCAGTCTCATTGGTACCATTTTACAATGTTGTGAGCCGTACGATATTTGTTAGCTAAATATATTTTAGTATAAACAAACCGTACTGGCTATTTATGTATGCGCTTTTTATGATCTTATAACTTTGTACGTTTGGTAAATTGCTTTTTAAATTAATACATTGCTTTTCCTCAAACGTAAGGTACATATTCAAACGTAATTTCAAGAAGAAAGTCCGACTAAATTTTTTAGTATACAAATTAATAAAGCAAATAAAGGGTATTTTTTTAAAAATAAAGGGTACATCTCTTTATAGATCCATGTTATTTGTATAATATAATACAAAAAGGACATTTTTAAATTTACAAACGTAAAATTTTTCTTAATTGGGAAGATATTATATTTAAATTGAACAAATTTTATTAAATAAATAAAAAAATCAGCGACATATCCACAAATAAATAAATAATATTCAAATTTAAGCAATCCGCTTCAAATTGAGTTATTCAAATTGTAACCCTAAAACTAACCGAATAAAAAATTTATTTAATAATATCTTGAATGCTGTTGATGACTTTATTTAGCGTTTACAAAGCAGCATCACATTGTCAAATTCGTATATGCAAAGTAAATCTGATACCATGTCAATAGCAACTACTTGCAAAGTATACAATACACATTAGATGACTTTTAATTATCTAGCAGAAAATGCAAAATTTACCAATAACGCAAGTTACATATCTCCAAATCAAATATATGCATAATTAAATGGAATTATAGAATCTTAAGTTAATTTGCAACATTGTATAATTCAAGGATAGATAATAAAAGATTAATAGAAGTCAGACAGAAGACATGAGAGTGGATGTGAATACATTGTATTCCAGACACAACGTGACACTGCAGGTGCAGGTCACAGTAGGTTATAAAACCGCAATTACTAGAACTAAGATTGTTACTTTGTATTGTATAAATGAATAAAGAAATAAGCAGACATGAGCTTTGCAGTTCCCACAAGCAATGTGAGGAACAGGGACAACATAAATACCCTGGAGAGCTCCAAATAGTCAGTCAGTCTTGAGCCTCACAACTATAGCATTGTTGGTTGTTCAGGCTACTCACCCTAACTTTGTTCAATTAATAGTAATTTCGATTTAGAATATTTTTGATACAGTACTTATAAATTAGATTTCCACTTGTAATTTCTGTTTAAATAAATTTGTTAGAAGAGTTTTTGGGGGAAGACTTTTTAAAAAAGCAGTTCCCAAAGGCCAAAACCTAACACGCATTGCCTTAAATTTCGTTTATTTCAGTCTCTAGTGAAGCCAAAGTAATTCTTCATTTAATTTCACTTTATAAACAAAAAGTTGTTGTATAAATTACATAACACCATACTCAATTAATTTTATATAATTCCGTTAACTTCGATAACAA
Organism: Platerodrilus igneus; assembly: GCA_036346225.1. Classification (NCBI taxonomy): domain Eukaryota; kingdom Metazoa; phylum Arthropoda; class Insecta; order Coleoptera; family Lycidae; genus Platerodrilus; species Platerodrilus igneus. Next base: position 2,816,132 of record JARFIW010000289.1, read on the forward strand.
GACATGGTAGATGCTACAAAATAGACTTTTAATGTTCTAAATTAGAAAAATCCATAAATGAAATTTCAAATTTCATTAATTATTGTTGAGTGTAGTACTATGCGTTCAGTTAGCGAACCTGAACGCGATCGATACACAAACTAGGCAGCCAGCTTGCAGAGAACAGAAACGAGTTTTACTATATACATGTACAATCTTCGGATGTTGTTTGAAGCTGCCTCGTGATAACGTATAACTTGATATAGTATTTACAAGAGGAACGGCGGAATACTACTTACACTCTCCAAATTTATAACATACTATATTATTTATTAATTATTAAAAACGTAACAACTACCCACCAAAAATGCTCTACATTTTTTAAGAAAGCATTCAGGGAAAAGGTAAAGGACAAGTATTGTTGATTGGGAGCTTGAGCTGGCCCCGAGGGGCTTTAAAAGGCATAATCCAAATGACATCATCAATCTGCGGACACACAAACAACACATCAAAGGGTTGATTGAAGAAGTGGAATATTCTAGGACTTATTTAGTACTAAGGTACAAGTTCAACAACAAAAATTTTTGTGTCACTTGGAGCGCTGCCGCATGAGCAGAAACTCTTTAAGCCAACGGGATATTATTGATTGCTCTGGAGCGGTTGTCAACGAAAACTGAAAAGTCGAACTTCAGAACAGTTAATGGAGTGTGTGAAGAAATGACTTGATGTGAGGTAAGTGAGGTCATTGTGGTCACTTCTAATGGGAACTAGAAAACGAAGGTTTACGATAGACTTAATTTAGGTTAAAACCATATACTACTCTTTTTCGTTAATATTTACCAAAAATATAGTCCATGAAAGCGGCCGTATTCGAAAGAGAAAGTAACTGTTTGTAGACATCAACAACATTCGTGTCACAATCGCTATAAAGACTATCACAACGATTGCGCCTGGTAATAAAGAAACTAAAATGGATCAGCTAGGAAGGTGTCGATTGACAAACTCAAAATCAATTTAAGGTGCAGAGCCTTAGTAGTCATCCAAATAAAAGGTAATAAATAGCTCTTTAGACAGTATCACGCCGAATTCTAACATGGTAATAAAAAATTGACCAGCAAAGTCAACACTCAAGCGCAAAAGGACTCGACTTGAGTAACTTGAAATGAACGAAAGTTACCCACATGAAGCTGAAACAAATTTGGAAGAGTTCTCCAACTAGTCAGACAATGGTTCATCGCAAATAATCCAGAAAATATTCACTGTATTAGAACAAACCACTAAATATCGATGTAAAAGTATTTTCAATGGAAAAGTTGACATACTTTTGTTAGGTGGAATAGCAAAAACTTCGTGTCTGAGGAGCCGCGAATATGAGATAGACGGCCACCGACCCACAAAATTCTTTTTATTACAAATGTAGATAATTTGCAAACGACATCTTGATCGGAAGGTGCCACTTCACAAGCAATATAAGCATTTTGAGTGTACTTATTAAAAAATTCAATACGATATGAAGCATAAAAGGGTACAAAGGCTCAGAATATGCCCCCTCTCACGTTTGTACATTATTAATAAAATGGAGAGTTCAATCGACAATGCTATTAATAAATTAAAAAGAAATGAATACGAAGTGATACCGACCCATAAAATTTTTTTTATTACAAATGCAGACAATTTGGAAAGGACTAATCTTGATCGGATGGCGTCCATTTCACGAGCAATATAAGCATTTACTAATTACAGAGGTCAAGCAATATGTTGGATGGAAGAATACAAGGGCTCAGAATATCCTCCCTTCCTATTTGCAAGTTATGAATAAAGCGAAGAGTTAAATCTACAATGCTATTAATAAATTAAAAAGAAAGATGATTATGCAAAATTGTTTCCGCTTAAGAAATGAATACGAAGTAACAATACAAAGGCAGACAATTTGCAAAAGATTAATCTTGATCGGAAAGCGTCCACTTCACGAGCAGTATAAATATTTTGAGTGTATTTATTAAAAAGATCAATGTGGGATACAAGAATACAAGAGCTCAGAATATCTCCCTTTTTGTTTCCACGTTAAGAATAAAGCAGAAAGTCCACTCGACAATGTCATTCATAAATTAAAAAAAAAATGAGTATGCAAAATTGTTTCCGCCTAAGAAAAGAATACGAAGTGATACCGACCCATAAATTTTTTTATTACAAAGGCAAACAATTGCAAAAGCGTCCCGTAAGATTAATTTTGATCAGAGGACGTCTACTTCACGAGAAATATAAGGATTTTGAGTGTACTTATTAATGGGATGATAGTAATATGTACAATAGGGCTTAAAATATACACACCACCGTACCCCAGTTCGCATGTTATCGGAGAATATTTCCACCCAAGAAAAATATACAAAGTGGTTAAGTCACAGGAGTGTTCTTAGATGAAACCTTCACAAAAAGCAGAATTTGGTCTAAGTGGACTGTGACTTTTAAAGTGAATTGATGACGATACTAAAAAGCGCAAAAATTGTAATCCTGAATAAAGATCACTCGATTGGCAACAAAAAACTTCCATTGTTGTGCGGGAGTACCAGAAAAATCTCCCATAGAGTCTGACCATTCCTTAAGGATAAATGTTTATAATGTGTATGTCAAGGTGGAGACTGACAATTTGAGCATTGGAAAGAGAAAGGTACAGAGAGAAGCGAGTTTTACCTTTGCACAAACTAAGAATCTATTAGCGGCGGAAACAGTAGTTAAAGAGAAATAAACCATAACAAAATAGGGGCGCCCCGAAGCACCAGCACATAATATGCTTATAGGGGAAAAAGCTGCGGACTAAATTCGAATGTAGGTTGTTACGTACCATTTCGTAGTTTGAATATTTTCTGTATTTTACACTCAATATCCTGTTTTAATAAATGTTTGCGCTCGCGTTTGGAAAGTTGCTAAATTATACGAACCGCCTATGATAGTTAGTATTTGATGTTTATTGTAGTTTAATTGTAATTAGATAAAGCCCCTGTCTCTTCTTTCAATGCTTGAAATATGCTTAAAGTTGTTGCTACTCTACAATAGGTTTTCTGTGATTATTCTTCAGAAAACAATTTTATAATACGTACGTGGTACGAGTTCAATATATTTCTAGTGTTGAGTTGCGTGGTTTCTTTGGTTATAAATACTATAAATCTAACGGAGCAGTTACAAATCTTTATGGCGAAAACTTGAATATTGTCTACAATCTCATGCGTTATCAACCGCATTTTTGTCAACTGTATGTTTTTAGGTTTATGAAAATAAATTTTGGATTTTAAATAACCCCAAAAGAGATAAACAACGGAGTTAAATCCGGTGATCTCGCGGACCGATTGCGCCTACCAATTAACCGATTAGGAAATGTTTGGTCGAGTTATTCTCGTATTGCACGTGCATAGTCATCTTGCTGTAACCAAAGTCTTAGTTGGTATGTGTGTGACTACTATGCTCAAGGTCCCGAATTCAAATCCCGCCACGGTCCGCTTGAAAATATGTTAGGCGAGCATTTTTTACAAAAATACACCCACGTCAGGATGTGAGGTAAAATGGAGGTCTCGTGTGTGAGTGTTGTCATGCACGTTGGAGATTCCTACCTTGCTTGAAACAGCAAGGGTTCGGCAAAATTGCAAATTTTCCAGGTAAAAAAAAACTCTCTTCCTGGCCAATGAAGTACCTTCGGGTGGAGCATTGGAAAAAATCACATGTAATGTAACCAAAGTTTAGGATCAAGTGAATCATGATCCTTTGCATTAGGAAACTGACTGCTAGAGCTGAAACTAATTCAAATTCTAAGCGGTCGAAATTTAGTTCGCCAATCAGCGTTCCTAATTTGATTTCACTACCTCAGTTTACACGTTAACCATTTGGGGATCTTATGTGCTGGTTTCCATAAGCCAAAGAGGATTTTTAACCGTCTAATAACGGCAATGTTGCCTGTTACAGACACCGTATAGGAAAAATGTTGTCTGAATAGGAAAGATAATATTTTTAATGCATGCAAGATTTGCAGTGAAAATATTCTATAATTGTCTTGCAAAATAGCGCTCGCGATCAAAGTCGTTTGACATTTCTTGTAGCAAGTGCACTTTATAGGATAAAACCTTTCCTCTATAAAGCAGTTTGATTTCTATGAGATTGCAGCATGCATTTGATCAATGGAAATAAAGAATAGGAATTTACAAAAACTATCATACCTGATAAAAAAGTTGATATTCGGTGTCGGCCAGGCGCAGTGCAACCTCTTCAGGGAAGTGGAGCAGCTCCTGCAACTCCTCCAGCTCTGCGCAGTGTGTCGTCTGCGCTGCAAGAGGAATCCTCTTCTCCAGCTCTGAAACAAGATATTACTGGTTAAGCTTGTGATATAGTTAGATATTAAGTAATACATACAAAGTTCTTAGTTCTTTATTTAATAGTTTTAGATAACAGTGTCAAACAAAGACTAATATCGTTCTTAATAAAATTTTTAACACTGGATTCAAATATGCAATTAGAATTTTTGCATCATCAACTGTTTTTAGGTAGTGCATTTTTCAGGATTTTTGTATTTTTATTTATAACATGCTGGTGTTTTCGTAAATTTTTGGTATAATAAATATCATTCCTCGTATATAAGCAAGAAATGTAGTAACTCAGTATGTTAGCGTTGAATGATTGCACGTATGTTCTACTAGATATAAGTACTCTTGAACAAGTGGTGATCTAAAGGTTGTAACATCGTTAAAGGGGTTGCAGCTCGGCTAAATTAAATTGTGTTGTTTCTTGAGTGAACGGAACAGAGACAAGAGCAAGTCCTCCATCAAAATGTCAATGCGTGCATCCAAAGCGCGTTCGCGTTACTTTAGATATAAACCAGATAAGAAAGAAAATATTTAATTTTGAATGGGCAAAATAAATGTGATAAAATGTAAAAATAAAGAGTTTTTCATGTAAAAGTAAGTCTTCAACTTCAAAATGAATGTGGACCCTTTTATATTTAAATTTGGCGGTTAATTAATGTTATATAAGTACGTATCATTTTTTTTACCTTTTACAAAGATAATTCAGATAACAAACTTTAACTTCAGAAGCTATAACCTCATTTCTTCTAAATATATTGTTAACGTAATAATACACGACAATGACGTATTACTAAGCCACAAATAAAAACAAATTTAAAGGTGAAAGAAAGCTACGTATGCGCTTCCCATAGAAAGGTAAACTATAAATTGACAGTTGTCGTCTGTACCGACCAATAAGGACATGCAAACGACACCAGATTATAACAATAATAAAGACAACAAAAAAAATTACGTGACTTAACATAGCTTACCGTACAATAATCATAAATTAAATGTGTTTCATTACGGGAACGAAACTTTGAGAGCAGCTAGCATGCATTGCAAGAAAGAAGAAATATAAAGACAAGTCCGAAAAAATAAGTTACGTGAAGTTGAGGAAGTTAAGTTGAAAAGTAACGCAAGCGGTATGTATTAATTTTAAAATATTATTGATGGACAATTGAACGATGAAAAGTGAAAGTTGGTATTGCACTATGTGTTCTGTGTACTGTTAATTATGGCATTTTCAGAAATGGGATTCAGAATGTCATATATTTCAATATTGGAAACCAGAAAAATTTATATTAGCATTAGTAGTTGATGTAACTTTTCATTTGAGGTTTTCTTTTTTTTTTAGTAATGCCTAACCAGTCTGATGTTAGGAAATGAAAGTTTTCTAGGAAGGTATTTGCATTCTTACGGTATTTATTTAATGTTATATAAGTTAAGTAGAGGTTGAACTTTACTTAGACTTGTTTATGCAATAGGTGAAAATGACATATTTGTGAAAAAATATCCAGTCACCCCAGTGAGGAAGCCGTATTTGAGAAGGTCTTTAATTTTACAGCTTTCTTTAATGTTTCAAGGTGTTGCAGAACGAGCTAAAGTATAATGTGATAAATTTAAAAAGTGTAAAACAAAGGCGGCATATTCGGAATAACAGTCTTTCGTGTAGCGAAGAAATCGGAAGGGATTGCTGAGACAAGACGGTTTGGCGTCCTTTAATTATGACAAAAGAACAAGTCTTTCCAGTGGTTATTGCAACGTAGTTTTTGTATTTTAGTCACTTCAAATGTTTATTTTTCTTATTTTTTTTTTGGAACTCACCTCTCTCTACTGTAATGAGCCTGTGCTCCCTTAAAATTGTGTAGGGGTCCTCGTCCTCTCAGAACGAATCTAAGTTAATAACATATTACTTATTTTACACATAGTACATCGTTTGAAAGAATAACGTCAATGATCGATTATTTTGATTCAATTATACTATCTGTATTCCATATTAAGTTAAGCATATTCAAATACTTCACAAAAGCGGCGAAGGATAACAGTGGTAGTCGATTACATTATTAAAAAAAACTTTTTATCGGCTAGTGATGCTAAAATGAAGTAAGAAATTTTTGTAGATCTCTAAATAGAAGCCTTGATTGCAGATAAAAAATTTTGTGCTCTGTTGACTAACGGTAGAAACCTAGCATGGAATGCGTTTAAGAGTGTTATGAATATTCTTTGGAAATAATAAAATAATAAAATAAAATGGAAAAAAATGTTGGAAATACCCAAAAAGATTGGAATGAGTTTTAGGGATAGAAGGATAGTAGATAGCTTATACAAAGAGCAAACAACGGTAATAAAATTAGACCAGGAACGTAGAGAAGTAAATAAATATTAGGAAAGGGGTGAGACAGGGATGTGCCCTATAGCCATTAATTTTTAACTAGTACATCGAAGAGGCAATGAATACTGGATGCAGGAATGCAGGAGGACATTAGGAATTATTATGCAAGGACAAAAGATTTATATGCTTAGATTTGTAGATGATATATCGGTATTAGCATATAGCAAGGAAGAGTTAGAAGCTGCTCTTAATGAAATGGAAACAGTTCTCACAGAGAGATGCGGTATGAAAATAAATAAAAATAGAACAAAAGTGCTAGTATGCAAAAGAGGGGAAAATAAATTAAAAACTAGAGTACAAATCGATAATCAGAACTTACAAGACGTTAATGATTTCTGCTACTTAGGAACTCAAGTAACGCAAGATGGGAAGAGCGCAAAAGATATAAAACAAAGATTAGCACAAGGTCGTGCTACATTTAACAAGAAAAGCAATTACTGTGTTCAAAGACAACAAACATAGAAACAAAAAATAGATTGCTTAAAACATATGTGCGGAGCACAGCACTGTACGGCTGTGAAACCTGGGCAGTATGTGAAGCGGACAGGAAAAAGTTAGAAGCTTTTGAAATGTGGCGCTACAGACGTATCACGAAGCTGTCATGGACAGACAAAGTTAAGAACAAAGAGGCACTAGAAATGGTAGGAGAAGAAAGCAGTATGTGGAAAACAGTAAAAAATAGAAGAGATAGGATGATAGGCCGCAAACTAAGGCATAAAGGAATATATTAGAAGCAGAGATAAAAAAAGAGAGGTAGAAGTAGACCTAGGTTAGACTATTGCACACAAATAGTGAAAAATGTAGGCTGTGTGCACTTCAGGGAAATGTGCAGGCTAGCTCAGAATAGAAACCAATGGAGGTACGCATCCAACCAATTCGAAGATGGAAACTTAATGACAAAAAAAACTGTAATTAGACCTGATGATTATTATAAGCAACTACAGGTATTGGTTTTACAATACTTTCAACTAATGTTAATTGTACGAAAGGATTTACTGGAAAACTATTAATTCAGGAAATGACTAAGCGTTGGGGATCTTTGGCAGCCACAGGTTGCTTAACTCCCTTCACATACCACTGAACCTTGGTGAAATAGGGCATATATTAGGAAACAACAGAAGGGGTACCGAGATGTATCTAGGCTGTGGGAATTTCAGAGAACGGTGTAGGCTAGCTCAGAATAGAAATAAGTGAAGGTACGGGTCCAACCAGTTTCAGGACAGAAAACCCAAAGACACAAAAATAATTGCAATTTAATCTGATAATTATTATAAACAACTACAGGTGTTGGTTTTGAAATATTTTCACCTAATATTGACTGTTGGAATACTATTAATTCGGCAAAAATTCAAATGTTAGGGGATCTTGGTAGCCGCAGGCTGCTTTTAACCTCTTTCGCATACTATTGAATATCGGGGAACTAGGGTATATATTTATAAACAATAGAAGGGGGAACTGAACTGCATTTGCCAAGAAAGAGCAGCGGCTATGTTTGAATACAACAAGCATAGAAACAAGGAGAATATTGTTGAAAGCATATGTGTGAAGCACAGAACAGTATGTCTATGAAATAGGGGCAGTAGGAGAAGCAAACAGCAAAACGACAGAAGCCTTTTGGAATGTTGTGCTTCAGATGTATGAAGATGATAGCATGGACAGACAAAAGTTAATAACAAAGTGGTTATAGCAATAGTAGAGGAATAACGATATCTGTGGAAAAAAATAGGAGAAATAGAAGGGCAGAATACGTTCTATGGCATTTTTGGAGAATAGTGTAGGATATATTACAAGTAGAAATAGGAAAAAGGAGGTTGAGGTAGACTTAGATCAAACTATTGCACACAGATAGTGAAAAATACAGACTGTGAAAATTTCCATGAAATGTGTCGGTTAGCACAGAATAGAAAACAATGAGGGTACGCGTCTAACCAGTTCTAGGACTCAAGACCTAATGATGATGAATAAAAGCTCAAACTGAAATACGTCTCTGCATTATGTTATATTAAAATAAGAAATACTTAGCTTGTTAGTGCTAGATTCTGTAAAAAGTGCGTCGTGTGCAATGGTGTGCAACGAAGCAGCGTAGTAAGTGGAGTCAGAGCGGTAGCAGTCTTAAATACGAACGCTGTGCACATATCGGCGGAACCAAGGTAGTAGGTGAATTATAGTAAAGTTGTTTTAAGTGCTATCTCTTGAACAGTGTAAAGTTCTAGGTCAAATCTTATCTATACATATTCAATAATGAGTATTGTTGGCATTATTGCATAAAAAGTGTAACGCTAGTGCGTTATTTAATAAAACATTAGATAGTAGAAAAGAATTTATAAAAGTTAGTTTGCTAAATGAGTGCTGATAGCAAGGAAGCACCCATAAAAATTACAGGCTTTGCTCTTTCACTGTAATATTAAATTGGAATAGGAAAATAAACAGGAAAGTTACCCATAGGTTAAACACCGACCATAATTTACTTCCCTTTGTATTAAATTTAGAACATCGACAGAATAGACATCGGGCATATTAAGCTTTATTTGTATACACTCATACGAGTTCAAAAACAAACCTTTTATGGAATCGAACTGACACGCTACAACCACAATAATCATAAAAGCAACTACACAAATTAATGCATGATATCCACAAGCGTGGGAAGGAATTGATAGTTCACACGTATAAAATTACATTGATCTTGACCAAAGTAAACTTAAGACCAACCATCCTTAAAAACGAGGACATTGAGTAATGACACTGAGACGTTTTAACATAAAATCCCTGAATAATAGTAGGATCAGATCGAATCAGATCGTTAGACACCAGCGAGAAACCTCACGAAACTCGATTACGCTGCAAGATGACGGTTGAAAGATAGGTACGTTAAGTTACGGAACAGTATTCAAATATCGAGACTGTTGCAGATTAGACAAGCCCTTGGACGCTACTAAACGCGGACGTTACATACCGGCCTCCTAGAAAATGACCAGGAGTTGAGAGCTTTTGTAAACCACAACATGTTGGAATTTTGTCTGCAAGGAGTCCTGCCCGTTATTGTGAATGGAGTTTTGAGGGAATAAAATAAAAACTGTAAGCTAATTGAATTATAATTATCTCATGCTGTATGTTGTGTTTAAGAATTGTAATTGATCCTTAAAGTTTATTAATATGTGGAGTTTATTCTTAATAAGAACTATTAATATTGGTTCATGCTCTAGTAAATTAAAAGCGTATTGAATCGAACTGTTATACATTAAAACTAGTTAGTTTTAAGGCAAATTAACAAGTAAAAATTACCTTTATTAAATTTCGACGAAGTGTTGTAGCTGAACACGAAGTTGGCCAAACTTGAGTAGATCGTAGTTCTTGTTCTTTTTGTTGTTAGTTACTGTTTTGATAATTATGTTCTATAATATGGTTAGATGTACACGAAACGAAGCATTTTCTCTACTGATTTTAAATTAGTAGGAAGTAAGAAAGGCGTGATCGAGACTCCCATCAATCTCTAACTGCAGTGTAAACTTCTTAACCGTCTCTCGGAACACTGACCTTACGGGTAGGCTTTATTTGAGGTTTTCTTCAGGGAGGTTAGCACTCAAAAAGTTTACTAGACCAAGAGAATTTAAAGACTGTTTAAGGTAAGGGTAAAAGTAATCAGTAAAGGTGTTAGAATTTGTATACCTCAGAAAGTAGTATATTTGTTTTTATAGAACACACCCGACGCCACTGAAAGGTAACTGGTGCACTATTTTACTGTCATGTCAGGCCACCCTTGAAAAGTAAAATTAATTCAGAAGCGTAACGCCAATTTAGTACGGAACAAAAGTTTGGTCACGTGCACTTTCGGTCTGCGCAATAGTAAATGCAAATTTAATTGTTATATTAAGTGGACAATTATGAGAATACCAACTTTACGCATTTTCTTTATAGACAAGCCAATTATAAAAACAATCAAAATTACTGGATTAATTAATTATAAGATAAATAATATTTTAGTGGGCCATAATTTTTGTGTCATTTTTTCCTTCAAAATTGAAAATGGTTTACACCTTGACTGGAAGGACGGAAATAATCTTTCTGTATGGTAAAAATTGTGCATGTTCTACACAAATTGCTCGTAAATTCAATTTAAGACATTCTGATAAAAATTTTGCTCATCTGTACGTGACTTTCTCAATTCACAAATTTAGAGAAACGCAAGCGTGCAAAGCAAAAAACGAGATGCTTCTAGAATTCTAGATCACCCGACCCAAATGAAAATTCTTGGTAACTTTACCATGAACCCAAGCTTTTCTAGGAGTTCCGTGCACAAGACTGAAGAGCGATACCTTTTATCCATACAAAATGATTTCAGTTCAACAATTATCGGAAGATGATTACTATAGAAGAATGGGGGTTCTGTGAAATGATGATAGATAAAACTAGCAGTGAAATTTGTGTGAAAAATATTTGTTTTAGTGATGACTACCATTTATCCAAACAAGACTTAACAGGTTAAAAAAAAACTTAAATTGATGTGTTGTAAGTGGGGTTTTTCTATTTAAGGTAGTAATGTTCTGGGATGAGGGGGTGCTAACGGGGTAAAGTGCCCCCACAAAAGTTGATATTAAAATTTTGTAAATTTTTAAATTCTTTTAAATGATCACATTGTTTATTGTATCATTTGCAGGTAATGAATATAAAAAAATTCAACATATTTTTTGTAAGTATGAAGAAGTTACAAAGCTTAGCTAAAGATCGCACTACTTAAAGACATTTATTAATACAATATACTACATTAGTAAAAACAACACGATTAATATAATTTATTTTATACTTAGTTTCTTTAAAAAAACCTATTCAAGTTGCTTATGTTTCTGAATAAGTACATTAATTCAGAAGTTATATCTACTTGACAAAAAAACACTTAAATAAATATAATTTGGATTAATTTTAAGGTAGGAAGAAAACAAAGAATGTTTCAATTTTATATATTTCTAAAAAATAATGAAAGTTAATTAAGTTACTTTATAGGATATTATTATCATCCTACCTGGAACTAAAGGAATCTGTTACGCTAGCGCGTTGCGTAAGGAAAGATTAAGCTGTAAAAATGCGATTACTAGTTTCAGTTAATTAAATGAGCTTCTAGCAAGAAAGCATCCTGAAAAACTTAAAAGCTTTGGTAGTTTACATTTAATAACATTGCTATTTCAATACAATATTAAATTAGGATGAAGTATTAAAATAAGGAAGCACCTAGTACATTGTATATATACGATAATAAAGATCGAAACCTTACACAGCTTCGTATTAAATTCAAGAAAGGTACAGTTAGATATCGGAAAATAATCGTTATATTACAATTATTTGTACAAATCAACACGAGTTAAATACATCCATAAAATTAATAACAAATGATATACTTCTCGGTATTAAATGTAAAAATTGTAGAAACGAAGTGACCTTGGACACGAACATAACAACAATCGTATTTGATCATAATAATAATAATGGGTAGAGCTTATTAATATTAAAAACTGTTAGCACAGTGCACGCTTATTTAAAGTGTATTGTACAGACCAACTTCTTATACAGAGAATCTCACAATCGTATCCGCATAATTAGTACGTACAAATCAAATTGGTTGAATTTCCATGATTGATAATATTGAGTTGTTTTTAGCTACACGCATATTTGATCTATTATGGGTAGATAATAGATTATTCTTTGATGTCATTCACTGTTTTAACCATGTTTTACAGTATATGTTTGATATATACGACGTGGAGTTTTAATTCTTTTTGTAGTAGATCAGTAGGGGATGATAAGCGTGTTGGCAAGACTTCTTCAACCTCTAGCAGCAATGATAATAGCTAAATCGTTTACTCGGAACACCCACCCTTCGGATAAACTTTATTTGGAGTTTTCTTTAGGTGGGTCGCCGTTCAAGCAAAACAGAGAGAAGGGCGTTTACAGACATTGTTGGATAAGGGTAAAAGTATTTAATATAAGTCTCATAATTTGTATAACCATAAAAGAAGTTTGTTATCGATTTAAGTTTGAATTTCATAATATATACTGTAATAAAAATTCTATTTGCACAAACAACAGTTTTTTATTATCAAATTGATTTTAGAGGCCTTTTCAACAGCTCGTAATTATAATAAAATTCTAAATACTCTCACAATAATTTCTTTCCCGTTAATCGCAGACAGTGCAAATATTAACTTTTAAAAACTACCATGCTATCTTCTTAATTATTTTATATTGAAGCGCTATAATTAACTATACAAGCACTAATTATCAATGTATATCTATTACTATTATAATTTATATCACATAGGACAATTCATATTGAGTTACTTACCACTAATCTTTTTAATATCGCGATTTTTAAATTTTTAAAATTAGAACTCATATCGTATTTAAAGTTTCAATCGGAACTGACCTTCAAAACTTCCTAACAGCTATTTATACATTAGTCAGTTGCACTAGTTATTTTGACAATACACCATCAATTATGAAAATAACATCTTGAATGTATCTGTTGTAATCTAAATAACTCTTAAACGCAAAACTCTGGTACCTGGCAATCAAATCCATCTGAAAGAGGTGTGGCGCGGGAACCTATCAATCTTTTTTTGTGTACAAACAGTTTGTATATGTTCTAATGTTAATCATTCTGGTCAGAAGTAGACTAAATGGCGATACAATATAATATTGACAAAGCCGGAATAACTAATGTCCAGCGCACAGATAGAATAATCGTTAAAAATGGTGTAAAGCAAATAAGATTGTTAACATTGGTAGAAAGAGTAACGTTGGCAACTATTGAAATCCAATTCCACCCACGTTTGTATTTCACAAAAACTATAGAAACACTTTAGTTACTTCTTACCCAATGTTTGTCTGGAATCTGGAAATTCATCAGTTTGGATAACAGCAGAATCTTTTCTTACTTTCTTGAACACCTTTTCAAGTTCACAATAAGTACCAAAAGTAGTCCAGTGTTAATAATAATGGACAATCATGTGCAACATTTATCCGTAAAAGGTATAAATTATAGTAAAAGAAACAGGTCTTAGTCATATCTCTTCCCTTTCACTGCTCGTATAAACTGCACCTTCTTGATCGATTCGTATTTGGATCTCTAAAAAAAATAGGTGAACAGTGAGTGTGATGCTTGGATGAGTAATACTCGTGAGAGAAACATAGTTATTATATTACCGGAACCATTAAGAAGGTTTTGCCATTACCTCTCATCACGTCCAATATTAAAGCTGGTTTTGAAGTAAGTGGAATATTTCCTATGAACAGAAATATATTAACCAATACTGAGTTAATGCCATCTAATATAAATGACCGTTCCATTTCTGAGATTTTAAATAAAACAATATTTCAAAATTTATGCAGCAGTTGCCTTAAAAAGTAACGATGAAGGTCAATTAACAACAAGAGAAGATCCGCAAATACTTACACCAGTCCGGTATAGCCCACGGTCCTCTACCTCTAAAGTTCTCACCAAAGTCTAGTCGAACATGTCAGAGGCTACAACTACTGTATTTAAGATATAAGGCCTACACCACAAACAGGTGTTTGGAAAAATTCCCAAAGAGGTGGGTGCAAAAAACGAAAAGCAATAGTTTGGGCCGATACCCCTAACGAGATGAATCTCAGTTTGAGGAAGAACAGAAGGAATTAAAAATAAGGGTTTTGAAAAATTGAACAATAAGAGGCATGCATTCCTGAATATAAATAAACCGACAAAAATGTGAATGTAAAATATAGCAAATTTACAAAATCAACTTTGCGTTTTACTAACAGCATTGATTCCGAAGAGGAAACTTATTGTGTTGTAATGTATTTAATTCGCAGCGACTGATATGCCTAGGACTTACATTTCATTGAATTTTGTCCTTTGTGTATAATAATTAAATATAACTGGCTTATAGAATTTATTTGTTTCTTGGCCATTTAAATCTATAAAGCTTATTTCTTTTAAGTCATATAAAAATTATTCTGTGTTAGTTTTAGTCCATATCAATCATTACCTGTGTGTTAGTGGAAATTAAATGCTCCATGTTGATGCGCGCAAAGAAATAACACTTACTCACTGACAGAGAAAGTGATTTAGTAACGAAACAGTAAAGGTTTGTGGCCAATTTTTCGTAAAGAAGCGATTGTGAGATAGTCAAGCGATCATGCTTGATAAAATCACAGCCTGGGGGAAGATAATAGCTATTGAATTCTCCCTTGTGCTTAGTGCTTAGCAGAGATGTGAATACATGTCTGTTATCTTTAGTGCGCAAAAAGAATTAATTTTAATTATGAAGATTTTATTTACCGTTGTTGATGAAAATATTAAAAGTTAGTTTGGTTCGATGTGCAGAAATAAAACAAGTTCTACGATTCTTGAAGTTTTTCGAATTTTCTGTAGTTCATTTATTTGAAGATAACATTAATAAGAAGTACCAGTATTAAAACAAGAGATCTGAAGTTGGATATTGTTCGTTATTTGCCTTGAATAGATAGTACAAGATATGCTGTACTCGTCTTCAAAAACATTCTGCAGAGGTTCGATAAGGTATCTGAATTTTATTTGTTATGAAGTGGATTACACAAGGTAAGTTATAAGCTGAAAATTAATATGCCCCTTGGTTTTTTATCTCCTAAAGTTATGAGAAAATTAATAATTGTAAATATGAGAAAAATTGTTTAATGATAATTTTGTTACAATTTAAGTGTCAAGCCTGAATATTTTAGTATTGCTTTTAATGGAAATTTGTTTTTTTTTACTTAGCGATAATGCATGAACATAACTTATTTTGAATTGCTCTTATTGGAAAGTCAGATGTTATTTTGTTCAAAAACATAGTTGCACACAAGGTAATTAATAATTTCAACATGTGTTACCTTTTTGTACATTATAACTTGTCCTAATATCAATAATTTATACATATAGTATTTGTTTGTTGGTTAACGTATTTTAGAAAAAGTAAACACATGTGAACAAACATCTATACTGATGCTTAAATTTTGAGATTGTTTCTAATTGAAAGTAATTTTGAATGAAGTTAAATTATTTTAAATACTTTAATTATTCTTAAATAAATTTAAATTTAAGAATTAATAAGTGGACTTGATTAATTATTATTAACTTATAAATCAGAACTTTGACTTTATCATTATAACGTTTAGTTGGATTGATCTTTTATATATATCCGAAATGGATTAAGTCGCATAATTCTTAAAAAGCTCATAACTTAATTAACAGACTACAGTAGTACGATTAAAAGACAACATTTTATACTTGTGTGTTATGCGAAGTGTATTTATAATTTATAACTTTAGTGTTTTCGAAGGAACACAAATAGTGTCTTTAAAGATAAATCTAATCCTGTGAATTCTTTTCAGAATCTACGCTGATATCAAGTTGTAATACGTTGATACTCAGACTGTTTTGGAGTATCTTTATAGTACATTATTGATAATTTATTTATCAATTGTGTTAAATGTTAGAAGATTTCTGCATCTCCCCTCAGTCAAATTAATTTTTAATCATGTTTAAAAAAGCGCGGACGCCCTGTTTCTGTCTGAAATTTTGAGTTATCATATTCAACCCACGCCCAAACTCGTGCTCTCCCGTGAACTAAAACTCTAGCTAATCGTTGGTATAGTAAGTGGGGTTGTTTCGTCCATCCGAAGCATAATCCATATCCTTAACAACCCCATATTCACTTGTAACACTAAAGTGCTGTCAGAAACACCGAAGGAAAATTACACTGGTGCCCACAATGTGGGCCCCGGAATTTATAGTGTAGTCTGTGGGGAATTTTTTGAAAACTTCAGATCAAATGTCTTTTATTGTATTATTAGTTTATTCATATGATAGGGTGTTTAGAAATTAGTTTAGGTGTAGGTATGATTAAAATTGTAAGCAACAATCTACCCCAGACAAGTAACAACCAACCCCCAAAAGGTGTAGGTTGATACATTATACTTTAAAGTATAAGGAGTGCTTATCGTAAACGTTTTTATTTTACTGTTTTATTACGTTTTTACCCAAACAGGCGAAAATTATTTTGCCTCAAATGTATGTGCAAATTATTATAACTAATGTTCGGCCGTCGATTGCTACACGCTAAATATCCCTTAACTCATACATAATAAACTTTATGATTTAGGTATGCAAATTTCTATGCCAAGGTTATAACAGGTTTTTACTTACACTTGCATCGAGTTTTCAGGGAGCCGTGATCCGGATTTTCATCAAATTTTTGTCACAAAGATCTTCAAATAGTAGTAGTACCTTAAAAAAATGGGGCACAGAGAGATGGGGACGATAATTAGGTTATTATATCGAAAAACGTGCACTATACTAAACTCCGACCTAGTCGCAACCGCTCTAGTTGAGTCCCGGAAAACACGTCACATTGCAGGCAAAATAAGTTCGACGTACAATAAAAGTTTTACATCATTTCCCCAAGAAGGATTAAAAATCCCGAGAGAGCAATGTAAACTCCCTAAGGCATATTAACATATTTACACATACTACATCATTATCAACTTACTATTTATCTATTAATTTATAACCTGTTCAGAGTCAAAGCCAAGAAACAAGGAGAACTGTTTTTGCTTTTAACAGAAATATGGTAAATTTAATGAGTATAAGAAATGGAAACTGGTTATTCAGTAATTGAAGAAATGCATGTTATGGGTCATTTCACTTAACACGTAACAATTGCGGCAAAACCACAAAAAGCAAAAATGCAAAAAGTCCTCTTGTTCTCCTAAGTCAGGACAACTACTTGTAACCTAAAGCCATTAACAACTAAAAAAGTTTTTATGTGCTACATAATTTTTCGTGAAGCAGCCCGCATTAAATTAGGAAACGAAAAGGGATGAGTAATTACTAATTGCTCGACTATTGCGCGCACAGTTATTCTCTTCCGCCATTCTCGCTTGCAAGACATACTGTCGGAACAGAAAGCAAGCGACTTTCCTTAACCTGAAATACTACAATTCTGAATTACATTCTAAGTTTTCAAATATACCTTAGTTTAACTAGCTATTTTTTCACAAACTATTTTTTTATATAAACGTTTGGATATATTAAACAGACTTCACAAATATGTAAAAAAAAACACAGGTAAGGATCCATATCTTACCCTGTCTATTTGGCATCCGAGTCTAACAAATTTGTCTAACTGCCCAAACAAATTGTAAAGCCAAAGCCAGTAAAGTACTTTTTTTCAAGTTTTACTTTTCGTCCAATTTAGAGAAATCTTGGTTTCAAAAGATCAGTTAATTAAATTGTCTCAAAAAATTTTGGTCGATTATAGGAAGAAAAAAAAATTTTCCAAGACAAAATGTTAATAGCGATAAAACCCCTAACACAACCCCGAGATAAAAATAAAATTTCATTATAAAGGTAATATTCCAAGATAGTTCTCAAAGATAACCCCAAGATAAAAGTAATACCTCAAGGTATTTCCTGAAAGTATTCTCGAAGGTATCCTCAAGATAAAGGTATTGCAGATAACTTCGAGATAAAGATAAAATTATAAGATAATTTTCAGGATAACCTGAAAATAAAGATAAAACTCTAAGAAAAGGCATAGATAAATTTAAAACTGAATCCGGAGAGTTGTCCCGTAGAACCGATAAAAGGGGAGTTTTCAAGTGCCCAAAATGGAGGTTTGAAAAGCGCTACCCGTTCTGCTGAATGCACAATGGATCAGCATACCGTGGATACAGGATCACCTGTGCTCCAGGTGTGGAGTCTATAACATATACCAAAGGTAAACAAATTAACAAACACATTGCACGTCATCGGAAGAACCAAGGACAACAATGGCGACAGCTCAGTCTCTGTCTGTTCCGGTGGGACCGCCACAAAAATTTGATTTTTCAACCCCCGCGGCATGGTCACAATGGCGGAAACGCTTCGAATGATTTATGTCAGTTTCAGTACAAAATGTGAAATTAGATGAAAAAAAAATTAACATTCTTATGTACGTTCTTGGAGAAGAGGCAGAAAAAACTTGGTTGCAATTCAAAAATCGGCCTACGACGTATGTATCAGCTTTAACGGAATTCGAAAATCATTTTATACCGCGTCGAAATATTATTTTCGAACGATATAAATTCAACACCAAGTGTCAGTTACCAGGTGAGTCATCAGAAAATTTTATTACAAGTCTATACTCGCTAGCGGAGCACTGCCAGTTTGGCAATTTAAAAGAAGAGTTAATTAGAGATAGAATTGCGGTCGGCATGTTAGACAGAAAAACTAGTGAGCGATTACGAGTAAAAGCACAATTAACACTGGCAGAATGCATTACAGAACCAAAACAAGCAGAGTTACAAGCAACCCAAAGTAAAGAATTGCAGATGAATGGTTCAAATTCACATGGAAACGCGATAACTGGGGTCGCCAGAGTTCAAGCACGTGAAGTAAATTATAATTACGGTCAAGCTCAATTCAGGAAAATAAATGTGTCAAGGAGTGGAGTCACACCCAAAACCAACTTCTACTTTCATAAGTGGGAGAAAAGAACGCAGAAGAAATGCCAATATTGTGGTTTACTGCTACATCCAAGGGAGCATTGTCCTGCAAAGCCTTTTGTAAAATCTGTAAGAAGCAAGGACACTGGGCAGTAGAATGTCGGCAAAGCGGCAATCAGGTCAGATCAATTCAAATTGATAAAAATTCTGAAATAATTGGAAATGCAATTGATACTAATCTTAAAAATGAAAATTGTTCTAACAATATTATAACTGGGTTTATAGGTTCAATTAGAGTAAATCAGAATTCTCAACAATGGAATTTAACACTTCTTATTTTAGATATTAACAAACCTGTTAATTTTATGATTGATTCTGGTACTGATATTACTTGCGTGCCTGCACACATGTTAAGTTTAGATATTCTACAATAACTTTGTACAACAAATAGAATAGTGACCAGCCCATCGGGGAAAAATCTAAAGATATTAGACATTTTTAAAGTAACTTTAAGTTTTAATAATAAGGAATGTAGAACTGAAATATATGTTATAGAGCAACTTTGTACACCCATTTTAGGTCGTCCTGCAATAATAGGTTTAAAAATCCTGCAATTTGGGGATGAGACTGAAAGCAAGTTAAGTAAATACAATTCAGCTCACGGCAAATTTAATTGAAAAACAATTTCCTGAAATTTTTGATAAGTTAGGAATGTTTAAAACGGAAATGAATATACTAGTAAAAAGTGATGTTCAACCTTTTGTTCAATCGGTACCTCGAGTAGTACTAATTCCACTTTTGGAACCCTTCAAAAAGGAACTCGGGAGGTTACAAAAGCTTAAAATAATTGATCCGGTCAATTATCACACTCCTTTGGTCAGTCGAATTGTGATAGTCAACAAAGAGGATTAAATTGTGACGAAGTCGGTTTAGAAATTGCGAGAACTATACTATTGTGATTGTTATTATTATACAACATTAAACAACGTCTATAGTCGCAGTAAGGTACACGTTTCATACGGTGTTGTGTAAAAATTCAGTTGTTTATAAAGTTTTGCATATTGCAGAATCGAATACAAATTAATCTTTTTGTGTCCAAGTTTAAGATACGATACCTATAATCAGATTAAGACATTAAGGTATGATAAATTTTATAAATGCAAAAAACTAGATAATGTAAACATTTACATTACATATAGAGAATTTAAAAAAATTATTTTAATCACAAAAAATTCAAAACCACATTTGCTTTTGTCCACTGCAGCATATAAATGGTTGAAAAAGCTATTGGGGCCATGTGAAAAAAATTTACTATTTTATCAGCGTAGGTGTATCTTAAGCTTGCTCTGCTTTATCTTTATTACTATTTATAGAGAAGCATCACTGTGATGGGTCTGTTTAACAAATTCATGCAGCTTTTGTCAGTCTAAAATTATAGTAAAATTGTTGCATTTAGTAACTGAATGCGTAAAAGACCTTTAAATTTGCATCATATACCAGAAAAGTTTAAATGTCCTACACTAACATCCTATAGTAAAATAATTTTTTAAAACCTAACGGGATTATGTGAGACGTAATAATTGCTACTTACTTAACCATTGTGCTTTATGTTTCTTAAACCTGATGGTGTTCCATATTTTTATTGGCATTGAAATAGCACCAAACACAATATCCGTAATATTGTATACGGTTTCCGACTGAAACTGATTGCTCATTCTCTAGTCTGCATGGAGTCAGACTCACGCAAATAGTTTTATCTATTCAGCTATCATTAAGCTCAAAGATAATTAATTGAAATGCAATGATTTTTTTTAAAGTAAATTCATTATGTTCCTAGATAAATATGGGCAAGAGAGCGTCGTTGACAAACAAACCCACTCCTTTAACTATAAGATTACTATATCTAACTGATTATTTATAATATTTAAGAGTAATACGTTAATAGATGCCTGTGACGCCTTCATTTTTATGCTGCTTTTAAAATGATCAACAAAGAAAATAAGAATTAAAAAGAACTAGCTGCATCAAATGCTAAGAGAGCGTTTAAAATTTTTCTAACGCCTAGTTCAAAAATTCCATTGGCGTAGCGTCACTGATATAACGCATTTCAAGTGGCTATATAGATAAACGAATAAATTTTGCTAATAAATTCTTCTTAGGAATTAACGATAATCTGCTTAATTGTCGTTTATCTGATATCGATTGAATACTTAGGAAATAAATAGTAATAAAATGTAAATATGTAATTTTCCCTACACAGTTTACTATTTTCTTTTTTTCTCTATTGTTACAAATTTTTTTGAGAATTATCCAAGAGTTTCACTAAACCAAAAATTTTTCTTAATCTTCGTTGGGAATTAAACCATTCATAGTTTTTAAAATGTGTGGTTTAATTCCCAACGAAGATTAAGAAAAATGCTAAACAAACCGCAACAAACATACAGGGAGTATTTACAAACCAAAAATTTTGTAATATGTAGGAAATTTCAATGTAGACCCCCCGTAATATCTTAGACCGAAGGCTGATTTAACGTAGTTCACTCCCCAAAGACAGCGTGCTTATTGCTTTTCGTATTTACCTTCAAATTTTCCAAACTGGTTTATATTTTAGATTTTGTGTTTTCTTAATATTATATCTATTGCACTGCACCACCCCCCTTCCACCCAAATACATTCATATCACGATTTCTTGCAAACAAGTAATATTTCCGTTTTCCTGAAATACTTTCAAGATGAACTTAATGCACAGATTTCGCACCGTGTAATTCTATTCTTCACACCCAAATTATAAAGGCTTTTTTGATAATCGCGTATTGAACCTCCTTTTGACCATCTTCTTCTTTATACGTTTTACTTCTGTTCCCATTTGTAAATCAACCCCTAGGTAGCAGATTCTTTTGGTCTGATTCATTTATCCGATCCCAGATTAACAATCACCTTCCTATTGCTTACCCTGGTTTAAATTTGTTTATTTTTATGCTTAATCTCCACTTTAAATGTTCATTAGTTCTTGTTCCAATACCTTATTTGTTTCTGTTATACTTTTACATCATCCACATATTTCAGCACTTGAATTTTTATTGCTTTAATACGACAACAATCTAGCCAATATTACTCGCATATTTATTTTTATTATTTATTTTTTAAAATATTAGTTACTAAACAAAAATAAAGCATGTGCATAAAGCACTCAAAATATAAATTATATATATTGACGTGATAAGGGGCCAAGAGAGGTTATTGAAACCCAAATTTTACAAATAAATCTCAGCAAAATATAAAAGAATCCGGAAAAAATGAAAATTTCCGTAAATTCATGGTTACGCCCTGTATAATTTAAGCGTACTTTTATTCACTAATGTAAGTTATGTATCCCTTAATTGATATATGCATTATAAAAAAGAATAATTAAGAAATTACTAGAAAGTGTTAAGAAAACGCTAAGTGAAGTGCCACAAAGTAACACAAGGACAATTTATAAAGTTTATTAACAGTTCATGAGAACGGATGGAATACTTAGTACCCGAGACGATAGTGACACTGCAGATGGCAGATCACAGACGGTCAAAATACCGTGATTACTTAGAAATTAAGAATATAACATAGTATTTATGAATCGTATTAAGAAATAAGCAGACTTGAGATTTGCAAGTTCCCACAGCCATGTGAGGGGATAGGGACATTATAAAAGCCCGGTAGCTCCAAGACCCGGCAGTCAGCCAAAGTATTCAGCTTTAACATTGCAGTTGCGTAGGTTACTCACCATAGTACAATTAACTAGTGTAATTTTGACTTCGAGTAATTATAAATCAACTTGTAAAAATTCCATAAGTAAATTCTGTATTAATTAATAAATTTGTTAAGAAGTTTTGGAACTGGTTTTTAAAAAGGCTGCCCCCAAGGCCCGAACCTTAACTTGTATAAGCGAAAATGCAATTGCCCGTGTATAAATAATCACCCTGTATGATGTATGCGTATTGTAGATAAGTAGCAAGTAACGTAAGTTGTATATGTAAATATAATTAATTGTAAGATGCCGTTATACGCATTTAATGCGAATGTAAAACGGTCATTTAAAAATAAATACAAAGTCATTTATTTTACTTATTAATTATTAATACATTTTTGATAGAAATGCTCTTCATTTGCTATAAATAGCATAGAATCGTACTAGTTTTACGCATTTTGATAAAAATAAGTAATTTTGTGTATTTAGAATCCCAATTCTAACCTTAATAGGTGTATTAAAACCACGTTTTATGTTAAAAGCAAATATTTTCTATAAAATGCAACCCCTTTTGCATTAAAAATAATTAAAGTTTAAATTAATTACCCGTGGATTACAGAAATTATTTTAAATAAAGGATTTTTTAGAATATTAAGAATACAAAAGAATGAGTCGCTGGTATTTAGAACTCAAAATGAAACATTTATTCTAAGAAGCGGACCGATCATTGGAAAAACCCATAAAATCCCTGGAATAACTGATAAGAATTATTTATTACTTTTCACATTCACCGTTGGAGAGAAGCGATACGCGACAACAATCGTATATGTGTTAGAGTGGGACGAACAGCGCAGTTCACTCGTAACTGGAACCAGATAACGACGTAATGAAACTCAACAATTTTGAACGCTAATGAGGGATTCCAAGAAAATTACATAAGATAGGCGTTTATTATTCGGAATAGTATCGCGCACATTTTACTAGGTTTTAGATAATTTGCACATATAAGGAAGCGTTTATTAAAAACGGATTCATTCGATTCAGTCGATTCTTAAATTCGACGCGAAATGTTATTTTGATTTAAATCGCGAGCTGTTGTTTTGCGAAGATGATATTTGAAGTATGCAGTAACCATACTGTAATTTAATAATTACGATGGTACAATGAATATAGAAGTGACGTTTTAAACGCAAATTACATAAAAAGGGAATTAGTAATTACAATGAAGAAGGAAAATTCTTTAATATAACACTATTTTAAAAATTTTATTAAATAATCGAAAGGAAGATTTAACCAAAAATATACTTTAGTAACTGCTGTTTGAAAAGAGGATTTTAAATATGAAAAATCTTGAAAGCTGATTTGACGTCAATTTAAAATAAGAAGATATTTAATTACAAGGAGCGGGTTTGTAAATTCTGCAAGTGTTACTTTTAGATTTATTTTAAACTGATATTGAAGAATAAAATAATAAGTGTTAATCATATACTATTTTTTTGAAAAGATTTTTTGCCAGGAAAGTTTGTGTTCAAAACTCGAAATACTCTAACCTTTTAATAGATTACCCGTCAAGGATTCTTTTGGCCAAAACAAATCTTACAGTCGTGGAAATAATTATGATCAGCTAAACTATCCGTAAAAGAAGAAATTTAGTTCTGTAAATTTAAAATAAGGTAAGGAACATTTTCTTAGAAATTATTTTATGTTTGAAAGAAGCGATGTCGTAAATGTTCTATATG
The DNA here is from genome assembly GCA_036346225.1 of Platerodrilus igneus. Lineage (NCBI taxonomy): Eukaryota > Metazoa > Arthropoda > Insecta > Coleoptera > Lycidae > Platerodrilus > Platerodrilus igneus. The sequence continues at coordinate 2,840,777 of JARFIW010000289.1, forward strand.
CTTTTGTATAAAAAAGAATATTTCATACTGTATAAATGCCTTAATATTGCTGTGTTTGATTTCAGTTTGAAAACTCCAACATTTCTGTTGAGCTAGCCAGGTAAAGTTAGAAAGGAAGGTAAGTGAACAATTTCAAGTTTTACAAATTGCTATATCTGTATCGCAATAATCCTTTAGTGACGCTCCCAACGCGAGGTCATTTTCATATCACTCTTTCAGGGACACTCAACGCGGCGTTGTCACAGCAGCCTTTCGGCGCCGCCTCAACGTTCATTTTTATATCACCCTTTTAGTAACGCCCCAAAACGAGGCGTACCACAGCAATATATATATATATATATATATATATATATTGCTGTGAAACCTCTTGAATCACCTGGTCCGTTGATTTTCTTCTGTTAATCGCCTCGCCTGCTCCTCTAGATAGCTTTCATCCTCATACATAAAAAACACATTCCTACCACAAACATCAACGTTAACTCTATTTACATCAATATTCAGAATACATTAAATTTTCAAATTAAATTTCAGCATAAAATTCAGTTTTAAAAAGAATTTCAAAATTAATTTTATTATCACTTTAACGTGCATCCAGAATTAAAGTCCTTGTTGGATGCCTACTAATTAATATAACAATATAAGCAGACCGGAGTCTGAGTATAAAGGAGCATCTACCACCCCTTTACGTTAATTTTGTGTGGTTCATTTATTTGAAGATAACGTTCATACAAAGTGCAAGTATTAAAACAAAAGATCTGAAGTTGGATATTGTTCGTTGTTTGCCTTGAATAAATAGTACAAGATATGCTGTATTCGTCTTCAAAAACATTCTGCAGAGGTTCGACAAGGTATCTGAATTCTATTTCTTGTGAAGTGAATTACACGAGGTAAGCTATAAACTGAAAATTAATATGCCCGTTGTGATTGTTTTGATCTCCTAAAATTATGTGAAACTTAATAGTTGTGAATATAATGAGAAAAATTGTTTAATAAGAATTTTGTTACAATTTAAGTGTCAAGCTTGAATATTTTAGTTTTGTTTTTAATGAATTTTTTTTTTACTTAGTGATGATGCATGAACATAACTTATTTTGAATTGCTCTTATTGGAAACTCAGATGTTATTTGGTTCGAAAACATAATTGCGCACAAGGTAATAATTTCAACATGTGCTACCTTTTTACACATTATAAATTGTTTAATATAAGTCCTAATATCAATAATTTACACATATAGTATTTGTTTGTTGGTTAACATATTTTAGAAAAAGAAAACACATGTGAACAAATACCAGCATGGATGTTTAAATTTTGAGATCGTTTCTAATTGAAGGTAATTTTAAATGAAAGTAAATAAATAAACTTTAATTATTCTTAAATAAATTTGAATTTGGGAATTAATAAGCGGACTTGATTAATTACTATTAACTTTTAAATCAGAACTTTGACTTTATCATTATAATGTCTAGTTGGATTGATCTTTTATTTATATCCGAAATGGATTAAGTAGCATACTTCTTGAAAAGCTCATAACTTAATTAACAGAGTACAGTAGTATGATCAAAAGACAACATTTTATACCTTTGTGTTATGAGCAGTGCATTTATAATTTATAACTTTTGTATTTCTTTCTGAAAGAACACAAATAGTGTCTTCAAAGATAAATCTCATCATGTGACTTCTTTTCAGGATCAACGCTGACATCAGGTTGTAACACGTTAATACTCAAACTGTTTTGGAGTATCTTTATAGTACATTATTGATTATTTATTTATCAATTGAGTTAAATGTTAAAGGATTTCTGCAACTCCCCTCAGTCAAATTAATTTTTAATCATGTTTAAAAAAGCGGGGGCGCCCTGTTTTTGTCTGAAATTTTGAGTTATCATATTCAACCCACGCCCAAACTCGTGCTCTCTCGCGAACTAAAACTATAGCTAATCGTTGGTACAGTAAGTGGGGTAGTTTCTTCCATCCAAAGCATAATCTATCCTTAACAACCCCATATTCACTTGTAACACTAAGGTGCTGTCAGAGACACCGAAGGAAAATTACACTGGTGCCCACAATGTGGGCCCCGTAATTTACAGTGTACTCTGTGGGGAATCTTTTAAAAACTTCAGATCAAATGTCTTTTATTGCATTATTAGTTTATTTATATGATAGGGTGTTTAGAAATTAGTTTAGGTGTAGGTACGTTTAAAATTGTTAGCAACAATTTACTCCAGACAAGTAACAACCAACCCCCAAAAAGGGTAGGTTGATACATTATACTTTAAAGTACAAGGAGTGTTTATCTTAAAAGTTTTTATTTTACTGTCACTTTATTATGTTTTTACCCAAACAAGCAAACCTTATTACGCCTCAAATGTATTCGCAAATTATTACAACCACTGTTCGGACGTCGATTGCTACACGCTAAATACCCCTTAACTCATACATAATACACTTTATGATTTAGGTATTCAAATTTTTATGCCAAGGTTATAACGGATTTTTACTTACTATAGCATCTAATTTTCAGGAAGCCGTGGTCCGTGTTTTCATCAAATTTTTGTCACAAAGACTTTCAAATAGTAGTAGTACTTTATAAGGATCGGATATAGAGAGATGGGGACGATAATTAGGTTATTATATCGAAAAACATGCACTAAACTACACTTATACCAAATCGCAACCGCTCTAGTTGAGTTTCGAGTAACATGTCACATAATTCCAGGCAGAATTAGTTCGACGTCCAATAAAAGTTTTACATCACTTTCCCGAGAAGGATAAAAAATCCCGAGAGAGCAATGTAAACTCCCTAAAACATATTAACATATTTATACGTACTACACCATCTTTAACCTACTATTTATCTATTAATTTATAACCTATTCAGGGTCAAAGACAAGAAACAAGGGGAATTGCTTTTGCTTTTAACCGAAATACGGTAAATTTAATGAGTATAAGAAATGGAAACTGGTTATCCAGCGATTGAAAAAATGCGTGTTATGGGTCACTTCACTTAACACGTAATATTACGGCAAAACTACAAAAAACTAAAAAGCAAAAAGTCCTCTTGTTCCCGTAAGTCCGGACAACTACCAGTAACCTAAAACCATTAACAACTAAAAAAGTTTTAATGTGCTACATAATTTTTCTTGATACCGCCCGCACTAAGTTAAGAAACGGAAAGGGATCACTAATCACTAATTTCTCGACTACTTCACTATTGCGCGCACAGTTATTCTTTTTCGCCATTCCCGCTTACAACACATACTGTTGGAAAGCAAGCGACTTTCCTTAACCTGAAATCCTACAATTCTGAATTAAATTTTAAGTTTCGCAATATACCTTAGTTTAACTAGCTATTTTTCAAAAATTATTTTTTTATATATACATTTGGATATATTAAACAGTCTTCACAAATATTTAGAAAAACACAGGTAAGGATCCATATCATACCCTGTCTATTTGGCATCCGAGTCTAACAAATTTGTCTAACTGCCCAAACAAATTGTAAAGCCAAAGCCAGTAAGGTACGTTCTTTCAAGTTTTACTTTTCGTTCAATTTATAAAAATATTGGTTTCAAATGATCAGTTAATTAAATTGTCTCAAAAAATTTTGGTCGATTATAAGAAGAAAAGAATAATTTTCCAAGACAAGATCTTAATAGCGATAAAACTCCTAAGAGAACCCGAAGATAAAGATAAAATTTCAATATAAAGATAATATTCCAAGATAGTTCCCAAAGATAACCCCAAGATAAAAGTAATACCTCAAGGTATTTCCTGAAAGTATTCTCGAAGGTATCCTCAAGATAAAGGTAATGCAGATAACTTTGAGATAAAGATAAAATTATAAGATAATTTTCAGGATAACCTGAAAATAAAGATAAAACTCTAAGAAAAGGCATAGATAAATTTAAAACTGAATCCAGAGAGTTGTCCCGTAGAACCGATAAAAGGGGAGTTTTCAAGTGCCCAAAATGGAGGTTTGAGGAGCGCTACCCGTTCTGCTAAATGTACAATGGATCAGCATACCGTGGATACAGGATCACCTGTGCTCCAGGTGTGGAGTCTATAACATATACCAAAGGTAAACAAATTAACAAACACATTGCACGTCATCGGAAGAACCAAGGACAACAATGGCGACAGCTCAGTCTCTGTCTGTTCCGGTGGGACCGCCACAAAAATTTGATTTTTCAACCCCCGCGGCATGGTCACAATGGCGGAAACGCTTCGAATGATCTATGTCAGTTTCAGTACAAAATGTGAAATCAGATGAAAAAAAAATTAACATTCTTATGTACGTTCTTGGAGAAGAGGCAGAAAAAACTTGGTTGCAATTCAAAAATCGGCCTACGACGTATGTATCAGCTTTAACGGAATTCGAAAATCATTTTATACCGCGTCGAAATATTATTTTCGAACGATATAAATTCAACACCAAGTGTCAGTTACCAGGTGAGTCATCAGAAAATTTTATTACAAGTCTATACTCGCTGGGGAAGCACTGCCAGGTTGGCAATTTATATGAAGAGTTGATTAGAGATAGAATTGTGGTCGGCATGTTAGACAGAAAAACTAGTGAGCGATTACGAGTAAAAGCATAATTAACACTGGCAGAATGCAATACAGAACCAAAACATGCAGAGTTACAAGCAACCCAAAGTAAGGAATTGTAAATGCATGGTTCAAATTCACATGGAAGCGCGATAATTGGGATCGCCAGAGTTCAAGCACGTGAAGTAAATTATAATCACGGTTAAGGTCAATCCCGGAAAATAAATGTGTCAAGAAGTGGAGCCACACCCAAAACCAACTTCTACTTTCATAAGTGGGAGAAAAGAACGCAGAAGAAATGCCAATATTGTGGTTTACTGCTACATCCAAGGGAGCATTGTCCTGCAAATAAAGCCTTTTGTAAAATCTGTAAGAAGCAAGGACACTGGGCAGTAGAATGTCGGTAAAGCGGCAATCAGGTCAGATCAATTCAATTTGATAAAAATTCTGAAATAATTGGAAATGCAATTGATACTAATCTTAAAAATGATAATTGTTCTAACAATATTATAACTGGGTTTATAGGTTCAATTGGAGTAAATCAGAATTCTCAACTGTGGAATTTAACACTTCTTATTTTAGATATTAACAAACCTGTTAATTTTATGATTGATTCTGGTACTGATATTACTAGCGTGCCTGCACACATGTTAAGTTTAGATATTCTACAATAACTTTGTACAACAAATAGAATAGTGACCAGTCCATCGGGGAAAAATGTAAAGGTATTAGACATTTTTAAAGTAACTTTAAGTTTTAATAATAATGAATGTAGAACTGAAATATATGTTATAGAGCAACTTTGTAAACCCATTTTAGGTCGTCCTGCAATAATAGGTTTAAAAATCCTGCAGTTTGGAGATGGGACTGAAAGCAAATTAAGTAAATACAATTCAGCTCACGGCAAATTTAATTGAAAAACAATTTCCTGAAATTTTTGATAAGTTAGGAATGTTTAAAACGGAAATGAATATACTAGTAAAAAGTGATATTTAACCTTTTGTTCAATCGGTACCCCGAGTAGTACCAATTCCACTTTTGGAACCCTTCAAAAAGGAACTCGAGAGGTTACAAAAGCTTAAAATAATTGATCTGGTCGATTATCACACTCCTTTGGTCAGTCGAATTGTGATAGTCAACAAAGACTATAAAATTCGGTTATGCGTCGATTATACTAAATTAAATCAAGCAGTTTTGCGTACACATTTTCCAATAGGAAAAGTCGAACGAATTTTGGCACAAGTACAAGGGTCTAAATATTTAAGTCGCTTAGATGTGACTTCGGGATTTTATCAAATCCGCCTAAAAGACGAATGTCAGCACCTAACGTGTTTCATAACCCGTATGGACGTTTTAAATTTAACCGTCTATCTTTCGGCATTACTTGTGCCCCGGAATATTTTTCCATGCTTTTATATAAAATCTTAAGGGGTTTAGAGGGCGTCATATTTCACATAGATGATATTTTAGTTCATGCTCCTAGCCTAAATAAACATAATGAAATACTCTTAGAGGTTTTAAACCGGATTAAAACAGAAGGCATTACTCTAAATAAAGATAAGTGTCTTTTTGCCGTAGAGGCTCTAGAGTTTTTAGAGCATCGCATATCCAACGACGGTATAGCTGCAGACCCTAAGCGAATAGAAGCAATAACTAAATTTCCCGAACCAAATGATAAAAACGAAATGTTAAGGTTTCTGGGTATGGTTAATTTTTCATGCCGTTTTATACCCAATCGGTCTTAGATACTGGAACCGTTAACATCTTTGCTTAAGAAAAACATTGAATATTCTTGGGGGCTATCCCAAAAGCTCAGTTTTACAAATATAAAAAAATTATTGTAACAAAGTCCGTGTCTAGAATACTTTGATCCTTCAAAGAAAATAATTATATCAGCCGATGCATCTTCTTTCGGAATAGGGGTATGTTTAATTCAGCAAGATAAAAGTGGAATAAAGAAAATAGTCTGCTATGCTTCAAGATTATTGTCAAAAACAGAAAAGCTATATGCGCAAATAGAGCGTGAAAGTCTAGAGTTAACATGGGCCTGCGATAAATTTCCAGAGTATATTACGGGCATAAAAGTAATGCTAGAAACAGATCACAAACTATTAGTGCAAGTATTACACACAAAACCTAAAGACGAACTAACTCCACGATTACAAAGATTGCGGTTGAGACTGATGCATTATAATTACGAGGTATATTATGTACCATAGGTAAAGAGTTAGTAGTCGCTGACGCTTTGTCTAGAAACCTTACAAAAGAAAAATTGCCAGAAGACAATGAATTAGCAGCGGATACTGAGATTTTTGTAAATCTAATTACAACTTCGTTTGAAGTAAAACCTTACTTTTTAGATGAAATAAAAGTTGAACAAAATAAAGATACTGTTTGTAAAAAATTGCGTGAGTACTCAAAAATCGGATGACCAAGAAATGAAAATAAAATAAGCCCGGAAATTAAACCTTACTACCAATACCGTTGGGAAATTTCTGAATGTGACGGATATATATTACGAGCAACTCGATTACTAATTCCCCAATCGCTACAAGAAAAATGTCTAAGATTTATACATCAAGGACATATTGGTGTAGTAAAGTGCAGAGTCCGTGCAAAAACAAGTGAGTGGTGGTTAGCATTATCGGCGGAAATTGAAAATTTAGTTCGAAATTGCTTACAATGTATTGAGAATCGCTAAAATAAAAGAGAACCTTTTTTAAAAGAACCGTTTCCAGAACGTCCGTGGAAAAAATTGCAGTAGATTTATTTAAATGCAACAACTATTGGTACCTTATTACAGTAGATTACTTTTCTAGATATTTCGAAATATCCAAACTTCATTCTCTTAAAGAAAAACAAATTATATCTAAACTTAAAGATTTATTTTCAAGGTTTTGTATCCCAGAAATTGTCCGGTCAGATAATGGGCCGCAATTTCAAAACGAATTTAAACAATTCGCAAAAATTTACGAATTTACGCGTACTACTAGTAGCCCTTATTTCGCACAATCAAATGGATGTGTAGAAGCAGCAATAAAAACTGCTAAAAACCTAATAAAAAAGAGTTCCGATATACATTTAGCACTTCTGGCGTATAGAACAACTCCCTTAGAAAACGGGTTTAGTCCTTCAGAACTAATATTTAACCGGAAAATTCGATTTCCACTTCCAACCCTACCTAAGCTTTTAAATCAAACCAAAGATACTAGCTCGATTACAAAAAGGGAGAGAAGGTATCGTGACAGAATGGAAAAAAATTATAATAGAAAGCATCAAGTTAAGCGTTTACCTAAATTAAATGTAAACGACATCGTTTGGGTGACCGATTTAAAATTATATGGTAAAATTATTCAACAATTGAATGAACCTAGGTCTTATCTTGTAGAGACTAACATAGGGACTTTCAGAAGAAACAGATTGCATTTAATCTTAGCTAAAGACTATAAGTTTGTGCAAAACAATTTTCAGTACAGATCAAGCCAAAACGAGGGATTTTTAGATCCTTCGCCAGTCACTCAAGCTATGTCCAATAACAACTATGTATTAGATAGTAAGGTGCAAATAACGATCAACCACTACCAGAAATAATTACTCCTGAGATCCTAGACAATCAGGTACAAAATGAAATGGCGCTTAGATTAAGTAGTGATGTAATGGAAAAGGGAATTACTAGTGATAATAGAGAAAGGGTCGAATGTCATTCTAGGCCAGTGAGAAATAAGAAAAGACCCGAATATTTAAAGGAATATGAAACCAGCTAGCTTCTTTATAAAGGGAAGGATGTTGTGCTAGGATATTTAAATCTCGAGCGTGTCTGCGCGCACGTTATTTTTAAGTACTAGCCTTAAGTTGGCCATTCTATTAATGTCAGTCAAATGACACACATGTCTTATAAACTGCTCTTTAATATACGTATGTATAAGTGTTTTAATTTGAAAGTTGACGAACCCTAAAATTACAGTAACCTTCTCAACAATAGCTTAAGCACACATTAAATTTGAAAATACATTACACTTGGCTATTGCTAAGATGTAGGTAAACAACTTTAGCAAGAAAATATTGTCAAAGATTATAAAAGTGCAATCCGAAAATGATCAATTATATCACGAACGAAAAGTGTGAGTTTGCAGCAAATGTTTTAAAGATGAAAGTATTATAACCAAAGAAATTAACAAAGTACCTATTAAAAGTTTGATATTTATCAATAAAAGTTCTATTTCGTTTTGTATTTATTTATTATACAAAAAGTTAATGATAAGTATTAATACACAATAAACTAAATGCCAATGATTAATTAATTTACAAACATCAATGTGTCTATCGTGTAAAAAATTTCTTTCATTAAATTCCTTAAGGTTCTATAAATTTGTGTTTAGTTGCCACTGTAGTCTCAATCCCAGTTGTTGTCGTGCTATATTCATTTACATCAATGACCAGCGGTGCAACATCCCTTATATCAAACTGAATTTCATGATTCCACCATTCTTTAATGATTGCTTCTGTGTGTTGTACAGAATCTGTCCAAACTTGAGGCGTTACGGTTGCTAATGCTTCGTGCCACATTGCCATACAGTTTTCTATAGATCTGACATCCCTACCAACGTGACGACTAAAATAATTTTTATCGATACCTCAAATCAGTTCAATTGGATTAAAAATACAATGGTAGGAAGGAAGTCTTAATACCTTAGGGCCATACTGTTCAACTAAACGATCAATTTAAAAAATGTTGGGTGGTTTGTTCCTACAATTTGGAGAAATATGTTTGTCAGCTACAAAGAATACCATATTTTCTATTTACATTGAAACCACATGTAGCAGTTCACTTTTTAAAGATGCTGCTTCAAAACGGATTCTATTTTTACTTAGCCATTTTGCTATTTCCGTTTTCTTCCACGAAGTGTTTGGTATTTTTTGTTCTGTAGTACTGTGATACGAAGCATTATCCAAGACAATCAGAGATGGTGTTTCTAAATATTTTAGTAGTTGATTTTCAAACCAACTTAAAAAATTATTCTCATTCATTTCGCCATGATAATCTTGATTTTTTGCCAATCAACTAAAGACCAATTTACTACCATCAATAAAACCATCTGCATTGCCTGCATGCAACACTATGTACCTATAATGCAGAACCTACTTCATGCATTCACATTATCAAATGTAAATCTCACTAACCTTTTTCCGTCAATTCTTGTACTTTTTACACTTTTCAGATTGTTATCTTGTCAAGGACGGCTCTTAGAACCATTTTGAAAAATCTATGTTTCATCCAAAAAAACAAATTGATACAAGTTTTCGTGTTTGACTTGTACATAAGTTTTCAGAAACCGCACTCTTCAATTGACAACATCGGGCAACTCCATAAGTCCCCGTCTTGGATTATCTTGTTCCCACTTAAAACCTATATTATGTATAACTGTATTTAACGATCTTTCGCTACCCTTAAAGAGCCCAGCGTGTAATACCTTTTGCCACAAGATTTTTGCAGAAATATGCTTGCCTAAAATTATTTAACGTTATATAAACAATTTTAAAATTAATAAAATTTACTCACGATTTTCATACATTTTGTAAATTACATTACGGATACCACCTTTAGTAAATTCGTCAACTTCAGTAATTGGTTTTTTGTGAATTCGTTTCTTGGAAGTGAAAGGTTCATTATTTTTAACTGCCCATGACACAGCAGTTACCGTGGACGTATTCATATTTAAAGCAGCTGCTACACGCTAAGCTAGAATTAATGAACTACAAATTGAAGTAAATAATTAAATTACCTCGCGAACTGCCGTGAAAGGAATAAATGAACCACCGTTACCTCGTTCTTGTTGAAAAAAAAGCTATCGAATTAGCTACAAGTAGCTTCCCTCTCCTTCCTTAACGTGAACCGGACATGGTTTATTCACCCAAACAAAAATAACACTAGTCTGTTCTGAAAAGAACAATTTTAAATGCAAACAAGAATTACACAAAATGCGGGACAAAAACTACGCAAGAGGTTAATGACATGAAATAAGAACGTCAACGAAAATCTAACATAACCAACACAAGTAATATTAGTTGTCAACAAATGTCTCAAATGAAGGCGGCAACATTGCATTGTAAACCGAGAGGGAAACTTTTTTCTGGAGTTAGAATAAGACAAGAATATCATTTGTAGTTGATATGGCGTGATTTCATTTATGACGAAGTCGGTTTAGAAATTTCAAGAACTATAGTATTGTGATTGTTATTATTATACATTAAACAACGTCTATAGTCGCAGAAAGGTACACGTTTCAAACGGTGTTGTGTAAAAATTCAGTTGTTTATAAAGTTTTGCATATTGTAGAATCAAATAGAAATTAATCATTTTGTATCCAAGTTTAAAATACGATACCTATAATCAGATTAACACATTAAGGTATGATAAATTTTATAAATGCAAAAGACTAGATAATGTAAACTTTTACTTTAAATAGAGAGAGAATTTAAAAACATTTGCTTTTATCCACTGCAGCATATAAATGGTTGAAAAAGCTATTGGGGCCATGTGAAAAAATTTGATTATTTTATCAGCGTAGGTGTATCTTAAGCTTGCTCTGCTTTATCTTTATTACTATTTATAGAGAAGCATCACAGTCGATGGGTTTGTTATAACAAATTCATGTTACCTTGTCAGTCTAAAATTATAGTTAAATTGTTGCATTTAGTAACTGAATGCGTAAAGGACCTTTAAATTTGCATCATATACCAAAAAAGTTTAAATGTCCTACACTAACATCCTATAGTAAAATAATTTTTTAAAACCTAACGGGATTATGTGAGACATAATAATTGCTACTTACTTAACCATTGTGCTTTATGTTTCTTAAACCTGATGGTGTTCCATATTTTTATTGGCATTGAAATAGCACCAAACACAATATCCGTAATATTGTATACGGTTTCCGACTGAAACTGATTGCTCATTCTCTAGTCTGCATGGAGTCAGACTCACGCAAATAGTTTTATCTATTCAGCTATCATTAAGCTCAAAGATAATTAATTGAAATGCAATGATTTTTTTTAAAGTAAATTCATTATGTTCCTAGATAAATATGGGCAAGAGAGCGTCGTTGACAAACAAACCCACTCCTTTAACTATAAGATTACTATATCTAACTGATTATTTATAATATTTAAGAGTAATACGTTAATAGATGCCTGTGACGCCTTCATTTTTATGCTGCTTTTAAAATGATCAACAAAGAAAATAAGAATTAAAAAGAACTAGCTGCATCAAATGCTAAGAGAGCGTTTAAAATTTTTCTAACGCCTAGTTCAAAAATTCCATTGGCGTAGCGTCACTGATATAACGCATTTCAAGTGGCTATATAGATAAACGAATAAATTTTGCTAATAAATTCTTCTTAGGAATTAACGATAATCTGCTTAATTGTCGTTTATCTGATATCGATTGAATACTTAGGAAATAAATAGTAATAAAATGTAAATATGTAATTTTCCCTACACAGTTTACTATTTTCTTTTTATCCAAGAGTTTCACTAAACCAAAAATTTTTCTTAATCTTCGTTGGGAATTAAACCATTCATAGTTTTTAAAATGTGTGGTTTAATTCCCAACGAAGATTAAGAAAATGCTAAACAAACCGCAACAAACATACAGGAGTATTTACAAACCAAAATTTTGTAATATGTAGGAAATTTCAATGTAGACCCCTGTAATATCTTAGACCGAAGGCTGATTTAACGTAGTTCACTCCCAAAGACAGCGTGCTTATTGCTTTTCGTATTTACCTTCAAATTTTCCAAACTGGTTTATATTTTAGATTTTGTGTTTTCTTAATATTATATCTATTGCACTGCACCACCCCCTTCCACCCAAATACATTCATATCACGATTTCTTGCAAACAAGTAATATTTCCGTTTTCCTGAAATACTTTCAAGATGAACTTAATGCACAGATTTCGCACCGTGTAATTCTATTCTTCACACCCAAATTATAAAGGTTTTTGATAATCGCGTATTGAACCTCCTTTTGACCATCTTCTTCTTTATACGTTTTACTTCTGTTCCCATTTGTAAATCAACCCCTAGGTAGCAGATTCTTTTGGTCTGATTCATTTATCCGATCCCAGATTAACAATCACCTTCCTATTGCTTACCCTGGTTTAAATTTGTTTATTTTTATGCTTAATCTCCTGTTTAAATGTTCATTAGTTCTTGTTCCAATACCTTATTTGTTTCTGTTATACTTTTACATCATCCACATATTTCAGCACTTGAATTTTTATTGCTTTAATACGACAACAATCTAGCCAATATTACTCGCATATTTATTTTTATTATTTATTTTTTAAAATATTAGTTACTAAACAAAAATAAAGCATGTGCATAAAGCACTCAAAATATAAATTATATATATTGACGTGATAAGGGGCCAAGAGAGGTTATTGAAACCCAAATTTTACAAATAAATCTCATCAAAATATAAAAGAATCCGGAAAAAATGAAAATTTCCGTAAATTCATGGTTACGCCCTGTATAATTTAAGCGTACTTTTATTCACTAATGTAAGTTATGTATCCCTTAATTGATATATGCATTATAAAAAAGAATAATTAAGAAATTACTAGAAAGTGTTAAGAAAACGCTAAGTGAAGTGCCACAAAGTAACACAAGGACAATTTATAAAGTTTATTAACAGTTCATGAGAACGGATGGAATACTTAGTACCCGAGACGATAGTGACACTGCAGATGGCAGATCACAGACGGTCAAAATACCGTGATTACTTAGAAATTAAGAATATAACATAGTATTTATGAATCGTATTAAGAAATAAGCAGACTTGAGATTTGCAAGTTCCCACAGCCATGTGAGGGGATAGGGACATTATAAAAGCCCGGTAGCTCCAAGACCCGGCAGTCAGCCAAAGTATTCAGCTTTAACATTGCAGTTGCGTAGGTTACTCACCATAGTACAATTAACTAGTGTAATTTTGACTTCGAGTAATTATAAATCAACTTGCAAAAATTCCATAAGTAAATTCTGTATTAATTAATAAATTTGTTAAGAAGTTTTGGAACTGGTTTTTAAAAAGGCTGCCCCCAAGGCCCGAACCTTAACTTGTATAAGCGAAAAATGCAATTGCCCGTGTATAAATAATCACCCTGTATGATGTATGCGTATTGTAGATAAGTAGCAAGTAACGTAAGTTGTATATGTAAATATAATTAATTGTAAGATGCCGTTATACGCATTTAATGCGAATGTAAAACGGTCATTTAAAAATAAATACAAAGTCATTTATTTTACTTATTAATTATTAATACATTTTTGATAGAAATGCTCTTCATTTGCTATAAATAGCATAGAATCGTACTAGTTTTACGCATTTTGATAAAAATAAGTAATTTTGTGTATTTAGAATCCCAATTCTAACCTTAATAGGTGTACTAAAACCACGTTTTTATGTTAAAAGCAAATATTTTCTATAAAATGCAACCCCTTTTGCATTAAAAATAATTAAAGTTTAAATTAATTACCCGTGGATTACAGAAATTATTTTAAATAAAGGATTTTTAGAATATTAAGAATACAAAAGAATGAGTCGCTGGTATTTAGAACTCAAAATGAAACATTTATTCTAAGAAGCGGACCGATCATTGGAAAAACCCATAAAATCCCTGGAATAACTGATAAGAATTATTTATTACTTTTCACATTCACCGTTGGAGAGAAGCGATACGCGACAACAATCGTATATGTGTTAGAGTGGGACGAACAGCGCAGTTCACTCGTAACTGGAACCAGATAACGACGTAATGAAACTCAACAATTTTGAACGCTAATGAGGGATTCCAAGAAAATTACATAAGAGAGGCGTTTATTATTCGGAATAGTATCGCGCACATTTTACTAGGTTTTAGATAATTTGCACATATAAGGAAGCGTTTATTAAAAACGGATTCATTCGATTCAGTCGATTCTTAAATTCGACGCGAAATGTTATTTTGATTTAAATCGCGAGCTGTTGTTTTGCGAAGATGATATTTGAAGTATGCAGTAACCATACTGTAATTTAATAATTACGATGGTACAATGAATATAGAAGTGACGTTTTAAACGCAAATTACATAAAAAGGGAATTAGTAATTACAATGAAGAAGGAAAATTCTTTAATATAACACTATTTTAAAAATTTTATTAAATAATCGAAAGGAAGATTTAACCAAAAATATACTTTAGTAACTGCTGTTTGAAAAGAGGATTTTAAAATGAAAATCTTGAAAGCTGATTTGACGTCAATTTAAAATAAGAAGATATTTAATTACAAGGAGCGGGTTTGTAAATTCTGCAAGTGTTACTTTCAGATTTATTTTAAACTGATATTGAAGAATAAAATAATAAGTGTTAATCATATACTATTTTTTTGAAAAGATTTTTTGCCAGGAAAGTTTGTGTTCAAAACTCGAAATACTCTAACCTTTTAATAGATTACCCGTCAAGGATTCTTTTGGCCAAAACAAATCTTACAGTCGTGGAAATAATTATGATCAGCTAAACTATCCGTAAAAGAAGAAATTTAGTTCTGTAAATTTAAAATAAGGTAAGGAACATTTTCTTAGAAATTATTTTATGTTTGAAAGAAGCGATGTCGTAAATGTTCTATATGCTTTTGTATAAAAAAGAATATTTCATACTGTATAAATGCCTTAATATTGCTGTGTTTGATTTCAGTTTGAAAACTCCAACATTTCTGTTGAGCTAGCCAGGTAAAGTTAGAAAGGAAGGTAAGTGAACAATTTCAAGTTTTACAAATTGCTATATCTGTATCGCAATAATCCTTTAGTGACGCTCCCAACGCGAGGTCATTTTCATATCACTCTTTCAGGGACACTCAACGCGGCGTTGTCACAGCAGCCTTTCGGCGCCGCCTCAACGTTCATTTTATATCACCTTTTAGTAACGCCCCAAAACGAGGCGTACCACAGCAATATATATATATATATATATATATATATATATATATATATATATATATATATATAAATACCCATTCCAAAACTATAAATTCATTTTTGATTGACAGCTCCGACCAACCCTACTTAGAATTGCCTGTTATTTGTATCGTCTTATCTTTTAATGATACTCAGAAAGCTTCGTTCGAATATAACTCCCACTTTTACTCTTATAAACATTACGCATCGCTACAACGATTAAAATGCTCAAGCTTTAATTTAACTTGGTTTATAATCTGAAATTTACAATGCTTCATACTTTTTAAATACAACGATTAAATATGTTTATGATATAACATACGCTAGTTTTACTTAGTATTCATAGTTAAAGGATTATACTAAATTAATGTTTAGCTTACTGAAATTATTCAGTAGAATTATTCATTTCAACTCTCAATAAGAGCGAGCTTGGTATATAGTGCTATAATTATAGGGTAGTTTAGGGATAGATTAAGTCACAGGGTTCGTAGAATAAATAAAAGAAACTTCCATTTAACAAAAGCACAAATATATTATAAGAGTAAATAGGTCACTATACATATTGTTTGAAGAGCACACTGTACATAAAAGTACAATAGATTAAACGCATAAGAAATAGAAATATCCAAGAATAGTTACGAGCAAAGATAAGATTTAAAAACATAAGGAAATGCATCAAAATTAAATCAACGCAAAACCTATATGAATTGGCTTAATAAGTGCGTTAAATATATTATCGTATACGCAGGCTAAAATTATGCATTATTTGAATAAATCGTACGTGACAAAGTATTACATTTGTTCAAAAACCAATTTAACTAGGAAATAAACAAACACCAAATTTATTTCGGTTTAGATTAGAATAAGCAAATAACAATGAGTACGCGACAATTTACTCAAAAATTCGTGGGATTTCTCAATTAAACATCATGGTATGTAAATGAATACGTGACAATTTAAGCGTTCATCCAAGTATTTGAACTATACAAGTGGTAAAATTTCCCGGTGTACACAAAAGATAATCGCAAAAGATGTTGACCCAACACGTGAAACAACGAATAGAAAACAAGAGGCAAGACCTATAAATACGATAACAATTGAGCGACGAGTTTAGTATACATTTTAAATCAGTCATACAAAAATAAATGAAAATCATTTTATAACAGTGTAAAAATTGTGCAAGTGAGCCAATCTATTATAGACGTAAGTAAACAGCAATTTAGTAAAAATATACAATTTTTAACATAAATAAAACAGGGCTATGGAGACCCCTCTGGAAATTATTCTGGTTAATCACCTCCTGTTAAACTAATTTTGGTAATCACTGACATGGTAAATGTTCTATTACTGTTTTGTTAATTACGGAGATGCAAAACCTTTTTTACTGATATACAATTTGAATCTTACATTGGATTAACTTATGGGATTTTGAATAACGATTTGGATAGTATTTTGGTTTGATGTCGACTTCCAAATGCGACCCTAAATATTCAGACTGGACACGAAAACTCTTGGGGAATGCAGAGAAACTATTGAACCATTCCAGGCTAGCTATATTGATATAATTTATTTCTGTAAACTGTTTTAATTCAATATTTTTCGCAAATGTAAGAGACAACAAAACCGGAGTTTCTTTGATCAATTTATGAAAGGTAATAGGTATCTTGAAACGTTTTAAAAGGTCTTTAAATATAACAAAAGGCTCGTTTTGCTGGCTTCAATTTCTTAAATCTTGTATGTGTAAATATTCTGAAAAGGGAAGATTTTCAAAAGGTTGTAAATATTTAATCATTATATTGTGTATTGTAGAATTGCTTTATTTAATTGAATCAGCTAGTTGAATCAAAGAAAATCCATAACTTAACATTTCACATCATAAGTGCTTGACTAAGAAAAAGGGGATAACACAGCATTTTATGACATGCCCAACCGTGGGGATAAAAATAAATAAAACCATCGTAGGGCTGGTGAAGTATCACAGCATTTTATGATCTGCCCAACCGTGGGGCCTAATATAAGGGTATATATATATATATATATATATTTATATGAATTGTTTATATAGACTGTTCTATAATAATTATAATAAAAATATCGGAGATTCAGTCAAATTTATGAAGTGTTAGAGATTGATTAGCTAAACGAAAAACCTATAAGGCATTTTACTCTAGAACCGATTTATAAATGTCCGACCTAGGTCAACTTAAGTAAAAGTTTTAGGACTGCTGTTTTGTCATGTCTTTTAAGAAATACTTAAGTATACAAGTACTATCCTGAATGACAACAAGCACATGAAATGATTTCACAATAAGTGTTCGAAATTTCCATCGTATGTGCAAGTTCGTTGTTGCAATAATTCTCGGTTTTCGTATTTTCAAAGAAACAATTCATTAATCTACTAACGCGACAAAAATTCCAACTACCATTATCCAATTACAATTAAGTCCCAACACTGCATTTAAATGTATTACCTAAGCACGTAGGTGAAACACACAATTATAACATATGACCCCGGTTTCGAGCTATGTAATGTAAAAGTACATTAAACTTAAAGTAGGATATCGTATTCTGTATAAACGCTGAATTGCATCAGGAACGTCAGGAATCAAATACAGTCGACCACATCAGCATTTTGAAATACCTACTATTTTTTGTTGTGATTATTATCTAAACATGCTAATTTTAGAAAAAATTTTAACCTTTTTCAGTAGCAGCTAAAGCACATTGAATTATTTCGTTTGGCAACAAAAATGCTCTTTATTTCACTAATTTATGTTTGCTGAAGTCACAACTTAATTGATCAATTTTAGAGCATGGTGTTATTGTATATTTTATTTGTGACCTAGTCAACATTACAGCGGTTTTAAAACCATTTATTTACTTTTCTTGTGTGTCCATCTGTAGCTAAATTGTTTGCTTTAGATTTCAGGTTTATTAACAATTTTTGTTTGTCTTATCGGTCTCTAGACCCCCTTTAAATTAATGACATAAAATTAATGCCACTCTATATGTATACATACATATATACATTCATACATACATATATACTTACATACACGTTAGAACTAAGTGCATGAAAAAATTATGCGTTGTTTGTAATGTTTTGAATTGACCAAATCAATTAAATTTTATTTGCTTTAAAATTAGTAAATTATTAAATAAAATAAATGCTGATGTTTAACAGTCAAAAACATTAAAAAGCCATATTTATTATATTTATATAATACGAGTTACTATAGTAAGGTCTTGGGCTCCAGTGAATAATTTAAAATGAATTATAAGTAAACTTTGAAGTGACTGTTCTAGATTGCCACAACCAGCTGTGCCTAAACGTCAGCTTTGAGTAACTTCAACTTTCTTCCGGAAATGCTCATTTCTGTAAAAATATTTTACTACCCTTTGGTATCAGCACAACCCTGATGTCGCGTCGTGAACTTGTCTTTTTACGACCTAGAACACATCGATCTGAACCACCAACCTTACATGTAATTTTATTACTTCAATAACATTTTCTGTCCTTCATTCCATCTTAATTTATAATACATACTCAACTCGATTCTGTGTATCCTCTAGAGCTTTGAACATAATGGAAGCAATCATGCGTGTAACAATTTCTAATACTTTTTAGATTACTTCTGACTTGTATTTTAAATCGAAACTAATCTAGTCATGGCATGGAATCTGCAAATGGAGTTTTACACAACCAATGCCTTTTCGTTTTTTGAAATTGAAACAATTCCTTTACATTTGTAGATTAATCTGTACCCAAACCAATTTTGAGTGAAGTCTAATAGGAATAAGTAGCTCATAGTTTGCATTAAAGAAAAGTCAGATTAAAGTTAAGGTCCAATATGAAGTTTATCAAAAGAACACAACTTGTATTCGATATTTTTTTCACTATTAGTTCGTCAAGCATAGTAGCTGCAACATAACTATTCTAAAGCTCATTGGCTTTTCTGAAAGTTAGAGCATTTTGGATGTAAACTAATACATTCAAATTGAAGTTCTGTAACTTCTCCGCCCACAATAACCCGCACAACTAGTTTGTCGGCGTTTTGATCAAAACATAATATAAGATATACATTAAACAAAGATGTCAATAAACCAAAGTGTTTTACTCAACATCATTCATTGGTCTCTCGTTAATAAATACAGTATGAGTTATTAAAAAGTTTAAAATGTTATAACATGCTAGGTTAGGAGGGCAATAAAGCATTATTAAAGTACTTTTGAAGTTGTTTGTTGGTATACTCAAAATTATGCATTCAAAAGATTTCTTTCAATATTAATGCTTTCTGTTTGAGTTGAGATCGATGACTTTAAGTGCATTCTCACTCCATCTGTAACCATCCTACTCTATCATTTCTGTAAACGACATAACCTGAAAAGATACTATATCTGAACTAACGAACAGTTTAGCTGAATTTTCTTTTACTGCAAATACAAAGATTCAATTATCTTATAATCTGTTAACTTAATGGCATTCTTAGACTTTTAACTAACGTTATGGTTTTAAATTTCCTTGTTTTAATCCTTATATTTATTTGATCTATATGACTTGTTGATTTATATTTACATTTAACGTTTTGTACTTTAAATATACACAGATAGGAAAGAAAAATTTAATTTTGGATGGGCAGAATAAAGAGAGTGGAATCCTGACGTGTGTGAAGTTAGCATCTCAACTTTCAGCATCTCATAAAACAGCTTCATATTTATTTGCATCCAGCATAGTTCAACAGTTCTTGATAAGTTTTACCAATAGTTCCGTCGAATTAACCGTAAAAATTCAATTTTTACAAATGAGATGCTAACTTCCAAAAACAGATTTTAGTATTTCACCGTATTTCGAACACTCGAGCTCAGGGGATATATTCCGCGTAGTTCTATAGCCAAAACATATTTCCTCAATAGTTCTGACGATTAAGCTTGACCGAAAACATTTTATTGTCAAAAAATTCGATCACGAATGGTATATGTGTATAACATTGAGATGTTGTCGGAGTTCTAGTTCGACTAAACTAAAATATTTATTCAGTAGTTCTGATCGCACCACAGCATAACCAAATTAGTTCTAGCGAGTACCGTTGCGAAATCGTGTCAAAAGTTCAACGTCCTTATACCGCTGCGCACGGTATACACGTACTCCTGTGAGATGCCGACCGATTTCGAAGAGTTCTGACTAAACTCAAAATATTTTTCGTAGTATCGATCGCATTAAAACATAATCTAAACAATTCTAGCGAGCATCGATGCGAATGTGTCCAAAATTCTAACGTCTTTATACACAGCGCACGGTATACATACACGTCTCCTGTAAGATGCTGACCGATTTCGAAAGGTTCTGACTAAACCAAAATTTTTTCGGTAGTTCTGATCGCATTAAAGCATAATCAAAAGAGTTCTAGCGAGCATCGATGCGACATCGTGTCCACAAAAATTCTAACGTACTTATACCACGTCCCCGTCGTTAGTTCCGGATAATGCTAAGAGTAAGAAATGTAATTGCGTACATGAAAAAAATAAGTTAGTTATGGTAGCTAAAATAATGGCAATATAAGGAGAGCAAAACCTATTGTTGCCTTGGCAACTTTTTTTGCTTACTATTGCAGCAAAATTTTTTGCTCGCCATATATTACGACTATTTTAGCTGCCATAACAAACTTCTTTTTTCCATGTAACTATGCATAGCAAATTATATTAGTTATAACGGCACGAGACCGTATAATGACGTTAGAATTTTTTTGGACACGATTTCGGATCGCTGCTGTTCAGAACTGTTGTATTTATGCTTTACTGCGATTAGAATTAGAGAAAAAATATTTTAGTTTAATTAGAACTTTTGAAATTGGTCAGCATCTCACTGGAGTACGTGTATGTACCGTGCGCGGCGTCATAAGGACGTTAGAATTTTTTTGGGCACGATTTCGCATCGATGCTCGCCAGAACTGTTTTGATTTGCTTTAATGCGATCAGAACTGCGAATAAATATTTTAGTTTAGTCAGAACTCTTCGAAATCGGTCGGCATCTTACAGGAGTACGTGTATGTGTACCGTGCGCGGCGGTATAAGAACGTTAGAATTTTTTTGGACCGATTTCGCATCGGTGCTCGCTAGAACTGTTTTGGTTATGCTTTAATGCGATCAGAACTACCGAATAAATATTTTATTTTAGTCAGAAGTCTTCGCAATCGGTCAGCATCTCACAGGAGTACGTGTTTGTGTACCGTGCGCGGCGGTATAAGAACGTTAGAATTTTTTTGGACACGATTTCGCATCGGTGCTCGCTAGAACTGTTTTGGTTATGAATTAATGCGATCAGAACTACCGAATAAATATTTTATTTTAGTCAGAACTCTTCGAAATCGGTCAGCATCTCACAGGAGTACATGCATGTGTACCGTGCGCGGCAGTATAAGGTTAGAATTTTTTAGACACGATTTCGCAACGATGCTTGCTAGAACTATTTTGGTTTGATTTAATGCGATCAGAACTACCGAAAAAATATTTTAGTTTAGTCAGAAGTCTTCGATATCGGTCAGCATCTCACAGGAGTACCTGTATGTGTACCGTGCGCTGCGGTACAAGAACGTTAGAATTTTTTGGACACGATTTCGCATCGGTGCTCGCTAGAACTGTTTCTATATGTTTTAATGCCAACAGAACTACCGAAAAAATATTTTAGTTTAGTCAAACCCTTTGAAATCGGTCAGCATCTCACAGGAGTACGGGTATGTATTCCGTGCGCCGTGGTATAAAGACGTTAGAATTTTTGGATACGATTTCGCATCGATTCTCGCTAGAATTGTTTAGATTATGTTTTAATGCGATCAGAACTACCGAAAAATATTTCAGTTTAGTCATAATTCTTCGAAATCGGTTAGCATCTTACAGGAGTACGTGTATGTGTACCGTGCGCGGCGGTATAAGCACGTAGAATTTTTTGGGGCACGATTTCGCATCGATCCTTGCTAGAACTGTCTTGATTATGCTTTAATACGATCAGAACTACCGAATAAATATTTTACTTTAGTCAGAACTTTTAGAACTCCGATAACATCTCAATGTTATACACGTATACTATTCGCGGTCGAGTTTTCTAACAATAAAATGTTTTCGGCCAAGCTTAATCATCAGAACTATTGAGGAAATGTGTTTTTGCTACAGAACTCCACGGATTATATCTCCTCTGTGTTCGAATGTTCGAAATACGGTGAGATGCTAAAATGTGTTTTTGGAAGTTAGCATCTCATTTGTAAAAATTCAATTTTTACGGTTAATTCGACGGAAGTATTAGTAAAACTTATCAAGAACTGTAGAACTATGCTGAATGCAGATAAATATGAAGTTGTTTTATGAGATGCTGATTGTTGAGATACTAACTTCACACACGTGGAATCCTGTATATTAAGATTTTATTATTAATGAATCTTAATTAGGCATGCCTCTTAATCCTTTCGTTTTTACAAAATATAATTCAATTAAGGCAGCTAATATAACCAAATGTAATACATATGAATTTTCTTAAAACAAATTGGTATATTTTTATAGAATAAAAAGATAACTCAATAACATTAAGTAAGGTATACGTCGCGACAATTAAAATCACAAAAATACATGTATACTGCTAGGGTCAATTTCCGAATGGAGATTTCGGCCAATCATTCGATCGTAAATTATACCCAGATGGTTGGAATAATGGAAAACGAGCTGAAGAAGTACTAGGAGAAGATCAATTTGGGTTTAGGCAAAACAGGTGAACACGGAAGGTTATTTTGTCTTAGGTATAAATGCCTTAATATTGCTGTGTTTGATTTCAGTTTGAAAACTCCAACATTTCTGTTGAGCTAGCCAGGTAAAGTTAGAAAGGAAGGTAAGTGAACAATTTCAAGTTTTACAAATTGCTATATCTGTATCGCAATAATCCTTTAGTGACGCTCCCAACGCGAGGTCATTTTCATATCACTCTTTCAGGGACACTCAACGCGGCGTTGTCACAGCAGCCTCGGCGCCGCCTCAACGTTCATTTTATATCACCTTTTAGTAACGCCCCAAAACGAGGCGTACCACAGCAATATATATATATATATATATATATATATATATATATTATATATATATATATATATAAATACCCATTCCAAAACTATAAATTCATTTTTGATTGACAGCTCCGACCAACCCTACTTAGAATTGCCTGTTATTTGTATCGTCTTATCTTTTAATGATACTCAGAAAGCTTCGTTCGAATATAACTCCCACTTTTACTCTTATAAACATTACGCATCGCTACAACGATTAAAATGCTCAAGCTTTAATTTAACTTGGTTTATAATCTGAAATTTACAATGCTTCATACTTTTTAAATACAACGATTAAATATGTTTATGATATAACATACGCTAGTTTTACTTAGTATTCATAGTTAAAGGATTATACTAAATTAATGTTTAGCTTACTGAAATTATTCAGTAGAATTATTCATTTCAACTCTCAATAAGAGCGAGCTTGGTATATAGTGCTATAATTATAGGGTAGTTTAGGGATAGATTAAGTCACAGGGTTCGTAGAATAAATAAAAGAAACTTCCATTTAACAAAAGCACAAATATATTATAAGAGTAAATAGGTCACTATACATATTGTTTGAAGAGCACACTGTACATAAAAGTACAATAGATTAAACGCATAAGAAATAGAAATATCCAAGAATAGTTACGAGCAAAGATAAGATTTAAAAACATAAGGAAATGCATCAAAATTAAATCAACGCAAAACCTATATGAATTGGCTTAATAAGTGCGTTAAATATATTATCGTATACGCAGGCTAAAATTATGCATTATTTGAATAAATCGTACGTGACAAAGTATTACATTTGTTCAAAAACCAATTTAACTAGGAAATAAACAAACACCAAATTTATTTCGGTTTAGATTAGAATAAGCAAATAACAATGAGTACGCGACAATTTACTCAAAAATTCGTGGGATTTCTCAATTAAACATCATGGTATGTAAATGAATACGTGACAATTTAAGCGTTCATCCAAGTATTTGAACTATACAAGTGGTAAAATTTCCCGGTGTACACAAAAGATAATCGCAAAAGATGTTGACCCAACACGTGAAACAACGAATAGAAAACAAGAGGCAAGACCTATAAATACGATAACAATTGAGCGACGAGTTTAGTATACATTTTAAATCAGTCATACAAAATAAATGAAAATCATTTTATAACAGTGTAAAAATTGTGCAAGTGAGCCAATCTATTATAGACGTAAGTAAACAGCAATTTAGTAAAAATATACAATTTTTAACATAAATAAAACAGGGCTATCGAGACCCCTCTGGAAATTATTCTGGTTAATCACCTCCTGTTAAACTAATTTTGGTAATCACTGACATGGTAAATGTTCTATTACTGTTTTGTTAATTACGGAGATGCAAAACCTTTTTTTTACTGATATACAATTTGAATCTTACATTGGATTAACTTATGGGATTTTGAATAACGATTTGGATAGTATTTTGGTTTGATGTCGACTTCCAAATGCGACTCTAAATATTCAGACTGGACACGAAAACTCTTGGGGAATGCAAAGAAACTATTGAACCATTCCAGGCTAGCTATATTGATATAATTTATTTCTGTAAACTGTTTTAATTCAATATTTTTCGCAAATGTAAGAGACAACAAAACCGGAGTTTCTTTGATCAATTTATGAAAGGTAATAGGTATCTTGAAACGTTTTAAAAGGTCTTTAAATATAACAAAAGGCTCGTTTTGCTGGCTTCAATTTCTTAAATCTTGTATGTGTAAATATTCTGAAAAAGGGGAAGATTTTCAAAAGGTTGTAAATATTTAATCATTATATTGTGTATTGTAGAATTGCTTTATTTAATTGAATCAGCTAGTTGAATCAAAGAAAATCCATAACTTAACATTTCACATCATAAGTGCTTGACTAAGAAAAAGGGGATAACACAGCATTTTATGACATGCCCAACCGTGGGGATAAAAATAAATAAAACCATCGTAGGGCTGGTGAAGTATCACAGCATTTTATGATCTGCCCAACCGTGGGGCCTAATATAAGGGTATATATATATATATATATATTTATATGAATTGTTTATATAGACTGTTCTATAATAATTATAATAAAAATATCGGAGATTCAGTCAAATTTATGAAGTGTTAGAGATTGATTAGCTAAACGAAAAACCTATAAGGCATTTTACTCTAGAACCGATTTATAAATGTCCGACCTAGGTCAACTTAAGTAAAAGTTTTAGGACTGCTGTTTTGTCATGTCTTTTAAGAAATACTTAAGTATACAAGTACTATCCTGAATGACAACAAGCACATGAAATGATTTCACAATAAGTGTTCGAAATTTCCATCGTATGTGCAAGTTCGTTGTTGCAATAATTCTCGGGTTTTCGTATTTTCAAAGAAACAATTCATTAATCTACTAACGCGACAAAAAATTCCAACTACCATTATCCAATTACAATTAAGTCCCAACACTGCATTTAAATGTATTACCTAAGCACGTAGGTGAAACACACAATTATAACATATGACCCCGGTTTCGAGCTATGTAATGTAAAAGTACATTAAACTTAAAGTAGGATATCGTATTCTGTATAAACGCTGAATTGCATCAGGAACGTCAGGAATCAAATACAGTCGACCACATCAGCATTTTGAAATACCTACTATTTTTTGTTGTGATTATTATCTAAACATGCTAATTTTAGAAAAAATTTTAACCTTTTTCAGTAGCAGCTAAAGCACATTGAATTATTTAGTTTGGCAACAAAAATGCTCTTTATTTCACTAATTTATGTTTGCTGAAGTCACAACTTAATTGATCAATTTTAGAGCATGGTGTTATTGTATATTTTATTTGTGACCTAGTCAACATTACAGCGGTTTTAAAACCATTTATTTACTTTTCTTGTGTGTCCATCTGTAGCTAAATTGTTTGCTTTAGATTTCAGGTTTATTAACAATTTTTGTTTGTCTTATCGGTCTCTAGACCCCCTTTAAATTAATGACATAAAATTAATGCCACTCTATATGTATACATACATATATACATTCATACATACATATATACTTACATACACGTTAGAACTAAGTGCATGAAAAAATTATGCGTTGTTTGTAATGTTTTGGAATTGACCAAATCAATTAAATTTTATTTGCTTTAAAAATTAGTAAATTATTAAATAAAATAAATGCTGATGTTTAACAGTCAAAAACATTAAAAAGCCATATTTATTATATTTATATAATACGAGTTACTATAGTAAGGTCTTGGGCTCCAGTGAATAATTTAAAATGAATTATAAGTAAACTTTGAAGTGACTGTTCTAGATTGCCACAACCAGCTGTGCCTAAACGTCAGCTTTGAGTAACTTCAACTTTCTTCCGGAAATGCTCATTTCTGTAAAAATATTTTACTACCCTTTGGTATCAGCACAACCCTGATGTCGCGTCGTGAACTTGTCTTTTTACGACCTAGAACACATCGATCTGAACCACCAACCTTACATGTAATTTTATTACTTCAATAACATTTTCTGTCCTTCATTCCATCTTAATTTATAATACATACTCAACTCGATTCTGTGTATCCTCTAGAGCTTTGAACATAATGGAAGCAATCATGCGTGTAACAATTTCTAATACTTTTTAGATTACTTCTGACTTGTATTTTAAATCGAAACTAATCTAGTCATGGCATGGAATCTGCAAATGGAGTTTTACACAACCAATGCCTTTTCGTTTTTTGAAATTGAAACAATTCCTTTACATTTGTAGATTAATCTGTACCCAAACCAATTTTGAGTGAAGTCTAATAGGAATAAGTAGCTCATAGTTTGCATTAAAGAAAAGTCAGATTAAAGTTAAGGTCCAATATGAAGTTTATCAAAAGAACACAACTTGTATTCGATATTTTTTTCACTATTAGTTCGTCAAGCATAGTAGCTGCAACATAACTATTCTAAAGCTCATTGGCTTTTCTGAAAGTTAGAGCATTTTGGATGTAAACTAATACATTCAAATTGAAGTTCTGTAACTTCTCCGCCCACAATAACCCGCACAACTAGTTTGTCGGCGTTTTGATCAAAACATAATATAAGATAT
This sequence comes from Platerodrilus igneus, assembly GCA_036346225.1. NCBI lineage: Eukaryota > Metazoa > Arthropoda > Insecta > Coleoptera > Lycidae > Platerodrilus > Platerodrilus igneus. The sequence goes on from JARFIW010000289.1 coordinate 2,868,482, forward strand.
ACATTAAACAAAGATGTCAATAAACCAAAGTGTTTTACTCAACATCATTCATTGGTCTCTCGTTAATAAATACAGTATGAGTTATTAAAAAGTTTAAAATGTTATAACATGCTAGGTTAGGAGGGCAATAAAGCATTATTAAAGTACTTTTGAAGTTGTTTGTTGGTATACTCAAAATTATGCATTCAAAAGATTTCTTTCAATATTAATGCTTTCTGTTTGAGTTGAGATCGATGACTTTAAGTGCATTCTCACTCCATCTGTAACCATCCTACTCTATCATTTCTGTAAACGACATAACCTGAAAAGATACTATATCTGAACTAACGAACAGTTTAGCCGAATTTTCTTTTTACTGCAAATACAAAGATTCAATTATCTTATAATCTGTTAACTTAATGGCATTCTTAGACTTTTAACTAACGTTATGGTTTTAAATTTCCTTGTTTTTAATCCTTATATTTATTTGATCTATATGACTTGTTGATTTATATTTACATTTAACGTTTTGTACTTTAAATATACACAGATAGGAAAGAAAAAATTTAATTTTGGATGGGCAGAATAAAGAGAGTGGAATCCTGACGTGTGTGAAGTTAGCATCTCAACTTTCAGCATCTCATAAAACAGCTTCATATTTATTTGCATCCAGCATAGTTCAACAGTTCTTGATAAGTTTTACCAATAGTTCCGTCGAATTAACCGTAAAAATTCAATTTTTACAAATGAGATGCTAACTTCCAAAAACAGATTTTAGTATTTCACCGTATTTCGAACACTCGAGCTCAGGGGATATATTCCGCGTAGTTCTATAGCCAAAACATATTTCCTCAATAGTTCTGACGATTAAGCTTGACCGAAAACATTTTATTGTCAAAAAATTCGATCACGAATGGTATATGTGTATAACATTGAGATGTTGTCGGAGTTCTAAGAGTTCTGACTAAACTAAAATATTTATTCAGTAGTTCTGATCGCACTACAGCATAACCAAATTAGTTCTAGCGAGTACCGTTGCGAAATCGTGTCAAAAAAAAGTCTAACGTCCTTATACCGCTGCGCACGGTATACATACACGTACTCCTGTGAGATGCTGACCGATTTCGAAGAGTTCTGACTAAACTAAAATATTTTTTCGGTAGTTCTGATCGCATTAAAACATAATCTAAACAGCTCTAGCGAGCATCGATGCGAAATCGTGCCCAAAAAAATTCTAACGTCCTTATACCACAGCGCACGGTATACATACACGTACTCCTGTAAGATGCTGACCGATTTCGAAAGGTTCTGACTAAACTAAAATTTTTTCGGTAGTTCTGATCGCATTAAAGCATAATCAAAAGAGTTCTAGCGAGCATCAATGCGACATCGTGTCCACAAAAATTCTAACGTACTTCTACCACGTCCCCGTCGTTGGTTCCGGATAACGCTAAGAGTAAGAAATGTAATTGCGTACACGGCAAAAAGAAGTTAGTTATGGTAGCTAAAATAATCGTAATATAAGGAGAGCAAAACCTATTGTTGCCTTGGCAACTTTTTTTGCTTACTATTGCAGCAAAATTGTTTGCTCGCCATATATTACGACTATTTTAGCTGCCATAACAAATTTCTTTTTTCCGTGTAACTATGCATAGCAAATTATATTAGTTATAACGGCACGAGACCGTATAATGACGTTAGAATTTTTTTGGACACGATTTCGGATCGCTGCTGTTCAGAACTGTTTTATTTATGCTTTACTGAGATTAGAATTAGAGAAAAAATATTTTAGTTTAATTAGAACTTTTTGAAATCGGTCAGCATCTCACTGGAGTACGTGTATGTGTACCGTGCGCGGCGGCATAAGGACGTTAGAATTTTTTTGGGCACGATTTCGCATCGATGCTCGCCAGAACTGTTTTGATTTGCTTTAATGCGATCAGAACTGCCGAATAAATATTTTAGTTTAGTCAGAACTCTTCGAAATCGGTCGGCATCTTACAGGAGTACGTGTATGTGTACCGTGCGCGGCGGTATAAGAACGTTAGAATTTTTTTGGACCGATTTCGCATCGGTGCTCGCTAGAACTGTTTTGGTTATGCTTTAATGCGATCAGAACTACCGAAAAAATATTTTAGTTTAGTCAGAAGTCTTCGCAATTGGTCAGCATCTCGCAGGAGTACGTGTTTGTGTACCGTGCGCGGCGGTATAAGAACGTTAGAATTTTTTTGGATACGATTTCGCATCGGTGCTCGCTAGAACTGTTTTGGTTATGAATTAATGCGATCAGAACTACCGAATAAATATTTTATTTTAGTCAGAACACTTCGAAGTCGGTCAGAATCTCACAGGAGTACATGCATGTGTACCGTGCGCGGCAGTATAAGCAGATTAGAATTTTTTGGACACGATTTCGCATCGATGCTCGCTAGAACTGTTTTGATTTGCTTTAATGCGATCAGAACTACCGAAAAAATATTTTAGTTTAGTCAGAAGTCTTCTAAATCGGTCAGCATCTCACAGGAGTACGTGTATGAGTACCGTGCGCGGCGGTATAAGGATGTTAGAATTTTTTTACACACAATTTTGCATCGATGCTCGCTAGAACTGTTACTATATGTTTTAATGCTAATAGAACTACCGAAAAAATATTTTAGTTTAGTCAAACCCTTTGAAATCGGTCAGCATCTCACAGGAGTACGTGTATGTATTCCGTGCGCCGTGGTATAAGGACGTTAGAATTTTTTGGACACGATTTCGCATCGATGCTCGCTAGAATTGTTTAGATTATGTTTTAATGCGATCAGAACTACCGAAAAAATATTTCAGTTTAGTCATAATTCTTCGAAATCGGTTAGCATCTTACAGGAGTACGTGTATGTGTACCGTGCGCGGCGGTATAAGCACGTAGAATTTTTTGGGGCACGATTTCGCATCGATCCTTGCTAGAACTGTCTAGATTATGTTTTAATACGATCAGAACTACCGAATAAATATTTTACTTTAGTCAGAACTTTTAGAACTCCGATAACATCTCAATGTTATACACGTATACTATTCGCGGTCGAGTTTTCTAACAATAAAATGTTTTCGGCCAAGCTTAATCATCAGAACTATTGAGAAAATGTGTTTTGGCTACAGAACTCCACGGATTATATCTCCCCTGAGTTCGAATGTTCGAAATACGGTGAGATGCTAAAATGTGTTTTTGGAAGTTAGCATCTCATTTGTAAAAATTCAATTTTTACGGTTAATTCGACGGAAGTATTAGTAAAACTTATCAAGAACTGTAGAACTATGCTGAATGCAGATAAATATGAAGTTGTTTTATGAGATGCTGATAGTTGAGATGCTAACTTCACTCACGTGGAATCCTGTATATTAAGATTTTATTATCAATGAATCTTAATTAGCCATGCCTCTTAATCCTTTCGTTTTTACAAAATATAATTCAATTAAGGCAGCTAATATAACCAAATGTAATATATATGAATTTTCTTAAAACAAATTGATAAATTTTTATAGAATAAAAAGATAACTCAATAACATTAAGTAAGGTATACGTCGCGACAATTAAAATCACAAAAATACATGTATACTGCTAGGGTCAATTTCCGAATGGAGATTTCGTCCAATCATTCGATCGTAAATTATACCCAGATGGTTGGAATAATGGAAAAACGAGCTGAAGAAGTACTAGGAGAAGATCAATTTGGGTTTAGGCAAAACAGGTGAACACGGAAGGTTATTTTTGCTCTTAGGGTGATAATGAACAAAACAATAGAAAAAGGGGAAGCGTGTATATACGGTTTGTAGATCTGGAAAATGCGTTCGACAATGTAAAATGAAACAAAATGTTCGAAAAACTCAGAAATATTGGAATGAGTTTAAGGGATAGTCCGATAGTATACAGCTTATACAAAGAGCAAACAGCGGTAATAGAATTAAAGCAGGAACGCATAGAAGTAAATATTAGAAAAGAGGTGAGACAGAGATCTGCCCTATCCCCATTAAATTTTACTTATACATCGAAGAGGCAATGAATACTGTAAAATGCAAAAAGACATTTGGAATTATTATGCAGGGACAAAAGATTGAAGAGGATGAGTTAGAAGCTGTTCTTAAGGAAACAGAAACAGTTGTAACAGAGAGATATGGTATAAAAATTAACAAAAGTAAAACAAAATACTAGTATGCAAAGCATGGGGAAATAAATTAAAAACTATAATACAAATAGGTAAGGAGAACCTACAAGAGGTTTAGGATTTCTGCTAACTAAGAAACCAAATAACGCAAGATGGTAAGAGCGGAAAAGATATAAAACAAAGATTAGCACAAGGTCGTGCTACATTTAACAAAAAAAAGCGACTACTGTATTCAAAGACAACAAACATAGAAGCAAGAAAAACATTGCTTAAAACATATGTGTGGAGCACAGCACTCAAAGACTGTGAATCTAGGACAGAAAGAGAAGCAGAGAGGAAAAAGATAGAAGCTTTGAAATGTGGTGCCACAGACGTATGATGAAGATATCATGGACAGACAAAGTTGAACAAAGAGATTCTAGAAGTGGCAGGGGAAGAAAAAAATATATGGAAAAAGTACAAAGTAGGAGAGATAGGATGATAGGTTACATACTAAGGCATGAGGGAATAATGCGGAATATATTAGAAGCAGAAATAGGAAAAAAGAGAGGTAGAGGTAGACCTAGTTTAGACTGTTTTACAAAGATAGTAAAAGATGTAGACTGTGGGAATTTCAGGGAAATGTGCAAGCTAGCTAAGAATAGAAATTAGTGAAGGTACGCGTCCAACCAGTTTCAAGACGGAAAATCTAATGACGAAAAAAATAATTGCACTTAAATCTTATGATTATTATAAACAACTACAGGTATTACTTTGAAATATTTTCAATTATTGTTGATTGTGCGAAAGATTATATTGAAAAACTGTTAATTCGGCAAATGGCTAAGTGTTGGGGGATCTTGGTAGCCGCAGGCTGCTTAACCCTCTTCACATACTACTGAATATCGGGGAAACAGGGTACATATTTGTTAACAATAGAAGGGGAACGGAACTGCATCTAACAAGAAAAAGCAGCGGCTATGTTCGAAGACAACAAACATAGAAGCAAGAAGAAAATTGTTGAAAGCATATGTGTGGAACACAGCACAGTACGTCTATGAAATAGGGGCCGTAAAGGAAGCAGACAGAAAAACGGAAGAAATCTTTTGGAAAGTTGTGCTTCAGATGTATGAGAATGATAGTATGGACAGACAAGTTAATAACAAAGAGGTTATAGAAATAATAGGGGAATAGAGATATTTGTGGAAAAAAATAAGAGAAAAACAAGGGTAGAATACCTTCTATGGCATTTTTGGAGAATAGTGTAGGATATATTACAAGCAGAAATAGGAAAAAGGAGGTTGAGGTAGACTTAGATCAAACTATTGCACACAGATAGTGAAAAATACAGACTGTGAAAATTTCAATGAAATGTGTCGGTTAGCACAGAAAAGAAAACAATGAGGGTACGCGTCTAACGACTTCCAGGACTCATGACCTAATGATGACGAATAAAAGCTCAAACTGAAGTATGCGTCTAAATTATGTTATTATTAAAATAAGGTAGGCTCAGATTGTTAGTGCTAGATTTAGAAAAAAGCGTGTCTTGTTTAATGGTGTGCATCGAAACAGCGTAGTAAGTGGATCAGAACGGTAATAGTCTTAAATACGAACAAGCTGTGCACGAATTGACGGAATCAAGATAGAAGGTAAATTCTAGTAAACCTGTTTTAAGGGCGATCTTTTGAGTAGTGCAGAGTTCTAGGTCAAATCCTACGTATACATATTCAATAATGAGTATAATTAGTTGGCATTATTGTATAAAAAGTATAACACTAGTGCATTATTCAATGAAACATTAGGTAGCAAAAAAGAATTTATAAAATTTAGTTGAATGAGTTCTTATAGCAAGGAGGCACCCTTAAAGACTACAGGATTTAGTAGTTTACATTTAATGAAGTTGCTCTTTCACTGTAATATTAAATTGGAATAAGAAAATAAACAGGAAAGTTACTAATAGATTAAACACCCACCATAATTCACTTCCTTTTGTATTAAATTTAGAAAATCTACAGGACAGAAATTAGGCATATTAAAGTTTATTTGTATACCACTCATACGAGTTCAAAAACAAACCTTTTATGGAATCGAACTGACACGCGCTATAACCATAATAATCATAAAAACAACTATAAAAATTAATGCATTATATGTACAAGCGTGGGAAGGAATTGATAGTTCACGCGGATAAAATGACATGATATTGACAATAGGACAGTTTAGGACCAACCATCCTTTAAAACGAGGACATTGGGTAATGACACTGGGACGTTATAACATATGAAATGCCTGGATAATAGTAGGAGAAGATCGGTCGAATCAGATTTTTAGACACCAGCGAGAAACCTGTCGAAACTCGATTGCGCTGCTAGATGTCGGTTGAAAGATAAAAATGTTAAGTCACGGAACGGTATTCAAATATCGAGGCTATCGCGGAATAGACAAGTCCTTGGACTCAACTAAACGCTGGCCTCGTAAAAACTGACCGGGGTTTGAGAGCTTTTGTCAACCACAACTTGTTGGCATTTTACCTGCGAGGAGTCCTGCCCATTATTGTAATTGACCGTTAAAATTTATAAATATGTGAAGTTTATCCTTAATAAGAACTATTAATGTTGGTCACGCTCCAGTAAATTAAAAGCGTATTGTATCAAATTTTTATACATTAAAACTAGTTAATTTTAAGGAAAATTAACAAGTAAAAATTATCTTTATTAAATTTCGACGGAGTGTTGTAGCTGAACACGAATTTGGCCAAACTAGAGTAGATCGTAGTTTTTGTTCTATTTGTTATTTACTGTTTTGATAATTATGTTCTATAATATAGTTAGATATACACGAAACGAAGCGTTTTCTTAATTTATTTTAAATTAGTAGGAAGTAAGAAAGGTGTGATCGAGACTCCCATCAGTCTCTAACTGCAGTGTAAACCGCTAAACCGTCTTTCGGGTAGTTTTATTTAGGATTTTCTTTAGCTAGGTTGGAACCCAAAAACTTTACTAAACCAAGAGAATTTAAAGACTGTTTAAGGTTAGAGTAAAAGTAATCAGTAAAGGTGTTAAAATTTGTATACCTCTGAAAGTAATATATAGAAATAGGAGAAAGAGGGAGAAGTAGACCTAGATCAGACTATTGCACTCAGATAGTGAAAGATGCAGACTGGAAATTTCAAGGAAGTGTGGAGGTTAGCTCAGAATAGGAAACAATAAGGGTACGCGTCTAACCAGTTCCAGAACTGAAGACCTAATAATGATGGTTGGAATGCTACTTGGCTGATGGATATAGTTCGCTCCACTCCTTGGGTGATAATATCTTAACAATTGTTACGCTTTAAAAGCGCTTCACAAAACATTATTTTGAATAGCCAATTGATGAGGATTTTTTGTATAATTAATTTAGGTGCATTATACATATTTGAAGAATCTAGTTAGAAAATAGGTCGTGTGAATTATCTTCAGGGTATTTTATAAATAACTTTATTATCATCTAATACCGTGGAAACGGAATGTTAAACATAACTTCCCACAGTTTGTAATAGACATATGTCGCTTTCCCGATCAATTAGGACGACGAACGACAAAGTGGTGGTGGTATCACTAGTTATTGCAAGCGCGGTATGCGGGATTCCTATCTTGAATAGCCAATCGTTAACTGCTTGTACGGGGGTAGTGCTTTATAAACTATTTGGTGGAATGTATCGCCGCCGACTCCCTTACTAAGCCCTAATTATCATCCCTTAAATTATCAGTTTCCTGTGTATATTTTGTTGTAGACAATTAACGACTCTATTACAAGAATATGATTTAGAAAAAGCAATCTGCAATTCACGCTGTCATCCTTACATGAAAGAACAATCATCTATTACCTAATTTGTTAATAGGTAGTAATTTTGGTAAGTTAGAGAGGCAAGAGGGTGTTAATTAATTGCATTGTTAATTTGAAAGTTAGAGTATTTTATTTCGTTTGGGCGCCCTCTATACAAGGACGCGATTAACTTCCTTTGTTTAACGTATATCATACAATCCAACACCCAGGATAAAAAGCCTGACTCTTGTGGGTGTTCTATTCTCTTGTGAAATAGAGAAGACTGCTTAACGACCCTTCGTCTTCACCGACATTTGCAATGTTATGTAATGTACGGTGTGACGACTTTTTACTTTTTACCTTTGCTACGTACCTAGACGTAGCCGGAAGAAAAGTAAATACCAGGCTAACTACCAAACGCAGAGAGTGGGGGAATTTACCTAAATACCAAAAAAAAGCAACACATCGCCCACGATTATCTATTAACCATAAGAATAAATAAAGGATTCTGTACAAACAAGCAAAAAGAAAACAAATTAACCGTTACTATTTCACAGCAAACAATTATGTGATATGAACAATTTAGTACTTTAGATACGAAGTGCGCATCTCGTATTTTACACAAAATAAAATTAATCAGTAGTAAATAAACATGTGAGCTTTTGTCAAGCGTTTTTAAAATTTTACCTAATACTTTTTGGAAAATAAACTAATCAGGAAGAAGAATTAATGCGTTAGAGCTTTTGGTAAACATTCTTTCAACTTGCACATAGTACCGTTTGTAAAATAAACCAATCAGTATAAAAGAATAAGTGCGTGTTTGTCCAACTTTTTTAACAAAGGTACATCACACCTGTAGAGCGATAATATCGATTAGCAGCAATGAACAATAGTTCTAAAATGTCACGTTTTTTGTCACGTAACTACACTAAACGTTAATACGGAATATGCCATTCACACACACAAAAGAAAACGAGTTGCATACCTGTAGGTATCCGGATACTTAGCTTGCAAGCCGTCGGGTGTGAGTCAACATAGGAACGCCGCGGTATTCAGGATCCATTCACCTTGCCATCGTAATTACATCAGCGGTCCACAGACAAAAGCAGCTGGTCCACGGCAACGAACAGGTGGGCCTACATAAAGAAAAAACCCATTTGGCCTCCAGCTAAAAAAGCAATACACGCAAGACACCCCCTAGTTGTCGAACAGAAAAAAAACAAACGTGCATTGCTTTTGAAATACGGTGACGAATAATGTAGAAAATATTTCGACGCACAAGCTGCAGAAACAAATTCAAAAAATGGTTTAAATAACATAAATTCAAACTGCAAAATCCTTGCGTTATCGAAGCACGATTAAAACTGGAAAACCCGGATTTTATCGAATAGTGCGCGACCTTATTTCAAAAAATCTTTACATTGCCACAATAGGGAAAACCATTATACGCGGTCGTAATGTATACCAAGATAACGGGTAGCTAAAACAGAATATAAACTATTTAATTGTAGCATAAACTTGTCGTTTCAAAGCAACTACATTTAAGTTGAGGAATTTATTCGAGCGGGTATTGAATTAACCAGGAAAATTTTAAAAACAAAACTGGAACGTAACACCCTTTACTTCTCATTTTTATTTTAACTTTTTGACTTAAGGATTAATTGACGCAGTACTGAAGCTAAACTGACTTAAGGGTTGCTAGAGTAGAAGGTTTTTAAAAAAATTCACGCTTATAAGGGGTTTACCTTTACGCGTTTACCTTACGTCAAATATACATCAGATAGAAAAGAAAACTTTGATTTTGGATGGACAGAATAAACATTGACGAACCCTGTATATTGAGATTTTATTAATAATGAATATTAATTCAGCATGCTATTAATTTTTACGTTTCTATGAAAGAGAACTTCGATTAGAGCAATTAATACAACAAAAAGTAGTAAAAATGAACTTTAATAAGTTGGCTTATTTTAGTAAAAGGAAAAGATATCGCAATAGCATTTAGTAGGGTAATAGTCTGGACCATTCAATTCGCATATTAAACATATAAACCGCTAAATAAAAGGTTCCATAAAACAAGTGTATTATTTCTTATAAATACAACGTTATATGTAATACAAGTATGCTACGTATGAGACAAAAAATTATGACTAACATAAAATACGGACCGTCATGCAATGAACAAAAACACCAAGTATCCATTGATGAAATAAATTAAGTCGTGAAAAAGCGAAAACCATTAAAATGAAAAACCATATCTAAGACATGTCTACATGTTCAAGGCCAATTGCAACAAAAATACAAGGTAAGTGACTTTTACGTAATTAATGTGACACTAACCCTTCTATTTAGCATAGATAAATGATATTTAACAACTAAGTACTACAAGTTGTAGTTAAATTAAGAAAGCTAACTTCAGAAAGCTTTTTCGGAATGATCGAAATGTAGTAATACGAGCATGTAGTAGGCGGAAGGTAAGCTGTGTTGCTTTGGTTGAAACTATTGCTGAAAAGGCTGAAAAGATTTCCTCACGTTTTATGGATTTTGACAAGCGCGTGAGTTAAAATGAAGACAAGTCAAAGAGTTAGTGAACGGAGTACAGCTTCAAAATGTAACGCAGGCTTCTACAAAGCGAAAAATTAAACGGTGCGCTAACTTTTATGTAATTTCGGTTGCAAGTTTGGCAGGAAATATTATTTGTGCATAGGACTTGGAAACTCGAGTGAATACCGACAAAAAAAGCTTACGCAGCTGCAGGTCGGCTTAAAGAATGAGGTTTGTTTTGTGTTAAGGAAGCTATTAGAAAAAAACAATAAACTGCTAGTGTTTGTAAAAATTGTTAAATATTAAGGATAAATTGGAAATTAAACCGTGACTAAAGTATAAACTTTTTTTTGATTATAATTTATAAGTATGTACTTATGAATGTTAAATGCAAATAGCGATATGTATGTAATGGGAAATTAATAGAACATAAAGATGATTATTTTGTTGGTCTGTAGAATAGCAACAGGACTCCTTTTAAATTAAAATATAATATTTTCGGGAAACGCACTTATACCTGGTTAAAATTTAGAAAACACGTGCGTATTGATTTTAAAGTATTTTTTAGGCAATTTAATCATGAAAAAGAATAGTTGGTGTTGAACTATGTTTTCTATGTACTGCTATAGAGAGCATTTCCAGAAACGGGAATTGGAATGTCATGTAAACCAATATTGTAAACTGGAAGAACAGTGTGGTAGTATTATTGATTGATATAACATTTTTTTTAGTAATACCTGACCAGTTTGATGTTAGAAACACACGTTCTTTCTAGGAAGGTATACTTGAATATATTCCAATTATATAATTATAATACAATTTAAATTTAGGTTGCATATTAATTTGACTTATTTATGAAATAAGTCAAAAACGATAACTTTGTGAAAGGATATCTAGCCACCATAGTAATGAAGTCGCATTTGGAAGAAACACTATATTTTGAAAATTTCTTTGGCATAAAAAAAATTTAAAGAATATTATTAAGGTAGTGTAGAGAAGTTCAAGGGGACATGTTTAGAAAACCAATAGCAAAGAAGACCTATTCGAAATAACCGTCTTCCGTATAGGAATAATATCGACAGGAATTTCTAAGACAAGACCTTAATTATGGCAATTGAAAAATATTTAAGATAGTGGTTACTGTAACGTGATTTTTGTATTTCAACCATTTCGAATGTTCAGTTTTTATTATGTTTGGTATTTTTTCCATAGGAACCTACTCCCGCACTACTGTAGTTAACCGGCGCACCTCTAAAATTGATACAGGGATAGCTCCCGTCAGGGCAAATCTAAATTTATAACCTAATGCTCATTTTACCTGTAACAGTTGGTGTGACGGCGGCTACTACATGTTGCAAGCATATTGCTTGCTTGCTATTTCTACAAGTGCCTCCTGTACTGTTTTATTGTCTTGGAACCTGTATCCAATGGTTACTTTTCGATGCATATGCATTCCAAGTTGATGTAGTTTTTAGGCTGGTTTGTTGGTACTCAGATTGTCAAAACTTGACAGTTATACATCACCTGAGGTTGATTTGGTGCCCTAATTTTTTCTTCAACTTATATATGCTTGTGCACCCTTTTGGACTAGCTCAGTAATAGTTGTTCGTTTTTAGACTTACAGTTTCCATTGATATGATTTTGAAATACGTGATACGGTTATTTGCTTTGACTACCTGATTGTTTAGTTTATTTTTGTTATTCAAACAGTCGCTATTGCTCGGTCGTATTGCTTCTGTTTTTGGTGTACTGATTTACATCCATTACCAAGTTGCTCATTTTGGAAACCACATTTTTACTGCCGTTATGGTTGTACGTATTAGTCCTTTGGTTGCTAATGTATCAATGTTGTCTGTAAATTGGAGTGTGGCCGACAGAAGTTAGAAACCATTAAGTTAAAAACTTTTGATGGAGATGGAGAGTCTTGAGGAATCTTTTCTATCGTTTTTTATGCTGCTGTTAAATTGCATTTAAACTTTATTTTAAATGTCCTGTATTGTAGAAAATTTTTGATCAGCTTAATCAAGTATATTAGGATCCTCACATTCATAATTTGAAGAAGATTTTCGCTTTCCAGATTCTTTCATTTGCTTGCCCATGTCAAGTAAGTTCCTTGTTATTGCCTTTTTTTACTTTGACTGATTTGATAGTTTTGATCAGATTTTCTTCTTATCTGGCAACGACCAGACTTTTGCATTGGCATGGGCGTTTAGAACTTTGATAGTTCACCTAAATATTCTTAAAGATCGCCGATTCCAGAAACTTGAACATTGAGCAGATGAAGCTTACTGGCTGCTATTTATCGATTTCTTGAGGTCCTTATCTTCCTTTGGTTTAGTACTATTGAAATTTCTTTTATTGAGGGAATGTTTAGTACTTTAAAATTTTATACAAGACTCATGAAAAGTTTTTTGTAAGTTTTGCTGGAATTTATAATAGGGTTTCGTTTCGTACTGAATCGTGCCATGGCGTTTTCCTCTTTACCATTCTCTTGTATTTTGTACTCGAACGGGTTGGTGTGGAAATTTTTGTTTTGTTGTACTCTTCACTCTTGTTCAATGTCGTTAGCTTCTTCAGTGAGTTTTTCTATCTTGCTTGCTTACGAAGTAGATCACTTCTGACCACTTCCGCAACCGTTATAAATATTGCTTTATCTTGCGCGGTTCTTGCTTAAAAAATTTTCTCAGCTGTGTATTTGTCCTTCAGTACTTTTAATTCCCGCCTGATAAGCTTCAACCGCTTGCTTGATGGTTGTCTAAAGGTTTGTGTGACGTAGTTCACGCTATTCTCCACTTTCTCTTTGTTGTTGTTGCAGTAATTGTCATCACTGGCAGTGCCATTTGTACCTTATTTATAATAACATTGTACAAAACCAATTCTTGTTTGCAAATCCAGGTTGCTACGTTAAAAATCTTTTAAATATAGGTTTACATGGTTGTTAGTTTAAGAAGAATTCACTAAATTGAGGTGGTTTTGTTTGACATTTGAATTAATGTGGAAACAAGCAGAAGGTAGAGATCTCAATGTTCAAACTGTTGTAAGACTTGAGATCAAAGATATATACGTCTTTGAGTAGAATCGTAGAAGTGAATTTTTTAAAATTCACAGTAAATTTAGTATTGCTTTAATTAATTATAGCAAGTACATTGGTGTTGTTGGACACCAATAGTGTTTGTTGTTATATTAATGCTATGTTGTATTTTTCAGGTTTAATAGTATGACTAAATTAAAAAATCATTTATTGAGGGACTTGTATGTAATCTTTCGAAGTACTTTAAAGTGATAATCACTTTGCTCGTATTTTTCCCAGTTTGTTCTCACTCTATAAGAATGCAGATTGACTACTGCAATTTGATGATCTTTGTGCCAATTCTTACAATCCATACCCATAGTCTTCATATGCCGTATGCCCAATCTAGTCGGTTACCATCTAGATCAAAGTAGACCTGATTAGGTTTGAGTACTTTTGAATGTAACTCTCGTTCCAAAGTTGCTATTCAATACTGATGCATAAGCATGACATTCTAAATTAGTCGTTGAATGATTGATAGAATAAACAGCTTTAACTGAGTGCATTTGACAAAATACTGTTGCGATCCACTATTAGGCAACCCGTCAAACATACAAACGCCCGGGGCACAGCGTATTCTTCAGCATTCGAGAATCCTTCTACAAAGTTCTAGATAATGAGTCATATCTTAATGCAGGGTATATATAAGGCCGCTTATGAATGTAAGAGTCAGTCTATTCTTGAATGTCTAATATAAATTATATCGTTGTAAAGTAAACGTAGTTGAGTTTTTAGAATATATACATAAATGATATGCTGTGTCTAATGTGCATGCAGCTTGCAGTATACATAAATAAATAGAAGTGTATAAACAAATAGTTGTGTTAGTGTGGTTATTGGACCTAGGGTAAAGAAGTTAGTTTAAGAAGATATTAGTGCTTGTAAATTCATTAGTGTAATAGTGCTTCATTGTTAAGTGGACTGAAAACATCTATAAATAAGGCATATACTGTTAATTAGACTTGTGAACAGTAAGTAATAAGGACGTTTGTTATTACTTGTTTTAAATCAAAGAAACGCGGTAGTATTAGCCCGTTACACTGGTGTCAGGCTGTGTTGGGTGATTAATTAAGTCTAAAGACATTTGAGTAGTTTGTATATGCCAGTGACAAGAAGTCAGAGTAAAATGGAAGCAGAAACTTTAATGAACTTCCTTAAGGATTTTAAATCCGAAATGCAAGTGACACTCAGTGAAAACTTAGTGAAGTCAGTTGAACTGGAATCGACCCTTAAAGAGTTTAAATACGGTATGGAATTGACACTTAGTGAAAATGCTGAGAAAATGGAGGAGAGGTCGGCTAAACTGGAAGTGACACTAAATGAAAAGTTTACTGAAAATGCTGAGAAAATGGAAAGGTTAAGTGAAAATGCTGCCAAAATGGAAGAAAAGTTGAATGAAAGTACAGCCACGTTAGAACAAAGATTAATGGAAAGTTCCATTGCATTGAAAGAGGATTTCACTGAACAGGTAAAAACAGTTGAGCAAAAGTTGGATAATAAATTGGTAAAAATGGAAGAAGATGTGATGAGGCTGCAAGAACAAGTGATTTCACTAACAACGCGACCACTTGAATTACCAAGCCAAGTTGTTAATCAGAACATTCCAGAAATAAGAAGCATGGAAAGAAGCGAGTCAATTCCGTCTAAATTTAAAGTAAAACCACCTACATTCGATGGTAAAACACCTTGGCCCACATATTTGAAACAATTTGAAGCTGCTGCAATAGCCAACGGTTGGTGCAACAAAGAGAAGGCTATCTCCTTAATAGTGGCCCTACGGGGGGAGGCTCTTAACATCTTACAAACGATTCCCGATCACCAGCAGAATGATTACGGCCTCTTAACATCAAAGCTTGAGATGAGATATGGAGATGCTCACCTTCAACAGGTTTACCACGCACAAGTTAAGAACCGCTCGCAAAAGACAAGTGAAAGCCTGCAAGAATTCGAAGCTGACATTGCCAGGTTAGTTAGATTGGCATACCCAACGGCACCAGACAGCTTCCTCAAACAACTTGCTGTCCAAACATTTGTGGATGGCGTTAAGGATGGCGAAATACAGCAAGCGCTAAGACTAGCACGGCCAAAGATGTTGGATGACGCACTGGCTCATGCGCTTGAATTTGAAGCAGCTAAGCAGACATCACACAGAATGGGTCACAAAGTTCGGTCTGCCTTAGAGGAACCTGATCAAGCGCAGAACAGCATAGATGAAATAATCAACCGTGTGGAAAAGCTTGAAAGACAACGACCGCGGAGATGGGGTCTGCGATGCTGGAACTGCGGCGAAGTTGGTCATAAACAGAAACTCTGCACTCAACCAAAAAAACAACCGGTTGAGCAGCAGGAAAACTAAAGCAAGTCGACGTAGGGGGGCGAACGTCGACAGCACAACGTAGTGCCCCGGAGATAATCATCCGTGCTGCATCGTCGGTGGAAAGTCTGGACAGCATTTATATCGATGGTAGAATTAATGGTAGGGGTGTCCGATTACTCGTGGATACAGGAGCGACAAAAACTATTGTGAGACCAGATTTGGTTGGTCGTGGAAAAGTGCTACCTGTATCGGTGTGTCTTCGAACGGCAAGTGGTGAGAAAATTTGTACTCACGGAGAGACTGCCGTTATGTTGACAATTGGGGACAAATTAATTAATCATCGAGTGTTGGTAGCTGAAATTACAGAAGAAGTGATCTTGGGAATGGATCTCATGAGAGAATATGGGTTTCATGTGAACATGAAAGAAAATGTGCTTCGGATAGATGATGATGAGATTCCATTTCAAGGTAGGAGTAACCAGACGATGCAAGTTCGAATGATTTGCGATATGAAAATACCCGAGAAGGCGGAAATGATAGTAATGGGACGCCCGGATGGTACGCTCCGGGAAGGACAAGTATGCATGATGGAAGCAACTGAATCGGGAATGGGTCAGGAGGGACTTCTGATTGGAAGAACGCTGGTAAAGTCTCGAAATATGGTACCAGTAAGGGTGCTGAACATTAATCCCCATACAGTGACCCTGAAGAAAGGCATGATTGTGGGAAGTTGCATTCCAGTATGTCATATTAAACGTTGTGTGGACGACACGAAAAATAAATCAACCAACGGTTGTTCACAGAAATTGCTGGATATGTTGATACCCTCGTGTCAAGGATTAAATGGCGACCAACTGGGCAAGGTAAAAGAACTGGTCGGACGATATCGAGGTGTGTTTGCACTGGATGATAGTGAGAAAGGAAGGACGAATGTTGTGCAACACAAGATCAATACTGGAGATGCGCAACCGATAAGACAACACCCAGGCGGCTTCCTTTGGCAAAACGTAAGGAAGCTGAGCAAATTATCACCGATATGGAAGAACAGGGAGTGATTGAACCCTCGAATAGTCCATGGGCATCCCCGGTAGTGCTTGTCAAGAAAAGGACGGGTCGACAAGGTTTTGTGTAGACTACCGGCGGCTTAACAATGTGACAAAGAAAGACAGCTATCCTTTGCCCAGAATTGATGACACCTTAGATACTCTATCCGGATCTAAATGGTTTTCGACCTTGGACTTGAAAAGCGGATACTGGCAGGTAGGCTTGGAGCCAAACGATAAAGAAAAGACTGCCTTTACAATTGGAACGGGATTATGGCAGTTCAAGGTCATGCCATTTGGATTATGCAATGCTCCTGCTACTTTTGAACGATTGATGGAGTCGGTACTGCGTGGACTGTCCTGGAAGACATGTCTGGTGTACCTGGACGACGTGATAGTGTTAGGTCGGTCTTTCGAAGAACATCTTAAGAACCTAGAGGAGATATTCCAGAGATTACGGGGGGCAAACCTTACATTGAGCCCCAAGAAGTGTCACCTGTTTGGAAAAGAGGTGAAATACCTAGGACATGTCGTTTCGGAGACCGGAATAAGAGCTGACCTTGACAAAATAAAAACGGTACAGGAGTGGCCTACACCAGCAGATATACACCAACTACGCAGTTTTCTAGGATTGTGCACATATTACCGACGTTTTATACTTGGGTTTGCGAACATTGCCAAACCGTTAACAAAATTAACCGAAGATGGACAAGAATATGATTGGAATGACGACTGCCACAGAGCATTTGAACAACTGAAACGGCTACTAGTTACAGCACCAATTTTGAGTTATCCACGGATGGAGGGGAAATTTGTGTTGGATACCGATGCCAGTAACACAGCTATAGGAGGCGTTCTTTCTCAAGTGCAGGACGGACAAGAAAAAGTTATTGGGTATTTCAGCAAGGTCTTGTCGCGGCCAGAAAGGAACAATTGTGTGACAAGAAGGGAGCTGTTGGCCGTCGTCAAATCCGTAGAGCACTTTTATAAGTACTTATACGGCCGTAAATTCCTGTTGAGAACAGACCATGCTGCACTGAAATGGTTATTGCAGTTTCGAAATCCTGAAGGGCAAGTGGCAAGGTGGATAGAGCGGCTGCAGGAATATGATTTTGATACGGAACATCGTGTAGGAACTAGCCATCGGAATGCAGACGCTCTGTCAAGGAGACCTTGTCCGGTGGACTGCAATCATTGCTCCAAGATGGAAGAGAAAATAAGTGTCATCCATAGAATGACAGTAACCGATGATACTTGGCAACTCGAAAGAATGCGAGAAGACCAGGAAAATGACGCCGAATTGGGACGTATTATTGAGTGGAAAAATAGAGGACAACGACCAGCTTGGGAAGAAATTAGTATTTTAAGTAGGAGCCTGAAGGCATACTGGGCACAGTGGGACTCCTTGATGATGGAAAATAGAATCTTGAAACGACGCCTGGAATTTGAAGATGGCACTGAGAGACTTCAATTGATAGTGCCGAAAAGCAGAATGGCGGAAGTGTTGCAGCACTTGCACGATGGTATTTCCGGAGGGCACTTTGGCGTGAAAAGAACTCTCGAGAGAGTGAGAGAAAGATTCTATTGGCTGAACTGCAAAGATGATGTGAAGGAGTGGTGCCGGAAATGTGAATTGTGTGCCTCTGCAAATGGCCCGGTCTCAAAACGGAAAGCCCCAATGAGACAGTATAACGTGGGGAATCCTTTTGAGAGGGTAGCCATTGATATAGCTGGTCCGTTTCCTGAATCAGAGAAAGGAAATAAATACATCTTGGTTGCAATGGATTATTTTACCAAATGGCCGGAGGCATATGCTATACCTAACCAAGAAGCTGAGACCGTTGCAGATGTACTAGTGAGGGAGTTGTTTTGTCGCTTTGGAGTTCCGTTGGAATTACACTCCGATCAAGGTCGGAACTTCGAATCAGCGTTGTTTCAAAACGTCTGCAAGCATCTTGGAATCAGGAAAACTAGAACCACGCCACTTCATCCTCAATCGGATGGAATGGTTGAAAGAATGAACAGAACGTTAGGAAAGTACCTGGCCAAAGTTGTCTCTGAACATCAACGGGACTGGGACCAATATCTACATTTGTTCCTACTGGCATACCGATCTTCGGTACATGACAGCACAGGATACTCGCCCGCTTGCGTAATGCTAGGACGTGAATTGCGGCTACCATGTGATCTTCAGTTTGGATTTAAACCTGGAGAAGAGATCGCCGGTGAAGATTACGTTAGTAAGCTTCGTGAAAGATCAAATAGTATTCACGAAAACGTCCGAAAGAATATACAGGCAGCAAGCGATCGAATGAAATCACAATATGACACGAGAGCACAAGAAGGTGGTTATCAACCTGGAGATTTAGTGTGGTTGTACAATCCACAAAGAAAACGTGGATTGTCGCCAAAACTACAAAGACAATGGGAAGGGCCGTACGAAGTGTTAAAAGGATTAATGATGTAGTGTACCGGATCAGAAGATCCCTCGTGGTAAACCGAAAGTGGTACACTTTGACCGTTTAACATCCTACGCTGGCAACAACCAGGAAGACTCGAATAATGATGATGGTGTTCGACAAGTTATTAATCATGAGCCAAATGTAGATTTTGAGAGCTTTATGGCGCGTATGGTGGTTCCGCTAAGGCGAGATTTGGCGTTGTTGTTGAAAACAGCAAGATCTGTTTAGAGCACCAGAAGAGTATTCCTTGCACATTGCGTAGCTCAAGATTTGGCAATGTCAAGGGAATAGCTGTTGTTTTCAAGAAAAGTTTGGACGTGTAGATGAATTAGTACAACAGCAGCCAACTGTAGGAAAAGCTTTAGTTCTTCAAGATAACAATCGTTATGTTTACTATCTGGTCACCAAAATTCTTCATGGCAAAGACCTAGTTATGGACATCTATGGGAGGCTTTGCTAAATCTTAAGGCGCAGATGATGGAAAATGGAGTAACGAGACTAGCGGTGCCCAAGCTGGGCTGTGGACTGGATCGCTTGGATTGGAGGTTAGTCCGAAATATGCTAGAAGTAGTTTTCCAGGGAACCAACGTCCAGGTTCTTGTTTGTTGTTATCAACCGGTTGCCTACCAAAACCATGAAAAGAGTGTTGACTGTTACTTCCAACGACGCGGTGGATGCACCAGAGGAGATAGCTGCCGATACCGTCACCAGTCATCGAATTGGCGTCAAGATGGATTTACAGTTACGAGACGTAACGGTTTTAAAGAGGGGGCAGTGTTGCGATCCACTATTAGGCAACCCGTCAAACATACAAACGCCCGGGGCACAGCGTATTCTTCAGCATTCGAGAATCCTTCTACAAAGTTCTAGATAATGAGTCATATCTTAATGCAGGGTATATATAAGGCCGCTTATGAATGTAAGAGTCAGTCTATTCTTGAATGTCTAATATAAATTATATCGTTGTAAAGTAAACGTAGTTGAGTTTTTAGAATATATACATAAATGATATGTTGTGTCTAATGTGCATGCAGCTTGCAGTATACATAAATAAATAGAAGTGTATAAACAAATAGTTGTGTTAGTGTGGTTATTGGACCTAGGGTAAAGAAGTTAGTTTAAGAAGATATTAGTGCTTGTAAATTCATTAGTGTAATAGTGCTTCATTGTTAAGTGGACTGAAAACATCTATAAATAAGGCATATACTGTTAATTAGACTTGTCAACAGTAAGTAATAAAGACGTTTGTTATTACTTGTTTTAAATTAAAGAAACGCGGTAGTATTAGCCCGTTACAATACAATACAATCCCACTCCTTGATTATGTAATACAATTTTATTATTATAGTTTTTCTTATGTGGAAGAATTCTTGGTGTGATGAATAACAAAACACACAGGAAACTATTTTATGAAACCTTTATTTTTAACTGTCACTAGTTTAAGATAAGTAAGCGCAAAGGAGCCAAAACTTTACACTATGAAAAATTCTTTCATGAATTTACTTCTCTGGTGACCCAGAAAGCATCGATCTGAACCACCACCCTTGTATGCAAATTTTACTACTTCAATAGTACTTTCCGCCTTTGATACATCTATAAATCAATATAACTTGTTATAAACTATGCACTTTTCAATGTTTTGTTTTGCATCAACAACAATAAAGCACCTATGGCTTATAGAGTTAATGCATTTTAGAATCAAGAAATACAATCATGCCCATATTATGAATATTTCTACAGAACTTTCCTAGAACATATATTTGTATAATATAAAGTTCCTTCATGCTTTGTAATTTAAACTAATCCCATCAAATTTGAATTTTGATTGTTTTGCACGGGGATGTTAAGCCAAAGTTATAATACGTGTTCGCGTAAGAACCTTGGGAACAGTTATCTCAAAAACATGCTGCACTGACAAGAGAATTTCATTAAATCAAGAATTAATTTGAAAGCCCGCAATACAATTGATTTTTGATTAATAAATACATAATCTTCTGCGTTAAAAATTATAGTACAAATTCTGGAGCTTTCGAAGTTAGATGGCATAAGAAGTGAACGTACATCAGACAAACGCTTCAGCTTAATTATAAAAAAATGAAATTTACAAACTCAGCAAAAACATCGGTCGTACTTACACTAGTTCAATTTCGAATAGGCTTTCAACATCAATTTTAGAAGGAATCTAAACTTTTTAATGCGTTGTTAGTTTGATCACAATGACGTTGAAAGGTCTAACAAATTAACAAAATCTCAATCCAGCGCAATAAGCTTATTTAGCATAAAGAAATTAAACAGGCGATAAAAGAATAGTAATTTCGTGTATCAGAAGGTAAAACTTTTTATTCCAAAAAGCAACGTGAGCCCAAACATTGGTCCATCGATTTCCTGATCTCGCAATCTGCATCGTTTATACAATCACAATCGACGTAATGATAAATTTTACCTGATAGATCCCGATTTGGTAAATACATAGTGCAGTGGAAGTTCCCTTTTATTCCCGCCCCACGAATTGGGCGCTATAAATGTTCATTGAAATACGGGATTAGGAAGCATGCCCCTACGAATTAGGCTCCATAAAAATGCCGTGGTTAAGCCCCACAAATTGAGCCGTCATAAAATTTTTCTGTAAAATAAAAAATTTCAATATCTCTGGAAAAGCTCCCCTAACTTAGCATACCACGGCTAGCTCTGCTTCCAGCTTCTTCAGAGGCACTTACCCATCCTATGCTTACTCTCTCTCTTAGACTACCAATAAAAATTAGCAATCAAATAATTCAACGAAATATACAACCTTTCTATTCATGCAAATCAAAAAAATTTACGTCACACCAACTCAATATTTACAAAATTGGATATAAACATCTTTATAAATTTTTACAATATCAACCATTAAATCGTTTTAAATTTAATGAACTTATTTATTTTAACACTTCTTTATATACAGTTCAAGTAGATGGGCCTATCTTGAAACCCTAAATTGAAATTTACCATGGCCTATGGTGAGCTCAGTACAAACCCTGTTACTCTGAATGCATAAATAAATTGTATTTTGTATTCAACTACTCTAAAGACCCGTTTACTCTTTACATCAAAATTATACGTCATGTAATTATACCTTCAAATAATAAATTCAAATTGTCTTTTTCATATAACCTTCAAATTAGATTTATGTTCATAAAATATACACCAAATATGTCAAATCACTTTAGCACAAAATACCACCACAAAATGTTCAAGCAATAACAAAAGGAAAAAAATTTCGTTACCTGGTGTAAGCTCTTGCACCATCACCTATAAAAATGTCGTCCAGCAATTCCTCGTCGTTGCATTCCATCCAACCTCTCTCTGCTACATGTACATCAAACTCATTTCCACACCTTCATCCAACTCTATGCAGACGCCTTCAATACATCTACCCATATAATTGTCCAAATATGTTAATCGGCTTCTTAATATACCGTACCACCAGCACCCTCGCACCGAAAAAATATCTAGTCTCGCTTACCTTAGTAACATCTTTTGTTCGTTATTCGTATTTACTTACAGCTTCGTTTATAACATAGCACCTACTCGTGCTTTCAAACGCTTTTAATTTAAATTAAACGGACTGCACTATCACCGATTTACAAATTTCTAACTTAGATGTTACACCATATAGGTCTGAAGCAAACAGAAGAAATAAGAAAGCCCCACTACGTCTCCTAGTGTATTTATAAGCGTTCCAACCTACCTCCTGTACCCTGTTTCATTGAAATTCAATTCTACCTTCGATTCTGAAAATCCAAATACAACAATCTTTCAAAACTCAGAAATTCCTCATTCCCCGCAGTTTGAGTCCGAAAATACTGTTTATCATGCACATTAGTCGCAATGCTCCTAGAAAAGTCTCTCACTTCACTCGCAACCAGCCAATCCAGAACATTTCCGCCATTGTAGGTCTATCCATCCAACTATGTCATCTTCGTCTAACTCATACTTACTGTCTTTGTTAACATCCCACTATAGCAACCTAAAATCGATATTGTTGTTAGCCTCTACAAATTATCGCGTGATCTAAATGGCTGTTATATCGCGTGTTTTAAATGGCTGTTTTATCCAACGTCTGTTATTTGTCATCCTCGTTTACTCTATGCTATTTATATTCCTTCCCTGATTTGTTTTCCAACCACCTGCTATTACTCAACCTTCGCTTTGGCCGTTAGCTCAAATTTCTAAAGAATTATGTTTCAACGTACATTCTGATTTCTTGAATTATTTATTTGTCTGTCAGTCTATTATATGAACTGATTGTCAGTTTGAAATTGTACTTTCCCATGCTGTTTAACCTGCAGATCTCCTAGAATTTGTTTTTAACGAGCGCTTTGTTAGTTAAATGAATATATGCGTTTACATTATCGTTTTTATATACAAAAACACTCCCTTATTATTTGATGTGCTTGATTTACGACCTTTAAATAACCTAATTGTCCTCGCATTCTCCTTGAATTTTTTATGCCCTACCAAGCTTCCACACTATGCAACTTTAAAATTACGATTTATTAATAGAAATGTATGCTATTATCCGTTTATCTTAAGGTCAAAACTAATTAATTTTTAGCGTAAATAATCAATTCCGGTTTTCTATATACACGGTTCATACAAAATTACTCTCTTAATTTATCTATCCCTCTTTACATATAACTTACACGATAATATATATATATATATATATATATATATATATATATATATAATATATATAATTTTAGTATAGATGTCGGGAAAGCAGCCAAACTTGTCAAATTAATAAAACGCACTTTTAATATTCCAGCTTTCGATAAAATTATTATCTTCTTCAGGAATCTAATAAATGCGTATGAAAATAAATGTTCATCACTACTTAATACTACTTACGTTTATGTGAGTTTATAAAAACATACAACTATGGAAGTTGAACTTTACTTCATTAAAAATTGAAAACACGCATGTCAAAAGTGAAAAACGTTTACATAATAAAACCTTATTCTGTTGCTTAAACTACGGTACTATATTAAAAGTATAGAAGTTGAATAGACTGAAGTGTTATAAATTAATTAAGAGGAGAAGTGATCAAATATTTTAAATTTAATTAACCTAAGTAGTACATTCTATTTAAATATGTAAAGCTATAAAGATAATTCACTGCTAAATTTTTGAAAATCAAAATAGATTGTTATTCTTTTCTAATAAACATACATAAACGTAAGTTGTATTAAGTAGCAATTAACATTATTTATTTTCATAGGCATTTATTAGATTCCTGAAGAAGATAATAAATTTATCGAAAGCTGGAAATATTAAAAGAATGCCTTATTAATTTGACTGCTTCCCCGATATTGTTTGTTACTGAAATTTAAATTTGAATATTTGTCATTTAAATCTAAATTAGAATATGTCTTAATTATATAATAATTTTTATTGTAAGGGTATATTTACCAGATAGTTTGAACTCAGATTTCGAAACACTCTGATCTTTTTACTAAATTATCTGTCAAGGATCTTTTGGCCAAGCGAGACTTACAAGCGTGAGAATCATAACCAGGTAAACTATCCATAAAAGAAGAGATTTAATTTTGTAAGTTTAAATCTAACGAATGTAAGGAACATTTTCATAGTTAAGTAAATAAGTACTTAGAAATAAGTTGATGTTTGAAAGAAACGATGTTGTAAATGCTCTATATGCTTTTGTATGAGAGAAAATATTTCATACTGTATAAATGCTTTGTGATATTGCTGTGTTTAATTTCATTTTATAAACTCCGCCAATTCCATTGAGCTAGCCAGACAAAGTAAGGTTAGAAAGGAAGGTAAGTCGATATTTTCAAATTTTACAAATTGTATCACAGCACTCTTTTTGGGGGTGACAAAAGAGGAAGTTTATAAAACAAAACTTCAAAATATTGACGCACTTGAACAAACAATTTCACGTCTAATTGGTAACATAGCACCCCGCATGTTGCGGGTAGCTGTTGATGATGTATCTAAAAGGTTAGAGAAATGTGTGCAAAATGCAGGAGCCCAAGTCGAATTTTGTACACAGATATGGAAGCCTCATAGACTTACAATTGTATTGTTTTTTAAATCGAGTGTTTGTAACAAAAAATAAAACAGTTATAACAGTTCAAAAACAGGAGTCATATATCATCATACAATCTGTATATATATATATATATATATATATATATATATATATTGCTGTGTTACCCTGTATAAAATCGAGCCTCACGAATTGGGCGCCAAATTATGCTGTGTAACCTCCATCATCCGTGAACTACGCTTTTCGCCTCGGCTGCTCACCTAATTTTATAAACCTCCTCATTCATAAAAATTAAACAACACATTCCTACCACAAACATCAACGTTAACTCTATTTACATCAATATTCAGAATACATTAAATTTTCAAATTAAATTTCAGCATAAATTTTTAATATCGGAAAATTTCAAAATTAAATTTATTCTCATTTTAATGTGCATCCAGAATTAAAGTCCTTGTTGGATGCCTACTAATTAATATAACAATATAAGCAGACCGGAGTCTGAGTATAAAGGAGCATCTACCACCCTTTACGTTAATTAACCAGGTTCGTCTAATTGAGCTCAAAGACATACCCAAATTTTCATCATATTCCCGAACATCAAAACAAAATACCCCTTTTACTTAAACAAGCAAATTTCATCTTAAAATTAAACTTTTATGGTTAGAACAATTTCACTAATGTCCATTTAAAGTAAATCAATTATAAAGTCATTCAATACACACAAAATGTCAAACAAAATAGTATAATTTACCTGAAGGTTACTGTCCTCGTAGCTTCGAAGTATCGTTTCTTTAGTTAATCACACCATTCAACAGGATTATATTTACGGCTTCTGATTCTCTACGCTTTTAAAATTTTCTCCATCACCATCCATTCAAAGTCGTTTCTGGGCCTTTCCGGAACTCATCTGTGTTTATCTGACCCTTGTTTCATGGATCCAGACACGTATTTGAACCATTTAATTATTAACACCCCCGAAATAGCAAAGAAATTCATGCTTCTGAGCTTCTGTCACCAATATACACCAAAACTGCCTACTTTTGTGTATACATTCGTCGTTGTAAATTTTGCTAATTGGTACAGTGAAACTAAATTTTATTACCTTGTATCTAAGTGCACTGAAGTACATTCATGTTTAGCACGTAAATAACAAGCTATGTTGAATCACTAAATTATACTAGCAAACTTTAAATTATTTAATCAAACTAAAATGCACGGTTTAATATCTTCAATCAAGTCGCGTATGTACGAGCTTTTAACGCATCGAATCGTCAAAAGTCTAAGAGTCTAAGAGAGCTTGTTTATATTCATCTCGGTATATATAGCAAAAAGCCTGTCTGTCGGTCGAGTCTCTAAAACGGGTAATTCTAAAGAATTTCTCATGCCATGTGCCCAGTCTGCCGCTCGCACGTCGACTTTTACGAATTTTCACTCGCCCCATTTAAATCTCAGAAAATTTCCACAGCACGCAAACCTGTCCGAGAAAAACTAATTAATTTTGTACCGAAATTGTTGTTTCTACCTCTGATATTTGCATTCTATTTTCAACCAATTGTGACCCTCGTGACGTTGTTTAAATCACGCCTTTTACTATATGTGTCTTAGCTTGACGCATTTTCTCTTTCCTTTTCTAACCTGTTCGTATTGGTGCAACTTGACACTCTTCATTATCGATTATTTCAGTCCACGCGGACTGTTATCTGGGTTTAATAAAACCGTATCGCACATTCTCGTGAATACTAAGCCCCGGTTTCTCCAAGATTCTTTGTAACTATTATGCGACGTTTTCCCCAAGATTCTTTGAACCATTAATTATCTGCAAACTTTTCGCCGAATGTGATATTTAAACTACGCAGGTGTTCAAAATAATATTAATTCTCAGAGCTTTATTCCGTGGTATTTTAATCTTGGGTTTTTACAAGTTTCTATAGGTATTATATGTTATTAACGGTTTAATTAACTCCAATTAAAATTGATTTCTATCCTTTTCATTTTTAGCGAATACAACTTAAATATTAATTATTATACGTACACTTTGTTTTACTACCGGTTACTTAAATCAATTAATGTAAATTTTGCACGCAATTCGTCTTTGCCTCTTTATTAGGAACAATTAAATTACACGTAAAGCTTTTAATACTGTTTCTTTTGATATAAAGCGTTTTGTACATGATTTAAATCCTTGTTTTACTGAAACGACCGCATTTATTTATGCTTCAAGGTTTTAATAAAGCGTATTATTTAATAAAATTCCTTATACACGGTGATTAAAATTATTTGATGTGATTATTTAATTTTCTACCCTGGTCTAAATATGAGTAATATATATATATATATATATATATATATATATATATATATATTGATATGATAACACTGCACGTCGATGTAATTATACTCTTAGTCTTCTTCTGATCACCACCGCTCTGTGTATTTTAATAACCTAAAATTTAAATATGCCTTGGTTAGCCCAGTTTAATTCACACAGAGTGCACAACGTTACGATAATCAAATAATCTACCCATTTTTCTCTAAAACTTTTCCTGCTTTCAATGATAAAACGAGGTCGATCAATATTTATATAATGAGCTTAATCTGTTTTACTGTTTTACTGTATGACAAAAATGAGCTCCTGAACCAAGTAACAATAAATTTTAAATTGTTTATTTCCAAAAATTAAAGCTCCCTTTCCTTATTCCAAGCCAGCAAAATGACGTTATACTCTACTGGAAATTTCTCTAAACGTTCAAGATTTTTCCCCTTTTTACGAAATTTTTCACACATGAAATAAATTTTTGATTACTTTTTACATAAAATATTCAGGTATAAAATATGATAAATGTTCAAAAAAATATAGATAGAAAATAATGCCGTATGCTAGATAGTTCTGACCTGTAGTTTTCCTTGTGCGTCTTTCTGCTGCGTGCTGTGGATCAGTACCCCAATATTACATTCAGTTGAGTTGCTTCATTCAATATATTTAGTCTCCAAGTTTTACCCCGTTTAATCAATAACCTAGTATTTTCTTATTTTCCCTTAGATTTTCTTAATGTCATTTAGATTTACGCGATTTCCCTTAAATTTTCGTAACGTCACTTAGATTTTCGTACTGTCTCACTTAGAGTTTTGTACTGTCTTCGTAATCTCACTTAGAGTTTCGTACTCTCACTTAGATCTTCGTGATCTCACTTAGAGCCCTAAATTATAAATATTTAACCTAAATTAATTAATAAACTTCTACTCACGTTTTTCAGCAAACGGCGAAATTTGTCTCATATACTTTCACTATCATTTATTTTAAAATTCTATAACACCATTTTTCACAAAATTTTGATCATTTAATTTGAATATTTACTCGACGCGTAAATTCTTGAGTAGAGTGATGCAGCTTGTGTTTGGTTCAAACTAAGACCGTCTGCTTATCAAATTTGCGTGTTATATACTCTACGCCCCGTCTAAAAATTCATTGGTTATCTGAACTGTTGTTCAAAATTTACGACCAACCATCAAGTGTTTTGTATATTTTGGGCTTTTACAGGTATATCTCTGATAATAACTTGTCGGAACGGTTCCTTGATCAAATAGGTACCACTGGATTCCTAGTTTGTATTTATTGTAGACCGTGTGTTTTGATGTTGTTACAGGAATTTCTAATTCGCCTTGGCACGTAATTTCACTTATGGCTTTTGTTTATCTAGATAATACTTTGGGATTTGTATTAACTCCATGCAAAAAATCACGTAGACAAAGTGACGTAAATTAATATATTTCTGTTTACATTTTGCGTTTCTGAAACGTATTTATTTCTAAGGGTGCGTTTCTTATCAGGACACTATGCTATCTGCTTTTACTATCGCATGTTTAATGTGAATTGTATTGTGATTTTCTACCTTTTTACTGCATTTAACGCGTATCGATTTACAATTTATGAATACTTTTGGTTTAAGACAAGTTTGATTGCGTGTAGAGTTATTTCTTTTGCTGAATGTGTATTTATTGTTGAATGATATGCTTCCCAGCATTAATTAAAGTCAACTGCGATCCTTATACAGGGTGTTAAACGTTTGCTCTTTGCATAATTTGCAAATTATTTTTTATGCTAAATAAATGCGGTTTTCTAACTCCTAGTACTATTTACCTGTATTGTGTAACCATTATGACTTAATATACCCTTAAATAACCCCCATATCATAGTAATATGTATATAGATTTGCTGTGATTCCCTATAAGAATCGAGCCTCACGAATTGGGCGCCAAGATTTGCTGTGATCCTCGTTACTACAGTGAAATCTCCTCTGATATTCGATTTCTTACCTGAATATCGCCTCTTGAATCCTTCCGCCTCGGCTGCTCACCTAGTTAAAACTTTCATCCTTATTCATAAAAGAAAACACATTCCTACCACAAACATCAACGTTAACTCTATTTACACCAATATACACAATACATTAAAATTTCAAAATTAAATTTCAGCATAAATTTCAGCATCATAAAATTTCAAGTTCATATTTGTCATCATTTTAATTTGCATCCCGAATTAGAGTCCTTGTAGGATGCACACTAATTAAGTTAACAATATTTGCAGACCTGAGTCTGAATAAAAGGGAGCATCTCCCACCCCTTTACGTTAATTTAACAGGTTAGTCTAATTGCTCTCAAAGACAGACCCAAATTTTCATCATAATCAAAAACATAAACCTGATAAATACTCCTTTCTACTTATACAAGAAAATTTTACCTTAAAATTCAAATTTTGTTGTTTATACAAATTTACTACTGTCCATCTTTATCAAACAAATTATAAAGATATTCAACACACACCAAAACATCAAAGATCGAACAACAAAGCATAAGTTACCTGAAGGTTACTGCACTCGTAGCTCCAATGTACATCGTCCTTGCTAATCCCACCATTCCAGCTGGTTTATGTTTACGTCTTTGGATTTCTGACCGCCTTTAAAATTTTTCTACACCTCCATTCATCTAAAAAGGTTTCAGGGCTTCTTAGGACTTCATCTATGTATATCTAAATCTTGTTTTGTGGATCCAATCACTTTTACGAATAACATTTGATTACTAACATTCCCGAAAAATAGCACTGAAATTCATAATTCTTTCACGCTATACCCAAAACTGCATACTTCTATTTATTTATTTATCGTTATTAATTTGGATAATTGGTACAGTAATATCCGCAAATATAACTAGACTTTATTACCTTTATTTTATCTTCTCTCAGTGCACTAATGCATAATAACTGTTATAGTAGCACGTAATCACCATCTATTCTGCTGGACGTATCGAATAAAATCAAAAAATAAAGAGCAAAACTGTTTGAAGTATCGCATAAAATCAAAAATAAAAGAGAGCTCAACTCCTATTAGCACGGGTTTATATAATGGCTCGCTTGCTAGTCGAATTTGTCCCGCGACGGACGATTTTAAGAAATTCGCATTCTACTTTCCCTTCCGATGGCTCGGCACAATGATTCTACTGAAATTTGCACTCGTTTCGCAACACGTCCGAGAACAACTAACTAATTTTACATAGAAATTGTTATGTTTCCACCTCTCCTGTTTGCATCTTATTTCAACCTTAACCGCCAATCTAGTCTGTTCGTTCTATCTACAACCTGTTCTCTCGTTTTACACATTTTCCCTCATTTAACTACCAATGCATTCATTCCCTCTCGCTTGTCTCTATACCACAAACTCGCTTTCTTACTTGCACTCATATAGCTTGGAGCTTATCGACTATCATATACATCGTTATCTTTGCAGGTGTTCCTTGTTCTAATACGCTGTCTTTTGCGTACCTTCCCTACGTCTTTTATAATTTCTCGATAGTTTTAGTACTTGGAATGATTAAATTAAATACAAATTGAACCTGTTAACTCTGTTTCTTTTTATAGAAAGCGTCTAGTGAATAATTTAAATCCCTTATTTTTAACGAAACGAATAAATTTTTATGCTGCATGGTTTTAATAATGCTTATTATCTAATGAAATTCTACATTACTTTCTTCTACACGCTGATTATGATTATATACAAACCCTACATTCTAATTAAATGATTTAAATCTACACAGTAGGCCTTTAATTAAGCGTACTATTTTCCACTGCTCTGATATACACGGTGTTTAACATTATCTAAACAATATAAACCCTATGTTTAGAAGTAAATTACGAATTTATCCAATATGCCTTTGAATGACGCTTATTATTACCCAAAGCTTCTTTATACACGGTGATTAAAATTATTTGCTGTCGTTAATTAATTTTCTACCTTGGTCTAAATTTGAGTAATATATATATATATATATATATATATATATATATATATATATATATATGAGGATTTTCACGGCTGGTGGTTTGATCACATGCGGAAAAGGTGTTTGTTAAGTAAATCTGGCTAAGGATTCGGCATAAGTAAAGAGCACCCTTAACCACTGGTTTCCGACCGCTATTGATCCGGTTCCAGCTCGTTCACGTGTAGGAACAAAATTCAATGGACCTCAGACTTACTCTTGCAACTTATTGACCGAAGAGGTTTTTTTATCATTGTCGTAAAATTGTTTTCATTAACCTAAAGACGCTTGCGTTATTGGCCTGAACGTTTTTTCACTATTGTCCTGAAGGATTTTGCTGAACTGTGGATTTTTGTTGACTTGTGAGCTTTTGTTAAGTCACTTAATCTTTCACCATTAATACTCACCTTACATTTGGTGTTCCAATGCTCCACCCGAAGGTACTACATTGGCTAGGAAGCGAGTTTTTTTTACCTGGAAAATTTGGAATTTTGCCGAACCCTTGTTGTTTCAAGCAAGGTAGGGATCTTTAACGTGCATGACAACACTCACACGCGGGACCTCCATTTTACCTCTCATTCGAACGAAGGCCTATTTTTGTGAAAAATGCTCGCCTAACATTTTTCAAGCGGACCGTGTCGGGACTTAAACCCGGGACCTTGGGCATAGTAGTCACACGCATAGCAACTACGCCACGAAGCCGCCGATAACTAATACTCCCCTTCAAACACTCCCATTCCGTTTGCCTCAAAGATTCATGTGGAAGCGAGGGGATTAGGAAAATAACTTATGAAGACTATTCGATCTGGGGATTTGATATCTCTCGGAATTTTATGCTAATCAACAAATGCTTGTTTTCCACGCGCTGTGTTTAGGAAACAAGTTGTAAACGATGAAGTATACGTGCATAATAAGTTATTTATACGAACCTTCAATAATTAAAATGCTATTTAAAACTTTCTAAAGAATTTTTCAAAACCCCTGAATTATCTTTCATATTATTATTAGTACCAAACTTGGTGCTTAGCCTTGCAATTTAATCAAACTAGGAAATAACAGATCGTTTGATATTTTTTGTATGGGACCAAAAATTTATTAAGAATCCGAAAACTTATATTGGTTTGCAAATAAATAATTTTTAAAGGAATTTTTCATTATTTTTAAATTGCCGTTATATGGAATTGTTTTTGTAGAGGAATTTTGCTACAACAAAAAGAATTATTACAAACTCGCACTCTCTTTGATGAATTTTTGAAAACAACTACGAAATAAGCAGCTCTAAACTACTCTCATACCATTTCACGTCTCAGTTAAGTGGGAAATCCACTTTTATACCTAAACAGTACGATTTGAACCCTTCCCTCGATTCTGTCTTTGCCCACAAGCTTAGCATTTAGAGAGCTGGGTTGATTTCCGACGTTGTCGCTACGCTGAGTAATTCCTGGCATTGTAATACTGCAAAAATTCCAAGCTCAATACACACACGTACCATACGCACACTCACACGCACAAGCACGCGTAATCCGCACGCGCACGCGTACGCGCACACACGCGCACGCGCGTGCACACGCGCATGCATACGCACACAATATTTCTATGTAAAATCGAAACAAAAAAATGTTTATATTGTATGCAATATTTTGAGCATTCTTTATTGCTAATTTGTATAGATTACAAACAAGATAATTGCCCGTAGATTGCAGATTATATTCTTAAAGGTCTCTTTACTTTAAATTTACCATTACACTTTAGTATATTTAGACTCAGACTGATGCAGAACGCTAGATGTAATACCAAAAGCTAAAGATCGGAGTAGTTGCCTAAGAGGTTTAAGTGATATTTAGCTCGACCTAATGCTGTACAACGATCAAAATCCTTGTTGAATAATGTGTCTTTTACATAATTCGTTATAAAGTAATTTCTCCAAGAAAAGTTTCTACTTCTTTCCAAAACTCTATTACAACCTATGTGGCGTCCTAAGTTTATTTTTTCAGTATCATAGCAGTCATCGATCTGAAGTTCTACCCTTACAGGTAATCGCATTACTCCTTCAACGCTTCCTGTCCTTGAATCGTTTATGATTTATAATACATACTCAACTGAGTGTTATAAATCTGCCACCCTCTAGAGCTTTGTATAAAATTGTAAGTAATCAAGCGCCTAATAACATCTAACTTATTAAGGTTATTGAGTTTCATTCCGATGGACCAAAAATAACATAATGTTAACAAATTTTTATACATTTTATATCCTTGGGTAGTAACTGTCATTTCCTAATATTTTATGTCTGTACAGTATAGAAAAAGTCGACTATTCCCCACAAACTTTGTTTACGTGACCAGGATAACAATATTTTGAAATCGTCCAATTTGCGATAAGCAGTTTAATACTTTGGTGAATCTAAAAGTACATTTAATTAGTTTTAGAATAAGATAATGGGATACTGAATATTTGATATGTTTTAAGTACTACATATTTTTTCCTAGTTGCTTATATAAAAACTATAGAACATTACTACTTTATTCCTCAATCTTTTGTGACTAGGTCAGAGAAAGCGTCACCAAACTTTCTCTAACTTCTTTACTTATCAAGATGGGCTCCGTTTTTGCCACGATCTGTTTAAGCAACTAGGGAGCGCATATAACCCAAATGAGTGGCGCCTCTACGTTAACAGTTCTTCAAAGAGTCTCAAAGCAGTGCTGCTGCATAACGGAAATAAATATCCGTTTCTACAATGAGTCATTCAATTCACTTCAAGGAGGATTACAATAACATAATAACCTTGCTGAAAGTTTTAAAGTATGACGGATACGAGGTCATCGGCGACTTCAAAATGGTGACCGTCCTAGTGGGTCTGCGAAATGGTTTCACTAAGTTTCCATGATATCTTTGTCTTTGAGACAGCAGAAACATCAATGCGCGATTAGCCAGAGGACAAAATTCTCTGTAGAGAAAAACACTGCTAAATGGGATCCACTTGTAGACCCCCTGAAAGTGCTGATACCATCATTACACACAAGATTAGGGGTTATTAAACAACTTGTGAAAGCTTTATGTTCGAAATCGGCAGCCTATTCAAGCACCTTCAACATTTATTCCTAACCTTTGAAGTGGGCACATTAGTATCTAGACAGGTAGTTTAAGCTTTGGTGCAACAGCGACGCGAAAGCGAGGCAGTTGTTACGCGGCTTGCATGCGATGAGCATTGAAGCTCATGGCTGCTCTTAATATTTAGTATTAATTATAATCTAGTATTTTAGAGATTAATAATTTGATGACAGTATAGGTTTCGTAGTGTGTCTTTAGTTACATTATTCATACTCGTTATATGAGAATTCACGCTTACTTCAATAAAATAAAGTGTTTAGCCCTGACATCTTCGTGTATTATTGTAAGGGTAGCTGTGGAATTTTAATCCAACAAATATAAACTAAAAGAGTATCATCTCATGTGGCGACCACCGGGGGCATATAATTCGATTTTGAAATTGTAAATTAAAATAACGACAAAGCGTTATTGGAATATAGGTGTGTGTCGATTGTAAGGTGAACAGAATAAGTTCCTTAATTCTTGACCGACCGCGACGGAGTGTTAAAAGTTAGTGGGAGAGAAAGAGATAGTGCGCGCAGCAACCTTGCACGTGGAGAGACGCTGATCTGCAGCCGGTTGGTTTGGTATACAAGTGGAATTTGCACGTCAGCCAAACAAAATACTAAGGAATGCTACAATGCAGGTACGTAAGCATGCAGTATTTAATTGAATGGAAGTGAGTGATATTAATTACAGTTGTTGCCCAGACGCAGCGAGGCAGCAACAGTCATCGACCACCGTCTCCGGGCGAACAAAGGTGAACAGCGGAACGGTGACGACCCGAGGGAGTTCTCCAGCTATACAGGGCGCCGAGGAATGGGTACACAAGTGAAGTCGTTGGGGATGCACATCCGTCAGTCCTGTTAGACGAGCTACCTGATGATGGAGCGGCCTGTGGCGAATAACCATCCTGTCGGTCAAAAACCACAGGCCAGTGTACCCAGGATCCGGATATCGTGTAGTTGGAGGACAACCAAGGGAAAGATCCGGGAAACTGCTCACTGCATCAAAACAAGAGGATTCCAGGAGCAGGTCTCTTGGAATCCAGACCAACATATATTTTTAACAAGATCAACCTATAAGAAACACCACAACAACTCATCACATCATCAACAAGCCGAAAAACTCTTGAGTTAAAATGCACAATACCGACGCTGAGAACGTCGGGTCCAGCTAATGCACGGATATTAATTATTGCGAGGTAGAAAATGGACATAAACTCTTGGTAAAAACGTCAATTAGTAGTACAGACAAGGTACAAATTACGTGAAATAAATTTCGAGCTACTACCAATTTTATTAGGGTTCTCAAGTTACATACTCCGGGCGGGTTCTGTAGCGTACTTAACCGGTATTTGAGAATTGTAGATAAACAAATAGGGAACAATGCCACGTAAAAATAAAAAGAGTAAAGACGAAGGCTCGGTACGTTCAGAAGAAAATTCATCGGTACAGACTACAATACCTAATGATTTACAGTTGGTGTTACTGCACCTAACTAAAGGAATTGCTTCACTACAAAACACAGTGGGAACTTTGGTCGATCAACAAATAATAAAACAAGAAAGTGAAGTCGTATTTAGCGCATTTTAAGGAATGGGGGGGTTGCAGTTAAGTTTCAGTCCTAATGGGATCGTGCATCCCATTGTATTTCTGAACAAAATTCAAAAATGTTTTAATGATGCAGGAGTTCCCGATACTTATAGGGTTAGCTTGGTAATTAATTGTTTAAAAAGCGGTGCCGCGGAATGGGCCACTTTGAAAGAAAGTTTGTTTAACTCCTATGCAGATTTCTCTGACGCTTTTAAAAATAGATATTGAGGTATAGAAAAACAGAAGGATTTATACCTTAAAATTAATTACGGCAATTTCGAAAGAGGAAGTAGGGTAGAATATTTTTTAAAATTTGTAAGGGAGGCAAGTTTTCTTACAGAAAAGATTCCGGAGGGAACATTGATTGAAATGCTTTCTATACATTTTTCTGACAAAGTACAAAGAGGTATTGTCACTCAGGGTTTCACAAAAATAGATGAAGTCGAGAAATATTTATTTAAGATTGACGAAACTTATAATAGGGAGGACAGGGGAAGGTTTGGCTGGCGTCATGAAGGGAATAGAAACTATAGAAAGGATAGAGAAACACAGGGTCGTAGCTCGCATGAGGAGTGTCGCAATGGTAGGCAACCGGTAGCTGTAGCAAATAATTCTGCCATAAGGGGAGATCAGGATCAAGAATCTAATACGAATGATAGGAGACATGTGCGTTCTATTACTCGTTTCTATAATGATGGTCAGATGTTGTTGAGTGATGATGAGAGTACTGGGGATGTGGGGGAGGTTACGGAAACTTGTATAAACGCTAATGTAGCTAATTTGGATTGCATTGTATTAATAGATAATGGAAACGATATTTCTGCCGTATCGGATAGATTTTATAAAATTTTGATGACTTTACAGGGTTTTCCGGTACTGTCAGTTACAAATATTGATATTGCCGTAGCTGTAGGTGCAAGGACACAAAAGGTTAAACAACAGATATTGTTAACATTAAAGATAAATGGAGTGGAAGTGGAAGTAGTGTGCTTAGTTGTAAAGAATTTGAATAAAGATTGCATAGTTGGATGCAATTGGTTAAATAAGAATCGCGCGATTATAGATTTTGAGAAATCACAGGTTAGGTTCGTGTCTGGGGATAAGTATCATGTAGCCAAAATCATTCGGGATAAAGAAAAGAAAGTTGCTTACATATTAATTTTATAGCTACGACCGATTAAATTAAACTACATCTTATAAAAATGGGCAGTGAATTACTAAGCGAGCATCGATATTCAGAAGCGGAGGTGGCAAGCTTTGATTCAAAAGCTGAATTATTAAATGACGGAGAATAAGATAATTTCCGGGGTTTATTAACAAAACAAACCGAGACTTTTCTGAAAATCCGGGTAGAGTAATCAGCACGAAATAATAATGAAAGATGAGCGCCCTTTCGTCAAGAAGGCGTATCCAATACCGTTGGTGCATAGAAAGGAAGTACGAAGGCAGATTTTAGAGATGGTTGAGTGGGGAATTATTGAGTCGGTTCAAACAGAATACGTATCGCCCTTGGTTTGCGTAGAGAAAAAAGACAATAGTGTGAGAATTTGTTTAGATAGTCGATATATAAATTCACGTATAGCCAAAGTTGATGTCATCCCTCCTAACCCTGCAGTGTTACTAGCCAATTTTAAAGGAGAACAGGTATTTAGTTGCGCGAATCGGACGGCGTCATTTTGGCAAATAGAAATAAAAGAGGAGCATCGTAAATATGTAGGATTTTTATTTGAGGGCAAAACATATCAGTTCACGGTCATTCCTTGTGGATTATCAACTGCTATGGCTGGATTAATTTGTTGCCTAGACCAAGTGTTGGGCCCGAAATTTGCGTCGTTTACGTGCATCTATGTTGATGATATCTTAATCTATTCGGATATCGTAGCAGAGCATATGGAGCATCTAGACAAGTTGTTTGAAGTGTTGAGGAAAGCGGAATGACTGTCAAGCTGAGGAAATGTTTATTTGCCGGTAAATAGGTTCCGTTTTTAAGGCATTTAATCTCTGTCGATCCACGGAGAGCTGAAGCTATTGACAAGTATCCGCGTCCGCGCAATAACAGGGAACTTAAATCATTTTTAGGACTAATTAACTTTGAGAGAAGATTTTGTAAAAATCAAGCGAAATGTACCATTCCGTTGTTACAGCTGTTGAAAAAAAAAGGAAAATGACAGTGTTATCTGGCTATTTGTTATTTCTTTGAATGCATGATTGTAATGTTCGGTATAGTTTGTAGGTTTTATAACTTAAACAACAATTTCAATTTAGTTTAAGTTTAAGTTGGGGGGGGGGGTCATGAAGTGGGCACATTAGTATCTAGGCAGGTAGTTTAAGCTTTGGTGCGACAGAGACGCAAAAGCGAGAGAGTTGTTACGCGGCGTGCATGCGATGAGCATTGAAGCTCATGGCTGCTCTTAATACTTAGTATTAAAAGCTCATCACAACAGGTTACCTACCATCTGCTGTAAAAGCGCGGGAGGGGTGAGGTAGCATAGGGCGAGACGAAATGGGATATGGAAAATAGGATATGATGTTAATACTCCGCCTACTTGGTTTATGAAGTGCCAGGGAGCACATATAGATGACAGTGTTGTGTAACTTGGTAGTTCAGTTATAAACCTCACAGATATTTTAATTATACATATTCTCTAACGTTTATAACCAGTGAAAACCTTTGAAATTCCGATATCCATTGTAAAAAAAATTATTAGGGAACAAGAAGTTACAAGATTTAACATTCTTACGTTTGTATCGCACAGTTATTTTTAATTTCTAATATGCAATTGACAAAGCTGTTATATTAATTAATTGACCAATAAATGGAAAAAACAGAATAATGGTTTAAACGTATCTCTAATAAAAAATGATTAGGTAAAGTGTCAAGTGGGTTTTGATTACATTTTGTGAAAAGCTACAAATATTGGTTTGGTTTCTTTTCTTATCACATCTGCGTTTCCCAGTTTGAGGATAAACATCTTAGAATTTTTATTACATAATTTCTTATTACTACACAAGCCTAAATATGAGCGAAATATTACTAGTGGCTTTTTAAATTTATCCCAAAACAATTGAACTTGAGCATAAAAATTAAACCAATCCGTGTTTATTCTTTTTTACAGGTCTTACACTACTCAAACTGGGGGATTACCAATTACCTGCTTCACTAAATAGGAAATCCAATAAAAATTTATATAAATCCAAGGTTTATGAAGAACAACTCATTTCCATAATTGCGAGACGCTAAATAATATCCATGATGAAAGTTATAAATAGATTTGCGAGCAATTACCACTATAGTCGAAAACTCTCATAAAGTTAGTTGGATCTCAATAGATGTTTGTTGTGTTAGTTTTATATAGCATGTATTCAAACCATTTCTGTTCTACAATAGTGTGTGACATGGAAGTTCTGAATTTTTCCATAGCAGCACATTGCAGGTGCATTTTTTTAAAAAATACTAATATTTGATTTATTTGATAAATAAACTGAATTGTTGTGTGCAATTTTGATGAAAATTCATAAAAATTATTCACACATTTGGGAAAGTTACTGGTTTTGTTTAAATCGCTTTATTATCAGCAAAAAAATTTTTTTCCAGTTAAAAAAAACCCAAACTTTCCCACATAGACAATTATTTTATAAGTAACTTTTATTAAAACCGTTTTTAATTTGGGTGCTTAATAGGAAAGAAATTTGGATCTTTAGAAATTTCAGGATGGCCGCTACTGTGATGAGCTCTTAACTATAATCTAGTATTTAGAGATTAATAATTTGATGGCAGTATAGGTTTCGTAGTGTCTCTTTAGTTACATTGTTCATACTCGTTATATGAGAATTCACGCTTACTTTAATAAAATAAAGTGTTTAGCCCTGAGATCTTCGTGTATTATTGTAAGAGTAGCTGTGGAATTTTAATCCAACAAATACAGTATTGCCCGAAATAAACAGTACTGAAATTGTAATTGTTTTGTATATTTAAAAAATACATATTATTGACACTTTATTATATGTTCTAAATGTGCACCTCCTCGTTCGAGACAGACTTCATAACGATGTTCTAAGTTTCTGGTCATGTTATTGAATAAGGGTTGTCTCAGGGCTGCGAAGAAGACTCTAACGGCATCCTTTAATTCATCGATGGTTTGTGGTGCCCGTTTGAAAACGGCATTTTTAGCCATGCCCCAAATGTATGCGTCTGGAGGTGTGAGGTCTGGAGAATGTGAAGGATAAGGGAAGTCAGTAAATCGTGATATGAATTTGCTTGGAAAATGTTCTTGAAGAAATTGACGAATTGCGGCAGCAGTATGGCAAGTTGCCCCGTCCTGCTGAAAAATTGGTTTCGAAATGCCAAGTTACGTGCACGACAGAATTGACATAGATCAGGGATAAATCGTGTTAAAATTTGTCTGTACCTCTGTTGATTAAGTGTGACTTGCCTACCATTCTCTTCGATAAAGTACGGACCAATGATTCCGTGTCCGGAAACAGCACACCAGACACTCACTTTTTAACTATGTAAAGGAACCTCTTGAACCTCATCGGGTCTGGCAAAGCCCAGAAATCGATTTGTGCGACGATTCACATAGCCTGACAAGTGAAAATGTGCTTCGTCTGAAAACCAAACATTTTTCAAAAATTCAGGATTTTCATACTGTAACGCGAGAATTCTGGTGCAATATTCCACTCTACTGCGATAATCCCGAGGATGTAGTTGTTAATGTACCTGAATCACATACGAAAATGTACCCAGCTTCTTCAGGATTCTTTGAAAGGAAGTTCTTTTTAAATCAAGTTGTAACGCTGTCCTTGCCTGGCTGACTTTCGGATTTTCTAAGATTTGCTCAAAAACACGTTCATGGTTATTGTTGTTGTTAACTGTCCTGGGACGCCCCGAGTTTCCTTTTCGTTGGCACAATACACTACCTGTATTTCTAAACTTTTCAATAACCTTCAAAATTACAGCATTACTTGGAGAACGTTTATTAAACCTTTGTGTGAATTGATCAGACACGTATAGCAAACTTGCACCATTACGTCGGCCGATTCCGTATGAACGAAAATAATGCTCTACCAGAAACACTTTCTCCTCTGTACTTAACACCATTTTTAACAATTAGGCCCTACTAATTACTTGTTTGAGGTTTACGTGACAGGTCTATACTAGCTAACTTGAGTGTGACAGCGCACGCATAAAAACACCGCCAACTTAGTTTCAGTACTGTTTATTTCGGGCAATACTGTATAAACTAAAAGAGTATCATCTCATCTTTCTGAGGCAAAGGTTAAAGCTGACGTCTTCATTGAACCACAAACAAAGGAGATACTGTACTGCGATGACTTCTTCAAAAAGTTCAACCGTAAGGAGAACGCGGCCTAGAAAAGCTTTACCGCAGTTGTTCGGGGTTTTTTGAGCAATCACATGGCCGAAAACTATATGAGCTGGTTGCGGATCTGGTGAGAAAATATGGAAAAATGGGTTGCAGTATACTCATCTCGATAAATTCAAAGACAATATGGTAGCCTATTCGGAGGAGCAAGGCGAACGCTTCCATTAAGATGTAATGTACTTTGAACGCAACTACCAGTTACAGTATAATCAGAAAATGATGGGAAACTACATTTGGTGCCTGATTTGCGAAAGTGATTTGCAGTGTAATCACAAATGTCGAAAAACTACAAACTTCTAAATGTTCGGTGGTCATTTTTATATAATTTTAACCAAGGTAAATCTTAATTTTGCCATATATGTTTTTATTTCTTATTTTATATGTGAGTGGATGCACTTACATTTGACCTATTGGAAATAGTAAGTTTTAAATTTTCGTGTCGCAATCACAAAAGCAAAGTTAGAGGGGTATAAAAGTATTCCTCTTGTTTTGAATTATAAGCAAGTAGGAAATAACACTACTCTAGGACAAAAAATGTGTTACATAGTGTAATCAATGCAATTATTCTCCGACTCATGCGTATAGTACAATGTTTTTTTATACCTTCTCAAATATATATTTTTAATTATTTTACTACAACCAAGTTTAAATTTCTAATAACTTTCCAGGACAACAGAAAATGAGAAAAATACTCGACACTCTACGTAAATCCAGATCAAAGGAAATCAAATTTAAAGCTTTTAAAATAACACAACTTTTAATTAACTCTTAGATTTCTTGCACAAAAGATTTTCAAACAAGCCCTAAAGTGAACATATCGGAATGAGCTTAAAAAATTACAGGGACATTAAAGTTTAGAAAAGCAATTTGTATGAAAATTAAACGATTCCAATACTTCCCTTCGTAATTAACTTGTAACTATATTGGAATTAGGTTACGGTGTCAACTAGGTTAGTTAATACTTGATGATTTTAGAGAGAAATATTTTATTTTCTCTTGAATAATGAACAAGATCAAGTAAGCGTAACTAATATGGTCGGAAGATTAAAGTTT
Source organism: Platerodrilus igneus (assembly GCA_036346225.1). NCBI lineage: Eukaryota > Metazoa > Arthropoda > Insecta > Coleoptera > Lycidae > Platerodrilus > Platerodrilus igneus. The sequence goes on from JARFIW010000289.1 coordinate 2,911,311, forward strand.
GCTCTATTTACTGACCTACTGCACTATTTCTAGCTATTTTACACTACACTACATTTGTTGGCATAAAGCAAGATTTTCTTAGAGAAGATGAAAAGCTGCTGTAAGCAGTGACTCAACATATAGCTATAATAAAACAAGGGTGATATTCCATCGTATCCTCAAAAGCTTTATTTTTAGGAATTCTACGATGTTGTAACTAACTTCAATTTACTATCCTTTATTAGGTTTAATATAAGCCGGGTTATTCACAATAATTTACAGACTCCGTAGTATACTCAAATGCTGCTGCCAAAACACTGATGATAATTACTACAATGTTTACTAACACTAAATTCCTTCCGAACACGACGATTACACTGTATTCATTATTAAATTCGCCTGACTAATGTATCTACACAAGCACTAAATGTTCTAGCTTAATTTATATAGACTTTAAGCATATTTCTTCTAACAATCCGTCCTATAATTTGTCTCATATCACTTGTAAATCAATACTAGACAGTCTTAAATGTTGGTTCGTAAAGTTTATATAGTACAGGGTAAGTCTCCTTTGACGCGACGGTCGATTATGGATAAACGGTAACAAATATAAAATTTTTGCCTGTGCAACGATATGCATTATTAAGGACTACACTTTAAAATTAGTTTGAAATATACAGGGTGTCCCAAAAAAGTGTGGCGTATCTAAGTTATGTTTTTTCTTATGGAACACTGTATTTTATCGCATTTTTGGACTGTACGTAAATAAGATAAACTCTTTTAAACAAGTCCTATACCTAAACATTGTAGTTATTTTGATTTTTCGTAAATTTGAAGGTCTAAAAGAAAAGCTAATAAGTTCCAAAGAAATAAATTTATCCAAATCCAATTTTAACTATAAATATTAGACCAATAATAGAAATATCGATGTATATAACGTTTTCAAAAATTCTACTGGGTGTCAAAAATGGGACACTTTGCTAAGGATATTTTCAGACGTCAATATCGTGCTCATGTTAGGAAAAAGGTGAGACAGGAATGTGCCCAATCCCCATTATTTTTTAACTTGTATATTGAAGAAGCAATGAATACTCTCAAATACAGGAAGACATTTGAAGTTACTATGCAGGAAAAAAAGATTTATATGCTTAGATTTTCAGATGATATAGCGGTATTAGCATCTAGCAAGAAGAATTAGTAGCTGCTCTTAATGACATGGAAACGGCTCTAACAGAGAGATACGGTATGAAAATTAACAAAACTAAGACTAAAGAACTAGTAAGCAAAGGAGGGGAGAATAAATCAAAAACAAGAATACAAATACGTAACATGAACTTACAAGAGGTTAAGGATCTCTGATACCTAGAAGCAAAATAATGCAAGATGTGAAAAACGCAAAAGATATAAGACAATGATTAGTACAAGATCGTGCTACATTTAACAAGAAAAAACAACTATTGTGTTTAAAGACAACAAATATAAAAACAAGGAAAGGATTGCTTAAAATATATGTGTGGAACACAACAATGTACGGCTGTGAAGCCTAGACAGTAGGAGAAGTGGACAAGAAAAAGGTAGAAAAGCCTTTGAAATATGGTGCTACAGACGTATGATGAAGATAATCACGGATAGACAAAGTTAATTACGCAGAGGTACTAGAAATGTTAGGGAAAGAAAAAATATGTGGAAAACGATAAAAATTAGGAGAAATATGATGATAGGCCACATACCACGAAGGAATAGTGCGGAATATATTAGAGGCAGTGACAGGAAAAAAGAGAAGTAGAGGTAGACCTAGGTTAGACTACTGCACACAGATAGTGAAAGACGTAGGCTGTAGGAATTTCAGGGAAATGTGTAGGCTAGCTCAGAATAGAAATCAATGGAGGTCCGCATCCAACCAGTCCCAAGATGGATAAATTAATGACGAAACAAGTGTATTTAAACATGATAATTATTATAAGCAACTACCAGTATTGGTTGGGCAATATTCTCGAATAATGTTAATTGTGTGAAATGATTTACTGTAAAACTATTAATTCGGCAAATATCTAAGTGTTGGGGAATCTTGGCAGCCACATGCTGCTTAACTCCCTTCGCCGAATTTCGATGTAATAGGGCATAAAATTAGAAAACAATAGAAGGGGATCCGAACTGTATACAGGCTGTGTGAGAATTTTAGAGAACTGTGTAGGCTAGCTCAGAATTTAAATAAGTGCAGGTACGTGTCCAACCAGTTTTGAGATGGAAAACCTTATGACGAAAAAATAAGCGCAGATAAATCTGATGATTATTATAAACAACTACAGGTGTTGGTTGTGAAATATCTGCAACTAAAGATGAATGGGCGAAAAGATATATTGGAAAAATATTAAATCGGCAAATGTTCAAGTGCTGGGGGAATTTGACCGTCACAGGCTGCTTACCCCTCTCCACAACTACTGAATGTCGAAGAAATAGGGTATATAAATGTAAAACAATAAAAGGAGACCGATCTGCATCAAATAAGAAAAAACAGCGCTTATGATAAAAGACAACTAACATAGAAACAAGAAGAAAATTGTTGAAAGCATATGTGTGGAGCACAGCACAGTATGCCTATGAAATACGGGCAGTCAGAAAAGCAGAGAGGAAAACGATAACAGCCTTTTGGAATGCTGTGCTTCAGATGTATGAGGATGATAGCATGGACAGACAAAGTTAATAACAAATAGGTTATAGAAATAGTAAGGGAACAAGGATATCTGTGGAAAAAATAAGAGCAATAGAAGGGCAGAATACGTTCTTAAGCATTTTTGGTGAATAGTGAGTGATTTATTACAAGCAGAGATAGGAAAAAGGAGGTAGATGTAGACTTAGATCAGATAGTGATAGATGCAGACTATGCAAATTTCAGGGAAATGTGTAGGTTAGTTCAGAATAGGAAACAATGATGGTACGTGTCAAACCAGTTCTAAGACTGAAGACTTAATGATGATGAAGGAAGTAGAAACAGAATGGAATAACATTAAATCCAGCTAAGATATGACGGCCAGAAATGTTCTGGGCTATACGCTAATAGAAAATTAGAAACCATGGATAACAAAGGATATTCTGAATTTAATAGAAGAAAGACGAAAGTACCAAAATAGATCAAACGAAACAAGAACACAGAGATACAAAGCCATAAAATGGGAAATTATTCGCAAATGCACGAAAGCTAAAGAACAAAGGATTGATGAAGAGTGCAAAGAAGTACAATTTAAGATGGAAATAGAAAATACAGACGAAACATACAAACTAAATAGAATGAATCTTAGGGATATAAAACCGTACAGCAAAAATATAAGGAGCGCGGGAGGAAATATCATTATAGAAAATGTAGAGAAAGTGGTTAGATGACAAGAATATATAGAGAATTTATATGCAGGAAAGAAACTAATAGTATTAGAACAGGAATCAAACATTGAAAAGGATGACTTGGGATATCCTATACTTAGAGATGAGTTTGAATTAGCATTAAAGGATCTGAAAAATGGTAAGGCTACGGGTACAGATAAAGTGGAAGCAGAAACTCCAAAAGCCGCTAGATAAGCAGTAACAGAACGTCTCTTGTAAGCTATATGTATGAGACAGGTGAGATACCCAAAGATTTCTAACGTAACATCATAGTAACTATATCAAAAAAAAGAGGCGCGAATAAATGTGAAAATTTTCGAATATTAAGTTTGAGTGCACAGTGTCAAAAATATTAACTCGAATTGTACAAAGATGGATAGAAAAATGGGCTGAAGAAATACTAGGAAAAGATCAATTTGGGTTCAAGCGAAACAGGGTAACACGGGAGACTATTTTAGCTCTAAGGGTGGTAATGCAGAAAAGAATAGCAAAAAGAAAAATCGTGTACACACGGTTTGTAGATCTGGAGAAAGCATTCGACAATGTAGAATGGAAAAATGTTTGAAATTCTTAAAAAGATTGGAATGGGTTTTAGGAATAGACGAATAGTACATAGCTTATACAAAGAGCAAACAGCGGAGATAGAATTAGAGCAGGAACGTAGAGTAGTATATATTAGGAAAGGGGTAAGACAAGGATGTGCTGTATCCCCATTAAGTAATGAATACTGTCAAATGCAGGAAGACATTTGGAGTTATTATGCAGGGACAAAAGATTGATATGCTTTAATTTACAGTCTATATAGCGGTATTAGCATCATGCAAGGAAGAGTTAGATACTGCTCTTAATGAAATAGAAACAGTTCTAATAGAGAGATACGGTATGAAAATTAATAAAAATAAAGTAAAATACCAGTATACAAAGGAGGGTAACGAGAACTTGCAAAAGCTTCAGGATTTCTGCTACTTAGGCAGACAAATAACGCAATATGGAAGAGCGCAAAAGATATAAAACAAAGGTTAGCACAAGGTAGTGCTACATTTAACAAGAAAAACAACAAACATAGAAACAAGGAAAAGTTTGCTTAAAACAGAGAAGCACAAGACTGTATGGCTGTGAAACTTGGACAGTAAAAGAAGCGGTAGAAACAATTAAAATGTGGTGCTGCAGGCGCATGATGAAGATATCATGGACAGACAAAGTTAGGAACAAAGTGGTACTAGAAATGATAAGAGAAGAAAGAAATATGTGGGAAACGGTAAAAGAAAATAGGCGAGATAGAATGATAGATCACTTACTAAGACATGAGGGAATAGTGCGAGATATATTAGAAACAGAGATAGGAAAAAGGAGAGGTAGAGGTGGACCTAGGTTAGACTATTGCACACCATAGTGAAAGATGTAGGTTGTGGAAATTTCAAAGAAATGTATAGGTTAGCTTAGAATAGAAATCAATGAAGGTACGCGTCCAATCAGTTCCAAGATGGAAAACCTAATAAGGAAAAATAGAACTGTACTTAAACATAATGATTATTATATGCAACTACAGTTATTGGTTTTGCAATATTCTCAACTAATGTTAATTGTGCGAAAAGATTTACGGGAAAACTATTAATTCCCTTTTAACCCTTTTCACATACCGCTGAAGTCGATGAAATAGGGCATACAATTAGAAAACAATAGAAGGGGAACCGAGCTGTATCTAGGCTGTGAGAATTTCAGGGAACTGTGTAGGCTAGCTCAGAATAGAAATAAGTGAAAGTGCGCATCAAACCAGTTTCAAGCAGAAACCTACTAACGAAAAAAATAATTGCACTTAAATCTGATGATTATTATAAACAACTACAGGTGTTGGTTTTGAAATATTTTTAACTAATGTTTATTGTGCGAAAAGATATATTGGAAAATATGAATTCGGCAACTGTTCAACTGTTGGAACTAGGTAGCCGCAGGCTGCTTAACTCCCTTCACATACCACTGAATATTAAGGAAATAAAGTATATATTTGTAAATCAATAGAAGGGGAACTGATCTGTATCTAACAAGAAAAGTGCAGTTTTTAAGACAACAAACACAGAATCCAGGAGGAAATTGTTGAAAGCAATCTGCGTCAAGCACTGCACAGTACGTATATGGAATAAGGAGGGTAGGAGAAACAGAAAGAAAAACGGTAGGGGCTTTGGAATGTTGTGCTTCAGGATGCATTTTGATGATAGAACGGACAGACAAAGTTAATAACAAAGAAATTATAGAAATAGTAGAGAAATAAAAATATCTTTGGAAAACAAATAAATAGAAGAAATAGAAGGGCATGATACGGCGATATTACAAGCAGATAGGGAAAAAAGAGGTAGAGGTAGACCTAGATCAGACTAGGAAACAATGAGGGTACGCGTCTAATCAGTTCCAGGACTGAAGACTAATGATGATGGTAGTTTCCATTTTAAAACGTGCCCATTTTAATGTAATATTAAATTAGGATACTGAAGTAAACATGACAACACCTAATATAATTAAGTACAAATAGTAATAAATATACGAACTCTATACTCTACGTATTGAATTTAGAAAGCTACAAATGGATTTAGGTAAATAACGGACATATGAAAATTTATTTGCACACATTCACACGAGTTCAAAACCAAAACGACAAATCATGCATTTGGACCACCACGCCACGCCCTACAATAACAATTAAAATAAAATACAGCCATAAAAATGTTTTGAAAACGTAAACAAATGAGCTCCATTTTCGGTATCCAATGTAAAACTGTAAAAGCAAGATAACCGGTCACATAAATAGAACTACATGGGACTCTAAAATTGACCAATAACAGACTCTACCACGCGAGAACCTAAAATAGTAGGCAGTGACCGTGAAACGAAAATTTATAAAACCAACGTATCATAAAAGAAAGAAGATTTATCTTTAGCTTTCTAGATCAAGCAACATAATTATAGTTCAGTCCATATTCTTATAGGAATCGACTTTACCTTTGCATAAACCTTGTGATTGAATATAGTCGTAAATAGCTTGGTCTACTTTGCTGAGTTACAAGTTGCCTATCGTTAGAAATGGATTGAGTTAATCACTAATCTTGTATATTGCTGCAATTTCTAAATAGACCTCCACACATGTACTAACTACTTATGCAGATGTTTGTCAACTTAATACCGTGCAATATTAACCTTACAGTTTTGGTTTGAATAGTAGCAATGTGCAACGTTGCCAGCAATTTTAAGGCTAAATATTAAATGTCGACGTATAAGTTTTAGGTTATATGTCATTCGCTGTTTAATTCGTGTCAACGACCTCGTAAATTTTTCTGTTTTTATACATTGATATTTCGTTAGGTTTTGCTTCAAACAGTTGTTTTTAGAACTCATATTAGTATTAAACTTAACTCTGATCACCGAAAACTATAAACGGGATTTATATAAACGCATAACTAAGCAATTCATTCCTAGTTTAATTACCTTTATAGAAAATTGTAAGTATTCATTTTCAAGTTAAATTTATAGTGCCACATGAAATTATTAAAATTTGTCATGTTTCTGTTCATGCTTTATGGTAGAGTTTAAAGCATAATTAGCTTTTTAATGGTAGTAAACCATCTCTGAATAGTCTTGCGCAGTATTGGATTAAACGGCAGCAGAAAAGTTTTTACCCCCTTTTCTCTAACACTCCATACCTAAATAAGATAAACTGTATAACCATAAATTTGTATAATTAACAAAAGAATATGTACAATTTGCACTTCTACAACCTTCGTAATATAATTTGCTATTTAAAACCCATGAATCAAAGTAAAATATAAATCTGTTTGCATCAAATTATAAACCCTATTAAAAATATATAAAACCAACAAAAACAGCTCTGCATTATATTGGAAGCCTCGTTGAACGTACAATGACCCTCCTTTCTCTTAACGTAATTTCTACGTATCAATCAAAATTTTTGATGACCTTTCACATAAATATCTAAGTACATGCAAGTTTTCAATGTTCAAAAAAATAAGTCTTATGCTATTAATTAACTATGATCGCTAACCTGGTATTCTTCTCAGTTGATTTTCTGGTTCGAATGTGTAGCTCTGCGTACACCCCAATCTTTTGAACTGCCGCTACGTGCTGTTAACTAATGACCATTGGGTTGTTTTCAGCTTATCGTCCTGATTTAGAGTTTTCCCCTCTATTATACTTGTTACTTGTAGTATTAGATTTTTTGTTAGATTTCTTATTGAATTTGTTTAGTAAATTGCTTACCGAATCGCTTAGTAAATCCCTCAGTAGATTTCTTACATATCTTAGATTCATTAGATTTCTTAGAGCCTTAAGTTAATAAATGTTAAAGATCATGTGTAGCTTAATTAAAGTTTGGACTTACGTCTTATGTCGACCGCGAATTTCTATTACACTTGTATATTTGAACGTGCACTTGTACTTGAAAATTTTAATTATTTACTTTCACTTACAAACCGTGGTTTAATTTCACACTTAAACTTTGCGTAGTATCTTTGTTCAAACTAGTACAATTCGTGCTTCAGTTATCGATAGACTGACCATTAATAGCTTGGTGTAATATATAAAAGCGAGCTCTTCCACGTGCTGCCATTTGCCTGACCGCGCATTATCTTTGTTGAGGCGTTCCACTTGTCTTATCATGTAAGCTTACAGATTTTACACGGAGTTACTTATTCTATATTTTGTTGAAATGGTCCAAAATCACGTAAACTTCAAAGCTTTATGTTATGGAGTTTGTTGGCTATGGTACTTTGTACCTTCCGATATCATGTATTCGTATTTTGTATGGGAATTTATTAACTATTATATTTAATCTTGCACGTACGCCAAAACGTTTAGTTCCAGATTATGTTTTCCTCATATACTGAATCTCGGTAAAATAGGGTATAAAATTAGAAAACAATAGAAAGGGAACGAGCTGAATACACATGCTGTGTGAGAATTTTAGGGAACTAGGTAGGCTAGCTCAGAATATAAATAAGTGCAGGTGCGTGTCCAACCAGTTTTGAGACGGAAAACCTAATGACGAAAAAATAAGCGCAGATAAATCTGATGATTAGTATAAACAACTAGTTGTTGGTTGCGAAATACCTGCAACTAATGTTGACTGTGCGAAAAGATAAATTGGAAAATATATTAAATCGCCAAATGGTTAAGTGTTGGGGGAACTTGGCAGCCACAGGCTGCTTACCTCCCTTCACAACCATTGAAGGTAGGAGAAATAGGGCATGTAACTGTAAAACAATAGAAAGTGATCGAACTGCATCTAACAAGAAAGAACGGCGCCTATGAGGAAAGACAACAAACATAGAATAAGAAGAAAATTGTTGAAATCATATGTGTGGAGCACAGCACAGTATGCCTAGGAAATACGGGCAGTCTGAAACGCAGACAGAAAAACGGTAGCAGCCTTTTGAAATGCTGTGCTTCAGATGTATGAGGACGATAGCATGGACAGACAAAGATAATAACAAATAAGTTACAGAAATAGTAGGGGAACAAGGATATCTGGGGAAAAAGAGAAATAGTAGGGCGGAATACGTTCTAAGGCATTTTTGGGGAATAGTATGTGATATATTACAAGCAGAGATAGGAAAAAGAGGTAGATGTAGACCTAGATCAGACAGTTATAGATGCAAACTGTGCATATTTCAGGGAAATCTGTAGGTTAGTTCAGAATAGGGAACAATGATGGTACGCGTCTAACCAGTTCTAGGACTGAAGACCTAATGATGATGACTGAATTTTATTCAAATTTGTTGGGTTTGCCTTTAAAAGATCACGTAGGCTAATTTTATAATGAGATTCCTCAACAGATGACGTAAATTAGATGCGTTTATTGACTTCTTACGTTCTAAAATATGCTTGTTTTGCAAGGCCTATTTGTTGTGAGCACGCATGATTATTTTCTTACATTAATGTATCGAGTTTTAAAAAAATTCGGTTCATGTTTGTTTGACTTTAGATACTCTTAATTTGTATTTATTTGAAGTTTCTGAATGTATTCTTGTTTCTAAAATAAATTGGATTGCGTCTAGAGTTATTTATTCTACTAAATGTGGTTAAATGATTAAAGAATGAGTTTCCTTTCATTGACTAAAGTGTTAGTTGTAGATTTTATACAGTGTGTTTAATATTTGATTTTTTGCATAATTAATGAATTGTGTACCTTTAATGAATCAAATGTTTAGATTCCTTGATTTGGGTGTTGTTTACATGAAGTATACCACCCTTGTAACCCTATATACCCCTAAATAATCCAATTATCATAGCAATATATATATATATATATATATATATATATATATATATTGATAATGTAAATAAAAATATATTACATTTATTATCAGTTATAATCGTAAAATAATAGAACATGCAAACATTACACAATCACTAAAGGCTTGAAATCCTCTTTACCAAGCACTGTTGAAATTTAAAAACATTTCCCTAGTAGCAATTTGTTTCCAAAATGGTTGTTTTATTAGATATCTATTAATAATCTGACGTATTGAATTAACCACAGTGCAAAAAGCTACATACACCATTGTTACATCGGAAAACACAATCACTTACCGAGGTTATGAAATTGTGAACACTTGTAACTTGTAAGTGTTGGTTCAACATTAATAAGTTTTACACACTGTCAAAATCTAATGTTCTCAGGTATAGTATAGCCCAATAAGCAAGAGCCGATTAGTTCACTTCTATACTCGAATTCATAAAAAAGCTTTTTATTCAAATTATTCCGCAAAAAGTTTCACCTAAGATTGTATATATAATTTCTGGAAACGAAAGGATTTCAATTTAAATTTAGAAACAAAAATTCGGGATGCATCTTTGTTGTACAGTTACTAACCATCTGATTTTAACTAACGTGTTGCAGAAACTCAACAAATAACCCAAGTATTAGATAGGAGTGTCAAAAGAGATCTATGAAGCTGATGGCTACACTTAATGACAAGCAGATTCATCAAAGGATCTTTCGTTTTCACATTATATTTATGTGAAATTTTGAAATGTAACTGAAGTTCTGCGTGCATTACTTTTATGCGTTGGAGCGAAGCCAAACACCATGTTATTTTTGTAATTAATGGTCTGCAACAGATACTATTAAAAACACGACATAAGAGATAGTTCAATATTATTCATTTGAAATACATTTTACGGACAAAAAAATCATTAACAAGTAGCTTTATATACTTTGTAATATTCGTTTAGAAATGTTAGAATCAAATTTGATTTTCATTTAATAAATCTTGTATTGAGAAGAATTTTAAAACATTTTTCAATGCTACTTATTTGAGGAGATTGCTTAGTTATAACAAGTGCGTAACTTACAATAAGTTTTGGATCTGCGATGCTGTGAAATCAAATTGTTTTGATAGTGCCATTTAATTTCATCTACTATTTCTTGCGTAGGGGAATTTTAATAAATTATTTATTATCATTGACAGACGGCACAACTATTTATTTTTCAAAGTTTTATTCAATATACAAAATCTTATATAAAATGTAGGAACTTCTCAAAGGTCATGGTTGTATGTAGTGTTTTAAAAAGTGACATAATTTGTATATTTTTAATTGGTTACGTCTGTGATTAAAATTTGGCCAATATATTTGTTTCTTGGTGATTATTTTCTTGTCGTTTTACGCACTTGCTTTATGCATTTCTCACAGTTTGAGTTGGTTGAGTAGTGATTGCTTTTATATAAGCGAGAACGAGAACATTGTGGGAAAGGATGAAATTTCCTGTTACCATTCCCGTGGTTGGGACAAGCTCATGAGCGGTGCTACTTTGTCACGATAATCCTTGCAGAACCAAAAACTTAACCGACTGCGCAAATCACCTGGTACACAAAGAAAAAGAAGAAAGGAAGCGATGGCTAGTAGCAGCCGTAAAATTGCGGTGAGAAAAATAAGATTACCCAAAGCAACAATTTGCCCAACTAAAAAAATTATTAGTACATAATAGTCATTTATGCACAAAAAGTATCAGGTAGATATTTATTTCCTAAAGACGACGATATTATAAACTTGAGGACCACTAGTCGGAGGGTTTGTAAATCGCCCGAGCAGGTATTTAAAAATTGCTTCATTTTTTCCTAAAACAACAGGAATAATCATTTTATAGTTACGCTAGTCCTATACAAACAGCCATATTGTTCAAGAAATTTTATTCTATCAAAGTATTAAAACTCACAAAAAGGCAAGTACGCTCAAACAATAATAATCGTTCAGTTTTTAATCAAATGTTTCATCTCTATCGATCAAGCATTAAACGCCCCAAATGTTTCTTGATAAATAGAAAATTTGTATTGTTGTAGTTGCTATCGTGCAAATGTTAGCGTTTATTCAAAGACTTAAGCAACTTTTTTGTAAAGTAAATTTCTTATTTTTTGCCCTAGTATTGGATGAATGATATGCATATATTTAACTGTAAAACGTACATTTATATACACTAACGTTCTTAGTGAAAATTTACGCTTTTATGATTAATTACTGCAAATTTGGATTTTGTCCTTACTGGCTAATGGCATCTTTTTCTTTGCACTCCTCTTAAATTAAAATATTAAATTTTGAAAATAAAGAAAATTTTATGATTTTGTTTTTCACGACCATATATTTCAACATAATACTTCAAAGATATTTTTATGATACCCCACTCTAATATATTTCATTCTACAATCAACTTGTTTTCTAATCCTTGTGAGCAATTTTCTCACCAGCTACACAATATAATTGATACTTAACTTTACTAGGATCATTTACGCCTTTGCCTCATGAGAACAATTAATTGGATCCAACTTTATTTATCAAGTCCTTATTATTAATATAATCAGTACTAACAATTAATCCATTTCCTGACGCTCAATTCAACATCCCACTCTATATAACAAAAATCTCCTTAAAAACAATAATAGTTCTATTCTCGGGATAAAACTTTATTTTCACTTTATCTATTAAACCAATCACCATTATATACTCTAGCTTGGGCCCTGGTGGTTTATTTCACTTGAGCGACAGAACAAAATTTCCTCTATGTCACCTTGTTCTTGTATTTTAAAACGTGGGATTGCTGGATTATCTATTGCATTGAAACTTATCCCATTATGTTAGCTAGTTAAAATTATCACACAAATAGGAAAATTTGATAAGATTTTAATGACTAAAATTGCATATGATTTCTTACCATTTTCACAATTGTTAACCTCATATTAGAATAATAAGATAATGACAATCTTATAGTACAACTTGCCTTGAAAAGTAACAAAATGTTTGGACTTATGCTTTGGAAATTTTGTATAAATAAGATTGTTCTGTACTGATATAAATGTTCTTGAATTACTATTACCTGCGATAAGGGACGTCAAAACTTGCAATAAAAGAAAGTCACTTTTTTATTTTAACACAAAATATTTTTTACGTAAAGTGCTTAAGCGGGTTAAGTAGTTGCATTTTCTCTCTGAGGTTCCCGCATACTCTACCTTAGATATCAACTATTCACAATCGTCAATGATAACTTCCACTTTAAAGATAATGCGCGAGAGGCGTTAACAACAGCAATATTATAATAAATTAAAAGGTACTCATTAATAACCTAACTTACAAAAAATGTCAAAGATGTGTTACATTTCCTGTACAACAACAAGCTATTTTGTATGATTATTCATACAGATTAAATCTTTATCTGCTCTTTTCATATTTGCTAGGAATTATGAACATTTCCCACGAAATAACTCATCCATAATATACAAATGCTGTTAACAATATCAGATTTAAGTAATATTTACAAACTAATAATTAAGAAGAACTACTAAGTTCCAATATCCTAACATAACTTTCTTTAACCTACTACATATTTTACCACAAGAAATTCGAATAATAAATGGACTTTATGAACTTATACATTATTTTATACAGCTTTCTCTGAACTTTTTGTTTTACATTAGTTTAAGAATATTTTGGAAATATTTTGAGAATTTTGGATGAATTTTGGTTTTACATTAATTTAAGAATATTACAAAAAAATATTAAGAATTTAAAAAATTTTAAGGAAATTTTGTGGTTTTAAGAGTATTTAAAAATTTGTTGGTTTTGTGGATTTTTAGGAAATAATTTAAGAAATTTTGTGGATATATTGGGTAACATATTTAAGAATTCTTGATTAATTCTATTCAAAAAAATACTTATGTCGTAAGAAATATTTTTATTTCCACATTTTGATATTACGTTTGAGAAGAAGACATCGACACTGATGTTGTGCAGAACAATTTCCAAAAAGGTTCATTTTTGCTGAACGAGGTATCAAAGACAACAGCTGATTGCAACACACAACGAACAATGTCAGAGATTTAATCCATTTTATATTTGATAAACATGGTCATTTTTTGTGTGACTGTAATTGAATATTAATTGTCTATGTAAGATGAATTTTTGCACCGAATTGAGTTTGAACTATTAACATTACTAAGATGGAGACTATTTGTGCAAAAACAATTTTTAGTATGTTGTCTAATGTTTATAAGTAAAGCAACTTCAAACTACGATGTAAAGAGGATCAGTTGTATTACTACAAATTTCTAAAACCAGATTATTTAAACTGGGCAGTAACTTAAATAATATAAATTACATTTTTTTATAATTATTCGATCTCCATTAAAAATTTGATCATTAAAAACTTGTTTGTTGTTTAACGAATAATTTCACTGAACTGTACATACTTAACTATTATTAAAAAAAGTATAACAATGCATTTAGCTTTCAATTTCAACGTTTAAATCTGGAAGTTCCACAAAACTTAAACGTGATCATATAAACTGTAAGTTTATCTTACTCTATTTGTTTGTCATCCATTAGTATTATTAGACGATCACATGATAAACATCTGATTTTTCAAATTCTCGAAAATTCGATAAAATTTGTGAAGGAACCTAGTCATATATTTATTTGTATAGAAAACATATTTGTGAAGTATAAAAGTATTACTTGCTCTTGACGCATAAAACGGCGATCGTTTAAAAAGCTTAATTCATAGAAGATCGGGTTTAAACAAAAATAAAAGTATTTATTACGTTTGACGCGTAAACAAATGTTTACTAAAAGAGTTTCATTCATTAAAATATTATATTTGCATAAGTGCTATTAAAGAATTTCATTTTTAATTAATAATTAAAGCATCATGTTTTCTATAAAATTATTGTTCAAATGAATATAAATTCTTTCAATAGTAACAGAAAATTTCCATGAATATATATTGTAACATTTTTTATTTTCTAGTTTACGCGGCCAGTTAGACGCCTATTCGAATGAAACCTATGTGTGCACGATTGTACTTAAAATATGGAGTTAACAAGCGCACCTTCTTCTAAAGTCATAATTTAATAAAGATGCAATTTTAATCCGTAATGTGGGACTTTATGGAGACTTCCGAATAACTCTGAACCCTAACTTCGATGGTGTTTGAGGAGACTAACAGGTGTATTCGTTGCCGATTGCCCAAGAATACCGTCCAGAATCTGTAGGAACTAAACGGTAAATAACGGATCTAAACGTAAATATTAAGTTGGAATATTCTCGTAATGGAATCTGTACGAAAAAGTACTCATATACTATGAACCTTATTTATAAATATTAAGCAACAAGATATCTGTATAATAGGAAAGAAACATAAAACGTACTGACCATGTTTACTTAAACACACACCTACATAGATGCTCTACTTATTATGAGGAAGATTACCTATCACTTTTAGTATAAACTTTTTATCATTAACCTTACTCTTTTGCTGGGAATCTTATAGATAGGCGTTCGTCATACTTTTAGCATAACTACTTACTGAAATCATGAGACCAAACAACGAAAATACATTTCTATTTTTCTTTAAATAAAGAAAAGCTATATTCATTTGGAGTATTTACATAAAAAGATCAAGTTTCATGAAAGAAGCAAAAACAGGAAACAAAATCCTTAAATTATAGAATAACACACACGAAACAGTTTTATAGTGTAATTTGAGGATTATACCAACTTAAATAAACACCATTCTCCTAGAATCGGCCTCGCCCCTGCAAATGTCGACAGGAAAATACTACTGGATTTTCACAACCAATTTTGTAATGGGATTTCTTCGAGTAACAGCAAACGGACTTTGATTTGTCATAAAGAAAGCCATCATATCTCGGACTTGATAAGAAATTTCTGCATGCGGAAACTTATGTTGTATCAAAAAAATGTTGGAAAAAAAACCCATGGATAATTGAAAGTAGAACGTAGTAATTAAGCGTAATTATTTATTATTACTATCAAAAGATTGCTGTAGAGATATATCGTTATACAAAACGTTGCTATTTGCCACTGTTATAAAAAAGTATTATAAAACGTGGTAATAAAACGTGGTTGCACATTGTGAGTCGATTACTCCAACTTGACGAGTCCGTTCATTCAGGCACCCACAAAATGTATTTTAGAGCGAGTTTCCAGTCGCTTGTGGCCAACTTCACTATCATGTTATTTAGATTAAGGGCAATGAGCAACTGCCGGATTCGAATGACAACCTTAGTAACGCAAGTCTGCAACAAGAACGAACACGCGTCAGATGTTGCTTATCAAATTTTATCGGTGTATAATGAACAACCAACGGCTAAATATAGTTGAAAATGCAGCGTTTCGCTTCAAAATTACAAGTTCAGGTACTTTGTTTTCGATAAATTCAACTACGAAAGATAACATTTGTTTCGTAATAAACATTAACTTATATCTTTGACTTGACAGGAAACAACAAAATATAATACAGGGTGTATCGCGTATAAAACAACTTGAAACCAAATCTATTTGCACTTTTTATGCGTAATGAAAATGAAATTACACTGTTCTAAAAGGAATTCATTCGTAATTTAATAACAAAAAGACGTATTTTTAATTAAAGAATGTTTTTATTGACACCATATTCTAAAAGGATGAAATGCTGATATAGGTAAACAGCACGCTCAATTACTAAATAGCCTGAAGCGGTACTGAAATAATTAACTTAAGTTTTAGAATAAATGAAAATGCTGATAGCATATGTAAATGACACACCTACACCCTCAAATAATCTCGTACGCGGGTATAATAGGGAGAACAGTCTCGAATTAGCTACGTCAAAGGAGGCTCGCTTTATTTACAGGCTAATCGGCGTTTGGTGCAGATCGGTGTTGATTGAAACTTTGACGTCGCCATACTGTCGATGTAATTATAAAATACATCACGTAGTTAAAGTGGTACATAAAATGTACAATATTTTGTTAGTAATAATTATTTAAATATATTAAAATGGAATATAGAAAAGAATTTACTTAAACTAAATGGAAGATTAATGGAAGTATATGTTGAGTGGATCAATTTGCATAAAAGCTTTTACTTTTTATAACGATTTGAAAGAAGATGGAGTATGGATTGGTAATTATGTTTTCGAGAAAGTCAAAGCTGGCAAATTAAAGCCAAACAACAAAAAAGCACTTAACAGTAAAATTTAAATCAATTTCTTAAAATATTTTATGTGATTTATAAATAATATTTTTAATTTAAGCTTCAGACTAAGATTTGCGTCTAAAAGTCAATTTAATTTAATTATAGCGGTTTCTGGCAAACCTACGCACAGATTTTTCTCATTACACAAAGTAAAGATTGAACATAACTAAATTCAGAAAGGTTGAATGCGGTTTTTAACGAGAAGGATTTTAAATTATATGACTTCTAAAGTAATTGTTGTACATATTAAAAAAAGTTTAATTATGAAGTCGTAGATAAGTGATAATCCTAGGTTTAAAGAGATGTTCTAGATTCTATATTAGTACACCAGACATATGTAGTGAGGAAGCTACTTTTTATTAATCTTGTATTCAAGATATTCTTTGTTGTGGATGCATTATTCTGTATTTGAAAGATTGTTGGTAAGATGATTATTTCGTATCACTATATTTATATGAACCCAGTGATTTTATTAATTCTAGAGGCTAAGAATTCATGAATTCAGAGAGTTAGTGGATAGTAATAAAATTCGATGCACAACTTGCTACTCGATTAGTATCAATCATCCATAGCAATATGTATCTATAAATATATATACTTATTTACACAAGGTAAGTTGATAAATACTATCGTGATACAAGTTAATAAAATGTCTGTAACTGACAAGTCAAAAACTTGACAATGTCAGATATGATTGACAAAAATGCAAAATGTAATTGAAAGTAGATTTATGTATAATTGTGTACACAATTTAAATTTGTAAATTTTTTAAGTATCGTCATTGGTCTTGGGGGCGTAATTGGAAAACGCAAGGTCCTAGAAAGACTGAGATACAGGTTCAAGTCCTGTCCAAGACCTTATATTTTCCATCTTTCAATTACTAGCTTGATTTGAAATGTTCACTTGGGCTTTGCATAAAAGTCTAAGTTATTGTTTCATCTAATTAACTATAATATTTTAGTATTTATCAACTTATCTTGTGCATTTAATTACCTAATATATATTGCTACGATATCGGCAAGTTTGCGGTGTATTTATAACGCTCAGCCATTTCTCTGTGCTTCTAATTAATCTAAAATAATTTTAAAATTTACACAATAAAATTTATGCCTCGACTAGCTCGGTTTTACCTACACAGAGTGAACGACGATATGATAACAAGGAATTTTTTCCCCTTTCCTTCTAACACTTCATACCTGAATAAGATAAACGAATTTAACCAAAATTTGTATAATGAACTGAGAAATATGTACAATTTGCAACTCTACAACCTTCGTAACTCATTTGCTATTTAAAATATTTGAATCCAAATTAAAGTAAATCTGTTTATGACCAAATTATAATCCTAATTAAGCACTTAAAGCCAGCAAAAATAAAATATTTCTTTGAACGTTCAATGAACCCGTCTTTCTTATAACGTATTTTCTACGTATCAACCAAATTTTTGATGACCTTTTACACAGATATCAAAGTACATGTAAGTTTCAAATATTTAAAAAAAAAAGATTTATGATATTAGTTAAATATAATTGCTTAGTTGGTGTTCTTACGATTAATTTCTTACGGGAGCCTCCTCGTTCGAATCATTTGTTAGATTAGTGGATTTTAAGTAGTGAATGCGTAGCTCTTCAAGCACCCCAATACCTTGAACTGCCGCAGCGTGTTGTTAACCAGTGACTTCGTGTTGCGTTGAGCTTAACGTCCTGATTTATCGTTTTCCCATTTGTTATATTTAGTACTTAGAGTAATGAAATTTTACGTCCGTACCTAGCTAGATTTCTTATTGATTTGTTTAGTTCGATTTTTTATTGAATTTCTGAGTGCCCTAATTAATAAGCTGTAAAGATATGTTTATTACTAAATTAAATTTAAACTTACGTTTTATGCCAACGGCAGCTTTCATATACACTTGTATGTTTGAACGCGCACTTGACTGTATTCTTTGCTCGAAGTTTTAATTATTGTTACTTTCAATTATAAATTTTTGTTTCATTTCACAATTTAACTATGCGTAATATTTTTATTCCGATCAGTACAGCTCGTGCTGCGGTTTAAGGAATCAATCACTGTTATCAGCTTGATGTGTATTATATAAACAAGCCATCCCACGTGCTGGTATTGGTTGACCGCTCTCTATCTTATTATTTGACCATGCTAGAGGCGTTGCACTGCGCATATCATGTAGCTGGTTGAATTTTACTCGAAGTTATGTATTATATGCAACGTTCATACGCTTCAAAAATCACGTACACAATAAGCTTTAAATTATGAATTTCGTTGGCAATTGATACTTTGTATCTTTTAGCATCACGTAATTGTAATTTTGTACATGGATTTATGAACTATTATATTTAATCTTGCACGTACGCTAAAACGATTGGTTCCATATTTTGTTTTCCTCATACGCTGGATTTTATTCAAATTTGGCGATTTTACATTTAAAACATCACGTAGGCTAAATTCTATAATGGGATTCTTTAACAGATGACGTAAATTAGATGCGTTTATTGACTTCTTGCGTTATGAAATATGCTTGTTTTGCAAGGCCTGTTTATTGTGAGCACGCATTGATTATTTTCTTACAGTGATGCATCGAGTTTAAAAAAAATCATTTCACGTTTGTTTTACTTTAGATACGCCTAATTTGTATTTATTTAAAATGTATTACTGTTTTTAAAATAAATTGGATTGTGCACAGAGTTGTTAATTTTTACTAAATGTAGTTAAATTATTAAAGAAGAAGCTTCCTTTCATTGACTGTAGTTAGTTGTTGATTTTGTACACGGTGTTTGTTATTTGCTTTTTGCGTAATTAACGAATTTTTATGATTCAAATGTTTAGTTTTCTTGATTTTTGGTCATCTTAAATTCAAAATTTTATCAAATCTGTACGCTTCTTCTACCACTTTGACGACAAGTTACGTCACGTGTTTCAAAATTCCGTGGGGAACGGTTTTTAATTTTAGAGATGACGGGTTACTACCAGAGTAAAATTTTGTTTTAAATCGGATTTGGACCAAAAACTGTCTGAGTCCAAAACGCTATCGGTTTGTATCTATACAGGAAGAATTTAAATTTTTTAAAATGAAAATTCTGAAAAAGAGCGCAAAAGATAATCAGGAAGAAAAGCCAAACGAGGATACTTCGGCGGTTCTATTACATTACTGCTCTTCTACAGAAATTCTCCATAGGTAAGTCAAGGATATTTATGATGGGAAATGCAAACTATTGTGGATAATTCTGCACGCAGCTGCATGAGCAGTATTCCAAATTCTGTAAAATAAAGAAATGAAGGTCTTTATTGTTATTTATTTATCTTCTACTTTTATGGCTAATCCCTGCTCCCCAGAAGGCAAAAAATTGATACATTTGTTCCTGAACATATTAGTGTCGCAGAGGTACACGATATCAGTTAAAAGTGAAAAAAACTTATTCGTCCAAAATTCAAGAGACACGTCTACGTATTAAAAGTTCTCGATACCTCGTCGTTCTTGTTATACCCGCATGCCAGTTTCTAAAATAAATTATGCTTAATAAATGTAAGCTATCCCATGGAAACTCATCCAAAAAATATGTATATATACACTTGAGAATCGAAATAGCATAAAATACCTCATCCCCAATTTTCTGTAAAAAGGTTTACGTGAAGTAGTAAGTCCTCAACGATGTAAAAGTACGAGAAGCTCTATTTTACAACTTATTGGCCTGCTTATGATGAAATAGCATAAACATTAGCTACACTAACTAAACACGTCATCAGACCATTTCCTAGAATGCCATTGTTCTATCCACATTTGAAGAGCTGTCAAAAAATGATATGCAACTGACCAAATAAACTTTTCTTTGTGTTGATTGTTAATTAATATTCAAAAGTTGCATGAAACGTGTCGTTGCGCCGCATTAAAATCGTTAAAAATTTTATACGCGAACAAACCTCACTGCTTTCATTCAACGTGATAGTAAAAGCTTCTTAACAAGAAGCAGGTTGGTTAATTCAAAATACCTGGGCTTTAGATTGCAACTTTATGACAAGTTGAATGACGCTACAAAGGCAAAATGTTATACAGCTCTTCTGCACCTGCTGATATTTGAAATAACTCTGTCCATATCATACAATGCAAAATGTCCTTTACCGTAGAACGTACAAACCGAGGAAATATATTTATTACATTCAAATGCCATTCCTCGAACCGATCCCAATGCATTTTCTGTGACCTGCATCAGTAAGATCAACATTTTAAAACACGGACAAATATGTTTCAAGTTTATTGTATATCTATCTATACATGTACGGTGAATAAGAGAATAAATAATCTCCTGGGCGTTTATGATTTAGCAATTATTAGATATGCTCCTCTTTACTAACATGCTGAAACAAGCTGATAGCCAAATTAGTTGACAAGGATTACGAAATGCATTTTGTTTTCGGCTATTTGATTATATTAAGCTGTAGATTCTTATAAGGTTTATAAGAAGTGGAAATATTATTTATTCCTTAATTCCAAAGCTTCTTAATACATTCAGATATAATTATAGGTATTCAGAAAATACTCCAAAACTTCCGCCCTCAAACACACGAAAGCAGCTACATAAAAATAAGATCAGTAGTCTACGATGCCATTTCAAAATCTCAAAGTAAGTGCTACCCGAAACCTAATCAATTTTACACACGACTACAAAAAGAAAAAGTACTGAAATCTTCCCTGAAGTAAAATTCTGTTTGACATATTTCATATACAATACCGAATAATAAAAAATGTTATGTCAAAGCTATTCTATACTCGTATTTGTGCTGAAACATCTTCTTCCGAATGTGTAAACTTCAACACCTTGTTCGCATCCTATATTCCTAGAAGCCATCAGAATTTCAGAATTTAATTTAACTTTAGAAGCAAAAAATTTGACTTCTTGTACATACTAGTTTTAGTTTTGGTCTCAGTGTAACTTTAACTGACGCGTTGAAAATATTACAAAATGAATATTGACGTTCTAGTTGATGCTAAAGGAAACATCTGTGGAATTGGTACGGAACTTTATATTTAATAGCAGCATTTTTAGCAGTCTTCAGGTTTTGAAAACAAACCCTTAACGTTTTCTAAATAGCTTCTTAAATAAATATAGCTATCTTATAAACCACGAAGATTTTGTTGTTAGAGACACTTCAAAGCAGACCCCTGTATAATTAATTATCTAAATTTTATCATCTAATTATAATAGTGTCTGCCGGCTTCACAATTTGGTTTTTTCAATGTAGCACCTCTTCAGGAACAATACAAAGAAAATACGCCCTAATAAAAGATATGAATTCATCTAGTTGGTTTTAAGCACATCAATCATTCTACATGTGCACATGATGTTTTATTGCAACTTTACAAGCAATCGTTCTATTAATTTTACCGCCCGATGCATTTATAAAGGTTGTTATCTGCGTTAGATAGGTTTTTAGCCAGGCGCAGTTTATCCACGAACATATACTCCGATCAAGGCTGAAACTTTCATAGGGTTGCCAGAGAGATCTCAGAACTATACAAATACTTTGATCGCTCTAAACCCAATATTGCGCACTATCTAGCATCTCGAGATATAGATTAGTTTTTCAACCTTTCCCACGCGTCTCATTTTGGCGGTTTCTGGAAAGCCGATGTTAAATGTACGAAGTGCCATTCAAAACGAATAGTGAGCAGGACACTTTCGTGAAGATTATGACACTCATCGCGAAAACCAGAAATGCTCGCCACTTTGCGCACTTGCAGCATTACCTTATAAAAAACCAGGTTCTTTGACTCCGGGCCATTTTCTGACTGGCGAACCTCTTCTTACTCGGTGTGAAGTGGATTTACAGGAAGTCCCTAAAAATCGACTTAATCTTTGGCAAATATTACAGCTCATTCAGAGCTTTTGGAAACGTGGCTAAAAGAATATTTACACAGCCTACAACACAAACCTAAATGGAACACTTCTTCCTAAAAGCTAGAAGAAGGCGGTTTAGTAATATATTTTACCCCTAATTCGCCACCGACGTGCTGGCTTTTTGCGAGATGACAAAGCTTTTACCGGGTAGTAATGGTGTGACAAGGGTTATTAAACTAAAAACAACCACAGGTGAAACGGTACGTCCGGTTAACAAAGTCGTGCCACTCCCCCATATATAAATAATTCAGAATTCTTCCGTACGATTTTTTCTCTTTTTTCGTTTGTTCTACAGATTCATTTTATATTACTGGCGTAGGAAAAAAATGCAAATCATTCGGTTTTATTTAAATTCCCATTCTTTTTATTCCTTCCATTCAGCAACTTTTACAACAAAATTTACTATCTTGGGTGGGGAATATGTTCAAAACTTAATGCATTTGGTGGTAAGGAATTTTGATTGACCATATCGTTTATTGTTGTTTGCTGTACGCATGGTGGAATAATTAGTTAATTTCGCTCCACCAAGATAGTATCGAACCGTTTTATACCGGCACAACTACTCAAATATTAATAGCCCACGTGTGCATAAAAGTTAACACCCGACTAGATTGCGTCAATTAGTGACAGTGCACTATTTTCGCAAAACTCTAATGATGAATGGCAATTGCAAGGTAAGCAAACAATTACTGACGGTTTGACTTTAATGTTAGTCGGGCTATTATTTACAATTGTATATTTTCAACCCCACCTTTTTGTTCTTTATCAATCACAGTCCATTACCAAGCTATCACGCTTTTGGGAAACATTCTGGAGCGCTTTAAATTTTATATACACTCCGTCTACCGACCAGATAATACTTTCCCTGCTTGCGTAGCCGTTTCAAACTGGATGTGGAACAAAAAGAATCAAAATCCTGATTTTTCCTATATTTTGTTTTGCGATGAACCTGCTTTTACAAGAAATAGGGTGTTAACTTACATAATACACTTCATTATTTGTATATTGGTGAAAATCCGTATGTAATAAAACCGACTAAGCATCAGCAGAGGTTTAGCATAAATGTCTGGATAATTGTCATTGGGGCCTGTGGAGTTACTTGGTCGTTTAATAAGATAGGATTATCTTCATTTTCTTGAATATGTTTTACCTGACTTACTTGAAAATGTTTTCTTGATGATCAGGCAGAATTTATCATTTTCACACCATGGCTGCCCAGCTCACAATAGAGAAGTCCGTCAATTACTTGAGAATATTCACGGAAACCAATAGATTGTAAATGGTGGTCCAATCAGTTGGCCTCCAAGATCACCAGATCTGAACCCATGTAATGTTTGTATTTGGGTAGTCATTCGTTTATGCTGTTCCAATAGAACCTCATATTTAGATGTGGCAAGAAACTGAAGATGTATGTAGTGAAATTACAAATAATCGTGTAATTTTTGTAAGAATTGGAATACCTTTATAGAAAAGAATAGATTTATATAGTCAAACAGATGGTCGTTATGCAGAACACCTGTTGTAAACTTGGATTTTTTGTGCTATTAGATGTTGTTATAGGAACAAAAAACTTAATAAAATTATGAGGCGAGTGAGGTCCGAGAAACAAAAAGGTTTCAAATAATTCATGTCTCAAAAGCAAGATATATTTATACACGACAAGGTATGGTCAAAAGATGGAAATTCAATATGAGTAATGATAGACAGTACGCAATATATTCTGATAAAGGTGGAAACAAATGAACAACCATTTTCTAATTGTTAAAAACAAAAGAAAGATGTCTTAAATCATTAATATGCCATGGTGTTTGAGACTTGACAACAACATCTTGTAGTTTATAGATTTGAGAATACACAATGTACTTTATAGTAACTACAAACACTGTGTTTGTAGTTACAAAGTGATTATATAAGGTGCAGTGGGGTAAGATCGTAAACGGGGTAAGATCGTAAACGGCCTATATTTATTCATACATAAATGCGAATATAATAACTCATAGTTAGAAACCTGCATTAAATTAATATGAAGCAATTCCTAGAGATGTCTCTCATTTATGCGGGGAATTACCTTATTATATATTCATGAAAAAGTACATCTTCTGGTACACTGTACATCTAAGTTCGTGTTGTCTAACAAAGTGTCGTGATGTTTAAGGAAATTTTGGGTTTTTTAGTCTGTTTTTGGTAAGTATGGAAAATATTGTGTAAAGTTTACATTAAATAAATAAACTAGATCAGTTGTCCAAAATTTACTGAGAAAACCACTACTTCGGTCTTGCCCCAAAAATATTAGTGCACGGGGTAAGACCGAAGTATGCAGCGGGACAAGATCACAGTAGTTTGTGCTGTTCATATATTTTGGTTATTTCTTCTGATATTTTCTTTCAACACTTATTTATAAAAAATTTTAGTTCCGGAATGGTTCGAAATTACGTTAGGAAGACAAGTCGAAGATCGTATACAACAGAGACGTTTGAAGAAGCCTTAGCAGAAATTAGAGCTGGACGTACAAATGCATTTAACGCCAGCAAAAAATATAAAATTCCGATCAGCACCATAATGGATCGCTTAA
Source organism: Platerodrilus igneus (assembly GCA_036346225.1). Lineage (NCBI taxonomy): Eukaryota > Metazoa > Arthropoda > Insecta > Coleoptera > Lycidae > Platerodrilus > Platerodrilus igneus. The sequence continues at coordinate 2,936,682 of JARFIW010000289.1, forward strand.
AAGGTAAACATGGCATCATAAATAAGTCACATGGCAGATCAACTGCTATTTCGAAAAAACACGAACAACAGTTTGCTGATTGCCTCTTGACAATGGAAAAGTATGGGTCCGGGTTGTCTAGAAAAGAGGTGTTTGAATTAGTTAAGCAGTTTATTAAAGAAAACAAACTAGAAACCCCATTCAAAGACGATCTTTCTGGAGAAGATTGGTTTCTAGGTTTTAAAAAGAGACACAATCTATGCATAAAAAAACCAAAAGCGGTAGAAGTGGCCCGTAAACGAGGTTGTAATCCGTTTACGGTCCAACAATATTTTACATTATTGGAGAACACCATACAAGAACTTGGATTAGAAAACACTCCTTCCAGTATTTGGAATTTAGATGAGTCTAGTTTTTGCACTGACCCTTCTATAACTAATGTAGTTGGTGGTAAAAACGTGCCTTGCACGCGAGTAATAAGTGCTCCTGGAAGAAATAACATAACAGTACTACTAGCAGCATCTGCTTCGGGTGAAAAAGTCCCACCACTTATTATTTTTAAAGGAAAAAATATCTGGGACCAATGGGTTGCCCCCCAGAATACTGGCTTTTCTAGAACCACCTATGCTGCGGTTGGATGGAATCAACTGTTTTTGAAAAATATTTTGAAAAACTATTTTTGAAACGTATTGATTCAAGCCGTCCAACCTTATTAATATATGATGGGCATGCTACCCTTATTAGCGTCAAATTAATAGAAAAAGCTCGTGAATCAAATGTTACCATTCTAAAACTTCCACCACATACAAGTCACATACTCCAACCTTTAGACCTAAGTGTCTTTAAACCATTAAAGTCAACCTGGGACCAAAAATTAGTCACGTGGCAGAGAAGAAATATTGGAGTAAAGCTCCTAAAACAACAGCTTTCAGTAATGAATAGAGATATTTGGCGCGATTTAAACCCAGAAATAGTTATGAATGGTTTCAAAAAAGCGGAGATTTATCGATTTTCAAGGAATGTCGTTCCAGACTCCATGTTCTCTGCCTTTACCCTGAAAGAATGGCAAGAAGCAAACGCCAAAGATCCTCCTAAAATGAACGAGGAACTATCCGTTATTGAAGAAGCCCTTTGTCATCCACCTATAATCATTGATTTCCCTTTCGGCAACGTGGATAGTCCAGTTGAGGAAACTGTTAGCTTTATTAAAGAAAGAAGTGTTGAAATGTTACCACATTCTTCAAGAAACAGTTCTCCTTTTGTCTGTGATAGTCCTCAACCCTCAGCATTAGCCATATTTGAAAATCTATTATTGGAAACTGTAAAGATAGACCTTAAATCAAACATTCAAAAAAAGAAAAGAGTGGGAACAGGAGCCGAAGTGATTACTTCAGAAGAAGTAATGAATAGGTTAAGTACGGACAAGCGGCCCACAAAAAAAATCCGTAAGTGTATTAAAAAATAATCACAGTTCTGACAACTTATGTACAATATGCAAATGTGATTACCAATATTACACTGATAGAAGATCATGGATTCAATGCATAACTTGCATGGAATGGGTTTGTGGCATGTCCAATAAAGGATCAAAGAAAATGCGGTATGAATGTGAAAGATGCGTTGATGAAGATTAAATTTGAAAATTTTTATTGATAGAATTACCAAAATTAACTGTTTAAAATATGTTTTGTGAGTTGAATTTTGAAACTTTTAGCGTTTGCTACAAAAATGTTAAAATATTATGATGCTTTGTATAGTTTTTCTTTTTAAATAAACTTCTTTCTCTAAAGAATTTCTTTAAAAGTGTGTAATTTTTAAACAATTCAACTAATTTTAATGCGGTAAATGGAATTCGGTAAATAATTCATGAATAATTCCGAATTTTCCCTAGAACACAGCAAGATACATTTCAATAGATTGTAAATAGCCATTTACGAACTTGCCTCGCGTTCGGGGCAAGTCGTAGTGGGTGCAGCTTGTTACAATTTTCTGTGTAATTAAAAATTTTAAAGGAAAAATTTTGTTTTTTTCATAACAAATTATAGAGTATTAACTCTATTTTACGCTGATACTAATATATGTTAAATATTTAACAAATAACATATAAATAAATGTGTTAAAAGTGAAACTATGCAAAAAGCGGTCCGATCTTACCCCACTCCACCTTACATACATTTCTGTAGATGTTGATGACGTACTAGCTGTGAGTTCGACAGAAGAAACCTTGTATTTATTTGGCACAGCAGTAAAATTCGAATAACATTTCGAGTGATATTTTTCATAATTATTTGGTTTTTAGACAAAATTACGTTAGTTGAATGTAAATTTCTATTCTTTCGTATCAAAACAATATCGGACCATTTATTTAAAGTTTTCGATACAGTCTTTCAAATCACCACTTTTTTTATCACAAAACACGCAAAAAGGCGTGGACATTTTCACGTTTCTACGTAATTATCGTTATAGTCTTTTCAAAACTAATGCGCGTATGCTGTGGCCCAATCAGAATTCCGAGATCGATGTCGAAACTGACGATCGTTGGGTGGTTCGTCGAATAAAATTGCACACACACTGTTCTTCGTGAAGAATGTTTATTACGCGTACTGTTTTAGAAATCGAATTGAGATAAAAAAAAGGTAAAGAATCATACAAAAAAAACTCACCTAAAAACAGGTTCCTACCCTATACTACACATCTTATGCAAATATTATTTTATATTACTAAACAAGAATGGTTAAACCTAATGCTAAAAAGACTATTATACACTACAACTACTGGCGCGGCACATGCCTCATATCCTTGATTATAGAAATTAATTTAATAATAGCAATTCCGAGGTAGTGGTGACAGCCTAGAGTTATTTTAAATTAAACAAACCTCCAAGGGTTTACGCGTAGCTTTCAATCGCAGAGATACATGCAAGGCCGCCTACAGAATAATTTGTAGAGGGGGTCAAGACTACTTTCAAAAATATTAGTTATGTTACACAAAGGATGAACACTGTTAATGCAACCCCGTTACCGGACGTATTGGAAAGTAATGTAAGGCATAAAATCTTATTTCCTTAGAGTAGCTCAAAAGCAGTTAGGACCATCGATAATGCAGCGTTTTTTAATATTATAGTTGAAATCACGAAAGAATGCATTCACGCCATAGGTTACTGAATTTAAAAGCGATATACATTAAAAGTATGTCAGTGTTTAATTCAGAAACCTATGACGCGAATGCATTCTTTCGAGATTTCGGCTATAGTATTTGAAATTGAAAGAAAAACGTAGGATTGATAGTTTCTTATTAAATGCAGCATTCTGTAATTAATCGAATTTTCATAATGTGTAAAGTTACTTACCAATCTGGTAAATTGCTGGTGCAGCAGGCTATCAATTCTTTTGGCTTGATGATGCACAGGATAGCAAATGGAAAAGATTGGATTTTACATTAACACACACTAATTGAAAATTGAATGGACTTATTCCAATACACGTAATAAGCCGCCCGTAAGAAAATGTAAAAATACAGACACGACACAACCATATTTAACGGAAACAGAAAAGCCACATTGTCAATCAAATGGCCACAAACCACAGATATTAATTAATAGTAAATAAATATCCGACCGGCACTTTAAATAGTGTCTTTAATATTTGTTGCACAAACAAACATGACTAAGAACTAAGAAGGGTACAACAAACTATTATAACTAGCACTGCTGAATAGGACCGTTCTCGCGTTTTATTAATCATCATCATTTTTGAATAAAAATATCAATCTTCTTTGGTCTTGACCAAATCTATTTAGGACTTCATTTATAAATGCTTGTTTCTCCCTACCTACCATGTCTTTATGTACACTAAGCATGCATAAACCTGATAATCTATCCCTGACATGCTTGATCTAAGCCACGATTTTACCCGCTTTAGCGTACTAAATGACCTTTCTATTGTTGCAGTAGTTGGAGGTAATGCCAAAAATATTCAGCGCAGTTTTGATGGCCGGAAAAAGAAACTTCATTATCAAGCAAATGTACAAAGTCTGTATCTTGTTGAATCTCTATTTTGCCAAAGTTCAACCCACGTTTGCAACTGTTCTGAAAAGTTATCAATGTTGTAACTTCTGGCTATTTCTTCATTTTATTTAACAATGCTCTTTTATATTGTTGTCTTTTAAGTTATTTGGATGTAATCCAGAGAGTAAAAAGAAGTCGTAGCATCTTCAGAAAACCTTGTGGAAATAGACTGTATAACAGAATCCAAATAAGGAATAAAAAGGCTTACTCGAAAGTAATCTTCAACACTACTCATATGATAATTAGACCTATGAGTTTGTCTTGGTGCAATACGTGGTAATGTAATTTCCAATCCAAAACCATGGGCATGTTCAACACTTTTTATAAACCTCTTTAAAATATTGTTCAGAATCACTACGGTGTGTCTTAAAAGTTTGAGTAGTTCATCTATGTGCTGTTTAACGGAAAATAAGTTTATACTTTTAGACTGCAGTGCATTACAAACAGGTTCCAATTTGCTAGAATATTTGGCCATAATATGCAGACAAAGAATAAATTTCGACGAAGAAACGCAATTTAAAAGTTGACTGGCCCTATTTCTTGTCTGAGCATTTATTTCACGGTTATGAGCTAAATTTTCCAGAGCGTTCATAGTATCTGCAAAATGTTCCGCAAACAACCTCATTGATTTATATTTGGCGGACCAGCGTGTTTCACATAATAGTGGAATATTAGAAACATATCTACGTCTTAATGGACTATCTCGAAAGAAAGTAATTACTTCTTTAATGGTACCTACTGAATTTTGAATATCCGGAATCTTGTTCAAATCATTTATTACTAAATTTAATCTATGGGACGCACAGTGAAAATATATCGCTTTTGGATATTTATTTTTAATAAGTTTTTGGACTCCCTGCTCATAACCTGCCATCGTCGAGCAACCATCAAACCCTAATCCAACTAATCTATCCATACAAAGACCATATTCATTACAAGCGTTTAAAATTGCAGCAGTTATACCTTCTGCGTTCATCGATGTAAGGACTACAAAGCCTAAAAATTCTTCTCTGACCGAATTGTCATTACTAACAAATCTTACTCCAAGTGATAACTGTTCTACACCAGAAATATCTGCACTTTCGTCAGCCAGAATTGAAAATGCTTCACTCAAATTCACATCTTTCACAATTTTTCCCTAATTAATGTTCCACAAATTGAAATTATTTGATTTTGAGTTCTGTGAGAGGTGTATTTTCAGTTCTTCTTGCAAAACTTTAAGTGCTCGTTTAGAATGTGATCCCCACTTTCTATTCTGAATTGTAAAAGATCCTCAAAATTACCTTTTTTATCACCTCGTAATGGCAAATCATGCATACCACAAAAAATGACGGTGGATATTATTGGTATAAGTTTTTTGCGATTCGATTCAATCAAATCCCGCTCAGCTTCATTTATTTGAGAGGTAATTGATAGACGTTTTCCTTCAATAATTTTTGTAAAACTAGAAGCTTTTATAGTTGAATCACGATGCCATTCGGTTGTAGCATTTGCTTTTTCCGAAGCGACAAAGTCATCATATTTTGTGAAGGGCTTCACAATGAAAGAACCAAGAACCCCTCTTTTAACAGTTGGCCGAAAAACTACGCAATATTTGCAAAGTGCGCCTTTGAGTTTTGGAGAATACGCAAGCCAATCGTATTGTTGAAGCCAGTCATATCTAAAAGCACGTCTTCTTTCTTCGAAATCGTTCTTGAAATTATATTTAGGATCTGGTTTGTAAGGATTTGTTAATAATGAAAAGCGAACATCGTCGGAAAGTGTTTCATTCGAGTTAACAAAATTGCCCAAATCGAGCATGTACTCATTCTTATCAGTTGAAAGATTGGTGTCATATTCACATGTGAGAGATTTAAAAGTATTAGGTGACGAACTACCAGCTTTATTTAGATCATTGACACTATTATGTACTATACTATTACACTCAAAAATAGCATTAGCACCAGCACCGCTACTACTACAGCCTATGCTAGATGATTCTTTTAGTTCATTTCGTTTGAAAAATTTTCTAATATCCATTGTTAGTATTGTTTCTGATCTTAGATCTGAATTTCTGAAAAAAAATAACACGCTTTACTTTTCTGATACTTCAAAAGAAGAGATTTGTTAATCAAATAGACTTTAAAGGAAAAAAATAAGAATCTCCCAATTGCAAATAAATATTATTTTTAAATAGGTATTCTCACGCATTAGGTACATTAGTACTTACTGCTATCCTATCCGTAACTAAACTGTAACTGCAATCTTCGGTCTTCTTTAAAAACAAAAACCAGTAACTACACTACTTATCAACACTGATAACAATAACTACAAGGAAAATGACCAATCAATATCTATCAACATACACGTCTTCTACTAATTCAACAGTCAGATAAGGTTTCCTAAGTCACAAATTAAAAGTACACCGCATTCGAAAAACACTGAATACAAACTGAAGTCACTGAAGATATAGACGTACTTTACTGTTATAGATAAAGAATATATTTTTTCTCAGAATAGAACACAATGAGACATTTGTAGAACATTCCAAAGTTTTAGTTGTAGAGTACCTGAACCTGTACAATAAGAAAGAAACCATTATGAAAGCCTTTATTTATATTTCGTTTGAATAGAAACTTTCAGGGTAAAGATATTTAGATATTAAAAAATGAAAATAACAGTTTTGTTATAGGCGATTAGGGTTACTATTGTAAGGTAATCGCATTAATTCGCATTTCCTGCTTAAAATGACATACGAAGTCGGTCTATTTATAGTTAGACAATAGGCATACCTGTAGTGTAATCTCGACATTTAGGTTTACTTTATTTTTAAACAATAGTATAACCGATAGTGAAATCGTAATCTTCTTCAATCTCTAGTGAAGGTGAACTTCGTGTTGCGATTTCTAACGAAAAAAAAAACCAAAGGAACATATTCAGGGGGTGTCAGGCGACCCCCATTGACCCCCTTTGTGGGCGGCCTTGGATACATGCGGCTTTCATAAAATCTTGTACTAAAAAGTTCTTTAAATCTATAGGAATTATTTTCTCATCTTGTCTAGTAAAATAGAAAACCTCACTCGCTAAATAAAAGTTTTCTAAACAACTTTGTTCAACAATCTTGCCATTTTTTGGACAGCATTTTATATTTGTGAAAACAGACATATTTCAATTTAAACCGAAGAATAAGAACTACTAATGTTAGATGTGTTTTTATTCCAGATTTCCGCAGACTAAATGTAATTGATTGCATGCTTCAAACAATTGAGCGCCAGTAGCTTTACTTGGATCTATTAACTGACAGTTCAGATCTGCGGGCCACCGTAAACATTTATGTATTTAATGAGAGGGAGTTTAACGACCAGCTTCTTCTATACTTTCTTACATTATCACTATGTGTAATTCAGATATATAACTGGAAGTGTGTTCGCATTAATTTTATGTGTTGGGCAAAAGCCAAACACGATGTTATTTTAGAGATTAATCGACTCTAACGGATACTATTAAACACGACGTGGGAACGGGCCAAGGAATTAAATGCCAGCAATTCCAAAACTGCCTTACAGACAAATAAAATTTTCAACAAATTTCCTGTAGGTGATTAATAGCTGTGTTAAATATTTGTAAAATTATGATTACAATAATAAACCCCTCTAGCGTTTATCAATTAGCTGCATTTAGTTACTCATAGTAAATTAATGTTTTGGGGCTGACAGACACATCTATACTCTTGCTTGTTGTATTTTCTTAGTACGAAAGAAGAGTGAAGCAACAGTAATTTTAAATATCAATCAACTATAAAAAAATTTTGTGGCTACTATTTTAAAAGTTTTTCGCGATTCGTATATACTTATAGAATGCATAATTGAAACACAACCTACATTTGTCTCTATCACGTACAAATATTTTGGAAGCAATGCAAGGTTTAGAGAAAATTATGTACCCGGATGTTAGCTGAATCGCTTAGAACTATTTGATGAATTTATAGTGCGTTAGCACGATTAATATTTATGTTTGTAATTGAGTTAATAAAGTTACTATTGGTTTTATGAAAATGTCAGGAGAAATAAATAGATTTGGGATTCCAAATTAGGATAGAAAATTAATGCTAAGTGATTTATATTTATATTTCAATCTAAAGGCTGTACCCAAGTAGTAAAAATAAGTTAGTAGCTTTTTGTACAATTAATAATTTGCAAATTGTTAGAAAATTTGTAGCACTTCAAGTTCTCTAAACATTATACTGTTATATTAAAAAAAATTTTATGATCTCATATATATATAGTATTTAAACTTTAAGTAAGTTTATTACTATTTATCCTTGTGACTATCAGCTATATACCAAAACTCTCTATTTTCTCTACTTTAATCTGATATCACTAGGTCGAGAATTTCTTCTTTTTATTCCAAGCCCAAGGTAATGTCGGATGGAAAACGGCTTTAGACAAAGAAAACTCTTAAGGGTTAAACGGCTAGTAGAGTGTTAGCTCTGGGTAGATCATGAGCATGGGTCATGGGTGAATAATTGACCAAAAATATATTTAATAAGCGCCACCGTATTTTTTAATATAAGTGCCAACAAAATTTAACTGTGTTTGTATAAGGGGAATGCGGAAACCTTATCTTAACACCACTATCATAGCCATAAAACTTGAATTTCACTCTTTAGGACACACTTACCAAAACCTCAACCACCAGTTGTCAAACAGATGTCTCAGCTTTACCTGTGAACAAACAAAACACAACATGGACACCATTTGTGTCCTCAAAAGCATATGCCAAAAATAGAATAAGTGAATTTAAACATCTGTAAAATACTAAAGGATTCATTTTCATTACTCTCTTTTTACTTAAGGAGGATTTGCTCTAGTTTTCTTTTCCTAATTTAAATGTTGAATAATAAAACGTCTTTCAAAAAAAACAAAGGAATTCTATTTATATAGAAGTTTGATTATATACATGTGACTGCGATATATAAGATTACGTTCTTGTCATATTTTTTCATAAAAGAATTTTAGTGAAGTTTAACATTCAAAATAAATATATATAAATGGATCATTTTATAAGATTTAGTTTAAGCAAACATGTAATATATTATTAGTTCATAACACATGATTTTATTTTACCATAATCATTGAAGTACTTCATTGACCATTTACAACAAAGATTGATCATCAAAAACAGCGATCATAAAATGCAAATACTCAAATTTAACTGTAATCTACAAAAAACACGCGAATTTCTACACCAATAAAAGAGCTTTTACATGACCTGCATGTCTTTAAACAAAATGTAAAATTAAACCAAGACTGCATCTGGCGTCTAGATTAGAAAACAGCATCTATACTATTTTTTATCTGACATAAGTTGTCATTCTAAATATCTTAAAACACATTGATTGCGTGTACAAATAACTGACAAACTAGATATTTATTCGTTGTGTTACTAACTTTAAAAACTACTTTATATTTTTTGTTACTCTAATAATCAACGTAGGAAATTTCATAATAATTTACTATAGTTTCAAACACTAACGTGCATCCAAATGAATTGCAGGTGCAAAATCTTGACGTCAGCTGTTGTATTTTTCCAGCGTATTAATCATCAGTAAATTTGAAGTATCAAGATTCTTTGTAGAATAAACCATTGCTATACTGCGTAGTTAATTAAATAGAACGAAACCATAACTGCTTGCTTTAAATTACTGCGACGAAAATTTATTATAATTTAACATTGAAAATTGTTGTTGTAGATATGTCCATAAGATATTGCACTAAGGTGAGAAAGTATTAGTATAATTTATTGTATTAATATATACCAACTGTCTTAAATGATGTATTATAATCGTTCCATATTCTCAATTAATTTTCTTCTTGACTCTATTAGACGCCTCGTGTTTTAGTCGGGCCATCTTGACTTTATCTCTAGTCTACAAAAAGCGACTTGCACTCTTGGACGTTGGAAATAAAAGTGCCGATTATTAACTTGACAGCGCTTGGTAACAAGCTTCAGAATATATATCTTCTAGAATCTATGTGTTATTACGAACATTATACTTTAATTTTTATTGGCTGATAATTTATAAATTAAATGCTTTAAAATATAGCTGTTTTATTATTAATTTATTAGGCTAGGTGTAACTAGAAAAAAAATACGTTACAATACTTTGGAATTTTACTTTAACACAGCAAGAAAGAGTGTACGTTATTAAAGTAACTACAAATACTGAATATCATTGTACTAGGCCGCCCCTATAATAAGAGGGAGAAGTAGCCGTGAGGGTTAAGTTATTCCGATAGGTAGCGGGGAGTCGAGTTTAAGCGCGCTAGGTGCGCGTCACGTTATCCTAGCAGGTGTCGAGTGTTTTAGAACTTAGTTTAATTGTGAATTTTGCGTTGAAATTAAATTATAAAGTGACCCGTAGGAGTGTGGCAAAGGATGCTAATGTTTGATGATCAGTTGGATTGTATTTTACAGATAAGTTATAGCGTAGTGTTTGTTCTTTGTTGTTTCTTTAACCGCAGTGTAATTACGGTATATGCTGCGAATTTCTATTTAGTTGTGTTTGTTTTCTATGTAATAATATTGGTTACAAGTCATTAAACTACATAAATCCATCTACGAGTTATTATTAAATATTCACAGGTTGTAACAGGTAAAACTAAAAAGGATCACGACAATACCGCATGCGAGGGGTGCCGCTAGTCCGGGCCGACATCAAGGGCATCCACTCGTGTCCACGCCTCCGGGAAGGTCTGACCTTTCTGTAGGAGCATAGTGCATCATTTGGCTAAAAAGGATCAAGCTGTGGTTAAAAGAGACACTGTTACATTTGGCGGCACGTTGGAAGACAACCCGTTACAGTCGTCCAACTGCTACCAATTGTACCATTTAAACGTTGGCTAGTAAAAACCGTAAGACGCTGATGCCTAAAAACAAAGTACGAACACAGACAAGGACGAATAGATATAACCGAACAGCGGAAGCTACTAGGAACGTTGCCGTAACTAGACCTGTGGTGGAGGGAATGGGTATCACAAATCCATCCCTAAGGAAAGTCTTAGATCGAATAATAATATACGCCACCCAATTGAAATAACCTGAATCTCCGCGAACCCAATTGGAACGTTCTCCCGTCAAAATAATATTCAGATTTTCTACAATAAATAGAACCTTTATCACACACACAGTCACGAAACGTACCAAATTAAATACCAAATACACAACAACAATGTATACTCAATTATTAGTACTATACAGCATCAATAAATAATTTTTGTTGAGCCAAGAATTCGTGCAAATTATTACTCTATTATTTTAAAAATGTGGAACTTAATGGAACAAATAATATTACTAATGTACGGTATGTAATGGGGATATTGGTGCACCGATATCAGTTACAAAAATATTCACTTTGGTATAATAAATTTTATAATTGTACACCTATATGTAAATAAAGATTTTTTTTCGTTATCGATCGCCATGGAATGAATAATGAATAATGAATGTGTGATAGTGATTTCAATATCACCAAATTATAACAACAAAAGTACTATAAAATTGTTCACAAAAATCGTTAAGAACTCAATGCCGTAACTTATACTACACTAGCATTTAATATAAATGACAAATAAATTTTATAACATAAGTATGCAGTAACAATGCCAATCAAGTGAATTTTGCGCCAAACTAAAAACTGCATTGACGGAAGTCCAAATAATCTTCATCACACGACTAAAACTAAAGTTGTACGTTAACACCTAAACTGCACTAGGAGACCTGAAGGTAAACGGTACACTTAAAGTAACACTAGAAGCCCTACAATTTTTAATATTACTAATCTGTATAAACTCATGTATACAACTACCGTGCAACGGGCAATAAACTATGAAATATTCTAACGATCAATGGTCAATATGGACAGCAACTACAGGTGATACCTAAAACACGTGCATAACAAATCAATGAACTCGAATAATGTAATTATTACCTTTACTTCGATATATAAATCCTCGCAAATGAGTTTATTGAACAATCATAACCAAGAATACGTAGTCATCAAATAGATTGCTTCAAAAATTCCTGGAGTTACAAATCCCAAAAATGGCAGCGGCTAAACCGGATAAAGCAACAACCAGGATCGAAGTAGACAGAAATGACAGAAAACAAATGCTAAACTTGAATTGATAATGCGCTCAAGGTAACCAATTGGAATTAATGAATCTATAATATACGATATTTGAGTTTACCAATGACGTTACCAATAACAGCTAACTAAATTAATCGCCACAGGAAGACTAACCTAACATTTAAATTAAACAATCGTACCATTAAATAGGGTTAATGATACAAACATAGAATGTCACCTTACAAATTAGCAGAAAAATATAGAAACGTCGTTACCAGAAATTAGACTATAACAACACAAGGGTCAACTCGAGATACTCAAGTGAGCCAAAACACTATACAAGCAGTAATCAATCGAGATTCGTCGTCCATTCTCTCACTACTCATTGAAAGTGACTACACCAATATCATCTTCGCAACGCGCCTACTAAACAGGAAAACATTTTATTTGAATATGCTAGTAGTGCACTACCATATTGTACCCTATTTTTATTATCACCTACTGTAATCGCCTCGGTGGACAAACCCATTCCATTCGCCGGCACAACAGGACTTTGTCAAAATATGTGCAACTTAGGTGTAAGTGTAGCAGTTCCCCCCGCCCAATGATACGAAAACTACCATCACTAATGCACCAAGACGACTCAAATAACCAAGATCCTTACACATTAAATCTTCTAGGTGCATTCATTTAGCGCATTCATCAATCACTACGATGATCCACGCCCCAATGGCATGTAATATCGGGTCCCAATTCACTCCAACTGTCTGCCCGTCAAACAGTGTCAAAAGATCTACCAGGTTTAAGTGGAAATCCGGAAGAATGGCCCTTGTTTATAACCTGCTTCGATACATCTACTAACGTGTGTAGATTTGCCAATGAAAAGAATCTAATACATCTTGAACGGTGTTTAAGAGAAAAGGCCCTAGAAGCAGTGAGAAGTCGACTTTTACTACGTAGTAGTGTTCCCAATGTTGCCACTCTGCACATGCTCATTGGACAACCTGAGTTAATAATACACACACTTCTGCAGAAGGTTAGTGCAGATTCAGCCCCCAAGATTAACAAACTGGAAACGATAATCAACTATGCACTTGCCGTTCAAAACCTTAGTGCCACCATGAAATCTGCAGGCTTTACAGCACATTTGGTCAATCCTACTGTACTCCAGGAGCTGGTAGAAAAACTGCTATCACACTTGAAATTAGACTGCGCCTTACATATACACACCTACACGCGCGCACACGCACGCACACGCACACGCACACGCACACGCACACGCACACGCACACGCACACGCACACGCACACGCACACGCACACGCACACGCACACGCACACGCACACGCACACGCACACGCACACGCACACGCACACGTAAACGCAAACGCGCGCGCACACACACACACACCAGGTACTGTACGTGGTCTCCCTGGTTTTTGGCTGCCGACGGCTACGACACGTACAGGAATGTGAGCTCGGTTTCCAATTTCCGACTGTCGACGGTCGGATACCGCAGTAGGGAAGCAGTCTCAAGAACTTTACCACAGACAGAAACACATACACACTCATACGCACACACATACACATAGGCGCGCACAGACACACACACACACACGCACGCACGCACGCACGCCTGAGTATCCCAACCAGAAATAATATGACTGACCTAAGGTAACAAATAATCCCGTTAGATTTCTAAGGAGTAACAGGTTTACTGTAATTTTTAGGTAGCAGATTAATTGTAATTTCAGAGTAAATAAAAAAATAATAAATGAATAAAAAAATAAAAGAACCATCAATGAAGTAACCCACGGCTATTCTAGCTGTCCCAATCAACTAGTGAAGTAACTGTAAACTCTGCTGCTGCATCAAATTCAAGTCTTAATAAGCAAAACTTAAATAAAAGGGTGTACCTCAATGTTAATGATAGATATCAGCAAAATGCAACAGAAAAGTGCTTCTCATTGTGCAACGGATCTTGTAAATCTGTAAAAAATTGTATTAAGTTTAAGAATATGACTCATAGGGATAAATGGAGAGTAGTTAAGCGGCTAAGGCTGTGTAGAAAATGTCTAAACAATCACGGTCAGGACCAATACAAGTGTAAAACGACGTCAATATGTAAAATAAAGAGTTGTCAGTTTAAGCACTACCCTCTCTTGCATAACCCGAACTTAAAATATGTTTAACATAACGAAGATGTTAATTGCGCGAAAAACTGCAACACACCCCAAAATCTCCTCCATACTATATTATTCCGCATACCTCCTGTGGTACTTTACGGGCAAGACAAGTACATAGATTCTTATACCATTATGGATGATGGATCATCAATTACACTAATGGAAGATGAGCTCGCTTGTGAGCTCAATCTTAAAAGTATTACCGAGCCACTGTATTTGCAATGAACAGCAAACACTTAGAGTTAAAAACAACTCCAAACAAGTTTCAGTTAAAATATCTTGTACAAATTCACTAAAGCAATATTATATTCAGATTGTTCGCACAGAAATATCGTTAAATCTTCCCAGGCAACCTATCAATTTTGGTAACTTGCTCAAAAGGTATTCTTATATCAAAGATCTTCCGGTTCAGTCATATATTAACGCAATTTTTCGGATCTTAATTGGTTTAGATTCCTGGAAATTTGGACTGAAATTTAAAGAGAAAAGGAATAGCGAACCAAAACTCGCCTACAATGGTGCATTCATGGCCAATATAACGAAGCGGGTAACTCCATCAAGCGGTTTCAAAGCTATCATATTTGTGACTACAAGAATACAGACGAAGAGCTGCACCAGCTAGTCAAGGGCGATTTTACCACGGAAAGCTTTGGTGTTTGTGCACCCTTAATCAACCTCATTTCACTTGAGGATTAGCACTGTGCGTCTATCATGGAGGCCACTACTGTAAGGAAAAGAAAAGGATTTCAGACAGGGTTACTGTGGAGTTATAATGACATCACTCTTCCGGATAGCTATTCAATGGCACTACGAAGATCACAATGTTTGGAAAAGAAAATAAGGCACAATTCAGAACTGACCACCGCTATTGTAGTAAAGCTGGATGATTATGTTCAGAAGGGATATGCACGAAAACTTTCAGTCTATGAATTACAGATAAACTATAGTCGCGTGTGGTACTTGCCAATATTTACGTTCAGAATTCCCAACAAGCCTAGTAAATTGAGAATCGTAAGGAATGCTGCTGCCAAAGTAAACGAGATTTCATTAAACTCATTATTAATAAAAGGTTTCGACATACTAAAACCATTAGCTGCTATTCTGTATCGCTTTCCCGAACGGCAAGTAGCAGTTTGTACTGACAGAAAATAAATGTTTCACCAGGTGTTGGTTCGAGTACTGACCAGCATTCTTAAAGATTTATATTCTCTAAAGATCACAAACAGGTACCAGATATATACGTAATGCAAATGTTAACCTTTGGTGCCATGTGCTCTCCGATAGTAGTGCTCAATACATAAAAAATAAAAGTGCTTTAGATTTCGAAAAAAAATATCCAAAGCTGGGCATGCTATAATCAATAATTATTACGTGGATGATTGGTTGAATTGTTTTGATACCGAAAACGAGGCCATCAAAGTAGGTCAGGAAATTAAATTTGTTCACGCACAAGCAGGGTTTGAAACCAGAAATGGGATTTCAAATTCTAAAAAGGTTGTCAATTCTCTTAAAAATAACACTTCCTCTACAGAGAAAGTCTAAACATGAATACGAGACAGGCCTTGATAAGGTTTTGGCTATCTAGCGATCGACCTTGACTGATTCTTTTAGGATGTAAGACATGAAGATGTTCTAATTGACAAGACACGCCCCACAAAACCAGAAGTTTTGTGGAAACTTATGAAGATTTTTGATCCACTGGGGTTAATAGCTCACATTGTAGTGCATGGTAATTTCCTATTACAAAAGATTTGAAGATCTTCCATAAGACGGGATGAGGTCATAGCAGAGGATCAATACCAACAATGGCTAAGATGGTTGAATATACTTCTTGCCATGGACAAAATAAATATTCCACGACCTTATACCCAACAAAAGTGGACCAATGAATACGCAAGCGAATTGCACGTATTTGTGGATGTCAGTATGCATTCGCAGCAGGAGCCTATTTACGAGTCATAAACAACCTAGACATGAATTGTTCACTTGCTAGCGCAAAAAAGAGAGTATCTCCTCTAAAATTACCTTCCGTTCCAAGAATGGAACTTCAAGTTGACGTCTTAGGTGTCCGCCTTGCTAGAAGCATATGTAATGAACTCACGATACGAATCAGCAAGTGCTTCTTGTGGTTCGACTCAGGAACCGCAATAAGTTGAATAAACTCGGATCAACGAAAATATCGACAGTTTGTCGTCTTCAGAATTGAGGAATTTTGGAAACTACGAATGTACTTACTGGAATTGGGTTTATACTGAACAAAACGTGGCGGATGACGCCACCATACCACAAAGAACTGCAAACTTGACGTTTGATAGTCGGCGGTTATTAGGCCCATCCTTTTTAAAGGTATCATCAGGTATATGGCCAGAATTTTCATATAAATCTATCAGTACGTCACAAAAGGAATTGAGACCACACCACATACATATACAATTTGTTCGTAAAATTATCGAAGGTGTGGAGAGTTGGCTTAAGGGAACGTAAATGGTGCTAGTCCGGACCGCCAACGGAAGTACGCGTATTGCCGTGGTCAAGCGGACTAGAGAAAGGAAGCCCAAAAATTTGAACGGCTAAATAAAGATGTTCGTCACCCCGAACATTAGAACACGTGAAATCTAATAAGTAACGAGAGCGATCATCAAGACTGCGAAAAGAAGAATCCGTAGTTTGGTAAGGAATAAAATCTTCGCCCCGGTTCAAAAACTCTACTGTCAGTTTAACAAATTTCTGCAGTTAGGGCAGTTGCGCCAAATGACTCCCTTATACCCGCAACCACAGCAATTGAGTACTTGAGGGCGCATACGTAAACGCAGTTGAACCACATAACCTGACGAGTAGAAGAGGCTACCGAAGTAGGGGTAGCAATCGGAAAAGGGGTGGGTCTAGTAGTAGGTGTTGGAGACTGAACGATCATGAGAACCAGTAGTATTTTTAGCAGTCGAGGCAGACTCAAAAACAAAATCCGATGTCACGTATGAGAGTTTGTCTTGAGTAAGAACTATCAACGCGAAACTTTTTTGCTCTAGCCTCAAACATTCCTTTTATAACTCCTGCAATGAGTTCACAGGGGGTAACGGAGTAAGATAGAAGGCGGATATATTTTTAGAAACAACTTTCACATACACATATTTAGGTCTACAACCACGCAAAATAACTTTTCGACAATACTCTCAAAAAGTTTTTGTGTTCATTTTAAGATATAGTTAAATAGTCTACGTTTATAATCCGGGAGTTTAAACTGTTGTAGTAAGATGGGTGACTGCGGCACCACAATAAAGATGTAGACTCAAACAAATCCAACGCGGACTAAAATAACTCAAACTTGGCAACATGTCGAGGTCTTCGAAGTTCTTCAACCTTCTATAGAAATTATACACGGCGAGCGTATTCGGGTCCCCCGAAAATTTCAAGTTCCATTTTGACATGATTGAATATAATGGGGGGAGGGGGGAGAAACGAAAGTTGAATTCTACTTGGATACAGTAGCAGGGACCGGTTCAAGTTCCCAGTCCTATTCTGACCTGAGTAGTGAAGCGTGGTCGCACCAGGCATTTGGGGTGTGAGCAGGACTAGAAGTTACCAGTATTTTTAACAAGGTATAATCGTAGCAAACATTTTTTATTTTATTCTCAAAGCACAACGAAGATTAGAAAAAGTGAGTAGGAATTGGCAAAAGGTTTTCTGTTCCGGCCTGTTAGGGACATTTCTGTACAGCGATGTTCCGTGTGTAGCCCCATGCAACTAACCCGCTTAAATGTAAATGAAGATTTGTTACTACCAAACTGAGGAATCGTAGTAGCTCTTTGATATAAGTTGCAACCACTTCGTTTTCGAAAGCGAAATCTACGTAAATAGAAGAGGGTGCCTTCTCTCATTTAATATGGTAGACATTTATGCACGGACCTGCGCAATTTATTCACATTGGCCTCCGAATCTAAGCCACAAGAATCTAATTGATATTAGAACTCGGATTTTCACAACGGGTTAACGTAAATGCGCCAATGTGCCATCATAAACAACAATAAAAAATAAAGTAATAAGTAAGCAAATACCAATCGCAAAACTAACAAGACCTCAAATTAACAATAAAAAATATCACCGAAAACCACAAAATCATTTACGGGGTACCTACCTTACATTTGATTTTTCCAATGCTACAACCGAACTAGGCCAGGAAACGAGTTACTGTTACCTTGAAATTTTGAATTTTGCTGAAACCTTGCAGTTCCAAAGGTGAAGATCTTTAACGTGCATGGTAAGACCCACAAACGGAAGCTACATTTTGCGTCTCATCTGAACAAGGTCGTATCTTTGTGAAAAATGCTCGCTTAACATTTTTCAAGTGGTTTATGTCGGGAATCAAACTCCGGACCACGGGCTTAGTAGTCACACGCAAATCAATTAAGCCACGGAGCTGCCTCTGGTTACCCACCATAAAACCAAAAAGTAAACAAATTTAAAAAAAGCAGTAGGAATGACGGACGAAGGTAACGAGGAGAAAAAAATTTGGGTGTTAGGGATTTCAACAACCTCTACTGAGACACTGAGATTGTCAGTAAAAACCCAATTCTAACAATCCGGAATAAACTAATACAGATAAAATTGAAAATAGAACGAAAAATGGGACCCACGTTGAGATGCCACAAATAATATTCCAAATTATTATGAATATTATCGGAGTTCAATATCTATCCAGGGCTGGAGGACTCAGTAATCAGTTTATAAACGTAATCGAAAGAACTTTATTGTAATCTGGCAAAAAAATGCTTGTGCTTGAGGGTTAAAACTGAAGTAAACCACAGTGATTAGATTAGTTCGTGTGTCAGTATGTCTGAGATTTCAGAAACAGCTAATTTCAACACGCTGTTCCCCCATTCCAAAATTTAGTCAGGGGAATAAGAACAACCTGTCTATTAGCGACACGGTAATACTTTATAATCAGTTACACAAGTGTTTGTACCCGTTAAGGTAAAGACGAAGCAGACAACTGCCGATACAACTTATACTATTTATATAGCTAACGTTTTCGATATTGATACAGAAGTCAGAAATGAGTGCGTTCTCCAAGAAGAAGCGTTTTGTAGAAAGGAACCAATTATAATACTTTATTCTACAAAAGATTGCTTGAATATAATATAATTAAACGGCTACCTTGCTTGTGTTACGTGCAAACAAACGTGTTACAAACAAGTAGGTTATGACGCATTGTATAAATGCAGTTTTGAGTCCCACAGCACAGCTCGGGGATTATTTATAATTACAACCATGTATTCTGCGGTGTAAACGTTTTCTCACGCTTCGAAATAAATGGATGCCGTTGTTTTGACCAATGAGAACGCGCTACGTACAAGGAGTAGTGGAGAGTTGAGAAAACAACGTTGATCATGATGGCTATCGACATGCAAGTATCTTATCTGAAAAACTTGGCAGTAGTGCGTTAGGGTGTGGAGTTTATCCATCTACTACTATCTGCACTACTGCATTGACCTTTCTAATGTTCCTTTTAATGTTGTAGGTACAAAGGACTCCAACTAAATTTGCAAATAGAAAATATTTTGCACCTGCGGACCTGTTTATGCAGACGAACAATACGTAGTAAGATTTTAGCGAGTAATCCAGTAATCAAGAATTCAGTAATCGGCCTTACTATAATTTAATTATTTAGGACTTCTAGTAAGCTTAATCCTAGTATACTTAACTTATGCTCATTTTGTAAATTATTTAATAATAATGTTAGTAAATTCCTGAGAAACGAATTACGCCCTCTGTACGGTAAGTGATATTCTACCGTATTATATCTTTTACCTGTCTATCTGACACAAAACAAATTGAATGCAATTTTGATTTATAGTTGACATAAAAATACATAAAATCAATTTCTAATTGGTTTTGCTTTGGCTTACGCATTCATTAAATTTGTATAATATTTACGAAGTAAACTTACCGTCAGCGTGGAGCAGAGGGTGTTCATGTATGTAGGGCTGTTGATCTTCTGCTATACGTTGGAGCGCAGGGCCGTTTAGCTCACGCATGGCCCTACTGGCCGGGAGGGCCTTCCAGTCGCGCTCATGTGTAACTCACCCCAAAGCTATTGATTGTATCCTTCACTCTGAAAAGATAAATTGTTGTTAGTCCAATTATAAATTTAAAACTGTTCTTCATAAAGATGACATAAGCCCTTCAGTTATTCATCAAAACATTATACAGCATAAGCAGAATAAATTTAAAAAGTTTAAATTTGTTAGTGAACTTTTAAAAGCTTCCAAATTTCATGTTTTATTTACAAACTAAGCGTATATATATGCTTACTAAAAAGACATTAAATTTTAATGCAGTGTACTGAAGTTATTTCAAAATTCCCAAGGGCTTTAGCTACAAGCATAACATTTTATAAGTTATTTTTGGAAAACGTGTACATTACCGCTTTCGAGTTTTGTAAGGGTTGAGTATCCCTGTAAGTCTTATTTAGATTAAATGTTAAGATAGTTTTATAGTTTTAAAATACGGCAAGTAGGAAAGAAAGTACTTACATCAAAATTTTCTAAACGAAGTTGAATATTCACCTGAGAAATAAAATCGGGATAAATAAAGTGATTCTATAATTATTTGGTATGGTGTAGTATAAGGGAACAAACTTTGGCATACCAAAAGTCTTTGCTAGGTGCATAGAGCATTTGTAACTTTTTTATTTGAGAAAGAACTTTCCGAACGAAATTTATCCCAAAAGATATTTAACACCCATTGCTGTTCCACCTAGATTTTTTTTAGTTGACTCTTCCTTGCGATTTTCTTATCAAATGTTATTGAACTTAAAGGCCCATTGTTTTCTTACGTAACTTTCTGCTTCGACTTGTTTTGGCTGAATAGGCTACGCTTCGCACTGACATTACCATCTGTAAACCCGTTTAATTTTTGTTCGTTTTCAGTCAAGCATTTAGTTCTAATTTTTTTCCTTTTCCTCGCTATAAAAAAACTTTATTTTCTATTTTTTTTTGGCAAATTATTGGACGCGTATTTACCGATATTTGCAGACTTCTGAAAACGGTGACGTCCGTGTTTATAAACATTTTGTTACAATACAAGTATTTTCTGGAAACTTAATTCCTTGGTTATAATTTTTTTGATTTCGCGGATTTAAATCGCTTCTATTATTTCCAACGATTTTTTGTTGTTGTTTTATTTAGTTCTTTCTATTGTGAGTATAGTAGCTAACGCTTTCATTTCAGATTTATTTTGGTAGACGATGGCAAGTTGGCGCGTGGACACCAACCGTTTGCGAAAAAGCGAATTACAATACGAATTGGATTCTCGGGGTTTTGATTCGGCAGCTAATGTGGATGAATTACGAAGATCCGTACAAAGTGATTTCCATCTGGAATGTTAGAACAAGCTTACTCCCGTTTCGGTGAAAGCGGATTTCGAGTTAGAGTGTGGAATTATTAAAGCACAATTCAAGAACTACAAGGTACACTTATGACTTTTGACGGGGACCATGTATCTGGGGGTCTTTAAACGAGTTAGCTGCTTGCGAGTTCATATTGAAAGACGTTGTACTAATATAATTGCCACAGGGGATGAACAAAATACCCAGCGTCAGTTGCTGCTTATGTTTAACAATCTTCATAGTGCATGTGTGGAAAAAATTAAGAAATTTCTTCAAACTACTGGTCTGCTTAGTACTCTAGCTACTACTTTTAGCGCTACTGAGGTTACTGAAGAGGATCCTGACGCACCTCCTTTATTAGTGTCTGGGTCGGAGTCAGACGGAGAACCGGAACCGGCTTCTATTACGATCCCTACGCTTACTCCAACTTACTTTCTATCTCCACTTACGGCTCGACCATTGCAAAGTGGAACCTCGAATTTTCTGGCATCTCTAATACTATTTCGGTTCATACGTTTCTAGAACGGGCCTACGAACTCAGACGAGCACAAAATGTATCCGAAGTAGAATTGTTCGAGTCCCTGATGTATTTATTCGACTCAAATGCTTTACTCTGGTTTCGCGGAAACCGATTCGCAATCATTGACCCGCTTATTGGTTCAACACTTCGAGTCTCCCGACTAAAAACTTAGACTATTTAACGGATTTTGAGAAAACGCAAGATCCTGCGGATGGTATTGTTGAATAATTATCGTGTATGACTGCAATGTTTCGGCGGCGTGGTAGTATTTCTAACGATGTGCAACTGAATGTTGTTTCTCGGAACTTATTCCCTTTTTATCTGACGCAAGTACGTCCTGTATTTTCGCTGCGAGAACTAGAGACCGAATGTCTACAATTAGAACACACACAATTTCGGGTGGAGAGTGTAATTGCCCCTAGTCGAAACAAATGTCCCTTTGTGAAATCGGAGTTTGCTTTTGAAGCTACCAACCTCGATAAAACCAATATTAGCTTTCTAGATCGGTTTAGTACTACTCGACCGACTATCACTACTAGGCTCAACTTGTTTTCCGTTGTCAGTCCTACTTCTGCATTGGCTACAACGAGAACAGTAATTTGTTATAATTGCGACCAACCCGGACATGTTTCTACCCATTGCACCCGCCCTCAGGTATTGTATTTTTACGGTTGCGGCCGTACGGGCGTTACCCGTCGCAACTACCCTATTCGATGTGGCGCTCCTTCAAACTTTCGGTAGGGTCCTCGGACCGAAACAAGACCCTACTCTTTTGCTGGCCTTGGATTCCCCTCTTTCTGGTCTTGACAACTAAACCCGTTATTTGTTGAGTTTTATGTGTACTAGTGCTCGGGGCGACGAGCGCCCGTATCTGTCTGTCCTAATTTTTGTTATTACTTTTACTGGTCTTCTATACTTCAGTGCTAGCCGTACCATCCTTGGCGGCCCTGGTTGGCACCGTTTGCGTTTTCTTAACCTACCCCTTCTTATCGTCTCGTTTTCTTTGTGTACGCTAGCGGATGATACGAAATTTGACATTTTGGGTTCCGTTTCCCTTCTCATCACTCTCCAAAATTCTATTACTAACCTAGATGTACCATAATTTCACATTCACTCGTGCTCGGAATCGATTTTTGAAAATCGGTACCGGATGTCCCTAATTTTCGGGATGGCCTATGGACTTTTGTTCCCCCTTCCTCAACGGTCATTAACACTTCTGATCTTGCCTACATCGTGTCCGATCTTACTCTCGAACAAAAACATCGTCTAGATTCCGTCATTTCCTCTACCTTTTTCAAACAACCTCCTGGTCTTAGTTGCACTACCCTAATCTAGCATTATATCCGTACGTCCGCCGGATAAGAGACAAAAAACTCATATGCGGTAGCGGTTAAACTTAATTGCTACAATCAAGAACAAGAAAAACCTGAAAGAAACTTTCAACCGCGTTAGGACTTGCTTCTTTTCCGACAGCAGTAGACTAAGACATAGAAATGGGTAGAACATCAGCTGCAATCGGGTTTGCTTCCTTGCCAACAGCAGATACACGAACAGGAGCAGGCAAAATCTTCAAAGTAACTGCAACAAGCACCATCGATCCGGATTTACTAACTGCTAACCGGAACATTTCTTTCAGCATTACACGTTGCTACATCTATGGTGTCAGACACGACGAAAATTTCTTTCCAAGAATCATTTCGGGCGATAGTAACACGCTTTTTAGTATAAAGATCCAAAGGTGCCTGTGACTAAGAACAGATCAGACTATGCCGAAGGGCTAAAAAAGATAACCTCGCTAGTATGAATCAATACTCCAGAACTTACCAATGTATCCAGCAAGATCTCCTTGTTCGGAAACCGCAAAATGGCTGCATTGTTTCTAAATACAAGAACGGTGTTAACCCTGAAGAGGGTGTGCATTTCACCGCCGCGAACAGGGTTGAAAATGAATGGAAATTTCGGACCACGGAAAGATAAGCAATCTCCATATTTTATTAACATGTTACCAAAACACTTTCAAATGTCGTTGTTAGATAACCAACCGAACAGGCAAATTTGACTATAATTGCGCTTATTAAGTGCTTTTGAAGAATTCTCGGGTTATTCAAACTTGTGTTCCTGTTTAAAAATAGAACGAATGCTTGCTTTAGAATCACCAATTGTAGATAATCCAATATATTTGCTAGAATAATATTTCTGAAAGCCAATAGAATGGCTACAGTTGGATGAGGTTGATACCAAATTTGTCCCCTCTAAAAAGACAAAAATCTTAGTCATGTGAATCGAATGCAAATCTGATCAGCAAATAATTTGTGTGGTACAAATTATTTGCTGACGAAATACCTAATTGTCAAAAGTGACTGCTTAAAATAAATCTTCTTTACAAACCCTTCAGTTATTATAACTATGTGGTAGTAAATTATACACCAAGCTTAAGAAGTATGTCATAGTCTAATGACCTGGACTATATTTCGAGGTGCGATGCAGAGGGTGATATAAAGGTGTGATGGTTATTATTACCTTCTCAACCAAGGTGTATGTATTACTTTTTGCTACTAGCAACATACATTTATAATTTAATAATATTAATCTTGATTATGAAGCACTTCTCTTCTATAATTATAATTGTCTAGAAATACAAATAGATCTTTCTGTATAGTTATTAATATTGTATAAATCCGTTCAGTTCAAGTTTGACTTCAATTATCAACACTTGTAAATTGAAGTTGTATGCATTGTTTTAATATTAAGTGTATACAATCACTTTAAACAAAATATTACTTTACAAATTAATACTAATTGTTAAAGGCTGATTGTCAAATTGAAAGAAGGTTCACTTGTTTTATTTCACACATTCCAGAGATGTTTTGGCTATGTAGAAAGAAAGAGTGGCGAACATTTACTGAAGAAAGTGTATAAAGGCTGGGTGAGTGGTTCGACAAGAAGAAGTACATTACGAAAGACGTGGCTAAACGTAACGGTAGAAAATGTGAAAAGAAGGTAAGTGAATAGCATTAAGAACAAAAAGTCTGTATTAAGTAATACATGGATGTGAACGAGGCAAGGGAAGTGGACTAGGACGGAAGAGAATGAAAGCAGATTATTAACTGAGTCTGTAGTTACTTAAAGATAAATTAAAGATTAAAATATAAAAAGGTTTTACACGACATGCCTACCCCTTCTAGAGAATAGCGTTATGGATACGTAAGTGTAGTAATTTATTACATTTTCAAACCCTAATTGCGATGGCAGCAATTACAGACGTATGTCAAAGGTAATAGGGTTCATTATTGACCAAGGTCGATAATATCACATTATTAATCTTTTCTTAGCAATTGAAAGCGGTCGATAACTATAGCTTAGGAAGGAAGTTGTGAAAAAACTCATAATAGCAAACTCCTAGGTTTAAGTTCTTGTTTCATATTTGACTATGTTCAAATATTATGTACATTTGTTGAATAAAAAAATGTGACTATTAAAATCAAGACTTTTTTATTCTAATCTACGAAATCTTTGTACCCCTTTTAGCGACCGGTAAAAGGTGTAAATAAAGAGCGCTAGAAACTAATAACGTTGACATTTTGTACACCCGCTAGCATAAGGGGGTATCAGCAGGACAAGATGTCGAACACTTCTGAACGTGCTGACTCACTAATAAACTGAGAGGGGTCTTGCTGAAAAGTGGCGTAAGCAAAGACGTTACTTCTGAACTAACAGACACGGAACACTTATTGCTATTAATCATGATTACGGTCGAGGACTCTTCGACAATATAATGCTATAAAGGGTTAGTATCAAAAAAGATTCAACCACTTCATTGGTACATTTTTTTTTACGAACTACTTTCCTTGGAACGGACACCACCCAAGCAGTGAATGGTTGCTTTTTTCTTGGATTATTTAAATATATGTAGTAATCTTCATCTACCCTCATTTATAATATACCAAACTGGATGATACGCCAGCAAAGCGTAGGAGCATGATGTTGTACTAATTTGCGCGATATACTTTTAGCTTTTGTGTTAAATTATGAGATACCCGATAGACACGCAGCATCCAAATAACTAAGGGCTTATCCAGAAGGACGATTAGCATTTACGCCAGTATCTAAGATTGTTTAAGTCTTATGTAAAGAAATATGGTCTTTCTTAACGTTACTGCTTCTAGTAGAAAAACCTTCGTCAGTAATGGCAGTTTTAAAGTTTTTTCAGAAAATTGTTCACGAAAGTTCGTAGCTACGGAACATATTTATGTTTATACTTGGCTATTATGCCACAATACGATTGAAATTACAAAAGGTAAAACCTCCAAATGTAGCAATTACACCGAAGGGTCTAAGTAATAAATCTATGAAGCGAACAATAGATCGATTTACGGCTACAAAGGTGGATTTTAAAACTAAATATAGCGAAAGGAAAAGGTGCGATTCGATTATGATCTGGTAGAATCCAGGAAAAATGTGGCGGCTTCTGGAATAAATTACAGCTCGATGCATAAGCCGCATGACGCGTCAGGGAGTTCCGTTTGACTACTTATCCACAAGTGATGTGAAATAAATAATTGAATCGATGTTAAAATAAATATGCTTAATATCTGTATAAATTGGGATATCATAGTTAGTTTCTACAGTAATAAGTTAAGCGTGCATCAAGGTACGCAATTAGATTAGTAATAAATATATTATAATTGTCGTGTTAGGAAAATAATAGATGCAGTAATTACTGTAGAAATTATCAACAGTGATCTCTGCAGTGGCATTTTCTGTAAATATTTATAAATAATAGGTATATTGGTTTGAATAAAGAAAAGTAGCGGAAATTCTAGTTCGTTATATTATAAATTTTCAGGATTTGATGAACTGACATCGTCAACAGTTATTTTTTATACGGTAAGCTACGTAACATTAATAAAATGCTAGCTTAAATGCACAACAGTTACAAAATGTAGTGGATTGCCAGCTGGTTCAACATAAAGAAAACGACCCTCGCAGCAAAATTATACAAAAATATTATCGTACGCCTTACAGTATTAAAATCATAATAGGGTTCTACTTTTAATGAATAATTACGGCAGGGGTTTTAATAAACCGAAAGTCAGCATTTTATTAAAAAGTGATTACGCTTTAATTAGCTAAAAATCGGACTGAGCAAACTTTACCAAAATTTAGTAGCTTCAATTTAGGTTCCTTTATGTACCCTACTTGCAGACGCACTTTAGTACTGAACCCCTGCACTTGCAGCATGCTACCCTCGCAGTTTAAACGATTCCAATTAACTTTAATTTATTTTAGTCAATTCGTCATCCACATGGGCGAGGTTGATGGTTGATTTTCAATCAAACTTTGTAATAGATAAAGGAAGAAGCGAGTACATCACGAATGCAAGTCTGAATTGTAATTTTCCTTTTGATTGAACTTCTTTCCTTTCGTATCATCATCATTTGTGCAATGGAATTTATCTCATTTATGCACACGCTGCAGCAAGTGTACGCAGAAGTAAACTAAAGTTTCACGTCGCATTCTCAACTAGAGGTTTGTTCTCCACAGCAACGCGAAGTTATACTCACTTAGCTTCTTAAAAATCCCTAGTCTTTAGAAGTGGAACTGATATCCCTAGTCTTAATTTACTGCAAAGAACCAATTAAAATAATTGCCTGCTGTGGTAGACTGATGTGTAGAAAGAGGTATGGAAACAGGTTTATAATCTAAATCAAACGAGTACTGAAAACCCATGAATTACAATAACCACTCAACAATCTTACTAATAATCCAATAGCTCTTTTTTTAAATTGCGATTATAGTTAAGGAACTAATCAGAATTAAGTAACGTTTTCAAGAGAAACCTCTAACTACCTCAGTGAAATTTTAGACAAGGCTGTTAGTTCGTCGAAGTAAAGTTACCAAATTGTATAAATACTGAATTGTGAATGAAATTTAGTTGAAATTTAATCCACAACGAGATTAAAGTTGAAAATAAAGTCGCAGCTAAAATACTTTAAAGCCCATAACGCCGCTGCACTGTAAAATTACTTCAAACTATTTTGCCGAACAGTTTGAGCTTTCAAAATTAAAATTAAAATCTTTAAGTATTTTATTTGTAGTCTATAGGGCGGGTTCTGGCGCCTCCCAGAAAAGGTAAATAACCCCTAGTGACGTCACAGTGCGGGTTCATTGACCTTTGTGCCTGACCTGAAGGGTTTCACTATGTTAATGTTGTTGATCTTTGTGTTTTGACTTGAGTAATGGTCTAGTGGATGTCATCGGTCGGGTTCATTGACCTTGACGTTCTGGTTTTTGCGGTGAAGGAGGAGGTCTTTGACCTTTGATTTGGCGCGTATTTTGGCGTGACTCATGCTGCTGCAAGTCGGGTTCAATGACATGTCTATGGTGAGTTCGTTGGTCTTTGTATTCCCGCGCCTATGGCGGATGAGTCATCGCAGCGGGCACTGTTTGGTTGGTGTCGTTGTCCTACTGACATACTTCCTAAATCATTGTCTTATTGGTCTGTTTTTGTAAGATTGTAAAACTGACCTATTTCTAATTGGTGTTGACCAAGTAACCTACTGACCTACTTCCACTTCTACTACGTTCTATTAACTTGTATGTGTAAAAACCGAGGTCTCTTGTACGAAAGTATATTGTATCTGTTACAAACATACGATGGCTCCCCGTGCAAATGACTTAAGAGTAAGCGGTTGTGTACCCACTCATATCTCCAGCAATATACGGCTTCGGGTTGTTTCAAACCGTATCGTAATTAACAAACTGATGGCATACACCTTGAAATTTTATGTGGTGTATTTTTACAATTCGTTGTATTTGGAATTTGCCCGAACTAGGAATAACGACACGTTGATCCGGATGGAGCAAGGAGATAACATGGTGTTATTTCTAAACGATTATATCGACGAGTTGACGCAATGTCGACCAACAGAGATTTACGACGAGCTTCTCACCTGCAAGAACAATAATAAGCGACACCGCGTACACTCGAGGTGTAGCGGTGTTGTGGAAGTTATCTTTCTAAAGGAAGTGAGAAGCAGGTTTGTAAGTATTCTGAGTGGAACGCCATTGTCGGCAACTGGTTGGCCGATCAAATTGCACATGTTCCAGTTTAAACAGTTTTTGGATAACCTGGAGTCGTATATTCTTTGTTGCCAGTACGATGTGATAGCTGACGAATAGGTGGTGCTGGCACAAGATGGTAGAGGCGGTGGTGGCGGTGGCAGAATAAATGTTGATGGTATAAAAGGTGACAAGTAGAAAAATGGGTATTGAAATTCTACCGCCCGGAAGAAAGTTTAAAATAATAAAGCCGTATGAAGTGATACAGTTGGCAGGGGTATTAAAAACTGGTGTCTTTGCTAAGCACGCTATTCCAGATATTGGAAAACAATTGGCGACTGGATAACGGTGACGATGTCTACAATATCGATTTGGTTAGCACAACTGTACTTTCTGTGTCGGAAATGGGTAGTTACGTGGAGGAGGTCGATTCGGTAACGTTTACGAAAAGATAAGCAAACGCTAAAGAAATTGAAAATCGACAGAAGGAGTATAGTAGTAGGGTGCCTGTACAAAATGTAACAACAACAACAGCACGAATATCAACATGGAAAATGTTGGTAAAAGTAATGTGGAATTACCGAATATACTGTGGGAGCAGTGTGCCCAAGGACCGAAAGAATGGGAGAGTGTGTTTAAAGAGTATGGTCGGGTGAGTAGCGATGGTACATCAGTGCAAAATTATAATGAATTATTTGTTACATTATAGACAATTAAACGTCTTGCGAGGCTTTTTTTTTAGAAGCACTATCTAACTATAGTTTTAAGGAATATTTATGTATGTATAAATGAACAAATAAAATACTACTTACTGTAAATGTGTCGGTTAACATTTGCCTTTATTAGCGATTTATATGTACAAAAGCAATATTTAAGTATAATTACATTTGCGGTTGAGCAATTGTATGACGAATGTCGTGTAGTATGGTAAAAACACTTAGATGTATTGCTGTAATCCTTTAATTTATGTAGAGGAGGACACCTTAAATCTTCTACGTTAATAACTTTAAGGTGTGGAAATTCTGGTAATAACCAAACTCGCTTTTTTATACCTTTAACGTAGACACATGTTGTTCTGGTAAATATTGAGTCCAAAATATGATGGAGACTGCTATATGGTAAGTCGCCATCTTCCAACCATATGCCGTGAAAGTTTCTGCTTAGCCATACGTTTTGGAATTTTAGGCAAGCTGACAGGTGGTCCTAAGATTACGGTGGTTTCAGCAGAAATGTTGCTGCAACTCTATCTGATAATAATACTGGTAAAACAGCCACTTTTTTAAACACAAAGTGATCATTGGCAGTTTTAAAACCTTGATCGTCGACAACTAATGAACTATTCATTTTAGACTTGACTTACAATATTGGTTGCAGGATTGTATCAAACCAAACGATCGTGTAGAATGAGGCAGTACGCTGTAGTAAGCTTTAAGTGCTTCCTTCATTTGAAATTATAAACGTACGTCAGCCGTTCTCACTTTCACCATTTCGTTTTGATAGGAACAATCGATGGCCACAAATGGGGCGCAAGTTTGAAATTCATTGGGTGTTAATGTGGGTTCGTTGATGCCTCCGTAATACGATTGTTGAAACTCTGCATATATTTCATATAGTATAGAATAGCGATTGTTATCGAAGTCAATGTTGAGGATATCGTAAGGATACATGGATGAACCCAGATGTAATTTCATATTGGTCAACTTACAGTAGTCAAACTAATTGCGCCTTTTTTTGCGCGATGTATACGATAACAAAACGCGGCTTTTCCACTCGAGAAGTCGTCTTCACAGTCCACGTATGCGTGTGTGTTGTATGTAATTCTGGGTATTTGTGTAGTTTCCAACTGCGAAAGCTTATATCCA
Organism: Platerodrilus igneus; assembly: GCA_036346225.1. Taxonomy (NCBI): domain Eukaryota; kingdom Metazoa; phylum Arthropoda; class Insecta; order Coleoptera; family Lycidae; genus Platerodrilus; species Platerodrilus igneus. Next base: position 2,967,847 of record JARFIW010000289.1, read on the forward strand.
TGGTGAGATTGCGTTGAGTATGTTTAAGTAGTTTTAAGTGCACTGCGTCTGCAACGGTTATGTGTGGAATCCGCCACGGTATATGTGTAATGGAAATTTTGATCGACTCGTTATCAGAATTTGATATGGCTGCGTCGTCAGCACTACTCCTAATAAGAATAAGCTCCTGTTTGATATTTAAAAGAATTTTTCGGTAGCCCTCGGCCAACTCTAAAACCATACATAAAGGAATGCATACGTTGAAATGACCATAAGCATCAACAAGATCAAGTTTATCGATGGGGGAGCAATCGGCGTTTCTAAAGCGGTGGCTTTCACTATGATCGTTGGATAGGAAATTTTTTATAGGTGTAGTTATACCTGGATTACGAACGCGGCCAATGACCTTTCCGTCAAGTTCATAGCGAATTTCATAAAATAAAAATAAATCTCCGTTGTTGACAAAATCGGCTATAGTTGAAACGCCCCTACACTTGATATTCCAATGCTCCACCCGTAGGTACTACATTGGCCAGGAAGCGAGTTTTTTTTACCTGGAAATTTTGAATTTTGCCGAACCCTTGTTGTAAGCAAGGTAGGGATCTTTTACGTACGTGACAACACTTACACAAAGAACCTCCATTTTACCTCTCATCCGAACGAGGACGTATTTTTGTGAAAAATGGTCGCCTAACATTTTTCAAGCAGACTGTGTCGAGATTTGAACCCGAGACTTTGAGCATAGTAGTCACACGCATACCAACTACACCACGGAGCCGCCTTGTAGTTGAAACACCACCATCTGAATTATTCATTGTACCTTCAATATAAATTACGCTGTCACATAGTAATGTATAGACATCTTCGTTTTCTATTGGGATTCGTATAACGTTGTTCTTCTCATATGTGGTATTGGAGTATGGTGTACGTGTATGTTTGTCACCATTGACGATGACCGTATTAAACATAGCAGGTTGTGTAATATTTAGTGTATTCCTATCCATTTTAACGACATAGCACTTTAAGTCCTAACGTTTGCAGGAATTTAAGGTTTTCCGATGTTATTCTGCGCACTTTAGAGTTATAAAGACAGTGTTGACACTGTACAATGGTCTGCTGAAAAGTCCGGGCCCGACACAGAGATAACGTCACTAGGGCGTTTGTACGGTAGCATTGCATAGTACTATCCCTTACTAGCTTATGTCCACAGTTTCAGGTCAGTAGCATGGTTAGTGTTTGATTAACAGCATTTAAATCAAGGCGATTTTAGAGTTTTCACGAAAATGGAAGATTTGGACAAACGAGTGGTAATAAAATACTTCTATTTAAAGGATTAACACCTAAAAAAATGAAGAAAGAAATGGACAGCACACCGAATGACTCTGCCCCATCATGTTCAATGATTAAAAGATGGATTGCAGAGTTTGAAATGGGACGGACGAGCATATGTGATGAGCTTCGTTCTGGACGCCCTGTGGAAATAACAACTCCTGAAATTATTTATAAAATTCATTGAGTAGTCTTGGAAGAATTAGTTAGAGTATTAACGGTGAGTAATACGCAAGTTTACTGCAACGTTTAAGCGATGAGGTGAAGAAGAAACGACCTCGATTGTCAAAAAACTGTGTTTCACCATGACAATGCTCCAGCACTTCGGTCAGTTATCCCAATGAGAAAATCCACGAATTAAGGTTTCAATTGCTTGAACATCCACCTTATTTTGTCAAATTTAGCAACCAGAGACTACCACCTATTTCCTAATCTCAAGAAATTCCTTGGTGGACGAGGATTTCAGGGTAACGAGGAGACAGCTATTTTGAAGGGCTTGACGAATCACATTATAGAGATGGTTTAACTAAGTTGGAACACCGATATGATAAATGTATAAGCCTTTCTGGAGATTATGTTGAGAAATAAATAAAAACATTTAAAAGAAAAGTTGTCTACTTTGTCGGGCCCGGGACTTATCAGCTGACCCTAGTATAATTTAGAAAGGAATAGGTTAAACGAATGAGATAACGCTGAACGTTTTAGAGAGCTTTTGAAATACTTTTTGATAAGGACTGATTACTGATAATTCATTATATTAGAGTTGCATTAATTGGATTGTATCTTATAAATCTTTCAAAAAGAAGCTTATCGATTAACAAAAATTTTTATTTGGATAAGAACGTTTAATTTATGAATTGTTGCATTTACTGTGAAATGAAAATAGTGAGCAATTGACTAGCCTCTAGTTTGAGCTAGCTTATAAGGGAACGAATCATGTAGATGCACTATTTAGCTTGCGCTTGTTGGTATGGAGCCGTAAGTTTAAATAAACTAATAGTTAACAATGCAGTATAAAGCAAATATACGGCTACTTTCATTTTCGGCGGTATTTGGTTATTTCATTTACATTGATTTCTTTCTACTCCTTCATACGTCGGCAACATCCTGTATGCTTCCTGCTAATTTTCATTTTAAACTTATTTATTTCGAAACGTAAAGTTTATGCTAAAATTAAATAGTCAATACCATGTTTTAGGTATCCGTTAACTTGTTATACATTACGACCGCGTATAATTGATTCTTATGTGATTTTCATCTAAAGACTCTTTGAAATGAGGTATTGAACTATCCGATAAAACTATATTTTCAGGTTTTCTAATCTCGCTTGATAACACCAATATTACTTTGAACCATAGTTATTAGTTAAACGAATTAATATTCACTTTCTTTTCTGAATTTTCAAAAAGTACTCGTCGTGATTGTTAGATTCTTCGTTTTCGTTTTTATGGAATTTCGTGCACGCAGTATTACGTGCTTTTTCCGGTGGGCCTAATGATCAGTTCGAATCATCGCACCTGTTGGCACGAGAGAACACGCACATGGTGTGATTACGCACACAGCTGGTCCACTCCTTCCTTAGTGACGGAAGCTAGCCTACAACTTGGACGTGGGTGAGTTTTTAGGCCGATTTCTTTTTTGTTTCTTTGTTGGCACTGCTCCTGGGAAAGGGTCACACCCACATGTTTATCGGGTTCAACTCGAAGACCATACTTGGTAGTTGTGAACATGTGCATCGTTAGGTGAGATGGTACTTATCATTACTATTGTATGTACTTTGACCATCATACATCCGTAATGGTATACTTACGGTGCTAATGTCTACAATGGGAGGGTTTCCTTTTTTCTGCTTACAAATTTGTGATATTAATTTCCAATTTAACACCTAAACTACTTAATGTCTACAAGGGAGGGTTTCCTTTTTTTGTGCTTACAAATTTTTGATATTAATTATCAATTTAACATACAAACTACTTAATGTCTACAAGGAAAGGGTTTCTCTTTTTTTGTATTTTTTTGGAGTTGTAAAATTTTGTTAATTAAGGCAGTGTAGTGCTAATTATTTTTATATGCTTAATTGTTGTATTTAAGATAGTGATTTAGAACTGCTGTTGTTAGGGTCGTAATTTTTTGTTCTTTTTTTTGTAATTAATGTGGGGGACGTAAAAACGGCAGCTCGCTATTTTACGTATTGATTCTTTTTTTGCACTACTGTTCTGGTGTAATATATATATATATATATATATATATATATATATATATATATATATATATATATATATATATATATATATATATATAATATATATATATATATATATATATATATTATAGTGGTTTTAAAAGATCAAAAATAAATATAAACGAAGCAATTAAAACACCCTGTATAAAGGAACAACAAGAAATTACGTGCGAAAATTATATTTGTTAATTCATTTTTAAGTATCAAGTATTAACGAAATTTATATATAATTAACGAAATTTAAGTAGATTTGCAAAGAAATTAAATAGTAAAAGCCAATGCCATTAATTTATTAATTAATTAGAATCTAATTGAACGATTATTGATGTATAATATGCATAAAAGCATTTAAAAACCCAATAATACCAAAATGAGACGCGTTGCTAACGAACAAATATATCAGGAGGGTTGAAATACGTGGAAAATCCAGCTCGTAGAAGTGTTATTTAAAATGTTACGATTGAACCCCTGCGTATTTTTAAAAAGTCAAGTTTCAATAATTTCTGTAAATAACAAACAAAGATTCTACGTATATTGTAAAACCGTCGCATGCGTTCTATAGAAATACTAATGAAGGGGTTATTTAACGCACGTAGACAGTCCACGTGTATAAACAGTGAACAAACAAGAATATTGATTTTTCTACTACTCAAGCAAGGTTGGAAAGAGAAAACGTATAAGCACGAGACCACAATAGTAGAGAAGGGATTTGAGAAACGTCATTAAGTCTACGATTGGTCGATATGTTAGTTCGACTTGATGTAGACACGAGGATAGTGTAGCGTGATTTTCTTAAAAGTTTATAACGAGGTACGGAAATTCGCAGATTTGAAATTGGGGTTGAGTGCAAAATTGTGAGAATGTGTTGTTGTGAGCGGGATTTCGGATAACTGGGGGCTTGGAAAGGTTACAGTCGAAAGACATAAATACTCTAGAGAACTAGGACTCGCTCTCTTGTCTTTTAACTTCGTGCCTTATTATTTCAATCGTCCCAAAAGCACGTATGAAAGTTAACACGAGTTGTAAGTATTAACAATTAATTTAAAGTGTATTGCTTAGTGGTAGCCTCTAAATAAATTAAAACGCGGTTAGTGTGCCGAGATTGTTTAATTGAGGTACCACCTATAATTTTTAATCAACTCGCGTCGGGACATTAAGTAACGTAGATTACTATGAAATAAAATTTGGAATTTGGTTACACCGAGAAGGAGGCGTTGGCGGATCAACTTGGAGGGAGTTCGTCTAATAATAGCGATAAACGACCTGCAGACCAGGGAGAAAAATTACATGGCATCATCTACAGAGCGGAGTTTTCAGGTAACGATTTAAAATTGTGATTTCTATAAACTGTAAATATTGGGGTAGAGTATGAGAGTGTTTTCCAAGGTAGTGTGAATTATTTACGTATTGAACAGAATATGTGTAAATAACTTTATTACGGTATTCAACTAGAAATTGAAGGTGTCTAGAAAGCTTTTAAACGTTCCCTCAGAACGTGAAATTTTGTGAAGAGTACATGGCTTTGTTTTTTTTAGTTTTAGAGTATGCAATGTAGAAGGGCATACATTAATTGGGTTATTATGAGCTCACCATACCCTACAGTTTACTTAGAGTATTAAAATAAATAAATAAATAATAATAAAGGAATTTTAGAGAAGGTATTATTCAATGTCCATTTACTCCGAGTACTTTTTATGTGTTTGATGATTTTAAAATTAAATACAGGACATTACAAAATAAAATTTACTGAAATGTAACGTGAACAATAAAATAATGAATTGCATTTGTAAATAGGAATAAATAAAAGATTGTATGTTGGTTGTATTTTGTGGTTTTATTGGGAGTGTGCGTGAATGATAGAATTTATGAATGAATATAGCTATCTAAAAGGAGGTCCAAATGAGCTAGCCGGAAGCAGTTGAAGAAGGCCATTCAATTGAGGAAGAGAGGAAAATGGGTAAGAGATATTTTTTTTTGACTTATTTAAATTTTTGGAAATTTTTCTATTTTCCAATTTGAAAATTTAATAAAATTTTCGAATAAATTTATGGTTGACTAGGATCTTACCCGAGTACCACGGCAATATATATATATATATTTGATAATTAAAGGTTGTATGATTATTTTTATGAGTGGGTAATTTTTTTTTTATTTCAAGCCTTTCTTTAATTTTTGTACGTATTATACCCCGCCCACTAACCGAATGAGCCCGGTCAATTTCTTTTTTTCTTCTTTGGCTTTTAGGTTACGTAAATGTACGTAGCAATTCGAATCGCTTTCATTATAAAAACGTTACATGGTCAACACACAAACATTAATGAAAATTTAGATGGAAATCTTTTACCACTTTTTTAGTCTTTAGGTTTGAAATACTATGATTCTAATAAATACATAAATTGCATATTATTCCAAATAAGTAGTTGTAAAATAATTGCGGTGTAAATTTCGAATAACTCATTTGGTAGAGAGATGTGGACTGTATAAAATCTATTTGATAGTTAACAAACAACAAATAATTAAAGTTTTTAAACAGTTCAAAGCGTTTACTTAAAAGCACTCACCTGGTGATTTATGCAGCCGTGCCAACAAAAAAACAATGTAACAAATAATACTCTTCTCTTTGGCGGGTGAAGCGAAGCACATTTATAACGATAGTGGTGTTCTAAAAAGGCCAGCGGTTCATGTACAATCGCAAAGCAAATTGTTTGAAAGACAAATCGATTTTCTAATATGTAGAACGTGTAAGATAGCGATGCGGTGTGTTCGAACAACGAATCGATTCTCTCTGTGAGCTTCGTGGATTTCCCAGTCACTACACTGTTTGCACATGCAAAATAACAACGTTCACCACTCATGGCACTGTTGGCGCGTGCTTCTAGTAAACCAAGGAAATTCTACTCTAATAAATTTAAATATACCGCGGCGAATTTAAAATAATCAACAAACTCGATGTATTAATAAAATTGGCAGTAAAATTTACAATATAAACGGAACAGTAGTTTATAATTATACTTATAAATCTCTTGATTAGTACCTTACCGAATTTTCCTCTTATTATCATTAAGTAACTGGCCCATTTGACGCAACTTTCCTATACTGTCTATTGTGCGTCAGTTTCCATTTAAAACGCAAAGTATTTGGTTAAAAGCTTTAAAGCATTCCTAATGTAATAAATCATATAAATATTAACATTCACAAGATGACATCTAAGAACCTGCAAACCTCTATAAAAACTAAAATCTTTCTAATTTTCTATAAAAATGTCAATCATCCGCGTACGTGTATTTTCTCGCTACTATACAAAGTAAGTCTTTCACGTAGCCACGATTACGTGCATTCTATCATGAACGTGTAGTTCTTTGAATATAAAATTGATCAGATTCGAGAGATTTGTGTACAACTGACAAAAACTTTTATTTACCTCTGTTTGGGTGCTGATAGATAAGCGACATAGTTTTTTAGTTTAGTTTGGAGAGCTAATACCTGTAATATTGTGCTACCTTCTAAGATTGTAAGCAGTCGCATTTTAATGTAGACATTTCTTCTTGTGTTAATTTACTAAATCCTAAACAGTCGTTCTAAAGAGTGACCTGGACTGATTTTAGTCTGAACAAGTTAAATTTTTATTTGGAGACGCGTATATGAACCACTGCGGCTTACTTAGTTCTATTCAGTTTCAGCATTTCAAGCTGTTCAATCTCGGTATTCCAAGCTGAATTCAAACCCTGTCCTAAAATTGATGATTATATTTGTTCGTGACACAGCTTTAGTTTTTGACGTGTTTAGAGGACAATTCTATTTGGCTTTTCGGTAAGTACTACTACAGAGGTTTTTGTGCTTTGCCTCATAAGCTTAATCTGTTCATGTTACTTCTCCAATAGTTCGTGGACGTTGTGATGACCACCCATTATGTTGGTGCTTTAATACGGTTTTGAATAGAACATTAACGGATGTAGTGCAAGTGATAGTATTTTATTATATAGTGTTAAATATGTGCGACAAGAACGTTTTTATCTGTAAGTTCGATTTTAATAATAGCATAGCAGTAGACTCTATAGCGTAACGTAAGTGTTGGACCTCTTTATTAATTAAGTAGTTTTTAAGTAGTGTTATAAGGGATAATTAGCAGTTAGTGTAGTTATAACTAAATAAGTGCAAAAACAGTCTATCTAAAACTGAGAATGGAATTTGACGGGATCAAGTTCTCGGAGAACCAGCTGCAGTATGTACAAGCCGCAACATCGAAGTACAACGAGATAAAAGCTGAGAACGAAAAGCTCACTCAACAGTACCTAGCTGCGATTAGCATGATAGAGGAGCTACAAAAACAAGTGGCTAAAGTGTAGACGAAAGCGGAAGCGCTGCCCAAAGAAAAAAAGAGGAAAGTTAGCCTAAAATTAAAACCATCACTAGAAACGAACGTTACAACTAGTAACAAATTTGACGCACCCAGAAGTCTAGAGAAAGGAAAGGCGATGGAGGATAGCGAACCTGAGTTTGACATAATAAAAAACTGAGGCGGAAATAACCAAACAAAAATGATGGGAACACAAACTAGACGAATATCCGCAGAAGTAATAAATAAATGGAAATAGAGGCAAAGGAAAGACAAAGAACCGCCGAGTCGTCTAAAGAACCTCCCCCAACGAAAGGCACGGAAAAACCAAAAGAAGATGCTCGAAAACCACCACCGATTGTTGTTACATACCAAAATTGGCATTGTACATTTTTAAATATGTGACTAAATTCCCGCCTTTGTTTTTAAAATAGACTTGTGCATTTCCATCATTTCGGAGAGTTGCGTTTGCGCAAAAAAATGCGCAGACGCGGAGTGATGGCGCAAGTGCGCGGTGTGTGACACGATATTATTAGGCAACGAGACGTCGAACGGCGACGTTTGCCTGTGTCTTTTTTGTCTTTTCTTTTTTAGAATGTAGTTTTTTTTATCGTTCCTTACCTGGTTGTTCCTTCGTCCTGCCTATAAACGAAGAAGAGGGAAGACGTTAAATCTGGTTTCAACGATGGCATAACGCAACTCACACCAAAACGGGATACCCGGAAATTAGCATGGCCTCTGCGCAAGGATGACCTGCAAAATCGTGAAGCGTTCCACATTTTTAAATGAGTACTTTTTATCTTTTTAAGGTGCAACTTCTATCATTGTAAACGTATTTGTCATGTGATACAATTTGACACGAAATTATGTCGTAATATCTTTGTTGTGCAATAATGTGAAGGTAGATAGTATCCGTGTTGCCAACTGTGGAAGTGGCTCTAAACGCGCGACGGGGGTTGTAACAGTGGCACCTAAACTTGAATCGAAAATTTGTCTTCACCTCCCATTTATCTTATAAGGTGATAGTTTGGAGTATCTTTGTAGAAATTGGGTTTTTTTACTCAAATATAATAAAAAATAATTTTTAAAATTTTTAATGGCTTTTGGATAAAAGAAATACAATCTGGCAACATTGCATTTGGTAATTTTTATCTTATGTTGGCGTGACATTGAATGCAGTTGAAATTTCAATCTGAAGCATCTAGTCGGCCATGTTTGAACAATGATTGTTTACCTCTTATATATGTTATTTCTAACTAAAAAAAATTGGCATTTTTCTTTTATAAAAACAGTGTATTTATATTTAAATTCTCTTAAATAATTACCTAACCTAATTTAGGATAAAACGAAAGCATAAACCTTTCAAATGTGTTTAGCAAATTACCTTAACCTCAATTTAAACATGTGCTTTGGATTAAATATTTTTTTCTGTATTTTAGTTATAGATAAAAAGCTATATGATTAAAAAAGCTCCTTAAAAATACACTAAATTTAATTAAATAATTATCTCAAACCTCAAATTCTTTTAGTTTATTGAAACCTGTTGTTAGTTTAAATTTTACCTATTTATTACATTATTTTACGTTGCCATGACTTTAAAGTGTCCTCTTTCAATCTAAATAATTAACTATAGGTTACGAATTCTTTCTCAAAAAAATCTTGCTTTTAATACAGCTAACGTATCTAATTGAAATCTTACCTTGGTATATCTATACCTTCTAAAACACTATAGTAAACTGAATTTCGCTATATCTACTTACTTAAACATTACAATAGTGAGGTTGATGATAATGTTTAGTATTTAAGTTCATTCACTATCCCCTTTGGTTACGATGGTTGTTGATAAATTCCTCGATGTAAAAATAATACTTTAATAATTTAGTATATTGGTTCTTTCTGCCCACGTATCGCTAGAATATTGCTTTTTTGTAGTGAACATGATTTTGTTTTGATAGCAAATTTTTTTATTTTATTGGTATTGCAACGCAGCATTTTTTAAAATCTATTTGGTCTAGGCGGGACTTGTCGTCGTGGTTGGTCGCACAGCAGTATGTTAGTCTAGACGAGACTCATGAAGAGTTGCTCGCTCAGCATTACATAAGTCTAGATGAAACTCGTGGTAAGTTTGTCGCTCTAGTACTTTTCGAATCATTTTTTGAGGATGATGAAGTTTTTGTTTATTAGTCTAGGTGAAGCTCAAAGGAAGGCTTGTCACCCTAGCAATTACATGCGTTGTAAGATATATCTTTTTGTTCATCAACAATTTTGTTATCAGTAAATCAAGTCTTAATTACCGCTATCTCTTCATATATCGATTCAGGCTACACAAGGTACGATAAAAATATCTTTGAAATCGCTCAAGCTTTGCGTACATCCAAAATTTCTCACGTTTCATTTCTTTAACGATTTACCTAATGTGTTTGTCCCTACTGTGAATTAGTTAACTTTATTCAGCCGTTTCTTTTCTTATACAGCACTTACCTTCTACACGTTTGGCTTATTTACATTAAACTAGCTATCTTTTTACTACCTGTTGACTTTTCTTTGAATTTATTGCTAGCCACATATCTGTTTATTATCTAGGTCCACCAGTATAACTCTGTCGCTTCATTTAATCAATCTTGCCACTTTTTCTACAACAGATTATTTTGTTTTTAGCATTTATCTTACATTGTTTAATTTTGTGGTCATTGTCGTAACTTTGGTTGCAATAACTCATTAAACTTTTGTAATTGGTTTTAGCTGATGTTAAGTGGATGCTTTTTTTTTTGGGCTCACATAGGAGACACGGCTTGTTACGTGCCAAAAATTTCGGCACTAGACCCTTTTAACTAAGTTTTAATATGTGAGAATTTCGTGCCATAAATTTAAAAGACTTGTTACGCGTATTTCCGTCACTTCAGAAGTGCGTTGCGCCAGATTGCGCCGACGCGTGTGTTGTCGAGAGGATAGTGGGGAATTTCCGAAAGACGCGTTAAGACTTGCCTCCGAAACGCAAAGAGAGTGGTATCCTATCTTACCGTGTCTTTTTTCTGATATGTAGGTTTCCTGTGTTCCCAAATTATCGTACCTTTCACCTGTCTTCCTTACCTTATTTGTCTACATATAGGAAGAAGACAATCAAAAAGATCCAAAAAGATCCACGGAGCCCGCAGCCGCCTTCATGAAGTAATCCTGAAGGAAGCCGCCGCCATCATGAAGTAATCCTGAAGGAAGTCTACCTGTTCACGTGAGTACCCCGTGGGGGTTTTATATAATTTGTGTAATTACGTGCCATAATTTGCATATTGCGTGACGTCATCGAAATTTGCGCGTCAATTTTCACATTATGTAATATTGTTACTAACTGACGTAGTGTCTCGCGTATCGCGTCGACGGGGCTGTAATAGGGTATGCCATTATACAAAATAGTCCATACTCGCAGTTGCAAAAAACTAGGAGTTTCTATTCCATGCGTTTTTCTTCTGAACTATTGCAGTCGCCCACCTTATCTTTTATCATTACTTGTTTTCTTTTTCTATTAAGTTACCAGAACATATAAACATTTTTTTGTTGTTTTTTATTGAACTTCGTGGTGAGGTGCTATCGCTTTTTATTGATATCTTATCGAATTCTCGGTTGTTTTAGCATATTGGGACAGTGTGTTTGTATTTAACTGCTTATAGTTAGGCATTCTTGTGTGTTTATGGCGTTACCGTTCCTAAAAATTACCTTGAAGCAGTTGGTTTTTTGTGTGAAGTGAAGTATCTGTAGTGATACTTTTAAGTTGTTGTTTCAACTTTTGTCTGATTTTCCTATCGTCGTGGATGCATTCGTTAGAGTCTAGTAATTTTTTTTAACTTATATGTCTTAACTTACTTATATAACGGCTTTAAGGAGCCACTCTATCTTGTATCTTTGTGATGGATGACAAAACGGCTTGGTAAGCCGGGAAATTCTACGCTATGTCTTTAATGTATGTAGTCGTAGCGTGCCTTAGCGTGCTGGGACGTTTCGGATCCACCTATTGTTATCTAGTTTTATCTTAATATCTTTATCTTACCTATTATCTTTGATAATAACTTGAACTTAATATCGTTATCTTACCTATTATCTTTAATAACAACTTGAGCTTAATATATTTATCTTACCTATTATCTTTGATAACAACTTGAGCTTAATATCTTTATCTTACCTATTATCTTTGATAATAACTTGAGACTTTGCCTTATTTTTTTTTGTTTTCCTAACGTTTGGTATTTATGATCAGATGTAGGAATTATTTTTTGAATATTGAGTGAAGAAGCTAACCTGATGATAGCAATGTAATTTGTTAGGTTGTTAACGTAAGAAATTAGTAAGATGGTACTGTTGGTAAATTTGTTGATTCACAACCATGTCACGAAGAAGTTTTGATGTGCATTGTTTATTAAGCTAGAGTACTAGTACATAAAAAGTTGCTAAAGTGCAGAGTAACTTGCTCTTTTGGACATTTTGAAATTTGGGCATTTTCTTGCCAAAGAAAAAAGTTTAAATGCAATGGTTATGTGCGTGTGCACTTAAAAAAACCTGTAATGTTAGCTTTAGTTATAGTATATATGTTAGGCGACTTGTCGCATTTGTTTTAGTTTTAGTAGTGTTTCATGCTCTCCGAGAAATTTGTGCTGTCGATTTTAACTGTACCACATTAAAGACTTGTGTGTGCATTTATATATGTAATTCATAATCAATGGGGCTACACATTCCGTTTCCTGGTTAATCGTAATACATATTATCGGTTGAAAAAACCAGGTGGCGCCTAAATGAACATTTTCTAGAATTTAAGTTAGGGTATAAGTAGGTTAGTTAGGATTTAGATTTTAAGCTTTTACCGTGCTAACAGTCATTTTCTTTTTTTAAACTTTTTTTTCCTTTTATGGCTTTGTCGCGATTGTTACATGCCAAAATTGGCATTGTACATTTTTAAAAATGTGACTAAATTCCCGCCATTATTTTTAAAATAGACTTGTGCATTTCCGTCATTTCGGACAGTTGCGTTTGCGCAAAGGAATGCGCAGACGCGGAGTGATGGCGCAAGTGCGCGGTGTGTGACACGATATTATCAGTCAACGAGACGTCGAACGGTGACGTTTGCCTGTGTCTTTTTTTGTGTTTTCTCTTTCAGAATGTAGGATTTTCTTATCGTTCTTTACCTGGTTGTTCCTTTGTCCTACCTACGAACGAAGAAGAGGGAAGACGTTAAATTTGGTTTCAACGATGGCATAACGCAACCCACACCAAAACGAGATACCCTGAAATTAGCATGGCCCCTGCGCAAGGATGACCCGCAAAATCGTGAAGAGTTCCTCATTTTTAAGTGAGTACTTTTTATCTTTTTAAGGTACAACTTGTATCATTGTAAACGCATTTGGCATGTGATACAATTTGACACGAAACTATGTCGTAATATTTTTTTTGTGCAATAATGTGAACGTGGATAGTATCCGTGTTGCCAACTGTGAAAGTGGCTCTGAACACGCGAGAGTATAACATTGTAGTAAAAAATCAAGAAGCTTTCGGACAAGACAAACGAATTGCAGCCGAATTGGACATCCCGATCAAGGGACACCTCAGTCAAAGTGCGATAAAAATATTTACGGCGGAGGAATCTCATTTCCGTGCACTACGCGCAGCATTAACTATAAACGACATTGAACACCATAGTTTTCAATTCAAAAGTGAAAAAGAGCTTAGAGTAGTGATTAGAGGAATCCCATCAGGAATCTCCGAAGCAAAAGTGTGCCAGGAGTTACAAGAAAAGGGCATTCCTGTAACAAGCACAAAAAGAATGGGAAATAAAACCGAGCAATTCCTGCTGATGATGGTCAACACGTCAAGAGACGAAAGGGGAAAACATATTTTTAACGTTGGGGACCTAAACTATATGAAGGTTCAAATAGAGCCCAAAAGAAAACCACCGCCCAGACCCAATGCTTCAGGTGTCAACAATTTGAACATGTCAATTTCAGATGCAACAATAGCTCAGTGTGTGTGAAGTGCGCGGGAGATCACCCGCATAGAGCATGTCCAATAGACACCAGCCACAAGCCGAAGTGCATCAACTGCGAAACAGATAGACCGACATGGCATAAAGAATGTCCAGCGAGACCAGATAACATAAGACAGGGTAGAGGAAGAAAGGGCTGAAAAGAACTGACAAAAACAAGACCAATACCACCGAACAGAGTACCAAAAAGGGATCTCATACGCGCAAAGAGCAAACTCTAACGAGAACCAACAGGAAACCCCCGCCGCCCAGCACCAATCCTTCATCAGCGAGATACGCAGCATAGAGCTCCTCCCGGAAATAATTAATCACATTAGAAATGGACTATAAACCACCCAAGAAATGACTCACGAGACGCTAAACATAATAAACTGGAACTCCAATGGGCTAGTGCGTAGAAAATTGGAGCTTCAAGTGTTTCTGACAGAACATAAGATCCACATGGCTTTAATAACGGAGACGCATCTCAACCGTTCCATCAAAATTACGGGATTGCGGGATACAAGCTACAGAAAAGACCGAAAAGACGGCAGAGGGGGTGGAACTGCAATTTATATTAAGAACTCCCTATGCGCAAGGCAATTAGAATTTCAGAAACTGGAAGAGCTGAAATACACAGCAATAAAGACAGAGGTCGAAATTACCAAATACCAAGTAATGGCTCTATATTTCACTTCTAATAGACCACTACCGGACACAGAATTAGGAGAACACCTCAAAACCAGAAAACTACAACAGATCATAGGCGGAGATTTCAACGCAAAACATACAGACTGGGGCTGCACAAGTACAGACTCCAGAGGCAAAAAGATTTTTAAGATAAGTAGAGACACGGGCATCAAACTCGAAGCAGCCACTTCGTCAACAAGGTGTGGAAGAGATGGATCTCACAGCACCATAGACCTATTTCTGGCTACAAACAACAATAGAAAAATAGAAATCGGCACCAATCACGACCTAGAATCGGATCATGTGGCAGTAGTTCTACAAATGGCAACAACGAACAAGCTAACAAAAAGCGAACAGCTGATTAAACCCACCAACTGGGCCAAATAGAAACAGATCATGACGGACTACAAGCTTACAGGACGAGAAACAGTGGAGGACGAGATAGAGGAACCAACCACGAAAATACAAAAAGGTATTGAAAGTTTGACAACAACATGCAAGAGACCTACGCATCACTCAAAAGTAGAAGGAAATTTTAAGACAGAGCAAAATAAAAGTTTATCAGAACAAGAGCAGCGCAGAACAAAACAGAATTAAACAGAGCAATAGAGGCAGCGAGAAGAATGATTAAGGAGAAGAGAGAACAACGATGGGAAAATACGATAGACGACATAGACAGAGACAACAACTCATACACGCAAAAACTATGGAAAATAGCCAAAGCCTTTTCGTAAAGAGAGGGCAGAAAATCATGTCATCTTCCACAATGGTAAATGGGCTTTCTCAGATGCGGAAAAGGCCGAGAGCATGGCACAACACCTACAAGAGCAGTTTGCGAACACGAGCCTAACCCCCACACAAACAGCCAATCTACTGAAGAAACACAGTAAGATCCACCAAATAGGGTTCTGTGCATGATAAACAAACTACTGAGAAGGAAAGCTCCAGGCAAAGACACAATTTCAAACGAAGCACTAGTCCATGCCCCTCCAAGTCTAGTAAGCGGAATAGCAAAAGCATTCGCCAAAATAATACATTGGCAAGAATATCCAAAGACGTAGAAGACTTCAATAATAGTCACTGTACCCAAGAAGAGAAAAGATCCGCTAAAGCCGGAGACCGAAGGCCGATAAGCCTGCTGTGCTCGCTATCAAAGCTTTTCGAAAAACTACTAAACGAAGACCTGCAGTGCTACCTAGAAAGAAATCGCAAGATCCCAAGTACCCAATTTGGATTCAGGAAGAAGCTAGTCGCCATAAAACATGCAGAGATCCTCGGCAAACACCAAGAATCTGCAAAGAGAAAAAGCATGCAACAAATTTCAATATTACTCGACATGGAAAAGGTATATGACAAGGCCTGGAGCGCGGGAATAATGTTCAAGCTGAAACAGATAAGGGCCTCAAAACATCTGGCAAATATAGTGGAAGATTTCCTGCAAGAAATATATTTCACGGTCAAAATAGGCAAAGAACTATCAGCAACAAAAGAAGTGAAAAAAGGAGTACCTTAAGGGTCCCCACTGTCGCCAACTTTATTCAATGTACTGGTCTCTGAAATACCAAAAGACAATAAGCACAAGGTACTACAGTATGCAGAAGACATCGCATGTTAACAACGGGGAAACTAATACACTCTACCGTAACAGGTGCCGAAAACATGTCCAGCAAAATCGTAAAATGGGCAACAGACTGGAAACTGCAGGTTAACACAAACAAAACTGAAGCAGCTTGTCGAACCGGCAAGCAATACTTCAACAGAAAAATCAAAATCGGAAATCACATAATAAAATGCAAAAAGACACTAAATTATTTAGGAATCGCATTCAACTACCAGGCAACTTTGCAGAGCACGTCAAAAGGAGGAAAACATAGCCAAATGATCGGCTAGTCGTATTCACAAAATTATCAGTGAAGAGCGGTTCAGACAACGAGGAAGATTAACCTTAGTCAAAGGGATAGTGGAAGCACAGCTAATGTACGGATGCCAGATATGGGCAAACCGAATTCTACCGAGTCAGCTCAAAAAACTTGAACAGTTCAGAATGCGGATGTATCGCACGGTCACCGATGCATACAGATTCACCCCCAATACAGAAAACGCACTAAGAATGGAATCACTAGAGGAGATGGCCAATAACAGAAGGGAAAAAATGAAAGACACCTGGCGACAGCACACTAACCCAAGCATAAGGCGCTACCTGGAGTAGGAAGTAATAAAAAAAAGAAGAAAAATCATTCCAAGCGACCACCTCGTCGCAAAGGAACCAAGGGAAGTTTATAAATCATAGGGTACAAAACCCTGAAATTTATAAAACAAGGAGCAAAAAAAAAGTTACTTTCCGTTTATTAATAATTACATTTTTTTTAAATAATTGATGCGAACATACTATATTTATAGAAGAATGCTTTCATTGCTAGGATAATTCTGCACTTATATGGACTCTACTTCTCCCGCTTTTCATAATTCTACAACCAAAATAGCAAAATTCCTGGCCTTCAGAAAATTTGTCCTATCTTGTTTGTACATTTAAAAGTACGGCATTTCATTACATTGGTTATATTTCATGTATTATATGTTATAGCTTTCTTTAAAACTTCATCCATTCTAATGCATACTACAGACTATACTGGTAAAACATGGTATAAATATGATGTTGTTAGGGTAGTTCCGTATGTTTGATTACATGGCATTGGGAACTATTGTAGGTTTTGCTCCTAGGCACTCTAAAATCATAGCACAGTTTTAAGTTAACCGACATTTAGATCAAAGGTGTAATACACTTAGTATTTTGTTTAAAGATGATTAAGTTTTAATTGGATGAAACTCCAGCTATGCAAACTTTTCCATAATTAAGTAGCCTTTATGTAGGTTCGTTACACACCACCCTAGCTTGCGAACCCTAATGCTCAACTTATAAAATCGAAACACACCACCCGCATAAATTAACCATTTTAAATTAGTTTTAGACGATTTTGTATATTTCAACCAGATTTGAATGTTTGCTGTTTGGACATCTGTGTAGATTAACTTCCTATCAAATTTTCCAACATGTAAAGCAAAAAGCTTCTATAGCACCACTAAATCAGAGAATTTGAATTGCAAATTTCCTTTCAATTGAATCTATTTTCGAGTTCTGGCATCATCGTTAGTGAAATGAAATTTACTTCGTTTATATACAAATGCCATTTGATAAATGCAACTAAAAGTTAAGTATGCGTTGCATCACGAGGCGTTCGCTCTTGGACAACTGAAGTGGATTATAAAAGCGAATCCTATTTAAAAGTAAGCTTGTTTGTTAAAAACACGATGGTGATAAATCCAAGATTCTTAAACTTTGGGTTATTGCATTTGGACGAGAAGGTTTATTTATACAAACTACAACCAGTATTATGAGCTGCATTGTTAACACTTTTATTAAGGCTTGGTTTGAATTTATATTTTGCATTATATAGCTGGCGTTGTTGAAAACATTGTTGGAGTGAGAATATATAATGTTGTCCTCCTGTCAAGAATCACTTGCGTTTGAGACATCGACAGACAAATTCATATCATTTTTGTAAACAATATAAAGGTTCATGCATTAATTAATAATGTTCGATAAATAAATGGTTCTGTTTCATATTTATTTTGCGTATTTTTTATCGTTTGACAGTGTTAATCTGCAAACTGAACTGTAGATAACGTCACGATTAAACATGGTCCTTCAAGCCGGAAAATTAATATCCATTAAAACTGGCATTGAGCGTCTATGCCACAGACCGTAAAAACACCAACTTTAAAATTCCTGAAGTTGAGGGTGATCATTAAATTATCAAAGAGCATAACAAAGATTGGTCCACGTACCAATATAAAAGTTCCTTTATCAATAAAATAGCGTTTATTTTGAGGTATCAATATAAGTTATTCCTTTAAAGTTTCAATAATTGGCGCAATTTTGAGGTTACAACCTCAATTTTATGTTTATAACATGTTTTAATGTTGTACTATTCCAATTAAATTAGTGATTTTCATATGCACAGATTCGATTTGCGTTAAAATTTTGACCTAAGGCAAAAAATATTAAAGTTTTAAAGAGCTTATTCATCGTTGTATGCGATTTTATTACTTTGACATACAAAACGTTTAGTGGTTGTATTTACAATTTTAAATATTACCCCTATGGTCATATTTAACTTATGCCAAGTGAGGAAAGTAGGTTTAAGCGTATATTTTCTTATTTGGCGTTTGAAAAATTAAAAAAGTTAATTTTGATATATAAAGTCTAAAAGTTTTGACGCGATTTATGTGATTGGTTTCCAGCGAGGTTCTTACACAATTTAAAAGTTTTCTGTTCAATTTAAGAGTATTTTTCAAATATGTCTGGACAATTAAAGACGTTGATAGCGAAAAGAGGCGTTCTCAAAACCAAGCTAACTAAGTTTAAGCAAAAGTATGAACAAGAGTTTGCAGTTTTAAATGAAAAAGCTAAGTATATTGAACTGAAACAGCGTTGTACTCGTTTTGTCCCTTTGCTGGAGGAATACGAGGCGATTCAATTAAAAATTGATTATCTTGAGCATCCGGAAGATACTGCGGGCTATGAGGATGGTGGTCAATTTAAAAATGCACATTTTTCTTTAATGTCTATAGTTCAGTACACGATTCAAACTTATGAATCAGATGTAAAACCAGAAGTAGGCTCACAGGCTAGCTCAAAAGCTTCCCAAAAAAATTCAGCTCATAATAAATTATCAAAAGATTTATTTATTTATTTATTGTATGTTGGAAATATACAGGTCTAAACCTAATTACATATTTCCACTAAAAATAAAGTAACAAAAAAAAAATGCTAACTTAAGACATTTTCTTCCTCACATATTGATGAGAATGCATTACAAATTTTAAATGAACATGTTTGATATAACTAGACAGTAAATTCATTTTATGCTATAATTCTGTGTTGTGTGTGGGTGTATGTGTTGGTGTGTGGATGGATGAGGGTGTGTTGTTTATGCGTAAATATGCGGGTATTACATTTTATATAATAATTTTACACAGGTTTCTTTTAAAGCTCTGTAAGGTATTGCCAAACAATGGTATATTGGCTTGTTTAGAAATGTTATTATAAATTGACAATGTTTTTATAAATGGTGAGTTCTACCTTAGTTGGGTACGACAGTATGGAATATATAAGAGATCTCTTCTTCCACCAAAGTGGAGAGGTGCATAAAAACCAATTTTACATACTGCAACTCGACAGTCAATATAATTATTAATTATTTTGAACAAAAACGTGAGTGCGATCGCTATCCTACGCCGCTCTAATTTCATAATATTTAACAATAATCTAGCTTCCACATATGATTGGAACCCAATAAACTTCCCATATTTTTTGTAGTAGATATACGAGATAAACTTATTCTGTACCGTCTCTATCATTTGCGAATGCTTACGTGTGCCAGGATCCCAGACTGTAATTGCAAACTCTAATTTTGATCTTACCAGTGTATCATATAATACTCTGATGCATTTTATATCTTGAAATTGACGCGTATTGCGGATTACAAATCCCAACATTCTATATGAAGATGCACACAGCATTTTAATGTGCGTTTCAAAACCCAAGTTACTAGTAAATACAACTCCTAAATCTTTGATGTTATCGACTTCTCTTAAGTTATCATTTAACAATTTGTAAGTATACTGAATTTTATTCAACTTCAGTGAATAACTCATCTTAATACATTTATTAATGTTTAGTTACAATTTATTGTCTTTGCACCAGTCTTGTACCTTACTAAGTTCTGACTGCAATGAATGACAATTGTGTATATTCTTTATTTCCATAAATAACTTTAAGTCATCCGCAAACAATAAACACTGGCAATTTTGTAATACATCTGGAAGATCATTGATGAAGATCAAGAACATTAATGGCCCTAAGTTACTCCCTTGAGGAACCCCCGATATCATGCGAAATGCAGTTGATATATAATTTTTATAACAGACGTATGATTTTCTATTCTTCAAATAAGACTTAAAAAATTCAAGCATAGGTTTCGAAAAACCAAATGCTGCAAGTTTTTTTAATAGTACGTCATGACTAACCTTATCAAATGCTTTGGCAAAGTCCGTGTATATAACATCAACCTGTCCCCTTTTGTCCAGAACCTCACTCACATAGTCAACAAAAACAGTTAAGTTCGTTTGTATTGATCTTTTAGAAATAAAACCGTGCTGATTAGTATTTAATGCTAAATGGATATTACTGAAGATTTTTGTATACAGAATATGTTCAAAAATTTTTGCTGGTGCAGAGAGAATAGAAATAGGTCTATAATTACTAATATCATTTACTGCCCCGGATTTATATATTGGTGTCAATTTTGCAAGTTTCCACTTAGTAGGAAATACTCCGGACTTCAAGGCCAAGTTGAAAAGAATATTTAGGGGGCGTACCAGGAATTCCATACACCCTTTGAAGATGAAGGGAGGAATCCCGTCTGGTCCCGCAGACCTCTTAGCTTTCATTTGTTTTATAGCAGTTTCGATATCTGTATCTGTAATAAAGCTAATGTGAAATATATCCAATAGGTTGTTCTTCATCTCGGAGTCATAATTCAACTCGTAGTTGGATTCTTCACTGTACATAGATGAAAAATAGTCTGAAAACCCATTTGCAATCGACTCTAACGTATCAAGCTTATCACTACCGTACACGAAGTTTAGTGTGTCACGATTTCCTGCTATTGGATACAAAAGACCAGAATACTGAAGGATCCGACGCAATCCCATTTTCCACACAATTGATGTAATTTTTATAAGCAGCCGCAATATCTCTTTTTGATTTTGCTCTTAGGTACTTAAACCGTTCATTATGAAACGTCGATGTGTTTTTGTATTTATGGTAAAATTTTTTTTATTTTACATCATCGATTATCTGCTTATCAAACCAAATGGGAAAGTTTAAATTTTTCATAGAGTAGTATGGGACACATACTTCTATTATGTTGTACCAAACATCATAGAAAGCAGCTACTGCATCATTTATATCAGTATAAGTATTAAGAAAATCAAAATGTGTATTGTGCAATATGTTATACATCAATAAATAATTTCCTCTTTTAAAATTATGTTGATTACTTGATTTTAATTTTATAAAAGTGTGTTTATTTACTTTTTATCCAATAACCAGCGCTGGATGGTATGGGTCCGATTTAACAAGACTAACATCTGATAACATAACATCTACATGTACTGTGGATAGTACTAAGTCAAGTGTTCTTCCGGAGATATTCATTATATTGTTGTATGAGGTTAGATTACAAAAATTAAAAAGTTCAGAAACTTTCCTGTAGATAATATTATTGTTACTGTCAAACTTAAATTTATTGCCGTTTACAAGAGGTAAGTTATAATCTCCAATTAATATCATTTTGACATCCAACGATATAAACAAATTAGATAATATATCAATGTATTCTTGATACACATCAGCGGTTGAACCTGGTGCATAGTAAATACGTAACTCCGCCAAGGCTTATCTTTATCAAAACTACCTCCAGATGAGTTGTAACGTTTACCGTAGCCGATGAAAAATCCTTATGTATCCCTATAAGAACACCCCCACCTCTTCGTTTACTTTCAGGATCTCTATCTTTTCTGTAAACAGTGTATCTTTTGTCGAATATTTCTGAATCATATATTCCTGCATGTAACCATGTTTCAGTAAGGCATATAATATTGAAATTACCATTTAATACATTCAAACGAAATTCTTGTGTTTTGGTTCTGAGTCCTCTAACATTCTGGTAGTATATTTCGATACACCTCATTCTTTATACAGTTTTAAGGTTTTAATAAAATATATTTAGTTTGATGTGGTACCCTATCTGTGCTTGAATAGATGTTTGACGTATGTGTATAATTAGTGTGTTATGTATAAGTGTTTTTCGTACTACAAAAAGAAACACAGATGTCTATAAACGATGCTAGCAATATGTCTAAACCAAGCGCAACATATAATAAATTATTTGAATTAAAATACATAATGTGTTAAATAGTGCATGTGAGCAATGATGACAATACGACAATGGGAAAAAATTATTTCTATGAATATATCCAAACCCAACACGCAAATATTTTTACACCTATAGCATTATTGCCACACAAATTTTGTACAGTGATAATTTATTAAATTATGATTCATTATTAGTTTAAATTATGCTTGTAAGCGATGGAAATGATATGTTTATTTAAATTATAATTCATTATTCATTATGGTAGGGTTAATAGTGGTTATAAGAAAAAGAAAAAAAAATGGAGACAATACAACAATAATATAAATTGCAAATTATTTGGCGACTTTTACAATTCGTAACTATTTCTTACTGCTACGAGTCTGGTAGCATTTTTGTGTAGCAGACTTACTTTGCACTTCATGGTCTTCCTGGATTTTCTGGTTTTCCAAGGAGGCTTGAATATCATGAACAGCATTTCTACTGCCCATTTTTACATCATCGATATGTCTAACAATCAACTTTCTATTATCCGGTAAAACACAATAAATTTTGCCATCAATACTCCATGCTTTGTTTTTGCCAACTAAAGATTGCACTTGTTTCATTAACGAAAGCTTCTTTGTGGTAAGGGACTCTGTTACTACTATGCGTGTGCCTTTTAGTTTATTTTTGTTTGACCATATTAATCTCCTATACCGGTAAGAACAGAATTTCACAACGACTGGTCTCGGTCGATTATTCACCAGTTTTCCTAGTCGATGAATCCTATCGATCATTACTTCTGAATTAAATTTTTCTATTCCCAGTGAGTCATGAAATACATTTACTAATACTTGTTCAAGATTTTCATCCTTTTTTTCTTGTATACCATGGATAATCAAAGAATTTCGTCTGCCATACTGCTCAAGATCATCCATTTTATTGCTCATATTATCTATTAGACTTTTTAACGTAGTAACACTATTTATCATAAGAGTTTTAAATTCCATAAATTCTGATACAAGGCTAACAACACTTTGATTACCAGTAATTCCGCTTGCACTTTGAAGTTTTGTTTCAAAATTGCGAATTTGAGTGTCAAATCGTTCTTGTAGCGTAGTTATAGTTTTATTTAAATTACTTATATCCATTGTTATTAAACTAATAACACAAATAACCGAATCACGATATGACCTATTCCAAATGCAGTTTACGATAACGATAACAGGCACGTTTCTAGGTTTTTAGATTAGACACATAAATGAATTATAATTATTAATGTTTTCTCGTGAAATTATTAATTCTTGAGACTTTTGCCACCCTCAAATAAATAATGAATTGGTCGCTCAATAAACACTTTGAACCCAATATACTGATCGAAAATTAACTACACTATTTACCACTATTTTAACTAAAAATTGTGCACGGTTTAATACGATGTTTACTCGACCATGTTCAACGCAGTAATTGTTAGACAAGCATCTTCTCCTGACACTTCCAATTCAGGTATACTTTTGTTAATATAACATTAGTCACTCTCAAAATGCAAGTTTTAAAAATCTATATTAAAAATGATTGCAAAATTTTTAAGATGTAGAAAGCAACACTACTACATCATTTTACTAATAATGCGCACTTGTTGAGAAATTATTTGTAAATAGATATTTTTGCTAATTGATAATCTAAGAGAATAGAAAGTTATTTTCGTCATGTCTATGATTATATTTAGGGAATGAGATGATATTTGATTCTTAATACCTAACACAAACTATGCTAATATTAGTTTTGTTTGATTACAGGAGTAGCAGTGCATTTTTATCAGCTTTAACGTGAAGTGGGTAAATATTTCGTAAGGGTGGTATTCATGCAAAATATTTGTATAGCGGTATAGGGCATAGGTTTCTGCATTCTCCTTATACAAATAGGCAGATGTTAGTCATTTATTGTGTTTAAAAATTTGGTGGCGCCATATTTACTTTATTTTTGGTCGTAGTTCAACCCCGATCCAAGCTCATGATCTATCCAGAACAAATTACTCTACTAGCCGCTGTGCCTGTAGAGGTTTCCTTACTCATAAGCCGTTTTCCATCTAAACTTACCTCGGACTTATTGTTTCAACAGGAAATCCTCGTTTAATTACCCTTGCGCCTGACAGTTGGCAAGATAGGTGTATAATATTACCTAAACCCAAGAAAAAGATTAACAATACACACAGCTCTACAGATGATAGTGCAAAAACCACATGCACAACCACTAATAAAAGGAAGCATAGATTACAGTCCGGGAGGACCACAATCAGATGGTCTTGTAATTGGCAATGTAGCAGGAGAGAAGCTACATTGATGATAATTACAAAACCATCTTTCACACAAATTACAACAGCAACACCACCACCTGCCATACAAATTACCACAGCGGCACCACCACCATAGATCATCGCAGCACCAACCACCAAAATGTTAAATAAAGCACTACAATGGTAACAAAGACTGCTATCTTCATACATGGCCGTAGATCCATCATTCCACTGCTCTGGACAGCTATATGCGACACGTTTTCAACACTTCATGGATAATAATAAACCGACAAATACAACTATTCTCCAGGAATGCCAACGGCATTTGAAACAAGCAAACAGAACTGCAACATTTCCTGGTTGAGTACGATATAGGCATTGCTCTGATTGGGAAACAAGACTACACATCACTATACCACCAAAGTTTGCCAATTACATCGTACATCCAAAGGACAGGCAACTTGAACATGGACACCCAGTAAACGTGGGAGTTGCCATCATCATACGAAAAGAAAAAGCAGTTGGTTCGGCGCAGGCAGATGATAAGAGAACCATCTGTAAAACAGGAACTAAATGCCAAACAAATCCCTTAGCAACACTCATTGACGAACACCGAATAACACAATGCACAGACCACGTAAACGAAGTTCTTGAAATTGAAGGCAACTTATATTGCCTGAACAGAAAATTTGTCGGAAAACCACAACAAATGAACCCGCCATTAAACGGACCTAATTCATAGAAAAATATACACTTTATCAACATGAAAATCATATTAACCACGCAGTAAACGAACTACGAAACACATACCCAGTAGACCACATACCACTAAACACACCAAAAGACATCACACAAGCATGCCTCGGTCAGAGAAGCAAAAACAGAAAAATATTGGGAAAGACAACATAAAACCATACACTCAGTAACATTACCACATGCACACTTGCATACGTCACACGATTGTACAACGGCATACCTTTACAAAGATACTATCCCACATCGTGGAAAATAGCAATCATCATCAAGATACCGAAACCCAGGAAAACAAAGTCAAACCCAGCATATTACGGGCCCACTATATTTCTGAGCACACTTTCCAAGACATTCAAACGCATTCTAATACGCAAGTCCAAAAACCACCTTTTAGAAAGAGAAGATCAATTCTGTTTCAAGGAGGAGCACCCAACTGCACTACAAAACATACTCGTAGACCGAATAGCTAAATGCTACAACAAAATACACGTAACGGTAGCAGTCTCACTGGATATGCAAGGCGCCACTTCCGTACATGCATGCGTCTGCTAAACAGCTATTTAACAAATCGACACCCTCATGCCAGAGTGGATGAGTATCTATCAGATGTGGTATCGAAAATAGCAGGCGTCCGTCAGGGCAGATGTCTGTCAGCGACGCTCTTTAATGCGTGCATCTACGACATCCCATGCAACGCCGACATCAGTTGCAGACTCTAGGGTGAGGACACTCCCTACTTACCCAACTCACGACATCCAAACCTAGCAACGAGACGCTTTGAACGACAGCTAGACACCCTGTGTGAATGGCTAGAAAAATGGAAAAAACGAGTAGGTTTAGACAAAACACAAACCATCATATTCTCACGTCATAGCAGCAGCTTACAAACTCCACTAACACTAAAAGCCGGAAAGCCACAAAATACCTAGGAATTCAAATCGATAAAAACCTCTGTTTCAGGAAACACCTGGATAAAGTACTCCAAAAAGCAAAAAAGCAAAATGTTGCCTCCAACTGATGCTGACCTTCAACAATAAACTACCAACATAAATAAGCGCGAATTTACAAAACATATCTTCTACCGATCATGACATACACAACTTAAGCCTGGCTCACATATTTATTAAGGACCAACATCCGAAGACGCGAAACGTTCCAGAACATCATTCTTAAACTAATTACTGGCGCACCGTGGCTTGTCAGACGCGAAACTATCAGACACGACTTACAAATTTAAACATTCCAAACACACTGCAAGAACCAGGCCAACAGATATATTACACAATCGACGCTTCACCATACAACTCCTACGTAACGTAGTACCACTAGAAAGAACACAACAAACACCCAAGAAACGACAACCCCGACTAATAGAAGGATAAAACAGACCGGTAGTCCACTATATCTTAGTCCAGATCCCACTAGTTGGTAATATAAACAGCTAGAGCACAAGACAAAGTTGACCACAGACAAGAAGGCCAAAATCACAAGACTCTAGCTGAATACAAAAATGCGTGCAGGGAGGGCCACGATCAACCACAAAAGCATCCATTCTACACACACTTTAGTGTTGTAAGGTAGGATGTCTACCACTGATCTGCCTTATAAATTGTATTTGAAGACGACCGCGACAAGAAACGCTTGAACAATAGTTCATCAATGCACCCCGCGATTTTTAGAGCCGCACGACAGGCGGAAAAAAATACGTGTATAAAAGAGGCTAAATTGTAAATTTCAGTAAGCTTTCTTAACTAGAGACATACCTCGGCCATATATAAATTTTCCATACAATTTTGATATATACTGAAGCAAAAACCTTACTGGGGTATCCAGAAAGCTGAATAGCTAACTCGTAAATTAGATTTCAATTGAATGTGCTCTCGTATTTCAGCGTGACTTTTGACAAAATGAAATCCATCTCATTTGTATGCAATCCAATTCTCTCACTTTTCTCATAATTGTACCTAAAAATAATTGAGTTGGGTCTTCATGTTTTCAGGACAAAAAGAGTACAGTGGAATGCAGATCGTTAATAACGTAACAATTCAATAAGAACATGTGAGACTTCGACGTTTCTTCCTCAAGCTTTCAGAGAAACTTTAGTACCCTCTAACATTAGAAGGATATGTGTCATACTTTCTTAGTAATTAGAGTAGGTATCCATTTAGAGTTTAATCCGCTATACGAAGTGTGTAAACAGTGAAGTAGTTGACAGTAATGTGCCTATCAGAACGCACTGCGTACCAGTAGCAGGTGGATTCTAACGAGGCGAATGTACAAAAGCAAATTTTCGCACATGAACAGATCCGTTAAGTATTCTAACATTGTAGCTTGAATTGCAAGTGGTATATCTACAACCTGTCGTTGATCTGTTAATTACTTGCGAAAATTAGCAGAGAACGTTTTCGAAATTAAGCTCGTGGTTAAGAACTGAATAAGAGCGTATTGTACCCAAAAGAAAAAAATGCTTTTCTTGAGGTGTTTTCAAATGCATTGCACACATAACACAAAAGACGCAAAGCTAGATTTTTAATTAATTGGATTTATTGCTAAATTAATTTTGTGCACCTTTCACTGTTTTTCAAATCAAGTATTTTATACAATTAAGGATACTGCTATGAATGTTGCTCTGGAAATTTGTATGAAACGTATGACGAGCGTTGAAGTCAAGACCGTATTTGCATAGCAAAGAGCTGTTTTTTTCATTCAAACAACCACTAGTAAAAGGTAAATGATCATCATAAGCTTACGTTGTCAAGCCTATCCAAGTTTTGGTTTAAAAGTGTCAAGTAGTAGAGAGGATATAGTAAACATCGCGTTTGTTGAATTTTTAAGCACTTCCTTGACTAAAGTGTTTACATACCTGAACAAACATCAGCCGGGTTAGGTTGTACATACAAGCCCCATTGGCACAGTATCCGTATCGGGTATTTTAGATTGAATATAATGCTCGTTTCCGATATCTTGTTTTACATATGATTACGTTCTATAGGAAAATGAATTCACTATACTGTTTTTGCGCTGTTTTATCATCCATTTACTAATTTTTGTGGCGTCCGTTATCTAACACCAAGAAGATATTTCTGAACTTTTCGAAATGCTGCTGTGAATCTTTTGCTTGTTTGAGAAAAAGTTAACTTCTATCAAATCGGTAAAGGAGATATGCTAAAAGTCGTTAAGTAATTAATCCCTTTACGCGGTCATCGTTGATTCGATAACAGGTGGGTTTATAAAAGAGGAAATAATAAAAATAACCTTAGATCATTTAACGTTAATAGAAAATTTTGTGCTTTATTAGAAAGCTCATCAATGACATCTTCATAAAAGCTGTAGTACAAGTACAAACGAATCAATTTCTTTTCATTTGATATAAACGCCAAATTGGAGCCTCTCTATCTATTGAACTTCAGTTTGTTACGCTTCATTAATTTAGATTAAGGAACTTCTTTAGAATTCGGGGTGGAAAAGTTCCCGTGGAATACCACAATTTCACTGACACCGTGAAAACAATGCTTTGTTATTGTTCGCACGGTTGTTGACGTAATTGGCTTATCTCTGTGGTCGTAAACATGCTGACATAACGGTTTGTATGTGGGAATCAATTCGTTTTTCATCAATGTACGCTGAGGTACGTCAACCTCGGTTGGAGGAGAGAAACGTTTAAGGTGATCAACGTAACATAGCTCGAGGATTACCGTACCGACTTCCGTAGAGTAAAGTTTACCGTACCGACTACCGTAGAGTGAACCTTAAAGTAGTGCTAACGCGAGTGCCTCGTATGTGTTCCATCCCTTCTACCCTATCGTAATCGCATCGTCCAGCGAGGCACCACCAGCAGAAGCAGCTACCAACAAGAAGGAGCGACGAGAACCACTCCTGAACAAGCCCAGATGGGCTCCCGGAGGGTATGTGGTTTTTTTAGTATATTTATTTATCCGGGGTTTTATAAGAAGGCGGTTGAGCGTTATAATTTGGCACTCAATCTAGCGGCTGTTTGTTGTTGTAGAAAAAACCATCTAATAAAACTTTATGTTTTTCTCTATTATCTAAGCTAATAAATTTAATTAATGTAACTGAATTTTAAAAATATCCTGTCTTTCACCGTATCTTTTTAAGTCATACTCCAAATGCCTCTAAAAATTAAGTTATAAAAAAAATGCTAGCTGTTGCTATACCGGGTTATAGACGGCCCGATTTATTTGTCACTGCCGTAATTTTAATCATAACAAGAACGCCATCTTGTTCTCCTGTTTTTGTAGATTTTGAAATACGCGTTTTGTTCCTTAATAATTTTTTCTCTGCCTGAAACTTTAGTGAAATTTAGTGGTCTGTTTGACTGGTTAAATTTTCAAAAAAGTGCCGGTTATTTGATATCATTTGGATTTTAAAAAAATGTTTTCCTATCAAGTAAGTTAGGGTTATTTTTTGTCGCGTTCTCTTTTTGGAATGCCGTAATTTATAAATTTTTTTATCTTTGTACAAAAAAAGCGTTTAAAATGTTAAATCTAACCTTAAAAAATTTACGTGGTGGTTACGTCGTTTAAACCGAATTAAAGTATCTTTCGTGTTTTAACCTTGAGTTCGTTATATCAAAAATATCTTTAAATTAAATCTATTCTAACCGTATTAACTTGTAAAAAATTTGCCAGTTGAAAAAAGTTTTCGTGCTCAATTGCAAAACCTGTTATTTTTCCTTCTTGTTTATATCGATTTTTTGTGTATTTCTAATTTAAGAAAGACTTAGCAGTTGTATTTACACATTGAAACACCTAATTCCCAAGATTCTCTTCTTGTAATAATATCGAATTTCCACTGAATACTTGAGTTTACGTATCTTTGAAATATTATAAATATGAATCACGTCTATTTAAAATTAAGGAAACTTATTTGGGAACTGGTAAGACAATGTAATTCCTGCTTCCACACAAAATGAACGACGACTACAATATCGGGTTGCGATTTCGCATAATCTAAGCACCCCTCCTGATTTTAATTTGAACCCTATGGATCCCGAAAAAAATTTGGAGGAGATAAATGACACTATCAATGATATAAAAACATTAACAATTTGATGCTCTCTACCCAAATCCCACAAAATTAGAATTAGTGCGCGTTCAATCTGGGTTAATATCCGAAAACAGCGTCTTGACCTATTTATAACTTCTAATCCTAATAAATTTGATAAAATTCAAATGAACTTATGGCTGAATTATTCCTCAGTGAAGATCTTATTTCGAAAAGATTAGGTATTACCTCAGAACTTCCTATTATTGCCTCTAGTTTAAATAACCTATCGTTGAAAACCGAAAACATAGTAGTCTCCAAATCTGTACCGATTTATAAGTGGAACCTTATATTTTCAGGATATAACTAAAAAATTTCTTTAACTTCCCTCCTCAAACGGATAAACGATTTAAGGTCTCTAAAACCTGCATGAACCAACAATTATTTATTAGTGCCGTAGAGGATTTTTTCCGGCATTGTTTAAAACTTGCCAGCACATATTGAAATTCAGAAATAAGGCCAGATAGACACCAGCTCCACTCCCAGAGCGACAAAGAAAAAGAAGGATTTGATTTTCCAATGCTTCACCCGAAGGTACTACATTGGTCAGAGGAAGCTAGTTTATTTAACCAGAAATTTTGAATTATTCTGAACCCTTGCTGTTGCAAGCAAAGTATAGATCTTTAGCGTGCGTAACAACACTTACACACAGAACCTACATTTTACCTCTCATTCGAACGAGGGCGTATTTTGTAAAATATGCTTGCCTAACATTTTTCAAGCGAATCGTGTCGGGATTCGAACCCGGGACCTTGGGCATAATAGCTACACTAAACAACACATCTCGGCCACAATATACAAACAGCTTTACAGATGACAGCGCAAAAACCACACGCATAACCACACATAAAAGGAAACAGATCATAGATCGGGAGAACCACAACCACGAGTGATCATAATACAAACAAAAGCTACATTGCCAATTACAAGACCATCTGTCACATAAATTACAACAGTAGCACTGTCACTACAGATCATCAAAGCACCAAGTACCAAAACTTTAAATAAAGCACTACAATGGATCTAAAGACTGATCACCTCATATATGGCTGGAGAATTCACTATTTCACTACTCTAGACAGCTATATGTGACACTTTCTCAACACTCCATAAATAATAAGAAACCACGACGACAACTGCAACTATTTTCCCGGAATACCAACGGTATCCGAAACCAATAAACAGAACTAAAACACTTCCTTACTGTGTTCGATATAGACATCGTACTGATTGGGTATACAAGACCACATCAACATACAACTAAAATTGGCCAGTTCATCGTACATCGGAAGAACAGGCAACTTGAACCTGGACACCCAGTAAATGGGAAAGTCGACACGCGATACACTAGATCCTCCAGACACATACATGTACTCGGTAACCGTATACATCTACACCAATTGCATTTTAATGAGAATAATTTTGCTCTACCAATGCCCGAGACACCGGCACCCCACTCAAGACATTGACAACCTACTACTTGAAGACACACCGAAAATCATTATGAATAACTGAACGCCAAACACAACCCATGACATCCAGGATCAACCATCAAGATGAAATCACACCATTCACACACGCTGTGGGTAAAAATTCACATGACCAGATATACCTAGTAGAGTGCTGTCAAATTCACAACACCTCTCGGAGGCGCTAGACATTGCGCTGCTCAAAAATACACCACACAACATTATCACGAAGGTTATTAAAGACCTTAGTTTAGATCACCTTTCAGTATTAACAACTTTACACACCATGCACCATCCCGCACACACAGCAGAAATTCAAAACCACAACAAAAACAAATACCTGCAGCACAGAATTACAAACGGTAATTCACAAGTCAGCACATCAGAGCAAACCACCACAGCCACAGAACCATCACCCGTATCATACAAAAGGCACTTTACCACAGCACTAGGATCAGAATACTTAAAACAAATAAACCCCGCCTCACAGACTACATTCGTGATGAAATCGAAAATAAAAAAACAGCTGATCCGATGCTGGCAGATGATAAGAGAACCATCTGTAAAACCAGGAACTAATGGCCACACAAACCGCCTTAGCAACACTTATCGACGAACACCAAATAACACAATGAACAGACCACGTAAACCAAGTTCTTGAAATTGAAGGCAACTTATATTGCCTGAACAGAAACTTGTCAGGAAACCACAACAAATGAACAGCCATTAAACGGACCTAATAGAAAGATATGCACTTCATCAACATGAAAATCATATTAATCACGCAGTAAACGAACTACTAAACACACAATCAGTAGACCACATAGCAGTAATAACACCAAAAGATATCACACAAACATTCCTCGGTCTGAAAAGCAAAAACAGGAAAATAGCGGGAAAAGACAGCATAAAACCATGCACTCAGAAACATTACCAAATGCACACTTGCATACATCACACGATTGTACAACTGCATACCTTTACAAAGACACTGCCCACATCGTGGAAAATAGGAATCACCTTAATGCTACTGAAACCCGGTAAACAAGATCAAACCCAGCATACTACAGGCCCATTACACTTCTGAGCACACTTTCCAAAATATTCAAACGTATTCTAATACACAAGTCCAAAAACCACCTTCTAGAAAGGGAAGAACAATTCGGTTTCAAGAACAAACTATACTCGTACATCGAATAGCTAAATGCTATAACAAAGTACACGTAACGGTAGCAGTTTCATTGAATATACAAAGCACCGATTCCGTACGTGCATGCGTCTGCTAAACAGCTATTTAACAAATCGTCATCACCATGTCAGAGTACATGAGTATTTGTCAGATGTGGTACCAAATACAGCAGGCGTCATTCAGGGCGGATGTCTGTCAGCGACGCTCTTTAATGCGTGCATCTACGACATTCCATGCTACGCTAACATCAGCTGAAGACCCTACGGTGACGATACTCTCTACTCACCAAACTCACGAGATCCAAACCTAGTAACAAGACGCTTTGAACGACAGCGTGAATGGCTAGGAAAAAAAAGAGTAGGTACAGACAAAACACAAATCAATATATACTTCCGCAAATAACACCAGCCTACAAACTCCACTAACACTAGAAGACCAACAACTACCATGGAGGAAATCTACGAAATACCTAGAAATTCATGTCAATTAAATCCTCTGCTTCAGGAAACATCTGCATGAAGTACTCCGAACAGCAAAAAGACAAAATGTTACCTCCAACCGATGCTGACTTTCAACAATAAGCTACCGACATAAACGAGTGAGAATTTGCCTTCTACCGATCATCACATACACAACACAAGCCTGGCTCACACTTTTATCAAGAACCAACATCTAAGGACGCAAAACCTTCCAGAACACCATCCTAAAACTAATTATTGGCGCACCGTGACTTGTCAGTAACGAAATCATCAGACACGACCTGCAAATTTAAACATTCCAAACACAATCGGCGCTTCACCATACTCCTACGAAACGTAGCACCACTAGAAAGAACACAACAAACACCCAAGAAACGACAACGCCGACTAATAGAAGGATAAAACAGACCGGTAGTCCACTATATCTTAGTCCAGATCCCACTAGTTGGTAATATAAACAGCTAGAGCACAAGACAAAGTTGACCACAGACAAGAACGCCAAAATCACAGGACTCTAGCTGAATACAGAAATGCATGCAGGGAGGGCCACGATCAACCACAAAGCATCTATTCTACACACACTTTAGTGTTGTAAGGTAGGATGTCTACCACTGATCTGCCTTATAAATTGTATTTGAAGACGACCGCGACAAGAAACGCTTGAACAATAGCTCATCAATGCACCCCGCACAACAGGCGGAAAAAAATACGTGTATAAAAGAGGCGTAATTGTAAATTTCAGTAAGCTTTCTTAACTAGAGACATACCTCGGCCATATATAAATTTTCCATACAATTTTGATATATACTGAAGCAAAAACCTTACTGGGGTATCCAGAAAGCTGAATAGCTAACTCGTAAATTAGATTTCAATTGAATGTGCTCTCGTATTTCAGCGTGACTTTTGGCAAAATGAAATCCTTCTCATTTGTATGCAATCCAATTCTCTCACTTTTCTCATAATTGTACCTAAAAATAATTGAATTGGGTCTTCATGTTTTCAAGACAAAAAGAATACAGTGGAATGCAGATCGTTAATAACGTAACAATTCAATGAGAACATGTGATACTTTTACGTTTCTTCCTCAAGCTTTCAGAGAAACTTTAGTACCCTCTAACATTAGAAGTATATGCGTCATAGTTTCTTGGTAGTTAGAGTAGGTATCCATTTACAGTCTAATCCGCTATACGAAGTGTGTAAACAGTGAAGTAGTTGACAGTAATGTGCCTATCAGAACACACTGCGTACCAGTAGCAGGTGGATTCTAACGAGGTGAATGTACAAAAGCAAATTTTCGCACATGAACAGATCTGTTAAGTATTCTAACATTGTAGCTTGAATTGCAATTGGTATATTTACAACCTGTCGTTGATCTGTTAATTACTTGCGAAAATTAGCAGAGAACGTTTTAGAAATTAAGCTCTTGGTTAAGAACTGAATAAGAGCGTATTGTACCCAAAAGAAAAAAATCTTTTTCTTGAGGCGTTTTCAAATGCATTGCACACATAACACAAAAGACGCAAAGCTAGATTTTTAATTACTTGGATTTATTACTAAATTAATTTTGTGCATCTTTCACTGTTTTTCAAATTAAGTATTTTATACAACTAAGGATACTGCTATGAATGTTGCTCTGAAAATTTGTATGGAACGTATGACGAGCTGTTGAAGTCAAGACCGTATTTGAATAGCAAAGAGCTGGTTTTTTCATTCAAATAACCACTAGTAAAAGGTAAATGATCGTCATAAGCTTACTTTGTCAAGCATATCCAAGTTTTGGTTTAAAAGTGTCGAGTAGTAGAGAGGATTTAGTAAACATCGCGTTTTGTTGAATTTTTAAGCACTTTCCTTGACTAAAGTGTTTACATACCTGAACAAACATCAGCCGGGTTAAGTTGTACATACAAGCCCCATTGGCACAGTATCCGTATCGGGTATTTTAGATTGAATATAATGCTCGTTTCCGATATCTTGTTTTACATATGATTACGTTCTATCAGAAAATGAATTCACCATAGTGTTTTTATCATCCAATAACTCATTTACTCATTTTGGTGGCGTCCGTTACCTAACACCAAGAAGATATTTTTGAACTTTTCAAAATGCTGCTGTGAATCCTTTGTTTGCCTGAGAAATTGATAACTTCTATCAAATCGGTAAAGGAAATATGCTAAAAGTCGTTACGTAATTAATCCCTTTACGCGGTTACAGGTGGATTTATAGAAGAGGAAATAATAAAAATAACCTTAGATCATTTAACGTTAATAGAGATTTTTGTGCTTTATTAGAAAGCTCATCAATGACATCTTCATAAAAACTGTAGTTCATGCACAAACGAATCAATTCCTTTTCTATTGATATAAGCGCCAAATTGGAGCCTCTTGAACTGATGAACTTCAGTTTGTTACGCTCCATTACTTTATATTTAAGAATTTTTTTTAGAATTCGGCGTTGAAAAGTCCTCGTTGACTACCACAATTTCACCTACACCGTGAAAACAACGCTCTGTTAGTGTTTGCACAGTCGTTGACGTCATTGGCTTCTCTCTGTGGTTTTAAGCATGCTGACATAACGGTTTGTATGTGGGAATCAATTGGTTTTCCATCAATGTAAGCCGAGGTGCGCCAACATCGGTTGGAGGGGAGAGACATTTAAGGTGAGAAACGCAGCTTAGCTCGAGGATTACCGTACCGACTACCGTTAAGTGAAGCTTACCGTAGTGTCGACGCGTGTGCTTCGTTCTTGTTCCATCCCTTCTACCCTATCCTCATCGCACAGTCTAGCAAGGCACCATAAGCAGATGCAGCTATCAACAAGAAGGACCTGAAGAAGACGGCCACTCCCCAGATGGACCTCTGAGGGAAAATGTTTTTTTTAGTATATTTATTTACTCGAGGTTTTATAGGAAGGCGGTTGTGCGTTATAATTTGGCGCTCAATCTAGCGGCTGTTTGTTGTCGTAGAAAAAACCTTAATTAGTTAGTGACTAGAGTTTGTTACTTTTAGTATAAATATAATTATCAAATAAAACTTTATGTTTTTATCTATTATTCAAACGATTAAATTTATCTAATGTAATTGCATTTTAAAGACATCGTGTCTTTCACCGTATCTTTTGATGTCATACCTAAAATTCCTTTAAAAATTAAATTATAAAAAAATGCTAGCTGTTGCTATGCCCGGTTAATAGACAGCCGGATTTTTAGTCAATGCCGTAAAATCATAACAAAGACGTTACCTTGTTGTCTAATTTTGGTGATTTCAAAATACGTATTTTGTTCCTTAATAATTCTTTCTCTGCCTGAAACTTTAGTGTAACTTAGTGGCCTGTTTGACTAGTTAAGTTTTCAAAAAAGTGCCTGTTGTGCGACCTTAAGCTTTGGTGTGAAATCTATTTTTGTGGTTATTTGATATCATTTGGATTTTTAAAAAATGTATTTCTATCGAGTTAGGGTTATTTTTTTTCGCGTTCTCTCTTTGGAATGCCGTAATTTATAAAATTTGTTTATTTTTGTACAAAAAAACGTTTAAAATATTGAACCTAACCTCAAAATTTCACGTGGTGGTTACTTTGTTTAAACCGAATTAAAGTATTTTTCGTGTTTTAACCTTGAGTTCGTTATATCAAAAATATCTTAGATTTATCTTCATCTACGTAAACAAAATATAAATCTATCCCAACTGTTTTTACTTGTAAAAAATTTGTCAGTTGAAAAAAAAAGCTTTCGTGCTCTACTGTACAATTTGTTATTTTTCGTTCTTGTTGATATTGATTTTTCGTGTATTTTTAGCTTAAAAAAGGCTTAGCTGTTATATTTATATATTGAAACACTTAATTCTCGCGATTTTCTTCTTGTAATAATATCGGATTTCCACTTAAAATAACTTAATACATGACTTTACGAATTTTTTGAAATATTATAGATATGAATTACGTCCATATAA
Source organism: Platerodrilus igneus (assembly GCA_036346225.1). Classification (NCBI taxonomy): domain Eukaryota; kingdom Metazoa; phylum Arthropoda; class Insecta; order Coleoptera; family Lycidae; genus Platerodrilus; species Platerodrilus igneus. The sequence goes on from JARFIW010000289.1 coordinate 3,005,603, forward strand.
AATCAAGGGAACTTATTTGGGAACTGGTAAGACTTAATGTAATTCTTGCTTTCACACAAAATGAACGACGACTACAATATGGGGCTGCAATTTCGCATAATCTTAGCACCTCTCCTGATTTGAATTTGAATGCTATGGATCCCGAAAAAAAATGGCAACAAGATAAATGACATTATCAATGATATAAAAGCATTAAAAATTTAACGCTATCGACCCAAATTCTACAAAATTAGAATCAGTGCGCGTTCAATCTGGGTTAATACCCGTAAAACAGGTTCCTGACTTATTTTCAATTTCTAATCCTGATAAATTTGATAAAATTCGAATGAACTTGTCTGAATTATTCCTCATTAAAGGGCTCATTTTGGAAAGATTAGATATTAACTCATTACTTCCTGTTATTACCTCTACTTTAGATAACCTATCGTTACCCACCAAAAACATGGACTTCTCCAAATCTGTACCGATTTCTAAGTGGAATCTTATATTTTCAGTATATAACCCAAAAATTTCTTTAACTTTTTTTTCGAACGGATAGACGATTTAAAGGTCTCTAGAAATTGCATGGACCAACAATTATTCATTAGTGTCGTAGAGATTTTTTCCGGCAGTGCTTTAAACTGGTCTCGGAAAATTGTAATATAAAATATATGGGGGTATGAATTACTAGCCTAGAGCTAAATTGGAGATCTTCTTATGGTGAAGGGATCTCGACATTCTTCCGATTAAGCTAGGTGTCTATTACTCGGGTAAAGCTTATGAGGTGTGGTCGTGGGTTTTACGACAAAACATTGTTTACTTACTGACTCTAAAGTACTAAAATAGGGGGTGCAAAAGGGGCGCCACCAAGTCCTTAGATTTTTTAATCACGGGTTTGCCCTGAGGGAGGATTTGGAAGTCCTTAGAGAGAAATATCGTATTTACCGCTAAAGCAGGAGTTGTAAGGAAAATATTATTAATATAACAATAAAGGACACAAGAGATGTACTCTTGCTACCTTATACTATAAAGAAAAAGAATAGCCATTTGTATCAATAATTTAAACACTATTATATGAACCAATTTAGGCATTAAGTCTCTTGAAGGTGTGGTTTAGTGCTTCTTTATCAAGTCACTGTTATAGAATTTACTTTTATGAACGGGTACTTATACCTTTTTACCTTTTTAACTCAATTACCCTATCTTTAAACTCACTTGTCCAAAATAAAACAATTATGCAATTAAATTTAATGGTTGTTCGTTAATTAAAATTTTGTTTTCTAAGTAATAAAATTTTATGTACAAAATATACATCACAAATGTGGTCTAAAGTCTTCAACACAATGACTGAATATAAAAATTACGACTGTTTTTACTAAGAATAAAAAAATATCAATAACGTATTAAACATTTTTACAAGGCTTTCCAAATTAATTACCCAAAATACACAGATCTGTTACCTTGGTTTACAAATGTGTATTAAATATTCAAAGACTAAAAATATTAGTTCTCGTAATACTTAAGGTGTCATTGAATTTGAATGAAATACTTTGTTAGAATTAAATAAAGATATTCATATTCATTTACAATAATATCCTATATAACCCTTGATTCAAACTATGAGAAATTCTAAATAGCAAAAGTTTTCGTAATTACATGATAAAACAAGAATCATACATTGCTACAATGTTGTTTTCGATCATCTGCGTCGCGGTTAAGATAGGCGAACAGTTGTAGTCATGTCAAATTGATAGAAAAACGCTTACCTTGCAAACTGTTGTTTAAACTACATTAAAACAATTAAGTTGTCGAATCCAGATGTGCTGGCTTGCGATCCTTTGACAAACAAATGACGTCAACGTACTATCCACATTTTATTGCGTAATATCTTGGATCTTTACTGGAACCATTTACACGAACTTGAAGTGCATTTCATCTTCGCAAATCAAAACAAAATCGAACCATAAAACAGGCTATCTAAAGTACATCATTTTCCACGTTTCTTTAACTTGTGTTAAAGACAAATTATTTAACGGTAATTGGAAAATTCAATATGGTACTTGAACTTGTAAGCTCACAATCTTATCATTGCTTAATGTCCAGAATAAACATTATTACATTTACGTTAGTGAGAATACACTTGAAAATTACAAAGACCCAATTTAGCCAACCATTTATGTTAATTCTTTAATCAGTTAATTGAAATTAATGTTAGTAAATTTTAAAGAAATTATTTTTGGAAACTCTATAAGACCATAACTCGAAAATTTACAGAGCACATTTTATAAATTCAGTGAAATCAAAATTAACAAATTTAAGGAATTTATTATCAGAAATACATAGAACGCTGTAATAAAATTATTTAGTCTGACTTAACAATAATTTAATCTGCTTACCGTTATTAACATACACAGAAAATCAAGTGCATCTTTCACTTGGTCAAGCGGCAACGCCTATTGCTACACGCAGGTTGCTGGCGAGGACCCTATTCAATTGGATGGTGCTTGTGACTCCACAAGTGGTCGTTCCAGACTGAATCGTCCTTTCGATGCGCAGAACGTACATCAAAATCGTCTGACATTGGAGATGCAATTAAAACGACCAACGTTTCCTAATAGTAACTAAACCAATACTATAAAGTAATATTCGACTTGTGATTGGGGTACACGGCCCTGATCTAAATATTTATTTACATCGCAAAATTTAATTGTTTATATAAGTAGACAATTCAGTGTATTTTATAATAATGTGAGAAGGATTTGTAGTCGTCAAAAAAATTGTTACAACATAAAACACCAAGTTCACCCTTGGCCTGAATTAGTAAACCTTTTGAAACATGATTTTCCTACATTTGACAATGACTACGAAATTTTGTCTCAAATTCGTACCCGTTTTCAGTCTACCGATGAAAATGTTTTATCGTATATCATTTTGCAAACGTTATTTAATAGATTAGCTAAAAAACGTGACGGACCAGAAGTCTTAAATCAACTTATTCGAAATCTACACGCTTATTATTCTGAACATTCGCTTTACAGAAAATTGAATCAATTACCCAATTTAAAAGCCTTTGCCGTTCCCTACAAAAGGTGAAATTCCGGTTAGAAAATATCTTCCGTTAACAAAACCCCCATCAAAAATCTTCGTTACTAAATGTATCTTACCACAATAATCCCCCGCAATAGTTTCAAAGACATATCAAGATTTGTAAAAGGACATGAAAATTTAATAATTACGGGAGATTTTTACGCAGTGGTAGGCGAGGATAGGGAAGGAGCGATAGTAGGTTAATTTGGTTTATGCACGAGAAATGACAGGGGAAATAGGTGGATAGAATTTTGTGACTAAATAATTTAACCATCACAAACACATTATATCAACATCATACTAGAAGATGATCCACGTGGAGGATGCCAGGGGAGACAGAGAGATATCAAATAGATTACTTTCTTATTCGACAACGGTTTAAAAATCAAATAAGACACTGTAGAAGCTACCCAGAAGCAAATTTGAAAAAAGGAACAAAAAAACAGTGAATTTGAGAAACTAAAAGATAAAGATATTTAAAGAGATTTGAGAAAAAGTAAAACGAATTACTAAAAGTTATCGGGAAATTTTTTGATACTAAGGAAGTAGAAATAGAATGGAATATCATTAAATCCAGTTTAGATATGACAAAGTTATTTTGTGGTATAAACAAAAAAGAAGCCATGGGTAACGAAGAATATTGTAAATTTAATAAAAGAAAGGCGAAAAGTAGAGTATAATTGGGGCATCCACCGCCACATTTGCTCCCAAAACCCACATTTGCTCCACATTTACATGTAAATCCCCATAAGGAGGAAATGAGGAGGAGGATCCACATTTGCTCCACATCTAAACCAAATAGTTTTCTTCGACTAGCCATTTTTTTATCTTTCATCTGAACCAAAAAGTTTTCTTCGACTAGCCATTTTTTTATCTGTCATCTGAACCAAATAGTTTTCTTTGTCTAGCCAATGCATCTTTTGAGATAAACCTATCTTGTTTGGTATTAATTAACATTAGAATTTTCTCAGCTACCCGAATCTCTAGGAATTTTTCGATTGCATCACCCCAAGGGAGCTACCCTGATTTTAAGATTTCTTACCTGTTGCGACTTTTGAGCGTTCTTATAAATTTTTTATACATGCGATACATTAAATTAGCTTAGAATTTTCACACAACCCGAATCTGCAAACAGATTTGAAATCGGACCACGCCCTGCAAAGTTACACATATACCCTCTGCGAGATAAATCTTTCTCCACATTTCCATCCACGAGATAAACCTACCTTGTTTGGTATCAATTAAGATTAGAATTTTTCAGCTACCCGAATTTCTAAGAATTTTTAGATAGCGCCATCCCCAGGGACCTACCCTGATTTTAAGATTTCTTACCTGTAGCGACTTTTGATCGTTCTTATAAATTTTTATACATGCAATACATCTTGTTAGGATAGAATTTTATGTAGAATCCGAATCTGTAAACAGATTTAAAACAGGACCACCCTTACCATTTTACACACACCTCTAAATTATAACTTTCCTGCAGCTTATACCTAAAGAAAATCTAAAAACCATTCTTAAAACTTTTATTACAGACAATTTTACTAATACAGTTTAAATTTTGTAAACCACATTTCTAAATACATATTCACAATTTTTATTTTGAACCTAGAACTTCTCATATCGGCTCATACTTATTAATATTTATTTCTAAATAGAGCACCTTTTCCAAAGACCAACCGGACCCGCATGTTTCAAATTCCTCTGATTTTGTTCTTATGGTTTCGCTTAAGACCTCGTACATATTTTCCAGATTACTAGAAGACGTTATAACCACATTTTTTGTGTTAAAGGATTTCACATCGGACTTCTCTTCCCCCATTTTGGTGTAAACGCCGTAGAGTTCGCAGTAGACTTTTATTGCTGTATGTTGTATTCTTTTTTCATTTATTAATCGAATAAATCGCTCTTTCTGCTTCCAATGAAACTCGGGCACTCCATCGTCGACACTGGCTTTCTTTATGCGATAGCTAGCCATACGGTTGTTAAACGCTGTACTAACCATTTCTACACCATCGTCGTTAGTAGCGGTAACTGATGCATTTTATGTTTGTTGCTCCTTAAGTGTGCGGCATACGTAGTTTTTTCCATTTCGAAATCGCATACTTTACACATAATTCGTGGTTGTTTCGTACAAGACCCTTTAACAGCTGGCGGAGCTGAACGTTTACGGCTTAATGACATGCCGTGCTGTTTTCCTTGTGTCGCTGTAAGTTGCCCATTCTCGTAAAAGCGATACCGCAAGACCCACAGTTAAAGAACTTTGCTGCAGACGGATGTATAAAGCAACCTGGGCGATGTTACACCACGACATTTGTTCTGGTGCCGTTTGAGAGCATCCCTTCTGGTAAAGTAGACGTGACACGGCTCGCATTTAAAAACGTTTAGTACAAAACAAAATCCGCACTATAAGACTTGACTTGTAAACGAACTAACTTATAACTAAAGAATTTACTCCAGCGTACCTGCTTTATGTACCCTATAGAATGCAAACCGAAGGTTTCCGAAGACACCCGAACGAAGTTGAGGATTCATCGGGGAACTAAATGACGTCATAATCCTTGCTGCTTGTCCAGTACATTTAGCGTCAATGCACGCACCTGCTTCGCATCGTCGATGGTGCGAATACCGTTAGTAGAAACATCGGAAAACGTCTTCCATGTTATACGGATCGCGTGCATATTAAAAATCCAAAAGGGTGATAGCACACGCACACAAATTGTGTGCAAGTCGTGTTGTAGAAGATGCAGTGCTACTATAACCAAAAACTTAATAAAAACACTTTAAACCATTACTAAGGAAATACCAACTTGTTGTCTACAGGATACTTACTAATAAAGCAATTTAATTTTAAATAACTTCTACGTCATATTTTAGGAAATGGAGGGCTTGAATATTTTCCAAATGAATCACCAAGCGAAAGTATATGCTTAGCAGTATTAAAATTAGCCATTAATTTCCCATTTTTACGACCATAGTTAATTATAGATTAAAATTTAATTTGTGCACGTTCGAGCTTCTCGTAAACTAACATATTTTATAGCAACAATGCGCTGTATAATACATGCATACCCCTTCTCTGCGCTACTGCTATTCTTGTAATTGCTAGAAAAAGTCACTCTCCTTTTTACTGTTAGGACTGGGCAAAGCACCATTTTTTTGTATACTTTCTATAGCACATCGCGCACTTTTTCGTCTGATAATTATGCTTCTGTAGGCTTTTACACTTTCGCATAGCGGTCGGCCGCATGTAATGATTTCTAGAACCGGTAAGTACTCGATATCGCCCAAATAGAGAATTAGATGCTCGATGTCTGTCAACTTCCAATTCCCTCGTAAAGGTAGCAAAACTCAGTCAATCATCCATCTAATTTAAACTTCGACCCGCTCCTGTTCTGATAATTTACAAACATTTTCAAACGACAAATAGGCCGAGAATTTTTAAACCTCCGAGGGATCTTTAAGTCGTGATCAATTACACATCCGAGCTACGCGTAAACTAACATATTTTGCAGCAACTGTATAATACATGCGTACCCCTTCTCTGCGCTACTGCTATTCTTGTAGTTGCTTGAAAAGTCAGTCTCCTTTTTACTGCTAGGGCCGCTAAAAGCACCATTCCATACTTTCTTTATAAGTGTAGCACATCGCGTACTTTTGTCGGATAATTAAATCTTTGTTTATGTAGGCATTTACACTTTCGCTTATTTAAACATCTAATACGATTGATTAACCACTTTCGATTATTCTAACGGAGACCACCATACGCACCGTTCTTTTGAATCCAACGATCCTATGGGTTTCCACGCACTAACACCTGACGTATTTTTCTTACTATTTGTTAAACAAAAACTACCGGTATCGCCATTGTGGACGTAAACAGATGTTTGTGGATGTGTCGAGAATATGTAACCATATACATTAACCAGTCTAAGCTATTTTATTTAGTCCACGAAAACTACTATTTTCTAAACCACAATTAATAATCGTCTTTATAGGTTCCACATTTCGACCATTACCCAATGACTGGTGCTACGTACATGGAAACTTTAATTTCTTATTGGAGAATTCTTATTCTCCCGCGCACTGCTGCGTAGTTGCATGTCCATTCCTTTTGAGGTATATGCTCGTTATAGGTTGTAAGACCCTCGGTTTTATAACTACAATTCGTGAGACCCCTTTAATCTTTTTAATCGCATCTTTCTCGCCTACAATACAGTAGGACTTAACATTACTAGCAACAAATTCTAATACTGGATCCCCATTAAATACGTCTTTAATTTTCCCTACAACTTTTTTGTTGACAAGTGTTATATTGTATTTATTATACGCGGGTAGTCACTCTTTTAAGATAAATATATTTTGCTAGGTATCAACTAATATTAAATTTTCTAGGGACCCCAAATCTGTAAACAGATTTTAAATAGGACCACCCATACAAAGTTATGCGTTTTAAAGACTAATTTTACCCATCTTTATTTAACTCCATCTTTAAAACCTTTTTCGCTAACCAAGACATATGCCTTAGCCAACCATCGCCCGAGAAATCTAAAACCGCCGTGTCTCGCGAATACCACGTGGAGATAACACGTATACTCTGTCAACCAGGATAGAAGCCGGAAGGATTTGGAAGGTGGGAGAAGAACTTAAAATTATGGAATCTTAAAACTAATATATACAAATATAAACAACTATCTTATATCTTTACGCCCCCATGCGTAGATTGTTGTACTATTAGGAATGATGTACCTTTTGTCATCTTCCCTCGATAAACTAATTTTATTAATAAGCTGCGTATGCAAATCGTATTTTACTCCGGTACATACGCAGGCAAGTACTCGATACCATCAAATAAAAATTGGATGCTTGGTGACTGTTAATATCCGCTTTCCTCGTGTACGACCAGACACATTCAGCCCATGAGCACCCTGCGCATGCACACCTGCCCATGCGCACCCCTGCGCGTACGCACCCCTGCCCATGCTCGCTGCCTATGCGCACCCTCTCTGTGCAAGTGCTATTTCGGGGTAACGTCACAGCCTTTTATAAATAAAGAACAATGTTATATACTATTATAAAACGTTTATTCTGACATTATACATAACAAATTTAAAAATATTTAATACCAAGCATGGAGTCATTTAAACTTAATTTTAATACAAAGTTATACACAGAAGACAGTCCTTTCTTTATGTTTGTTTGCAGTGGTTTTAATTTTATCTAATTTTATTCGCAGCTTAAAATTTAAATCGATACCCAAGTCTTCTATCTCCTTTTCTAACCAATAGTTTGATACATAGAGACCGTCTAGGTTTTCGAATTGTAAAATGTACCGAAGTTTGCCTCTATATTTAAAGTCTTTGATTCCCCACAACTAGATCCATTCCTTTGTGTAATTCTTGCAGCTTGTGACAATCTTTTAATCGCAGCTTTCCACTATATCCTGCATACGTATCTTGTTAGCTTGATCGACTTCTTCTTGTCGGTATTGGAGAAATCCTTTTCTCCCACACACCGTTGCGTAGTTGCATATCCACCACTTTTGGGAATATATGGTTGTTATAGGTTGTAAGACCCTCGGTTTTAAATGATCCGAAAGGTTCTTTACTAGGCAAATATACAATGTTTAACGGACCCCTTTGCGTGTGGTGTACGCAAAGATTACGAAACCCGATTCCTTAGTTCGTCTTTGTTATCTGCCATTTTGATAAATACGTTTTAGAATAACCTTTTAAAAGTATACGGATTTAGTACCATCCTTTTCTGCAAGAACGCCTACATAACTAAAGAGTCTTTCTTACTAACCGCAAATGCATACAACTTGTAAACCAGATGTATCTAAGTCAGTCCATCGGCACATAAAATAATCTTTTAATTCTTCCTCATTTTCTCTAATAAGATGTTCTTTGTCTAACACATCTTTGTATTGATCGCGTATTGTCGCAGTGTTTTCCATGTAGTCCAATTTTCGCCTTTTGCATCCATTTCCTCTAATTCCAGTTGTCTTTTCCTTCCACTTACAGCGTATGGTATACATAATGGGGCAATTTCCTTTAGCGTAAACGGATAGAGTTTACTACCAATATTTACGCGTTGTCGTACAACCTCTGGACGAATGTTAGGCGTATCTATCAATCCCAAGTCCGAAATACTATTTCTTTTGGAATTGTAGAATATGGTGTGCAGATTGTGTAAAATATGTACTACCTGCTTTAATGTAGCACTTGTGTAAGATTTTATTTTATCTTGGACATCTTCCTCTACTATCTCCAAATAATTTACAGGTAAATAGTTAAAACTAAAAGCCAGCACATACTTTATCAATTTTTCCTTTTCCTCTGGTTTTTGGACAACTTAATTTGCAAGCCCGTCAATTTCTTTGTATTGCCATTCCCCAATACACGTACTGTAGCAGGTTATTATACACTAAACAGCAGCTATTTTGTAGCTTGTCCGATAGCTTACTCCACATTTTGGTAAGTGGTACCGAGTACATTGGCGCCTTTAGGAAGTATAACACTATCTTCCAATAAGGTTAAACAGTCTTTTAAGGGTTTATACACCCGTTCCGCACTGACATAGCTTCCAATTGCACAGTTGTATATTGTCGCTTCCAATCGCGTAATACCATGTTCTTTGGCCAAAGTAGACGCAAATGTTTCCCTTAAACGTACATCTGGACAACGTAAAAATCTAGTATATGATTGCCAAGTTGTTTATTAACACCAGGACTTGTTATCTGGCACACAAATTTGTTGTAAATCTTAATTCTTGCATTGGTTGTTAGCCATGTTAAACAATCAATCACAGTTTATATCGTTGTCAACTATAATATTACACTTTTCTTCGTATTCGCCCTTATAGCAAAAGTTATGGTTTGTAGTTAAATAATTACACATCTCCATCTTGCTAAATATGCCTGCAAAATCTTGGGTTACATCCATGTCAAAAGATAGAAATAATCTTTTCGACTTCGTCTAATATATCTGGTAGTTCCATCCAATAAAGTTTCCAACAACATCTGCTAGTTCCACTTTGTATGGAACACATATAGGATTTTGGAATTTTTATTAATGCATTCGATGTCTTCTTTTCCGATAATTTCTTTTACTCTCTGGCCTATCTTGTTACTGCTTTCCAGAAAACGGAAGCTTAGCTTTAACACCATGCCTAGCGGAAACAAATCGGTTGAACTTTCTTCGTAGATAGCTGTTAAATGCACCACAAATTTCTTTTTAGGATAAACATCCGTTTGTTTGCAGATGCTTGTTCGGTGTCAGAAAGGTCAAATTTTAACCAACATTATATTGTCACAAAATGGTTCTGTAATTGGTGTGTGTAGTCCGCCAGTCAGCATCGTTTCGCCTTCGACATAACAAATATTACCAATATCTGTCACCAGATTATTGTTGCACATATTTTCTGCCAACAGCCATAATCCAAATCGCTCATTTGTCGGTTTCACTTTATTCCCAAAAGTTGGAAAACGTTAATCACCTTGGAGACGCTCATGTTTACCGTTCTAGCTACCGTCAAATACTAAATTGAATACGAAAATTGTTCCTTAGTATCCTACAGAGTGGGGCGTATATTACCGAAAATAGTCGAATATGTGAACCTGTATCGCTTACATTCTCTGGATAGGAATGTTTTATCGACCATCGCACATAAACATGTCCGGATATTGGTTCTAATGCAAATTTAATCTCCTGCTACATACACATGCATATGCCATATGACCACATGACCACATGACCATATGACCACATGACCACATGACCACTGCCACATGACCAATGACCATATGACCATGACAATGACCACATGACCATATGACCACATGACACATGACGCAGATGACCATGACCATGACCAGTGACCAGACTTGACCATTGACCATGCCATGACCATATGACCACATGACCACATGACCATATGACCGCATGACCATATGACCTATTGCTTTTAATGAGTTTCTCATTAAACCCATTAACACTAATTGCTTAATGAGTTTTCCATTAAAAAAAGTGTGGACCTAGGTTAGATAAAGGAAAATTTAATAGGTTGGGCACGCCGGCTGGCTATATAAATTGCTTTTTATTAATTTTTCCTACATTTAGTTTGAAAACTCAATTCGGCATACTGGTTAAGGTATATGACTCGGTATGCTGGTGCTTATGTTGGCGATGGTTGCTAGGTCATGTGTCGATAGTGTTTGTAAGTGGGTAATGTGGGTCATGTCAAGCATGATTGTTGGGATGGTCTATTATCTTAAGTTTGGTCAGTATATAGGCACAATGTTACTAAAGGTGACGGATAACAATTAACAAAAAGTTGTGGAAATAAGGACTGTTTAATGGGATCCGTAAATTGTGGTAGTAGTCCAGTTGACAGCAAAGATCGTATAATAAAGGTTACATGTTTTAAAAGGCTCGAAATAGGCTTGAGGATGTGAACACGCAATGGAGAAAGATTCCGTAAAATAAGTCCTGGCACACTTGGATGGCATGTAACCAAAGCGATTATATTGTGGTTTGAAAGATTGGACTATAAATGCTGGTTAAATTTCAATTTTGTATCAAAACTGTTTGCACATGGGTCGGAGTGTTAACATATGAAATATCGCAGGTTGTCTGGACATAGATGTTGGCAAAAAAACGTCGTGGGAGATGTGAAACATGGTACAATGTATTGAGTTAAATAGCGATTGTAAGCCTAGCATAAGTGTTTATCAAAAAGGCGAGACAAAAGAATATGGTGGTGCTATGACAGTACTGGTAGAATTTTTGACGAACTGGAATGAGTGCGTTTATCTGATGTTGAGCGATGTGAATGGTTGAGACTCAAAATCGCAATTGTTATGCAATGTGATCGCAGGTGATTGTGGATGTGACAATATGTTGGTTTGGGAATTGCGCTTGCAGTGACAATGAATGCGATTGGACTCTGAGAAATGTGGGAACTGTATCAAGAAAGTCAAGGCTGATTTAACGTAGCATGATGAAGTAACTGCGAAAGTACGATGACTGTTCACGATGTCATGATAGTATCGGAGAAGCAGAATAGGCTTGTTGAAACCTGCTAGTGTTGGGCTGAAGCTTGATTGAAGGCTGTAACATGTGGGCGACAAACAGAATGATCGAAATGTTGGACATGCTGATGCTGGGTTTGAATGGAGACAAGATGAAATCAATCTGTGATTCGCGTAAGTGAGGAACCAATCTCTGTTCGAATGTTGGAACTTATGTGGATGGAACTGACGCTGAGAATATGACGTGGACAGTTCGCTAAAAGCGATCGTCATGCCTATGCTGTGTATGGACTGTAACTGAGAAATAGACAGGGATGTGACTTAACAAACTAACTTTGCTGACAGATCGGATGTAAAGTTGTTGACAAACGATAAACTGGGTAGATAGGTGTGTTGTGCGTATGGACAAATGCTTGATCGGTCAGATGATTGGTGTAAAGCACCTTGGCTTTGCTGGTTTTGCGTTGTTCCGATTTCAAACGTTATTTGACGTGGACAATCCGGGATACATTATGTTGGGTTGATCCTGGTTGGAAGGGTAATGATGGAGGCTTTGGGGGTTATGGCAGTTGAAATGAAACTGTGAAACGTTTGGTTGGGATATTATTGTTAGGGGTATAAATTTATGTGAAGTAAAAAGTCGCTATTTATTAATTGTGAATGGTTGGGGGAATGTGTGAGATATGATGCCATTGGTATGGCGAAATGTGACCTAAAGACATTATTATTGTGGTTTGAAAAATTTTCGTGGCTAAATAAAATGTTGCTGGTTATGTTATGGTTAATTTCTGTAAACCAAAACTCTTTACGCAATGGGATACCGGTTTTGTTTAACAAATGTAGAAAATCGTCAGGTGTTGTGGTGGAAACCCAGGACGTTGATTCAAAAAGAACGTGATGTGGCTCGTTGAATGAAGTGGTTATAATGATGAGTTTAAAAAGAAATTAAGCCTAATAAAAAAATTTAATTATCCGCAAAGTCGCGTGTGCTACCTTTAAGAAAGTATGGAAGGTGTTACGGCCCTGAGAAAAAGGTGCTTTTCAGCAATACAAAATGCATCGCGAGGGATGATTATGTTCTGAAAATTGTTGTTTACCTGTGGTGGTAATGATCACGTAAAACCTCGAGTTGTAAATTCTTTCATTAAAATGTTTGTAATTATGGCGGACGTACGAATTTAATGGAGATGACGATTTTGTGTCTGAGGGAATTGGAAGTTGAGAACAGATCTGAATTTCATTGGATCGCAGACTAGTTTGAAATCATTACATGGGCCACGTATAGTGAATTAAACCTAGCTATACAGACGAAATGTGCTGTGCTAGAGATATAAGCATGCTCACGTTAATAGAGAAGTGATTTTGCATACAGAAATGAGTAGCGAAGAGGTAGCATGTTGACAGGCATTTGATAAAATGTTAATTGAAGTGAGTGCAAAATAAATTTTTATCTGATGTCGAAAGGGAATTAGGTTTAGCTAATTTGGCTGGTGATCATGGAAATAACCATTCTAATATGGTGAATATTATAATGTAAGATCCGTAAAGGGCTGAGAATGGTTTAGTATAGTTGTTGTAATGGCATTACGGTTGCACAAGTGGCGTGAACTTGGATTTGTATGACGACCTAAACGGCAGCGGTTTGAGTACTGTTTGAACTGCGTGCACAGGTGTATGCGTAAATGATTGGACGAGTATGCAATAACGTCGAGATCGCATGATTCGGTTTCGCGTTGTCTCATGAAATGTCGTTAATGAGTTGTCTGCGTACAAGCAGTTTATGTGGTTGTACACGTTTTAAAGGAACGTGCAATGTCTACAGAAGATGTATAAACGCTCGAAATGTTGATGTATAATATCCGTGCTAAATGCACAAGTTACTGTGTCGCGATGCTCGGATGCATGTCGGACACGGAAATACGGCTGTCGTTGAACCTGACTATGGCTGTAAGGTTACAAATTGAGTGCATATGCATGAAAGGATATAGTAAGAAAACAATGACTCTATAAGAGGGGTATGTGACTGGCTTATAGTGTTTAAACGTTTATATGTAAAGATGCTGAATGAGAGGAAGATGCCAAAATAAAATCTTACACAAGTGCTTTAAAGCAGGTAGTACATATTTTACCAAATTGTCTGATTCAGATGTATTCGGATTGGATGATATGTATGCGTCGAGGTTGACCGCGTAAATATTGGGTTGTCGTTAGCCTAAATTGCCATGATGTAATGCTGGGAGGAAGGCAATGGATTCAAGAAAGCGAAATGGACTGGAAAAACGCGAAATATCATAAGTGTTGACAGAACATCTTATTGAGAAAATGAGGAGAATTAAAGTTTTTTGGGGTTGATTAGATTGGTTTCAAGGTATGCATTGCGGTTATAGAAGCTCTTTAGTTGATGCGTTCTTGCGAAAAGGATGTCTAAATCTTGCTAAAATTATCTAAACGTATTTATCAAAATGGAATACAAAGACGAACTAGGAATGCGGGTTTCGTAATCTGCGTACACCACGCAAAGGGGTCGTTAAACATTGTGTGCCTAGTGCTCGGATCATTAAACCGGGTAAACCAAATATTCAAGTGGTGGTTGAGGTGGGTGGGAAAGATTCAACTGGAAATAAGTAGAATCAGAACAAGATGCTATGCAGGTAATGGGAAGCTCAGTGTACTGGCTGAATTCACGAAGGAATGGATCTGGTTGTCGGCGGAATCAAGACTTTAAATATGAGGCAAACTTCGTACGTTCGCGAAACCTGACGGTCTCTGTATCAATTGGTTGAAAGGAGATGAAGACTGGGTATCGATTTAAATTTTAAGCTGCGAATAAATTGATAAAATTAAAACACTGGAAAAAAGAAAGGATTTTGGTTATGTGGTAAAATCTTTAAATGACAATCGTTGGCTTAAATTTAAATTGTTATGTATGTGAATAAACGGTTTATAATATGATAAATGTTATTTATAAAGGCTGGTCAAATAGCACTTGCAAGGAGTGCATGGGTGAGATGGGTGTCGCAGGGCTGGGCGGGGATGTGCTGAAGGCGGACGTGGGGTTTCCGGTGGCGGATAGTCAATGGACATTATGTTGGGGTTCGATTGTATGGGGTGAAATGCATGCTGGATAATCGTTTTACGAGGAAGATGACAAAGGTACATCATTCTAATAGTCACAATCTACGCATGGGGCGTGATATAAGATAGTTGTTTATATTTGATATATTGTTTTAAGACCATAATTTTAAGTTCTTCTCCTTCAAATCCTTCCGGCTTCTATCCTGGTTGACAGAGTATACGTGCTCGTGGTATTGCGGTTGTTCGATTTTAACATGTGTTAGCAGGTTTTAGATGAGTTAAAAGATGTAATTGTCTTTAAAACGCATCTGTAAAATCTGTTTACAGATTTGGGGTAGAATTTAAGTTGATACCTAGCAAAATATATTTATCTTAAGTGACTACCCGCGTATAATAAATACATAACACTTGTCAACAAAAAAGGAAAATTAAAGACGTATTTAATGGGGCGTATTAGAATTGTTAATAGTCTACTGTATTGAGAGAGATATTAAGATTAAAGGTCTCGTGTGTTAAGTAAACCGAGGGTCTTACAACCTATAACGAGCATATACCTCAAAGGAATGCTACGCAGCAGTGCGAGAATAATTCTCAATATAATTTCCATGTCGTACCATGAATGGTCGAAATGTGGAACCTATAAAGACGATTATTAATGTGGCTAAATAAAATAGCTTGATGTGTATATGGTTCTATGCATCCACAAACATCTGTTTACGTCACAATGGCGATACCGGTAGTTTGTTTAACAAATAGTAGAAATACGTCGGTGTTGTGCGTACCCATAGGATCGTTGGATTCAAAGAACGGTGCGATGGTGGTCTCCGTTAGAATAATCGAAAGTGGTTAATCAATCGATGTTTAAATAAGCGAAAGTGTAGCCTACATAAACAAAATTTAATTATCCGACAAAAAGTCGCGATGTGCTACACTTATAAAGAAAGATGGAATGGTGCTTTTAGCGGCCCTAGATAAAAAGGAGCTGACTTTTCAAGCAATTACAAGAATACAGTAGCGCAGAGAGGTAGCTGATTATACAGTTGCTGCAAAATATGTTGGTTTACGCGTAGCTCGGATGTGTAATTGATCACGACTTAAAGATCCTCGGAGGTTTAAAATTCTCGGCCATTGTCGTTTGAAAATGTTTGTAAATTATCAGAACAGGAGCGGGGAAGTTTAAATTGGGATGATTGACTGAGTTTTTTTCTACCTTTACGAGGGAATTGGAAGTTGACAGACATCGAGCATCTAATTTCTATTTGGCGATATCAGTACTTACCGTTTAGAAATCATTACTGCGGCCGACCGCTATGCGAAAGTGTAAAAGCCACAGAAGCTAATTATCAGACGAAAAGTGCGCGATGTGCTATAGAAAGTATACAAAAAATGGTGCTTTGCCCAGTCCAACAGTAAAAAGGAGAGTGACTTTTCTAGCAATTACAAGAATAGCAGTAGCGCGAGAAGGGTATGCATGTATTATACAGCGCATTGTTGCTATAAAATATGTTGGTTTACGGAAGCTCGAACGTGCACAAATTAAATTTTAATCTATAATTAACATGGTCGTAAAATGGAAATTAATGGCTAATTTTAATACTGCTAAGCATATACTTTCGCTTGGTGATTCATTTGGAAAATATTCAAGCCTCCATTTCCTAAAATATGACGTGAAGTTATTTAAAATTAAATTGCTTTATTAGTAAGTATCCTGTAGACAACAAGTTGGTATTTCTTAGTAATGGTTTAAAGTGTTTTTATTAAGTTTTTTGGTTATAGTAGCACTGCATCTTCTAACACGACTTGCACACAATTTGTGTGCGTGTGCTATCACCCTTTTGGATTTTTAATATGCACGCGATCCGTATAACATGGAAGACGTTTTCCGATGTTTCTACTAACGGTATTCGAACCATCGACGATGCGAAGCAGGTGCGTGCATTGACGCTAAATGTATGGACGAGCAGCAAGGATTATGACGTCATTTAGTTCCCCGATGAATCCTCAACTTCGTTCGGTCTTCGGAAACCTTTGGTTTGCATTCTATAGGGTACATAAAGCAGGTACGCTGGAGTAAATTTTTAGTTATAAGTTAGTTCGTTTACAAGTCAAGTCTTATAGTGCGGATTTTGTTTTGTA
The DNA here is from genome assembly GCA_036346225.1 of Platerodrilus igneus. Taxonomy (NCBI): domain Eukaryota; kingdom Metazoa; phylum Arthropoda; class Insecta; order Coleoptera; family Lycidae; genus Platerodrilus; species Platerodrilus igneus. The sequence continues at coordinate 3,022,911 of JARFIW010000289.1, forward strand.
CTAAACGTTTTTAAATGCGAGCCGTGTCACGTCTACTTTACCAGAAGGATGCTCTCAAACGGCACCAGAACAAATGTCGTGGTGTAACATCGCCCAGGGTTGCTTATACATCCGTCTGCAGCAAAGTTCTTTAACTGTGGGTCTTGCGGTATCGCTTTTACGAGAATGGGCAACTTACAGCGACACAAGGAAAACAGCACGGCATGTCATTAAGCCGTAAACGTTCAGCTCCGCCAGCTGTTAAAGGGTCTTGTACGAAACAACCACGAATTATGTGTAAAGTATGCGATTTCGAAATGGAAAAAACTACGTATGCCGCACACTTAAAGAGCAACAAACATAAAAATGCATCAGTTACCGCTACTAACGACGATGGTGTAGAAATGGTTAGTACAGCGTTTAACAACCGTATGGCTAGCTATCGCATAAAGAACGCCAGTCTCGACGATGGAGTGCCCGAGTTTCTTTGGAAGCAGAAAGAGCGATTTATTCGATTAATAAATGAAAAAAGAATACAACATACAGCAATAAAAGTCTACTGCGAACTCTACGGCGTTTACACCAAAATGGGGAAGAGAAGTCCGATGTGAAATCCTTTAACACAAAAATGTGGTTATAAGGTCTTCTAGTAATCTGGAAAATATGTACGAGGTCTTAAGCGAAACCATAAGAACAAAATCAGAGGAATTTGAAACATGCGGGTCCGGTTGGTCTTTGGAAAAGGTGCTCTATTTAGAAATAAATATTAATAAGTATGAGCCGATATGAGAAGTTCTAGGTTCAAAATAAAAATTGTGAATATGTATTTAGAAATGTGGTTTACAAAATTTAAACTGTATTAGTAAAATTGTCTGTAATAAAAAGTTTTAAGAATGGTTTTTAGATTTTCTTTTAGGTATAAGCTGCAGGAAAGTTATAATTTAGAGGGTGTGTGTAAAATGGTAAGGGGTGGTCCTGTTTTAAATCTGTTTACAGATTCGGATTCTACATAAAATTCTATCCTAACAAGATGTATTGCATGTATAAAAAATTTATAAGAACGATCAAAAGTCGCTACAGGTAAGAAATCTTAAAATCAGGGTAGGTCCCTGGGGGATGGCGCTATCTAAAAAATTCTTAGAAATTCGGGTAGCTGAGAAAATTCTAATCTTAATTGATACCAAACAAGGTAGGTTTATCTCGTGGATGGAAATGTGGAGAAAGATTTATCTCGCAGAGGGTATATGTGTAACTTTGCAGGGCGTGGTCCGATTTCAAATCTGTTTGCAGATTCGGGTTGTGGTAAAATTCTAAGCTAATTTAATGTATCGCATGTATAAAAAAATTTATAAGAACGCTCAAAAGTCGCAACAGGTAAGAAATCTTAAAATCAGGGTAGCTCCCTTGGGGGTGATGCAATCGAAAAAATTCCTAGAGATTCGGGTAGCTGAGAAAATTCTAATGTTAATTAATACCAAACAAGATAGGTTTATCTCAAAAGATGCATTGGCTAGACAAAGAAAACTATTTGGTTCAGATGAAAGATAAAAAAATGGCTAGTCGAAGAAAACTTTTTGGTTCAGATGAAAGATAAAAAAATAGCTAGTCGAAGAAAACTATTTGGTTTAGATGTGGGAGCAAATGTGGGATCCCTCCTCCTCATTTCCTCCTTATGGGGATTTACATGTAAATGTGGGAGCAAATGTGGGTTTTGGGAGCAAATGTGGCGGTGGATGCCCCAATTATACTCTACTGCGAAAATACAAAGACAGACCAGATTAAACAGGAAAACACAGATACAAAGCAATAAAATGGAAAATTATTCGCAAATTCAGGAAAGATAAGAAGCAATGGATTGGTGAAAAGTGTAAAGAGGTTCAAACAAAGATAGAAAAGAAGAAATGCAGACGGAGCATATAAACTAATTAGAACGAATTTTAGGAATATAAAACCGTATATCAAAAATATAAGGGGCGCGGGAGGAAACATCATTATAGAAGATGTAGGAAATCTGGTCAGATGCCAAGAAAATATGTGGAATTTATATGCAGGACGGGAACTAGACGTACTAGAACAGGAATTTGAGACATTGAAAAGGATGACTTGGCATTATAGGGTTTGAAAAATAATAAGGTACTTTGTATAGATAAGATGCAAGCAGAAACACTATAAGCCGTTGGACAAGCAGTAACAGAACGTCTCTTCTAACTTGTAAGTTATATGCATAAGACAGGTGATATAGGCAAAGATTTCAAACGTAACACCACAGTCACTATGCCACAAAAAAAATATAAATGTGAAAACTTTCGAACAATAAGTTTGACAACACACCTGTCAAAAATATTAACTAGAATTCTACAACACCGGATCAAAAAACGAGCTCAAGAAATACTTGGTGAAAATCAATTTGGATTTAGTCGAAACAGGGGAACATGCGAGGCCATTTTAGCTTTAAAAATGTTAATGGAGAAAACAATAGAAAAAGGAAAAAGCGTGTATTTTGGGTTTGCAGATTTGGAAAAAGCAGTCGACCATGTAAAATTAGAGAAAATGTTCGAAATACTCAAAAAGATTGAAGTGAGTTATGTGGATAGACGAATAGTACATTGTTTATACAAATAGCAAACAGCGGTAATATAATTAGAGCAGGAAGGTAGAGAAGTAAATATTAGGAAGGGGACGAGACTGAGATGTGCCCTATCCCAATTAATTTTTAACTTATATATCGAAGAGGGAATCAATACTGTGAAATACAGAAAAACATTTGGAATTACTACGCAGGGACAAAAGATTGATTTGCTTAGATTTGCATTTGATATAGCAGTACTAGCATCTAGCAAGGGAGGGTTAGAAGCAGCTCTTAATGAAATGGAAACAGTTCTAACAAAGATATACGGTATAAAAGTTAACAAAAATGAAACTATAGTACTTGTATATAAAGGAGGGATAAATAGTTAAAAACCAGATTTCAAATAGGAAATGAGAATTACAAGAGGTTAAAAGTTTCTGCTACCTAGGAAGTTAAATAACACAAGATGCGAAGAGTACAAAAAATATAAAACAAACATTAGCGCAAGACTGTGTTGCATTTATCAAGAAAAAGTAACTACTATGTTCAAAGACAACAAACGTAACAAGGAAAGGATTGCTAAAAACATGTGTGGAGCACAGCATTGCACGGCTGTGGAACGTGGACAGTGGGAGAAGCGGGCAGAAAAAAGATAGAGGCCTTAGAAATGTGGTACTACAAACGTATGATGAAGATATCATGGACAGATGAAGTTACAAACAAGGAGGTTTTTCAAATGATAGGGGAAGAAAGAAATATGTGGAATACAGTAAAAAATAAAAGGTTTAAGATGATGGGATACACTAAGGCAAGAGAGAACAATGCGTAATATATTAGAAGCAGAGAAAGGAAAAGAGATAAAGATAGACCTAAATTAGACTATTGCACACAGACAGTAAAAGGTGTAGGCTGTGTGAATTTCAGGAAAATATATAGGTTATCCCAGAATAGGAAACAATGGAGATGCACATCCAACCAGTTGTAGGACTGAAAACCTATTGATAATGATAAGTTGGTTTTCTTTTCTGTTACATGTTGATTTCTTAAGGGTTTGTAAATAAATTTTTTTTTTGAGGTTTCTCTTTTTTTCCTGTGTGACCCACCCCACTCTACGACGTATTTAACTAGCACGGCATTAATTTTTTGGATTCCAAATGTGTTTGTTGCGGTATTCGATGCGGGCGTCGCCGTGGATCAATGTAGTAAGCGTAAGACTACGGATCCCAAGGTCCCGGGTTCAAATCCCGACACGGCCGACTGCTTGAAAAATGGCAGGTGAGCATTTTTCACAAATATTACGCCCTCGTTCGGATGAGAGGTTAAATGGAGGTCCCGTGTGTGAGTGTTGTCACGCACGTTAAAGATCCCTACCTTGCCTGGAACGGCAAGGGTTCGGCAAAATTCTAAATTCCCAGGCAACAAAAACCTCGCCTCCTGGCCAATGTAGTACCTTCGGGTGGAGCATTGGAAATGTAAATGAACGGTATTCGATGCGGGTTTACTGTTACTTTGCTTACTGTACTTTACTTTTCTTTATTCAGTATGGATTACCGTAACAAGTTATAATTACTACAAACTCACTATTAGCTGACAATCTAATACTAAAATTACTTTTGACTAAGGCTTTTTAATTTTTGTATTTATTTGTTTGTCTATATTTCAAATAAAACCACTTTGAATTAATTTAGTCATATTAAATCCTAGCTAATGGATTTTCATTCTTTCATAACTCTTTTGAAAGGTATTTTTTATGTTCTGACGTTTTCGTACTAAAAATTAGTTCTTAAAAGTTATATTGCTTGTAGAGAACTTTCTAACGGGAGTTTGTAAATTACGTTTAATTTTGGTCTGCAAGTAAAATGTTTCTTGAAGATATTATAAGTGTACTTTTATACAAACTACAGTAAACAATATTTACTAAATTATCTTGTTTTACGCCTCTTAAATAAAGTCTTAATTACCACGCAGTGCAAATAAAGTACTTTAACGTTAAATGTCAGAAAACATTTCGTAATTTATCTTGCTTTTCTAACATGTATTTTTCCGTAAGCGTTGATAAATCGCCTTTCTGGCATTTTGTTTCATTAGACATGTCACTTAAGACGTGTATTTCAGACAGCTCGTTTTTCCACAAAGTAACAATTTTGTTTAAAACAGAAGAAGAATAAACGACATCTTAGCATAAATAATAATGGTTTCCTGATCGCTACTGTTTGAGAGTGCAAGTTTTGTAGGATGGCTTTGGGCGTGGGCTGCGTTGCGGTGAATAATAAAACTTTAGATCAAGCAATTTAGAGTTTCAAATTCTACCCGAGTTTAATATTCCATTTATAAGCATAACCAGTAGAATTTGTTTTCTTAGTTTCCTTAGTATTTACATTTTCTATGTGGGAAGTAAAACCCGCTAAGCAGTATTAAAGTAATATTTCAGAATCTGTAACTTAGGCATGCAAAAGGCAATACTTACGTACTAAATATATTCGAAAATTTCCTTACGATATTAAATTTCTTACAAAACTTTAGCGTTTCATGAAGTCTTGAATTTCAAAACATACATCAAATTAGTATTTGCCTTATGCAAATTGTTTACAATTTAACTGGGAAACTGCATGTCTAATGCGCTACATAAATCTGATTGTTCTAATTTTGATACACTATTGACTATTTCTATTTCGAATAGACCTGCACCTTGCCGAAGTTCTAAATTACTAGAACAGGTGAAATGGCTTGCGTGTACTAATGAGCTAAAGAGCCAAACTACAGGTCCAACCAAAGTAGTAGGGTCGTTAGTGAGGAACCAGACTAAGACAGGTCCCCGAAAGAGGGCAACGGCTCTTTCGGTACTTAGATTGGAAGAGACCTTAGGGGTCGGTATGGCAGTCTGAGACACACTAACGCGATGTGGAAGGCAACGGGAAACCACCACATTATCTCCCAAGTACACAGCGCACTTAAATTGTAACAAACATGATGGCATTCTCTGGGGTAAAAGATTCCGGAGTTAAAATAGTCCCCCATTCGGATCTCCGGGAGGGGACTACTTCGAAGGATGCGATCGGAAAGTTAAAAATAAGAGTCGGGAACTTTCTGCGAGTCGGAGTGTGGAATGTTAGAAGTATGAAGCAAGCATGTAAGCTAGAGGCCTTAAAAATCGAAATGAATAGGTTATCACTAGACATAGTAGGGATCAGCGAAATTCGGTGGCCAGAGGCGGGGGATTTTTGGAGTGGATACTTCAGGGTAATTCATACAGGAGCAGAGGAAGGAAATTTGGGTGTGGGGATAGTTATGCGGGAAAAAATAGGATACTGTGTAGAAAATTACTTACAAAAGAACGAAAGAGTATTTGTGGTTAGATTAGAATCTAAGCCGGTAAACACAGTAATAATACAAGTATACATGCCCACCTCTAGCTACAGTGATGAAGAGGTAGAAGCCATCTACAAAGATATCGAAGACACATTAAGATACGTAAAAGGACCTGAAAATTTAATAATTACGGGGGATTTTAATGCCGTGGTAGGTGAGGGTAGGGAAGGAGCGGTAGTAGGTTTATTTGGTTTAGGCACGAGAAACGACAGGCGAAATAGGCTGGTAGAATTTTGCAACAAGAACAATTTAATAATCACAAACACATTATTTCAACATCATGCTAGAAGACGATATACGTGGAAGATGCCAGGAGATATAGGAAGATATCAAATAGATTACATTCTTGTTAGACAACGGTTTAGGAATCAAGTAAAAGACTGTAGAAGCTACCCAGAAGTAGATATAGATACTGACCACAACATCGTAATTATGAAGGCCGCACTTAAATTTAAGATGTGAAAAAAAGAAACGGAAAAAGGCACTTGGACTTAGAGAAACTAAAAGATAAAGATTTTCAAGAAAGATTCGAAAAAAAGTCAAATGAATTGCTCAAAGATATCGGCCAGAGATTCTGGGGTATACACAAAAAGAAAATAAGAAACCATGGATAACAAAGGATATCCTGAATGTAATAGAAATAAGACGAAAATACAAAAATAAATCAGACAAAACAGGAAAACAGAGATACAAAGCCATAAAATGGGAAATTATTCGAAAATGCAGGAAAGCTAAAGAACAATGGATTGATGAAAAGTACAAAGAGGTACAAACGAAGATGGAAATAGAAAAGACAGACGAAGCATACAAATTAATTAGAATGAATTTTAGCGATATAAAACCGTATAGCAAAAATATAAGAGACGCACAAGGAAACGTCATTATAGAAAACGTAGAGAAACTCTAAAAGACGTTGGACAAGCAGTAACAGAACGTCTCTTCCAACTTGTAAGTTACATGTATGAGACAGGCGAGATATCCAAAGATTTCAAACGTAGCATCATAGTAACTATACCAAAAAGGAAAGGCGCTCATAGATGTGAAAGTTTTCGAACAATAAGTTTTGACAGCACACACGTCAAAAATATTAACTAGAATTGTGCAAAGACGAATGGAAAAACGAACGGAAGAAATACTAGGAGAAGACTAATTTGGGTTTAGGGGAAACAGGGAAACACGGGAGGCTATTTTAGCTGTGAGAGTGATAATGGAAAAAACAATAGAAAAAGGGGAAAGCGTGTATATCTGGTTTGTAGATCTGGAAAAAGCATTCGACAATGTAAATTGGAAAAAGGTGTTTGAAATACTCAAAAAGATTGGAATGAGTTATAAGGATAGACGAATACTACATAGCTTATACAAAGAGGAAACAGCAGTAATAGAATTAGAGCAGGAACGTAGAGAAGTAAACATTAAGAAAGGGGTGATACAGGGGTGTGCCCTATCCTCATTGATTTCTAACTTGTACATAGAAGAGACAATGAATACTGTCAAATGCAGGAAGACTATTGGAATTACTATGCAGGGAGAAAAAATTGATATGCTTGGATTTGCAGATGATATAACGGTATTAACGTCTAGCAAGGAAGAGTTAGAAGCTGCTCTTAATGAAATGGAAACGGTTCTAACAGAGAGATACGGTATGAAAATTAACAAAACTAAAACTAAAGTTCTAGTATGCAAAGGTGGGGAAAATAAATTAAAAACAAGAATACAAGTATATATCACGAACTTACAAGAGGTTAAGGATTTCTGCTACCTAGGAAGCCAAATAACGCAAGATGGGAAAAGCACAAAAGATATAAAACAAAGATTAGCACAAGGTCGTGCTACATTTAACAAGAAAAAACAACTACTGTGCTAAAAGATCACAAACATAGAAACAAGGTAAAGATTGCTTAAAACATATGTGTGGAGCACAGCACTGTACGGCTGTGAAGCCTGGACAGTAGGAGAAGCGGACAAGAAAAAGGTAGAAGTCTTTGAAATGTGGTGCTACAGACGTATGATGAAGATATCATGGACAGACAAAGTTAAGAACGAAGAGGTATTAAAAATGGTAAAGGTGGAAAGAAATATGTGGAAAACGGTAAAAAAATAGGAGAGATAAGATGATAGGCCATATACTACGGCATGAAGGAGTAGTGCGAAATATATTAGAAGCAGAGTTAGTAAAAAAGAGAAGAAGAGGCAGACCTAGGTTAGACTACTACACACAGATAGTAAGAGATGTAGGCTGTAGGGGTTTCAGGGAGATGTGTAGGCTAGCCCAGAATAGAAATCAATGGAGATACGCATACAACCAATTCCAAGATGGATAAACTAATGACAAAAAAATAACTGTGCAAGTACAAGAATTGGTTGGACAATATTCTCGAATAATGTTAAGTGTGTGAAAGGATTTACTGGAAAACCATTATTTCGGCAAATGTCTAAGTGTTGGGGGATCTTGGTAGCCACAGGTTGCTTAACCCCCTTCACTGAATCTCGGTGAAACAGGACATACAATTAGAAAACAATAGAAGGGAAACGAGCTGTATACACATGCTATGTGAGAATTTTAGAGAACTATGTAGGCTAGCTCAGAATATAAATAAGTGCAGGTACGTGTCCAACCAGTTTTGAGACGGAAAACCTAATGACGAAAAAATAAGACTAGATAAATCTGATGATTATTATAAACAACTAGTTGTTGGTCGCGAAATATCTGCAACTAATGTTGACTGTGTGAAAAGATATATTGGAAAATGTATTAAATCGGTAAATGGTTAAGTGTTGGGGGAACTGGGCAGCCACAGGCTGCTTACCTCCCTTCACAACCACTGAAGTTCGGAGAAATAGGGTATATAACTGTAAAACAATAAAAGGTGACCGAACTGCATCTGACAAGAAAGAACAGCGCCTATGAGGAAAGACAACAAACATATAACAAGAAGAAAATTGTTGAAAGCATATGTGTGGAGCACAGCACAGTATGCCTATGAAATACAGGCAGTCTGAAACGCAGACAGAAAAACGGTAGCAGCGTTTTGAAATGCTGTGCCTCAGATGTATGAGGACGATAGCATGGACAGACAAAAATAATAACAAATAGGTTATAGCAATAGTAGGGGAACAAGGATATCTGGGGAAAAAGAGAAATAGAAGGGCGGAATACGTTCTAAGGCATTTTTGGGGAATAGTATGGGATATATTACAAGCAGAGATAGGAAAAAAAAGGTAAATGTAGACCTAGATCAGATAGTAATAGATGCAGACTGTGAAAATTCAGGGAAATCTGTAGGTTAGTTCAGAATAGGAAACAATGATGGTACGCGTCTAACCAGTTCCAGGACTAAAGACCAAATGATGATGATGATTGACTATTTATACAGTTGTTAATGAACTGATCAATACCTTATTTCAAAGGCACGGGTTTGTTAAATGTACCATATGTGAAAGGTGCTCTAGTGGCAAGGACTAATACAAGACTTAGAAATACCGGATATCCATAGATGATTAGTCAAGAGTACAGCAATTAATAAATACTTACCCATGATCGTAACTGTTGCCCGTATAAAGCTTTTGTACAGGTGTGTTCAATTCACCATATTTACCGCTAGGAGCGCTATCGCTGGCACCTTCAGAATGGCTTCTCCGCAGGAAAAGGCTCAATGTGTTGTATGGCTTGCACGACATCTCAGATTCGTTTGCAGCGCATGTTTAGGACACGTTATGGAAAGAACCCACCTGACGTGAAGTTAATAAAGTCATGGATGACAACCCTTTTAGCAACAGGATAAGTGCATAAGGGTAAAAGCAGTGGCAGATCATCAGTTTCTCAAAAACTGTTGCGATGATTCAAACGTCGTTCGCTAGGTCACTTTATAATAGGCGTAGATTCTTTACTTTATTACACTTAGGGCCGGTTGTACAATGTCAGTTTAAACTCAAGTTTCTTAAACTGATACCAAGGGTTATTTTAAGTTTAAACCAAACTTTAAACCACACCTGTTGTATATGTTTATTTTGTCTTCAGTTTCACTAAACCTTACTTTTTAATTTAACCCATTAACGCCTGAATTATTTTTTTTTGTTATAAATTTTACAAAAGTGCTGACTTTTGAAGGTGTTGTAACGTGCATTTTCATAGCTTAACATTTTACGCTTTTTCCAAATTCGTAAATACATTTCTGCAATTACTATTTCTATATTTTATATTTATTAACTCGTTGGCGATTGCATCGTTCTTGTCTTGCCGTTCGTATAAATTTTGTTGCTTATGTGGATATACAAGTCTAGATAAGAGACGATAAGAGGTTGTAATAGCAAGGAGTTGATATAAACAGATGAACACTTGTAGTTTGTTCTTGGTTCCTATATATTAATTACGTGGAAAATACTGCTTCTTTTGCTTTGACAATAGTGAGAATTAATGCGGTATCAATTTTCGAATTGTTCATGAACAAGCACGGCACGTTTTTTAGTTGTTTTTCTTGTAAAATAAAAGTTGTATATTAACTGTAGAAAGTGGAGTGCTAATTCCGATTGAAGTAGTATGGTTTATAGGCGAACGTGTTTGGTCGACGCACGTGTGTTTTTAAGGACATTTGACGGACGGGTTTATTGCTTACGCGTGCCTTACTAATTGTTGTTTTTGTTGAGTTTCTGTTGGAAATAAAAGTGGCAGAACTTGTTAAACTCGACATGCACGCGTGTTTTACGGAATTTTTGACGGACTTACTTTAGTGATACACGTGTTTTACTCATTGGGGATTTTCTTTTTGTTGGTGCTTCGTCTTTTGCTACTTAAACTGTGTGGGCGATCTAGTTTCGCGGCCCTTTGTTTTTTATCAGAGTAATGCATACTTTGAATTATCCAAATACAGTTGATACTGTAGTTTCTGAATTTTCTAACCCCAAAGAAACTAAAATAGATCATTGCTTGCGCAAATTTCGTTATTTGCGAAATATAACAGATTACCGGTTTACAAAGGTATTGGTTGAAGTTTCTCCCTGCTTTTTGGATGTTTATGAAAATAATATACATTTGGTCCCAGTTGAAATTAAACTAGTGCTACAAAATATTTCGAAATTATTGTCTCAGGAAATAGAATTAACAAGAAATTTATCAATGCTACATAGTTCCGTCGTGTGATAAGGTCTGCTGCTAACCCCAGTGAAATACGTAGGTGTGATTAGGGTTACGTGTGATAAGTTCCATCAACGCCCTCACAGTCAAGGGTGAAGTGCTTCGTTAGTGCCGGACATCGTGGATCCCACACTTCAATTGCAAGAAAGCGTTACTGAAGGACCTTTTTGTAAGTTGAACTATTTCCTACTTGTTATTGCTTTAAATATCTATCAATTTGTTTTGCCATATCTTTGTCGTTCTGATACCTTTTACAATCGAATTGCCTGCTATTACAAAAAAAAAAAAATACTACTTGATTACTCGTATCAATTGTGTCTTACCTATTTATCTTTTGTTAACATTTTGTCTGATTTATGTTTAATTGGTGTGTGAAGAAACGTTTCTGCTACTCCCCAATATTACCTCACTTTGTACTAAAAATTTTTTGTATTGCTTTTACCGTTGTTATATTATATAGATTATCTAAACAGTTTTTTTTTACATTCTACAAAGTACTGAACAATCTATGCTCGATCAGCATGCTATGCTTTTTCTTTATTTCAGGTTTGCAGGACTAATTTTTTTTATTGCAGGTATTGTTACTAATTCCTTACAGCCGCGCACATTATATGTTGTTCTGCTTTCTACAACCCCCCCTAATCTCCGATTGAGCCCGGTCACTTCTTTGATTTTTCTTTGTGTTACGCACGGCTACGAGACAACGTAACATAAATTTTGGGCGCCCAACTTGGAGCTCGCAATGCTTTTTTTTCCTCCTTCTCGTCTGAACTGGATTTTGTTTAGTATTTAGTTAATCCGTTAATTTAGTTTCTCTATCGAACAAGCCTAATAATTTGTTTTTGTGTCTTTAAATATTTGGGTGTTTGTTGATTCTGTAGTAATGGGGGACTATTGGAAATTAAAAGTTGATCGTTTACTTGAAGCTGAACTCAAATATGAAGTCGGTTCTCGTGGGTTCGATGCAAAGGTACCTGTATCCGAACTTCGTAAATCCTTTAGGAATATTTTGAAAATGGAATCTTCTGAAACTCTAAGTCCACTTAAATCTGGTATCGATTTACAGACTGATAATAAAGCCGTGATGGAAGGTTTAACTGAATTAACTACGAAGAGTAAAGATTTTAATGGTGATATTTCAACTGCCGACGGCAAACGTATTATTAGCCTTGCTATGCATCTCAAAGGGAGAATCCAACGCATGAATGTTACTTCTGACGCTGAAACAGTAACACAGCGAAAGTTGTTGCTATGTGTTAGTAATTTACGCAGTGATTGCGATAGATTATACCGTCGCTTTAGACGTTCTTCCACTTCACCTAGGGTACTACTTGTTTCTACGGCTACTATTAATCCGACTATTACTGATACTGAGGATGATCTTACTTCTGCTGAATCTTCTGATGAATTACCTATACCTAAATCTATTTCTAAATCAATTGCTACGTCTGGTTATGGACAGCTGGTGTCTAAATGGGACTTAAAATTTTCGGGTGATGACCGTATGTCTTTAAATGCATTTCTATTACGCGTGGACGAATTATGCTCGGCACGCAACGTTTCTGCTTCTCAACTATTCTCTTCGGCATCAGACTTACTTTCGGGAAAAGCTTTAATTTTATTCAGAGCGCATAGAAAATCCCTAACTAATTGGCAAGATGTTATTCGACTATTAAGGGAAGAATTTCAACCCGTTAATTACAATGAAAAACTTTTAGAGGAAATAAAGCAACGTACTATGGGTCCCTCAGAGTCTATGGGTGTATATTTATCTACGATGGAAAATTTATTTGCTCGTCTAACAATCTCTCTCTCTCTGAACCATAGAAACTCGAAATTATTTTACCAAATCTTACCCCTTTCTACCAAACCAAATTAGCTTTGCTTGATCTGAATACTATTACGGAACTTTTGCGTGTAGGTCGCAGACTAGAACAGCGCAAAATACAAGCCGATAATTTCAAGTCTCCTCCTGCTCTGAACTTTTCTCAACTCCTAGAGCCTGACTTAGCTTATACAGGTTCTGTGGTCCGCAGCAAACTTACTTCTGCTTATGTCCCTCCCCATTCTGGTGTTACTACTTCGAAAACACTTGCACCTGGTGCAAGTGATGCTCCTACAAATATTTCTAATTCTTCCGTTACTTGTTGGAACTGTGGCCAACGAGGACATATGTCTCCTTCCTGTACTAAACCACAAATACTTCATTGCTACGGTTGTGGTAAACCTAATGTTACCCGTACCAATTGTACGAGTTGTAACAAGAATTTAAACTACCGATCGAGTCGCTAAGCCAAAAAACCGACCCGATTCCTTCTACAGTTGTCTCGGTACCTATTAGTTCCTCAGAAAATCCTTTCTCTGGTCTTGATGACCGATCTAAATATGTTCTGGATTTTATTTTAGCTAGTTCTCGTGAGGACGACAGACCTTATCTTACTGTTACTATTTTCGACATCGAATTTAAGGGCTTACTTGATTCTGGCGCTTCTCGTACTATTATTGGTGGTCCTGGTTGGAATATCCTCTATTCTCTTTCTTTGCCTTTGTCCCAAACTGAGATCCGCAGCTGTACGGTAGCCAATGGTCAAGCTTGTGACATTCTCGGGTCACTTACTTTACCCATGTCGGTCGAAAATAAAACTATTCTTCTTGACGTCCTAGTCGTTCCTTCTATTTCTCAGTCTCTGATCTTAGGCATTGACTTCTGGAAATCTATGGGTGTTGTCCCAGATTTTCGAACGGGTCAATGGACTTTCGGTTCTTCTTCTACTGTCTCGATCAGTCAGATCAATGTTCTTTCCGATCTGTCGATCATGCAACAATCCGAATTGTCTCGTATAGTCCAACAGATGTTTCCTAAAGATGATACTTTACCTTTGGGCTGTACTAATCTCATTGAACATCAGATCCGTACTACATCTAGTCCTATCAAGCAACGATATTATCCCATATCCCCTACGGTACTTCGTCATGTCAATCAAGCTCTGGATGAGATGCTAGAAAATGGTGTTGTAGAACCATCTAATAGCGCTTGGTCTAGCCCTATTGTTATGGTGCCTAAGAAAGATGGCACATATCGTTTCTGCATCGATTTTAGAAAGGTCAATGATGTTACAGAAGAAGATGCCTATCCCCTTCCTTATATTTGTACGATTCTAGACCGTCTTAGAGACGCAAAATTCTTAACTAGTTTGGACATTCGCTCTGCTTATTGGCAAATACCTCTTTCTTCTAATTCTAAAGCGATTACTGCATTTACGGTGCCTGGTAGAGACATTTGACGGACGGGTTTATTGCTTACGCGTGCCTTACTAATTGTTGTTTTTGTTGAGTTTCTGTTGGAAATAAAAGTGGCAGAACTTGTTAAACTCGACCTGCACGCGTGTTTTACGGAATTTTTGACGGACTTACTTTAGTGATACACGTGCTTTACTCATTGGGGTTTTTCTTTTTGTTGGTGCTTTGTCTTTTGATACTTAAACTGTGTGGGTGATCTAGTTTCGCGGCCCTTTGTTTTTTTATCAGAGTAGTGCATACTTTGGATTATCCAAATACAGTTGATACTGTAGTTTCTGAATTTTCTAACCCCAAAGAAACTAAAATAGATCATTGCTTGCGCAAATTTCGTTATTTGCGAAATATAACAGATTACCGGTTTACAAAGGTATTGGTTGAAGTTTCTCCCTGCTTTTTGGATGTTTATGAAAATAATATACATTTGGTCCCAGTTGAAATTAAACTAGTGCTACAAAATATTTCGAAATTATTGTCTCAGGAAATAGAATTAACAAGAAATTTATCAATGCTACATAGTTCCGTCGTGTGATAAGGTCTGCTGCTAACCCCAGTGAAATACGTAGGTGTGATTAGGGTTACGTGTGATAAGTTCTATCAACGCCCTCACAGTCAAGGGTGAAGTGCTTCGTTAGTGCCGGACATCGTAGATCCCACACTTCAATTGCAAGGAAGCGTTACTGAACGACTTTTGTAAGTTGAACTATTTCCTACTTGTTATTACTTTAAATATCTATCAATTTGTTTTGCCATTTCTTTGTCGTTCTGATACCTTTTACAATCGAATTGCCTGCTATTACAAAAAGACAAAAAAAAATAAAATCAATACTACTGGATTACTCGTATCAATTATGTCTTACCTGTTTATCTTTTTTTAACATTTTGTCTGATTTATGTTTAATTGGTGTGTGAGGAAACGTTTCTGCTACTCCCAATATTACCTCACTTTGTACTAAAAATTTTTTGTATTGCTTTTACCGTTGTTATATTATATAGATTATCTAAACAGTTTTTTTTACATTCTACAAAGTACTGAACAATCTATGCTTGATCAGCATGCTATGCTTTTTCTTTATTTCAGGTTTGCAGGACTAATTTTTTTTATTGCAGGTATTGTTACTAATTCCTTACAGCCGCGCACATTATATGTTGTTCTGCTTTCTACAACCCGGTCACTTCTTTGATTTTTCTTTGTGTTACGCACGGCTACGAGACAACGTAACAGTGTATAGACTAAATAATGAAGCAGTGCTAATGTTTTAACAAAAAAGTTTATGTAAATAAGAAAAACAATGTTACATATATGCAACACTAAGACAATATAGAATTTTTTACAATCAGCATCTACAAAAGTTATTTGGTTTTTGTGTGAAATATATAATTACAATTTAAACACAAACCGATGTCGCATTTCTTGCACATGGTTCTGGAACTGATACTGCAACCTTCTCCTGCACACCGTCTTCTTTTTTGATCAGGAATATACACATGAAGATGGTTTGTTTCGTCATAACTAATATTATCCGACACTCTACTACAAGAAACACCTAACCTTGATGTGCTAGACCGGCCCGCACATTTGTCAATAGAGCCATATCTTTGAAGATAAGTTTGTGCAATGCTCCGTCTAAATGTTAATTGTGACATATGCAAGTGTGATATAAAACACCTCTATGACGTAGGCTTTAATAAACTCAAAATTCAACTAATACTAGTATGACATAACTTTCTGACAAGTAACAACAACGCCAACTATAAAGTAAATTAATTACACAAATTTATATAACAATCTTCCCCGCTCAGTATCTGTTATAATCTTGCAAATAGGCGGGAGGTCTCCGCTCCCTTAGAGGTCGATTCATATGAGCGCCTAATTTTGAAACCGGTTCGTTAACCTCCTTTGACTCCGAGTTATTAGAGACTCTTAAATAAGTGTCATTTTCTGTGGGATCACAAATGATATTCTCGGGCCGGCAGATAGAGTTGGGTGCCACAGAATTTGATTGTTCGATTGAAGTACTGGTAAAACTAGGTGGATTATCTTGTTCAATTGAATTACTTCCGGATTTAGTTTGTTCATGTATGTGAGGATCACCTCTAGGTGCCAGATGACGAGTTTATACAGTTACCTCACAGCCATTAGATATTCGGATATGATTGAAGTCTGGATTAGCTTACATCAGGTACACTTCTTCGACTAAAGGCTCGTATTTGTTCTGCCTGCAATGATTATTGAAGAAAATAGAGCCTTGAGTACTTAGCCATGTAGGAATAGAAGTACCGTTAGCGGACTTTCTTGAATGGTTGAACATTCGTTTATGAGGAGAACAGTTTGTCGCAGTACACAATAATGATCTTATAGAATGTAATGCATCTGTAAGTACATGCTGCCACAAATTAATTTTCATATTCTGAGATCTTAGGATTAATAGTACAGTTTTCTAAATTACTCCATTGTATCGCTCACATTGTCTATTCCCTTGTGGATTATACGAGGTAGTGCGGCTTGTAGCTATTCGTCGGCTTGTGTGAAAGCTTCTTACTTGTTCTAACACGAAACAACTACCTTGATCAGTATGTATATAGGATGGAGATCCAAAGACAGCAAAAAGTTGCTTCAAGCAGTTAATCACTGTTGATGCAGTCATATCTGAACATAGAGAAGCCCAGGGAAATCTTGAATTTTTATCTATAACTGTTAAAACGTAACGATTTTGATAGGTTGATAGCAGAGGTCCATTAACCCTTTAGTGCCCAAAACTATATTTAACTAAGAAAAATACATTTTAATTATTTTTTATTTCTGTCGATATATATTATTGTTAAAAGTAGCGCAAAAAACTTATTTCGTGTTTTATTTTTTATTTTTGGGTGGTTTGAAAAAATGGTACTTATAAGTACCGTCAGTAGTTAAGAACAAATACAAATACAATAATTTATTCAAAAAAATTAAACTAAACATACAAATACATAGTTTTCAATAAAAATAAAATAAACAAAAAACGCAAAAAAAATTCTTAGGACAAACATAAGTCATATAATATAATCGTCAATAATTATTGCACATTATGGTACTCCATAAAGAAATTTTTTTTCGTTGCTGCATAAAAAGATCCACATGCAGTACACTTGCTGTGCGGTTTTGATTGAATTGCATTGGCACTACACAATTCGCACCTGCCTTTCATTTTGCCATATGTGACCCAATGCTGTCCAAGGTTTCCTAATCGTATGTCATCGGACACGCTATAATTATATTTTCTGCGTTTTGCAATGGATTTTAGATAGGTAGATTTTTTCTACAATCCTTGCACTCCTTTATTGACATGAATCCAAGAGTAATGGACCGCCGAAATTCTAACGTTGCAGTTTTTTCAAATCGTTGACAGTAAACAATGTATGTTTTGACAAAAGCGATGTCCAAAAATCCCCAAAACAAACGGTGCCACCATTTCCGCGAACGACGATTCATCCCGTAGATCCTTCGCAGTTGGTCCGCCTTATCAACACCACCCATGTTGATATTATAGTCTTTGACGACTAATGGGCATGATACGTGCATTCTGGAACCATCTTTCTGCGTTCTTTCTACGCTGACTTTCTCTGATCCATGATAGTTTGAATCAAAATGTACCACTCGAATATCTCTCCATTTGAACACTGATATGTTTGTGTTTGAAATACGATAATCATATTCTCCTCTTTTTAGATTTTTGCCCTCTTTTAGGTTCACCGGAAATCCTTTACGGTTGCTACGTATTGTTCCACAGGCTAAGATCTCGTTTAGTTTTAATTGTTCTAGGAGATTGATTGAAGTGAAATATTTATCGAAATATATGATTTTTTTTGTATTCCAATATGGTTGACTCAGAGAAAGAACCACTCGTTCGCCTAGTCCAAAATTTTCAAATTCCTTTTGCAATTTTTCATTTTGTCATTGGTATACTTCAAAGCAACAAATAAACTCATTTTTATCACCGATACACCAAAGCTTGTATCCACGTTTGATAGGTTTCTGTGGGTTATATTGCTTCAGACAACTCCTACCTATGAATCTGATCATGCTTACGGCGGCCGATGGTTACCAAATGATGCACCATGACTTCTCTATCAATATATTCAATATTAATATAATAAACTAATTATATCTTTTCTTCGTAATCCTACTGCTTTACTATAGGTGTCAGTAACGTGGATGATTAAATGATCCCGACACGGTCCGCTTGAAAAATGTTAGGCGAGTATTTTTCACAAAAATACACCCTCGTTCGGATGAGAGGTAAAATGAAGGTCCCTTAGTGTGAGTGTTGTCACGCACGTTTTTGATCCCTACCTTGCTTGGAATAGCAAGGGTTCGGCAAAATTCCAAATTTTCCAGGTAAAAAAAACTCGCTTCCTGGTCAATGTGGAGCATTGGAAAAAAATCACATGTAAGAATGATTAAATGAGGCGGCTCCGTGATGTAGTTGGTGTTTGTGTGACTACTACGCCCAAGGTCCCGGGTTCGAATTCCGACATGGTCCGCTTGAAAAATGTTAGGCGAGCATTTTGCTAAAAATATGCCTTTGTTCGGATGAGAGGTAAAATGGAGGTCCCGTGTGTGAGTATTGTTACGCACGTTAAAGATCTTTACCTTGTTTAGAATAGCAAGGGTTCGGCAAAATTTAAAATTTTTCAGGTAAAAAAAGCTCGCTTCCTGGCCAACGTAGTACCTTTGGGTGGAGCATTGGAAAATCACACGTAGGATGATTAAATGAGTTAATAAAAATAAATAATAGATTGAAAGTTTTCATCGTTAACTTTCAGTATAGCTCTTTGCTATAGTCGATGGTTTGGAATAATAGTATCATCACCATCAGGTGAGGTTGTCGCCTTATTTAGTACTTTCGGGCTTTTAACTTGCTGGTCTGCCTTTTTTGGACCTGCTAAAAATATGCACATATATACGAGTAGAAAAATAGCTTGGTTAGACATTTCCCATTTTAAATTTTTATTATGAATATTACTTATTTTGGACGTTAAAATTTTATGCATGAACAGCAATCAAAACAGCGAATTTAATAAATGAAAATTTCTTGTCTAAAATGTTGCTCTTGGAACAAAATATTGTAATTCAATTCTGTAAGAAAATTAGCCTTATTTTTATGCTACTAACCTAATCGACTACGAATGTAGAATAAACGTTTATGTACAAATATATTCAATACGTGGGGCTACGATTTCAAATGTGAAAATGGGATGCATTGCAATCGGGACGATTGAAATCCTTGCTAAATCTCGAGCTTTGTTTGAAGTAAAGAAGAAAGTCAACCGGCAAACTAGGAAAAGCTTTTAACAACGCTTTAGAGAAGTAAATTTAAATTTATTGACGCCAACAAATTATTCCGCTCCGTTTACTAAGGCAATTTTCTTTCTTGAAAGACAGGAAACAGGAAAGCTGTTTTATATTATGTATATTAAGGTTTATCTTGTTCAGACTTGTAATATTTACGGACGATTTCCTTGGAAACGCTTCTACAAAAAAACCATTTACTTTTCAGTACAAACAACAATATTTCATAAAAAATCTTGTTCTTTAGCATTACATCTGTTATATTAAGCTGAAATAAAATTATTTTGATATGTATCTTGTTGACACTCTTAAACTGAACTTGAAGGGTCTTGTTACAGGTGAAAAAATAAATTTCTTTAAAATGTTAACTGCTAAGAAAATCTGTGTACATGTGCAAGGATATTTCTAAAAATATATTTCTTATTTATGTTAACGTTTTCGTTTTAAAATTTTAAATAATTAAAATATTAGTGAAATAATTCTCTCTTTTTTGACCAATGAAATTCCAAGGTGCGCGTGTGGGTGTGCGTGAGCGTGTGATCTTCTTTAAAACGTCCAAGTTAGTTTGATCCAGTTCTCCACTAATTTCTCACCTGAATTGACTGTTTCAGTGCTTAAACTAATTTATGAAGAATTAATTCCCGAACACAGTAAAAAATACATTTATTCATTTTTTTTATTTATTTATTTGTTCCAACGTTTCAGTAGTCTGCTACCTGAAATTTAAGCAGACCTTGCTTTCCCACAGAAAGTAACCATCATGTGTTATGTGTGTATGTGTGTATGTGTGAGGGATGGTTGTGTGTATGTGCGTTGTGTGTGATGCTGGTCCGTGTTACGTTCCCGCTCTAGGACCAGGACCATCGGCAGCCGGATATCCCAGTCGTCAAGAAAGAACGCACAACGGACATTGCCTTGTCAGTCCGGACCATCGGCAGCCGGAAATCCAGATGTTGAAAAGCAATGGAAGTGTGTGTTTAGGTGTGTGTGTGTTTGTGTGTGTGTGTGTGCGTGTGTGTGTGTGAGAGAGAGAGAGTTGTGTGTATGTGTGTTGTGTGTGATGTTGGTATCCGTGTTACGTTCCCCCTTTAGGACCAAGGCCATCGGAAGCCGGATATCCCAATCTTCAAAGAGGAACGCTCGACGGATGTCACCTTATCAGTCTGGACCACCGGCAGCCGGAAATCCAGATGTTGAAAAGGCAATGTAAGTGTGTGAAAAGTGTTTTATGTTTGCACAGTACATAAGAGGTGTTTTGTGTGTTTGTGTGTGTGTGTGTGTGTGTGTGTGTGTGTGTGTGTGTGTGTGTGTGTGTGTGTGTGAAGTGTGTTTGAAATGTAAATTTGTGTTTATGTTTGCCCAAGTTACTAAAAAGTTGGATTGAATTAGTATAATTTTGTACATGTTTGAACTTATACTATTACATAAATAAAAAATTAGGTTCTTTCACAGGAAAGGATTTGTTTGCTGTATTGTTTGCCTCGAGTATGTGAAAGTTCTTAAAATTTAGCGTTTGTTAAAAAGAAAAGAAATTCCCTATTCTACTACTTAAAATTAACTTATACTATCACTTAAAATTAACTTATACTACTACTGTTGGTTATTATTTGTGAGAGACAGGGTTGCTAATATGTAGAAGCATGCAAATTCTACATATTAGGGGGTTGGATCGTTTCAAAGTCGGGTTAATGGTTTGATCTTGTTGCTTCTGGTCGTCAAGAGCAGAGCTCTTGGAATTCCAGGAGATCGGTGTCCCGTCTCCGGGGCAGAGCCTCGGTCCAAGGAGAGGTGGTACTATTATGTCTCTGTCCGGGTAGTTTTGTTTGTGTCTTTTATCCGTCAAGATAACGTTGGTGGATGAGTGCCGTGGTTTTTTGTGTGAGTGCATTTAAGTGTGGAAAGAGGTTTTCATTCCAAATCATCTGGTGTAGGGTCTTGTTTAATAATGTTTGTCCATGTGCGTAGAGGTACGGTTGTAAGTCATTACACTCGAATACTATATGTTCCGGTGTTCCTATTTCTCCGCACGTGCATATGTTGTTGTCAACTAAGTTCATGCGTTCTCTGTATGTTGGATAGGGTCCGTGGCCAGTTAGGTAATGAATAAATCCCCGACTGGGCACCAGGTATTTGGCTTTTAGGCGGTCTTTAATATTTGGGATCATTGCGAATACCCTTCTACCGGTTGTGCTTTGATCCCATCTTGTCTGCCATTCTGCAAGTATGTAGTTCTTTATTTCCGTCTTTGTCGTGGGCAGTTGATTTGTGTTTAAGATGCGTTGTAGTTGTTGGTTGTCATTGTGTGTAAGATTGTATATTGCAGCTCGCTGTTTCACCTTAGGTACAAGGGCATAGTTTCCACCAGTACATGATGTGCATCATGTGCGGTAGTCCCATAAGCCCCCGTCAGTCACTTCGTTGTGTACTGTTAATTTTTTGTTTAGGTTTGATTGTGTTAAGGCGATGTCCCCACGTGCTCGCGGCGTAAGATATCATAGCACCGAGCACACTGTTGAGATATAGCCTTACGCAATTAAGTGGTATCTTATAAGTCCTTTGGGCTAGCGTTGCAATGTTCTGCATTGCAGAAGTTGCACTTGCACAGACGGTGTTTATATGTGCAGAGTAATTCTGTTTTTCGTGTAATGTTAAGCCTAGATATTTTGTGTTTTGTGTTCTACTTATATTTACACCATCTAGTTTGATGGTGGGGTCCCTTGCCAGAGTTCCCTTCATCACAAGGTATGCAGTTTTTGTGGTGTTATGGTCATTTTGTTGGTTTTGCACCAACTTTGTGTATGGGTAAGGGCGATGTTAGCTTTACGTTCAATTTCCCTTCTGGAATTGCCTTCAACCACTAACAAGATGTCGTCGGCGTATGCAATCGTCGACAACACTTCGTCAACGGTGTCGAGCTTTTCCAGGAGTTCATCCATTACAATATTCCAAAATAGGGGCCCGCATATGGACCCCTGCGGGCAACCTTTATTTATATGTTTGGTAATGCTCTCCGTGCCTTGTAGGGTTACATACCTGTCCCTGCAGTAGCTCCTGAAAGAGTGGTATAGTTGTGATGGACAGTTCATGGTCGTAAGTCTTGTAAAGAGTGAAGGCCACCAAAGGTTATTAAATGCGCCTTCTAGGTCCACTAATATTAATAGGACGTATTTTTTGTGTGATTGCTTGATGGTTTGTATTGCTTGGTTTATGGCGTCCTCGGTTGATTTGTTTTCTGTAAAGCCGTATTGTCTTGGATGTACTCCTATGATTTGTCTGTGGTCCTGCATTCGTTTACATAATAGTTTTTCATACGTTTTTCCTAGTGTGTTCAAAAGGCATATGGGTCGGTAAGAGCCCAGTTGTTTGGGGTCTTTATATTTCCCTTTAGGGATAATCACAACATTCGCCTGTTTCCAGATGTTAGGAAAAACAGCTTGTCGTATGCATTCATTGTACAGTGCTGTTAGCGTCGGTGTTAACTTATCTTGTAGCGCTATGCCAATCTCCGCAAGAATTCCGTCCGGTCCGGGTGCTTTCCTGCTCTTCGATTGGCATAGTGCGTATCTCACTTCGTCTTCTGTGAAAGAATCTAAGTTGTCGTCTTGTCTGTTCCATGGTCGGTTACCTATGTGGTTTTTGTCGATTACTCCTTGTCGTCTGAGCACAGTAAAATCAAAAAAAGAGTATTCTCGTGTAGAAATAATATAATATTTAAAAAAGTTTTATAAAATTACGGCACAGCGCTTTCAGCGTTAGCCATCTACGGTGCCATGTTAACTTCGACTTCATGAACGACGTAGAAAACATGTAATCCATATTTATTGGAATAATCAATAATTTAACTAGTCATTATTGAGGTTGTTACGTTTATTTTGAACGTACCCTATATTTTTACCGGTTAATAATCAATACGCGGTCCAATAAATTTTTAACTCAAATCCCTTTGACGCTAAAAACGAAATCTAATTCAGTAAATTAAAATAACCCTTTCACGTATTAATTCATTTATCTATTTGTATAAATTCGATTCCTATTGTTACATCCTAGAGCCTAATGAATAATAATCACTCCTTCTAAGAATTCCTCAACGTAAAGTTTATGCTAAAATTAAACAGGCGATAACTGGTTCCAGGTATCTGATAATTGATTCTTATGTGTTTCCATTGAAAGCTTGTCGAATTAAAACCGCGTATTATCTCAATAAACCGTGTTTTTCCAGTTTTATTTCCTTAACAACAATATTACTTTGAGCTCTGGTCATTAATGAAATGAAATTAATATTCACTTGCTTTTCGATCTACACAAAGAAAACACGTGTAGAATGGTTGTTGTTTCCATTTTTCTGTATGAAAAGTTCGCGCACGCCTTACAGCGTGGTGGGTATTTTTGGGTTTTATAAAATTGTACTTTTCGTCGACAATAATTTATATTATTTACAATTACTATAGCTCCTTCCGGTGGCCCTTAAAACCACAATAAATAGTCGCCCCTTATTGTGATGGGAAGACCACCCCAAGGCGAGATCACGCGCACCCCTGTTTCGCACCGTTTTTACAGACCGTAGGAGCCAAGCCGACGATGGTGACTCGAGGGTGAGTGTTTATACACTAATTTTCTTATATGGATACGCGGTTGTTGTTGGAAACAACATATGCACACGGGTCTGCGGATGCATCACCTTGTTGGTGGTAAAACGACTGGTTGTCTGTATGTGTGAGGATCTTACGTTTACTGATTTCTTTATTAGGATAATTTTATGTATAGGATTCCGTACTTACAATGCTGATTTTGAGCTGTGATTTTTAGTGGGGTAATTTTGTTCCTTTTTCTTGTTTAAAGATTAATATAGGGGGTAACTTAGAAACTGCTGCTCGCCATGTTAACAATAATTCTTTTTTTTTATTTGCAAATATCTATATTGTGCACCTACGATTTGTTCAGTTTTGGTACTAATGTGTTTTGTATATAATTTTGGCTTTTTAAATTAGAGGTTTTTAGTTTGTAAATGTTTGGTTTTGCGTGAGTAAGTACATTTTTATTTCAGGCCTCCCTTAATTTTTATGTAGGTATAATACCCCGCCTACTCGCCGAATGAGCCCGGTCAATTTCTTCTTTTTCTTCAGCGTATTTATTTTCTTTTTTAGACTACGTCGCTGAACGTAGCATAATTTATGACGCTCTGGCGTGGGGCTGCGATTTTGTTTTAGTTAATTTTTACTCCGATCTTTTTTTATTGTTAGTGCCTAAGTTCCTACGTTACCCGCATTTTTCGGCCTGATGCTACTTGTTTTTTCTTGCTTTACGTACGAACTGTTATTTCCTTTTTTTACGGTTTTTTGCTATTCTCCACATGCGGTTCAATCTTCTTTAATTTTAGTTTTGTTTTGTTTCCTAATCGCTTGATATTATCGGTTGGTTAATTTCAGATTATTGGACTTGTGTTTTCGCCAATAATCCTAGTCCATTGAAAACGCTGGCGCCCAAGATTTTTTTTTCTTCTTTCCCTCTCTGTATATGTTGTTCTCCCCATCAGGTCTAGAGTTAGTTTTTTTTCCTCCAATTGTTTTTTTTTTATTCTACAGCCCTATTCTATTTTGTTGAGCCGTTCCTGTTAGTGTTCCCGAAGTTTATCCGTCGGATATGTTTTAAATTGTCCTATATTCATAATACTTTTTTTTGGCTTCTATCGAGTTACGGTTAGCCTTTATTTAGTTACTTTCTATCAATTTCTTTCTTGTTCGCATTCAAAATGACTTCTTTTTCGACTTTCTACCAAGGGCTTCCTGTGTGAAAGTGGAATAAAAAATTTTCCGGTGCCCCGAACACTCCAAGGGCTTCCTGTGTGGAAGTGGAATAAAAAATTTTCTGGTGCCCCGAACACTCTTACCGTACATGATTTTTTGGAACGAGTCGAATAACTCCGACGAACTCATCATGTGTCAAAATTGCAGTTATTTGAGTCTGGAGTGAACTTGTTTGAGGCTAAAGCAATACTTTGGTATCGTGGTTATTAGCAAAGGTTTTCTGACTGAAAGTCGTCTAATTTACTGATTGATCATTTCGAACCCTCGGATTTTGCTTATACGTTTGCTACTACTGAGGAAAATACTTTTGCTTCACATGACCGAGTTGTTAAAATTTCTCCTACGCCTACGGGTATATCCGATACTTCTTCCGTACGTTCTGCTGTTCTTCTTCCTAGTTCTGCTTCTACTCGTTCGGTCATCTGCTTTAATTGCGACAAACCTGGTCATGTTTCGACACGTTGTACTCGTCTTCAAGTACTCCATTGCCGTGGTTGCGGACATAAGGTAGTTTCTCGCCGCAACTGTCCAAACTGTCACCCTACTACTAATAGGTCTTCGAATAATTCTTCAAATTCTGCCCTCACCTCTAGATACCTATTTTCTTCTGCTCCTCACTCTACGTTCTCTACTGTTCCTCATCCGGGTCATCCTGCTACTACTATTAAAACCTACCTTTCTTTCGCGAATATAGCTTCGAACAAAATTTCTTCCGTTTCTAGATCTACATCGTACTTTACTCCTCCTTCTGCTCGCCCTACTTATTCACTCTCACCCCAAACTGTGGCTCCACCACGATTAAAACCCATGCTTCGAATTAATTACTTGCAGGTAGCTTCTCAAGAGTTTGTTCCCGCTTTCTTAAATGATTCTACCCATAAAATTCATGTCGTGTCTGCAAGTACAAATGTCGCTGAAGTGACGATAACTTCTAATATAGTCAGCGAAGGTTCTGTTAAAGTTCACAAACCTGTATCTTTAATGTCTGTTGCTGTTGCTGTCAAAATTTTACTTGTTCCTGTTTTCTTAAATTGTTCTACTCAAGAAATTCCTGTCGTATCTACAATAACAGCTGTAGTTGAACTGACGATAACTCCTAATACGGGTAGAAAAGGTCTCGTTTAAGTCAGTGAACCCGTTGCTGTCTTCGTCAAAGTTTTACCTGATTCTGTTCCTTTATGTAATGTTACTGAAGTGTTAGCGGATTCTGCTCCTTTTCCTTAGGTTGATATTCCTACAGCCAATGCTGTTTCCTGTCCTAACTGTGATACTTCTAGTCCTTTATCTAACATCGATGAAATTTTATCTGTTTCTGTCTCTTTCTCTAACCTAACTGTCGCGTGCTCTGCTTGTGCTTCTCTTCGCAAGGTTGATTCTTGTACAGCCAGTACTTTTTTTCTTTCTACTGTGGATGTTCGGACAAACCATGAAGTTTCATTTTTTACTATTGACTTTCTTACCACCAATTCTAAAAACAAATAACCTTCTTCTATAACGTGTTCTGAGTTCCATAAATTACGACGATCACTACTATCTCCATCTTCGCCACTTCTTTCTCAACCTCGTGTTACAACTCCTACACCCATGCTGTTCCTGGTTGGCAGAAAGCTGCCCACAAAAGGCAGACATAATTCAATGCTCCTTCCGAATTTTAGGACATATGCCGGCGAAACCCTAATGTCCTTGATCTTGTTTCGTTCTCTTTCTGGCGGCGTAAACGCCGCAAGCCCAATACCTAGTCCTCGCGCTCCAGATTGTGACGACTTTGCTCTCCTTCGGACATGATTTTTGGACATTACGATTTCGGTTTACTTCCCGGTTTTGCTGGGTTTTCTTTTGTTTGCTTTCTTTTTCTTTCACCCCGTGTGGGTCCGGGAATAGAATAGTCCCACGGTACGACCTGCCTGTTGTAAGAGGCGACTACAGCGGTCCAACACAAACACATACACACTTCATACACTTATATACACATTCCATAAACGCACACACTTCATACATCCACACATTTCTGTTTGGTTCTCCTTTCTTTTGTTCTTTTGTTTTTTTCTTTCACCTGTGTGGGTCCAGGAATAGAATAGTCCCACAGTACGACCTGCCTGTCGAAAGAGGCGACTACAGTGGTTCAACACATACACACACTCACACTTTATACACGCATAACACATACACACACACACTCCCCCCCCCCTCACACACATACACACACGTACGCACACACCCACACCTACTCATACATAACTACTCTGGGATTCTGTTTTATTTGCTTTTATACGATTCTTAGTTTTTTTTTAATTTTGTACTTGGTGTTGGTGTTATTCTTTTTTGGTTTTTCTTTTTTTTCTCGTTCCTTTCGTTTCACTTTTCTTTTCCTATCCTTTTGCTGGTTTTCCTTGCTGTCGGTCCCTAGTCAGATTATGTTTTGTCCATCCGCTCCTGTGGTAGGTACTTTCTATAGTCCGTCTTTCTTTCTTTGGAAGCCACGACTCAGTCGACTGTAGGACTAGTTAGCATTTCCTTTCTTCGGTTCTTAGGTTTTCGACTACCACAGTTGATATTACATCGTTTCTTTTACCAGCACTCCTCCTCTCTTCCTCTCGTTCTCCCTTGTTGTCCCTTTGTTTACTTGAGGCTGTGTTGATCGGCATTCTTGATTTCCTTCCTCGTTCCGTTTCTTCTTTTGAGATTGATAACCTTTTCTGCTTCTCTCTTGCGAAACATCCGTCCGTTGACGACTCCGCAGTGCTGGGGCCATTCTATCTTAACCCTCGTTGCTTGTTTCCCTTCCTTCTTTCCTTTTCTTCCTCTTCTATTGGTCCTTTGAACCGGACGAAAGTTCTTCTTCTTCTTGTTTTTTTTATTTTGGGGTGTTTTTTCTCTTTTTCTGCTGTTTTTGTGTTTCGTTTTTGCAACGAGTTTTCTTTTAGTTCGTTAGCGATTTTTTTTGTTTGGGTTTTTGTTTCTTTTTATCTTTGGGGTTTTTTTTCTCGTAATTTTTTTTCATCCTGCCTACTCCCATTACTTTTGTTTTCCTACCCCAACCGTTTAATTTTGCTGGGGGGATTTGTTACGTTTATTTTGAGCGTCCTGTATATTTTTACCGGTTAATAATCAATACGCGGTCTAATAAATTTTCAACTCAAATCCCTTTGGCGTTATAAACGAAAATTAATTCAGTAAATTAAAAAACCCCTTTCACGTGCTAATTCATTTATTTATTTGTATAAATTCGATTCCTATTGTTACATCCTAGAGTCTAATAACTAATAAATACTCCTAAGAATTCCTCAACGTAAGGTTTATGCTAAAATTAAACAAGCGATAACTGGTTCTAGGTATCTGATAATTGATTCCTATGTGTCTTCCATTAAAAGCTTCGTCGAATTAAAGCCACGTATTATCCCAATAAACCGTGTTTTTCCAGTTTTATTTCCTTAACAACAATTTACTTTGAGCTCTGGTCATTAGTGAAACGAAATTAATATTCACTTGCTTTTCAATCTACACAAAGAAACACGTGTAGAATGGTTGGTTGTTTCCATTTTTCTGTATGAAAAGTTTGAGCACGCCTTACAGCGTGGTGCATATTTTTGGGTTTTATAAAATTGTACTTTTCGACGACAATAAATTAATTTTATTTATAATTACTATAGCTCCTTCCGGTGGACCCTAAAGCCACAATGTATGGTCGCCCCTTGTTGTGATGGGAAGACCATCCCAAGGCGGGATCATGCGCACCCCTCTTTTGCACCGATTTACAGACGGTAGGAGCCATACACTAATTTTCTTATATGGGTACCCGGTAGTTGTGGGAAACAACATATGCACACGGGTCTGCGGATGCATCACCTTGGTGGTTTAATTACTGGTTGTTTGTATGTGCGACGATATTATAATGTTTACTGATTTCTTTATTAGGATAATTTTATGTATAGGATTCCGTACTTACAATGCTGATTTCGAACTGTAATTTTTAGTGGGGTAATTTTGTTTCTCATTCTTGTTTAAAGATTAATATGGAGGGTGACCTAAAAACTAGCTCGCCATGTTAACAATGATTATTTTTTTTATTCGTAAATATGTATATTGTGTACCTACGAATTGTTCATTTTTGGTACTAATGTGTTTTGTATATAATTTTGGTTTTTTTAAATTAGAGGTTTTTAGTTTGTAAATGTTTGGTCGTGCGTGAGTGAGTATATTTTTATTTCAGGCCACCCTTAATTTTTTTTGTATATATAATACCCGCCCACTCGTTGATTGAGCCCGGTCAATTTCTTCTTTTTCTTCCTTGTATTTATTTTCTTTTTTTAGACTACGGCGCTGAACGTAGCAATGTGATGGTTTAATACTTAAAATGTTCTATATTTAATGTAATGGTGAGGCAATATTAATTTTTAAGTTGACATGGCACCGAAGATGGCTAACGTCGAAAGCCCTCTACTGTAATTTTATAAAACTTTTTTAAATATTATATTATTTCTACACGTGACTACTCTTTTTTGGATTTTATTTTAAACTATCTTGAGCTACGCCTTTGATAATCCGGTGTATATACTTAAGCATCTGCCTTCCTCCACTCCTGCTGGATAATAATAATACTAATACAAGTTTAACATGTAACGTTAGTTTGAAAAATATACCGTTATGAAGATAACAATGATATTAATTCTATAATCTATAATCTATAATCATGAATGCACCAAACACTTTTAAAATATTAGGCATACCAAACATTTTGAATAGCAATTAGATAACTAACCATTGCA
Source organism: Platerodrilus igneus (assembly GCA_036346225.1). Taxonomy (NCBI): domain Eukaryota; kingdom Metazoa; phylum Arthropoda; class Insecta; order Coleoptera; family Lycidae; genus Platerodrilus; species Platerodrilus igneus. The sequence continues at coordinate 3,053,158 of JARFIW010000289.1, forward strand.
TAAAACTTTTGGTTTTACAAACTTGCTAACTTGTTTCTCCAGGTAATTAAGTAATGTATGTAACGACAGAAACTACATTACTTACGTAATGTAACATTCAGCACAACTAATTTGGAAAAGCGTTAAACTTACTTTTTACCATCCTAATAAATGAATAAATGGAAACCACCCTTTACAGTAGGATAATTAAATAGTAAAAATTGTTACCCATTTGTGTTTACTGGCATATGGTCTACAAAGTCACCTGAGGTACTTGAATCAAGGAAGTAAAGCTGACCAAGCTCACCACTGTAAAAACTTAAGTCCTTTAAAAGTTACATCTGGCGTACATGAAAGAGGTTAGGTATGCATTCTGGCAACTTCTATCTCACAAAAAAAAACTTTACTTAATCTATTCCAAACTATAATTAAAGCATAGTCACCCTAACGTATAGCTTACAAGAGTAAACTGTCAAAGACTAGGAAGGACTAGATAGGACCCTAAACTGAAATTGTTTGAGAAAAAATCAACACGTGTTAACAAGAAACAGTTAAATTATATCTGAGTATATCTTACCATCATTAGCCTTAAGTATTAATGCAAGTTTGACTTCTTTATCGCCTTTCCTATAAAAATTTTTTTAAGAAACATTAATGATTTAAAGTATATTACATATCTTTCAAAGACGACAGGTAAGACATTATTATCTGGATGTTAAACAAAAAATGCTCACAAACACCGGTCAAGTGAAAGAATTTTTAATGAAGAGAGAGAACAACTGTTAATATTGACATTTAGTACAGAGGTTAATTTTCACACCAGCTGCTAATGAATTAAAAAAAATTTTTTCCAAAAATAATAACACGACCAACCTTATTAACTGATCCAAAATATACAGGATAAATGTTTATTTTATTTGAATAAAAAATGTATATTGTAAAAGAGAAACTAGTAGCATATAGGCAACTTTACCAGCATCCTAACAGAGCATTTTATTTTGTGCTATAAGCTAAATTGTAGAATAAAACTCAAATAAAAATAGAAATTTGGAGAGTAAATCCAAAAGATTAACGAAGCCTTAGCTTGATATTGCCGCAGGAAAAAATATTACGTTGCAGCAGTTGTGATACTTCTGCTCCTGAACCATACATATCTAGTACTTTATATTTACTAGCTTTATCACCTATGGATTCACATCTCGAAAGTATTTAGCCTTACAATATCCTCTTTACTGAATATCCTTGTTTCACGGCCGTATTTTGTATTAATTTATGCAATAATTTCCAATATAAGTTATATAAACGATTTTCTTTAATATGTTGTCGATAAAATAACATAATGCAATTACATATAATAACTGGTTTTATATAAACATTTTCTTAATTGAATGAATTGATATACGTTTGCAATCTGTTTGCTTTCAAATTGTAGTTAAGTTGCACTTCTACGTAGACAATACTGTTTACCCGTGTCTAGTTTAGATAATGTAATACATCTTCAAAATACTTCTTTGTTCCCACTTAAAGCCGTATTCGAGGAGGAATATAACTCCAATTGAGAATTGACTTGAAATGCAAACGTGGTGAGGAGTTTTAGTTTTACTGGTTCATTCCTCGTCTCTTAGACTACTACTGTGAGTTAGGTAGTCAAGTGGACTTGACTAAGGAAATTTAATTTCCATTCATTGAGAATTAGTCAGTTGAAGGCGATGGCTGTATATGTTATTAAAGTTTTAAGTTATTAACGATCTGTACTTATTATCACGTATTCACGGGCTAAATTCTTTTCTTGTAGAACAAGCAAAAATTTCTTGAACGTAAGTTACCCTTGATTTAGTCCTGCATAAAATGCTAGCTAGTACAAGTTATAGTACTAAATAATAATTATTTTCGTCGTCGGATGGTTGAAGTAGACAACATGGCTGTCACAGTTGTTAGCGATTGCAGAAGGTTTAGGTAAAGATTGGACCCTGCATGAATTTGTTTATGTTGGAGCATTTGTTCTGTAAAAAGTCGCGAGTATAATTGTTTAATAATTGTGGTTCATGTCGTTTTTATAAATAGAATCACTTATAATGTTTACCAAATACCGAAACCTATTATATTATTGTACGTGCAATAGACTAACATTCATATTTTAACCAGTGTTTAAAAATCTTTTCATCTGGTTAAACAATTTCTACTTTCCACAAAATTGTATATATTTGTGATAATTACGTTCTAATTAATGTAGTACAAATTGTGTTGTACACCTGTTGCTAAACAAGCCCATGCGTTAAATTTATAATGCATGTATTTAAATCAGCCTGTTAAAAACTTTTTGTAGTTATATAAATAAATACTACTAATTATACTTAAAAGTAATTGTGGCAGTTGATCTTAAATTGCAAGATTGAACTTGTGCTAAAATTTAAATATTAAACTAATGGATTCTGATTTGTAAATATGGCGTGGATATACCTTTTGATATAGTTTGTAAATCCGAAAATTTTTTTGATTGCACTGGTGGTGTGCATAAGTAACATACATTAACGTACTTATATAATCTTTGGCTATTAACACAATTTAATGTGAAACATATATTATTATTTAGAGAGAAGTTGAACTAGAATGTTAGTTTAGATAAACTGAATCGGCAAATTATTTATTTAAAGAAAGGACATGCTCATGTTTTTGTTTTCGCACTCCTTTAGTTTTTAGTGTCGATATATATATATATATATATATATATATATATATAAAGTAAAAAGGAATTATTGGCAAGTGACTCAAATTCAGCCACGAGCGCATCCTGTCGACGCGTTTCGCCCTAGATGGGGCTCATCAGGACAGGAGTAGCAAAGTTGTAAAATTTAACACAGACACCTTATGGGAAGTACAGCATCACCTAGCTCACAATTTCTGTCTACGTGTCGTTTCACCTGACATCGCAAGTTTTAACAACAGTCGACACGGAGGAGATCTGTTGTTAAAACTTGCAATGTCAGGTGAAACGACGCGAGCTATGTGATCTAGGTGATGCTGTACTTCCCACAAGGTGTCTGTGTTAAATTTTACAACTTTGCTACTCCTGTCCTGATGAGCCCCAATTAGGGCGAAACGAGTCGACAGGATAAATTTGAGTCACTTACCAATAATTCCTTTTTACTTTGTTTAATTTAAGACTCATTAAACCTACTATTCTCTTATATATATATATATATATATATATATATATATATATATTTCGAACCATGTTTGTACATATAAACTAAATTTTGAAAATTTTAAAATAATAATAATAATTTTGACTTGTATGTATTTAATCTGAGTCGAACCAAGCCATTAAAATCTTATTTTATAAGTGCTAAAATAATTGTAAGAGGTCATAGCATTTAATTAAGAGCAAACAAAAGTTGTTTATTTTGGTTATTATCAGGATTCAGATACACTGTGAAGAGTTTATACCTTTTATTCTAAGACACAAAAACTGTCTTCAATATATTTGGTGAACTTATGTTTTTAGGTACATTCCTGTAAGACACTTTTACAAGAGGATTCAATTGGACCAAAGTAAGTAAAGCATGACAAATTAACTTTGTGCAATATCTAGCACGTAGAATTTGTTGCGTTCCAGGGGTTTCCGCGTTTTTCCTTGTGATAATTTTCTGTTCAGTTATTTAACTAAATTTGGCAGTGCTGTCCGTTTTTAGTTCTTTTAGACATACGGCTATCGCATATTCCCGCGAAGTTTAACCAATTAGCTTGTTCTCGTATCTCGGAGGTTTCCTTTTTTGTCGAACTTTTTGTCATAATTTTTTTACCTTGGGTTCATTTATATACACAGGAAATCCTCCCATAATGTTAAGAATTATTTTTTCTCTTATTTATTTTTTATTTGAACAAGCTGTACGAATAAAATTAGCGTTAAGTCAAGAAGATTTGTTTGCCCTGAAAAAGCGCGGACCACTAACAAAATAAGGGGACGTCGGCTAACTGTAGTGATATAGGAAAATTATACAAAAAAATAGAAATTCAAAATAAAATTAATAAAGGAATAAAATTGATAAATAAAATAGCTGAAAGACAAAAATTATACCTTACATTAACACTTACCCCGAAAGATTTTTTTTGGTCAAAATCGACGGGTGCCAAACTGTCTGTCGCAGCAATTCCGTTCATATTAATCTTACAGGCAAAACGGTTATTCCGCATAAGTCTTCCCTGTGTAGTATACTTTCTCTACTACGACCGTTGTCTAGTAGAACAAAATAACAAGATATGATAATCAATAGCTTTAATGAGATCTCCAAACTCTCAATATACACGAATACATTCGTCTATTATAACGTAAATAACTAATTGCTAGCAGTAGTAATCTATAATAATCTATAATAACATACTTTATTTACAAATATATGCTAACTCTTGCTTCGGTATTTTAAAACTTTATAACCCTACATCCTACCTTTCTCGAAAATCCCTTAAAAACACATTGATTTTGCTATAATTACAGTAATTTCTCAAAATAACATGCGTTGTACAAATAAAATTCCATCACTAGGGTAGCTGGACATACTTTACAAATATGTCGATGTACCTAGCCTTTTAAATAAATTCAAATAAAAATTCACCCTAACTTAAACTCTATTAACATAAATTAATTTGAAGGTCTACACAAATATACAAAAGAAAACTTTTTCTTAAATCCCTCTGGACATGTTATGTTATAACAAATTCCAAAGGGAAAACAATAATTTAAACCATATCATTTAACAAATCCTAAAGAAAACATTAAATTACATCCAGCAATAACAATTCATTTCAATGGTTTTCGTTTCTCATATGAATCATGTGGCATTGTAAATCCCAATTTGGTTGAAAATTCACTTAATAACACATAGAAAACAACTTTTTCGATCTATTTTTTCACTGTCCATTCTAATAATACTAAATTTTAATGCTTTTACTAACATTAAATTTCACCAATAAAACTTTCATTTAATTAATATATACAATTTCGTTATCAATTAGACTAACCACATAATTATTTTCACTTAATTATTTTCTTATTACGTAAATACAAACAATACAAACCTAAAAGCTAACTCTGCTCACGGTATTATTCCAATCTCTAAAACTTCCAGACTGCTCAGAAACCTCCAGTGTTTCAAATTCAGCAAATCAACTTCCTAAACTTAAAACAATCCACATATTGTAGCTATCCACCTACGTAGCTTTTTTCTTGCGGTTAAGGGAGTTTATAAAATCCCAGTATGAAAGAGCATACCTTGCCAAAACTGCAAGCGAAAATTTTAAATAAAAGCTCGTGCACCGTTTTAAATTTTTTCTTGAGAACTCAACGTTACATCTTGAAGCTGGTTTGGTTCAGCGTTACGTCAAACTTAACTTCATATCAACCCTCAACCACGCGGTCACGTCGGCATTTTTCTATTTGCGCGTATCTATACATTTTGACTTCGGCTTTTACCAGTTCACAAATAACTGACTATTCATTTTCTATTGGATGTAATTCTTGTCTTTTAATTCATGTTCTACTTGGTATGTTGTCGGGGGTTCTTTGTCATAGTTTTCTTATTAAGTTTATTGAAAGAAATCCGGAGAAAGTACCTGTGTTGTCATATGGTTTATTTAGGCTGACATTTATGTTTACCTTTATGCAGCAATAAATGAGTATAATGTAATGTATTGTGTAAAATTATTAACTCATTTTGCAATATAATATCGGTAAGTTTTCTTACTCAGTGTGTGGGTCTTCACATTGTACTAAAGCATGTTTGTAGTTTTTGTCGTATTTGCAACTATGTAATATTGAATACAATTTATGTAACTAAAATTTCCAAAAGCTCATATTTGGAATGCATATTAATGAATTTACTGTTATTTTATAAATCTAAAGCTATCTTAAAAAATGACATTACCAACGTTTACCGTAATAAAAATTTCGTTTACAGTTTATGGTTTAAAATAATTTACGACCCTAATTTAAGTTCCAATATGTATTTAACAAATATAAAACGACTATTTTTGTGATTTTAAGTTCAGAATTTGAATAAAGCTACAGATTTTCCTGTAATGTCTTATTTTTGGACTATTATGCATGAAAGCAAAATTATACATTCAATAGTAAGTTTGTCCATTTAAGATTAATTTTTCCTTAACCGTTTAGACTTTATATTTAGCGTAACGCAACGTGTTACAAAGTTTTTATATTTAGTCACTACTGCTTTAGCGGGATTGTGGTTTTATTTTTATACCGTCAGCGCTTAGTTAAACTTTGCTTATCTTCTTCGTGCAAACCAGAGTTTTTGTGCTTGGTAAAACATTTTCATTACAATGTATAATGGTCGGCAGATGGCAACAGTGTCAATAAATGTAACGCTAATGATGTGTAACGTGACACAAAACTTAATTTAATGACAGGGGTGTTTTTCTTTGCACAGACGCCTGTTTTCATTCTGCTTCAGTACTGACAATTTATAGAATATCCTTCGTGAATATTTGAATGTTTAGAATTGCTTTAACCAACGTATAATTATCTAAACTTCGTATAAATGAATTTTTAACCACTACTAGGCCGAACAAAAAACCTTCCTAAATCTGTAGCTACATTTTACTTAACCCAGTTATATGTATACTAAACAATTAGCGTTAAATAACCTTACCCATAAATTCCACCAGCTTTCAACGCAGCCTCCCCTGACTCTTTCGGTTTCTATTATGTCTAATTTTGGAATATGTCACCTCTGACCATGTGCTGTAAATATTTTGGTAGACACAATCCACTAGGATGTAGTTTATAATTTATCTCTCGTGTGAATTACGTGGGTAGATAAAGCCATTATCATTTCAAAGTTTAATCGAGAATACAAGTTTAAAGCTCAGCTTAATCAAAACGGAGAGATGCGTTAAAGTATAAAGCTCTCGACACACGACAGATTGAAACAACGGAATGGTTTTTATTTCAAATAAAGAATTACGCACCGTGGAGAGAACGGACAAAGGTTGCAAGATTTGGCTGGTGGCTGTGGATAGTATTTTATAGCTGTATAATACAAAAGCATGACATTTAGATATTGCTAATAATTGATTTTTAGTCTGTTGCGGTCATGTGAACGTTTCCGGTTTCAAATTTAGAGTACATCAGCGAGTCCCATGCTATTTAGCTAATACGCTTTCTCTAAGGGTCGCAAGTTAGCGGCGGTAACAGGATAGCGTGAAAATCATGGTTGCTTGGAGGAAGACAACGTTTGTTTTGAAGTACATAGGATTTAGTAAAAATGTCTGTGTAAAACAGAAATGAAATGTTTTCTGACCTGTAGTTTTACAAAACGTAGAAGTTTGTTTTTTCTTTACTAGAAGTAAAGTTGCTTGGAACAATTATTCAGCCCTGTACTAATAAAGTTTCAATAGCATAAATTTTCTACAAATGTAATTAAGAGAGGCAATTGTAGTCGAATGTGTCGGTTTTCGTTTATGCATCACAATGACTTAAGTGTTCTTTTAACATGTGTTACTTAAATACTCAAATGATGTACTTTATGCGTGGCTGATTCTGTTACCTTAAAAGCAATGCGCGCTTCCTAGCTTACGTTATATCCACTGTGCATTAGTAAGTTCTTATGATTTCATTATTACTGGAAAGATTGTTTTCTCAGCTCTTCAATGTAGGTATAGTTGTTCTTCCACGTAGGCTAATTGTTCTTTTATGTAGACCCAAATGGTCTCTGGCATCGGCCAGCTATTGTAGTTATCGTTGCAGTCTTATTGATCCGGACTACCGTGGCGATGTTTTGTTGATTTATCTTCGATAATGTAGGTGCAAGACAAGTATCTCGGCACGTGGAGAAATGCAACCATGCTTTGTTTCTCTGTATGTCGTGATGCGTAAGCTCAAGTAACATCACTCCGATGGGCGGCAACAGTTTAAAACCAGCTATAAATGATTCTAAACTTTATGCTTTTAATTTACCACGCCTGCTATTGAGAAAATCTAAGCAATATTTTTTTAATACAGGTTAGTTTGTTTACATGTAACTATACAAAATGCGCACTTTGTATTTCAGTTATTAAAATTGTCTGTAAAATATAACTTTTTATTTATTTTTTGTTTAAAATAGAAATTTTTATTTTTAATCGCTCGCTGGCGATGTTCCTTCTATGTGAACCACCCTACACTCCGCATTTGTAGTTAGCGCGGTATTTCTGAATTCCTTTATTTTTTTTACGTTATCGTAATTCGTGTGGGTTCCCACTTAACTGTCCTTTCTGTTTCTGTCTGACTCGTGCGTTTTAACTTTACAAATTTGGCAAATCCAACGTGTGGCCACGATTTTCTTACTTAACTGTCTGCCCTGATTTCTTACTTAACTTTTCGCTCCGATTTTATTATTTAACTTATAGCCCCATCTTTTCTTACTTAATATTCCGTCTCGAACTATGACTATGCCCTACGTTCTGTCTCGACACTTTCACATGTTGAGATCCGTTTTAGATCTTCGTTTATTTTCAGAGTAGCATTTCGGCAGGATCTTCCTTTCTTTTCATCTATATTCCGACGGATTACCAGACTTGCGCTTTTCTAGGTAATTCTGATTATAGTCGAAACCGCTGGCGCCATGCTGCTGATTATTTTCTCCCGTTAATTTTAATATAAGTCTAAGACGTTTCTCATATAAATCATGTGGCACTGTAAATCCCAATTTGGTTAAAAATACACTTAATAACAAATAGAAAACAACTTTTTCGATCTATTCTTTCACTACCCATTCTAATAATACTAAATTTTGATGCTTTTATTAACATAAAATTTCACAAATAAAATTTTCGTTTAATTAATATATACAATTTCGTCACTAATTAGTCCAACCAAATAATCATTTTCACTTAATTAATTTCTTATTACAAAAATACAAACAATAAGCATTTTCAGTTCGTAAATGCCTACTTCATAATTCTAAACCTAAAAGCTAACTCTACTCACGGTTTTATTTTAATCTCTAAAACTTCTAGACTGTACAGAAACCTCCAGTGTTTCAAATTTAGCTAATCACCTCCCTTAACTCAAAACAATCCACATATTGGAGTTATTCACCTAGGTAGTCTTTTTCCTACGGCACATGGAGTTTTTAAAATCCCATGCATGGAGAGCATACCTTGCCAAAACTGCAAGCGATATTTTAAATAAAAGCTCGTGCACTGTTTAAATTTTTTCTTGAGAACTCCACGTTAAATCTTGGAGCTGGTTTCGTTCAGCGTTACGTCAAACTTAACTTCATATCAATCTTCAACCACGCGGTCACGTCCGCCTTCTTCTATTCGCGCGTATCTATACATTTTGACGTTGGCTTTTACCAGTGCACAAATAAATGACTATTCATTTTTCGTAGAATAGTTATTGTCCTTCGATTTAACTTCTACTTCGTATGTTGTCGGGGGTTTTGTCATAGTTTTCTTATTAAGTTTATCGAAAGAAATCCGGGGAAAGTACATGTGATTTACTTAGGTCAACATTTATATTTACTTTTGTTTAGCAATATAAATGAATATATTGTAATATATTGTGTGAAATGATTAACTCATATTTGCAATATAATATCGGAGAATTTCTCTTAATCAGGGGCCTTTACATTGTAATAAAGCATGTTTGTGGTTTTTGTGGTGTAATATTGAATATAATTTATTTAATTAAAATTTCTAAAAGTTCATATTTGGAATGCATATCAACGAATATACTGTTATTTCAGAAATTTAAAGCTTTCTTAAAAAATGACATGATTCCACTACAAATGTTTACTGTTATAAATATTTCGATTAAATTTTGTGGTTTAAAATAAATTACAAACCTAATTTAAGCTCCAATATGTATTTCATCATCATTTGGTCTTCAGTGCTGGAATTGGTTAAACGCGTACCCTAATTGTTTCCTATTCTGAGCTAACCTGCACATTTCCCTGAAATTTCCAGTCTGCATCATTCACTATCTGCATGCAATAGCCTGATCTAGGTCTACCTCTACCTTTCTTTTTTTTATTTCTGCGTGTAATATATCCCGCACTATTCGCTAAAACTGCCTTAGAACGTATCCTGCCCTTCTATTTCTCCTAGTTTTTTTTTGTTTTTAACAGATATCTTTATTCTCCTGCTATTTCAATAACATCTTTGTTATTAACTACATTTGTTCATGCTGTCATCCTCATACAACTGAAACACAACATTTAAAAAGGCTTCAACTGTCTTTCTATCTGCTTTTCTTTCTGGCCCCATTTCATTGACGTACTTCTGTGCACATATGCTTTCAACAATTTTCTCCTTATGTCTATGTTTGTTGTTTTCAAATATAGCCGCTGCTCATCCTTGTTAGATGCAGTTCGGATCCCCTTTTATTGTTTACAAATATATACCCTATTTTTCCGATATTCAGTAGTATGTGAAGGGGAGGCGGCTCCGTGGCGTAGTTGGTATGCGTGTGACTACTACGCCCAAGGTCCCGGGTTCGAATTCCGACACGGTCCGCTTGAAAAATGTTAGGCGAGCATTTTTCACAAAAATACGCCTTGGTTCGGATGAGAGGTAAAATGAGGTCCCGTGTGTGAGTGTTGTCACGCACATTAAAGATCCCTACCTTGTTTGGAACAGCAAGGGTTCGGCAAAATTCAAAATTTTTCAGGTAAAAAAAACTCGCTTCCTGATCAATGTAGTACCTTCGGGTGGAGCATTGGAAAATCACATATAGAGTATGTGAAGGGGGTTAAGCAGACAGCGGCTACCAATATCCACTAACACTTAAACATTTGCCGACTTAATAGTTTTCCAATATATTCTTTCGCATAATCAACATTATTTGAAAATATTTCAAAACCAACATCTGTAGTTGTTTATAATAATCATCAGATTTAAGTGCAATTATTTTTTATCATTAGGTTTTCCGTCTTGAAACTGGTTGGAGGCGTACCTTCACTTATTTCTATTCTGAGCTAGCCTACCCCGTTTACAAGAATTCCCGCAGCCTAGATACAGCTCGGTTTCCCTTCTGTTGTTTCCTAACTATATGCCCTGATTGCTTGTATAAACTATGTATTATCCTTTTATGTCTTAAACTGATTCCAATTTTTTTCAGTATTTCGAACATTTTTTTTCCATTTTCCATTGTCGAATGCTCTTTTCAGATCTACAAACCCTATATACACGCTTTCGCTCAGAGCTAAAATTGCCTCCCGTGTTCCCCTGTTTTGCCTAAACACAAATTGATTTTCTTCTAGTATTTCTTCGGCTCGTTTTTCCATTCCTCTTTGTACAATCATAGTTAAAATTTTTGACAAATGTGCTGTCAAACTTATTGTTCAAAAATTTTCACATCTATCCGAGCATCTATTTTTTGGTATAGTTACTATGATGTTACGTTTGAAATCTTTGGGTATCTTGCCAGTCTCATACCTATAGCTTACAAATTAGAAGACACGTTCTGTTACTGCTTGTCCAGCGGCTTTCAGAGTTTCTGCTTGCACCTTATCTGTACCTAGTGCCTTACCATTTTTCAGACCGTTTAATGCTAATTCAAACTCATCTCTAAGTATAGGATATCCCAAGTCGTCATTTTCAATGTCTGATTCCTGTTCTAATGCCGTTAGTTTCCCTGTTGCATATACATTTCCTATATAATCTTGCCATCTATTCAATTTTTATACTTTTTCTATAAGTCGTTTCCTTCCGCATCCCTTATATTTTTACTATACGGTTTTAGATCCCTAAAATGAATTCTAATTAGTTTGTATGTTTCGGCTGTCTTTCCTATTTCCATCTTAGTTTGTACCTCTTTGCACTTTTCATCAATCCATTGTTCTTTAGTTTTCCTGTTTCATCTGATCTATTTTTGTATTTTCGTCTTTCTTCTATTAATTCAGGATATCCTTTGTTATCCATTGTTTTTTATTTTCTTTTTGTGTATACCTCAGAATATCTCTGACTGTCATGTCTAAGCTGGATTTAATGTTATTCCATTTTGTTCTACTTCTTTAATATAAGAAATTTTGCCGATATCTTTCAGCAATTCATTTCATTTTTTTCAAATCTTTCATGGATATCTTCACCTTTTAGTTTCTCAAAGTCAAAGTGTCTTTTGTCGTTCCTCTTTTTCGAATATTTAAATTTAAGAGCGGCCTTCATAATTACGATGTTGTGGTCAGTGTCTATATCTGCTTCTGGGTAGCTTCTGCAGTCTTTTACTTCATTCCTAAACCGTTGTCTAACAAGAATGTAATCAATTTGATATCTTCCTATATCTCCTGGCATCTTCCACGTGTATCGTGTTTTAGCATGACGTTGAAACAATGTGTTTGTGATGGTTAAATTGTTCTTGTTGCAAAATTCTACCAGTCTATTTTCCCTGTCAGTTCTCGTGCCTAAACCAAATAAACCTACTACTGCTCCTTCCCTACCCTCACCTACCACTGCATTAAAATCCCCCGTAGTTATTAAATTTTTATGTCCTTTTAAGTATTTTAATATGTCTTCGATATCTTTGTAGATCGCTTCTACATCTTCCTCACTGTAGCTAGAAATAGGCACATATAGTTGTTTTATTACTGTATTTATCAGTTTAGATTCTAATCTAATTATGAGTACTCTTTCATTATTTTGTAAGTAGTTTTCCACACGCTGTGCTATCTTTTTTCGCACAACTATCCCAACACCCAAAGTGCCTTTCTCTGATTTTGTATGAATTACCCTAAAGTCTCCACTCCAAAGTTCCCCTGTCTCTGACCAGCGAGCTTTGCTGATCCCTACTACGTCTAGTACTAACCTATCCATTTCGATTTTCAGGTTCTCTAGGTTACCTACTTGCTTCATACTTCTGAAATTCCATGCTACGACTGGCAATATGTTCCCTGTTTTCCTTTAAACTTTCCGATCACATCCTCCGAACTAGTCCCTTCCCGGAGATCTGCATGGGGGACTATTTTAACTCCGGAATCATTCTCCCCAGAGGTTGCTATAATGTTATTTGCAATTTAAGTACTCTGTGTACTTGGAGGTAATGTGGTGGTTTTCCATTGCCGTCCACATCGCAATAGTATGTTGTAGAATGCCATACCGACCCCTATAGTTTCTACCACTTTAAGTACCGAAAAAGCGATTGCCTTGTTTCTGGGGATCTAGTTCCTCACTATAGACTCTAGTACTTTGGTTGGATCTGTAGTTTGGCTCTTTAGATCACTGAAACACGGAATCCAATCCAGCCGTTCCAGTAATCTAGAACTTCTTCTAGGTGCAGGTCCAATCGTAACGGCAGTATGTATTTAACAAAGATAAAATGATTATTTTTGTGGTTTTAAGTTCAGAATTTGAATTAAACTACGGATTTTCCTGTAATGCCTTATTTTTGGACACTATTATACATGACATCAAAATTATACAGGGTGCTTCAATAATAGGTTTATTTATTTGATATTAATTTTTCCTTACCCATATAGACTTTATACTTAACGTAACACTACCTGTTACAAAGTTTTTTTAATTTAATCACTCGGTTTTATTTTTATCCTGTCAACCCTTAGTTAAAATTTGCTTATCTTCTTCGTGCAAGCCAGAGTTTTTGTGCTCGGTAAAACATTTTCATTACAACGTATAATGGTCGGCAGGTGGCAGCAGTGTCAATAAATGTAACGCTAATGATGTGTAACGTGACACATAACTTAATTTAATGACAGGGGTGTTTTTTTTGCACAGACGCCTGTTTTCATTCTACTTCAGTACTGACAATTTATAGAATATCCTTCGTGAATATTTGAATGTTTAGAATTGCTTTAACCAACGTATAATTATCTAAACTTCGTATATATGAATTTTTAACCACAACTAGGCCGAACAAAAAAGCTTTCTAAATCTGTAGCTACATTTTCCTTAACCCAATTATATGTATACTGAACAATTAGCATTAAATAACCTTACCCATAAATTCCACCAGCTTTCAACGCAGCCCCCCCCTGACTCTTTCGGTTTCTATTATGTCTAATTTTGGAATATGTCACCTCTGACCATGTGCTGTAAATATTTTGGTAGACACAATCCACTAGGATGTAGTTTATAATTTATCTCTCGTGTGAATTACGTGGGTAGATAAAGCCATTATCATTTCAAAGTTTAATCGAGAATACAAGTTTAAAGCTGAGCTTAATCAAAACGGAGAGATGCGTTAAAGTATAAAGCTCTCGACACACGACAGATTGAAACAACGGAATGGTTTTTATTTCAAATAAAGAATTACGCACCGTAGAGAGAACGGACAAAGGTTGCAAAATTTGGCTGGTGGCTTTGGATAGTATTTTATAGCTCTATAATACAAAAGCATGACATTTAGATATTGCTAATAATTGATTTCTAGTCTGTTACGGTCATGTGAACATTTCCGGTTTCAAATTTAGAGTACATCAGCGAGTACCATGCTATTTAGCTAATTCGCTTTCTCTAAGGGTCGCAAGTTAGCAGCGGTAACAGGATAGCGTGAAAATCATGGTTGCTTGGAGGAAGACAACGTTTGTTTTGAAGTACATAGGATTTAGTAAAAATGTCTGTGTAAAACAGAAATGAAATGTTTTCTGACCTGTAGTTCTACAAAACGTAGAAGTTTGTTTTTCCTTTACTAGAAGTAAAGTTGCTTGGAACAATTATTCAGCCCTGTAGTAATAAAGTTTCAAAAGCATAAATTTTCAACAAACTATGGTGTTAACGGAGTCATATCACAGAGACACAAATATAATTTCTTCGTCTTTAGCAAATTTTTGAAGCTTCATAGTAAACCACTTTATATAATTTACACCTCGAAATGATCGGTAAAACTCCTATAACAAAAGACCCCACTTCAAAGCTTGAACGGGAAATTTCAGCAAATATCAAATCCTCTAATATTACCAAAACTATCCAAAAACACATAATACCTCGCGAATCTAAACCATCTCGCTTGTATGGCTTTCCTAAAATCTATAAACCTGATATCTCACGCCGTCCGATAGTGAGCACAATTGACTCGCCAAACTATCATCTGGCAAAATACCTAGCAAATTTCTTAAAACCCTAATCTTGTAACACCCCTACTAAAGTTTTAAACTCCATTCATTTTATAGAACTAATTGAAAATATTGAGCTAGGCCCTAACGGTATACTAGTCAGTTTTGACGTAACATCCCTATTCATAAACGTACCTGTCATATACTCTGTCTTCAGTATTAAACAACTCATATTTCTAGAAAAGGAATTTGAGTACTTGGCCACGCTCATTAAAAAGTGCTTAACTTCTACCTATTTTGTCTTCGACGGACAATATTACAAACAAACTTCTGGCACACCCACGGGCTCACCTCTATTCCCTATAGTGGCCAATATATTCATGGAGTTTTTGGAATTCATAGCTCTAGAATTCACAGACCTTAAACCAAAAACTTGACTCCGTTATGTAGATAACACTTTTGTAATCTGGCCCCATGGACACCAAACGCTCAATAGATTTCTAGCTCTCATTAACAATCAACATAAAGATATTAAGTTCACTATAGAAATTGAAATGAACGGAACTCTGCCATTTCTTGACATTCTGGAGGAGCGCCAACCCAATTGAC